>JARGCV010000003.1:6737500-8220000 GCA_034064705.1 Bothrops alternatus | reverse complement strand
GTTGATTTGGGCAAAACATTTATAATACAGTTGTTATGGTTTGTTGCACAGTCAGCCAGGCATTTAGACTGAATTTTATATTTTTACCCACCTGTCAGGTTCTTCCCAAGGACCGAGGTTAGGCAGATGTTGTTGGTATCATCACAGCATGTAAACTGTTCCAAGTAAAGGTGCCTTTTGCAACTGACTAATGATGATTTTGTCAGTGCCAATTGGCTTCAAATGGTGCTCCATATGTTTTGGGATTACATTCAAGGCACCTATTTACTATTGTTTCAGTCTTTGTATATTTGCAACAGGTAAACACTTTTTTCTTCCAGTATCCTACAGTTGGTGGTCTTGATTGCTCAGCAAATAGTCCTGAGTCCAGTAGCCCATTTGTTAGTAGATGTCTAGGAATTCTAACATCTAGCATGGTTCTTGTTGACCAGATCCGATATGGGTTTCTCCAAATTGCATTTCACCTTATTGGTGAAATGGGAGAGGCACTCTTCATCAGGCTCCTCTGATGAGACTTGTCTAGTATGGTGGAATCTCTGGCAAAGCTTTCATCTTCCTTGGAACACATAACCAACTCAAGGTAGTGCCTCACTGGGAGTGATTGTTATTAAGGTGGTCCTCAACTTACAACCATTCATTTATTGACCATTCAAAGATATAATGTCACTGAAAAAAATGGCTTTCACATTTTGGCCATTGCAGCATCCCCATGGTCACATGATCAAAATTCAGACTCTTGACAACTGGCTCATATTTATGACTAATGCAGTGTCCTGGGGTCATGGGATCACTATTTATGACCTTTTGACAAGCAAAGTAAATGGGGAAACCATTTAACAACCATTCCAGCCATTTGGAAACCCGCCCTTATTAACAAATGAGTCCCTAACACAAAGAATGACACCAGACCCACACTCATGAAAACCACACAGGATGTCACCACCACACATCCACGCAAAAAGCAAACCCAAACCCACACCAATGATAAGGCACGACCACAAACCAGAAGCCAGACCACAGCTGCATCATTAGCCACTTTAAACCCCTCCAATCCATACATGAAGCAAACTGACACCCACCATGAAGATGAGGCACGACCACGAACGTGAAGCCAAACAACAGCAATGCAGCTCACCATCTGAAATCCCCCTGCAACTCAGAGTAACCTGAGCACAACAAAGCCCCCACCCAAACAGAACACTCCCCCATCCAATCAGAGCACAGCAAACCCCCCATCCAATCAGAGCACAGCCAAGCCCCTAACCAATCAGAACACACCTCCACCCAATCAGAACACAGCCAAGCTCCCAGCCAATCAGTTCATACCCCCACTGGCAGTTAAAAGGAAGAAACAGCTACGATCACACATTGCTCCTAGAAGCACGAAGCCAAAAACACCAGCCTGAAGATGACGAATGGGACTTCGTCGAAACGTCGCCAAGACACTTCCAATTTTACACGGGAGAAAACCCAAATAACCAAAGACCTACATACAAACACCCGTGAAAACCTCAGAAAACATATATACTATAACCCTATGCAGAATTCATCATCTAACACGTAAAAAACTCATTCCAGTTCATAGAGATCATAAAGAAACAAAACTTACAGCCCAGCGACCTACTTTTTAGCTTCGATGTCATATCCCTCTTCACCCAAGTGCCAATCAAAGAAGCCTTAACAGCTATCCAAAACAAATATAACCCCCCCAAACAAATCTTAGATCTGACCAACCACTGCCTATCCAACACATACTTCATCTATAACGGACAAAAATACAAACAAATAGAAGGAGCACCCATGGGATCACCCCTCTCACCTGTCATTGCAAACCTCTACATGGAACACTTTGAAACCCAAGCTCTAGAAAAATCTTATCACAAACCCAAAATCTGGCTCAGATACATAGATGACACCTTCGTAATCTGGCCACATGGGAAAGAAAAACTGGACAACTTCCTCACACACCTCAACAGCCTACACCCCAAAATACAATTCACCATGGAAACAGAAGCTAATAACCAACTTCCCTTCCTCGATGTCTTAGTCTACAAGAAATCCAATGGCTCCCTAGGACACACCATCTACCAGAAGAAAAAACACACAAACCGCTATCTGCACGCACTCTCATACCACCACCCAGCACAGATCAACTCTGTAGCCAAGACACTCATCTCCAGAACCAAACGCCTAGCTGACAAACAACACCTAAAAACTGAACTACACACTCTCACTAATGTACTAACATCCAACGGATTCCATAGAAATAAGATTTCCAACCTAATCCAAAAAGAAACCCCCACTAAAATCCAAGACAGAGAACAAGAAAACGGCAAAGCCCTCCTCCCATATATAAAAGGCACCACAGACAGGATCAGCAAGATCCTCCACAAACATAACATCAAGACAGCATTCTGCACAAAGAGAAAAATATCCACCATTCTAAGAAACCCTAAAGACAAAATTGCCCCACCACATACATCGGACAAACCAACAGAAGAATAAGTGCACGCATTGAAGAACACAAAAACTCAGTCAAAAAAGAGGAACCAACTTTTTCCCTGGTCCAGCACCTTAAAGCCACAGGACATGAAATTGACTTCAAAAAGACCAGAACTATCACCAAAACTGAACACTTTAATAACAGAATAATCAGAGAAGCCATCGAGATAGAAAAACACCCACACAGCATGAACAAACGAGATGATACCTCCCGCCTACCAGCCATTTGGAAACCCACCCTTATTGACAAACGAGTCCCTAACACAAAGAATGACACCAGACCCACACTCACGAAAACCACACAGGATGTCACCACCACACATCCATGCAAAAAGCAAACCCAAACCCACACCAATGACAAGGCACGACCACAAACCAGAAGCCAGACCACAGCTGCATCATTAGCCACTTTAAACCCCTCCAATCCATACATGAAGCAAACTGACACCCACCATGAAGATAAGGCACGACCACAAACGCGAAGCCAAACAGCTATGCAGCTCACCATCTCTAATCCCCCTGCAACTCAGACTAACCTGAGCACAATAAAGCCCCCACCCAAACAGAACACTTCCCCATCCAATCAGAGCACAGCCAACTCCCCATCCAATCAGAGCACAGCTAAGCCCCTAACCAATCAGAACACACCTCCACCCAATCAGAACACAGCCAAGCTCCCAGTCAATCAGTTCAAACCCCCACTGGCAGTTAAAAGGAAGAAACAGCTACAATCACACATTGCTCCTAGAAGCACGAAGCCGAAAGCACCAGCCTGAAGATGATGAATGGGACTTCGTCGAAACGTCGCCAAGACACTTATATATATATTCCTCATCCTCCTTCATAAGTCAAACTCAAGTCCTGTGAAATAGCACAAAAATGCAGTTGGCATGTATGATCTGAATGGTTTCTAAGGTCTTTGATTTCAGATCTTGTCCAGAAATATGACAAAACTCTCTAGAACATGGGTGTCAAACTCGATCGCTCCACATGATGTATTGTGATGTATCGTGATGTTTTCTTTTTTGCAGAGCTGGGATGGGCATGGCCTGTACATGACACATCCAGCCCCACAGGCCGCCAGTTTGACATCCCTGCCCTAGAACAAAACAAAGCAAAACCTGAATTATCAAACCTTGTGAGGAAACAGAAACCACCTGGTTCTCTGAAAAAAATATTTTTTCCAGTAGGGTAATGTAACAGAATCTTGAAAGCCTACCTAAATTATTCTCCTGCACAAGTATAATACATTACAAATTTAATACATTATTTCTAATATTAATTAAGGCAGAGTTATTCTGGATATCTTTTTCATAGCTTCCCCTCCCAGGACTCAAGCCTTCCTTCTGTAGTGGCTCAGTTTTGTACTTAAGTAGGGTGCTACCTCCTCTGAGTTCCCAGGATCTGTTTGGTTTTCATTCACACTTGTGGGCAACTTGGGGGCATTCAAGGATGCTTATGGATGAGAATGGGAGCAAAAGGCTTCTTACTCTTAATGCGCTCTTAATTCTGGAAAGAAATGCCAAAAAAAATCTTTTCAGTCCTAATGTGTTGTATTGTAGTTTTGCATGTTGCTTTTTGCTGGTGGCAAACACTAGAGATAAGTAAAATCAACAAAAAATTAATATAAACATCATTTAAAACATCTTTTTGTAAAATTAATTCAGCTGGCACCAATAAGAGAATATAAGCTGTTTCTTTATAAATATATCAAAAATCAATTGCTATTGAAATTGTGGGAAACCACAAATGAGTATCTATTATAAATGCTTAAATCTAAATCAGTGGTTCTCAACCTTTCTCAGGTTGAGACCCCACTTGCCCCGCCCATGCGCGCCGCGACCCCGACCCGGGCGCGCGCGCGCGCATGTGCGCGCACACGTCGCAAAATAAAAATAAAAAAATAAAAAAAACAAAATGGCGGCCGCGATGGGTGGATCTGCGCATGCACGGATCGGCCCGTCGCACATGCTGCGCATGCGCGCATCCGCCCGTTGCGGGCCGCCATATTGTTTTTTTATTATTTTTTTGGTTTTTTTTATTTTTTAAATTTTTTTAATTTTTTTTTCGGCGCGACGTGCAGATCTGCGAGTGCGTGGCGCGCGCGCGCCAAAAAAATAAAAAAAATAAAAAAAAATTTAAAAAAAATAAAAAAAATTTTAAAAAATTTAAAAAAAACAAAATGGCGGCCGGCGGTGCCTGGCAACCCCCGCGAAACGGTCGCTTGACCCCAAGTGGGGTCGCGACCCCAAGGTTGAGAACCACTGATCTAAATCAATTGAAATTTGATATAGTTGAAATTGCAGTTTCTTGGAGAAAAATATTTAAAAACAATTTCTGCTTTCTCCTATTTTAAATAGCAAAGTCTGTTTTGCAGGGATATTTAAATATGATTCAGAGTTAACTTTGAAATATGATGGTGTTTCCAGTGATTGTGTATATTCTTCCAGAAAGGTCAGGTATATATGAAAGAAGTACATTAATTTGAAATCCTATAATGTGGCCTTTACCTCAGGATGGGAATTTCAAGATGGAAGAAGAGTGTTATGTAGACACAGACCGCCTATGTTTTGAGTACTAACTAATACTGATCAAGATAAACTGCTGACTCTTAAAAACAAATCAATCTTTCACTTTAACTACTTGAATAAACTATAAAAAGCCATTTCCAATCTTATTCCTATAATATAATCCTTTTCAAAGGATGTTTTAAATTAGTCATGCATATATCATTTGTAATGGATACATGAGAAGACAAATGGCTGGACAACAAGCAGAATGTGAGCGTAATAGACTATAACAATTATTGTTGCTAGCAGCATTCTTTCGTACTGCTAGTTTAGTAACTCAGAGTAACGGTCTCCTAGCAACAAGCATTGCACTGTGTCACTAGCTGAGATGTAAAGCTTGCAGAGGAGAACTGGGGAAAAACAGGACAGCTGTTGCAGCTTTTAACACTAACCATTGAACTTGAAATTTTATCTAAGATACTTTGAAAAGGGAACAAGGTAGAACTCTATTTATTTTGAAAATAGCAAGCTTATGATTATTTGCTTGCATACCTTAATCCAGAAATTGATTCAACTGGTAAACTAATCTATCTCCTTTTAAATAGCATTTAAATGGTAGCATTTTTTTTCATTTGCAGTACTAGTCTTTAAATAGTGTTTATTTAAAGTTATACCTGATTTTTTTTTCTAGCGATATGTTGAGCCTCTGCAAAGTTCTTCAGAGTATATGGAAAAAAAATCCCTCAGACTTGGGTGGGTTGGATGGGTGGGTGGGAATGGTTCCCTTCCCTTCCCTACTCTGCTCCTTATGTCTCTGAAGTTTTCTAATTTGTAGTACATGAGTTTAAGGAACATAAACCTACTTGGTCTGTGTGGGATTCAGATGAGGGTGAGGAGTATACTTTGAACTGTATGATGGCAAGTCGAATTCTCTATGTGTTTGGGAGCATTGCTTTACAACTGTCCTATCCTTCCTCTTTGAATGCAAATAAAAGACATTTCACATTTCCTCATGTAATGACGGGGAATCAAATACTGAGGTTGAGGGGTTAAGTATAGTACATGAGGAAATCTGTATATTCTGTGTCCTTTTTATGTTTTTATGCTTGCCCAGCATAACATGTAAAGATATACAGAGCCAGATAGCAATACAAAAATGACAGTCTGTTTCATACTTCAGTACATATAGGTTTTTCTCACTTTATACTTCATGCAAATTTGCTCTTACTCAATTGATCTTTGTCATGTAAGAATTCATTTTATGTGGTAAAAAAAATGCTAATATGTGATCTGTGCCAGCATAGTCAATTTGTGCCAAAGATCTGTACCCATTCCAAGATTTCATTCTGCTAAAACTATTGGAACATCCCCTCCCCCAAGGTCTTTCTGCCTTCATTTGCACATTTATCATCATATTGATGGGGAAAGATTTCATTGGATGAATCAGCTGCCAGATTTGGTTTCATTGTGTTTTTTGCTTTCATTGTTGTTGAGAGTCAGCCAGAGTTGTGTTTTTAAGATGGACAGTAATCGAAGTCAAATAAATAAACTTAGTGTGGGGTTGTTTTATCTGTGTGTCCTGTTTCCCATGTACTTCCCATGTACACAGTTGCTACTACCATTTCTAGGAGGTCAAAACAGTTATTAACATTTTGTCCAACTGTTTACCCAAAAGGAAAAAAATACCCATTCTAACACTAGAAACACAAGTGGACTTTTCCATCACATTGAAGCTGGTGTGAATGATCCTTAGCGCAGGGACTAACTTTTGATTTGGGCAAATCTATGTGTGCAACATAACAAAGATAAAATCTATAGTAGTATGATTCATTCTATATTTGCTATGATAACCATGAGTCCTTACTGCCTGGCAATGCTGTATGCATCTTCTAATCAGTGTTTCTCAACCTCAGGAACTTTAAGATGTGTGGACTACCTACCTACCTACCTACTTACCTATCTATCCATTCTATTATTTATTACATTTGTATGTTGCCTATCTTGCCGGAGGCGACTCTATGCAGCTTGCAGATAATTAAAATGCACTACAAAACATTAAAGCCATAATTAGGGATCATAAATTTAAAATTCAGTTAAAATAAAACTAACCAGGATGGAGAGGGAAAGAGCACAGGAAGAACATGAAGTATTATATATTCTATTAGCCACCCCCAAAGTGCCACATCCCCATTGGGATCCCAGGTTAGTTGGCACAGCCATGTATTCAAGACCTTTTGGAGACCAAAAGAGTAGATGCAGATCTCACCTATAATCTTATAATAGATTAACATTTCAGTTCATTTCCTAGGTCAGCTTCTTGGCTAAAATATTACCAGGTCTCCTTAACCTCTACACTGAACTCGTTCCCTACAATGTTTTCTACATATTACAAATCCTTTCATTTCTACTAAAAGGCATAGATAGTTCTGCATCTTAATTACTGTAGTTCAGTGGTTCTCAACCTGTGGGTCGCGACCCCATTTGGGGTCGAACGACCATTTCACGGGGGTCGCCAAACACCGCAGTCCGCCATTTTTTTTTTGGTCGGCCATTTCTTTGGGGGGGGTCAGCCATTTTTTTCCCCTTTGCGATGCGGGCCGTCGCGCCACGCATGCGTGATGTGGGCCCGCCATTTTTATTTTTAATTTTGGTCGGCCATTTTTTTTGGGTCGGCCATTTTTTTCCCCTTTGCGATGTGGGCCGTCACGCCGCGCATGCGCGATGCGCCCCATCGCACAGCGCATACGCGATGCGGGCCAGGGTCGAGCCCCAGAAAAGGTTGAGAACTGCTGCTGTAGTTCACTGAAGGTATCTTTCCAAAACCTAAATTATGCAGAAATGTGACCTTAAAAGTAACCTAAGAGAAGAGTCATTAACTAAAACTGTTGTGTGGCCAACTACATATTTTAAGGCACCTGCCCGATATATAATTCATTGTTCATTGTTCCTTTTCTTCTCACACATATTATAGCTAGTTCATCTATAGCATGGATGTCAAACTCATGATGTCACATGACGTGTCACGATGTATCACGACTTTTTTCCCATGGCTGGCAATGGGGTGGGCGTGGTTTGGGCATGACGCATCCGCCCGCAGGTCAGCAGTTTGACACCCCTGATCTATAGGGATCAGAGCAGAAGAGAAGCATAGATTTCTATGCCTCTGTTTAAGATTGCAGATCGTTAGGGCAGAATTACAACATTTTCAATATGAACAAACCATATACCGTAAATCTTCCACTAAGGGGGAATACACTGTCTTGCAGATAGCACATTATTTATACAGTAAGGACATTTCATACACTGCACTGAAATGTATGCTCTCCATGTGCTGGGATACAAATATTTATGCTTGTTTGCCTTCCCAACACAGCACAGGATCTTGAACGATTTGGGTCCTGTGGGCATAAACCGTTATTTGAATATAAATTGATGTGACAGGCTTGGGATCATATTATAAAAAAGGAAGAAAAAAGGATTAAGAATTCAAAATTATTCAGTGATTGCTGTAACACAATAAGGATGCCATCCACATATTTTACTGCCAAAGCAGAACAGCAGGCCTACGTATACTATACCTAAATGCAGCTAAATACCTTGGCACCTGAGGCAGAACACTATATTTTGCCTTCCTCTCTCCTCTCTCCCTCCCAACTAATAAATACTGTAATAAATTTTCTTCTTGATTTTGGTGCTACTCAGATACATAGAGGGAAGCTATTGGGATGATGGCCAAGAACTATTTTCCATGGCCCCAGGAACTAGGACCAGAAATAACAAGTATAAATTGCAGGTACCTAGATTATATTTAAATGTAAGAAAAAAGTTCCTGACACAAAGACAATTACAGCAGTGGAAGAGTCTGCCAGTGGAGGTTCTGGGTTCTCCAGCATGAAGAATGGAGAATCCACGAATGGATTAAGTGTGTCCTCCTGCCCAAATTAGACCAAATCAGTCAAGTTGCCATGCCCGTCCTGGACTAGGTTACACCCCAGTTTCGATTTGGTCTCAGCCCAGACGGATGTGGTAAATTGGCTCCCAGAATAATTTCAGGACAGCAGGTTGTACACTTTTGTTACATTTGTGGATTCTTTCATTCTGTTACCATCTGGTCAGCGCTGGGATCAGCGCTGTCCCAGATCAGTAAAAATCCTTACAGAAGTGCTTTGGTTGCTTAAGCAGCCTCCCAGAAATTACTCAGCTGATTGTCGCAGCCGCTGTTTTGAACGCCGCGCGACAATCGTCTCATTTCACTTCAGCTACTGTTTTCTCTCTTACCAGTGGCAAAAAAGGCTGACTTCTGATAGATAGGCAGCCCTTGCCTCAATCGTTCAGTGATCACCACGGCCGCCATTTTGGAGCACAGCGCGGCCAACAGCTGAAGTTAATTTGTTTAGGATTTTCTGCACTTGCGGTTGCCTTTTTCATAGCGGATTCTGCTCTCTTTGAACTCTCCCTTTTCTGGAGGCCTGAAGAAGGGCAGATAGCTCCATTTCGGTTCGTAATTGCCAGGGTCTGTAATTTCACATTCCATCAGTTCCCTCATCAACTTGTTGCAGCGGCCATTTTGGAACGCGGCAGGCCTTCACAAGCCAGAACTCATGACGGAGTACTAGGCCTAGTAAATTCTATTGCATTTTCCCTAAGCAGAGTATCAGGGCCTGCTCTTACTAATCATTTTGTCTTATTTAGACAGGTTTTTGAACTCAAATTGAATTGAATTACCAAGTATCACTTACCTTCCTCAACTGATAATCCTCACTCATTTGGGCCCCTTCGACCATAGCCTGTTTGCCACAGTCTGCATCTAATTGAACAGCTGATACCACTGGAGCCGCCACTAAGTGAGGCACATAGGATCTTGTCACTAAAAGAACCCTTAGCCTTGACAGTAGCTCATCAATTCTCTATTCATCGCTACTAGTGATGCGTGACATTCGTTGTTAAGTGTGATTCCAAGCTTGCTGGTGGGCTGAACCTCACAGATCCACGTGTAGGTCAGTCCCACCTCAGTGGACCATAGCCACATCTCTTGCAGACTGGGACGCTTCAGCATTCCGCTGAAAACTCGATTTACAATGGCGGATAACACCGAGCCACAGGCTTCCACCTCTGGTGGACATACAAAGCGTAAGTCATCCAACCAGACAGCATCTGCAAAAATCAAGGCCAAAACCAAGGCCAGTCTAGACAAGAGAGCCTCCAAGGCGGTCGAAAAACAGGCCGGCTGCAGACATCGTGTCTTGGAAAGGCAATTTTCACAAGCTCAAAAACTAGCGGTAGAGAGGACAGTCAACTTGCCCCCGCCCACACATGCATCGCCAATTGGGGGACCACACATCGTGTCCCCTGTGCCTACATGGTCTCCAGAACGGAACCCTGCCCAGGGTTCTTCATTCAGTTTCAATCAGGATCACCTTTCCCTCTTCGAAGAGGAACCAAGGTCTCAAGACCCCACTCAGGTACCAGAGACCACATTTACCTCAACTGCTGCAGTGCTAGGGCCTCCAGAGAGGCCGTCACTTGTGGGCCAACTACAGGCCCCAATGGCTACATTTACCCCCACTGCAGCGGGGCTCCAGCCCGCAGAGCAACCATCTTTTACAGTCCAACTACAGGTCATGATCTCCCAGGCAATAAAACAAGCAATGGCGTCCTCAGCACGCCCACAGGCATCTTTTGTCCCAATGACCTCCCTGGCCTCTCTGGGTTCATTGCGATCCGGTGATTATCACTACCCGGATCTGGCCTCGCCCCCACGCTCATGTGGGAACGAGGTCTCAGATTACGCAGAGTATGGACATGCGGAAGGTCAGTGGTCCGACGATGAGGAAACTTCCTCAGAGATTCCCCTCCTTGTAGGCTTGTTCAATCCCACGTTCTTCCCATCTCTGCTCCGCAAGGCCTGCACCACCAGTAAGAACAGCTCAGAGCAGCCTTCGTTGCCTGAACAGGTGCCTGCTCAGGACACCAGCCCATTGTTTTTCGAACTGGTCGTCAAACACCAACAGGTCCCTTGCCCTCCCATGTTCTTAAAATCTGTACAGGGACAATGGGGATCACCAGGTACCTTCTCCACCCTCGACGGTATCGACCATAAACTGATAGATATGGTATCGACCCTGAATGAGGCACTGGAAGTCCCTGGAGTGGATGAGTCCCTAACCCCCTTGTTTTCAGATTCCAAGGTGCCAGGGGATATGGCGGGGACATTGAAAGCCGAGGACAAAAAGTCTGAGGTTTCCCTCCACAGAACGCACCAGGCTTCAACATGGGCAATAAGAGCGTCCACCTCAACTTCATTCTTTGCCAGGATCTCCCTGATTTGTCTCCGTGTACTCCAGGCTAGAATTTCTCCAGAGGGGGTAAGGGTCCATCAAGACTTAACCAAGTTATGGGCAGCCTTGGAATATATGGCAGACGTGTCTTTTCAGGCAGCCAGGTTCTCAGCCCGTGCCATAGCCACCAACGCCACCGCACATCAGTTGTTTTGGCTCAGGAATTGGAGAGCTGATACCAAACACAAATGGTGAGTAGCTGCCGCCCCATACCAGGGTGGGCGTCTCTTCGGAAAGGCCCTCACTCCCTACCTAGTGGAGAACAGAGAGAAACAGAGGGTACTTTACCACCTCTCCAAGAGGTTGGGCCGACGTTTCTTCCCATATGGACGTCGCCCTTCCTTTCGGTCGGGACCAGATTCAGTATCGGGGCACATATCCCTGCCCTTTCCAGCAGGACCAGACCGCTCTTTGGACCAATCTGGCTACAGGGACAGACCCAGACAACAGGTTCAGGCCAAACAGCCCTTTCAAGGCAGGGGAGGCCGTCCTTTCCATAGATCAAAGTGACTCGGGGAGGACGTCTCCCATAGGTGGCAGGCTAAATTACTTTATCCACCAATGGGAGATCATGACCACAGTTGCTTGCTCCCATCTCCAATGGGAGACCATGACCACAGAGACTCATAGAGGATGCCATTCAGCACCTGTTAAGTATAAGAGCCATAGAGAGGGTTCCAACAGGCCAACTAGGACAGGGCTTCTACTCTATCCTTTTCGTTGTCCCGAAGGCCTTGGGGGGGTTGGAGGGCAATACTCGATCTCAAAGGTCTAAATTCCCACCTATCGTATCGCAAATTCAAAATGCAAACACTCCAGTCCATTCTGGCCAGCGTCTGATGGGGAGACTTCATGACATCAATAGATCTTACTGAGGTGTACCTACACATTCCCATCCATTCGAATCACCGACAATTTCTCAGGTTCAGTATTCCAACAACCACTATCAATACAAGGCCCTACCGTTCAGCCTTTCATTGGCTCCCAGGGTTTTCACCAAGGTCCTAGCGGTCCTCACCGCACATCTCAGATCAATATCGATCCATGTTCAATGTTACCTGGACGACATCCTAATCCAGTTGTCCTCCACTCTGAACGCTCAAGCGGACTTGACCTCAACTATAGGGATGTTTCAGGACCACGGATTCTCGGTCAACTTTCAAAAGAGCCACCTAATACCTTCAAAACGCCTTTTGCACTTGGGCACGGTAATAGACACAGACCTTTGTCAGATCTATCTGTCCCGGGAGCGCCAGGTCAGCATTCGAACCATAGTCCTCAAGGTCCGCAGGGGCACTGGCTCTGCTCTCCCAACTATTGGGAAAGATGATATCTTGCATTGCTATCGTGCCTTGGGCCAGACTACACTCCAGATACCTTCAATGGTTCTTGCTCCCATTTCAAAAACTGGGCACAAGCTCTTCCACCCATCTCATCCCAGACTCTAAGATCTATTCAGTGGTGGACCTCCCCAGCATTAGCCAAAGGGTCCCTATTCAAGGAACCCGTTCGGCTAACCCTGACTACAGACGCCAGTCTGTTTGGCTGGGGAGTGCACCTCCAATCTCAGTTGGCTCAGGGCCGGTGGTCCCACCTAGATCTGAAACACAGCATCAACTGGTTGCAGCTCAGAGCTAAACATCTGGCCCTTCGCCAGTTCTGCAACAAGGTTGCGAGGCACCATGTGCTGGTCCTCACGGACAACGTGGTGGCAAAGGCCCATGTGAACCATCAAGGCGGTACTTGATCTCGGTCTCTCATGACCGAGGCCCAGTTGTTGGGATCCTGGGCAGAACAGAATCTCCTCTCCCTGAAGGCCGAGCACATTTCGGGACAGGCGAATTGACATGTGGACTATCTGAGTCGCTCAACAGTAGACCATTCAGAATGGCGCCTGCATCCGGATCTCTTCAGGGAGATCTCGCAGAGGTTCGGTCAACCTGTTCTGGACCTGTTTGCCTCTCTGGCGAACTCCCAGCTCCTACAGTTCTTCTCTTGGTTCCCCTGTCTGGGGTCAAAGGCCATGGCCCATGGCCTGGGGGAATGCTGTACGCTTCCCCCCCCTCCCTCTGATCCTGGAAGTCATCAGGAGAATGCTGCAGGAGCAGGCAGAGGTGATATTCATTGCCCCACACTGGCCAAGGCGACCGTGGTTTGCGGATCTCGTGAGCCTCTCCATAGTTCCTCCATTGAGGATTCCTCCAGATCGAATAATTCTATTACAGGAAATCATACAACATCCAGATCCACAGTGGCTCCAGTTAGCCGCCTGGCATCTGAACGCCAGTTCTTAACACAGGGTTCCTATTCATCAAGGGTGATTTCAATGATTCAAGCCTCCCGAAGGCCAGCGACAAATCGCATTTACGACGCCACGTGGAGGAGTTTTTGCCACTGGTGTGAAAGGAATCACTTGGCTCTCTCGGAGATGACTATTCCACGGCTCTTGGACTATTTGTTGGAGGGCGTGGATCAGGGTTTAGCGCCCAATACTATCTGCAGACAGGTGGCGGCCCTTTCCATGGTGTTTACCTGTGGTAACTCGGTCACATTGGCTCAGCACCCTAAAGTCCGCTCATTTATCAAGGGGGTCACAAACAGCAGACCGCCCATGGTTCAGCGGTATCCCACTTGGGAGTTATCACGGGTCCTACAGGCTATTACCGACTCGCCCTTTGAACCCATTAGAACCTGCAACCTACGGTCTTTGTCTCTCAAGGTTGCTTTCTTGGTTGCAGTTACCTCGGCTAGACGTATCTCGGAGCTGGCAGCCCTTTCCGTAAGAGAGGACTTATACGTATTTCACCAAGACAAAGTGGTCCTGCGGTTAGATCCCTCTTTCATTCCCAAGATTAACACCATGTTTCACAGAGTGCAAGAGACAGTATTACCAGACTTTTGTCCTCACCCGACTCATGACTTGGAACGGCAATGGCATACTCTGGACATCCACAGGGCGTTGCGCCACTACATCAAGCGGACGGCTGCCTTTCGCAGATCGGAAGCCCTTTTTGTTTCATTCCAATCTGCCTCTAAGGGTCAGAAGGTCTCTTCTTCTACCATTGGCAGGTGGATCAGGGCCTGCATCTCTGGGGCATATCAGACGCGCTCTTTGCCAGTTCCACCTCACGTGACAGCACATTCCACTCGTAGTGCCACTACCTCTGCTGCATGGGCTACACAAGCGTCCATAGTTGACATTTGCAGGGCGGCAACATGATCCTCGCCTTCCCCTTTTGTGCGACATTACAAGCTTGATAAGTTTGCTTCTGCAGAGGCCTCCTTTGGCCGATGGGTGTTACAGCAGATTGTGCCGGCGACGGGACTGAAGGGCTTTGGTAAATCCCATTTGTGGATTCTCCATTCTTCATGCTGGAGAAGGGGCGTTGTTCTTACCTGAACGCCTTTTCTCAGCATGATGAATGGAGAATCCACCCCCATCCCTTATCCGCAGTCAGATCCAGTGTCAGGGATCTGGGAGCCAACACGTCATACAGTCATTAGCTTCGCCCTATTCGAAACTGGGGTGTGACCTACTCCAGGATGGGCGTGGCAACTTGACTGATTTGGTCTAATTTGGGCAGGAGAACACTTAACCCATTCGTGGATTCTCCATTCATCATGCTGAGAAAAGGCATTCAGGTAAGACAACGCCCCTTCTCCAGGTTTTGAAAAGAAGCTGAACAGCTATCTCTCATGCATGATTTAATTGGTTTTCATGCACGTTGCATTGTCCTTATGGTTCTTTCCAATTCTGTGATTCTATGAACACTCAAGATGATTTTAAATGTAGTTAGTTGAAAACCTCTGGATTAAAAAATATATAACTGTATGGATTTGTCCTTGTGTGTTATTAGTGAATTGTGTTTGAGTAGTTCATTGTGGGATTATATATAATCAAAATTATTCATTAATGATTAAGGATTATTGACATGTATATAAACTGGAGTATAACATTTAGCCAATATAAGCTCACTGATTATAAGCAGCTTACTATTTCACTAACCCTATTGTTAGAAGCCATAATGGTTTTAATGCCTGTCTGAAATGATGAATTGCAATGGATGCAATGAAGAGAATTTTCTGCCTCCATTATATTAATATAGAATAGGTTGCTGGTGCTTTTCTATATTGCATTGCATCTCTAGTATCAAGAATTTGTATCGTGAAGTGTAGCCAGAATAGCTGGATTGTCTTTATGAGCAATTTTCATCATTCTTTGCAGATAATTTGATTAGATTCCCTGAGATTGGGAGTCCAATATATGGCCATATTATAGAGAAATAACTTTGGCAGTCTCCCAAACGTTCTGTTTATGTGCATTTTTTTTCAGTTTATATACCTTGAAGACATGAATAGGACATGTGGAAAAATCAGAGCTATTGCTATCTTGCTGCTTAACCTTTACCCTACAGGCTGATTTAATTGGCTAAATCAGGGCTGGATTTATGCTTAAACAGAGATCAGTATTTCCTTGAGTATGGGAGGTTTTCTTTCCTGCTTAAATAAGGCGGTAAAAAAAAGCTATCTCTTGCAACTCGTCACAAATATTCCATGCTTTGAAAGGTGATTGAGAAAATCATACAGTTCCAGATACTTTGTATAAAACTAGTTGTCTAGACTTGTTTCAGCTGAGATTTAGTACCAAAATTACTTTGTTAGAAATTAGATCAGGGAATGCCACCTGACAATTATTCTGGATTTCTTGGTTGCTTTCAGTATCATTGACTATAGTATTCTTCTTGGCTATCTGATGGTTCCAATCTCCAGTTGGAATGTATTCAGAGTGCTGTGCTGTGAAATTACTCTTAAACCCAACAATTTTTTTAAAAAATTGGGGCAAGATGTATGAGATTTTGCTTGGAAATAGATTGGCAACTAGTGTTATTGTGCACAGAGTTACTATATAAATGTTTGGTTTCATTTGTTATACACAAAGTTAAGATAAAATTCTGTTTGGTTGACCTTACCTCTCTCTATAAGCCTGAGTGATCAGTTCTGCCCCAGGGTATCATTAGAGAGGGATATTGGATAACCCAAGCATGAAATCTGCCTCTTCAGCAGTACAGTTTCTTTTCATATTCTGTATTGACATTCATGTAGCAGAGAAGGCCATATTTCAGCACATGGTGAATTTCTTTGTAAGGCAGAATTTCAGTGGTGTAGCCATAGCCTTATAAGCTTCTCTTGGTGTTGGTCACTTTAGCTGTCTCTAGGATTCATCCATTTATAAACCGCACGCTTTTCTCCTAGAGAATTCAGTGTTCCTGTTAGCTCCTTCTTGGAAGCTGCAGCTTTCCAATCACTTCTGATTTTAACCTTTCCATCTGAGTCCAATTCTCCATATGGTTCCTTCATTTGCAAGTCACTATTGTCCTTTTTCCCCACTTGCAAATTTTTCTCTTCGTCCTCCATTCATGTTCTAAAATGCTTGTGTTTCTTTTAAAATGTACTTGAAATAAACAAATCAAATGGTTGCGTAAACTCTACTAAGCAATGTGTGTATGAATCATCTCAGTTTAGTGTTTTGATATGCATTATCTCAGTTTAATATTTTGGTGCAGGTGTGATATACTCTTTTGGGATATTTCCAGAGATGGGTTGCTAAGTTCTGTAGTAATTAAAGTTTCTGGTCTAGATACACAGGCAGCCTTGTGGAAAGTACATTATAGAGTCAGGTCTGGAAATTACCAAAGCACTTGTCACTACTTTAAAGTCTTTCTTCCAAGAAAGCACATACAGTAATTGGCATATTGTGTACAAAGAATAAAGAAAGAGAGGGGTGGGGAGAGAGAAGTAGTTATCAACTGGGTACTAACTCCTGTCTTCAACAGGAAGTTCTTCCATTTCCCTGCAACTGTGATCCCTTACAATGAATCCCTGCATCTTGACTGGTTTTGGTTTTAATTTACTTCTCACCTCTCCAGTTTCAAGCAAGACTTCGTATTTGTGCTTCTGATCCAGAGGTTCAGTAGAACGAAAACCTTCAAGATGTTAATTTCTAACTACGGGTATCAGACTTTAACTCTTTAAACTTAGAACCAGTTTGAAATGGGTCAGAATAATCTGTTTCCTTCAGAATTTCTTTCAGAAAACCATACTATTAGTTATTTTATTTCACTTTAACATATAAAACTTCCCATCTCCTGGAGATCTAATACAGAACTACATTAGTTTAGAATTAGATTAGAATTAGAATTATGATACAACAGCATTTATTTTACAACCCAGGTTCTTTGCTCCCTTTTTCAGCTCTCAGCCAGACAGTGACAGCGCTGTGACAAATCTTTCCATGCCAAAATTCCTTCAGATCAAATTGGACCCAGTAGTCTTTTTGGACAGATTATCCTCATAACATGCTACCAAATATAACTTGAAAAAAATCCAGCCAAATTGGAATGTTCTGTATCTCTCTGCTACCATCTAATGGCAGACAAAACTTATTACATTCTTTGAGAAAGTCACAAAATTATATGCACAAATTGCTGTGCATATACTTTACTTGGATTTCAATAAGGCATTTTATAAAGTAGACCACAACCTACTACTTGACAAGATAGAAAAATGTGGGTTAGACAGCATCACCACCAGATGGATTTGTAATTGGCTGACAAACTGCACTCAAAGTTTAGTCCTTAATGGAACTGCATCTAGATGGAGGGAAGTATGCAGTGGGGTACCCCAAGGCTCTATCTTAGGCCCAATACTCTTAAACATCAGAGATTTAGACAAGGGGATGGAAGGGGAACACATCAAATTTGCAGATGACAGCAAGCTGGCAGGAATAGCCAAGATTCCAAAAGATAAGGTACAGAAGGATCATGACAGATTTGAACATTGGGCCCTGTCTTACAAAATGAAATTCAATGGTGAGAAAAGTAAAGTTGTACATTTAAGGAAGAAAAACCAAATGCACAGGTATAGAATACATGTTACCTGGCTCAATAGTAGTAACTGCCCCAGAGATCTTGGAATCCTAGTGACAATCATTTAAATATGAGACAGAAGTGGGCTGCAGCTGCCAAAACAGTCAACACAAACCTGGGCTACATTAATAGAGGTTTAGAATCAAGATCACTTTATAATGCTTTGGTAAGATCACACTTGGAATATTGCATCCAGTTTTGGTCGTCACAATATTAAAAAGATTGTTGAGAAAGAGTGCAGAAAAGAGTAATAAAGATGATTAGGGGACTGGAGGCTAAAACATATGAAGAACGGTTGCAGGAATTAAGTATGTCTAGTTTAATGAAAAAAAGGACTAGAGGTGACATGATAGCAGTGTTCCAATATGTAAGGGGTTGCCACAAAGAAGAGAGGGTCAACCTATTTTCCAAAGCACCTGAAGGCAGGACAAGAAGCAATGGATAGAAACTAATCATGGAGAGAAACAACCTAGAACAGTGGTGGCGAACCTATGGCACACGTGCCAGAGGTGGCACTCAGAGCCCTCTCTCTGGGCATGCATGCCGTGCCCTGGAAATGGTGAGGGACTGACCCCTGCCACCCTGGTCCTGCCCACCCAGTCTGCCATGACCACCGCGGCTACGCCCACCTGGCACCCAATGATACATAAGTGGGTTTTGGCAGTGCTTTTTTCTTAAAAAAAAAAAAAGGTGCCGGAACTCACACACGTCATACAACCCGCCTTGCCTACTCTACAAGGTTCCATCCAAAAATGGTGCCGGAACTCCGTTCTGGGCATTCTTTGAGAAAAAAAGCCCTGGGTTTTGGGTTGCAGTTTGGCCACTGGGTCTCTAAAAGATTCGCCATCCCTGACCTAGAACTAAGGAGAAATTTCCTGCCTGTGAGAACAATTAACCAATGGAATAATTTGTATTAGTCTTGGTGATCTTTTTTATTTTTATTTATGTTAGTTTTGCTTTTTATATTTTATTAGGTACCATTTCCATTGCAAGTAAGTCAGAACTTTTTAATTACAAAGAAACTGACAATTCCAAATGTAGAATTCTATCTAGGATCTTCACTTGACTAAAATGAACTAAAAATGCAAATTGGAACTCGCAATAAAGGCCATTGATGTCTGAGAAGATATTAAAAGTAATTACTCCTTAAAAGAACAATGGGTTATTTGAGAATTACAGACCTCCACTTTGTTTTCAGAGCTTGGTGAGTTAGTAAAGATAAATTTATAGTTAAGGGACAGTTTTAGTGTGGAAAGAAGGGAAGACTTTTTCAAATAAAAATCTTGCCTCAAAAGTTAGATGATACATTAAAAACATTTTCAAAAGTGTCTGGAGAAAAAATTTCCAGATACCTGTGATTATGTTAGTAGGCATTATATAATATCTTTCAGTTATTAGAACAATCCATATATATCTCTGGGTGTACATAGTGGGGTAAAATTATTTAAGAAATTGCAGGGCAAATGGACATGTTGATTGATTATGTTCCTGAAATTACATGCAACATATGGCTAGAAACATTTAGTGAAACAAAAATCCACTGCCATAGATTTTTTTTTTTTATTGTAATTGTGTAGGAAGCTGCTTTTCCGGGGTGGAATACAACTAAGGAGAAAGGGAATTAACCATGCAGAGGTGCTCTCTTCAAACTGTTCCCTTATTTAAAAGACTTTTTAAAAGTTAGAGGTCAAAGTTATCTGTGGTGCAGTTATGGATAATAATAACATCTATTCTCCTTGTGATTCCCCCCCCCCAATTTCTAACACTCCTGCTCTCTTCCACTTCTTTTTCTTTCTGACATCCTTTTGTTCAGTCAGCAGAAATAGGACTAATAGCTCTTACCAGAGGTTTGAAGTGATCTCTTGCAGAAGCTTCTAAAATGAGACAGCAGCCACATCAAATTAGGGCCACCTTTGCTTAAAATCCTACAGGGTAGGTATGAAGTTTTATATTCAATGAAGAACCCCCAGACTTCATGCTTTGTAGGAATCTACCCCAATTTTATTGCTGGGAACTCTTTCTTTACTTACCCTCCAATTCCTGCACGTTGTAGAGTGATCAGAGATGCAGTTCAGACATAATAAACTAAATTGTAATAGTCAAGCAGAAGGACATGGTAGACCATCTACAAATTCTACAACCAAATTCTACAGTCAAAATCCACAGTCAAAGTTGAAAGTGCACCAGAAAATTACATATAAATGTCTGTACACAAATGCTAGAAGCATTCGAGCAAAAATAGGGGAATTGGAATGCTTGGTGAAGGAAAATAATATTGATATTATTGGCATAACAGAAACCTGGTGGACAGATGAAAACCAATGGGACACAAGGATCCCAGGTTACAAATTGTATAGGATGGACAGGAGAGGGAGAAATGGTGGTGGCGTGGCCTTGTACATAAATGAGGAGTTAGAATCTCATGAACTCGAAATTCAAGAAAATTCAAACTCACCCACAGAAACATTGTGGATAAAAATCCCAGGACAGGAAACCCTCCCAACCAAACTCCAGAGGCAGATTGCTATTTGGAAAATGAATTTAAGGAGGCCTCAAAAAGAAATAGGGTAGTCATAATGGGGGACTTCAACTATCCCCAAATAGATTGGGTAAATTCTTGTTCTACACATGAAAGAGAGACAAGGTTCTTGACATGTTAGCCGATTATTCCCTTGAGCAGATGGTCATGGAACCTACCAGGGGAAAGGGGATCCTGGACTTGGTTCTAACTAGCGCACAGGATTTGGTTCATGATGTCCTTGTAACCGGGCCCATAGGAACCAGCGATCACAATAACCTTCAACTTAACCATGGATAGCAAATTGTCAGTGAAAACTAACACAGAGACCTTAAACTTTCACAGAGGGAATTTTGACAAAATGAGGAAAATAGCAAAGAAGAAACTAAAAGGAACAGTAAAAAAAGTCAAATCCCTCCAAAATGTTTGGAAACTGTTTAAAAATACGTTACAGCAGGCTCAAATAAAATGCATTCCTAAAAGAAGAAAGAGGATTGGAAAGTCCAAGAGGATACCAGTATGGCTTACGAATGAGGTAAAGGAGGTTATTGGAAAGAAGAAAAACTCATTTAAGAAATGGAAGGCTCTTCCTACTGAGGAGAACAGGAGGGATCACAAACTCTGGCAGACCAAATGCAAGGCGATAGTCATGAAAGCCAAGAGAGACTTTGAGGAGCACATAGCCAAGAATATTAAAAATAATAACAAAACCTTTTTAAGTACATCAGAAGCAGGAACCCAACCAGAAAATCAGTTGGGCCACTTGATGACAATGGTCAGAAGGGGATAATCAGAGAAGACAAGGAGATTTCTGAGAGGCTAAATGACTTTTTTGCCTCCGTTTTCACCGAGGAGGATAGAGAACATTTGCCTGCCACTGAATTAGTTTTCCCAGGGAGGGAAATAGAAGAATTAAACCTGATAGAGATAAACAAGGAAGATGTTCTTGCATGCCTTTCTAAACTAAACGTCAACAAATCGCCGGGTCCAGATGGCATCCACCCTAGAATTCTCAAGGAACTCAAGTGTGAAATTGCTGAACTTCTAGCTAAAATATATAATCTTTCTCTAAGATCAGGCACTGTACCGGAGGATTGGAGGGAAGCAAATATAACCCCGATCTTCAAGAAAGGATCCAGAGGTGATCCAGGAAACTATAGACCAGTCAGTCTAACCTCAGTTCCAGGCAAACTGATGGAAACCATTATTAAAGATAAAATTACAGGGCACATAGAAAAACAGGCATTGCTGAAAGAAAATCAACATGGTTTCTGCAAAGGCAAATCATGTCTTACTAACTTGTTAGAATTCTTTGAGGGTGTAAATAAATACATAGATAAAGGGGCCCCAGTTGATATTGTATATCTTGACTTTCAAAAGGCTTTTGACAAAGTTCCTCACCAAAGGCTCCTAAAAAAGCTCTCCAGCCACGGAATTAGAGGACAGGTCTTGTCCTGGATTGGCAACTGGCTAAATTGTAGGTAGCAAAGGGTGGCAATAAATGGACAATTCTCCGGATGGAAAGAAGTGAGAAATGGTGTACCCCAAGGTTCAGTTTTGGGACCTTTACTTTTTAATTTATTCATCAATGATCTGGATGTAGAAGTTAATAGTGAGGTAGCCAAGTTTGCTGATGACACTAAATTGTTCCGGGTTGTGAAAAGTGAAACTGATTGTCGGGAGCTCCAGAAGGATCTCTCGAAATTGTGTGAGTGGGCAACAAAGTGGCAAATGCATTTTAACCTAAACAAGTGCAAAGTTATGCACATCGGGGCAAAGAACCCCAATTATACTTACCAACTGATGGGGACCAAACTTTCTGAGACAACCCAAGAAAGGGATCTTGGGGTTTTGGTGGACAGCTCGATGAAGATGTCAACCCAATGCGCAGCAGCAGTAAAAAAAGCAAATTCCATGCTTGGCATGATTAGGAAGGGAATCGAAAATAAGTCAGCAAGTGTTGTATTGCCTCTGTACAAATCGATGGTGAGACCACACTTGGAGTACTGTGTACAGTTCTGGTCACTGCACCTCAAGAAGGATATAATGGAACTGGAAAGGGTGCAAAAAAGGGCAACAAGAATGATCAAGGAAATGGAGCGCCTCCCTTATGAAACCAGATTGCAACGCCTTGGTCTCTTCAGCCTTGAAAGACGGCGTTTAAGGGGTGACTTGATCGAAGTGTATAAAATCATGCATGGGATAGAAAAGGTGGATAGAGAAAAATTCTTTTCTCTATCACACAATACCAGGACAAGGGGGCACTCCCTAAAGCTCATAGCTAAGAAAGTGAGGACAAATAAAGGGAAATATTTCTTCACCCAGAGGGTCGTTGGTTTATGGAATTCACTTCCAGAAGGGGTGACATCTTCAGGGCAGGGCTAGATAGATTCATGGATGCCAAGTGTATCGGTGGCTATTAAAACAGATGTCCATGTGCCGCCTCTATGTTGGTTGAGGCAGGCAGGATTCCCTTGAGTACCATTTGTTGGGGGTCAAGGGAAAGGGAGGGTTTTGCCTTCTCTTTCTGCTCAAGATCCCCATGTACAATTGGTGGGCCACTGTGTGACACAGAATGCTGGACTCAATGGGCTTTGGCCTGATTCAGCATGGCTCTTCTTATGTTCTTATGTTCTTATAATGCACTGGCTAGGCATGTAAGATGTCATGATTTTCTAGCCCTAATGTCCAAAAAATACTAACTGAAGGTTAATAGTGAGACAAAACTTTTGCTTAATTTGGAGTGCTATTTAGAATTAGTGCATTCTGTGGAGCAGAATTAGATCTGAAGCCAGAGAAAATATCTTTCCTGGTTGTTGGGAATGATGTAAAATGATAATAAAAACATGGTACCAAAATTATTAATTATATTTGCTATGTTTTATTCAGGGGGAAACAAAGAATCTTTTTTGAAATCTTTTGCATTTTGTTTGGCCTTATTGTTGCTCCCTTTTGCAAAATACTGTCTCACTTGGATTCGGATTCGGTTTTATTTATAATAAACCTACCACACAGTTGCAACTAATGCCCTACTGTTTATTAAAACTTTAGATATGAATAGCAGAATACATTTATATTTATACGGTTGCAATTATTTAAGCTGCACACTATACACTAAATCCTGCCCCATAAATGAACAATATTCTGCAAAGACATCATTGGAACTTAATCTTTGTTCAAATAGTAAACAAAGCTAGTGAGCAAAATGTATACATTTTAGTTATTTGCAGAAAAAGCTAATGAGTTTAGAATGATTTGTTTTGCTTCACTTTCATTAGTAGGAGCATAGAATGAAGCTGAGGACAACAAAACTCTCCTTATTTCTACAACAGTTTCCATTCTTGCCCTGCAATTTATATCAGAATTAATCTTGCCTTTCATCTAGTAGTTTAGTTGGCAGGCCTAGTCTGATCTACTGCCACTTCCTACAATATTGGAAGTGCATTCAGTTTTTCAAGTCAAGAATTTTTTCAAGAACGCTGAAATTGAACACTGAGTCATTTTAATGTAAGCAAGAAGTACATGAGCAGACATGATTAGTTGGATGGATGGATATAGCGGTGTCTGTGGGTGAAGATGTGTGGGCGTGTCACCATTGACAAGAGCATGCAATGCAATGTCAGCATATGTTGTTATTTGAGGGACTGCCTCTCCCGAGTTATGTCTCCCTATCTCATCCGTCATCATCAGGAGAAATGTGTTATGGGTTCCGTCTATAAAAGAGTGTCATCTTTCTGTTGTTGTTTTTTGACATCTTCCTCCTGGAACGTAGATTGGCACCACCCTCCTGGATTTTAGGAAAACATGGCTCTGGCAAAAGTGGAAAGCTCTTACAGTGGCTAGGTTGAATTGATATGTTGGATGGATTGTGATCATAATTTTCTGTTTCCAAATAGATTATTGATGGTTTTATATGATTTTCTAAATTTTAATTTTACTGAATTGTTTTTTCCCTTTTGTGAGCCACTCAGAGTCGTTGGATGAGATGGCATTGAATTGAATTAATAATAACAAACTGAATTTATGATGTTTTGTTGCCAATATTGATTCCCACTGTGGGTACTACTGGGTATACAGTATGAATAGCTATTTTGAGTCCATAAGTTTTGTATGTATGAAATATTACATAGAATATTTTTCCTAAATCTACATTTTGTCGCTCATCTTAGTTAATGCCTTTTTAATTAAAAATGTGTTGATTTTTATGTCTTTTAAAATTATTTGGAAGAGATATGCATATTAAGTTAATCAAATGCCAGACATTCTCTATGAATGCAGAAAAGTGTTTATTCATGCTGTACAATTCTTTTCGGGTAACAATCTAAACCCTTGCTGTGTGTTTTTTCTCACAGGTAAGGTCCATAATCCAGGGAATGTAATTTTAAATTATAATAATCAAAGCTTCAGGGGAAATCAAGTTAATACTTATTATTTGACTAATGCTGGAGTGGGTTATAGGGCCCCATATGTCCTTTCCTTCCAGTTTTCTAGTTCCTTCCTTCCCTTTAGATTCCCTTTAGTTTTTTTTTTTTTCATCCCACCCTCTCCCACCTTGGAACATCTTTATGCTCAGAACATAAGTATTCCCGGTCTGTTCCTAGACCAGGAATATATTCCAAGTCCATTAAAAGAGAATATTCCAAGTCCAGAGAGAACAAATGTATGTTTAGACCAGAAAAGACTAGCCAAACCGACCTGTTCCATGCATGGAACAATCAGTACATAGAGATTTGCGCATTTCCCATCAAAAGTCTCATGCAGCCTTAATGCAGTGGTTTATTGGTATTAAAAATCACAAGTATACTATGAGGTTGTTTATACAAGCAGTGACACTTTTTTTGTTTTTAGAAACAGAAGCTGACATTGGTTGACTTTTCAGTTGCTAAGAAACTGGGGTAGAAAAAAGTGCAAGTTTTTGCAATACAAGAAATACTTAACTTGTTCTGAAAATCAAAATATATGTTCACAGTTGCCATCCACAGTTGTCCTTTACAAACCACCTTTGAAAATAAAGGAATGCAGCATGCCATCTGTTAAAAAAAGTCTTCAGTGCATGGATAACCTTGAACGTTATACTGGATATACAGTTTAAACCAGTTGAATAGCTTATTAACTGAAAGGCATGTACAAATAAAAAACCAAGAGACTGTCTTGGAAAATTATCCTATACTGGATTTACGAAACAGGTTTGTTAAAATTTTGAAGAATTTTGTGAGAAGGGACAAAGGAAAAGCTAAAAGAAATCAAATTCTAGGACGTTATTTGAAGAGACTAATGATCAGGATTGTTAAAAATGAAAGGAAGAATTATAAAGTGGGCTTATTTGATCAAGGTTAAAATAGATAGATTGTTATCTTTGTTAACCCTTAATGGACTTTTGCTGACCAGGGTTAAAGTGATTAGGCTTTAGGATTTGTTTATAGCCAAGAGATGGGCTGTTGGAAGGAAAGATCATTTGTTGCATTTAATTGAGCTTGAAATTTGGCCTAGGGGAAGAGCCTTCTCTGTTGCGGCCCCGGCCCTCTGGAATCAACTCCCCCCGGAGATCCATGTCGCCCCCACCCCCTCCGCCTTTCGTAAATTGCTTAAAACATACTTTTGCCGGCAGGCCTGGGGCAGCTAACACCTTGCCCCTAGCCAGTGTTTGTGTGTATGTTTGTGTGTATGTTTGTGGAATGATTGGTTTTTCTTTTTTAACTTAGGGGTTTTTATATTCATGTATTTTATTGGTAATTTCTATCATGTTGTGAGCCACCCTGAGTTCTCCGGAATAGGGTGGCATAGAAGTTAAATAAATAATAAAATAATAATAATAATAATAATAATAAATTAAAGTTGTAAGTCATGGTGGTTGTTAAGCAGGTCATTGCATATGATTTTACGACCTTTTTGTGGTAGAAGTTAAGCAAATATAGTTGTTAAGTGAATGCGGCAATCCTTTAATGTTGTATGCTGCCTGAGTCACTGAGTTGGTGGGCAGCTATATAAATTTGTTTAATAAATAAATAAACAAAGATAAAGATAAAATAATAAGATTATATTGGCCTTTTGCATCAAATGGTTAAAATGCATCAAATAGCTTTCTTGCATTTTGGGGTTCCACTTCTTGACACATGCTAACTCCAAATGAACTCTCCTTAGACTTACATGTTTGCGTTTGGTTTTCTGCTACTCAGAAGTAGGAACTTACACTTGTCACCGCTGAAAATTCTCCTGTTCGATTTAGATTTTTTTGAGGATCCTTTGACTTGTCATTAACAAATTTCCCTAACATATTTGCAGATTTGATAAGCACCTTTTCCACACACAATACACTAGCATTCTGTGCAGATATAGCTATGATCTGTGCAAGGGGTATGTGCGTGTGTGTTCGTGTGTCTGCACATGAAATGAGTATTACAAGTAAAATGTAAACATCTATCACAATCTTGGTTTTGGGGTATGGCAAATTTTTTGGGACTGAAGCATTGGCCATTCCCAGATTTGGTTTTCTGGCCTGTCCTGGTTTTAATTCAGGAATCCTCTGATGATCATTGTAATTGGACAACCCTCACCCTCTCCTTACCAAAAAAAAAGCTTCACTTGAGCAATTCTTATATATTATCAATTGGAAGAAAAGACATATGCCCAAGTTTCCGACTGGGCTAAATTTGAACCCAAAACCAAACCCTTTAGTTCTTGGACTAACCAAGAAATGCAGAAAGCAGCCACCTGGAGCTTAGAATTTTGCTAGAAGGGGAGCCAGGTAAAGGCAAGGTATACATACAGGTATTCCCCGAGTTACAGTCACAACTAAGACCTGAATTTTGCTTGCTAAGCAAGGCAGTTGTTAAGTGAATCAAGTCCAACTTTACGACCTTTTTTGCCATGGTTATTAAGCGAATCACTACAGTTTTAAAGTGAATCATGTGGGTGTTAAGCGAATCTGGCATCCCACCATTGGCTTTGCTTGTCAGAAGCCAGCTGGGAAGGTCATAAATGGTGATCACATGGGCCCAGGATGCTGCAATCGTTGTGAATGCAAGAGCCCAAATTTTGATCACATGATTGTGGGGATGCTGTGATGGTTGTGAGTACGAGGAATGGTTGTAAGTCATTTTTGTAGTACCATTGTAACTTTGAACGGTCACTAAATGAATGGTTGTAAGTTAAGGACTAAATGAATGGTTGTAAGTTAAGGACTAAATGAATGGTTGTAAGTTAAGGACTGCCTGCACCTGTCTTACTGTTAAGATAAGAGAAGAATCCTGCAAAACTATTCAAAACTTTTGAAACCGACAAAAGCTCATCTTGCTTTTCCGTACAGATTCTTTGTTGGCAATTTTTCTTCGTCCTTCAGCTGAAGAAGGGAGGCAGTACCACTTTTGTCTTCTTATAAAAAAAAGAATCAGAAAATAGTAAAAAAAAAAATATTCTGGATCAATTTTACCTGTGTTTTATTGACAAAATCAGAAGTTAGAATCACTGAGTATATGGAGAGGCTTATGAACGGTAAAGCCAAACAAAGTTTAGATGGCTGGTTGGTCAATATTTTACATTAATTTCATTTAATAACCAAGATTTCATTGTATAATACACAAACAAAATTAGAGCATTTTTAATCAGGTTATTATGCCCTTGTCTGTTCATAGCTTTTACACCATCCTTACGTGGTATATATACAAACTTTGGGATATATTAAAAATAATAAAAATAAAACAATATAGAACTGCACACAATGCAATAATACCACACAAAAAATAGAAAGTAACAATGGTCCTAGATATTTCACCATCATCATGACCTTTGAGAAGATGGAGCTAAGTAAAGATGTTTCTGGCTTCTGAGTCACACATGAACCTAATAGTCTAAACAGAAGTCAGAAATTAATTATGTTACCTTATTTAATTTGCTCTCAGTTGGAGAAATTACTTATGGCAAGGAAGAAAAAGATGTAGAGACTGTTTAAAAATTCAAAATTGTATGCTTGGATAGCAAACTGATTTATGCAGATTTATTCTACTCTCTTCCCAAGGGAAGCAGGGTGGTTTACAACATTTCTTGCTTTAACTTTGTTACACGTGTATCTTCACATTTAGTTCCTCATATAATTCATACTAAATAGATGTCTTAATTTAAATATTAGTTAACCCAGTTTTGTAATAATCTTGTATTTTTGAGCAGTGCCGTTCTTTGAAGCAAGGGCTTTTTATGTTTTTTTTAATGGCTTTATTTAGTGTTCATGCAGATATTTACTACTAATTCCAAAGTAACATGTAAAGTTATGGTATGACTTTGGCCATTCATACACGGAGTATCCATGCTTCTGATTCTAATGCCTATTCACTTGTTTACTGACATCTGAAATAGCACACCATTTTTTAAAAATCATACCTTAAGCTATATCTTTCTCCATAACTTCACATGACCAATTACCATATATAATGATTTGTCAGGCTTCCTATTAACACAGGCTTGTGAGTGGCACAAAACAGTTTAGCTTGTTGAACAGACATAATGTACCTTTCCCAATTTGATTCCCTCCAGATGGATTTGATTTCAATTCCCATAATTTCCCATTCACCATAGAGGAGAATATTTCTGAAAAATGTTAGATTACTGAAAGGTTTATGGGTAGTCCTACACTTAGTAACTTACATGTTACGCAGACCTGCTAAATTCTATGAGGGAATATTTTACCATTTTCTGCCCTTTCTTTTAATATATAGTTTTGTCCAAATATTTTAAGCGAGGAAAATTTTACTACCTGTTAATACTAGGATGTTATAAGAGAAATATGATATAATCTAATGCAAAAATGGTTAAATATTTGTTGAATATTAAACCAATATTTGTTTTGTCTGCAATATTTTGAAAAACAGACCTTTTTTCTCTCTTTCTCACATACATAGAAAACTATTTCTGTTGTGCATATCACACAACTACATTTTTAAATATATGTCTTTTATTGAGACTGTAAACCCACAGAAAAGATTTAACACAGTTTTTGAATACTTTCTAAGAATCACTTTTGAAGAATTCTCATAAAGTAAAGATAAATGTTTGCTAAATGTGAGGAATGGGATGTTTATTTTATTTACAATATAAATGGGTGCAGTAGGGAATTTCTTTCTTGAAACAATAAGGTTTTAGATAGGCAAAATGGAGTTATTAATTAAAGAAAGACGGATTGTCTTTATAAACCAAGCATTTGGCCTTGCTTAAATCAGTTTTTCAGGTGACATCTTGTGTGTGCCTTGTTTTAAAGAGCAGGAAGTTCAGAATAAGAGCATTTCAAGGAGTGGGAAGAAAGGAATGGAGGTGTTTGGAGACTGAATAAAATATAGCTATGGCAACATATTCTCTCTCCTTTCAATCTAAATTAATAAGCTTTGTACTGTATGTCATAGAGTATTATACCTTTGTGGCAAATTAAAAGTAACCCATATTGATCTGCTTAACATATAAAATATAACTCTACTTTTCCATGTTTATGTTTCTTATAACAAATATTATTTTCCTGTATAAAAATAAACAATAGAGCTATGCATACTTTGGTGCTTTTGACCTCGCACAAATACAACATTTTTCTGATATTCATTAAGTAATCCAAACATGAGTCTGAAAGAAAGATCTCACTGTTTAAGGAATCTGCTCATTAATGTGACTCTTAAAGCATTGGCACTTTTCTGAGGCTTAAAAAAAGCTAGTCTGCCTTAATTAATGCAGGGAAATGCAGCATTACATCTGGTCTGAAACAATTCTTTCCAATCACTTTTGAAGCATATGCCATTGTCTTATTAAGTAGCCAAAAATATTAAAGCTAATTCAGCATGTGATAGGAACATGATAACTGTTTTCCAATAATATATGCCCAGGGCTCTCTGAAGAACTAGAAAAAAAGTATTTATGCAGTACTGAAATCTTCCTTAGTTTATCACTGTGCTGTGTGAAAGAGGTTTCTGTCTCTGTCTCTACCTCTTCTTTTTTGCCATCCTCTCTAAATATTTGAGAATTTCTTTAACATTTCTCCCGGTGGTTTCAATTAAACATTTTTTCATCTGCCTGAAGTCTCTCTAGATATGCCAGTGAAGAAAATCTTAATGGGAACAGATCCATTCTCCATAGTCTTCTTGAGATTTAATTCAAATAAGGGCATGAAACAGATTGAAGACTGGTTTTGAGATATTAAACAATGAAAGATATTCACATGGCATCATCGTAACTAGTTAAGCATGAAAACACTGTTCTTCACCCATAAGACTTCAACTTAATTCCCTTCTTGGAAATAAATATCTGAATAAAGGTTAGTGGTGTAGTTGATCATTGTAACTAAAATTTGGGAAGTCACTTTGTTCAGATGTTCACCTGTTCAGAAGATCAGCAAAGTCTTCTCTAAGTTGAGAAAAGAGCCAGAGTAACAGAATAACAGAATTGAAAGGGATCTCAGAAGTCTTCTAGTCCAACCCCCTGCTCAGGCAGGAGACCCTGTATCATTCTGCACAAATGGCTGCCCAATTTGTTTTTAAAAACCTTCAGTGATGGAGCACCCACAACTTCTGAAGGCAATCCATTCCACTGGTTAATTGTTCTCACTGTCAGGAAATTTCTCCTTAGTTCTAGATTGCTTCTCTCCTTGATTAGTTTCCATCCATTGCTTCATGTCCTGCTTTCTAGTGCTTTGGAAAATAGGTAGACCCTTCTTGTTTGTGGCAGCCCCTCCAATATTGGAACCCTGCTATCATGTCACCTGTAGTCCTCCTTTTCACTAGACTAGACATACCCAATTCCTGCAACCATTCTTCATATGTTTAAGCCTCCAGCCCCCTAAATAATCTTTGTTGTTCTTCTCTACACTCTTTCCAGAGTTTCAACACCTTTTTTTATTATTGCAGCGACCAAACTGGATGCAATATTCCAACTGCAGTCTTACCAAGCAGTACTAACATTTCACATGATCTTGATTCTATCCCTCTGTTAATGCAGCCTAAGATTGCATTGGCTTTTTTGGGCGCTGCAGCACTCTGCAGGCTCATATTTAAGTAATTGTCCACTTGAACTCCAAGATTCCTCTGGCAAACACTGCTATTGAACTAGGTTCCACCTATTCTATACATCTGTACATTTGGTTTATCTTGCCTAAGTATAAAAAAACCTTACTTTTCTCACCACTGAACTTCGTTTTGTTAGATAGGGCCCAGTGTTCAAGGCTTCTGGATCTTCTGGGGTGTTGGCTATTCCTGCCAGCTTGGTGTCATTTATTCTGTTCTGCCCTCAATCAATTCCAATAGTTTATGCTTCATTTCTAATCAGCAAAAACTCTTGAAATCTCTGAGCATATTTGGTTCTTACTGAGTTGTTTCTAATGACTTCTGGATTTTTAAAAAGTATTGCTGCTTGAATTGTTGTTTTCTAATATTTGACACCAGTGCTACTGTCAGTGAATAACATGAGTTCAGTATTGGAGAGAATAATGATACATACAGTATAGATACATGCAGCTTTCTGAGAGGCTAGGATGCTTCATGACAGGAGGGAAATCACAGAGTGATAGAGCCATGTCTTGTGTCAGAATCAGAAGCCCTGATTCTGACTATCAACTTCTACAACTGGAACCCTATTTCAGTGTGAATACAAGAATAACAAACTAAAACAATTTATCAGTTCTGAAACAAGCAGAATTGATACAAGCTCTTCCAAATAGACAGTATACGTAAGTTACTAGATCCCATGATACAGTACATTTCAAAAATGGTCTTCCTGATTCTAAAGTAATACACTAGGATTGGGTGTAGGTGCTTTTTCAATAATGAAGCCATTTTTTTCAGGCTTATTAAACATGCAAGATAAGGAATATTGGGGGAGTGAAATGTCTGGCATATTATGCATTCAGAAAAGCTCTTCAGTTTCTGAAAAAAGTAAATTTACATGCTAAGTATAAATGCAACAAATTTTACATTAGAATGCTTTAAGAGCCTTGTAATTTTCCTCCATTCATGGAAGCTTTGTTGTCAATTTATGGTAATTCTACCATTTCATAACATTTTGGAGCTGCTTGCTCTTCACCTGCTTCATCAAAAATACATTTCTAAGTACACTCTGTAGTTTGGCACTGTGCTATAGAACTTAATGTGCAGGCATCATCTTCTGTCTCTTTGTGCCATTATGATTACAGGGGGAAAACCTGTGTCTTTTGGTATTGTATCTGTTTGGCTTGGTATTTTTGTATAGCCTAGTAACATGCACTTGAGCAAAATCGACAGAATAAAAGATGACTTTTCTCAGCATGCTTAAATCTAATATCGATAGCAGCTTTGTTATACACTAGCCTCTAATTTTGATTTCTCCGTTTCTAATGGACTTAAATCCAGTGAAAAGTGGGTGATTAATAGGATTTATGAGATGCAAATGGCTTGATTGGATTAAAAAAAGACAATCATCAAAACTGGGTGGATTCTCTTTTATTCTTTCCATCTGATTTATCTTTATAACAGAGGGTGGAAGTGTGATAGTATCTGCTTGATATCTGGAAAACTATCCCCTTAACAGCTATATTTTAAAAAATTTTCTATGCAAAAGATTCTGTATGCAGTCCCATATATAATTTCTGTGCTATGGCTGGACACAGTATCTCTCTCCTTCCCTCCTTCCCTCCTTCCCTCCCCCCCCCACAGAGTTAGTCACATTTGCATCACTGCCCTGCTAGTTGCTCCTTTAGAAGCCACTTTTTTTATTTCCTGTGCATGTATGACAGCCATGCAGGCTTGGAAAAAATATGCATTTCAGCTAAGTATTCATTAAACAGTGTGTAGCAGACAGAGTGCCAATTGGACCTAGCCAGGTCCCTAACTTTTTTTGCCAGGGAATCAGACGGGTTCTCTATGGCATACTAAACTGAACTCCAAAAACCCAACCACTGGATAACCTTTACTTTGGCATGAAGATGGCACTGTGATTGCACAGTGGTTAGAATGCAGTACTGTATTGCAGGCTAACTCACTGCTCACTCCAGCAGTTCGATTCTCTCCGGCTCGTGGTTGACTCAGCCTTTCCTCTTTCCAAAGTGAGTCAAATGAGGACCCAGATTGTTGGGGGCCATATGCTGACTCTGTAAACCGCTTAGAGAGGGCTGTGAAGCACTGTGAAGCGGTATATAAGTCTAAGTGCTATTGTTATGTCATGTCCTCTCCTTAGCTGTCCTTGAAAGCTAATAAAGGAAGATTCCTTAACTGGAAAGACAATGCCCCTGTGACTCTGGATACACAGAAACAACAGACCACGTGATTTTCCAAAAATGGTTGTAAAATTGAGTCAGGTCATATGATGACCTGTTTTAATGGCCTGTACTACAGATACATTTGTATTAGCTTCCCTCTTAGTATTGTGGCCTATTCTGCTCAGGGCAATTCTATACTTCCCTGCTGTGTTCAGATACTAATCCTGCTATAAAAATAAGGTTCTGTATATTTTATTTTTTATTTTTTTATTTTATTAAATTTCTATACCGCCCCTCTCCCGAAGGACTCGGGGCGGTGTACAGCCTAAACTTTAAAAAACATATAAATATACAAAATTTAAAATAATTAAAAATAAATTAAATCATTTGGCCAAAATCCTAAAACCCAAAACATACAAAATTTAAAATCTTAAAAAAATACTCAGAAGCTTCTATGCCAGGCCGGCCTGTCGGAAAAGGAATGTTTTTAGTTCCCGACGGAAGGTGCGTAAATCTGTTATTATACGGAGTTCGGGGGGGAGCTCGTTCCATAACGTGGGAGCTCCCACAGAGAAGGCTCTCCCCCTGGGGGTCGCCAGCCGGCACTGTCTGGCCGACGGCTCCCTGAGGAGGCCCTCTCTGTGGGAGCGTACCGGACGGCGGGAGGTATTTGCTGGCAGTAGACGGTCCTGTAAGTATCCGGGTCCGATGCCATGGAGCGCTTTAAAAGTGGTCACTAACACCTTGAACCGCACCCGAAAGACCACCGGCAACCAGTGCAACTCACGCAGGAGCGGTGTTACGTGGGAGCGCTTAAAATCTCTTAGTTGATGAAATGTGCCATAAACTACACTTAATGAGCCTCCAGCTCCTCATATTAGAGTCCTCTATACCAGCGGTTCTCAACCTTTTCCGGGGCTCGACCCCGGCCCGCATCACACATGCGCGACACAACGGGGCGCATCGCAATAGGGAAAAAAATGGCCGACCCAAAAAACATGGCCGACCAAAATTTAAAAAAATGGCGGGCCCGCACCGTGCATGCGCAGTGGGGCATATCGCGCATGCGTGGCGCGACGGCCCGCATCGCAATAGGGAAAAAAATGGCTGACCAAAAAAAATGGCCGACCAAAAATAAAATATGGCGGACTGCGGTGCTTGGCGACCCCCGTGAAATGGTCGTTCAACCCAAATGGGGTCGCGACCCACAGGTTGAGAACCGCTGCTCTATACTATGATAGATTTAGTTTGTCACCTACTAACCTTTATGCTCCCCTACATCCATCTAATGCTCTTATCCCTCCATTTAGATTTCTTTCTGATTTTTGTTTTTAATATGCTTTCTGTTTTATATTTCTTAGCTTTTTATAATTATTATTATTTATAGAATGATGTTTTTTTCTATGCTTTTTAACTGACTGTACCCTACCCTTCTGATGCTGGTCTCTGAGCGTAGTAAAGCATTGATTTGATTTGCATTTGAATTAAGAAGGCAATAGAAGTTGCAACCATTTATTTATTAGACGAATGTGGACTTTTCACAGCAGCATTATATCACAGCCTCCTTAATGGCTCATTAGCAATTAGCAATATTGTTGTGTACCACTCAGAGTCCCTTTGGTGACATTGTGGCTGTATAAATTTGATAAAAATATATAAATAAAATTCAAATATATTTTTTTCTAAGCCTGTGTGACTTCCCTGCAAGCCCAGGTAAAAAGATATGATCTCCCCAAGGAGGTGCCAGCAAGTCCAAAGAGGGTGCCATATTGGATTTGAAGCACCCTTGTCCACTTTGGATCTAAATAATGCCTGCTCCCAGGAACAGTTTGAAGGGGAATTCTGTTGATTGAAATCCGGAGAACAAGCAATAAATATCATTGTCCTGCCTTAACCTGCTGCAAAGAAAATAATTCATTCAAATAAAGAGCCATGGTGGTGCAGTGGTTAGAATGCAGTATTGCAGGCTAATTCTGCCAGATGCCAGCAGTTCAGCAGCTCAAGGTTGACTTAGCCTTCCATTCTTCCAAGGTCGGCAAAATGAGGACCCAGATTGTTGGGGGCAATATGCTGACTCTGTAAACTGCTTAGAGAGGGCTGTGAAGTACTGTGAAGCAGTGTATAAGTCTAAGTGAGCGGTTCTCAACCTGTGGGTCGCAACCCTTTTGGGGGTTGCACAAGCCTTTCACAGGGGTCGCCTAAGACTATCGGAAAACACATATTTCCGATGGTCTTAGGCAGGGCTTGTCAACCGCCTTCTCTCCCTCCCCCCCTCTGCTCCACCTTACTTGTTTGTGGAAAATATGCTGCTTGGCGGCAGTCTGCACGAAGTCTACCAAATGTGCCCTGCAAGGGGCTCATGAAGAGCGCAGGCGCAGAACAAGGCCCCACCCTCCCCAGAGACTCATTGTGCAGCAACCGGATTGACTTCTTCTCGTGCACGCAGGTCAGCGAAGGGGAGGCCAAGAGAGGGAGGGAAGGAGGAAGGGACTCCTCCTCCTCCCCTAAGCTTCAAAGCACGATCGGCTTCCCAAGGGCGCCACAATCCTCATGAAAGCCAGGGGGAGAAGCAAAGGGGGCGAGAAAGCTCATGGCAGGCTCAAAGGAGCACATGTCACCGTTGGTGACGAGAAATTCCCCACAAACCCAGGGAGGGGGTGGAGAAAAGGAGCCCCCTTTGGGAGGAAACCGCCACCTTCTTCTCCTTGGCTTTGTGCTCTTCTCTTTCTCGGCAGCTGGGCTGCCAAGCCTCTCCTGGCTGGAATTTCCTTTCCTTCCCTCCCTCTTGGTCTCTTCCTCCTTCCCTCCCTCTCCCATTGTGCCTTCCTTCCTTCCTTCCTTCCTTCCTTCCTTCCTTCCTTCCTTCCTTCCTTCCTTTCCTTCACCTCCCTCTTTGTCCCTCCTTCCCTCCCTCTTTCCCCTTGTCCCTTCCTTCCTTTCTTTCTTTCCTTCGCCTCCCTCTTTGTCCCTCCTTCCTTCCTTCTGCCTCCCTCTTCATCCCTCCTTCCCTCCCTCTTTCCCCTTGTCCCTTCTGTCCTTCCTTCCTTTCCTTCACCTCCCTCTTTGTCTCTCCTTCCTTCCTTCCTTCTGCCTCCCTCTTCGTCCCTCCTTCCCTCCCTCTTTCCCCTTGTCCCTTCCGTCCTTCCTTCCTTTCTTCTGCCTCCCTCTTTGTCCCTCCTTCCTTCCTTCCTTCCTTCCTTCCTTCCTTCCTTCCTTCCTTCCTTCCTTCCTTTCTTCTGCCTCCCTCTTCGTCCCTCCTTCCCTCCCTCTTTCCCCTTGTCCCTTCCGTCCTTCCTTCCTTCCCTCTTGTCCAGGATTGGGGCGAGCCTCTACAGCTGATCTGCACTTCTGCAGCTGTAGCTGCTCTCCTTGGCTCCTGCCCAGCAAACTTGCTCGAGCTTTGCTAATTTAGCAGAAACACGAATCAGCTGTAGCCCAGCGCTTGCTAACGTAGCAAGCAGCAAGTCTTTTGGGGAAGCTAAGTGAGCTGGGCGGAGCTTTCTTCTGTCTCTGCACAGGCAGGTTTGCTGGCAGCAAAGCCCCCAGCCCCGCTCCTATCCCCCTCCCCTTGTCCCTTCCTGGGCACGGAGGGGGGAGGAAGGAAGGGACGAAGAGGGAGGGAAGTAAGTAAGGAACAATGAGAGAGGGAAGTAAGTAAGGAACAATGGAAGGGAGGGAAGGAAGGAAGGGACAAAGAGGAAAGGAAGGAAGGAAGGAAGGAAGGAAGGAAGGAAAGAAGGAAGGAAGGAAGGGACAAGGGGAGGGAGGGAGGAAGAGACTAAGGGAGAGGAAGGAAAGAAGGAAGGAAGGAAGGAAGGAAGGGACAAGGGGAGAGGGTGGGAAGGAGGAAGAGAGTAAGAAGGAGGTGAAGGAGAGGAAGGAAGGAAGGAAGGGATAATGGGAGAGAGGGAGGGAAGGAGGAAGAGACTAAGGGAGGTGAAGGAAAGGAAGAAAAGAAGGAAGGAAGGGACAAGGGGAGGGAAGAAAGGCAGGCACCCACCCCAGTCCCATCCCAGAGACCCACATATTCTACCCCCACAGGCACTCTGCAACCTGAGTGATCAGCTGGCCATGCCCCCTGGCCATTGATCACGTGACCCTGGGACACTGTGAATGTCATAAGTATGAATCAGTTGTCAAGCATCTGAATGTAAATTACATGACCCTAGGAATGCTGCAACAATCATAAGTGTGAAAAATTATCATAATTCACTTTTTCAGTGCTGTTGTAACTTCAAACAGTCACTAAGCGAATTGTTGTAAGTCGAGGACTACCTATACTTTCCCATTTTTTCCTTTTTCTTTTTTTTGGTCAAGTTTTTGATACCCCCCGGCCAGCTGGATGGGAGGTTGGGGGTCACCACAACATGAGGAATTGAATTAAAGGGTCGCGGCATTAGGAAGGTTGAGAACCACTGGTCTAAGTGCTGTTGCTATTGCTATTCACTCATGCTCCTCCCAAAGGAAGAAAAGAGAAAAAATACACATACTTTTCACTTAATGACCAGTCACTTAACAACTGTAAAGTTACGACCCCAAAAATGTTATTTACAACCCATCAACTGCTGCACTGTCTCCCTACAGTTACGTGATCACATTTCAGGCACTTGACAACCAGCTCGCATTTATGAGTGGTTGCAGTGTCCCATAGTCACATGACCATGATTTGTGACATTCAGGAGAATGGATTCATTTAACAACCACATGATTCATGCAATGAATCACTTTATGAGTAGATTGAGTCAGGTCATGTGGGGACTCCTTAGGAACCACAACAACTTATTACCAAAATTCCAGGCTCCATTGTGTCCATTAAAAGTGAGGCATGTATCCTATTTTTATGCTGGCTTTGCCCTGCTTAAGAAAAAGAGGGCACTGCTAGCATTCTGAAATTTCATTCTATCTACCTTATTGTGGAAGAACTGCACAGCCCTCAACTTCTTATGGAAACTGATATAGAAGCCAGCAAAAGGGATTACATGAAGCTGTTCAATGGGGGAATGGAGCCAATCCAACATCTTCGCAAACAAAAACCAAAGTTTCAATTGCACTGTGGAAAGCCTGGCATAAATCAACTCAGCTCTCCAGTGGCATTGATGTTGTGGGATTAGAGAGATACAGAGCTCTTTTTATTGACACAGAAGCCTTGTGTGGAAGTGAAAAAATACAGAGGTTTGTGCTGCTGTGCCTTATTTTGTTATTAGACTGTTGATAAGATTATAATGCAAGCCTTAATTAGAACCCCATGTGGCAGGTTAGTATATAATAACAGTACATGCATGAAACAACAAAAAGTGTGCACATTATCTAATGAATTTAAGAATATATTCTGAAACCATCATTGTACTAAAACCAAGAATTCATTGGTTAATTTCTGAATTGGATTCTTAAAACTGTAGTCTTATATTGATAATAGCATGGAAACTTAAAACAATGTGGGCTCCACATTTTTAATGTGGGTTTTCATAAAATATTGGGTGCTTTTAATTTTTCATATTCAATCTGTATATTTTGTTAGATTTTTTTTAATCCCTCCTTTATTGTTACACCCTTGTGCATCCATGAAAAAGGGCCTTCTCAGTGGTGGCCCCTTCCTTATGGAACATCATTTCCCCAAAAGTACGATTCCCCTTCGCCTTGTTGCTTTTCCAAAAAGGTCCTGAAGACATGGTTTTGTCAGGTGCTCTGGGAACCTTGAATAGAGATGGAACCAATAAAATAATTGATCTGAGTGTGTTGTTGTTAGCATGGGTGAGACGTGGTTTTATGTTGTAGTTTTTAATGTAAGTAACCCAGAGTCCCTGGTATGTGAATTGGGCAGCCATATAATTTTTAATAAATAAAAAATAGTTTAATAAATAACTCAAGGTGGCCAACATACTTAATATTTCTTCCTCCTATTTTCCCTCCAACATTTAGATTGAGCGGAGGGAGAGTCAAAATTGCCCATTTATATGTGCAAAACAATACAGATTTGTGTTATTTTAAACAGCTCTTGCAATTATCTAATGAGTAAAAAGAATTATGCCTTCTTTATTAAAATTCAAGACAGGTATTTCTCATTTAGCAATCACAATTGGGACCAGCAACTCGGTTATTAAGTGGTCATTAAATGAAACCATGACTGCTTATGATCATTTTTAACTTTTCCTTTGCTCTATAGACCTATGAATGTTTGCTAAATAAAATAGTTGCTAAACAAGGACTACCTTTGTAGCAGGTGGGCTTAGTATTTGCTCAATAAACATTTGGTTCACTTAGATTTGTACAGTGGCACAATAGACTATCAGAACAAATACAGTATCAAGTTAACTTGGCTGTTCTTGAAAAGGTTAAGCAGGGTAAGACCTTATTAGTACTTGGATGGGAGTTCACCAAGAAATACCATCCTTGAGTTGATCGCATCCTAGAAGAAAACAATGGCAAACCACTTCTGTATTCATGCAGTGATTGACTTTAAAATTAAAATTGAGCTAAGTGGCTCAATTTTCTGCTATTGTGACATTTTGCTGTCAGCTGTGGCTGGCATCATCAGAGGCAGAGTGAGTTGCTTTGTACTGTAGGTACGTCTTCTTAGCTCCAGGCAATTGAAGAGGGGCTGATTTGGCTCTTATATTTGCATCTGGCAAGCTGATCTTTAAGTGGTCTTACAGCAGTCCACAAAAACTGGTTCCTGATTGGTTCCTTAACTAGGTAGATTTCTAATTGGTCTGTACTGAAGAAATTCCAAGAGAACTGGTTCCGATTGGCCTGTCTTTGAGTCACGGTACTGCCAGGAATTCTTTCTTATGAGTAGGACAGATCTGAGGGTCTCTGGCAAAAGGGGGTGGGACCAGGAAAAGTGCCAAGGCATGATCCACTGGAGGAGCCTATCAGGCCATGTGGGGGGGGGGCTGGATGGTGGTGCAGGGAGGTGTCACCCTTTGTGAGGAATGAAGAAATGCACCATCACCTGAAGTGGCAGCACATGGCCCTCACTTACTTCACATATCTGGCTTGGTGGGCTCTGGGGGAGGGGATGCCATGAGCAGCGTGAGAGTCAACGTTACCTGCACCTGCGCAATGGTCAGAAGCTCAGAAGATACCAGCCCTCAGGCTATAAAGGAAATGGTGAGAGAATTGTACTTTAAGCTTTTAAGATTATGCTAATGTAGCATTACAATAATGTAGCATTAGCTTATCTGATCATGCTTCTTGTCTATTCGGTCAGGTTGACATTAAGTGAAAAGATGACATGCAAATAGAAGAATGAAGTTTATTATATGCAATTCAGCTTCCTTGCTACTACTTTACAAAACAGAAGTATTGATCCAGGGTAACACTGGTCTTCTTTGTCTCATCATTTTGCAGGCAATGTGCCAAGGACTGGTGGTGTATAAATCCAAAACTTGAGAATGAGCCCCTCCCCAAACAGGCCGTGAATTTATTTTCTGTCTGAGATAAAATGATTGGGCATACCTTAATTCCATTTGGTGCATCTTATTAATTGGGGCAATTTTCATCCACTTACTTTTTATATTGGATCAACATAGGTGCCCTCTTTAATCATCAACAGGACAATAAGAAATTGCTATGGTCTGGATCTGGATACTCTTAAGAAATTTTGCCTCCAATTTGCTCCAGATGTGGATTTTTATTAGTCCCACATACTCCAAAAAGTGCTTGGGCCTGGTGAGAAAGTTGGAATTTTTTTTCATTTTTTTTTTTTAGCACCGAGAAGAGAAATTCTTCTCTTCTCCATGCTAAAAAAAATAAATGAAAAAAAATTCTTCTCTTCTCATTCAAATTCTACATCCCTTTTCAGGAATATGGTTTTAGGCCCATTAACATCCTATGATATCTTAGTTACACGAAGGCATCCTAGAATTCAGAAAGAGGGAATAGGTTGGTGCAAATCTTACATAAGGATCTGGCAGGCTTTTGTTGGTCCTGGTGACAGATACTTCTTCCATGCTACACTGGGATAATCAAAAATATGCTTGCTTTTATATATTTGAAATTGTTGTCCTTGACTGACCAATAAAATCTACATACATCTAATTTTAAACAGTCCTAAAACAACAAATCAGCACTGGACAATGATAAATGTCAACATATTTTTTTGCTTATCTGCAAAAAGTAAGCAAAATTGAATGACCAGGTTGCAGAACTTAAACCAATTGGCTTCTAAGATACTGCAAAACATTTTTTAAAAAAAAACAATCATCCAATTCTTCTCCTTACGTGATATTTATATCTTGCTTAGCAGTGGAGTTCCCAGTCCCAATTAGTTAACCAAAGACAAACCCCGTCTGTCAGGGATGATAGATGGACGGACGAATGGGCGGACGGATGGACAGAGCGATTTCATTCCCAAGATACAAACAAACTTTTTCTCCTTTTTGTGAAGATAAGAATGAATTAGGTTAAAAAAAGCAACTGTGTGGCTTGGCTTCCATATCATTTCACAAAACATTGAATAACTACAGTTAGAACAACGTAACATTGTTACATTTATCAATACAGATACTGCAGTGGCAGTGTTGTATGGCTTTGTGTCATATTCTTGAAAAGAGGCATCCATTTAACATTATGCTTCCAACTGGAGATGATAGTGCCAATACATCTGGAAAGAGATTGTCACTCTTTTCCTTAACAAGCTTACCTCTTTTCTGAAATAAAATCAGAAGCATTGCTACCAAACACAGACCCTGAAGCAGGGGAGAGGTCCAATCAATTGCAAAAGGTTTCCTTCCTTTTTCTGCATAGCTGGGATCAGTTTTGAAACATCAGATAACCTCTCAGTAGCACCTTGCAGCAATTCTTCTACAGAAAGATTCTGTTTTTTTTTTTAACCATCTGTCTTATTAAATCTGTCAAGACATAAGGCAAAATCCCTCAGATTTCCTTTGATTGCAGGTAAAAATGTTGTTTAATTTTACTGTGATGGAACAAAATTAAATCTGATAGGATCAAAATGTGCACAAAATTCATCCACAGATCTGTCATTGGAGACTGGCATAACTTCAAGATTTTAAGAAACTCCTGAATAAGAATGTCTGATAAAGTGATTTAAGATATTAAAATTAAAATTGCCCAGACTAGAAAAAAATGGCCAGTATCTAGAAATTATTCTGCTATGACCCTGGTGCTTTACCAGATTATTCATTTTCTTGAAAGCATAATTCCATTTTTCATATGAGTGAGCTATAGTAACATGTGGACAAGTTTCTGCTTTAACTAATCACGCGCACATATGTTTCCACATGCGCAATTTGTATGGGATGTTTTTCTGTTTAAGTATAGATTTATTTATTTATTTATTTATTTATTTATTTATTTGGGTTTGTATGCCGCTCCTCTCCGGGGACTCGGAGCGGCTAACAACATATATATAACAATAAAAAAACCCAAACAACGATATCTTAAAAAAACAATAAAACACACATTCAATTCAACAATCAACCACAATCATCCCCAGGCCTGCCGGCAAAGATGAGTTTTTTAGATTTTTCCGGAAGGCCGGGAGAGTCGGAGAAACGCGGACTTCAGGAGGCAGTTGGTTCCAGAGGGCGGGCGCCACAACAGAGAAAGCCCTCCCCCTAGGGCCCGCCAGACGACATTGTTTCGCTGACGGGACCCGGAGGAGGCCAACCCTGTGCGCTCTCACCGGTTGTAGAGAAGTATGTGGCAGAAGGTGGTCCCGTATTTTGTCAAGGAACGATGTAGTGCAGATAACCCTCAATTTACAACCACCACCAAGCCCAAAACTTCATTGCCAAGCAAGACAATTTTCAAGTAAGTTGTGCCCCATTTTACCATTTTTCTTGCCACAGTTGTTAAGCGAATCACTGCAATCGTTAGTTAGCAACATGGTTGCTAAATGAATCTGGCTTCCCTGTTGACTTTGCTTGTGAGAAGGCTGCAGAAGATGATCACATGACCCCCAGGACACTGCAACCATTATAAATACATGCCATACACATCCGAATTTTGATCACGTGACAGTGGGGAGGTTGCAACGGTGGTATGTGAAAAGTGGTCATAAGTCCCTTTTTTCAGTACCGTTGTAACTTTGAACGGTCACTAAACAAACAGTTATAAGTCGAAAATTGCAAGAATTAACAAGAAAAACAAGTACTGATTATCTCGAAAAGTAGACTGCCAAATAATTTGTGAAGTCGGTGTGCATAATACATAGAAAAGGAGCAGTCACTAGCTTTAATCCAGAATAAGAGATGAATCCAGATAATAAATTAGAGCAGGGGTTCTCAACCTTGGCAACTTTAAGACTTGTGGACTTCAACTCCCAGAATTCATCAGCCAGCAAAGCTGGCTGAGGAATTCTGGGAGTTGAAGTCCACAAGTCTTAAAGTTGCCAAGGTGGAGAACCCCTCAATTAGAGCAATGCTAATTTTTTTTAAAAAAGCTTAGCTCTCAACTGCTGTCGTTAAAGAATTGGTTGAGCAATCTTTATTGGGTGATTTGCAAACATTGGATATCAGAATATTATTTCACTTTTGAAAATATTTGCATGTCACGTGGTGTATTTCCGTGACCTTTTCCCAAGCCTTCTAATCCATGTTGATCATCACCATACTTTTTAAGGAAAGGTGCCTTTTCATACCCTTTAGATATTTCAAAGATTGTTATTACATGCATATGTGATACTTTAATTTTATTGAAGTGTTCAAAGGTGCTTATTGTAGAAAAGGGGTAGCTTTTTAATGAAACTCTTGAAGATAAACTACAATTTCATTCAGTGAATATGAACTCTGTTATCAGTGAACTAGGGCAGGGCTTTTCAACCTTTTCACCCATTGTACCACTTTTAGGATATGGCAACATCCAAGTACCGCCAGTCTCCTAGCAAGGTGTCAAAAACTTGATGACCAAAAAAAAAAGGAAAAAGTGATAAAGTATAGGTAGTCCTCGACTTACAACAGTTCGCTTAGTGACTGTTCAAAGTTACAATGGCACTGAAAAAAGGGCCCCCCAAGCCACAGCCGAGCAAGACACCTGCCTGCCCGCCCAGCGGCGCTCTTCCTCCTGTTCGAAGTTTTCATTGTTGTGAGCATTTCTGTTGAGGATTGGCAGCGAGGGTGGGGTGGGGGGTGTTTGGTTTTTATTCCCCCCATCTGCTGGGTAGTTGCAGCAGGTTTTGGTCACTTCACATAACCCTGGGACACTGTGACCGTCATAAATATGAATCAGTTGCCAAGCATCTGAATGTAAATCACAAGACCTTGGAGATGCTGCAACATTCCGCCCTGAGTCTTGTGAGAAGGGCGGCATATAAATTAAATAAAATAAATAAATAAATAAATAATTCCAGCTGATTGGCGCTTCTTCTGGGCTCAGCAGAAGCGCCAGGATCAGCGCCGAGCTCCAGCTGGAGCCTGGCACTGATCCTGGCGCTTCCGCTGAGCCCTGACAGCCCTGCAGCTCCAGTCATCTCTCACTCAGGTTTGTGCGGTGCTGCCACTGGTTCAGCTCATTCCCCTCCCCCGCTACCATTTTTCTAGGATGTCGCATACCCCCTGCCAGGTGCCAATGTACCACAGGTGGTACCCGTACCACTGGATGAAAAGCCCTGAACTAGGGAAACTGCAAGGCTTCTGGATTCAGAGAATATTTGAAGAGGACTTTTATTGACCTACTTTAACACTTTTTAACTATGTAAGACTGATTTCAGGGTTGTCATTACAGTATATGTCTGCCAAAATTATTTCCATAGTAAGACCATGGTTTGCCTCTTACCTTGTAGATTTGGGGTGTGTGTGTGTGTGTGTGTTAAAAGTCATTCAAGGGGAGAGGGAAGTATGGGAGAATCCAAAGAAAGGATCAGATTATTGATAATTGTATTTCATTTAGAGGAGGGGTTGGCTGTTTTGAGAATTGATATTAAATTATTTAACAATTAGTTATCATCTTTTCCCTAAGTAAGGCCAGCATTGGCTTTTAGTTAAATGTTTTTCTAGTATATGGACAGTTCTTTAAAAAGTACAAAAAATCATTAAAGAAAACAGATGGTTGCAGTGATATTACATCAAGATCTTTTGGTTAGCATGTTTTATATTTTCATACAACTTGCTTCCTGATCCTAATCTGTGAGTGTCTGTGTTCCATTGGCAGTCCTATTTTAACTCACAAGTTAGAACCAGAGTTTGTCAAGCAAAGATTACTCCTGCAGCCATAGGAATATGCAACATTGAAGCTTATTTGAGGAGACAGTACTCAAAATTTCTAAGGTCCAAGAGGGATCTTGCATCACCTATTGCAGGGGTAGGCAACCTTGATTCTTTTATGACTCGTGGACTTCAACTCCCAGAATTCCTGAGCCATGCTGGCTCAGGAATTCTGGGAGTTGAAGTCCACGAACCATAAAAGAGCCAAGGTTGCCTACCCTTGACCTATTGGAATGTATAAATGTGAGGCACAGAAATTGATCCACAGGTCTAGTAGTCTTTCTCTGAAATTGTTTAACTGAAATTGTTTAACTGTTTTGCTATAGGGCAACAAAATTATGTAATATGGAAAAACAGAAATCAGTTATAACTTTTTTTAACTTATTTCCTCCAGAATAATTTAGATACAGTATTTTGGAGGGAAAGTCTTACAGTTGCTGGTTTTGCTGGAGTGATATATAACACACCTGTATTCATAATTATCTGTTTCTGTCCAGTGCATTATTCAGTTCAACTTGGTTAGGATCCATACTATCAAACTTGTCCCATGGGTTGGATTTTTATGTTTGAGTAGCATCTTTTTTTGCCAAGTACCAGGCTACTTTTGAAACTAGATGTATAGTTAAAACTCATTTATAGCAGGAGTGATCAAAGTCAGAAAAGGTGTGCAGGTCATGAGCAATTAGGATGGGAATATTGGAATAAAATACAGTAAAGTTTGCACAGGAAAAAGAGCTCCAAGAAGGCTTTAGGTTTTGTTACCCTCTTTGTCAGTACAAACTATTTGTGTACTTATCTAGCCAAAATGGGACGAAGTTTAAACAGCACACCTATGTTATAGTGCTATAGTGCTATTAAAAAGCACTGTGAGTTTTGTTCTACACTGGCGACAGACACATGCTAGATCAGGTAGTTATGGTACCACAGGGTTTGAAAATTCCTGTGATACATAGATTAAAATTTAATTCTTGATATTAAAAACCAGTCCTAGCACCAATGAATTCAATAGTTTATTTACTGGGGGACAATATCACATTAATTTACCAATTTAAGGTATGATAAATGGAAGGAATCAGGAACAGAATCATGAGGAAAAATATTTAGTCTTTTCTCCTGGACCAAAATTCTACTGAAATTGTTAATTGGTGCATAATTCAGTCCTCTTATTTATTAATATGTGCAGTGGTCTATTCTCCTATATTTCTTTGTTTTGTACATCAGATAAAGTGAATTGTGAAAGAAATCTCTTAGTTTCTAAATCATGCTAAAACTAAATGTATTGAATTGTCCAACATAATGGCATATTTCATTGAAAGTTAAACATAGTTAATAGCATAGCAACTATTTCCAATCATCAAGGGGAAAAATATATAAATTACATATGTATTATTTTAAGTATATTTATAATAAATCTATTCTTCATAAAATATTGATAAGTGAAATCTCTTTTTTTCTAGTTTTCTCCCTGTCAAGAATGCTTTGTCCTTTCTGTGATTTCATTCAATAAATATCGTATGAATGAGTATGTTGTATTTTATGTTATGAGTACAGCAATATGCCTATTTTTTTTTCAATATTTCATTTCTACTTACTGTGATGTTTCTGGCACCTAGCTGATCCCACACAAAGAGACCTTAGCACTTTCTCCTACACATGTTCTCTGCCACAAAGTCATTTTATTTTGCAAACTTTTGATGAAAGAAAATCCTATTTACAGAATTTGTTTATGGAGTATAGCAGCCAAAACTAAACACTTGTCCCTTATATATTTCTTTGCTTTGCTTCTAAAAGAAGAAATGTTCCATAGCTTTATTTCATTAGGGATTTTTTTGGAGGTGCATTTTGTTATATTCTGTTCTATATAGGGCAGACATGTTAAACACAAGGCCCGGGGGCCAGACGCAGCCCACGAAGTGGTTTCATGTGGCCTGCGAAGCCATCCTGGAAACAGTGAGGGAATGGCCCCCACTGCTTTGGCCCTGGCCCAGGCCGGCCAGGAGCCAATGTACAATTTTGTGGTGGCCATCTATGCTGAAACACATTCAGTCTTTGCTCCACAAGGCCATCTGGAAACAGCAAGGAACCAGCCTCTGCTGTGTTGGCCCTGCCCCCTGGGTGCATGCTGTGGAGATGTCACCCTTTGTGAGGAATGAAGAAATGCACCATCGCCTGGAAGTGGCCAGCAAATGGCCCTTGCCTACTTCATATATCTGGCTTGATGGGCTCCAGCAGAGGGATTTCAGCAGGCAGTGAGGTTCCTCCAGTGGACCATGCCTTGGCACTTGTCCCGGTCCCACCCCCTTCTGCCAGAGACCCTCAAAACTGTTCCACTCTTGCCCAGGCTCCCACAGGCACCCTTGATGCAAACATGTAGAGCTGGCCATGCCCACCCAATAGGCCACACCCACTCCATCCACACCCACCCAGTAGTCCACACCCACCCTGTCCACACCCACTCGGGCGCCCGAGGGTAACCACAATGCTGATGCGGCCCTTAATGAAATTAATTTTGACACCCCTGATATAGGGTATTGGAGGATGGGGTCTGTTTTGCTTTTCTATTTATTATTGATGCCGCAACTTAATCTGTGATTTGATTTCAAGTCACTTGTTTGTGATACCTTATGCTAGGTCATTTCCATACAGTGTAAAAAAACCTCTTGCACTGATGTTTGTATGAAGTCCTATTTAAGTGAACTTAGTTCAGGAGACACTTTTATGCTTGAAGGAACAGCCATTTGTGTTTCCTAGTGCTAAAGCTCTATTTAAAAGGTGATAATGGTCATTCCAGACAATTTAACTTGACTGTATAATTTAGCACTAGAAATAATCAGAAACAGGTCAAAGGCATGAGGACATAAATAATAGGGTAGATATATTTTAGATGTATCTTAAAAACTATAAGATGACTTTTCATAGTGACAGTGAGATGGCACCATGGAAGAAATTTTGAATCTCAGAAAGGTATTATGCATCATTTAGCCAGAATAAATTTGCCATTGTTTTTGGGTTTTTTGACTAGCTAGTATACTTTCTTTTTTCTGTGCAACTCTCTTAATCTATATACATAATAAAAACTGTCATTCACCTGCCATGAACCTACTCTCTTTAAATCATAGAATTTATTGGTCACCAGCTGGCCACTGATACAAACACAATGCACTTTGCAAAAGAATGAGCTCTAGTTGAAAGACTTAAGAGGATAGTCCTATGCTTGAAGACATCCTCTTGTTAAATCAAAATTTCCACATTTCTGAACTGTCTATCTCCCTCAGAGGGGAATTCTGGGTGGTGTATGAGAAAGTATTAGAACATAAAAATAGTATATAAAAGTAAAAAATAGAAAGAGGCAAGAATGATAAAACATTGATAAAATTAATTTAAAGGTGTAGGGACCTTTCAGGGCAGTAGCCAGCCCCTTGGCTTCATGTTCCTCAGGGTTCCCCCCACAAGGTCATAGAGCCACATTTTAAGTCTTTTTTGGAAGGCCAGAGAATGGGGGCCCAGAACAGAGCCCTGGGCACCCCACTACACACTTCCCTCCATGTAGATGCAGTTCCAGGTTGGGCTGTTTTTTCTCTTTATGTAGTAAAGATGGATGCAAAAAACAAGTTAAGTAGTTCTGCTTTCTCCCTGTTGCTTGTCACCTTCTTGCCACTTTCTCTCACTAATGGACCAATCATTTCCTTAACCTTTTTCTTGTTTTTTACATGTTGAAAGAAGCTTTTTTTTTGTTAAGTTTGACTTTTGTTGCAAGCCTTAGTTCATTTTGAGCCTTAGCTTTCTTCACTTCATCTTTGCAGGCTTGGGTTATTTTCTGATATTCTGCCTTAGTTATGTACCCCTCTTTCCACTTTTTATACTTGTCCTTTTTGTCTTTCAATTTATCAGAGAGTTCTTTATGCAGCCATGCTAGTTTCTTCTGAGAGCTGTTATTTTTCTTCTTCATTGGTATTGAGTTAGACTGGGCTTTTATAATCTCACTTTTCAAAATTTCTCAAGCTTTTTGAGTTGTTTTCCCCTTGAGGATTCTCATCCATGGAATCCTTCCCAAGCTCTCTCTAAGTTTACTGAAATTAGCTCTCTTAAAATCCAAGACTCTAGTTTGACTATGTTCCATTGCTTGTGCTTGCATAATGTTGAATTCCAATATTGTATGTTCACTCCCCCCTAAGGTTCCTGTGACTTCAACACCTTTTATCATTTCATCGCTGTTAGTTAGAATTAAGTCCAATATGACTGATCCCCTAGTTCCCTTCTCTATTTTTTGGGAGACAAAGTTGTCTGCTAGGTTTGTCAGGAATCTGTTTGATCTTCCACTTGGTGCAGTTTGTCTCCCAGTTGATGTCAGGGTAATTAAAGTCCCCCATTACTATTTTTTTTTCACATTTTATTTTTATTTTTATTTTTTTCTTTTCAGGCCCCTGGCAATAAGGCAAAAAAAGTCCCTGGTAGAGCAGATAACTTAAATTTTACAAAACACAATAACTGTTCAAACACATCGTTTTTGTTTTTTTGTTTTTTTCTATTATGATGTGCTTCCTACATACCTTAGTTAACTGACTCGCAAAAAGTTCATCTGTTTCCTCTGTTTGGCTGGATGGCCTATAGTATACATCTATGGCAATGTCATTTTCCCCCCTTTTATATTGACCCAAATGCATTCAAGACAGTTTTCATCATTGTGGTGCTCTATTTCTGTAGAGATGTAGTTATTTCTTATATAGAGAGCAACTCCACCTCCTATTTTATTTGGTCTGTTTCCTTTAAATAATTTAAATCCCTCTAGCTGTGTGTTCCATTTGTAGGTTTCATCCCACCATGTTTCCGTAATGGTAACAATATCATATCTGCTCTCATTTATCTGAATTTCTAATCCACCCTGTTTATTGCTCATACTCTGTGCATTGGTGTATAGACATTTGAGTGTTTTAAGACTGTGTTTACTTTCTACATAACTTGGGTGGTACCTGAATTCCCCTATTTCCTGACCACCTGTTTGATTAGTGCATGGTGTGGCACTCACTATTAAAAGTTTGATTTTGCTTGACAGCAAGATTGATATTCTTATCCGGACACACATCTATGTTACATGCACTGATAACCCTATTAGTTTTAGATTGCCGGGGACAGAAATGTTTTATATCAATTAGCTCACTGCTGTTCAGTTTAGTTTAAATATTCCTCCAGAAAATCTGTGAATTTAATGCCAAGTAACTCAGTCCCTTTCTTGGATGGATGCAAACCATCTCTTTTATACAGTTTTTCATTGGACCAGCTGCAGACATCGTGACTAATATAACCAAAGCTTTCCCCTTTACACCAGTCCTTTAGCCACATATTGAATTGTGCTATACGCTGGCCTTTTCCATTTTGTTCCTTATACACTGGTAAAACCTCTGAAAAAGTAAGCCTACAGCCTATCCTGCTAAGTTCCTGCCCCAAGCTCTGGAAATCATTCTGCACAGAGAGTACATCTTTTTGGGACAGATCATTAGTGCCAAGATGTACAACAGCATCCACATCACAGTCCTTGCTGGCATTCTTGACTATCTTAAAAATACGCTTCTTGTCCCTGCTAGCAGTAGCACCTGGAAGACAACTGACCTCTTTCAAAACCTCTGTGTCCTTTCCTAAATTTATATCCCTTATAATTGAATCACCAACCAGAAGATGGCTTTTCTTTTTGGATGCCTTGCTCTTCTTGCATTATACCAGAATGGTATAAAGGTGTAATGGCATAACTGCAAAACCAACTGCAAAATATTTCACTGTCAGGTATCATAATGTCACCAAATTCTTTTTGGGGTAAATTTAAAATAAATTGCTCAAACAAAAATGTGAGAAACTACCCTTTCAGCTGTATATCCAGATTTCAAAAATCAAATGAAATTTTAAGTTACACGGTAGGAATATGGCATTTAAAATTGTCATGCAAGCATTCTATGTCTTTGAAAGGCATCTGTGTCATGAAGGTACTATAAGAGAGACTAGTTGAGGCAGATGTTTTGACTATTTCTTTGAAAGGATAGCGTTCATAACCTATTCAGTAGCCTTTCTCTTGCATCACGACTGCAGAAAACAGCTTTGATTTATCCACTGATTCAGATGAAGAGGTGAAAGTACCTCTGTCTACCTAGGTTCAGAGCAGCAAAATCAGATGAAAAACCTTAATGATGGCAGCAAGGTGAAAGTAATCATGCTGTACATCCTCACTGCCTGTATAAGGCTTCAGGTTGGTTTTTACTGACTATTCAAACAATTTCTTCTATTTGTTCCAGTAGTTGGAACATCAGCGATCAAATCTTACTTTGTTCCTAGTTTCTGTTACTTTTTGCTTAAGCAAGTGAATGCATTGGCTCAATCAGCTAGTCTTCCATTTCTGGTGCATTTTTCTTGATCAAACTTCACTAGTTTTTTTTTTTTTTTGCTCTTCCACCTGAATCATTAAATTTATATAATATCAAAATATCAAGACTATTGTACAAGTGTTTTTTTCTTGTTGGGTGGAAAAATAAGTCTTGTCTAGATTTTTATTGAAAAGGGACAATGGCAGACCACTTCTGTAGAGTTATAGAAGAAACTGCAGGATGTATCTCTGAAATCTAAAGGAGTTGAGATCAGCTATGAGATTTGACCTTTTAAATATGTATTTTATTTATTTCATACCTCTTCTATGTTGCCCTCAACTCAGCAGCTCACAGCAGCCTTTCCTATTCAGTGAACTGAATAAATTTTGCAGTACAAGTTATCTACAGATTCTGAGGCAACTCTTAATGTTCAGATAAACAGCTGGCATTGCTTTCCTTTGTTTTATAAATATTCCAAACTGCATAAATGACTCAAATTCAGAATATTCCGTCCAACATCCAATGAAGAGTTATAATATCAGATGAGGATATTGGATTTTCCTTGTCTCCCATTTCAGCATTCAAGGTCATCTCTCTGTGTCATTATAAACTTTTGATTGTAAGTGAAGTAATAAAAGAAGGTGCTTAATAAGGTTTAGGCAAAAGACTGGAAAGTATTGGGTTGGTAAAGGCTTCCCAACCCTCCATTAAATCACCAGCCATGTTGGAACTTACAGATTTTTGTTAATAGCATGGGATGTAAATCACAAACACCTTTTTGCCACACTTTCACCTTTACAGTTAGTTTTATAATGCTGCTCATGTCTTCAAAAACTGTGCAATCAATAACTAAAATCATTTCTTTTTTATATTCTGACTCATTAATTATTGTTCTCTAGTCTTTCCACCAAAATTGAAATAGTATATATCCTCAGTAATTCTTCCTGAATGACAATTTAACTAAAATATTTGTGACCTTGAAACTTAAAAAAGAGGGGGACTTGTAACATTTTTTTAGATGTCATTTGGAATGTGTTGGTAGATGACTTCAGCTTGTTTGGCATGGTGTATAGGAAAATAAACATCAGTGAATGTATATACTCATTCTAGTATGAATATGTTGTGTAGGTAACAAAGCGAAATATTTGTCAGTAACAAAGGTGCAGCACATTTTATATAAGAAAAGTAACTGTGAATGAATAGTATGCTAATGTGAAAAGGAAATACAGAATGGCTTTAAGTAAGAAATCCCAATGTTTTGGGCGCCAGGGACCAGTTCTGTAGAGAGAAGTTTTCTATGTACCAGAACGGTGTGAATTTGCATGCTGCCTGCATCCTGCATGTGCGCAGATTGGGCTTCACTTATTTGTGGTTCACCCAGACCGATGTTGGGGGTTGGGGATCCCTCTTTTAAGTAGTAGAAAATAGAATTGTTTTCTAAGAGGTTTCCATGATTTTTGTATTGATCATGTGCCATCAAGTCATTTTCAACCCCTAGCACCCACATAGATTTTCTTCATGATGATTGGTCCCTAACCTGATCTTTCATTTGTCCAAGAGTGCACCCATCACCACTGTAACTGAGTCGATCCACCTTGCTGATTGTTGTTGTTTTCTTCGTTTTACTCCTATTTTTCCTCAATATTGCAGCCTTCTCCAGAGAGCTAGATTTTTGTAGAATATAAAGTGTCAAAAGTAGGACAATTTAAGCTGCTCTTTGTGCCCAGAGAGAGAATTCTGAGTTGATTCCATTATATAAGTAGTTAATTATGTAAACAAACAAATGTGATTTCTTGGGAAAAGGCTTATTGGTATGTCAGTGGAAATTTGCTAGTTTATGAAAATAATAAAGACATCAATCAAGTAATGTTGTAATATCCATATTATCGGTAATTCTGTTCATGATAAGTGTAAGGAACACATTTTGAGTAAAAACATATTTTGAATTTCTCCATCAGTATTTCATTGGAAGAAACCAGTTTTGTAATTCTGCTAAAATATTACTAACTTGATGCACAGTAACATATGCTGATTTGGAAGCAACAGTAGAAAGACTGGAATGTTGGATGATTAGAGAGATAATAATGGATAGAACTATGTGAACAAAGAATGAAAGGAAGCTTCTGAATATTGATTTATAATTAATGATGATAGCTTTAGCCATCGGTACTGAGTAAATGCTGATTTAGGACTAGAACTCACAGTCTCCTGAGTTCTAGCCCATTGCCTTCACCATTACATTATATTTTCTCTCAAAAATTATTTTAGGATGGTATAAAATATATTTTAAATTAAATTATAATTGTTATTTGTATATTTTAAAATGTATTTTTAGAAATAGCCCCAGACAGATAGTGTATTTTTTTAATCTGTAAAATTTCTTTATAAAAATATTGAAAACGTTTTCAGTAAGGAAGTTTTTTAAAATGAAATTTTTTTGCATAATATGTTGATGGAAAAGAGAAATTTTACAGTGTTAGATATCTAATTTATAACATAATTTATTGTATTTGTTTTTTTTTTAAATATTTTTATTAAGTTTTTCAAAATTTTTACATAAAGAAAAAAGATAATAACTCAACTGATAACAATCGTATAACACATTTACCAAACAATCCAGTTAACTGCTCGGTACCCCCCCCACCACATCCTCCTACACCTAAACTTCCCCCTCTTCTTTCCATCTAACTACCTACTTTTTCCTTTCTCTACATCTCCCCTCCACCCACCTCTATCCCCTATCTTCACCCTCTTACCCTCTTCCTACATACCTCATCCTTCACTCCTTCTTCCTCTTTCCATCCAATGTGGTGCCCAGAGGCCACCCGAGCAACCCTTTAATACCTAAAAACATAATCTCATATCACCCCCAAATGCAGTTGAGAAAATATAATGTAACATTTATTAACACCCTCCCTCCTCCCCCCCCGGCTTCCCAGAGTGAATACAGAGTAAGAACGCAAGAAACCCCGCTAAACTACTATTATATAACTATTTAACTATATAACAAATATAATTCCTTCAATTGATATTTCTTTTGTATATAGTCTATCCATTTTTTCCAGTCCATCATAAATTCTTCATTTGAGTGGTTCTTCAAGTATGCAGATATCTTAGCCATTTCCACCAAATTTGCAACTTTTAACGTCCATTCTTCAATAGATGGTATTTCAGATGTCTTCCAATATTGTCCCACCAGCAATCTTGCTGCCGTAATCAAATTCAAAATCAACTTAGTCTCTGTAGTTGTACAATCTTTTGTAATACCCAACAAAAATAACTGTGGTAAAAATTCAGTACGTTTTTTCAATATATTTTGAAGAATCCACCATATTCTTATCCAGAAAGCCTTAATTTTTTTACAAGTCCACCAAATGTGAAAATAAGTAGCGTCCATCGAGTCACATCTCCAACACTTGGGTTGCATATCTGGATACATAAGTGATAATTTTTTCGGGTCTAAATGCCATCTATAAAACATTTTATAAAAAATTTCTCTTAAATGCTGTGCTTGTGTAAATTTTACATTTTTCACCCATATCCTTTTCCATGTTTCCATTGTAATTGGATGTCCAAAATTACGTTCCCACTTAATCATACAATCTTTAACTAATTCAGTTCCAGAGTCAATTTCAAGTAATACATCATATAATCTTTTAATATGCATACTTCTTTGATCTCTAACTTGTTTAATTAATTTTTCATCCTTTAACAAAAAACCCAACTTTACATCTTTTTGCCATCTTGCCTGAAGTTGTATATGTGAATACCAGTTGTGGTCTATACCTTCTTCCCTTAATCTATTTAATGACTTCAATTCTAAATTATTCCCTTCTTTAATTAAAAGCTTCTCGTAGGGCACCACGTCTTGATTTTGTTGTCTATTTACACTCTCTATTGCATGCCTGGGAACTGTCCATAAGGGAATTTTCCCATTTAACTTATAGTAATACTTTTTCCAGACACGCAACAGAGAGTTTCTTAATAAATGCTCTTTAAAACTCCTATCCAATTTTTTATCATAAACTAAGTACGCGTGAAACCCATACAATAGCCCGTACCCTTCTATATTCAATATTCTTTCATTAGTTAAATTAATCCAATCACTTATTGCTACTAGAACTGCTGCATTGTAATATAGCTTAAAATTAGGCATTTTCAAACCACCTCTCTCTCTTGTATCTTGAATAATTTTTAATTTAACCCTTGGTTTCTTGCCATTCCAAATAAATCTATTAATACCTTTCTGCCATTCATCTAAATTCCCATCCTTTTTAAGTATTGGTAACATTTGAAATAAAAATAAAAATTTCGGCAATACATTCATTTTAACTGCAGCTATCCTACCCAACATAGACAAATGTAATTTTTTCCAATTCTCCAATTCTATTTGTACCTTGTTCCATAAAAGTTCATAATTATTCTTATATAGTTTGCCATTTGAAGCTTCTATATAAATTCCTAAGTATTTAACTTTCTTAACTATCTCACAACCCGTTATTCTTTCCAATTCTTGTTTTGATTTGTCATCTAAATTTTTAACCAACATCTTTGTCTTGGATAAATTTAATTTAAAACCTGATACTCTTCCATAATTTCGAATAATCTCCATCAATCTCTGGGCCGACTGTATTGGCTGAGTCAAAGTCACAAGTAGGTCATCCGCAAAAGCACATAATCTATAATCATGTTGTCTAATTTGTACTCCTTTTAGTTCGTCTGAAGCTCTAATCCTATTCAGTAAGATCTCTAAAGTTAAGACAAACAATAGAGGGGAATAAAGGACAACCCTGTCTGGTACCTTTCTCTATATTAAATGAATCTGTTAATTGTCCATTCACAATAATCTGTCCTGTTTGTTTCTGATAAACTGCTGATATAGAGTTAAAAAACTGATCCCCCATTCCCATCTTAACAACAAGTCTTTTCAAAAATGCCCAATTCAATCTATCAAAGGCTTTCTCTGCATCCAAAAACATTAAAACTGCCGGCACTTGAATGTGTTTATCCAAATATTCCAATATATTAATAAGTTGTCTAACATTAGTTTTCATCTGTCTCCCTTGTAAAAAACCAGTTTGATCCGAATGAATTATTTGGGTTAAAACTGTCATTAATCTATTAGCCAAAACTTTTGCAAAAATCTTATAATCTGTATTTAACAACGAAATAGGTCTAAAATTTTCTACTTGAACATTATCTTTTCCCTCTTTAGGAATCAAGGAGACATAAGCCATTTTCCATGAAGGTGGAACTCGGCCACCCTCTTGTATATTTACAAATAACTCTCTCAAGGGTTCCACCATTTCCTCTTGCAGACACTTATAATAAATCGCTGTTAAACCATCAGTTCCTGGAGATTTTCCCATTTTCAATTGCTTAATTGCAGCAATAATTTCTTCTGACGTAATCAGTGCATTTAATCTATCTCTTTGTTCCAAAGTAATTTTCGAGACATTTTGATTTTGTAGAAAGGCATCTATCTCTTTCTCTTGAACTTTCTCTTCAGAGTACAATTTGGTGTAGAACTCTAGGAAAGCTTTTTTAATAATTTCTTGTTGAAATACTTCTTGTCCCTTATATTCTACCTTCTCAATTATTCGTGATTTTTGTTTTTTCCTTAATGTGTAAGCCAGCCATCTGCCAGGTTTATTAACATTAAAAAATGTATTGTGTTTAGCATATTGTAAGTTCCTGGCAACTTGGTCAGTCATCAACATATCAAATTGTTTCCGTAAAATCTTAATCCCTTCTTTAGTAATACTATCATCTGGTTTCTTTATTAATAATAACTCTTTTTTCCTTATTTCCGCTTCTAAAACTCTCCTTTTTTCTTCTTGTTTACGTCTATACCTTATATTCATTTCAATTAAAATACCACGCATATGAGCTTTACTAGAGTCCCACACCGTTTCTATTGTCGTTTCCTTATTCATATTCAACATAAAAAATTCCTTCATAGCCTTTTTACATTCTTCCACATTCATATCATATTTAAACAAATTTTCATTAATTCTCCAAGATCTTCTAGAAGACTGACCAGTCATTAATTCCATCATAACCGGGTTATGGTCTGACAATACATTAGGTAAAATTTTTACTTTCTTTAAACTTAACATAAAATCACTAGTAGTTAAAATAAAATCAATTCTAGAAAATGATTGGTGTCTGTCGGAGAAAAAAGTAAACTCTTGATCCCTACCATGTCTTTCTCTACATATATCTGACAAATTAAAATCATCCTTAATGTCAAAAAAAGATTTAGGCAAAATAGAACGCGATTGAGGAACAGACGAGAGCTTTTTCTTATCCAAACCAGCATCAAGAATACCATTCCAATCTCCCATTAAAATACAAGATCTATAGTCCAATTGTATTAATTTTTATGTAGTAACTTATAAAATATACCTTGTTGCTGATTTGGAGCATATATACCCATCAAAAGAACTTTCTTCCCATCTAATAAAATTTCAATAGCTAAAAATCTACCTTGGTTATCTGCTTCTATTAATTTAGCTTTTATATGATTTTTAAAATAAATAACAATTCCATTTTTTTCTCTGAAGATGCTGCCACAAATTGCGTCCCCAACCTATTATTTATCAAGTATTTCTGATCAGAAATTCTAATATGAGTTTCTTGTAAGCAGATTACATCATTTTTACATTGCTTCAAATAGTGAAATATCTTCTTTCTTTTCTGTGGAAAATTTAAACCATTTACATTCCATGTCAAATATTTATTTGACATGACCTTTTTGTGAAAGCTTCTGCAAGGCCAAGACCACTTCTTGCTTCTTCTTAGGCCTTGCTCCCATGGCTTCCAATGATGTCAACGCAGCTTGCTTTGTGTAAGTTGGCTGTGCTTTTTCTCTTTGATCCGTATTCTTAGTAATTTCACGTGTAGGCCTTTGTTCTTTAGCCTTCTCTACCTCCAGAGGTTGGAAAATATCAATACACTGCACTGGCTGTTCAACCACAACTCCTTTATCCATATCCAACGTTGAAATTAGTTGAGGTTCCATAAGTTGTAGTGATTCTATATCTTTTACAAGAACTGCCCTCTTAAGTCTTGGAGAAGTAGATTTACCAGCCATCAGTATGTTCTCAAAAAAATCTTTCGCTTTAGCAACTGTAGTCAAACGATATCTATTATTTTGGAAGAAGAAAGAAAGTCCAGTTGGAGCCTCCCATCTATATTGTATCTCTCTTTTTTTAAGTTCCTCTGTCAAAAATGCATAATCTTTCCTTGATCTCAACATTTTGGGAGGTATTTGAACATAATATATGAACTTGAAAACATTTTCAATATGAATTTTAATGAAAGTTTATTTTATAATATATTGCTGAAAAAGATAAACCTACTTTGTCAGGTAACTAATTTATAATTTATTATAAAATTATTTTTTTATAAATATATGGAAATATTTTGTTTTAGGTGTTAGGTATGGACATAGTTATCAAACATACTGCATAAAAATGTAATCTGGATGGATCATAATTTTACTCTATCTTGATTTTAATGTCTATTCATTATTTAATTACTTGCATTGTTTACAATTAAATGGACTGTCTATTATTGTTTTATGTATGGTATCCTTTTGTTAGTAGAAAATCTTTCTGCTAATGGAAACTGCTCTAGAGTACTCTTCAGTCTTCCTGCAAAATCATGCTATCAAGTGCTTTTGAACTGTCCAGACTCAATTTAGAGAGCAATTGAAGGCTGAATAGAGGATAGATGAGCAGAAAATCCTATCATACTAGCAAAAGCTATGATGTTAGAAAATGCGCTTTATTATTATATATACATAAATAGAACAAATACAAAAGTGTGCTTATTTTTTCCTTGTTTGAAGTTAATTGTATCAGAGAGAGAAAAATCACTGGGCTGTGATGCTGTCTGTAAGAACTTCAACTACCCTTCATGTCACTCCTCCACTCTCACGCTCATTTGAGGTGCCATAGAAAAATAGTGTTCTGCTCCTGCTCAACAGATCATTTGGCTTCGATGCTGGGTCAGGAAAATAAGTATTTTCTTCCTGAAAATCAAAGAAAATCAAATGAACCTATTAAGTGGGAAAAGAACGACTCAAGTATCACAGTTAGGAACAACCATGGTCTGAATTACATCCTTTTCTTTGTTTTGTTTTATTGATCTATAAATGGGTCAACATCCTGAGAAATCATGACATGCAGCTGATTTCTCTGTGATTTTCTATATCCAAAGTGAGTTGTCAATGCATGTTACTATTATATTGGATTGTATGAAATTAGGTGGTCTTGTGTGTGATAAGCAGTTCAGCAACTTGCATTCTGATTGTATATTGGCAAGAAGGAATTTATTGTAAGGAGAAGGTTTTTGGAGGTAGAAGATTTTCTTAATGCACTAGCTTTACTGAATGCAGAATTTGAATACTTTGCTATGGAACAAATTTTTCCAAAGGAAAAAAGCAATATCTTTTTGGTACTGTTAAGTGAGGCAATAGATTCATATATACAAGGAGATCAAGCATAAAATGAACATTATGTAGACTGCTTCATGTCTCAGTTTTGCTTGTAAAATTACAAGCAAGTTAGGCAACATTAGATGTCATCCCAATTCATCATGTTTATAGTTCATGACATTTCATTTAAGATAGCATTTTATTTTCAAATGGTTTACAAATAAAATCTGGAGTAAAGAATGGGGTTTCCCCCCCCCCGTGAGGGAGCCTAGCTGTGACATGCATGAAAAATTTAATTCTGTGAACTGCAAGTCAATATAATCAACTCAATATAATAAACTGAAGTAATCTTGTGATATATGTAAGCAGCTTCCAAGGACAGTAAAACCTCAGTGTATTGAACCTTGATACAATTTCATTCTGTTGTAGTAGTCCTGTTTTGATCATTGATCATCAAATTTTATGTTCAGTATTAAAAATAAAGCCATTTTATTATCCAATATTTTAATGAATGCCTTCCTTCCTTCCTTCCTTCTTTCCCTCCCTCCCTCCCTCCTTCCCTTCACAATAAGAATAAGTAGGATTTAAAATGCTATCACAAATATATAAACATAGTACCAATACCATTAAGGAGATAGATAGATAGATAGATAGATAGATAGATAGATAGATAGATAGATAGATAGATAGATAGATAGATAGATAGATAGATAGATAGATAGATAGATAGACAGACAGACAGACAGACAGACAGACAGACAGATTTCAAAGTCAGTGATAAATACAATTGTATAAATCTATGTAAGAAGTATCCTATTTTATAAAACAATATATAATGCTAAAAATGAAAATACAAATAGTCAGAGAAGATATAGAATCACTTAATTATTGAAATCTACAGGTATTTCAAACTGAGCATTAGTAATGTGACTGTAATACTATGGAGGAGAAATTTAGGTCAGGCGAGGGGGAATCTAAAAACTGAATAGTCGTAGCCTTAATCATCCTGATGGCACCAATGTCTAAGAGTGCAAATTGTGGCAAATAGGTGTAACATACTGTATAAAATGGCATATTGTTTAAGTAGAAATAGCACTTGTGTCAATTGCTGTTATCGGCCATTTGTGGGTGAAGTTTAAACAGATCTAACAGAATTTTGATACTTTTGAAGGTACAGTTATCTTGACTGTCTACCAGATCATGTAAATAGAAATTATCAGAATGTTTCAGAAATTTACTGTAAATAGGAGAGAGATAATTAGTTGGTGACAAAAGTCTCTGTAAAAGTGATAACACAGGTAGTTTTCAATTTATAACAGTTTGTTTAGTGACTGTTCAAAGTTACAACTTCACTGAAAAAAACGACTTATGACCATTTTTCACACTTATGACCATGTAGCATTCCTATAGTCACATGAACCAAATTCAAATGCTTGGCAACTGGCCTACATTTATGACAATTGAGGTGTCCCAGGGTCATACAATCACCTTTTACGATCGTCTGACAGGCAAACTCAATGGGCAGGCCAGATTCACTTAACAGCCTTAAGTGCAGATTCACTTAACAGCCTTAAGTGCAACTAAACAATGGCAGTGATTTGCTTAATAACTGTGGCAAGAAAGGTCAAATGGGACAAAAGTTATTTCACAACCATCTCGCTTAGCAACAGAAATTTTGGGCTCAGTTGTGGTTATAAGTCGAGGACTACCTATTTAGAGCATAGACCATGTTTTCTATCACATTCATGATGTAGGGACGAGACTGTTTGAAAGGGAAATTCCTTATATTTCCTTTCAAAACTGCTATGAGGAAGGCATTAAAATAAGCTAATTAAGTTTTTGTACATTTACTGACTAAAAATTGTGTAAGTATGAAACTGGCTTGGGAGCTAAATTCAATTATTTATAAATTATAATGTTTTTGTTTGGCCTTCTGTGTCTAAAATCCCCTGTTTTAAGTCTAATTTTGTTTGATATGGTCCTAATGGTAAAACAAAACAAAACCCATCACTGGAAAAATTGTGGTAGCCCAATTTTCCTTGGATTGCTTTTTCCCAGGAGGATTTGAAATTATCTGCCAATATTAGGTGTACCACTCCAACAGGGGTTTGCAGTCAGCCAGTAAATGAAAATATTTATCCAAAGACTGGGTTCAGGTTTATTGATTCATGCTTCCTTGCATTCAGGACATAGCGGGTATAATGGGCTGTGAGAATAGTCTTGAGAGACAAGGGAAAGAATTGCAGTCCAGACAATGATCTGATTGGAGAAATCTCAGTCAAAGGAGAGATGTGGTTGGAGAAAACATCCCAGAAGGGACCCTCTCTAGTTCTCTGGAAAGGCAGGGGAGAAGAGAAGTGTTTTCAGACTTGCAAATTTCATTACTATAACCTTACAATAAAGGTAGTATTAGTACTCATGGTTTTGATTTCCTGTATAAATTACTCAAAGGGCTGACTGTGGATGATGTAGAAGATGTTTCTTAAGCATTTAGTTTGGACTCTTACCGAGACAGCCATGTTATTACATGGTCCTAGTTGATTTCCATATAGTAGTTGTGCTCAGGATTTAGCTGCAAACAATTTAATTTGCATCAATTTATGTAATTTGCATAATGAAGTCATCAATAGAAGAACATAAGATGTTGTGAATGGCATATCTCCATGATGATGATTTTTACTTTTAATGGATAGTTGTTAATAATATGGACACTCTTTCTCCAGTGAAAGAAAATGAGGTTTCACTGTTCCTATGAACAGTAGTTGAGTACATGAATGTAGGGACTTATGAAATTTGGTAGTCTTAGTATAAAGCCAGGATAGAATGTTCAATCAATCAGAATAGAGCTGGAAGGGACCTTGAAGGTCTTCTAGTCCAACCCCCTGCTCAACCAGGAGACCCTCTAGCATTCGAGACAAGTGGCTATCCAGTCTCTTCTTAAAAACCTTCAGTGATGGAGCACCCACAACTTCTGAAGGCAAGGTGTTCTACTGCTTTATTGTTAATTGTTAATTATTTTGGATAAGAGAAACCCAGGTTCAAATTCTTCCTTTACCATAGATGCTCTCAAATGTGCTTTTTTCTTCAAAAGGCAACTGGACTGTTTTTTCCTTAAAGAAAAAAATGTTTAGCTTCTCATCCAAGAAGCTTCATCAGTTCTGATGGGGGGGGGATATTTTTCTGTTTGTGCAGAATGCTGTCTTGATGTTGTGTTTGTGGAGGATCTTGTTGATTCTGTCTGTGGTGCCTTTTATGTATGGGAGGAGGGCTTTGCCGTTTTCTTGTTCTCTGTCTTGGATTTTAGTGGGAGTTTCTTTTTGGATTAAGTTGGAAATCTTATTTCTTTTGAATCCGTTGGATGTTAGTACATTAGTGAGAGTGTGTAGTTTGGTTTTTAGGTGTTGTTCATCAGCTAGGCGTTTGGTTCTGGAGATGAGTGTCTTGGCTACAGAGTTGATCTGTGCTGGGTGGTGGTGTGAGAGTGCGTGCAGATAGCGGTTTCTGTGTGTTTTCTTCTGGTAGATGGTGTGTCCTAGGGAGCCATTGGATTTCTTGTAGACTAAGACATCCAGGAAGGGAAGTTGGTTATTAGTTTCTGTTTCCATGGTGAACTGTATTTTGGGGTGTAGGCTGTTGAGGTGTGTGAGGAAGTTGTCCAGTTTTTCTTTCCCATGTGGCCAGATTACGAAGGTGTCGTCTATGTATCTGAGCCAGAGTTTGGGTTTGTGATCAGATTTTTCTAGAGCTTGGGTTTCAAAGTGTTCCATGTAGAGGTTTGCAATGACAGGTGAGAGGAGTGATCCCATGGGTGCTCCTTCTATTTGTTTGTATTTTTGTCTGTTATCGATGAAGTATGTGTTGGATAGGCAGTGGTTGGTCAGATCTAGGATGTGTTTGGGGGGGTTATATTTGTTTTGGATAGCTGTCAAGGCTTCTTTGATTGGCACTTGGGTGAAGAGGGATATGACATCAAAGTTCACAAGTAAGTTGCTGGGCTGTAAGTTTTGTTTCTTTATGATCTATATGAACTGGAATGAGTTTTTTACGTGTGAGGTGATGGATTCTGCATAGGGCTGTAGTTGTTTGGTGAGAAATTTGGCTACGTTTTGTAGAGGTGAGCTTATGGAGCTGACTATGGGTCTAAGTGGGGTTCCTTCTTTGTGTATCTTGGGGAGACCATAGAGCTTAGGGCATCTGGATGATTTCTCTCTGGGAATGATTCTTTGCTGGATCTCTTCGCTAATGGGAGAGGCTTTTATTTTGGATCTAGTGGTTTTTTCCAAGTAGGTGGTGGGATCTGTGTTTAGGGTTTTGTATGTGGAGTCTTGGAGTAGGTTGGTTAATTTGGTTTGGTAGTCAGATGTGTTCATAACCACCGTGGCGTTGGCCTTGTCTGCTGGTAGGATTATTATGCTGGAGTCTTCTTTCAGGTTAAGTAGTGCTGTCTGTTCCTCTTTCGGTAAGTTGCTTTTGGGTGGCTTGCTGGTGCAGATGATATTGGTGATTTCAAGTCTGATTCTGTTAACTACACACTCTCACTAATGTACTAACATCCAACAGATTCCAAAGAATCTAACATCCAACCTAATCCAAAAAGAAACCCCCACTAAAATCCAAGACAGAGAACAAGAAAACGGCAAAGCCCTCCTCCCATACATAAAAGGCACCACAGACAGAATCAGCAAGATCCTCCACAAACACAACATCAAAACAGCATTCTGCACAAACAGAAAACTATCCACCATCCTAAGAAACCCCAAAGACAAAATTGAGTTAGAAAATCAAGGAGTATATGAAATCCCATGCACCGCTTGCCCCACCACATACTCCGGACAAACCAACAGAAGAATAAGTGCACGCATTTTCTTTAAAGGATGATGAAAAATTAATTATACAAATTAGAGATCAAAGAAAGATGCATATTAAAAGAATATATGATGCTTTAATTGAAATTGATTCTGGAACTGAATTAATTAAAGACTGTATGATTAAATGGGAAGGTAACTTCGGCCACCCAATTATGATGGAAACTTGGAAAAGAATATGGGTGAAAAATGTTAAATTTACACAAGCTCAGCATCTAAGAGAAAATTTTTATAAAATGTTTTACAGATGGCATTTAGATCCCAAAAAATTATCGTCTATGTATCCAAATTTGCAACCCAAATGTTGGCGATGTGACTCTATGGACGCTACTTACTTTCACATTTGGTGGTCTTGCAAAAAAATTAAGGCTTTTTGGATAAAAATATGGTGGATTCTTCAAAATATTTTGAAAAAGCGTATTGAGTTTGTACCACAGTTGTTTTTGTTGGGTATTACAAAGGATTGTTCCACCACAGAGACTAAGTTGATTTTGAACTTTATTACTGCTGCAAGACTGTTGGTGGGACAATATTGGAAGTCATCTGAAATACCATCTATTGAAGAATGGACATTAAAAGTTACCCATCTTGTGGAGATGGCTAAGATTTCGGCATACCTGAAGAACCACTCAAATGAAACGTTTTTGATGGACTGGAAGAAATGGATTGATTATATGCAAAAGAAATATCAGTTGAAAGAATTAGATTTGATATATAGTTAAATAGTTTAATATAGTAGTTTAGTGAGGTTTCTTGTGTTTTTACCCTGTATTCATTCTGGGAAGTCGGGGGGGGAGGGGGGAGGGAGATAATATACGTTAGCTTATGTTTCTCAACTGTAGTTGGGGACTTAGGGATTAGATAATTTTTGTAGGATGCCCGGTAGAATTGTAGCTAGTGTTTTGGATGGCGAGGAGGAGGAGCGAAAATACAAGAGGAGTGGGCTGGTGGAGGGTGTTCTGGAGGGGGGTTCCGAGCAGTTCTTTGTATTGTTTATTTTTATTATGTAATTTGTTTGTTTTCAGTTGAGTTAATAGGTTACTATGTTATAATTGTTAAAAGTTTTTTATAAAAAATTTTAATAAAAAAATTATTAAAAAAAAAAAAAAAAAAAAGAATAAGTGCACGCATTGAAGAACACAAGAATTCAGTCAAAAAAGAGGAACCAACTTCTTCCCTGGTCCAACACCTTAAAGCCACAGGACATGAAATTGACTTTAAAAAGACCAGAACTATTGCCAAAACTGAACACTTTAATAACAGAATAATCAGAGAAGCCATCGAGATAGAAAAACGCCCACACAGCATAAATAAACGAGATGATACCTCCCGCCTACCAGCCATTTGGAAACCCGCCCTTATTGACAAATGAGTCCCTAATACAAAGAATGACACCAGACCCACACTCAACGAAAACCACACAGGATTTCACCCACCACACATCCATGCAAAAAGCAAACCCAAACCCACACCAATGATGAGGCACAACCACAAACCAGAAGCCAGACCACAGCTGCATCATTAGCCACTTTAAACCCCTCCAATCCATACATGAAACAAACTGACACCCACCATGAAAATGAGGCACGACCACGAATGCGAAGCCAAACAACAGCAACAGCTCACCATCTGAAATCCCCCTGCAACTCAGACTAACCTGAGCACAACAAAGCCGCCACCCAAACAGAACACTCTCCCAGTCAATCAGAGCACAGCCAACCCCCCATCCAATCAGAGCACAGCCAAGCCCCTAACCAATCAGTTCATACCCCCACTGGCAGTTAAAAGGAAGAAATAGCTACAATCACACATTGCTCCCAGAAGCACAAAGCCAAAAACACCAGCCTGAAGATGATGAATGGGACTTTGTCGAAACGTCGCCAAGACACTTCCAATTTTACGTGGGAATAACCAAAGACCTACATACAAACACCCGCGAAAACCTCAGAAAACACATATATGTGTGTGTGTGTGTGTGTTTGTATGTATGTATGTATGTATGTAAGTAAGTAAGTAAATTCTAACACCAGGATAATATCAAACTAAAAACTGTTTAATACAAGTGCTGAGCTATAATATCAATACATATTAGAAAAATCAGTTGATCATATATATAGGAAGTCTTCCTCAAAAGAAAAAGGGTAATACATGTAAGATTCCTATCTCTAGACAAAAAAACCCAAGAATATTAGAATTCTATATTGTTGATTTGTTTTTGTTTTTTGTGCCTTCAAGGGATTCCTGGCAACTGCCTAGATTAGTCCCTGCAGTTTTCTTGGCAAGATTTTGGAAGTGGCATAGTACTTCATGATATAATCCATGTTTGCCTTAGCAAGATTTTTCCAACTTGTCATGTATATATGCTGAGCCCATTGAGGGTTTCGTTTTCTTGTGTTTTTAATTTATTTTTTGGAATCAGACTGCTGTCTTATATTTGAGCAGATTATACCATAGTTTAGGAATACCAGCAATAGAATAGAAATTGTATGTGGAATTAAGAATTGTTTTTGTGGTTCCAAGGGGACAGATTTCATAATGAATATTGCAGCATAATCATTCTATTTTTAAAACTTGTGTCATGCAAGTAAAAATGTTAAATGTTGGGCAGAATGAAAATAATTCACTTCAAAAGACACAATGACTCACTTCTGTTATTCTGCTGACCTATAGAGGAAATAAAACTACCTCAGAAATATTTTTTGTGAGATTATCTTTGTTGCCACCATGAGGGGTAGGGTTTCTGGGGTTTTATATTAATTATATGTTAATTTATATTGTTAATTTGTAATATTGTATGCCACCTGAAGTTGCTGTTTGTGAGTTTGGTAGCCATATAAATCTATTTAATAAATTAATACCTCTGTTTATTTTCCTTCCTTTACCTATGCAATTTAAACTAAAAACAAAAGGACCAAGCCACTTCTTTCTTAATTTTTCTTGAAAAAATATTTCAAGAATTTTTATTATATAGGGACAATGTATAATAAAAATACACATATCAAAAGTTGCTTAAATAAGATCTTTAAATTTTTGTACAGTTATGTAATTATAATATTTGAACTATTGAGTTTTCCAGAGTATGGTTTGTATAGAATAGTAAAATAGATTATTCCAAGAAATAGAGTTCCTTTTTTTCTTTTTTGGTTGCCTAACACAGGGGTCCCCAACCTCCGGTCCATGGACCACTACCAGGCCGCAGCATACCAACAACCCATCCGCACAAACAAGCAAAGCCCCATCCAGGAGATGAAGGCAGTACACAAAAGTACGCACCCTCCGGTCCATGGAAAAACCGGTCCCTGGTGCCCAAAAGGTTGGGGACCTCTGGCCTAACAACTTCATCCCTTGAGCTCTGCTCAAGTTTTTTTTAATACCCCCCCCAAAAAAAATGTTTTAAATGAATGGAGTAGTGCAGGAATGTTTGAAGATAGGCTAAGGAAGAGTTGTGATGGAGTCAGAAGTGAAATAAATCAAATGGACATTTGTAAGTAACAGTTGAAAAAGTGATGAAATGTAGAAAAGGAAAATAACATAGAAATAGAGGAAAAGAAAGAAGTAGGAATGGAGAATCAAATAAAGGAGAATGTTGGAAGTGAGAAGACAATAACTGTGGCGGCAGGTGACATAGAAGAAGAAACTTTGAAAACATCTCAGAGTAACAGAGGATCCAAATGAGTGATTTTGTGCATGTGGCGCTGCAAAAATGTTTGGCAGAACTGTTTATTAATTAGGAAATCCTTAGCTGTATGTCATATGGAATTTAAAAATTGGGGAATTCTATCAAGCAATCCAATTTGGTAAAGCAAATGTGATTAATTTTAGTTTTTATTAGTGTTAAATTACTTTTCTATGTAGAAGTAAGTAAAGTGAAAGAACTTCATTTGGTGACTATGAATCCGTATATGATCCATGTCCAAAAAATCACTGTTAATAAATTACTCTGTTGGAAATAAAAATGTGTGGAAGTTTAATGGTGATGTTTTGCAATATTTTTCACAGGCTTTCCCAAATTCCTTGTTTCATTAGTTGACTAAGAGTATCATTGCCTAAGCTGCAAGGGGTTGCAGCCATCTGCTGCCATTATTTTTATGCCACAGCAATTAATATCTTGTCTAAGTAGCTGACATACAGTAGTTTCAGTTGTTAACTGCATTTATTATTTATTTATTTATTTATTTATTTATTTATTTATTTATTTATTTATTTATTTTATATGCCGCCCTTCTCACAAGACTCAGGGCGGCTCACAACAACAACACAATTAAAAAACACAATTAAATTAAAAATTTGAAAATTAATTTCATTCACACAACATACAAACACATTCAGCTCACAGCCGCTGATGGCGGGACACTCTTAGGGCCGAGGGGCAGAGCACAGCTCATACGCCCCAAGCCTGTCGGCATAGATGTGTCTTCAGTGCTTTCCGGAAAGCTTGGAGGGAGGAAGCAGTATGAACCTCTGAGGGAAGCTGGTTCCAGAGGGCTGGGGCAGCAACGGAGAAGGCCCTTGCCCTAGGCCCCGCCAGACGACATTGTCTAACAGATGGGACCCGTAGGAGGCCAACCCTATGCGCCCTAACCGGTTGCTGGGATTCATGAGGCAGAAGACGGCCCGCAAGTATCCTGGTCCATTGCCATAAAGGGCTTTATAGGTCATAACCAACACTTTGAATTGTGTTCGGAGACCAATAGGTAGCCAGTGCAGCTCGCGGAGAGCTGGAGTGATATGAGCATGTCTTGGGAGACCCAAGACAGCTCGCGCGGCCGCATTCTGGATCATTTATAATGATCTCTGTCATGTTTTTTTTAAAAAATGCTTTGCTATCATGTAGTATAACCACAAACAGCTTAAAAGTGCCATTCAGGTTCTTTTTATATCTGTATGGTAATATACAACATTGGGTTTATATGTGTCCTTTTCATAGGACAAAAGAATTAAGTACAGATCACTATTTCTGTATTGTAAACTATGTAGCTTGAAGGCTGTTTTCTACTTTATTTTTCCTATTCTTCTTATTATAACAAATAAAACCAAATGGGAAAATAAGCAAAACTACAGCAACTTTGTCATGTTGCAACATAACTCTAAGGCAGAGGTCCCCAACCTTTTGGGCACCAGAGACCAGTGCCATGGAGAAAGATTTTTCTGCGGACCAGGGAGTGTTTGGTTTGCAATACTGCCTGCATCCTGAGGATGGAGCTTTGCTTATTTGTGTGGCCCACTTACTGGCATGCTACGAACCAGTGCTGGTCCATGAACCAGGGGTTGGGGACCCCTGCTCTAGGGCATTTATCTAAAAGGATTGCTGTAGAAACTTTTTTAAAGTGTTCCAAGATCAGAATAGAGTATTGACATGCTGATTATAAGTTTAAAGTGTTTTAAAATATTTTTGGAATAATATAGCAAAAGGATGATTAATGTTGGTTTTAGAAAGGTTTAAAAGATTTAAAAGGTCAGATGAACTTGATTTAAGACTTTGAAGTTAATTAAAGTAATATTTCTTATGGGAAATCATGTTTATATTTGGAAACAACTATTAAGACAACTTAAAGAAGACCCTAGAGTGCATTAGAAGAAATAAATGCATCAATGGCTTCTTTAAGAGAGATCTATGATGAATGGGCTCAGAAAATAATAATAAAGGTACCTACTATTGCGGAAAAATCAGAATGTGTTGCTGAAGAGGAACAAATTCCACTGAATACAATTGAAATTAATTTGAATGTGGATTTAAAAATGATACTCTATAGGAAATAATGACCTGCAAATGAAATAATGAGTAATTATTTAATAATTTTAAAAGACGCAGAAATATTTCAGAAAAGTGTTGTGAATAACTTCTCTTCAATGGATTTACAAAAGGAACTTGTTGAAGCTGTCAAAGATTTTGTGAGAAGAGATAGTGAGAATATGAACCATGATGTGGATATTACAAAAGGAATATTTCATTTTATAGTGGAATTACAAAAGGGATTTTTAAAGACTCCCAACAATTCTGAGAGAAGAGACAAAGTGAGTATAAGAAAGCAAATATTAGGAATTTGTTTGAGGGAACTTTTTTTCTTTTTTATATATTTTATATTTCATAGATCGCACTAGTTTTATCTGTATAATATAATCTTCAATAAAATTGGTGCAAAAATGTTGGCAGCATTTTTTTGGCTCTGATTTTCTAGTCCATTTTCTCCTCCATTTTCCAAGCATTTTAAAAGTTTTGAATCATTTTCCTGAAATAGTGTCAGCAATTTCTTTCGACACCATGTTGTACAAGTCATCTTTTCCTTTGGGGAACTACACTAGGCTGTTTGTGTGGCATGCTCAAGGTTGACAGTGCCACCCGATGTTTCCTTTACATGTGTTCTCCATTGTGTGCCTGCTCACTTTCTTATAATCCTTTCTTTTCCAATGAGTGCAAAAATAAGCATTAATTTCTTTCTTGCTAATTGTCCTAGTGAACATTTTGAAGGGCAGAGGAGTGGACAGAAAGGGAAGCTAAAGTAAAACCATTAAAAGGCAAACAAAAACTGATTAGTCTTATTTATTTATTTATTGTTTGTTTGTTTACTGGTCATGTAATACTTTGTCTTGGCATGCCTCTTTTTTATTCTTCAATTTATCTTTCTTATAAGCTAATGGCAAGGAATTTTTCTTTGGTATTCAGTGAACCTTCGTGGTATACTAGTTTCAGTACATCTTTTTCGCTGTCCTTTAGATATTCTTCCAATGCCTTTTTTTCCCATTTTCAACAGTCTGGTATACTTCCAGCATGCCACACCCACATATATTCTTTGGTAAATAGAGTCTGTCAGCATTGTTGTGTGCATCAAGGGCATGATTCATTATCATTTGTCTGGTCTTCCTATCTGGGATTTTTAGTTCTGCTCGAGTCCAATTCCAGGTCTGTATCTAGTGATTGAAATTTCCCAGGTGTTAATTGCCTTGATGGTATTTCCACCACTGAGTTTAGATTTTAAGATCTTCTTCACTCTCATGAAGTATTCAATTCTAACTTTCTTTTCTTCAGTGTGCTTGATGTTGGCAGCTTGAAGGATGTCCAGGAATTGGTAGTAATTTCATCCAGACTCTTGATGCTGTTTCCATAAGGCATTTTGATTCATTCAGTGTTCACCATTTTTCTCCTTGGTGATGAGGGTAGCACATTTGTCCAGTCCAAATTCCATTGCAATATCTTGGCTGTATATATATGGATAGTGTTGAGCAATGATTCTTTCATATAGTATATTTCCATTCCGCTTCAGATTGTCTAGAGGTAAAGGAGGTGGGATAGCATGACAGATGTTTTGATACTTGATAGTCTTATCCTCACTCTTGATATTAACCTCTCCCAGTCTATCACCATTGATAGACTATGTCTTCAGTTATGCCATTGATCTTTGCACAAAGTTTCTGATCTGTCTAGTGATTCCTATAATTTCTAGGCACTTGATTATCCAAAAATGTGGAACAGAGTTGAATGTCTTCTTGTAATCAATCCAAACTCTTCTGAATCCAAACTTCCATTCTCAAGCCCAGCGTGCTGGTATCCCTTTATACACAAGAAGTTTCTCTGGCCCAGCACAAGAATTCCCTTCTATTCACAGAGAGGAGCTGCTTGCCCTCCAGTGGCACAAAGTTCTTTCCCTACTTCTGCGGTCACTTAGCAACTGCAAGTGGGAAGGCTGGGATTGCAGTCATTGAGCAAGGCAACTCCCCCCACCATTGTTAATGACTGCAATGACTTATGACCAAAATTATTAGCCCAATTGTGGTTGTAAGTTGGGGAACACCTGTTTTTCTGATTCTGAATGATGTTCTTTCCATCAAAAGAATTGCTTCATTCTTTTCAAATATACTATTCTTGTTTAATTTGATTTGTAATAACAGATAATTATTTCCTTGTTTTCAATCTTTGTATATTTGCAATGGGTACACAGCTTTTCTTCCAATACTCCTGCAACTGCTGGCCCTGGTTGCTTAGCCAACAGTCTTGAGTCCTGTGACCATATCACTTAGCAACAGCAATTGTGGTCATCCTAGTTGCAGTTGTTAGGTGAACACCTCGTACTTTTTCTATCATGCTCCCCACTCAATTCCCCCACGTATCTCTCCCTCTATTCCTTCCTTTAGCCACCTGTACTCTGTTGCCTATACTTGCCACCCCCAGCTGACCTTGACCAGCTTTTTCCTCCTACTGTTGATGAAGAATGCCTGCCCAAGGTAGTTGCAAGCTGCCAAGCACCAGAATTTTGATCATATGACCATGGGGCAGTACAATGGCCATAAATTTGAGGATTGGCTGCAACTATCATTCATTCAGCTCTGCTGTAACTTTGAAGTTTGATGAATAGCTGTTAAGCAAGGACTATCTGTATTCAAATATAAAATGACACCACTATGTAAGGGATGGAGAATAATAATATAATTATTATCTTCCAATATTATAATATTTTTTCATACAAATATTTCTGTTGGCCTTCAGTTAATTTCCTTCCTGCTTGGCATGTAATCAGAGAACTTTAAATGTCTTTAAAAACCAATGAGTCTTCCAGACCAAAATCAATATATAAAATTTCTGTTAGGAAGGAAACTGCTATACACAAAGTCACATCATTTAAATTAACATTGTATTTTGAGGCCCACATTTCCAATCATTGAATGAATCCAGCAAATTCAAAGTCAGTAAATTCCAGAAAATATGAAAAGGTGTCTCTTATATAGCAAGTACTATTCTGTTAAAATAATCATAAATTAATGTATGGTGTGATTTACAGATGTCAAAATGTTTGATTGATTTTTGTTTATTTCGTACTCCACGGTTCCCTGTAATTATGAACATTTGATATATTATAGCTCAGTGTCAGGCCCACATTGCCTCTGAGACAACTGGATGCTATTGTGGATAGAAGGAGATGAATCTCTCTTTTTTGTGATAAAACTGAATAAGATTGAACATTAATTAATTTTTGGCCCCCTCCCCGCATCCCACCAGTCAGCTTCCTCATTGCACAATTGCAAATTATTGATAATGTTGATGACCTTGACAAGCAGAAGCTTAAGCGTACATCAGCTTTGATATTTTGCTGAGCAGCCATGAAAACAAGCAGAATCAAGAATGATAGCTTTGGCCCACTACATTGCAAGGCAAAGACAAAAGGGGGAAAAAGCAGACACAATGAAAAGTATAGTGTGACGTTACAATATTTTTTTATTCTTGTTTTTATCTTATTTATATTTGTGGTTTTCAAAAAAATTACATTGGTTGATTTATTTCTTGTTGTACTGTCCAGAGTCATCTTTGGTAACATGGGCTGTTATATAAATTTGATTAATAAGTAAACCCATCTGTGTGATGTTATAATATATCCCTTCCTAGTAAGTCAGCATGCTATCTATTCAGAGATATGGTCACTGAATATAAACAGTTTGGTTTACTGGACCAGAAGTTCTGAATTAATCTTCTCCCTGTCATCACTCAGGATCACTTCAGCTTGTTGTAAATATCTTAGAAGGGCACTTTACGAAGCTCACAATTTTCATTTATTTGGGCCTTTATATCCATCTCTCTATCCTACCATTTCTACCATGTAGAAATCTTCATTGCTTACACAGAGGTGCTCCAAGATTGGCTTTGTCCCTTAGAACAACTAAATTATTTTGAAACTTTTTATGATTTACTTTCTGGCAATCTATTTTTAGGGAAATTCAACAAAGCTTTACATACTTCTGATGAATCCTATTCTAGGCAGCCCTTCCCCATCGCTAGGTATTTATGACAATTATGTAGCCTTGCATGGAAAATAGATATTTCCCCATTGCTTTTGAAAAAAATTACAGAATGGTTAAAATTATTCTATTGAATATGATTATTACCTTCATTGGGGAGTGTAAGAATACATATGGAATGCTGTTTGGGATTACTTATTTCTAAAAACCACAGCATTGCTTGTAATGGAGTAGGCTTTGTTATAATAATTACTTGTATGTGGAAAAACAACATCACATTTTATATATAGTATATGTGTATTTGTGTATGCCTGTGTGTGTATAAACCATAGTTCTGAAACATGCCAGTGTGGTTTTTGTGTATCAGAATTTTTGATACCAATTCTCAGAAGAAAAGCCATCGGATTTTAATTCTGACCTACTCTCTGTAAATTAACCGGGATTAACACAGAACACTAATATGATTTTTAAAAAAGAAAAGTTGCTTTAGATGAGAGATTTGTGTGTATACTTCTCCAATTCAGTGTATTCCTCAACTGATGTGTTTTAGCATATCTTTCTTCTCAGAATAATTTTGAAATGATAATTTCATAGGACAATTTGATAAGTCGCATAATAAGTTTTGATTTTTGTATTAGTCGAGGATTGGATTAATTTATATGAGAATTCACAAAAATCAAAACAGTCTTTTTCCTTATCAATTTGATGTAAATTATTTTGTTCACTTTAATTCCATCCCATTCTTTTTTCTCTACAGGTTAATAATGAAAATGTAGTCAAGGTTGGCCACAGGCAGGTGGTGAACATGATCCGACAAGGAGGCAATCACTTAGTTCTTAAAGTTGTCACAGTAACCAGAAATCTAGATCCAGATGACACAGCCAGAAAGAAAGGTACTCTCTTTTCATTATTTTAATTGTTTCAGGTGCTTCTTCATAAAAGAACCTGGTATGCCATTCCATTTTCTGATATTCAAGTAATCGTTAACTAAAGGAAAAGATGCTTGTCCACATTCAAGAATGCAAGGGTTCTTTTAAGATAGGTTTCCAATGGTATGGACACTGGGACTTCTGGTGCTATCAGTGCTCCTGAAATGCTTCTGTATTTGTATGTGAAATAATTGGGTGGAGGAAATTAATTTTATAATTGATTACTATCCTCCTGCAATGTGCTGTTACATTCTACATGAATGAAACAATTTACTAAGGTGACCAACTTTTTTGCAATGAAAAGGAGGACACAAATAAATTGAAGAAAAAAATATCGTAAATAAAAGAAACATTTTATTCATTGCAACAATAATACAGACAACTTGCATGTGCAAAGTTTGCCAGCCGGGTGTTTTGGCACGCTCGGCAGCAATTCCTATTGGCTTTCAAAAGCCAATAGTGGGAGAAGCACAGCTCATACAAAAGTTGAAAAAAAAAACATTAAAAAAGTGCCGGAACGCCATTCTAAACATTCTATGAGAAAAAAAAGCCCTGCAGATTAGTCTTCAAATATCAAAAAGGAGGACCTGTAGGAGGACACTTTTCGAGGGAGGACAGAACTTACAAAAGGAGGACTGTCCTCCCTAAAGGAGGATGGTTGGTTACCTTAAATTTGCACACATTGCCAGGAAGTAATTCCAGCACTAAGTATCTTTCTGAGAGATAAAAGAGAGTTATACATTTATGTCTGAATCCAATTAGGTTTTGTTGTAATCTGTCAAAAGCATGTGATAATACATTTTCATGTACATGATTCTCTACGTTAATGGCCATTCCTACTGTTTGGCAAAATGTGGTAGCAGATTTTCTAGGTATCATGAAAGAGGGATAATTGTTAGCTATTTGATTTGTTATAAATAATAAATCACAATCCTTCAAGATGTTTCTGACCTGGAAAATTGTGATTGATTGATTGATTCAATCAACAAACATACTTTTTATTTTTATATATTCAGATTTTTAATCAATAATAACCATATTGAAACAATTATTTTAAGGTAAATAAAAGCACTATGTATTTTTGATGTCTTTTTCTTATTAATACATCTAACTTGCAACTGTCCTATTGCTGTGAAATACACATACATGCTATCTTCTTTATATGGCATTTGCTTTTATGGTTGTATGTCGCCAATCACTAACTCAACATGTTTTAAAATATGCACATACATTTATAAAGAATAACTAATCTTGATAATAAATCAAAAAATGATTATTGGGCGTCTCTATTTAATGAAAGTATGATGTTGTATATAGTAATAGAGATAATCATAAAATAATATGAAGAATGAACTGGAAATGACATGTTTCATGCTAGAATAAAGTTGGAGTTCTTATGTAGTGTTGTCTTTCAACATTATTTATTGATTGATTATGGAGATGGCAGTATTAAAAACAACAGCATCTCCATATTAATTTCTATTATTTTTTGCCAAGGTGTTGGCACTTTGCCTGCTTTTCTAAGACTTTTCCACTTTCAGTTCTCAGAGTTAGTGGTGACAATAATTTGTATAAGGAAATCCTGCAGCCAACTGCCATGCATTTTGGCCATTGAATGTTGGTTAGTCCCTTTTAGTTATTTGTTCCCTTTTCAATGCAGTTTATAATTTATTGATCTGTATTTATGTTACAAATATACCTGATCAGAATTGTAGTTCATATCTACTTTTTGGAGGAGGATTAAATGTAAGGAATGAAAGTACACGATTCATAAATCTCTTTATTTTTCCATATAATTTCCAGTTTTATATGTGTGAGCTTCAATAATATAGCAAAACCTTCTTATGATAACCCAATTTTGCCCTCAGTATGCTATGCTTATGATGATTCATTTATGCCAGGGGTTCTCATCCTTGGCAACTTTAAGACTTGTGGACTTCAATCCCAGAATTCCTCAGCCAGCTTGCTGGCTGAGGAATTCTGGGAGTTGAAGTCCACAAGTCTTAAAGTTGCCAAGGATGAGAACCCCTGATTTATGCATTTTTATCTTGTGGTTCTAGAGTAGTGTAAAACTGTGACTTCAACATAGCAAATGTATTGTTTAAAAACTCAAGTACCATACAGTTTTTGTATAGCCAGAAAGTAATACTCTTGTTTTGAACATTGTTGTGTCTAAGAGATCTTTCACTGAGCAAAATTAGTATCCATGTGTTATATTTCTACCTGTGAAGATTTCTGTATGCAGCTCATAAGTATTGGTAGAGATCAGACAACTTTATCTTTTGGGCACAGGGGCAAGCAATTTAATTATTGTTTAAGTAGTCATGTAATTTTGGACTGAATCTGAACAATGTATTCTGAAGTGTTTTTACTTATTATCTATATCCTTCTGTTTAATGCAAAGCCCCACCACCTCCAAAACGGGCTCCAACCACTGCACTGACCTTGCGATCTAAGTCAATGACCTCAGAGCTTGAAGAGCTTGGTAAGAAAGTGTTTTTAAAGAGCATGCTGCAATAATGGAGATGTAAAGCCAATGTTATACTGTTTGAAAGTGAACTGCACCTTGTACTGAACATTGGATTGCAATGATTACCTAGGAATGTTGCATTTCTGGAGGCTCCACGATTGCATGATAAGCATGAAAAATCCTACCTTGTTTCCAGCTCTGCAAGAGAATGTATTTATCATTTACATGCACCATCAATTTAAACATTAAATAAAACTGTAGTTTATTTTATTGGATTTTTGATTAATCAGTTCATCTAATATTGTTTTATTTTAAATTTCTGTGGCCTCTCATTAGTGGATAAAGGTAAGCTGTTAGTCCTTGTTTTAAAAAGCTGACCAAAAACCTGTACCTTAAGCTCCCACTGGGGTTCTTTGCAATTAGTGAATACCGGTAGAAACAGATTTCTGCTCTCAGATCCTCTATCAGCAGTTCAAAGCCCATTTGAAGTTTATGCACAAATTTAACAAGAGATTGTCAATGTTATCATCTCTAACAGATACATTTGCTTGTAAGGTAGAAAAAGGGAAATTGCTTTATGAGAGTTTTTTTTTTTTGTAGCCTTTCTGCCTCTGCTTATCGTCTAATAACTGACAAAGAAAGAATATCCATTAGGTAAAGGAAAGGATCCTTCCAGAAATGCAGCAACTGCACACTTCCTATTATTATTTTTCTGGATCTGAGCCAATCATAACTGCTTATTTATTACTAAACTTTTGAGGAATTTGTATTAACAAGAAAAAGTATTTTTCAAAGTTTTTTTCAGTTTTTAATAATTGCATGGTAATTGGTTTAGTTATCCTAATTATGAAATACAATGAAAGTTATTGAGCAATTGGTTGATTCCTAATAGCCTCCTTCATAATCTTATTTATTTTATTTATTAAATTAATATGCCACTCAACTCATAGTTTGAAAGAATCTTGATCTCTTTTACTAGCCAAATACTTGGAAAAAATAACATAATCTTTTAATATGAATATACATAAATAAAACAGGTGCAGTTTTTAATCATCACAATTAATTATTAAGAAGTTATATGTAAGTCTCTGTATTAAAAAAGCTTTTTGTATTTAATTATATTTAAACAAAACTAAAAAGTTCAATAGCAAATATTTCAGGAATTTATCAAATACAAAACTTACTAGGTGTACAACATTTTCTATGGATTTATTTTCTTGACTATAAAATTTATCAAAATTTTCTTCACACCATTCTTATGCTACAAAAGGCAAAAAATATTATTATTGGTTTTTAATTTAGTTTTGGATCTGGATTTTCTAACCTATTTAAGAAAAATAAGGGAATCTCTATGTACGTGCTAGTGTTGATGTGTTTTAATTTTGTCAATGTCAAGATTGAGAATTGATCATTGAGAATATTGTTTAATTATCCTTCTCAAGAGTTGGTAACATAGAGTAATAATAATAATAATAATAATAATAATAATAATAATAATAATAATAATAATAATAATAATAAAGTTGGAAGGGACCTTGGAGGTCACCTAGTCCAACCCCCTGCTCAGGCAGGAAACCTTATACCATTTCGGACAAGTGGCTGTCCAGTCTCTTCTTAAAAACTTCCAGTGTTGGAGCATTCACCGCTTCTGGAGGCAGGTTGTTCCACTGGTTAATTGTTCTAACTGTCAGGAAGTTTCTCCTTAGTTCTAGGTTGCTTCTCTCCTTGCTTAGTTTCCACCCGTTTCTTCTTGTCCTGCCTTCAGGCGCCTTGGAAAATAGCTTGACACCCTCTTCTTTGTGGCAGCCCCTGAGATATTGGAACACTGCTATCATGTCCCCTCTCGTCCTTCGCTTCATTAAATTAGACATACCCAATTCCAGCAACCGTTCTTTATATGCTTTAGCCTCCAGTCCCCTAATCATCTTTGTTGCTCTTCTCTGTATTCTTTCTAGAGTCTCAACATCTTTTTTACATCACGGTGAACAAAACTGGATGCAGTATTCCAAGTGTGGCCTTACCAAGGCATTGTAAAGTGGTATTAACACTTCACGTGATCTTGATTCTATCCCTCTGTTAATGCAGCCTAGCACTGTGTTGGCCTTTTTGGCAGCTGCAGCACACTGCTGGCTCATATTTAGGTGATTGTCCACTAGGACTCCGAGGTCCCTCTCACAGTTACTACTATTGAGCAAGGTACCCCCTACACTATACCTGTACATTTGGTTTTTCTTGCCTAAATGTAGAACATTGCTTTTTTTCACCAGTGTATTTAATTTTGTTAGATAGTGCCCAGTGTTCAAGTCTGTCTAGATCCTTCTGTATCTTAAGCCTGTCTTCTGGAGTATTGGCTGTTCCTGTCAGCTTGGTATCATCTGCAAATTTGATGAGTTCCCCATCTATCCCCTCATCCGAATCGTTGATATAGATATTGAAGAGCACTGGGCCCAGAACAGAGCCCTGGGGCACCCCACTACACACTTCCCTCCATGTAGATGCAGTTCCATTGAGGACCACACGCTGAGTACGACCGGTCAGCCAGCTACGGATCCATCTGGATGTGGTGCTTTCTACCCCACATTTTTCTATCTTGTCAAGTAGTAGGTTGTGATCTACTTTATCAAATGCCTTACTGAAGTCCAAGTAAATTATGTCCACAGCATTCTTCTGATCCACTAATTTTGTCACTTGGTCAAAGAATGCAATAAGATTTGTCTGGCATGATCTATTTTTGACAAACCCATGTTGGCTTTTAGTAATGACTTTGTTTGCCTCTAGGTGTTCGTTGATTCGTTGTTTGATTATCTTTTCCAGGATCTTCCCAGGTATTGAGGTCAGGCTGATAGGTCTGTAATTTCCTGGGTCCATTTTTTTTCCTTTTTTGTAGATGGGAACTATATTAGCTCTTTTCCAGTCCTCTGGTAGTTCCCCTGTGCTCCAGGATCTTTGAAAAATATAGCTCAGTGGCTCTGGGATCACATTTGCAGTTCCTTGAGAACCTTGGGGTGTAATCCATCTGGTCCTGGCGATTTGAACTCATCTAGGCTGGACAGGTGCTCACTTACCATTTTCTTGTCTATCTTAACTTGTGTTTCTATTCTGTTTTTTATGGCACTATTTTTGATAGGTTGGTCTGTTTTTTCCCTTTGTGTAAAGACAGATGCAAAAAACCAGTTAAATAGTTCTGCTTTCTCCCTGTTGCTTGTCACTTTCTTGCTTCTTTCACCCACTAATGGACCAATCATTTCCTTCACTTTTTTCTTCTCTTTTCTTTCATTATGATCATTTTATTTTAATTATTTTATTTATTTGCATCCAGCATTTTTATTATTTTTATAAATAACCCAAGGTGGCGAACATATCCAACACAACTTCCTCCTCCTATTTTCCCCACAACAACAATCCTGTGAGGTGAATTGGGCTGAAAATGTGTGACTGGCCCAAAGTCACCCAGTCAGCTTTCATGCCTAAGGGAGGATTAGAACTCACAATCTCCCACTTTGTTTTCTGGTGCCTTAAACACTAGACTGAACTGTGATGTAACTCCCATCAGCTTGCTTGTTTGTACCTTCTGTGAACGCCACTGACCATCCCTATGCTTTCTTCATACATTGTTTTCCAACAAATTTGTACAATTTATAGCAATCCTCCCCCATTTTGCTATATGTTGAAATCATTATTCTTCAATATGGATCATTGTAGATGATCTATCTATGGTATTTTGAGGCTTTCTGGGAGGATAGAATGAGTTTAATATAAAGATGCAAACTGGATTAAGGAAAATAATTCATTGTTTTTCAAAGACTAAGTAGTATAGGATGTGAAGGTTTATAAAGGTAACTATAAGCACTGCACATATTACTACTTCAAATGGATCAGTCTGATTCAAATCAACTTATTTTTCCTATATAAAATCAACTAAAACTCTTAGACTTTTAAGATTTTTTTTGCTTCATATTATTTTTTGAAAAATCTAGCATTGAATGCTTTTCTTAAGATAAAGACAATATAAAAATAATCACTGTCATATAAAAGAACAGTCTTCTTTAGTAATAATATTTTTATATAGAAAAGATGCTTCAGTGTGATAGAATCTTGTCTTATTGTTTCTAGTTTTAAATCTAGTTTTGATTTATTCAAAATTCAATAGAAGTACACAGGTTTGAAGTGAATAAAGCTACCATCAGCCTTACCAGATAAATCAGACAGGAAATATGAGCCGATAAGCTAATTCTACTTTCCTGTAAAGCTACATTAACAGAATTTTGCAAGTCTTAAAGTCTTACAATTCTCTCACCAACTTCCCTTCTCTTTATAGCCCGAGAATTAGGGAGGGTACCTACTAAACTTCTTGCCTCACCCATTATCCAGCTGCATGCTATGCTGTTTCTTATTTGGCCATCTCTAGGCATCTTTTCTTTGTCTCATCTCCCAAGTTCTTTCCCACATATCACTAAAAGTACTTATCTACTTCAAATTCAACTAATTTCAAGTAAGAAAGTTTTATTGATATTTAGGCACTTTATTGAATTTAGATACTTCTTATCAAGCTGTAGAAGAATACACAAAATGTACACTGTTCATGTACATCTGCCAATAGTGCTAAGTACATTAGAACTACCAGATATTTTTAAAAATTGAATGAGTTAGACATTTATGCATCTCTTTGCTGCTATTTAATGGTTGTGTATGTTTTTGCAACCCAGATCTGATAGCACTAAAATATAGTCTGGATAACTTATCTGTAGTAAAGAATTTGAATGTATACATGCAACATACAATCCTGTGCGCACTTACTTGCTACTTTATATGTATCACTAAAGCAAGTTGAGTATATTTCTGAGAAAATGTACGTGTGTATGTATGTGTTTAATATACCATCTTCTGTTCTTAAGAGACCTTTGCCTTGCATAGCACAGGGAATTGAAAATTTCATCATATCCATTTCAATGGATGTTTCCTAATTTCCCTTAAAGCACAGCACTATTAATTGTAGAGTTGATTTTGCATAAGGTTCATGTAGTTGGTTCTGACCCATATGTGTTCTAAGAAGCTTTCAGGACTTTGTTGCTTTGAAAGTGTATCTGTTTGTATGTCAATTAATAGAATATGTTAAAATACAATGAAATGCATGCTAACTACCTGTAGCAAGTTGCCAAGTTCAGAATAATGATGATGATGATAATATGATTGCAATTGGAGAAAAATGCTTTTATGCTCTTTTATCAGAGAGATTGGCTTTTGTTTTTTATCTTCTTAAATTAGCATAGCTACACCCTAATATAATTAATAAAGATCATTTAATCAAAAGTAAACTATTGTAAATAAATATTTTATATCTTACTATTTTTAAAAAATGCTTAAGAAAATAAGTTACCTTTTTCCATCTTAGAATATCTGTCTGTTGTCAATGAATTATCTGCACAGATTGGTCATTTTCTACCCTGTGGAAATGCTAGAAATTAGATTAGGTGCAAAGCATATGCTCACGATATGTTCTTTCTAATGTATTCCTGTTATGCTTCTTTTAAAACATTATTTTCCCTCCCCTTCTCTTTTTATTTCATCTAAAACTGGTTCGAATATCCCCCAAGTTTGATGAGTGATTTATTCTTGTGTAAATAATAGAAAATACCTATAGCTTTTAGGTAGCAGACAACTCTACAGGCGTGGTGGTTGGATTTATTTTCTATTTGGCCCTAAAACCCTTACTCTGACATTTTGTGCATTAAAAATATTAAAATTGTGCTGCCCTGAATGTTAAGCCATCTTTGGGAGATATTCACTGACCTGGAAAACAAAGTCTATGCTGAAGGCTTTTACACAGCACAAATAACTTTGTAGGTATTAATGAAAGGGCTTCGGGTAATTCGTGTGAAACCATGAACATGTGCTGACATTTTATCAGTCATGTTGCTAGTTTTTTAGAGTAGATATCTGCCTCCAGTTGTCATGTGGCATCCCAGTGCTGGAATCCACAGACTTAAAGAACTAATAGCCTGATTATATGGGAGCCTCTTAAGTCTTTGTATTCTCATTGTTTATTAGACACCTTCTAATAAATACAATTTCATTCATAAGTCGTTTTAACATTTACAGAAAGGTAATCAGAAATCAATAATCAGAAGGTTACAGTTCATTTCTCTTTAAATTCTAAGTCTTTTGGGAATGTCTTTTTCAAATTGCATTTCCCCCCCCCCCAAAAAAACCCCATCTATGCTGTTTAACTTTTGAAAGTAGATATTGATTTTAGAAATAGCCAGCATATGTTACTTTTTAACGCAAACACTGCCTCTTAAATACAGTTCATCCAGTGCTAGGCGTGCCTAATGCTCAATGTTGGTATTTAAGCCTTAACATTTATTAGAAGACTATACTGTTCAGATTTTGATTTTATTTTCATTCCCTTTCTATTTTCAAGCTTCAGTACGGAAGAAGAAGGGTAAGGGGAAGCATTTTTGTCTCTTTATTTTTTACTTTTTTTCCTGCATCATCTTATACTAAAGCAGAATACACAGTTGTCAGTGGTTCAAATTATCAACCACAAAATAATAAATCAGTATGGTCTTAGTCATTTAGAAAATGGATTGCAAAGGTATAAAATAATTATATCCCTTGAGAAATCTTGTTTGACATAAATGATCCCATGTTTTTTTTTTCTTTTGCCTTGCCTCCTTCATTCCAACTCTCTTTCCCTTTATATGTTTGAGACCGTTTCTGGTTGTTCCCCAGTCATTACCATAAGGTTACTGTGCTAACTGGTAACTAATTAGGACTGTTTCATACATAATATTCTTCTTACAAACGGGAGCCTCCTTGCATGGAAAAATATGCACACATGTGTTGTGTTGTTTGTCTTTTCTGCTGTGTATTTGGAACTTGCTGCACTTCAGAATGTGTGTAACAGAGTCAAAACAGACTTTGGCAAAATGATCACCTCCATCATTTTTCCTACACTATGGTTCCCTTCATGTTGGCATGTCATGTGTGAAGCAGCCCTATGAGAAACAGTGGCAAGTAACAGAAGTTTGGTGTAGTCCTGCATCACTTATTTAACTTGCCTGCTTAATGGCCAGTTATTATTCACAGAACCACACTGCCTCTGTCTCAAAAAATAGGCACCTCACACACACTTTGAGAATATACCTGGAGTACTGCTGCTCTGCATAATTCAGGTTTAATGTAGCATATTCCACACTGTCCCGTGTGCATGGAATGCTGTCCCTTTAACTAATCCATAAGGTCACAACTCTCCTCTCTTTTATCTCCTTGAGACCCACCTCTGCTGCAAAGCATACTAGTTTATTGTGCAACTTGCAATAACCTATTACTAAATGAAAGGACTAATGGGGATTAATGGACATTTTGTAGTAAGATTAAATGTATGCACATAAAGTTTGCATATATTTAGTTGCATCCTGTTTCTTCCCTAGCTTTTTTATGTCACCTGTTTTCTTCATGGCAGGGTACTTGATTTTGGTATATGTGATTACACAGCACATTGCTAATTCTTTATGTATCATAAAGACGAAATACATTACAGACCAGCGGCATATACATTACAAACTTGTTTATAATACTAATGTCTTACAACAGTAATTGAAATGACTGAAATAAGATTTGCTTAATTTTGCTTTCATTATTTACTTTAATATTTTACCAGTACATTCACCTTCTGTGTTGATCCTCGGCCAAAAGTTCCAAATTCAGTATTTCCTTAGTATAGCGGCATTCCAATTTGTCTACCAAAACTATCTGTGTAGCTACAAAAGCCCTTGACTAGCTGAGAGCTCCTATGAAGTTATGACTCTGTACTGGAATTGAATTATCCAGTACGTATAATGTGCGCCTGCTTATTCTTCTTTTCCCAAAGAAAACATAGATCCTATTGATATTCAAGGTTAATATTTGACCGTTTAGGCTCAGACTTATTTCACGTGTGTAGCATTCACTACATATACGAAGTTTAACCTTAGAATGTCTGCTTTGAAAGATGCATATAAAAATCAGTTGCTCATACTAAGAATGAATAAATTCACTGTTCTTTGTGCAACCGTATTTTAAAAACAGGTGTGCCCTATGATATATCAAAGAAGCTTTTCATGTACTTTATGTAGAGACTGTTCCATTCAGTTCAATAGCAGGCATAGCTTTATTGGCATCCATTCTCTACACTAAGATTTCCATGGCACTGAGAGGGTTAATTCATTCAATGGACTTTGTGCCTCTGAACTGCAGCTCCTTACATAGAGTAGAGCTACCAGATAAGGACTATAGTTTGGTCAATAATATTTTTATTGGAAAATTAAAGCCATAAAACATTAAAATATAGCACACAGTTTTGCATTGCTTTCAACTTTTTTTTTGCACCTTACACAACTTCTGTAATAACTTCTCAAACTGCAATGTTCGTACTTTCTTTTTAATAGCTTTGATGAACTCAGAAAAATACTATTAGCTTTGGAAATAAGTACCTGCTATCTAAAAATAGTTTCCTCGTGAATAATAACTATATTTAGGAAAAAAATTATTATGAGTATAACAATATTTAGAAAAAATAATTTAGGATTCACACATCATTAATACTTCTGTATTGCAGCAACCTTTTATACCAGCCACAACTAAGTGAAATGAGTAAGTCAGATTCTCTAGGGCAGTGTTTCTCAACCTTGACAATTTTAAGGCATGTGGACTTCAGCTCCAGCAATTCCACTGCTCTAGGGTCATGCTAAAAATGCTGGAAAAGGAGCAATGTAACATAAATATAAAGCAAAACATTTTGATATAATTGATATAAAACATTTGTGTATGTTGTGTATCTCCAGTAATTCAAGAAGAATAAATGGCATATCATTGTTTCCTGTATATAATGTGTGAACAACTGTGCCCTGCTTCAGAAATGATAATACCATTGCAAGTTTTGTATACATGTACCGGTACGTAGTGTGCTAACTGTTAAAACTAGTGCACAGACCCAACTGACATACATAAAAGTGTGTGTGTGGATAAAGTAACGATACAGAAATGAATGGGGAATTCTATGCTCATATCCAAGTGAATAATCTTACAAGTGTAGCAGTGTAGCAAATATATATTTGTGAAATTATGAACACATTAATGTGAGTAGATTGTTTAAAAATATTATTAATTAATATTATTTTTAAAAACTCAAAACAATAAAATAACTACCTGAACTTGATTTAAAAATATTAATTCCTAAAATAAATCAGAGCACACATTATTTCAATAGATCCCTGATTTTAGCCATAGAACTGTTTATTTTCTGCATAGTTAAATAGTTTAATTATTTATATTTTGTTTTCTGAAGTCACTTCATCAGCACCAGACTTTATTCTAACAGGTAATTTATTTTATTCGATAATACTTCAACACTTCAGTTAAATATTGAAAATAAAAAATCTTACTGTGTCACTTCTATACTGAATAAAGTTTGTAAATCATAAGTCCTCTCATAATGATATGTGACACAAGTACATGTCATTAATGTATTGACTTTTATGAAGTTCTAAATTGATATATACACACTTGTAGACTTGAAGTTGGATTTATTAGCCTATTTCACATTAGAAGTATTTCTATTTTTCTTGATCTTGCCCTTGAAATTCCAAATATTAATTCAACCAAAGATGTAGCAATCCAGAGTGTGGGGGTTTTTTTTAAAGAAAAACTTTGCTATGTGTCATCCAAAAGAGACAATGTTTATAGCCTGTTCCATTTTCAGTCTAAATTTCTTTTTCTTCAAGAAAACGTTTGAAGTTTTTTTTAAAAAAAGGTCAAAACAAATGCTATACTTGAATTTTTAATGAAATTGGGACTCAAACTTGGCCCTGTAGAGGCCCTGAATAAACTGTATAATATAGCTCTTATTATTTCATCATTATGGAACTTACAGAGCTGTTAACAACACAACTATAATACAAACAGCTAAACCAGGCATCTTCAATTATATGAATAATTTTGGAAGATATTTTGAACAGAAGTCTTCAAGCCATCATAATATTGTCTAATGGAAGATACCAATAAATATTTTTGAAGCTAAAAAGTCTAACATGGAATTTCTGAAAGATATTTATGTAAGTGTTCATTGGTTGAAACAAAATAATCAACCTTCAATTAAAATTGTATTATTTAATTAAATCATAGTATTTATTTAATTTAATATTCTTGTAGATAAGCAGTTAGGCTACTATCTTCTGACCTCATTTTTAATTTTTTCTTTTTCTTATTAGGTAAATGGTGAATTTATTAGTTATGCAGTGAATGTATTACTCTTTTTTAACATATAGAAAAATAATGTAACAAACAAAAATGTTATATCACCAGGACTTCCTAGAGAGGCATGTGATATTTCTAACTTTTGCTCCTCTTGACCATAATAAAGAAAGATTAAACCATGAAAACCAAGCATTTATTAAATAACTGTATATAGTTAAAGCTCTCTCTTAAACCAAATGCCCATCTAGCTCTCTTTCTGATTTCCCTGGGTAGTAAGATTTTCAAATCTATCTTTTTGGAGAATTCCTTGTTCTGTTCAAATAAATAATTGTCAAATGCTGAGTATCATTAAAACAGCGACATCCAGTGCCATTTTCAGAAACATTTCTCAGTTTCTTAGCAGTTATAAATGCACACCATGTGTGAACAAAACATTCATATGGTTATAACATATCATTCACCCCAATACGTAAAGTACTTAGTTGTCTTTCTTCACTACAGAAAAATAATTGAGGGTGATTTTCCAGTCCTGGTGAAAAAAGCATTGCAGGAAATGAACAATGGAATCATAAATACTCAAGAGGATCACAATTCTATGGCTACTGTACATAGCGGTACTTTACTGAGCAAAAACTCTTGAACTGCTTCCTAAAAAAAAGGAGTAAGTCAATTGATGCAAAGGATTTATTAAGATTTTCCAAGTGTAAAGATTTCTATGGAATGTCTTTTCAAAGCTTTTAATCTCTTTGTGTCTTTCAGATTCCATGGTACATTGTGGCCTAGCTGCTGCCATGCTGTAAAATTCTCCAGGAATCATTTTTCATTAGAATTCATTTTTTCTTCAGTTGTTAACCATTCCATGTTCTTTTCTGATGGAAGTTATAAAATAAATGCTTTTAGGAAACTTGTGGCTTGTTTTTATTTCCCATGGTATTGTGCCAAATTTACTGTGGGGTTGGGGTTTTTTTTGGGAAAAGTGATCTGTATTTTTAAATTTCATCTCTTTCAACTCCCAACTAAAATTCAGCCAATCTTAATTTCAGAACGGAAAAGCATTTTTTCTTTTGAACCTAAAAGGGTATGGCTGAATTTAAAAAGTAATTCGAATCATATTTCTTGTATTCCAGGAATAATGCTGTTAAAAATATTTCTATTCCCCTTAATGGACTTTTAAGAAGGGTTTGAGAGGATTGTATGCGAATAATGTCTTTTTTTCATCGGAATAGAAGCAACAAGCAATATTAGTAGTTATTTCCAAAAAGTAGATGAATTTATATTTAGCTATCAAAGGAGCAGCTAAAAAGAGGGATAAATTACTGCTTTGAGTTTCATTATTATTGTTAAATCTTATGTAGAACTAGTTTATTAAAAAGATTCATATACATAGCCTCCCCCTAATCATTGTTGATTTTTAATTTTTAATGATAAGATTTTTAACTAATATGTGATATTTGTACATTGGCATAACATTAATATGTGATGTTTGTACATTGGCATAACATTAAATTTTAAAAAGTGCTCTGATAACCGTTAGTATGCAGATCTTCAAAATAATTCATGTGATATTCTAGAAATTCTAATGGAAGACTACAGGATTAAAACATACGTTATTTAGCTTCCATTGACAATATATTTCTATACTATGCTATGATATAAAATTCATATATAGTTTCTTCTTTTAAACTCAAGGTACAATTTGGGTGTTATGGTATCCTCTCAGCAACCTGGGTTGTACGAGGTGAAAGATGTCCAAATTTCCTTGACTTCAGGGCTGTTCCACAGTTTGCTTAGCTGCACACCAAAACTGAGGAGAGCTTTGTGAAATTGTGCCTTGAGCATTTGCAGTTCTTAAGGCATCCATTTACACCTGAACCCTTCCTAAAATTTAAAAAGTACAAAAAAGAGTCAATATTTTTGACTTCAACCATTTTAAGGGGATGATTGGAAACCACCAAAGAAATGCTAACGTGTGGCCTTTGGGATTCACTTTTTGATGGCTGTTCTAGGTGGAATTGATAAGGTATTGCTAACAGTGTTCTAATACATCTCCATTCATCATACTAAATGTATTTTTACCAAATATAGTTTAGAATGTAAAGCATGGTAATTTTCTTTACAAATGTAAAAAAATTATACAATATAACTGGCTTGTCAACTTACATATCATGTGTAATCATAGTAACGCAAGCCATAATCTGCAAAACATATTTAGACATTACACCAAGTCATTTATTAACTTTATTAGTCTTGAATTTTGAATAATGATGGTTGGGCCATCATTACTTGAAGTAGATGCTACTAGATCAGTACTTTGTGGCTTGTGTAGGCAGAGCAAAATCCTAACTATAATTTATCTAATTTACACAGCATGCTAAATTTTAATACCACAAACTAGTATTTATAGTGCAAGTTCCGGCTATACTTTCTATTATAATAGTTCAAATATTATTCCAAGCCATATATTAAGTGGATTTTAATTTTGTGTGATGTCTGATTCTAGCTTTAAATTTTGTTTTGATTCTACAAGATTATTTACTTACTCATAAATATTCTTAATTTATTGACTATATTTTGCAAAGAAAGGACTCATTTATTCACAACATGAGAATTTCTCTTACTGTCTTTCAAATTGCATGGACCTATGTGCAGAAATGCACCTGGACACATGTATGCCTTTCTCTATGCCTTAAAATGTGTCCCAGAGATGCCTTCAGTATATTGAATCAACAGTTGGAGAAAACATGGGGGTGGGGGCAGAAAGCAAGTTCTCATTGGTGTTCATTTCCCTCTTCACACATAATTAGATGCACTCAGAATCATAACATCCTCGTAAATAAATATGCAAAGAATGTTTTTTAAAAATATTTTTTAAAATATTTAATTAAAAATAAACATTGTCTCCTTTTTATAGCATTTGTCTGCAACTTTTTAAAGTAGCCATGTCTTTTCCTAAGAGAGCAGGCATGTGTTCACCAGGGAGGGGAAAGCAGCTGTTATAAGGAGTGGCTGTATTGAGATACCACAAAGAGCTTCATAATTAAAACCAAAACTCTATGTAGCACATGTGCATATACTGTAGATACACACTGCATGTACATCAAATTATTATTGATTAAACATAACTGAGTATATTTAATTAATAAATAGACCTGCTCTAAAATGCAACATGTGATTTTAAATTAATAAATATTTAAAACATAAGTAATATACCAAGAGGATAATTAAACTAGTATATCATAAGTTTTTTGAAAACTTTTAAATTCGGTGAAACTTATATTGAGAAATCATGAGTCACAGGGCTACATGCTACCATTACTAAAATAAGTGAGGGTTAAATTTTTCAGATTTAACTGGGGCAGATAAATATTTGATCTCCTTTCTTCTTCTTCCATTCTTTGTTCCTCTTTTTCATACTGAACCTCTTGAAGTATGTAACTATCCCTACATACTGTTTTCCAAGTCTAAGGACAATTATATCAATGTTTTCAGAGTCAGATATGCAAAAATGTTAAAATGAGTTTTACTTTAAATGTAATTCATTACATTATTAATAGCATGTGAGTTTTGGGTTATATACTGTCTTTAAATTTAGATTATCACAGGTGCATATTTAATAATAGTAGACATGTTTATTTTGCATCAATGAATTAGGAAACACATACTAATGAAACAATTGCTGTGAATTTTATGGCATGAGACTTCATGTCTAGAAATTACTTATATAATTTCTCACCATAGATATATTTTACACTACTGATGGTGGTTTTCTAATGTGTATATATGTGCAAACATAAATCCCAACACGTACAGACTCATAGCCCAGCATGTGAAATCACATCCCCTCCCAAGGTTTATGTTTACATGGTTCTTATCATACAGCATTTGAAAACAACCACATGCAGAAGGAACAATATTTACATAACTACCCTCAGTTGTGTATTGTATCTACCAGAAGTCATTATATAAATGTGCAATGGAAATTGCACCCAATTTTGTATTAATTATTTTGTTGGTAGTTTTTATCTGTATCTGTCTTAGGTTTTCAAAAACTTCTGCCATATCTGGAGCATCTTGAATAGTGTAAGAAGAAGGCATGATGCTCAAATACAGAGCAACAAACTGGGTCTTCAAGACAATCCTCAAGTGTACTACTACGGCTGTTGCATTGCTAGCTGTATTTATTGTATCCAAAGAACTTTCCATGTATCTCGCAGCAAGAAGATCAAACCTACTTCTACAATCCTGATGTTCATATGGGGGGAAAGGGAAGAATATATAAGGAAGAGAAAGCGATCCAATAGAGATGAAAAATCTGGTGGGATCTCAAAAGGAGGGACTCTGAGAGCAGCGCATCTCAGGGGAGGGATCAGCTGCCAATACAAGTGGCAGGTAAGACTCAAGATGGGCATAAGAGTCTACTATTCTCAGTGAAACCTATTAGGTTTTCTTTTAAACTAAAGCCTCTAATTATTGTAAAAATGTACTTTAGAGTCTACTGTTTCTACAGACTTTCTACAGCTAGGTTGTCTGTGCTATTTTTTTGTGAATTTTAAATCATAAATAAATTATAAACAGTGCCCTGCATTTACTTAGAAACTCAGAAAAAAAAGACTATTCTGATAATGACTTCTGTGATGCAAGGAGCCAGCAGTATTCCAATATCATGATTCTACCCATGCATCTATGGAGGTGGTGTATTCCTGACCTCTGGCAGCATTTGACAGACATTTTAGCCAGAACCAAGTCTTTTTTATAGGGAAGGAGATGGGCAAAAAATGAATAGTCAACACATGCATGCACATAAGATATGTCAAGGTTGTCACTCTTTTTACCAGAAGTTCATGACTCTTGAAGCCAAGAATCTTGAGATGCAATCTTTCTGAACAATATTCCCAAGTATAAATCCAATTGTTTATGTCGTCATAGAAAAGAAGAAGGCATCTGATCAGATAGAAGAAGGAACAGTCTTAACATGCCCTTATAGAATAATTTATTATTAAATAATCTGAACACTCCAGATTTTTTTTGTTTTATTTTTACATTAAACACAACATCAGATGAAAAAGAGTGAATAAGGAGTCCAAATTGTCAGATCTTTGGCCCTTCCTTTTTTCCCCCTTTTCCCCATTCCCAATCTACTTCATATACTTCTGTATAGTTAAGCATTCTGAAATGTGTGTTGAGATAAATTGAAACTAAGGAACATTTATGAGCTCAGATCTTTAGGAATCAGGTATCCAGATTCTGATTCATTATATGTATAAAACAGGCTCTCGAGATAGAAACACTCTGAAAATATATTGAGGCAGAGTGCAGACATATTCAGCTGCTGATTTTTTAACTATAGTTAAAAGGAATTGATCATGGACTCATACACTCTATCCTCTCTTTCCTTTTGTCTCAGGCATGGTAATTTTCTTTTACCCCTTTGTCAGCTTTAAGCATGTTTTATCATTTCACTTGGTTTTGTTTGCTTTTTTCTAATGTTTATAATTTTAATTCATTTGAAAGGTCTATGTTTTGTTGGCAATTGGTATCTATGTATCTTTTTATATAGAAAGTAAATTGTTCTAAACTCTGTTCCCTATGGAATGTGAATTTCAAAAATAATGATTATCTTCAGTGCTATTAACCATGGCTGTAAAATAGATTATTAAAATTGGTTTTAATCAGGTTTGGAAGTTGAGTCTATTTGACAATGAAACTCTTTAGCATTAGCCATGGTGATCTCTTTGCAGAAGTATCAATAAACCATGCATAGACAAAGTAAGAGAGGAGGTTGAGGAGGTTCATATGCGTTGCTCCTTATTTCTTAACTATAGTTAAGACCATCAGTAATGTTGAATCTGCACTAAACATGAATGATAACTTCAGCATAGTCTCTACATGCCACATAATGTATTGGCATGTTAATGTTTATTCCCTGTAATTAGCAATTCTGAGACACACAAAATTAAATGCAGCACTTAAAAGTTTGAGTCTTGGTTCTGGTCAAGAGCCAGTCATAGATTTGAAACTGAAGTATATTCAGTTAGGCAAATAAATAAATATTGGAAGTGGGTTTCCTAATCATGAGGCCCAGAGGAGCAAGCCATCCGATCGTCCACTTCTGCCATTGGGCAGCAAAATCATTAGGCACACAAAATTTCCATTGCCTTCATTCTGTTAAATATACTTTTTCCACACCACCAACAAAACAGCTAGTGTCATCATCTTAACAGGTTGAAATCCTGATTTTAATCACACCAATGTGTAAACAGCAGGGAAAAGATCTATCAAACAAAGTCTGATGAATTCAGTGCAATGTTGCCCATAGTTATCTTAAGTTGCCATGATCACTGAATGAAAAACAGTCTAAACTTATTCTTGCAATACTATTTTTGATTTTTGTATCCCATATTAATAGTAAATTAATACTACAATCCTGTTCATTGTAGTTGCTTTTACTATTTACTATTAATGTTATCTCTTGATTCAGCCCTTTCCTTGTTAATAGGCAGTTTTACAAATCATCTTGAATGTATTCATGGATCCCAAATATTCAAGAGTGACATTAGAACTTACATCCACATAGAATTTGTAGATTTTGTTCACCCTGGTGGTTATTTATGTTAGTGGTCACACATGCCATGTAGCATTGTGTCTTTTTCTGATTAGGAGGCTAGATATTTTACAGATACTGCAACAAATACATATATTTGTAGTAAACAGTTGTTTCAATTTTATGAAATTGATTCCTGGCAGATGACCCACAAACACAAATAACAGGTTTCCCCCAGTAATTATGTGATCAGAATATTTTAATCACACAATTCAGACTTTTAGATTATTATGTAAATTCTACCACTTTCCATTTTGGGTAGGTTCACTCTAAACAACAAAACCAAAATCCACAATTTTCAAATATGAAGAATGCCTGACAATATATGATAAAAAAAATATTAATAATGAAATGCTTTCTTTGGAACAACAATTGCCAATTTCCATATTGTAAGGGACAACTCTGGCTTCAAACTATTCCGAGCATCCAGAGAATATTTTGATGTCACATTTGACAGTTTATCATTAGTAGGATGTTATGTTCAACATGACCCAGTAGTACTTTATATTTACAGTATGCATATGGTAAAGCAAGATTGAAAGCACAAGATTTAAAAAATAGGAAGTCATCTAATACAATTTTTTAAAAACACATTTCTTTTACATCTCAAACATTATGAATGATTAAAATATAGTAGAACAATGTGGTCTGAGCAGAAACAATTATTATTTTTTAAAAAAAATTTACTTGTTTGATTAAAAGGATCCTAGTTTTTTATGCATGAATTTTGCAGCCCATTTCTCTGAGGAAAATTGGAGTCACTGGTTACAGCTGATGCTGTACTAGTGAAGCAAAGGTGGGGATAAAAATGAAAAAGCAGCAGATATTACATCGAATTTACCCACAAAGGCCCTTTTAAAAAATTTCCATGCAGTCGAACCTCCAAGGATTGCATGTACCCCCACCCCTTCCATTTTCATCAATGTCTTCTCATACTTCTTATATAAACACTACTTCATCATCAATTTTCATAAAACATGCAACTGGACAGTCTACACAAACCAAATATAAATATTTTAATTTCAAAATGGAGAAGTAATTAGTTTTTACAGTAACATTTATTGTTGAGATTAAATCTTCATTTTTCTTGCATCATGAAGTACACAGTGTTCTTTAAAAAAACATGGATATAAGATCTTGGGTGGTAAATTACAATAACATTTGGAAATTGCCCAAAATCATAATAGTAATCCTTTCCTTATTTGAAATTACAAGGGATTATTTTAAGGAATAATATATAAAATCATCCCTTTTAATATGACGCAAACATACACCCATGCCCCCTAGTGCAAACACATAACTCCAGATAAAATTGAAGAGCAGCATGTGGTGTGTTTCAATGAGCAGGAGTTACACCTAACAAAATTCAAATGTTTGAAAAATCATACAAATTGGTATGAATTTGCTTTGCACCAACTACAAAGTTCACTAGGAATGATCAGAAGAAGAAGCTAATAAAATTTATGTTCACACACACCTCTTCTTAAAAGTGGGAAGTGTGATAATTTAAAGCAGTGATTATTATGATCATTCCAGCGGACTTCTCAGAAAATTATAAATGGCTGAATTGTCCCTGAGGCAGAAGGCTTACTTTATTTTTCCAAAACAAGATATTTTCTCATTCTTTGCTAGTCTGGATATGCTAAAGAACTACTGTACAGACCATAATAGTCTAACTATGAATTGCATGTATTATATAACTATTTGCAAGGAATACATTTGATTTCTTTTAGCTCAAGGGTTTTTTATAGATATGTGTTTATTGTAATTTCTATCATGCTGTGAGCCGCCCTGAGTTCTTTGGAATAGGGCGGCATAGAAATTAAATAAATAAATAAAATAAATAAATAAATAAATAAATTTAGTGCACATGTGAATTGACATCATGTGTAAGGGTTCCACTTATATGGCCTTAATTTAGTATCTAAACTTTCTTCATAAATTTTGTCAAACATGGAAAAATGTTTAGTATTTTCCTTACAAAATTACTCAAGTGAGGAATTAGGAGAAGCACAAGTCAAATAATACCTTCAGAGAAAGAAAAAGTATCCTGATGAACAATGCCCTTAGTATAATTAGCTTATATTACAAATAACGGAAAGGAAATAAATGTATACAGACAATGAGAGGCTAAGAGACATTGTTCACAGGATAAATTTGATTAATGGTCACAGTGATTTTGTGACAATAATTCTGCAAGGGATTTAGATGAAACGACGGACAAAAGAGAAGATAGCAACCAGTGCTTCAATGACTGCCATACAATCCGGTGGTGGAGCACATCTGACACCACAGGAAGCTCAGGTCGCTTGGACAATTGACCCAAAGTTCATCACAGAGATTTCTGACTGTGAACATCACTACAGTTCATAGGTGAGCTTTTTGATAGGTTCACAGACATTTATGTCACAATCACAAAAAAGTGTATTGAAAGTTGTGCCTTGGGATCCAGCTTAGTTGTATGTGTTATGGGTGTAGGGCAGTGTGCTTTTTATGATATTTTAATAATTTCAGCACTCCCTGCATTTTTCAGTCTCTACATTTTAGACAGCCCTAACACAAACACTCTGGTTTCCCAACTGGCTTCTTTTTGTGTGTTGTCCAATGTATGTAGATTCCTCCATCTTCCTGGCCTCAGATACAGTGGTTGTTGCTCCTCTATTTGATTGCCAGATGTCACTGGGGAACAAGATGGGGAGGTTCCTGGATCTTCGGGGCAACCCAGGCACCAGAGAGGAAGCTCACCGTCTACACCTGCAGAAGAACAAGAGTCCTCAGTGCCTGCTTCAGATGAAGATTCACCAGCCAGAACTACAGAGAGTTGGCCATGGCCACTGTCATCATCTGAAACACCCAGCAACGTTGGGGAAGATTTTGAGGGATTTCCAACGCCAGAACGGACTCCACGGTGTACAATGGACATGCAATCTCCTGGCGATCAATCTCTCAGTAGAACTCAATATGAAAGTGACTCTCTTGAGGAGGGGAATATTGAAATGAATGAAAATCGCCATGGTGTTCAGGCTGTCTCTAGGGATCAGGGTTGGAGAGGGCAAGCCCAGCTGACAGAGGGGGAAAAGCTATTGATGGAAACCAACAGTAGGATTGTGCAGCTGCTGGAGAACATAAAGAGAGAGCACACACAGTCCATGGGTCTCATGTCACAGTCCATGGGCCGGATGGAGTTGCAGCTAGGCATTGTGGCAACATCCACAAGAGCCATTCATAACTACCTGTCTGAGATTTTAGCTTTCCTCAAACAACCAAGGACACAGGTCCTTGAAACTCGTATCTCCCAAAGAGCCACCCCTCGTGTTGAGTTAACCAGTGCCTCAACGTGGACTGGTGAGGACGCAGTGGCAATGTCCACTGTGTACTTACCAAGAGATGAAGGGATTAATGACTCTCAAGAAACACCGCAAGCCACAGTGCCTCGTCGCAGTGGCCGAATGCAGAGAGCCATAACGGAAAGGGCATCTTTGCCCATGCCCATGCGTCAGGCAAAAGAGGGAGGGAAGAAGAAATAAATTATCACATGAGGGATAGTATTTTTAAGAGATTTTTTTTAATGTGCCTGTCCTTTTAATTCTTAGCCATACGGCCATGAATGGCAGAACTTGACCATTTCTACATTTGGCTAACGTTATATTCTGGCTGACTAGATTAGTCTAACATTTTGTAGTTTCTATTTGCATTGTTAACAATGTGTGCTGCTGGTATTTGAAGAACATTTGCTTCTGTTCTTTTACTTTAGCTTCATGAGAACATTTTTTTACACTGTGCCAGACATTCATTGCTTTTCTTACAAATACAAATCATTTCTGGACACAGCTGTTTTTTGAGTTTTCTTTTTCCATGATCCCCTTCCCTCTGAGCAAGCATACTGAAGTTCTTGGTAAGTATGTGGATATTGACAATCCCAACCTTAGAAATTGTGTTTGAGTAGTCTCTTGCCTGGTGTTTCTGGCATGCTGGCCTGAGGTTAACCTGTAAGTGCCTTTTTGGATCATGATTATTCTTATCCTCTGTAGGTCTGACCAGATTAATCTCTAGCCCATAACCAAGCCTATCTTGGCTTGGTTATGCAGTCTACAACATGCCAGGACTCAATTGCAGCATTTATGACTTATACAAAAATGTGCCAGCAAACCTTTTTAGGCACAGGAATGACATTTTCAGAAGTTTCTTTACTTTCCACATCTTTTGTGGGTAACATGGTTATCCTCTGAGTTTGAATAATATGTGCTTACATCCTTTCAGCAATGATAGTATTTATAGGAGAAACTATATTTGATAAGATCTTAGATATTGATTGTCACTCTCCTTACAGCCAGACCTCGTCAGAATGTAAGAGTCATGACATGCTGTTGAGTACTGTGCCACAATGTCTGAAAAATAGCTCAGCATCATAGTGGATGCGTTGTAATAAAAATCTCTCTCCTCTCCCTTCAGGCCAGGGAGCTCTAGGCAGATGAGCAATACAGTAGGGGCAGAAAACCCAGTTAATGTGGTTGGGACTGGGCTGGTTAACATTATGGAACTCCAAATCTTCTCTTAGATAGAAGAAGAATACATGATGGCCCTCAAGGTGGTATCAGATATTATTGTTTAAAGGTCCCCTTTTCAGGAGTAAATTGACCATTGAGTGATACCACTGTGTACAGGTCCTGAATAGTTGACCATTGACCTCAATGTTTAAACTGACTTTCCTAGAGTCACCAGAATGTATTGTCAAACCCATAACTGAAACCAAGTTTGTGCATATATCAGTGTTCTGTGTGCATATATCAGTGATCCCCTCTCTGCTCCCTTTCGTTTTGAGTCTGAAGGGAAATAGTCAGGAAGCATTTTGCTGCAGTACAAACAAGCCATGTGTGTTCCCAAGTGAAAGAAATGCTTGTGGCTGCTTTTTGCTAAATGATTGAGCTAATGATGAAATGCAGCTGGTGTAAGCTAACTTTCTGACTGCAGGCACTTTGCAGGCGCAACTTTTCAGTCAAAGCCTTGTCCTGAGAGACCCTAGACCCAGTAGCTCTCAGATGAAGAGGACACTTCCATGGGTGTTCTGTCTTGACCATGTGCTCAAATGCATCTTACTTAGCAGGTGTGGCTTTTCACACCTGCTTGACTTGCGCCCCATCTGTGCCTGTTTTTATTTATTTTTGTTTGTTTAACATGTTAACAGAAACTTTCGTAAATAAACTCTTTTAAACTGAAGCATGTTAAGACTCATTCTCACTGATATAGGAACCTACTTTCTTGCAAAAATGTCATTATATTAATGAGTGTGATAAAAATTCCACTTTGACAAATATTTTAAGGTTTAGTTTTCAAAGTCTTACACAGAGACAAGATACACAGATCTTAATGGAAAATGACATAAAACTTCAGAAACACCTAGAAGACTATTTCAGCTATGCAATGTTACATTTTTTTTTATTTGCCTTATGTCACTTTAAAAGTGTGATAGAAGCTGAGAATGGAGTCAGTTCAAATTATGTAAAAAAGTAAATTATGCAAATTCTACAGTACCAATGAAGTGTGGTTGCAAATTGTAATTATTTTTCAGTTTCTTCAGTGAAACATATAACTTTTTATTTGAAAGAATGAACTTCTTTTTGAATTTAACACATTTCTTCTAGGGATTTATTTCATCCTGTTGTACAGGTAGCCCTCGACTTAACAACAGTACATTTAGTGATCGTTCAAAGTTACAACAGCACTGAAAAAGGTGATTTATGACCATTTTTCATACTTCACTTCACACTGCAGCCTCCCCATGGTCATGTGATCAAAATTCAGATGTTTGGCAACTGACTCATATTTATGACGGTTGCAGTGTCCCAGAGTCACATGATCACCTTCTGAGACCTTCTGACAAGCAAAGTCAATGGAGGAAGCCAGGTTCACTTATCAGTTGTATTACTAATTTAACCACTGCAATGATTCACTTAACAACTGTGACAAGAAAGGTCATAAAATGGGGCAAAACTCACTTAACAAATGTCTCACTTAGCAACATAAATTTGGGACTCAATTGTGGACAGACGTCGAGGACTACCTGTATTGCTTTACCATGGTGACTTTTTTAAAAACAAAGAAGCACACAGTTGTAAGCCATTTAGCACCTAGCAATGCTATCAGAACTGCTGTTGGAGTTTCTACTCAGCCAAAGTATCCAGACATTTTTTTCATACTATCTGGAAACCAATTTACTTGTCCCATTCCAGTTTAAGTTCCAGCTATTCTTATTTACAATTGGAAAGGTACATAATACACCCACTGAATGAAAGAAATTGTTGGACAAGGGAAAATAAATTGAGAACAGAGGCTGTAAGATCAACAAAAGATAGATGCCAGTAATATAATGTGTGGCTGCAATACATGAATGTATTAGAAAAATGTTTGCAAACTTTTATTATAGTCAAATCTATTGCTTTGGTCAGACTTTCAGTACAGTCTTGCAAAATCAGTAGCATGGTTCTCATAATTTTGCAGTGATTATATCCATGCTTTTTCAAGTGTCTTCAAAGCCTCTTCATCGTTTTCCTGTAGCTCTCATTATCTGACTAGTTATAGGGTTATGTCTGTCTGTTTAGTTCTAAAAACAATGAATTGTTTTGTGGCATTTACAGATAATTTATAGACAGATAATTTCAATTTTCAAAATAATTCTAACTTGATCCCTAAAGTATTTTATGGATCGCTGATAGGGCTGGAGACACATAACATGAAATCTTCCTTCTTGAAATTCTTGGTGGTGGATATGCCAGCATACCCAAATGTTTAAAATGTTTAAATGAAGTCATTAAATATTACGGTTTACATCATATCCAAGGGCTTATCCTAGTTTGAAAAACACAGATTGGATTATTTCTAAATTGAATGCAAAGGTATCTTTTAATCTTGTTTGAAGGAGGTAAACAAGAAGCTCAAAGATGTAGATACTGGCATGGTATTTGTTAATGGTTCTATCAGTGTTATAATAACATTGACAGAACCATCAACAACTTAAGAGGCTCCTTTTCCAGAGCAGTTTTCCAGTGCTAAGAAAACTAACTTCATTAAAATACCGTTGACTTGATCCAGTTAGTCCTATGGGCATACAGATTATAATGCACACACCAAACTCAACTAGCACAAGATCTTCCCTATTTATTTCAGTAATTAAGGCATAGTTAAATATTGTTGGTATTATATGCAAAAATGTTCACAGACCACCTCCAACCATTGGAGTTAACTAGAAATGGTACATTAAAATCTATTTTCCTTATCCTACTCTAATCCAAATGTTTAGGGAGTGAATTTGTATGCAAACATTGCAAACACTATGATAATGCCTGTACTTTGCATGGGTGAAACAGCCATTAAAAATTAAGATAGCTGTCTTAAGCATTAAGGTGCCACTTTTTTCTTTCCCATAAAGTAATTTGTAGTGCAGTTATTCTAATTTTCACTGAAAGAAAGAAAGGAAGAATGGCCAGGAAAACTTACATTTTAAATTCATTTTGCTAATGAGGTAGAAGTAAGAAAATTTATAAGATATAAAGTTTTTTCTAACTCTTATTGAATTTTTTATGTATACATATTTTCTGTGTATACATATCCTAGGTTAAGAAGAGTTGTGTGTTAATTTTATTACCATTTCCTAGATTTTTTTCAAAATGGATGTTCCATAAATGGTGTTTGTAATTTAATCTGTCTGTGACAGTTAATATAAAAGGTATTGCAAAGAAAAATATTATTAGTATAGGTTGAATCCTAGTCTGTAAAAAGGCTTGGTTTTATTATTAATGTAAAGGAATGATTGCACACAACTGTAATGCTATATTTCAACTGTAGTCTAACTCTTGATTTAAGCATTTCTCTTGTATCTTTAAAAATAACTCTCACAGCAATTCCCTTTATTTTGATATATGGATATAACTAGGTGTACCTTGACAGCACTATAAGAACCAAATTTACCACATTGCAAAAAGGGTAGATAAGTTTTATGTGGTTGAGATCTATTTTGTATTCAAAACTGAAGGCCAAGATTCATGACAATTTTGTCTATTATAGTCTCTTTTCTTTTCTCCAGCCCAAATCAGTTTTTCCACTTTTTGTCCATTCATTATGAAGTCATCATACCATGACTACTGTCATGGTCTCAAATTATAATTTGATAGCAGTACTCAGCACACACTTTAAAGATGTGTTGCATTCAATAATTGAATCCGATTCTATGGTCATTCTTGCATGACTGCTCCCTGATGGACAAATGCACAGTTATAATTCAGCCTGAAATAAAACGGTTCATAAATAGCAGTATGGATATGAGAATTCATTGTAAGAGATTGTCAGGCTTATAGGAAAATTCTCATTCAAGCTTTCAAAGTCCCCACATTGGACCTAAATAAAATCATTTTAATATTCAGAGATCTATAAAATCATTAATACTTACTACAGAAGTGCCAAATAGCCTGACATCCGTAGTTGACAATAAAGCAGTAATCTATAGGGCACTTAAAATGCCTATTTTTGTTTAAAAATTCAGTAACATTCTCATGACTACTGTGTGGAACAGTTCTCTGCAGGTATACTATTTCTAAAGGTTTTCTTTCCATTTCTGTATAGATATTTTCCCTTCACATTTTGAAGGTTTGAAGAAGAGGATTGTTTTTCAAGTCACACTAAGTAAACATTAAATGCATGCAGGCTTAAAACTAAAGCATGCATGTTACGCAGCAGCAATAAAATTGTTCGGCTTGCACGACTTACAATGTTCAAGCATTTGCCTTGTTAAAATGCCAAAATCCCCTTTTTTCTTTGCATCTTTAAAAAAGTTAAATTATATTTTACATTGCAACACTTACTTTTTCAGTCTTTGGACAAATTAAATTTATTTTAGCATATATTTCTGTGTTACAGATAAAGCGGATGAAATAGTGCCAGTTTCCAAGCCATTGAGAATTCCAGAAAATGCCATTTTGGACTCAAGAGTGGCAACAATTAAACAACGACCTTCTAGTAGATGTTTTCCCTCAGCTACAGATATGAATGTGAGTGGTGTCTATATTAAATTTCCTTTAAATTATGGGGGATTTGATTAAGTAAGAATTTTTCCAAATGCTCTGATTTTAATTATTCTGGGGATTCTCTAATGGCTACCCAATATGCACTCAGCACCTAAGCTTATCCCACTTAAATTCACCATATTTTACACAATATTAAGATAAAGAACATGACAACATAACTGGCACTAAATAGCAGCAATAATTTTAAGGGACCTATTCATGCTTCCATATTAAAAAATATTTCTATATGTGTAACTTTCAGTTCAATGGTATTTATTAATATTTGCATGAGATAAATTCATGCATATACAATAATATAACATATAATACCCTCTTTTCATACATTGATGTCATATTATTTCCTCTCAAACTATATCATCTTTTTAGAGTTTTATTTTATTTGTTGGTGTATAATAATTTTATGCCACATGTTATTAAGATTGAATTCAACTCCTATCTCTCTAGCAAATAAGGATCTGTTGTGCAGTGAAAAATTGGAGCAAAAACAGATACAAAACACTCTAGAAGTATTATATCTCAGTAATAAAAATCCATAGTACCTCCATGCATATCCAGAAATAGCCTTATTCCAAAACCTAGATCCGTGGTGGCGAACCTATGGCATGGGTGTCAGAGGTGGCACTCAGAGCCCTCTCTGTGGGCATGTGCACCGTTGCCACACTCCTAGGCCTTCAGCTGGGTTTTATAAAACCTTTTCGCTTTAGGCCTCCGCCACCATGTGCAAAAAAAAAAAGTTTCAATCAATCAGTCAATTTCAACTTCTTGCAGGGAAAAAAAAGATCTTTCAAAGTTGGAATTGATTGATTGAACTTTTTAGTCCCACCCAGTCTGCCGTTACCACTGCAACCACACACACCCAATGGGCTATCCCACCCAATTGGCCACACCCACCCAATTGGCCACGCCCACCCAGGACCCGAGGATACATAAATGGGTTTTGGGTTGCAGTCTGGGCACTCGGTCTCTAAAAGGTTCGCCATCACTGACCTAGATAATCACAAGAAATCAGCATTAGAAATATTGAATATGATGGATTCTTAGTCTAAGTAATTGATACCAATTTGTTTATTTGTGAGTATTAAAAAATTGTTTTAATTATGAAGTTATTAATGAGGGCACTAAGAGATCATTAATGTGTATTTATTGTACACAATATTCTCTTTCAGAACAGATCAGAAAGATTTATACAGTACTTTCTTTAAAAAAGTATATTTGTAGTTTTTCTTTTCTGTCTTCATTTTTCCTAACACTCTTTTTTAGAACTGGATTAAAAAGCATATTTGGACATGTAGTTCCATCCTGTTACTGTGGTCAGACTTTTACATTTCTAGTTATGTATGCTGCCAAAAAGATTAATTATCCATGTGAACTATGGGTGATTAGAAAGTATGACTTCCATAACGCACTCAGTCTCAGGCTTTAATGAAATAATTTTTAGGGCCAAGAGCTGATGCAAGATTGTCAGACCACTTCAGTTTTGCTTCATCAGCACATACAAGGGATTTGTATTGCTGTTGAGAATTAAATCTAAGCAACAGGGGGGGGGAAAGCTCTTACAATGCATAGCATCCAGTTATATTCATTCTCTTTCCTTAAAATTAAGTACAAGGATTCTAGGTCCACCCTAGATTCCTACATTTCAATAAATACTAAGATTGGGAAAGATTCTATTACTAAACGCAATGTTTGATTATTGTGGCAGGATTTGGCACCTAGAAAGAGCCACAGAAAATTACCTGAATTCTCTTTGCTGCTTTTAGTATAAATATGTAGATTCAAGTGCATTTAGAGAGGAATAGATTAATAAAGCAAAAGAGCATTTAGATTTGGCATGAGGAAAAGAGAAGGTGCTATTTTTGGTAATCCCATCTCATTATCACTTGTCAGTCTCTTGGATCTCAGTAATAATTGGTATGATAACATCCTTTAGGAATGGCTTTTATAACATAATTACGATGAACTTGAGTTTCCGCATAATTGTTTGGCTTCATTTTTACCACTAAACCTTGGCTATGACAGCAACAGGAATAGGGTTAGAATAGAAATAGAATAGAAACATTCCATTGACGGATGGATGGGAGGTTGACTTTGATTTCTTGAGTAATTTTGAAGTCACTTCTGGGTAGTGCTCTATTTTTGTTTGAATAACTCACTGATGGTTAATGTGATGCATCTCTCCCTTTTCCTCTTCCTCCTCCTCCTCTTCTCCTCCTACCAATTCTATTTATTTTGAAACTGACATTTTTTATTATGACACGATACTTGCTATTAGCCACAGTGTGGGTCCTTTGCTTTTGGTTGCATGTACAAGTACTTATGGCCTATTTTTTTCATCTCTCCAGAGTACTTTGCACTTTCTTCACATGTATTACATCATAAAATGAACAGGTGTTGATAATTGCCTTTAAGGGAAAAAATGAGTTTTGTGTCTGGACAAGAGGACAGCCACAAAACCTTCAAAATTAAAACCCCAAAAGTGAACTGTTCTCAGGACACAGAGTAAAACTTCCCTGTCAGAAAGCCATGAAACGTATTTCCCCACTGACTTCTATGCAGCTTTGATGAGACAAGTTGCACTTCCAACTGAAAATGTGTGCAGATTCAACAATACAAGTATTGGTAGGATAACTATGGCTGTGCTGTTTATAGCATTGCTCCCGAAGATATCTGTCAGTATTATCAGCAAAATATTGCTGTATGACAATGATTATAGGGCTAATCAAAAACGTGTAGAGAAAGGTCAGAAAAATAGTGCCCAATTCTTTGTGCTGCTCTTCTACTATTCATAATACTGTGCCTAGTAGATTCCTGTTGTGCGTTACTAAAATATGAGTATATATGGATTTTAAATTCCCCCGGAAATTTATCATTTAAATATTGAAAGTTACTCAGAATCAGTGAGAAATCTTTCATCTCCAACATAGTAGGAAACAAAAAGCATTAAATTGTTGCTTCTGAATCCAGTTTAATTAGACTGGAATCCACCCTAATCTTCAAATAGTATTAAAGTTTAGGGATGGCAATTAATTAATCAGTGGAATGAGTTGCCTCCAGACATTGCAGGTGCTCCAACACTGGAGTTTTTAAAGAAGAGACTGAACAACAATTTGTCTGAAATGGTATAGGGCAGGGGTAGGAAACTTTGGCTCTTTTATGACTCGTGGACTTCAACCTTGGCTCTTTTATGACTCGTGGACTTCAACTCCCAGAATTCCTGAGCCAGCATAGCTGCATAGCTGGCTCAGGAATTCTGGGAGTTGAAGTCCACGAGTCATAAAAGAGCCAAGGTTGCCTACCCCTGGTATAGGGCTTCCTGCTTGAGCAGGAGGTTGGACTGAAAGATTGACAAGGTCCCTTCCAACTCTATTATTCTGATATTCTGCTTCAGCTAGCCGAACAGAGTATGAAATGCTTTGCAAAAGGGAGAGAATGATAAATACCTAAGGGCGTGAGATACAAGATTGCATCCTGTACTCTATCACTTTTTCTCTTCCTCCTCTCATAGGGAACGAGTTTCTTCTAGATGTCTTGCAACTCCACCATTATAAGTGGTAGAAGAGTGCTAAAAGCAAGAAACAAAGAAACCGTGGCTCAGATTTTTCAAATTGCTTAAAAAGCACCAAACTTTTATGGCAATTAATGACTCACACCTTTCAGTACTCTCACGGCCACAAAAAAGCTTACCAGGTTAACATATAGCAGGGCTAAACATCTATAAAGACCTTCCTGTGTTCTATCCTAGTTTCTGCATCTTTTTAGAAAGCAAAGGATTGAAGGTTCTCATTAAGTTAACAGTAGAGGACAATGAGTTTTCCCTTACCCACTCCCCTGCAAAATGGGAATGCTGGATAAAATCATTCATAGTTCAAGTAGCTTTTCCTTCTTCAGGCATCTAAAGATAATAATATAATAATAATAATAAAGTTGGAAGGGACCTTGGAGGTCATCAAGTCCAACCCCCTGCTCAGGCAGGTAACCCTATACCATTTCAGACAAATGGCTGTCCAGTGTCTTCTTAAAAACTTCCAGTGTTGGAGCATTCACTGCTTCTGGAGACAGGTTGTTCCACTGGTTAATTGTTCTAACTGTCAGGAAGTTTTTCCTTAGTTCTAGGTTGCTTCTCTCCTTGATTAGTTTCCACCTGTTGCTTCTTGTCCTGCCTTCAGGCGCTTTGGAGAATAGCTTGACTCCCATTTCTCTGTGGCAGCCCCTGAGATATTGGAACACTGCTATCATGTCCCCCCTCGTCCTTCTCTTCATTAAACTAGACATACCCAATTCCATCAACCTTTCCTTATATGTTTTAGCCTCCAGTCCCCTCATCATCTTTGTTGCTCTCTTTGCGCAGAGTACTTTTTTGCTATGAAAGAAGAATCGGAGAGAATTCCTCACTTTTTTCTGAATTAAAAAAAGGGGGGATTTGGTTCTTCATACATGGATTGAAACAAATTATTGTTTATTTCTTCCTTCCATGCACCACAAAGGTAGAACATTCCAGAAGAATGAAACTTTTGGGGCCAAAGTAGCAAGGCTTTGTATGATGGCTTTTCTTCTCTGAAACTTTATCCCTGACATAGTTCAGCCAACTATCTAGCCATTGGGGAAAATTCAGATCCTCACTCCTGTTATAGCTCAGCAGGATGGGACAGGATGGACTCAACCAAGCAAAGCACAGAAGAAATATAGATGGTTTCATGTAAAATGAATGCTAAATGTCAAAGCACAATTTAAATATTTTAACATTATTTCTTTTATTTTTCTAGTCCATGTATGAAAGACAAGGGATTGCTGTGATGCCACCAACAGTACCTGGAAGTTCTCAAGGCCCATTTCTGGGTGTGCCACGAGGTACAGTAAGAAGACAAAAATCAATAGGTAAAGATATTACATACACATATCTTCTTTTATAATAAATTGCTATTATATGAGAATATCAATTTATTATTATCTTTGTCTATAACCCTGACTAATTATTAGCTGGAACTAATATTTTTATAAATTTTAGTTAATACAATGAAAGAACTAGTTTTTGGCGTTCTGTTGGAAAATGATAAACAACATGCTATGCTCTTTTCCTGATTAATACTTAACTTCTAAGTTTCCAGCATGAAGTTTAGAATCTCATTCAACATTTAGCAGCCTTAATGCATCAGTCCTTATAATATTTGGATAAACATTTCACAACTCCTCTAAATTATCCTTTTTGTCATGCATTATGAATTTTTATTTTCTTTCATACATACCGGTAGCAACCTGTTCCTTAATGGCCGCAGTGCAGAAATACATGTCTTTTTAAAGTGCTTCATTTTCTTTTTAATTTTGCATGATCTCTTTTTATGCACACTTATGAACAACTATCTGCAGGAATTTACAAGGTTCAGTACACAAAAGATAAATGAAAAGTCCCTGAATCAAGTTCTAACACAGGGAAATACTACAATAGACATATTATAAAACTGTATGATTCCCAGTGTAAATAATATTACATTTATTTTATATACGATTATGTTGGATTTGAAAGAAATGACAATTTAAACATTATAGCTTTTTTTTTAAAGGGGTAACAGAAGAAGAACGGCAATTTTTGGCTCCTCCCATGCTCAAGTTTACTAGAAGTCTATCAATGCCAGACACTTCAGAAGATATTCCCCCTCCACCACAGGCTTTACCTCCATCACCCCCACCTCCTTCTCCTTCTCTTTACAACTCTCCCAAATCTCCAGTCTCTAGAATGTATGGCACAATTAAGCCTGCTTTTAATCAGAATTCAGTTTCAAAGACAGCTGTTTCAGGTAGGTCTGAAAACATGGGGACCGTGATCAGAGACAAAGGCATGTATTACCGGAGAGGAATGGACCGTTATTCTCTAGATTCTGAGGACTTATACAGCAGAAATGCCGCAACTCAGGCCAACTTCAGAAACAAGAGAGGTCAGATGCCAGAGAATCCTTATTCAGAAGTTGGAAAAATAGCCAGCAAAGCGATGTATGTTCCAGCCAAGCCAGCCCGACGGAAGGGAATGCTAGTGAAACAATCCAATGTTGAGGACAGTCCAGAAAAAACTTGCTCCATTCCCATTCCGACCATTATCGTGAAAGAGCCATCCACCAGCAGCAGTGGGAAAAGCAGTCAAGGAAGCAGCATGGAGATTGACCCCCAGTCTTCAGAGCAACCAGGACAGCTGCGACCTGAAGACAGCTTGACAGTCAGTAGCCCCTTTGCAGCCGCCATTGCTGGAGCGGTGAGGGATAGGGAGAAAAGATTAGAAGCGAGGCGCAATTCTCCAGCTTTCCTTTCCACAGATTTGGGAGATGAGGATATTGGACTAACCCCTCCAACTCCACGTATGAGACAGTCTAAGTTTAGTGATGAAGGGCTCTTTGGTAATGAAGAGGGCTTTAGGCAGCTTGTATCGCCATCTCCTATCCCAGCACCTAGAGAGACCGAAAATATTTTCAATGGCAGTGAATCAAATAACCAAAATGACGCAAGGACACCAAACTCTTCAGTCCAAACCACAGCAAGCTCTGAGAACAATGCATTGACAACCCAAAATACTGGTTTAGATAATTATGTTCATCCCCTGACAGGGAAAATACTGGACCCCAATTCCCCTTTAGCCCTTGCCCTCTCTGCCAGAGACAGAGCCATGAAAGAGCAAAGCCAGCCGATTCCAGGGAAAGGAGACTCTAGCAAAGCAGATCTTAACAAACCCCTTTACATCGATACAAAGATGAAACCCAACGTTGAAGCTCCTTTTCCAGCAACCGCTACCATTGCTAGGCAAAATACACGTGGTCCACTAAGGCGCCAGGAGACAGAGAATAAATATGAGATGGATGCTGCAAAAGAAAGGAGGTCTGAAGAGAAAAAGAACATGCTAATAAATATTGTGGATACCTCACAACAAAAGTCAGCCGGTTTGCTCATGGTTCATACGGTGGACACAGCCCAAGCCAGCGACAAACCCGAGAAAGAAGAGAAAAGTGCTGAGATGGAGGTGAATGTTGAAAAGCCTCCATCGGAGATGCAGGAAGAGACAGAAGCAGCAGAAAGTGGATTGGATGACCCTGGCGTGCTTCCTCCACCGTCCCCGTCCTGCAAAACCATTGTAGCTGTTAGTTCCATCGATGATCCGATCATTTTGCCATTTCGTATTCCCCCTCCCCCTTTTGCTTCTGTTGATCTTGATGAAGATTTTATCTTTACTGAGCCATTACCTCCTCCTTTAGAGTTTGCTAACAGTTTTGATATTCCTGATGACAACTCAGTCCCAGCCTCTGTCTCGGCCCTAACAGACTTGGTCAAACAGAGAAAAAATGGAACTCTGCCTGCTTCATTTAATCCTATTCCACCCTCAGATTCATTAGACAGTAAGAAGTCAGGGGGTCTTTCAAACTGTTTGCCTCCCTCATTTTTGCCACCCCCTGAAAATTTTGATAATGTCCCTGACTCTGGGATTGAAGAGGTGGACAGTCGAAGTAGTAGTGACCATCAACTAGAGACAACCAGCACTATCTCAACTGTGTCCAGCATCTCTACCTTGTCCTCTGAAGGTGGTGAGAACTTGGATACTTGTACAGTCTATGCAGATGGGCAAACATTTCTGGTGGACAAACCCCCAGTACCTCCTAAGCCAAAAATGAAGCCCATAATCCACAAAAGCAATGCACTTTATAAAGATGCACTCATTGAAGAAACTGTGGATAGTTTTCTTATTCCTCCTCCAGCCCCGCCTCCTCCTCCTCCTCCAATCAGCGCACAGCCCAGTATGGCCACAGTTGTACAGCAAAGGACCTCTAAGCTCTGGGGTGATGTCACTGAAATTAAAAGCCCAGCTCTCTCAGGCCCAAAGGCAAATGTTATTAGTGAACTGAACTCAATACTGCAGCAAATGAACAGAGAAAAATCCTCAAAGCCAGGAGAAGGATTGGAGTCCCCTCCAGGGACAAAAGTGGCCAGTCTTAGTACAAGGTAAATGCAACTTCAAGTTTTTAAAGCGTTTCTATTGCTTGTCAGTTTGAACTTATCTTGTTTTTACAGCACACGGAGATGTAATTCTGTTAAATCATATTTAAATATAGTAATTCCAATATGTTCACTTTTTCCATTCCGATGTATTGAAAAGTTAAATGCATAATAACCTTACCTTTTCCTTTTTGAATGTAGATACAATGCTTTCAGAAAGTATCCAGACCCCCTTCACTTTTGTCAATTTTGTTATGCTGCAGCCTGATTCTACAGTTGTTGACATGAAGTATTAATACCACTTTACAATGCCTTGGTAAGGCCACACTTGGAATACTGCATCCAGTTTTGGTCACCGCGATGTAAAAAAGACGTTGAGACTCTAGAAAGAGTACAGAGAAGAGCAACAAAGATGATTAGGGGACTGGAGGCTAAAGCATATAAGGAACGGCTTCTGGAATTGGGTATGTCTAGTTTAACGAAGAGAAGGACGAGGGGGGACATGATAGCAGTATTCCAATATCTCAGGGGCTGCCACAAAGAAGAGGGAGTCAAGCTATTTTCCAAAGCTCCTGAGGGCAGGACAAGAAGCAATGGGTGGAAACTAATCAAGGAAAGAAGCAACCTAGAACTAAGGAGAAACTTCCTGACAGTGAGAACAATTAACCAGTGGAACAACCTGCCTCCAGAAGCGGTGAATGCTCCAACACTGGAAGTTTTTAAGAAGAGACTGGACAGCCATTTGTCCGAAATGGTATAGGGTTTCCTGCCTGAGCAGGGGGTTGGACTTGATGACCTCCAAGATCCCTTCCAACTTTACTATTATTATTATTATTATTATTATTATTATTATTATTATTATTATTATTATTATTATTATTATTATTATTATTATTGTTATTATTATTATTATTATTATTATTAAATTATTATTATTTTCTCATTAATCTATACTCAGTACCCCATAGTGACAAAGTGAAAACAGAATGTTAGAAATGTCTGTAAATTTATTAAAAAGAAAAAAAACCTGAAATATCATATTGGCATAAGTATTCAGACCCTTCACTCAGTACTTTATTGAAGTACCTATGGCAGCAAGTACGGCCTTGAGTCTTTTGGTAGGATATGACAAGCTTTGACCTCATGGCTTTTGCTCTGCTACAGTATGCATTGTCAGCTGTGAGGCCTTCTGTAGAGAGGTGTGTGCCTTTCCAAATCATGTCCAATCAATTTAATTTACCACAGGTTGACCCAGTCAAGATGTAAAAACATGTCAGCAGGGATCGAGAGAAATGGGAGGCAACTGAACTAAATTTCAAGTGTTGTTGCAAAGGGTCTGAATACTCAACGCCAGTATTATATTTCAGTTTTTTCTTTTTAATAAATTTACAGACATTTCTAACATTCTGTTTTCACTGTGTCATTACGGGGTAATGAGAAAAAGAATGGATTTCAACAACTGTAGAATCAGGTTGCAGCATAACAAAATTGACAAAAGTGAATCCACTGTAAATACAGCTAGAGATATAAAATATGTAAGTAGAGGCCGAGATCCTAAGGTTTAATTCCAAGCATAAATCAATGTTTTTTTCTGATTCCTACTATCCAGAACCTGATCCTGAAAATCTAGGTGCCCTTTGGAATAGCATGGAGTGATGTAAAAAAATAATAGGAAAAGAAATTATAATCCTACATGAGCATGTAGAAATGTTTTCTAATCATACCTGGGACGGTTTCATCCATTTTTTATAAAGAACATTTATATTTTAGCTATGCTACCCACTACAAATTAACTTGTTTGAAATACCGGGTATGGTATTAGAGCTGCAAAATGTTTGTTTTATAGGTGTGATGATCCACCACTTCTTTGCTTGTTTGCTTATTTGTTAAGGCATTGTATAAGTTTAACCAGTTCAGTTGGTATAATATATACATAGTTCAGAGACATGAATATATATAAAGGGAGTTGAATTAGTTGGCTTGAACTGTTTGGATAGGACTAGCTGTGAAATCTGACACTTAGGCTTTTAATAAACTAGCCTATTGTTAAGAAGGTAAACATTTGCTACATGGAACTTGTCAGAATCAGCTCTATTTCCGAACATTTTATTTTATAGATTTATGGATTTTTATTTCATATAACAAAGCTTATTGAAGTTACAGAATTTCTAGAGACTTTGGAGAGGCCCATTCATTTGGTGATGGCTACCATCAAAACTTAGAGAAAGTATAATCCAAGACACAGGAATTAATGTATGAAAACAAAAATTCCGTATCCAAGGGTGATTTATTTATGGTGTTCCACCTGAGTCTTTTACCAGATGGTGCCAAACATTAAGTGACAGAGAAGTGGCACAGATGCTTCTCCAGTTTCCTGTACATTTTATAGAAATACCCTAAAGCAGCGGTTCTCAACCTTTTTCAGGCCGCGACCCTGACCTGCACCGCGCATGCGCGGCACGATGGCCCACATCGCGCATGCGTGGCGCAATGGCCTGCATAGCGCATGCGCAGCGCTACCCCGCGAATGCGCAGTGCTGCCCCCTGCACCGGCCGAGGGGAAAAGGGGAAAAAATGGCGGACTGCGTTGTTTGTCGACCCCCGTGAAATGGTCGTTCGACCCCAAATGGGGTCGCGACCCACAGGTTGAGAACCGCTGCCCTAAAGGGAGCCTAGAAGTGCAACTGCTGAATTTTTGCAAGTGTTTCTTTACGAAGTAGGGTGGAGGTTCTAGTTATACTTCACTGTACTTTTCAATATAGTGAGGACATGCATTCTTCTAGAGTGCTTCCTGTGATATACAGTATATTTATGTAACATAGTCTGCAGCTTCTGGCAGATTTAACCTGCAACTTATAATTACACAGTTACATCCTAATTTTAAAAAACAAACAAACAAAAAACCTGAAACAGGAAAATAAGAGTTTACATGTTTTAGAAAACTTGAATTGTTTTTGCTATGATAGGAAATTGCTTTAAGGAACAAAAGAAGACTTTAAAAGAATAAAATTGATTAAAAGAAACAAGAAAATGTCTATAATGCATAGAAAGCAATATGGTTCTTAAACACAGCATTACATTGCAACCACATGAAATAATATTACTTTGATGCCCAACTTGATACATTTTATCAGTTCAGGATTGTAAATTCAGGGTGGCATTCTTTCCATTATAAAACATTTTTTCCTAATCCCATGCTTGGTAAATCCTTCATTCTTTATATTTATATTTGTATATATTTATATTCCAGTTTTGGATTTGGATTTCAAGTTCACATTCATAAATTTAAGCCACAATGGGAAATATTGTATAAAAATAATAATTTCTTAGTAGAATGTAAAAAAAAATCAAAATATAGTGATTTATTAAATCATAATCATTGTATATCCCAAGCATCCTTGATAATAGAAATAATATTGTTTTGTTGTTTCAGTCAAGAATCCAATAACTGACCAGATCCTTCTACTCATTCTAAATTCTTTGCTTCTCAGTACTAAGTATAGAAAGGGATATAAGTTTCTTTTTAACTGACATAAAGCACTATATAATTATTGTATTGGTTGTTTTATATGTACTGCGAAGTGACTTAATATCTCTCTTCATCTGTTTTATAAAAATTGCTATTTTAATAATGATGTATCTAAATGCCATCTTGAATAATTACAATCACTTTTTCTTATAGTAATTGAAAAAATTTCTGCCACAGAACAATTATTGCAATAGAGCTACTACAGCTTTTATCTATCACTTCAACTAAAGATTGATATTCTAAAAACAATCAAATCAGGAAGAAATATAGCATGAAGTTGGGGGGAAAGTAAATGTTTGCTGCAGATGATTTGAGTCACATATTTCTACCAAATTAAATTCTAATATATAAGCGTGTAGTGCTTTTTATATATATATATATAAGTTATATCTATCTGGAACAAGCTAATGAAATATCTAAAACTTGATAAAATCTTCAGACACAGCTCTTTGATTCACCGGGAAATAAAAAGTTATTCAAAACACATTAATGGGATTGCAGTCACCTATTAGGAACAGATTTGCATCCTAGTGGAGTATAGCGATCCAATGATGATGCTGGACAGTCACTAAAACATTGGTGGCAAAGATACTTACTTTAATACTTACCTGATTAATGGCTTACCTGGTGAAAAGAGCCCTGGCATAGCCTTACCCGAAGATAAAACAGCTTTAGTGCTTGCTGCCTGCTGCCAGTGCTAAGACGTTTTATAATAATAAAGTTGGAAGGGACCTTGGAGGTCATCTAGTCCAACCCCCTGCTCAGGCAGGAAACCCTATACCAGTGATGGTGAACCTTTTAGAGACTGAGTGCCCAAACTACAACCCAAAACCCACTTATGCATCGTCGAGTGCCGGGTGGGTATGGCCCATTGGCTGGGTGTGGTCAGTTGGGTGGGCATGGCCAATTGGGTGGGTGTGACTGCAGTGGTAATGGCCGACTGGGTGGGACTAAAAAGTTCAATCAATCAATTCCAACTCTGCAAGATCTTTTTTTTCTGCAAAAAGTTGAAATTGACTGATTGAACCTTTTTTTTTTTTTTGCACATGGTGGCGGACGCCTAAAGCAAAAAGGTTTTATAAAACCCAGCTGAAGGCCTAGGACAGGGGTGACGGCACGCGTGCCCACAGAGTGGGCTCTGAGTGCCGCTTCTGGCACCCATGCCAGAGGTTCGCCACCACTGCCCTATACCATTTCAGCTTTGTCATATACTTTCCCAAAACATATTTTTATATTGCTTGCATTCTGATAAGTCTTTCCAATTTGGCAGCCACATGTCTAACATGTCTAACTAAATGGTGTATAATGTTACATGGCCAAAACCAAGTAGAAGTCTGCCTAGTCTTCTACTATCTTTGACCAGACGCTAAGGTAGGACGCTCCTGCCTTAGTTGCATTTGGCATCAACCATTAAGTGAGCAGGCCCATGAGATGGCATAGGGCCCACATTGTGGAATACATATCACTAGGGTTCAAGCAAGCCCTCTCTTCACTAGAGTTTAGAAAGGAATTCAAACATATTTTTCCTTTAAATATTTCTGCTTTAATGTTTCTATTTCATCTCTGTTACGTTTTAATGTTGTTTTTATAAATACCTTTGCTGTTACTGAAAGCAACCCAGGGCCATTAATGGAGTGCTTTTGACATATAGCGTTCTATGTAAACAAATAGGAACCTGCAGTGAAAATGGGTTTTAAGAAATATTGAGTGACAGATACATGCTTTATATATAGTACTGAAGAAATGGAAGCAATTTGAATCAAAGGAATAGGAGGGATGTACAGATTAGCAGCAAGGAAATTAACTGTTTAAGGATGACAAAAGTCCAGAGAGATCACAGACAGAGAACTGAAGGCTATGCAGTTAATAGGAACAGAGCTCTTCCCAAACTGGTACACTCCAGATATATTGAGATTAAAGTTTCTCAAATTCCTAGCTAGTGTGGCTACTACAAAGGTAATTTGCTTTTAAATTCTTCTGAGAAAGAATTCTTAGAATTTTGACATAGGGGATGTATCATTTCATAATTTTACAGTCTTCTTACAGCTTCTGGTGTGAATGAGTCTGATGAGTGTTTCATAAAGCAATCTTTCAGATCCAATGCTTGAGGCAGCAAGGGTGGCATTTCTTTTTTTTTTAAACCATTTTTATTGGTTTTTTTAAGTTCTTAAAGCAACATATTCAGGACACACCGTGGTGTTGGGGTAATCAAACATCTTAAAACAAGACATATATACATAATATAATCAATATGTCAAATATTCCCTCTCTTTTTCCCTCAAATAGCATAGTATATTTATAATATCCAATTTAGCTTAAATTTATTCAACCTGAACCTGTTTTAAGCTTCATCAATTTCTACTATAATCAAATTAACTTTAAATAAAAACGTTTTCAATTCAAATATCCCTTCCACATATGTTCTACTTTCTTAATTTTATCAAAATCTTATTTGTTTCTTCTTCCATTACTCTCCCTAATTTAGAGTAAAATATTAATCTATCCTGTACCTATCGAATGTATCAATTGATCTACCTCTTCAAGCTAAAAAAAATAATATCATACCTTAAATCATGTCATTCTATTAAACAAAATTCAAATCTCCAATTAATTATCATGACTAATAACGTCCATATCACCAGAAAATCATATCTTATTACATTTCAATTAACTATTAGTTCACTTCAAATCTGAAACATCTCTTCAATTTTCATCATTCCATTACATCATAATTTTCATAGAAATAAACCTAACATTCTAAAAGGAACATTCCTAATATTCTAAATTGTCTTTAATCCCTTATATGCAAAGATATCTCGTTTTTAAACAAAAATATTAATCTATCCTAGACACATCTAAATGTATGTATTTATCAAACTATTGTATAGATATATAATCCTTCACTTAATCAATCTCTTTGAATTAACAAATTAATATCAAACCTTAAATCATTTCAATCCTTTAAATAAAGTTTAAATTTCACATGTTATAGGACAAACAAGTTGTCTTATTTAATTAACATTCAATTAATTATTGATTCACTCCAACTCTACGACATCTTTTTACTTCAAACTCAAAATCTCAGTCCTTACATCAGTCCATAGTTCTAGGTTGCCTTTAATCCAATTTAAGAAATTTTAAATTTCATTTTTCAATCTTATTCTAGCTTTCCTCTTTTGCCAGGTAGGTTTCCATAATTGGGCTTCCCTTCCAGATAATAGGTCTCTTTTTATTGCTTGTAGTGTCACTTGATTTGATACCAACCATCTTGATCTCTGATTTAATCCTCTGTTTCTCTTGTCCATAAAGCCTCGTTGCTTCAGAAGTCCAAAGTTCGATCTTTGCTTTTCCTGGTCTTGCTTGTAAGGCAAAATAAGATTCTCCTTATCCTCAGTTAAAACCTCTTCTTGTATAATCTGTTTTGTAATGTAGTCAAGTGTAGTCTGGGAGTCAGTTTTAAGTTTTAAAGTAGAGATTCTGGCTCTTAGTTCTGTAGTAGCCTCTTTTATTGTAGTACATATTTCTTCTTTAGCCTCATAGATCTTTTCCAGTATAAGCTTACAGTTTAAGTGTGATTGGGGCTTCTCCATTTTAGCAATAGTTGAAGAAGAGTCCTTTTCCTTTTTAGTGAAGGTTAAAGTTGAACATTATCCACCCCCACAGATCACACAGCTAGCTCAAATTATCTTTTTTCTTGAAAAACAGTTTGAAGGCCAAAGCTCTCTCATCTCCAAATAAACAACAATCTAATATTAACTTTTGACCAGAGGTGTCCTCAGTGAGCTAAAAAAACCCTTCTTCAAACGCCAGTTTTTTTCCTTTTTTCTATCTTTTAAAGGGAGAATAGAAAAAGAAATACTCTGCCGATATAATACCGCTCCAAAAAATACAAAAAACAGTGTTTTCTACAGCACAATGTAAGTAGGAATAGAATATAGTCTTTAAATGAATATTTATTTGTTTTTTCTGTCCTTTTTGTAAAACGCGTTTGTTCCCACGATTACCAAAGCCACTTTCTCCAGACGGGGAAATGATAGCACAAACAGCTTCTACAGGCAAAAACAGCAGGGGTATGGAGAGGGGGGAAAAGGGATCTCACCCGGATCATCCGCAGTGGGTCGTTAATGCTTAGATGACGATGTGACTTTCGGCTGGTGCAGCAGGGTGATCGGCCATCTTACAGGCTGATCTTTGCTCCGTTGGCCCTACGGAGAAGCTGGAGATTCAGGGGAAGCTGCTGCCTTCCCCTATCTACCAGCCGGCCTCCTCCTCAGTGGTCGCCCCTCCAGGGCGACTTTCGACCCCCTAGGGGGTCTACTGGCGAAGAAAACTCCGGACGGCCTGGAGAGAAGTTTTCAGGCACGACCGGCATTGCCGCGTTCCAGAACCAGAAATCAAGGGTGGCATTTCTTCATGGCTTGGTGTGCCTGGATTAGGAAGACTTGGGAAGACTTCCAAGCAGCACCACTGAACTTTTGAGAGGAACAGTCTCCTTGATGTGCAAACTGGCTGTAGGCCAATGAAATTGTTTGCCTGATCCTTGTGGCTGTGTTCATTTGCTGCTGCAACTGTAGAAGAAAGGTCCAGTGACCCTTTAAAAAAACTGTATCACATAATGTACACCTTTGTCTGATACTGAAAATGGCTTCTTGTTTACAACCTTCCCTATTTACAAATGTGATTTTTGCACTTGAGAAAAATAACCGTAAAATCTGGCAGAATCTATTTTAATGAACCTACTTAATTAATATGAAATATTATTGCAGCTGACAAAAAAGTCTCATTTCAGAGGAACAAATTATAGCAAGTGAATATTAACTGCTCAGATGCTGCTTCTGTATTGCTGTTGAGATTCTATTTACTCAGCATTTTACTCTAATGATTATAAGACTCATAAGCTACGCAGAAATCTCTATGGTTTAAATTTTTAGTTATCTAGGTAGGTAAAAAAATAACAGAGTTGGAAGAGATCTTGGAGGTCTTCTAGTCCAACTTCCTGCTCAAGTAGGAGACTCTCTACCATTCCAGACAAGTGGCTGTCCAGCCTCTTCTTAAAAGTCTCCAGTAATGAGGCACCCACAATTTCTGAAGGCAATTATTCTCACTGTTAGGAAATTTCTCCTTAATTCTAGGTTGCTTCTGTCCTTGATTAGTTTCCATCCATTTTTTCTTGCCTTGCCTTCTGATGCTTTGGATAATAGGTTGATCCCCTTCTTTGTGGCAGCCTCTCAAATATTGAAATATTGCTATCATGTCATCCCTAATCTTTCTTTTCACCAGACTAGACATACCCAATTCCTGTAACTGTTCTTTGTATGTTTTAGCATCTTTCCAGAGTCTCAACATCTTTTGAATAATCTGCTAACCAAAACTAGATGCAATATTCTAAGTGTGGTCTTACTAAGACTTTATAAAGTGGTACTAACACTTCTTGTGATCTTGATTCTGTCCCTCTGTTAATGCAACCTAGGATTGAATTGGCTTTTTTGGGCTGCTCTCAAACACTGCTGGCTCATATTTAAGTGATTGTCCACTAGGATTCCAGGATCCCTCTCACTGTTATTGGTTGTATTAATTCCATGACCACATATATTTATTTTGAATTGTTTTAATTGCTTTTAATTTGTTTTTATGTTTTATGATGTACATTGTCCAAAGTCCTGTTGAGATGGGCGGCTATAGAAATCAAATGAATAAATACATTTCCCCATCTTTATTAAATATATGACCAAAGATTCAGATTCCCCTACACCAAATGGTGATCACATGATCACAGTCTACTATGATGGTTGTAAACACTGTCAGTGGCAAAGTGCCTGTCAGAACCCTCTCTTTCTATGGGCATGGGTTTTCTTATCCTTTCCAGGTTCTGCCAAACTCTGGGGAGGGAGGGGGAAGCTTGGGGTGCTGATGTGTATTTCCTTTGCTTTGTTTTCAGTTCTATCTTCTTTGATGTTTCTCTAACGGGATGAGAATAGAATGTGCCTCTGGCCATCTGTCTTCTCCAGCAGTGGAAGAAACGGCGCAGATACCTAACAGCCTTGGAAGTGGCTCCTAATCATTCTGTTCCCACGGCGCTTTCAACCTGCGGATTGACTGTTGGGGTGGGGCTACTATGGACACTTTTGATTACTTGATTCGCACAGGCTCAGACCCTGTCTTCTATTCATGCTGTCAACATCTCCAAATAAAAGTTCCTTTTGAAATGATGCTATCCCAAGAATTCTGCTTTCTTGGGAGGACTGATTGAGGTGGGTCCTTACATTAGGCAGGATCTGCAAAGTGGTCAACCCAGAGGGAAAACCCCTACCGCGGGGACCATGCAAAAAATGTCGAACCATGGTGGTGAGAGAGGAGAAGGCAATCTTGGAGGGAAGCTCCACCCTAGACTGGCCTGAGTGAGAGGAGCTCGGATTCCTCTGGTTCATCTGACGAGACCGTAACCAGAGAAAGTGGGAGAAACCAAAATATTCGATGGGCATTGGAAAGAAAGAAAACTGGGAGGCAAAAGTCAGTAAGGTAACCTTTAAGCATGGCAGTCACCAGCCAGGATGGAAACTAGAAATGGACAGGTCATTCAACCTCAGCAAGGAGGATGACGAGAGAACGCCTGATCCGACTGTTTCCTCAAGCAAGCCATCAACCTGATGGTGGAAGTTTTCAAGTCCCTAAAAGAGAAGGAGGAAGACCCCTGCCGGGGCTCAATAGCCATGGGGATGAAGAAGAAGAGCATCGGGAGAGCGAGTTGGCAAACCCAGGCCCCTCTACCAGCACATCAGAGGCTGCGGAGGCCATGGCAGCGGTTGCCACCCCAGGACGAGCCATCCTAGCTGGCACCGGGCCAGATGGCAGAGAACCCACTGACCCAGCTGAAAATTCCCACCCTTGAGAGTGAAATACAGCAGGACGCCTCAACAATTGGGGTTTTTCCTAGCCGATGTCCTGAGTTACATGGAGGAATATGGCCAAGATATCCCCAGTGACAACAGATGGTGAGGATTGTAACCATGGCTCTGGAGGGAGCAGCCATCTGGTGAATGGTGACCCTGCACAATGGCGACACTCCCAAGCTGTGGAACTTCAACCACTTCATGGCTGCCTTATGGAGGAGGTTTGAGGATCCTTTAGCTGACCGGAAGGCTAGGGAACACATCAAAATGGTGAGACAAGGTCATCGCCCGGTAGCTGAGTATACAGAGGAATTTAGAGAGCTAGCGAGTCGACTCAACTGTCCAGAGTATGTCCCACTGGGCCATTTCAAAGACGGGCTGAACGACAACCTGTATCATGCCTATATTCCTAGAGGAGATCCAGACTGGCTCCATGACTGGTGTATCCTAGCCAAAGAAGCTGAGATCAACCAAGCCCGAAGGCAGTGATGTCTGGGGCAAATCTGGAGATATTCACCCTCAGGCAGAAAATGAGATGTGGTGAGGCCATCCCCCACAATGCCATGCTTGATGGCTTGCTTCAAGTGTGGCAAGAAGGGGCCCCGAGCTGTAGAATGCTGCTCGAAGATTCCTGTGTGAAAACCCGACTGAGCCAGTGGAGGGAAGCCTGGGGAGACTCTGCAGCAACCCAAAGAGACCACCATGAAAAGCAGTGAGGTCTCGAGATCCAACCCCCCCCCAGAATCCCAAAGGAACCAGCTTCAGCTAGAAAACCACCCGAATCCTTGACAGCGACTCAGAAGACGAACCCCTGGTAAGTGGACCCATCGTGCCCCTCACCAGAACCATAGAACTGTTGAGTCCAGGGATGCCGAGGAAGGTATCTCTGAATGTCCTAATGAACTCGGGTTGCACTAGTGCCAACCGTGGTGAGGAACTTAAGAATCCCTGTGAGGAGGCTGAAGAAGCCAAATTCATTTGGCCAGTTAGATGGGTCCATTGCAGGGGGGATCCCAGCCACCCTTGCTATTTAGCCAATCCAACTCATGCTGGGGGATCCCACAGAGACTTTGACTTTTATAGTGACCCCAGGGATAGAATGGCCCCTAATCTTGGGGATGATGTGGTTGAGGAAGTGGAACACAAGGGTGGACTGGAGGATCGGAGAGTTGAGGTTCCCAAAGCAAAAGCCCACCACCTGGGGAGGAGGCAGAAAGACAAAGAGAAAAGTGACCCCGGAGGTGGTAGCAGCAGTGAAAGATTGGGGGTTGGAAGCAGTACCTGAGAAATACCGAGATTTAGCCAAGGTGTTCAGTGAAGAGCGATCTGACGAACTAATCCCCCACATTGGCCCACTAACTGCACCATCGAAATCTTACCAGGGGCCAAATTACCTAAGCCAAAAATGTATTCGATGACACCCAAGGAACTAGAAGAGTTGAAGAAATTCATAGAAAAAAATTTAGTGTGGGATTTCATACAGCTGGCAAGACCGAAAATGGTGGCTCCAGTATTATTCTGGGAAAAGAAAATTGGGTCTCTTCACCTCTGCATGGATTACAAGTCCTTAAATGCAGTGAGCAAAAATAATATCTACCCCCTGCCACTAATGAAGGATATGCTGGCCCACCTAGCAAATGGGAACATATTCTCAAAATTAGACCTAAGAGCGGCATATTACCGGGTTAGGATTAAAGAAGGGGACAAATGGAAAACATCATTTAGCTGCCCCATGGGCTGCATCCAATTTAAAGTACTCCCGTTTGGACTACAGGGAGCCCCAGCAGTCTGCATGCAACTGATTAATGAAATCCTCCAGGAACACCTCTACAAGGGGGTCCTTGTGTACCTGGATGACATCTTAATTTTTACCAAGATGCGAGAGAAGCACGTAAAACTAGTCAGGGCAGTGCTGAATAAATTGCAGGCCACTCAACTTTATGCCAAGCTGTCAAAGTGTGATTTCCATAAAGAAAAGATTGACTAGGATACCACATATCTCATAATGGGATAGAAATGGATCCAGAGAAAGTCAGGGCAGTGCTGGAATGGGCACCATTATGCATGAGGAAACAATTACAAAGTTTCCTGGGGTTCGCTAATTTCTGTCTTCAATTCATCCCCTCTTTTGCCCAGATCGTGCTTCCTAGTACGAACTTGCTAAAAATGAGATGGGAGGGAAAATCAAAACCTAGCCAACCACTAAAATGGACCATGGAATGTCAAGCCACATTCGAAAAACTGAAAAGACATTTCACAGCTGTGCTGGTCCTGAAACACCCAGACACAGAGGTCTCTAATTGTTTAGATGGCATGAGGTTCTGCCAAACTCCGGGGAGGGAGGGGGAAGCTTGGGGTGCTGATGTGTATTTCCTTTGCTTTGTTTTCTGCTCTATCCTCTTTGATGTTCTCTAACGGGATGAGAATGGAATGTGCCTCCAGCCATCTGCCTTATCTCTGGCCATAGAAGAAACTGCACAGACACCTAACCGCCTTGGAAGCGACACCTAATGATTCTGTTCTTACGGTGCTTTCACATCTGCAGATTGGCCTGTTTGAACCATCCGGATGGACAGTTGGGGTGGGGTTATTATGGACACTTTTGATTACTTGATTTGCGCGGGAAACCCTCAAATCCTTCCTTCTATTCCTACTGACAACATTTCCCAATAAAAGTTCCTTTTGAAATGATGTCGTCTCAAGAGTTCTGCTTTCTTGGGAGGACTGATTGAGGCGGCTCCTTACAGTGCCCAAAATTGGATCATGTGACCACAGGAATTCTGTGATAGTCATAAGTGCAAGAACCAGTCATCAAGTTATTTTTACAGCACCATTGTAATTTTTGATAGTCATTAAACAAGGTGAGGACTATCTTATTTCCATTTTCTTGCTATAGTTTTTAATTGTTTATAATAATTTGTATTTATTTTATCTCTTTTTCTTGTTGCATCATATTTTTTTATATTTATTGCAAAACATTCAGGCTTTCAACTAATAACATGGCATAATCAGAATGCAAGCAACACATCACTATAAGCCATCTTTTATATTTATTTATAAATGCAGCCAGCTGGACATCACATATCTGTACCTATGGAGCCCAACATAAATCTCCCCTGAACTTCCCAGATTTTGCTCATTTTTGCCTCTGATATCCTTTTAGTCAGAATTCTGCCAAGCACCTTCCCAGAGACAGTTAATAACTTAATCCCACTGTAGTTTTTGCATTCAGTCTTATTATCTTTCCCTTTAAATGGGGAGCACTAACCACATTCTTTTAAATTTTAGTAACAGCATTCTGTTAAATATTAAACAAGCCACATAGCTCTTCCACAAGGAAGTGATATATTTTTAGATTCCTTTGGTTATGTCAACTACATCTCACCATTTCCCAGTATTCTTATAATATTTAGGTTTTCCTTTTAATTGACATTTTTCTTGGAAGTTAACATTTTTAGATATATTTGAATTCTACTGTTCAAAGTATCTAGCATTCCCATGTAAATTTTAAAAATAGTCCTTACAAAATTCCCTCACTTCAGTGTCATCTCAAGCTATATCATTTATTTATTTTTTTAAAAAAAGGTTCCATTCACCCTGTTGGGGGCTTTTGATTTAGTTCTCCAAAGCAATTTTTAAATTTCCTTCAAATAACCCATATGCTTTACTACCTTAAGGCTTCAAACTCTGCTGTTTTCTCTGCCTCGTATCCAGAATGTTCATCTGGGACAGAATATTACTACTTGCTTTCTAAAAACAGGTTTAAATATGCCAATGCTTTTCTGCAGTATTAAAAGCTATATTTAAATTTACTGCTATTCTGTATTTTTACAAATCATGTGGCATGTATTTTATAATTACTTTTTAATTTGTATCTTGCGGTAATCTCTTATACATTTTGCAAGTTCCTTCCTACCACACATGCGCAGTAAACAAAAATTACATTAGAATAACAAAAGTGTCATTCAATTCTGGTGATTGTGTCTTATTATTCAATTTCTGAAGAACTTCTAAACAAACTATTGCCTGATTCTGTTTGATTTAATCAGGAAGTTAATAGCATATTTAAGATAATAGCCTTTAGTTTTTAAAATGTTTAAAAGTCGTTCATTATATTGATATTGTTGTTTTTATAAAGTTGTGTGTACTTATAATGTGTGCGTGTGTTATTACTTTTAATATGGACTAGCTAGCATAAGGAGAGTAATCTGTGTGACTTCAAGTCTAAGTATTTTTTGTTCATTTCTATTTCAGGAGCACAGAAGTCATGAGCACAGTCTCAGGTACTCGGAGTTCAACCATTACTTTTACCGTTCGGCCTGGGACTAGCCAGCCCATCACACTTCAGAGCAGAGTCCCAGACTATGATAGCAGGACATCAGGAGCCAGACATGCTCCAAGCCCAGTGGTTTCACCAACAGAGATAAGTAAAGACATCCTGCCGGCTCCTCTGACTGCTGCTGTTCCAGCTGCATCTCCTTCTCCGACTCCTTCTGATGTTTATAGCCTACCCACCCAGCCTCCTTCCGGGGACCTCTTTGCTTTGAATACAGGGCGCAGCAGGTCTCCTTCTCCCTCAATATTGCAACAGCCAATCTCAAATAAGCCTTTTACAACTAAACCTGTCCACCTGTGGACTAAACCAGACGTGGCAGATTGGTTAGAAAGTTTAAACTTAGGTGAACATAAAGAGACCTTTATGGATAACGAAATAGATGGCACTCATTTACCAAACCTTCAGAAGGAAGACTTGATAGACCTTGGAGTGACTAGAGTCGGTCACAGAATGAACATAGAAAGAGCCTTGAAACAACTATTGGACAGATAAGAATGGTTGGTCTTGCCTCACAAACCTTTGTTATAAATAGAGATAGGCTGGTATCAAAACACCCCAAATGCCTTGGCTCCCCAAGAGTAGCACCAAATTAAAAAGCATCCATTAGATTGCAAACGTATGTCCAAAATAAATTCCATGTCAATCCACATTAATGGGACCAAATATTCTAAAAACGGATGGGGCAAGTAAGAGAGAAGAATGGAAATAATTGTGAATTTAAAAAAAAAAAGAACAAATTTGTAAGCTCCGACCATATTGATATTATCTCAAAAGTTTATACTTTAATTGCTGGTACACACACACACACACACACACACACAACTATCACTCCTTTTTCAATGTATGGATTGGTTTTTCTGTTAGAAATGCCCTTCTGCTTGAAAAATAATGTGTCACCTCTTTTTGGTTAGAACCCACAGGTATTTCTCCATGTACTACGGTATAACATGTTGTGTCCAGCTCTTTTTGCAATCTGCTTTCATATGACTAACATTTCATATGATTGTTGGACTCAGTCCCATTGCTGTGGTTAGACAGTTTCTCCTTTCAGTTTTTCTAAACTGATTCTTGGTTAGTTCTGCCACTTAATTTTTCCGCTAACATTTTTTTCATGATGTATTTACTGATTTTTGAAAAACGTCTATACATTCACAGCATTGCCAGAATTTTAAAAAAAAATGTCAGATGTTTTTGGCTAATTATTATGTTGATTTCTTTGGAAGTGAAATTAGTTTTTGTCATCCAGTGTAATTCTGTTATTTGACTTTAAGGCTTTATTTTTCCATTTATGTTTAGTGCCTTTCCAAATTGCCAGATAGTTATTAGGCATGCTTTTTTTTTTTCATTTATAATGCAGTATAATGTGTGAAAGATATGTAAGAGATCTTAGCTGCCTAAAATAAAAGTAAAAATATTTGTAAGAAATTGGAATTGAAGATATCTGTGCACAAAAAGATGATAGCTCAATTAAGATCTTTTCCACATTTCTTTGTGGTGGACTGGGATGATAGGTAAGTAATTTCAGGGTTATATTTTCAAAATAACAAGCATTCATCAAGCCTGTTTTAATTTCTCTTGTATAGGATTGAGTTGCTTGGACAATATTGCACAAGACCTTTTCTTTGAGAGGGAAACAGGTATCAAGATTACATGTCTTCTCTTTTTACAAGCGCATCTGCGAGTGTGGCTTTGGGGGGGGGAGTGATGCTTTGGCTTCCCAAAGAGAGTTAAGTTCTACTTTTTTTTAAAGAACTTTGCTTTACATAAAGGTTACTTTTGCTGGATCAAAGTGATCACATGTGCTAGTGGATTTTATTATCATTGTGATCCCCGTAGTATCATAGAAAGAACGTTGAATTTTCCTTCTGCAATTTTGTATGTGGATGCACAAATCAATGCACAGGTGGCTTCCTCACGTTCAAGAAGGTCTTTGGATCTTTGACCTGCTTATTCTTTCCTGCTTAAGAAAACCAGCTGTTGATGAATCTACGTGGCACAAGCCTGTTTACTTATGGAAATGGATTTAAACCTTTACTTCTTATTGTATTAGGAAGATGTTGCCTGGCGTCTATAAGAAACATGAAATGAAAATATTAATAAAAGTACATGTTACAGAAGTAGTTTTATGAAAACAGTAGGTACCTATTATATATGCAAGGGACAATTTTTCTAAAAATGGAGATCGAGAGTTTCTTCCTAATAATAATGTTTTGCTTAAAATTGAAATACAGGATTGTTCTGTGCTTCCTTCCCATACAAACTACTGTCTTAGGAGAACCCACTTAGCTTGCAAATTAAAGAAAAGAGAAGGTTCAGAACTGTTCATGAAAAAAAAATTGAGTGAATTTTTAAAAGCATAGTCCTTCGGCAGACATATATTTTCCGATTTAGTAGCTTCTATGAAATTTAGAATATTGTCCTTTCTCTCCCACCATAAATAGTCCACATTAACAATGTTGTTGATTCATAGTGTCATGAATAATTTAGCCTGTACATGTGTGGCTGCTTAATAATTTAATTGGAAGGCATTGCAGTTCATTTTTTTAATATGTCCCAGCCTATCTCTAATTATAATTTTATTTTCTCACAACTGAATGTCTAATTAGGGGCCTGCAATAGCTCTGGAATTAGTACATAAAGTTCAGCAATTTCAATACCTTTCTTTACTGCAAGTTTAAATAGTTGTACAGATAGTTTATAAGCACAATATTTTAAGAATATAAGTGGCTGGTCTACTGGGCAGCCTTTGTGCCACTTCAGTGCTAGAAATTTAAAAAAAAAGTGGTTTACTACTATTTCTGTGGAATAAGTATTAAGTCTTGACCTTTTTAAATCAATATCATTTGGATGCATCTGAACCAGCAGAGCTGTGTTATATTTTTTAACTTTACTAAAACTTCTTCAGATGATGTCTCTCCTCAGACATGGTAACAATCAACAATATCATGGGTAATTATAAAAATATAGTCACCCCCTCCTTCTGCTGTCAAAACTGGTTCTTTACATTATTGCCACTTAGACCCTTTTCAGATTTCTTTCAACACTTGCATACTCCAAATGGATTTGTAATTAAAATCAAGTTTCAGTGCAAAAAGATTGAAATATTGATACAATGTTGTATCCAGAGGACAATCTAGAGGACAATATTCACATATTTGATAGCAACACAATTTTTATTTTGATGGGACAAAGGAAGGGTGTAAAAGTAAGATGATTTTGACATCATTGTCTTCCATTTGGTGATAATGCAGAAATCAGTAAATAAACCATAATGCCATGCTCCTTTTTATTTCTTTGAGTGCAGTTTGGTGTTACCTCTATAATGTGCCAGAAAATGCATTAGGACAAGTGATAGAAGAGAAAAAAAAGGGGGGAAATTACTTTTAAGCTGTTGTTAATCATAATATTTTACTGTTTAATATATAATGATATGTGATGGTACCCCCTTTCTTAAAAGGGGTCTCTTGCCCATGTATCTTTTCAGGCACTTAAATAGTGAGTACAATATAATTATTAGAGAAGATTTTAAACATCAAAGAGCTAATGAAATGATTTATTTTTTAAATAATGTTGTATGATTTAGAGTAACAAGGGCCTGCAAGGAATTGCTTTGTATCAAGAAAAAAACATCTTTGGCAAGCTGAAATAGTTTTTAGCATTGTTTGATGGCTTTATAATAGAAAGCAATAGTAAAGGATGCAGAATTGTCTCCTAGCATTTTGGTCAATACTAAAACTGTCAGGAGTAGATTGGCCCTTTTAATGTTATGCTACTTTGATGGTGCAAAATACAGTGATAAAAATAATCTTGTTATGATATTCCAGGTTTTAGGAACAACTTTTGTTTATATACTGTAATTTAATAAATTGCATTTACATGCTTAGTTTCTGTAATATTTTGTGTATACAATACCAAAATGACACAAGATGTAAATTGTGTATAACTACACAGACTCCTTTCCCTAGGTGTCTAGTTTTGATTCATATATTATAAAATGACTATATGTGACTGTTGATTTACAGAATTTACATATCACAGAAGCTAGCTCTTTGTGGTACCTAAGTTAATAAAAGTGATTTTTCTGAGTTCCTTTACAAATAAGCATTATCCAGTTGATCTGGCAATGACTCTATGTATGAGCCTAAAATAATGGTAATTTTCTCATTACATCTTTTTTTTTCTTTTTTAGAGAGTAATGTTTTTGCTATGGTTTGTGAAACAACTATGTTCACGTTATCTATGTTGCTGTAATTTTTTGTGCTTTAATTCCTCCAGTTTCCAACTGATTAAAACAAATCAAGCTCCTGTAACTTGCACTTTCCCTAATCCTTACTACTCTTGTATGGCAACCAAAATTACTGTAAGAAATAAATATCATATTGCACTAAGGTTGTGATTCTGATTACAAAGAGCAAATCCAGTCTGAATTTTTTATTTCTAAAAAGAGTTGCCAGACTTTCCATTTAACATTAAACTGTTTAAAGTTCCTTTTTTTAAAGCTTGTCTGTGATTTCCATGGAATTTAGAGTCAAAGCTCTCTGAAATTGTTCCTGAATAAAATTCCTATTCCAAAATGAGAAATGCAGTATAAAGCACATGATATAAAACATTTATATATCTTGGACTGATTTGTTTTCTTGTTTTATCAGAAAAAAATATCAACAGGATTATTATCATTTCAAGTGATCATTAATACAGTGAACTGGTGAAACATTGATTGAAAGAACAGGTTAAAGGAGGGAAAAAAAGACCTTGATCCAGAATTTATTTCTGATACTTATAATCTTTATCTTGAGAAAGAAAACATTGCCTGAAAGCTATCAAAATTAACCGAGTTGATCAGCTACTTCTCCACTTGCAAGCATAATATATTTCTACAAGGCTGAATGGACCTAGTTCCTGCTCCCCTTCTTTATAATTATCTTTTGACAGATGGGCTTACTTACCATGTGAAGGAGTTGTTAAGGCTGTACTTGCTGCTAGGATTTTGTAATGAAAGCAAGTTACACATCTGATTTATAGGTCATTTAGGTTCTGTTTAATACTTAAGCAAGGCTTCAAATTTCTTTCCAACTGTAAAAGCATATTTAATTTTTACAATTATCCAATCTTTTCTCCAGCTCTAAATTGTTTATGTGCTAAACGATCCTGTCAGGAGATCCTTTAGTTGCATCACTTTCCGTGAACAGAGGAGCTTTAATTTGAGCTTAGTGTAGTTTTCAAATAGTTTTTCAATGCATTTGAATATCTGGAATAACAGACGAGATCTGCATATCTTCTTTCTTGTTAATGTTTAATTTGATTCAGGTTATCCTTACCAGGAGAGGTATTGTTATCTTTATATAGTTAGATATACTTTCACTGATTTTTTTTTTTTACAAATATCCACAGCTACCCTCTTCTGAAACCATCAGAACTATGTGCACTTCAAATTTAATAACTTTCCTGAAATAAACCTTATTTAAACAATTTGTTTCTTCTAGTTCTTCTCTTTCAAGAGGACAAGACTTATGTCAAGAGGGTTCTCAAAAGCAATGTCTTAAGTTGTATAGGGGTATAACAGAAAAAACAAACCAAAGTACCCAGGGTAACTCTCAGGTGTTTTGAACTGAATTGTAAGAAATAATGTAACAAAAATGTACTTTTTAATTAAAAGGGCCAATTTAGCGTCAATGTATCATAGTAATAGCACCTTGTTCTTTTTATCAATGGATTCTGTCAGTGAACATCTTTATAAAAAGGTCCAAATTGTTTCATGTTTGGAAAAAGCATTCAATCCTTTCAGTATTAAAACAATGATTTGATGAATCATCAAAGCATTTTAATAAATTTATAGATGTTCACATTAATAAATGTTTACACCATGCAGCGTGCAAGGCCTAGTTTATGTATTTTGATGATAGAAATGCAATAGTTTGTCTGTCGTGTACCAAGCCATAGATCGCTTTTTTAAAATTTGGTAATTTTGAAATGAGTAGATTTCAACTCCCAGAATTTCCCAGCCAGCATTTTAAAGGTACCAAGTTTGAAAAATGCTGCCATAGATCTTAATTAATTATACTAATTCTTAATTGCATTAGCTGAAGAATGTATTCTGATACAATGTATACAAAGGTACTACCGGTATGTTTCTTTAAAAACCTTTTTTCTTTTATTTAGTTATTTTTCTTATTTATTATTTTTTAAAACATGTACTTAATGAAGTTATTTAATGTTAGGGAAGTAGAATGTACAGTGGGGCTTATGACCCCAAAATTTCTGTCGTTAAGTGAGACATTTGCTAAGTGAGATTTGCCCCATTTTACGACCTTTCTTGCCACAGCTGTTAAGTGAATCACTGCGGTTGTGAAGTTAGTAACAAGGTTGTTAAGTGAATCTGGCTTCCCCATTGACTTTGCTTGCCAGAAGGTCACAAGAGGGGATCACACGCCCCCGGGACACTGCAACCGCATAAATACAAGCCAGTTGCCAAGCATCTGAATTTTGATCACGTCACCAGGGGGAATGCTGCAATGGTTGTGTGAAAAAGTCATAGGTCAGTTTTTTCAGTGCCATTGTAACCTTGAATGGTCACTAAACAAACTCTTGTAAGTTGAGGACTACCTGTATTGGCAAGTTGAGCATGTTATTATAAATCTCCAGCTTAAATTGGTGAATGAATAGAGCTGTCTAGACCAGGGGTAGGCAACCTTGGCTTTTTTTATGACTTGTGGACTTCAACTCCCAGAATTCCTGAGCCAGCCACGCTGAGGGGAAAGGGAGAGGTTTCCAAGCTGAGCCAGAACGGCTCAGGAATTCTGGGAGTTGAAGTCCACGAGTCATAAAAGAGCCAAGGCTGCCTACCCTTGGTCTAGACAAAAGTTTTAATTTGTAATTTCGTAATCAAAATAAGCAATAAATAGGACTGTGAGATATTAAATAGACATAAGTTATATGTAAATATCCACATATTTCAGTTCTGCAGGACTTTGGTTCTTTGCTAGAACCAAATCTACCAGTGAGATTCTGTTCAGGATGATAGAAAATTTACAAATGGGAATTCCAAGCCTCACCTTCTACTTAAAACCACATCCTTGCTTAGCAAGGAGCAGGAGAGCAGCACATATTTTTTTTGTAGAATTAATGAAGTGAACATTTTTCATGAATCCAAAAGGGTGTTGGCAGATGTATGGTATAGAAGGTTGGCTATTTCAGTGAACTAGGAATATGAAGCAAAGCTTTGTCCAAGTCAGCAGAGAATGCTTTTTCAATTGATTGTACTTTTTTTAAAAAAAGGTTATTCCAATGTACCCCGATGCAGAAAACTGCAAGCAAGACACGTCCTAGTTTATCTTCAGAGTACTGAAATGTTTATATTTGTATTCTATTTGTCCAGATGAACAAGCAATTGTAGCAGAACTCAAACACCAGAGGGAGTTGCTGCAGTTATTTCTGATAATTGTTAGTTTCTTCATCTTAGTTCATAGTTTTAAGTGGCAGAGATAGATGAGCTAAGTATTTTGGAATTGTATGCTCCTTGGAGTATGTCTTGGAGATTAATAGTTTTGTTCTTTCTGGAAAACCGACACAAAGACAAAATAATCTGATAAATGTGAATACATTTACCCTTAGAAATAAGGACATACTCCAAGAGATTGTAGCCATCCTTCCAACAGTGCTCAACCAAGCATGTAACCTTAGTGAGAAAGAAACTAGCAAGGATCTTCATTTTTTACCATTTCTCTCCTGCAATTGTCCCAGCCATTCCCACCGAGTAGCCCAGAAGCAGCACCTGGCTTCAAAGATGACTAGCATTTTACAGTATATAATTCTGATTTCCAAATAGCTTCCGATTCCAACTGGAACGGTGACAGGCGTAACATAAGCTGATTAAACTCCACACATGAGCTGTCAAGTCCAGGTAACAGACAATGATACTTTCAAATCATGGAACAAATCCCTGCACTACAAGAGAGACTACAAGCAACACAACCAGTTCCGTTCCGGATTGCATATTTTGGATGGCATCTCCCACTGAAAGAAGCTGAACTATGAAAAGGACTGCGATTCTATTTTTTTTTTTTTTACAGTGGGAATACAAAATACTTCCTTGGTTATAATTCTAGCCAATCAACAACTTCTGTGGAAAAGGATCACCTGCTATCCTATTTTATGTAAACCTTCTCTGCTCAAGGCAGTTGAAAGAAAACTACAGAATGTGCTTGTTGATGAACAGGGACAAAGCTCCACTTTGTGTGCATTTAGTTATTTAGAATCTAATCTGGGTCTGTCATTGGGACCAGAAGCTTTCGGACTTGTGCTGGAGCCCATCGTCACGGAATTTCTCTCTAGCGGAGTGTGTGCTGTTTTTATGTGTGGTATTTTAGGTGCCTATTATATCTGGCTTTTTAGATATTGATTGGGATGTGTTGATGGCTGGTTTTTAAGTCATTAGCTGTCGTTTACTTGTGCTGCCCAGCCCTCGCTGGAGTCGTGCCCCATTTTACAACTTTTTTTGCCATGGTTATTAAGTGAAATCATGCAGTTAAGCAAATCTGCCTTCCCCCATTCACTTTGCTCGTCAGAAGCTCACTAGGAAGGTTGCAAATGACATTCCCAGGACCCTGGGATGTTGCAACCATCACAAACACACGCTGCTTGCAAAGCCCTCAAAGTCTGATCATGTAGCTGTGTGGATGCTGCAACTGTCATAAGCAAGAACTGGTCATAAGTCACTTTTTTTCAGTGCTGTTATAACCTTGAACAGTCATTAAATAAGGGGTTGTAAGACGAGGACTACCTGCATTCAATGAACAATTTTTCCCCTTCTGCTATCCAAGAAACTCCTTATTTTTCAGATATAAAACAACTGGAATTTTGAAGAGACCAGTCCTCCAACAAACATTTCTACCTCTTCTCTCTTTGGGACTGTGCCAAAATTACAAAAGAGGGGCTGATATGTTCATTTGGAGAACATTTGTCCTCAATGCGCAGGACTATTAAGTCAACTACCTCTTGGAATAACTGGGACAAGATGTTCCTTTCAGTCACAGATAATTTAAAAACCAGGGTAAGAATATCTATGTCATGCTTTTCCTACTGGGACTCAGCTTCACTAGCTGAAGATAAGGATGTGGAAGGCATTTGACCCAGCAGAATGCAATACGTTAACATTTAGCTGGTGGCTGGAACTGTGCCAGATCTTAGAACAGTTTAGACACAAAAATATCCTGTGAAAGTGGTTCCAAAAGTTTATTTGAATATTTAATTTACAAAAAGAAAGAAGAGAAAGAAAAAGAAAGAAAGAAAGAAAGAAAGAAAGAAAGAAAGAAAGAAAGAAAGAAAGAAAGAAAGAAAGAAAGAAAGAAAGAAAGAAAGAAAGAAAAACAGGAATCGTATATCCTAGCTGCTGTCCTAGGCAAACTAGGTAAGCTAAAATTGCATATAAAACACATGCCCACTTAACATACTATTGTCAATGTAATTTTGAGAAAGCATGGAACCGGTAGGGAAGATAACAGAAAATAAACATTACATACATTCTTCTTAGAGATTGTCCAAGTAGCCAATCCCATCCAAGATCACTTCTCTCTACATCCCGTGTTTCCTTATATACACTGCATGTTACCATTTGACAGAAATATTTTTTTTATATTTTATTGAACCTGATTGCTAAACTTTTTTTCATTCACTTCTTTCCTTGACCGATTTATCCCTGAATTTCTCTTCCCAAACAGAAATGAACAAGAAACACTGAAGACACATATATGCTGTCTTTGGTAGGGATGCTTATGTGGTTAAAATCAGTAATTAATTCTCTATTTTGTAGAAGTTATGGCAAGAAATTCAGCATTACATTTGGCAAAAGACAGAGAGATCTTTACAGTTTACTTGAGTCTTACTGGCAGTCAGAGCTGAATATGTAAAATAAGTCTAGTTATTGTTTTAAAATGGCGATTTCCTCCAAGGGTTTAACGTACGCATAAGAGCAATATTACTTTAGTCAAATATAGCCAAAAAAACCCAGATTTACTATAGAGGAAGCCATCTCATCCCATTGTCCTCTTTGCAAATCATACAAACTGGAGTGAGTGCTACATATCCTTCCTATTTTATCATCCAGGTGACAGGCTGAGAGAGAGCTAGAGAGGGCATGTAATGGAAACTTCTAATCTCCAAGACCAAAAATTTCACAGTGTTCTAGGTGCATGAGAGAAAAAGCAGCATAAACAAAACTTACATTGCAAAGCCAGGTGAGGCTTACATCAGTTCCTTATCAGAACTTCTGGAAAAGTTCAACTAAAGTCGCACGACAGAGATTTTGACTGGACTGTGCACTTCCCAAGAATATGAATGAAGAATAAGTATAGGTTTCTATACTGGGTCCTTTCTCAGGTTAATATAGAGTAACTTCCCATGAATATTTGCCACTAATTGCAAGCCAGCTAGCATTTTCCTCTATCCATACCTGCCATGTTCCCAGTAAATGGAAATGTGATCTAGATACGACAGCTGGGAGCTGGAAAACTGACCATGTTCAGTACAAGAACACTTGGATATAATTTGTACGGTACAAATGAAACATGTACTAATGTCAGAAATAATTAAAAAAACTAGGGGGGGGGGAATCACCATCACCAATTTGGCAAAGGAATCAAGAAAACCTTTTTCAAAATGCATTAAAATGTATGATAACAGGCTGCAGGGCAACATAGAGTCACAATATATTAGCAATTTCTGGACCCATAAACATTTATAAAAGCATCAGCAAAGTATTTTAAATATAAAAGGGGTATGAATAGATCCTTTCAATCTCTTCTCCTGCACCAAAAAAAAGCCCCACATGATTTGTAGTGTAATAATGATGAATGATCATGGTATATTAAGGCATAAATGGTAGACATTCGTTTCTATTGTCTCAGCTCAACATAATTAGCTGGGAAAAGCCCATATCTGCCTTTGCAGACTCCTCTCCACCAGCCATCATCTATCATTTCAATATTGGTAATGATATCATCTGGATCAAAGGAAATCTCATCATCCCCAGCTGTGTAAAAAACAGAAATGTTAAGATTAGCAGAAAGACTCTGAATCTCAGTTTTAAATCAGCTGATTTTGTTTTTCTATACCCACATCCTACATTTCAACCCCCACCCCCACCCCACCCCACCCCATCCTAAAACTAACTATCAAAGGCATGGACAAAATAATTTTAAAGCTGAACAACTGAAACCCAGGGAGAAACACCTGAATAAAAGGAAATCAACTCTACCAGACAGAAAACTAATCTAGCCAAGAGATCAGGGTAGTAGCCTAGATCTTCATGAATTAAAAAGTATGTCTTTCGATTGTGGTCAGGAGAACAAGTCCCACCGAGCAAGCCTTGCCTCTATCAGGAAGGAATTCCAGAGTTTGGGAGTAGTCACTGGCTACACTCCTTTCTCTGGGCACTGCCTCGTGGACACAGAGCAGCCCAAGCCAAGCAACTCCATAGACTTGGCTCAAAGGGGAAACCATGTTTTCAGACGGTCTCCAGCAAAATATACATTTGTGTTTCACAGATAGCAGGTGCTGAGAAACAGACTGGAAGCATCTTAAATTCTGGCTTTTTCCAGCACCTGAAAATCAGAATTTATACCACCTTCTTCCAGGTAGGTTATAGTTTAAAAAGTACTTTTGGCATTCACAGGTGATCTGACAAGATCAACAGAAAACGCACAAGCCAGAAAAGTGAGAATAAGGGTTGTTCGGAACTTGCAGCAGTGGCCCTTCTTACTCGGAGCAGCCTTCTCTACAGAGATGCACACGCAGAGCATCTGATTTAACGCATCTGCCCTGGTGCAGACTTTATACCTAGATAGCAGCTTCTAGAAGAGCCCGCTCTGTACCTCATCCTACATTAGGTAGTCCTCGACCTACAACCACAATTGGGTCCAGAATTTCCATTGCTAAGCAAGATGAATGCTAAATCATGCCTGACTTTTTTCTTTTTTGACATGATTGTTAAGCGAGGAACTGTAGTTAAGTGGATTATGTAGTAATTAGGCAAATCTTAGCTTCCCCCCACTGACACTGCTTGCTGGGAAGGTCACAAGTGGGGCTCATGTGACCCTCGAGAGACTGCGGTCGTCGTAAATACAAGCTAGTTGCCAAATTCCCAAATTTGGATCACGTGACCGTGGGGATGCTGTAACAGTCCTAAGTGCGAGGCCTGGTTGCAAGTCACTTTTCCCAGTGATGTTTTAACTTTGAATGGTTGCTAAATGAATGTTTGTTAAGTCGAGGATTACCTATTAAAAAAATGCTACAGAAGCAGCTCTTAATGAAAGCGTGATGAACTGACAGGAACACTGCAATTAAACAGACCTTTTCTTGGTTCCAATTAGCAAGTAGCCCAGGAGGATATATGCAGCACATCCCAAAGTCAACTGGTGCCATTAATAGTGCTGCTGCTACCATTATATTTTTTTCCAGAAAATCCAGAAAAAGGTTATTTGGGAGAGTGTAGACTTCTAGCTCACAGAATAAATTGAGACAATTCTGTAGAAATCAGAGGCTAAATATATTCTGAACTAGAACTCTAAAACTAGCTGTTGTGTTACTTACCAGCCTGATAATCATAAAGGGCTATAGCTGTTATGCCAAGGTCATTTTCATATTCATAAGCAGTTTCATCTAAAAAAAAAGATTATGTTTCACTATAGGACTTTCAAATCATCTACTTTGTACATGATCTGGCATTTATGAAGGTCGTCCTAGTGGTACCATTAGACTGAATGCTGAGGAGTCATCAATATAATACTGGCATTTTTATTGCACCCACTGGGAATTGCTAGTTAAGCAGCACCCTCAACCATTTACTCTTTGTTAAGTTCCATGCTCCTTGAGAGGCTTACTTTCAACCACTTATTTGTGTTGCTAATGACTTCAGAAGCATTGGTTCACCTATATCGAGCCAGCAACCAAGTGAAAAATTGAGAGTAATTTTTTTTTCTTATTTTCAGCCTATTTTGCTTCTGAACATTTCTATCTTGCCCCTAGCCTCCAAGCAGTTTAACCCAGCATGTTGAGTTTGCCTCAGAGACTGGCCAGACCCATGTGATCACATCCTAGAGCAGGGGTTCTCAACCTTGGCAACTTTAAGACTTGTGGACTTCAACTCCCAGAATTCTGGGAGTTGAAGTCCACAAGTCTTAAAGTTGCCATGGTTGAGAACCCCTGTCCTAGAGCAACATGGAGTTACCCAAAGATTCAGAAGTGAAAGAGAATCTGTTTAACCTGCTTGATACTGATTTCCTACTGCAGCCTCTTCATACACGGCTCCCGATTCATAGGCTGGCTCTCTCTGACTAACTGCTTCTTGATAGTCAGATTCTTCAGCTTTGCTCTCCTGTTCTGGCTCGTGTACATTTGAAGGATTTGCACTGGAACTCTTATAATCAGATTCGAAGGAGGCAGCATCCTACACAAATAAAAGCAAGCATTATGCGAGACATCAAGAAGAATTTATCAAGCTCCCTGCTGCTCCTGAAGTGAGCTGCTTTCTATATATCACCTTGCAATTCATCGTTCTTGAAAGTATTTGATTATGAACATTATCCACTGTGATCTATTAAAGCACAGTTATAGGGCGCCATGCACTATTCCTAAAAGCTGGGTAAGCTGGGGCAAAAAAACTACATTTGATTTCATCTGGAATGTAACATTAATTAAACGTTAAATTAATTTAACGTTAAGACTGCTTTTCATAGTTCTTTCCCTTCTGTCACTTTAAAAATTACTGTTTGACCATTTTGGACACATCTTGGAGGCCCACCCAGAAGATTTTATGGAAATTTATGGGGTCTCCAACTGGGTCTCTCAGATATAGCAAACTGTGCTGAGAGTCCCTACACTATGTGAATGGGTTTGGGTGGGGGAACAATAATACGACGTCTCTGAGTCTGTCTTCAGTCTTTAGGAAGGTACTCAAAACAAGGTTGGGCTGCCTAACAGATATAAATAAATAACAGAGATGGTTTGTGCATTTCATGCTGGAGTACCCAACCTGGTTAGCAGCACATTTGAAGGCTCAGGAAAGGTTTTTCCTATTATCGCCTGATATCCCGCATACAAAATGCACACCCTACTTTACTCCATCTGCATTATGGGCTTCTCTTACCATATTGTTATGTATAACCAGTCAAGCCTTATATAGATGATTGATTGACACATATCTATTACATGGTTAAATTATCTAACAATTGTAGCTTTTCCAACTCACAATGGCATCAGGGCAACCTGTTAAAATGGATTTACCCATTTTGTTTGTGATTTTACTGGAAGAAGGGAATACCATCAATATGCTAGACAAAATGCACTGGAAAAAAGACTCTTGACATTGAAATAACCAAACCAACCTCATAGATCACACTTGATGGCACTTCTTCTTCCACTGGTTGTGGAGCTAGAGATTCAGTAGGATTCGGTTTCTTGGCTTTGCCTTTCTCCTTTAAAAGAAAAAAGAAAAAACAAGGTATGATTTGCAAACCCTATTATGTGGTTTAAATATACATCAATGTGCACAAGGTAGGTAGAGATGATGAAAAACCAACTGGCTGCAGAGGGTCCAACTTAATCAGTTATTTGAGGATATGCGTTCACGGTGCAGAAGACTAAAATTGAAGGTAACCAATATGCAGGAAGTATTACCTTGGATTATGATTACCCAGGTTACTACTGCAAGTTGTTTTCAGTTCTTCATGATAGGACTACAATGGTGAGAAGAAATATCTGAGGCAGGGATACCACCTCGAGAGCTACAATCATCAAGCTGGGAATGAGGGTAATTGTAATTTATGTTATTTGTACAATGACATCATCATGGCTTCTTATAGGTGCCTAGGTTGCTCATGAGATGCCATTATTGGGTTTCCCATCCCAATTCTGTCACTTGGAATGAGATGGCTCATGCGTTTCTTCCTCCACCACGGCCTTTCTCTGAGGACTCCATAACATGTAATTGCATTGGAAGTATCTCCTTTCTTATTCATTTTTCTGAAACCAAGGATGTTGTACTCTTAGCTAGAAATCAAAAATCAAACTTCAAGCTCATACAAGTAGTCCTCAACTTACAAGTGTTCATTAAATGACGGTTCGAACTTATGAAGGCCTCAAAGTTACAACCACTGCCACACTCCTGGGACTACAATTTAGGTGCTTGGCGACTGGCTCGCATTTACGAGAGCTGCCCATCTTGCGCTGTGATTGTGATTTGCCACCTTCCCAGCTGGCTTCTGACAAAATCAATTGGGGAAGGTGGGTTTACTTAATGACCGTGTGATTCACTTAATGACCATGTCAATTACTTAACAGCAGTGTTTCATTTAATGTGGTAAAAATTGTAGTAAAATCAGGTCTGATTACTTATCAAAGGAACATATCATTTAGCAATTGAAACTGCAGTCCCAGTTATGGTCATAAGTCAAGGACTACCTGTATTTTAACATATGTCCATGGAACATCACACATTTAAATACTGATAAACTGCCCACGGATCCAACCTCTTGGAAGAGAAGGCAGACTATAAACATGACATATAAGCTCATGGAAACATTTTATGAATCAAGTCTATAAATTTTCCTCCTGTCTTGTTGACATCAGAGTTGAGGATTGTTATTTTCCACCTTTATCAGGGAATGTGTGAGGTAAATTAAGCCATTAGAGTACTTGCGCACTGTGTTACACAGAGTGCATATAATATACAACAGACAGGGAATTTATTTTTACATTAATGTCTCAAAGAGACGGTGTGGGTGGCGCAAGACAGTCCATGCTGCAAAAAGACTGCCTGCAATTTCCTTCAGATTATCTTTAGGATGCCTTTCATGTCTTAAATACATTCTAAAGAGGTAGCCATTGAGGAGCAATAATTTAAAATATTTCTTAATTAAAGCTATACATGGAACTAGCAGGTTGCTTTTCTCTTTTTTTTTGACTGAAAGGACTTTTTTCCTGCAGCTCAGCATATAAATAAATAAAAGTGCCAATTTGGGGGAAGGACAAAGCCATTTTATTTTTCACGAAGCAAAATGATTATAGAGAAGATAGCATTCATCTCCCTTCAACAAATTTAGTACATCTTTTCCAGCAGACTCCACATATTTTACAGTAAATCTACCTCAGGTTACCAGGCATGTAACTCAAAATATCAAAGCTCACCATATTCTACCGGAATGCAGCTAATACTTCCCCTACCTTTACCTGTGAGGACTAGTCTTATGACACTTTCTGGGGGTCAACAATTTAACAGAATCCAACAGGAGTACAATAATATAAACGTCCTGGCTAAAGATCCTATACATAATATATTAGTATATATCTTAATGACAACAATGTAACAAATATAATATTATATATAATAGCCAGTTTGGTCTAGGGCAGGGGTAGGCAACCTCGGCTCTTTTATGACTCATGGATTTCAACTCCATAGCTGACTCTGGGAGTTGAAGTCCATGAGTCATAAAAGAGCCAAGGTTGCCTACCCCTAGTCTAGGGGGTTAAGATACCAGATTAGAAACCAGAGACCATGAGTTCGAGTCTCACTGCAGGCATGAAAGCCAGCTGGGTGACTTTGGGCCAGTCACTCTTTCTCACCCAGTCCATCTCACATGGTTGTTGTGGGGAAAATAGGAGGAAGGTGTATTGGACACATTTGCCGCCTTGAATTATTTATAATAATAACAAAGGCATGATTCAAACAAATAAACAAATAAATGCCACTAGAGCTGTCTTTCCCGCAGGCTACAGATCTGTCTCTAAAAACCGCTTTTCTTTGTTCATAACAGGAAGGGCAATGTTGAAGGCAGGCATTTGTTGAAAGAGAACAGACCTACTGCTTGCACTGCAAAGGCTTCCCTCTCCTCAAGATGTTACTGTAAAATTCTCCTTCATATAAAAGTGGAATTGAACAAAGCATTTTTATAGCATGTATACAAGACTCAAGCAAAAAAAAAATAAAGGTTCATTTATCTAACATGAAACAGCATCTCTGATTGAATCTACCCTGAATGTCATATTCGGAGAGCTGGCCACACATCAGATTTTCACAAATCTTCAGCAATGATTCCCAATCATTTACTCTCAAAATCCAGACTAATTAGCAGCTGAATTTGATAATGTGACCATGGGGATACTGCAATGATTGTTTAAGAGTGAAAACTGATCATAAATCACTTTTTTCGATGCCATTGTAACTTCAAAAGGTCACTAAACAACCTTTTGTAAGTCAAGGACTACTGTATTCTCGTAACTCTTCTACAATCCATAATTTAAGAGAATAATTACTACTTGATTACATAAAAGGGAACTTTTAAAGAAAGCTGACACGAACCAGACATCTGTACTTATCTTGATTTTATTATCTCAGAAGCTACGCTTGCAATGGTGCGACCAATGAAGGTGGGAAGGGGGAGGGGAGGAAGAGATGGTGAGATAGAAAAACAAAAGTATGAATTTCACCAACTTCGATTGCCCTCCTAGCCTCTTCTTGTTCCTCCTTGTCCTGGGCCATCCTCTGAGCTCTTTCAATTTCCGCCTTTCTTCTATCTTCTTGTTCTTTGTCCTTTGCTAGGTTTTCAAAGTTAGCTCTGATGTTGCTTGTTTTGGCATTGGCTGTAATGGATCACAATATGAAAAGGATTACCCAACAAGCCATTCCCCCCCCACACACACACACACAAATTTTCAGAAACGATTCCCAATCGCTTACTCTCAAAATCTTAGACTAATTATTTAGTGTACTGGTCAGACTACAAACTATTTGGGTTTATAAAAGATCACAAGTTGCTAAGGAAAGTAACTCATTCAACCACCTGACAGAAACATCTGCCACAAAGTACGATCAGCTGAAAGTTTAAACTGAGTCCATCCATATATTACTAAAGCGCTTTGTATCCTGCAACCTTCAATTGGGAGGAACTTTGTCAACAAAGGTAACTCGAAGAGGCTATCTTATAGACCGCTGGGACCTATTATTCTCAAATTTGGAGAAAATGTGGCTGCTTCAGAGGGGTCAGGGTTCTTCAGTGCCGCCACTGCGCTTTTGCAGTTACGTGATCCTTATTTTCAATGACAGCTTCCTGGCCACTTGTCCAACCTCTCACTTCCCCCCTGCCCTGCCTACTAGGAAGGTGAGGGGAGAGGAGGGAGATTTCTGATGCTTGCTGCCAGTTTCTCACAAGGAAATTCAATGGGGAAGCCAAACAGGAAGCCAAAGTTATTCCCACCATCTCACTGATTTTTTGCCCATGGTCATTTTGTTTCTTTGTTTAGGTAAGGAAGTATCTCTGAAATGATGAGCCAAAGGGCCACGGGTTGCCTAGTTACTGATTTAAATCAGAAAATGAAAGATAGCTCCAAATATATGACTAAAGATAGGCTGACACATTTGGTTTAAATAATAGCCCTTCTCTCTAGGGATTGTAGGCAGAAAACAATTATATCAGATGGCTACTTGACTTCTGTTTTTTTTTTCACCCAAACTTTAAAAGCTAGATATTTCAGCTCTTTGCTGATATAATGAGAGCCCTGAGATTTTTAAAATGTTAAAGGAAACTCAATTATATAATAAAATAAGACATGAAAGGGGGGGGTCTTACCAGCTTCCACTGGTTTGGTCTTCTGGTATGTTGAAGACAATTTCTCAATATCTTCAAAAGATGATGCGTTCTATCAATACAAGAAAAGGGACCCCAATTCATATAAAGCCGTGTTCCTCGACATTGGCAACTTTAAGATGCATGGACCTCTAACCCTGCTGGTTGGAGAGTTTTAGAATTCGAAGTTCACACATCTTAAACTTACTAAGGGTGAGAAACACTGACATAAAGGAACAAAAATAAATTCCTTGGACAAACCACAACATTTACTTCTACATCATAGGTAAGTCAGATACACAAGTTATTCTCAAGACATTCTGAAATGAATTTATACAAGACAGGAAGAGGTGCATATTCCAATCTTCCAATCTTAACTGGGAAAGCTGCACTAAAACTGTAATATGTATATACTGTATATATATATAGACACATAACAGAATAACAGAGTTGGAGGTTTTCTAGTCCAACCCTCTGCTCAAGCAGGAGACCAGGCCTATACCATTCCAGGTAAGTGGCTGTCCAGTCTCTTATTAAAAGCCACCAATAAAGTAGGAACCACAACTTCTGAAGGCAAGCTGTACCCACTGGTTAATTGTTCTCACTGTCAGGAAATTTCTCCTTAGTTCTAGGTTGCTTCTCTCCTTGATTAGTATCCATCTACATATTCTCTCGCCCTACACATATATATACATACACACATATAACCACACCTACATCCCACATGCTGTTGAAAATGTTTTAACTGCATCTGTGCTTTGAACAGGACAGGACTCCATGGCCTATTCCAACTCTGTTCTTCTATGATTCCTGCTAGCCAATTGTTCCTTTTCTTTTCACACTTGCATTAAGCTGTCCAGGTTTCTGCTATAAAACAAAAATCTTAATAAACTGTGTAAAAGGGCTGTGCAAAAATGACATGCAAGGGTTCAGAACCAGAGCAACTTCCTGCTACTCATTAAAGCAGCCCATCTTTTTTCATTCTTGCACATGTACCTAAAGCAGTGGTTCTCAACCTTTTTCAGGTTGAGACCCCACTTGCCCCGCCCATGTGCGGCGCGACCCCGGCGTGCGCGCGCGCGTCGGGCCGATCTGCACATGCGCGGCGCGGCGCACGCACAAAAAAACCAAAAACAAAATGGCAGACCGCGACGGGCCGATCTGCGCATGCGCGGCGTGCGCGCAACGGGCCGAACCGCGCATGCGCGGCACGCACGTGACCAAAAAAACAAAACAAAAACAAAAAAACCCAACAAAATGGCGGACCGCGACGGGCCGATCTGCGCATGCAAGGCGCGTGTGCGATGGCCCGATCCGTGCATGCGTGGCGCGCACGCGACAAAAAAACCAAAAACAAAATGGTGGACCGCGACGGCCCGAACCGCGCATGCACGGCGCGCGCGACAGCCCGAACCGCGCATGCGCGGTGCGCGCGTGACAAAAAAAAACAAAAAACAAAATGGCGGACCGCGGTGTCCGGCGACCCCCGCAAAACGGTCGTTCGACCCCAAATGGGGTTGCGACCCATAGGTTGAGAACCGCTGACCTAAAAGGTTTGCTGCTTTGTGGTCTGTATTAAATAGGCTGCTGTACTCATTTGGTTCATTAAAGCAGCTGTGTCTTTATTTTTTTATTTTTGAACACAGGAGCTTTAAAAAAAAACCTGCATGATTTATTGAACAGTAGAGAGGAGCTGGCCCTATGTGAGGTCTGAAGCACTTCTTTGCAATCTTTTCTGTAGACTGCACAGTCCTCCTCAACAAGACAAGAATGTCTTCAGAGAAAGTACGCTTTACGATAGCGGAATGATGTTTAATGTTAGTGAAGAATTCTAATCCCAGAACTCATTTAATTCAATACCTTGTCCATCCGATCTTTCTGCACACCATACTTTCCACCAAATCCTTTAGAATAATCTAAAAGCAGAACAAAAATGATTTATTGTAAATGCTTCTCTCTCAGTGGTTATCAAAAAGGAGTTCATGCACAATGTTTGCAGCCAAGCCAAAATACAAAATAAGTAGATGCAAAAAAAAAAAAAAAGTATATATTCCGAGGGTCCCAAAGCATCGGCAAGTATGCAAGTGACAGCAGGCTAAAACATGCTTCCGCATCCATTGGCTCAAATGAAATCAGATCCGAGCAAAGGAGGAGGTGCTCTCCCTCCCTCAAGCCACATCCGCAGTGCAGATCGTCACATTGTTAGAGGAGAGATTTAAGTCAGACATTCTGCATCTTCATGAAGGCCACTATGTCAAGGTATTACATGCTGCTTACTTAAAAAGAACAAGTGTTGTGACTGTCTTAAGGATTTTAAAAATAATGGCCATGTTATGTTTTTAAAGATTGCCAACAGGAATTCATTTAAATGCTGGACAAACATGTTTGTGCTGGACATACAAAAGGAAAAACACAAGGATGAATCAAGTATTAAAAGTTTTTTTTAATCTCCTGCTTATTTTGGCTAATTTTACAGACAGACACAATGCACACATATATTACATAGATACACGTTTTTGTGAGAGAAATGTGAAAAACTGGAATTAAGTGTATTTACCTAAAATGTTAATGTTATAATAATTCCAGATGCGTTCATGTTAACGAATACACTGCATGAAGCAAGTTATTACTCAAACAGAAAGTTCTTATCTAGCTGCCACCTCAGGTATATTTCTAATGGAAAAAAGTTAAAATCATTCTATAATCATTATCATATTACGTATAGCTATATCATCAACCTCAGAACTAACCTTGGCAAGGGGATTTTTGTATTTTCATTTTTGAAACCATTTTTATAATTTTCTGTAACTAGTAAAGAAATCTGGTCTTATGTGCTAAAGAAATAGGAGCCAAAGGATTTACTGGCCAGGATATGAAAAGGAAGTAAGTGCTGTGATTAAAAATATACACAGTGTTGAGCACCCCCAAAGTTTGCTGGAATGTACACCAAGCAGCACAATTAGATGGGATGATGCACTGTCATTCATGACATACAGGATTAAGGTAACTGAAGGTCACTTAATTATTTCCTGTTGTATTTGCAAAGGAAGAAGAAATTAAAGTTGCCATGCATTGTATAGGGCTTTGCAATGAGCAGCTTAGGTCTAGGTTAGAAATGACTGTACTGGATAAGAGTTAGAAGTGGAAACTCTGCCTTGTTGTGACTCGTGCTTCGCTAGTTTCTCCTTGTAGTCAAACCCCACAGCTGATGGGTCCTGCCTTTCGGTTTGAACACCAAATTTCCCTCCGAAACCACTCTTATAATCTGAGAAATTCAGTATATAAGGATAAGGGGGGGGGGAAGCCAAGGGAAGGAAGGGGACGGGGAAAAGAGGAACATGTTTAGACGCAAAATACATGAGCTAAAAAACTTGTTAAAAACAGTTGTGGAAAGAGGTAGGAAAAGGTTTGTCTGAAAAGAGGTTATTACCTCTAGATGTTAAATTTTGAAAAATATCCTAAAGTATAGACTTTTTTTAGATTGTATAATTTCATGTCGGAGCTTACAGTAATTGCAAATTGAAGTGTTTCTTCCTATTAAGTATACATATAACATTCACACATCCAGCATACCAAGAGATGTTTTTTGAACTTTCTCTCATGTGCTCATTTCCCACAGGCACATTGTGAAAGAGGAAAGCATTCAGACATGCAATTACTCCCCATTCCACTTTACCATCATCTGAAGTTTAACAGTCCCTCAAAACGTTAAGAATCATGCAGTCTGACACGAAATGGTTATCTTCACACACAATATATAGTAGTTACAAACCTGAATATAAATTCTGCATTTATATTCAGGCATGGAATATAACACACAGACACAAACACACATTTAATCAATGTGTAATATGCCAGGTACACTAAACAAATTACAGTTTATTTCAGACTACTCACTTTTAATCATGGTTCAGTACAAATTTAAAACACACACAATCCCTGTCAGAATAAATTGTCTGGACTGTAAAGGTACTGGAAATTCTGTCGCTACCTGAGGCAGCCATTAAGTGAGTTGCAACTAATGTATGATCTTTTTTGTTGTGGTTGTTAAATGAATCACTGCGCAGTCATTAAGTGAATGCAGCTTCTCCCATTGATTTCGCTGGTCAGAAACCAGCTAGGAAGACTGCAAGTGGTGATCACATGACTTCAGGACATAAATGCATATTGGTTGCCAAATACCTGAATTTGGATTATGTGACCACACAGGGATTCTGCGGCAATTGTAAGTGCAAGGACCAGTCATTAAATCACTTTTTTTCAGGATGATCATAATTTCCAACAGTTATTAAATGAATAATCATAAGTTGAAGATTGCCTGTAAATAGCTGCTCATGAACAAGCTATGTTTTGTGTAAAATAGGCTTACTAAATTCTTACCGCTGATACTACTCTATTGCCAAATGAGTAGGGAAGCCCTATTTTCAAATCTTTAAATAAAGGCTGGGAAAGATAATTCAACAACTGAATAGCTTTCCCCTTCTGTTTTAAACAAATTAAGATTAAATTTCCCCTTTCTGATTACAAGCCTACTCCCCCCTCACCCCGCCCATTCTATAATTCCAGAAAGATTAAACTGAGCAGCTATGCACAAGCAACTGCATGCAGTACCAATTAGCCATATTTATTTACCTATTTCTCTTTTAACTATAAAATGTTATGCCCAATGCTTATATACAAATGTACCTTTTTGAGATTCGTGCAACTGCACTTTCTCCTGGTGGTCCCAGCCAAGGGCACACTTATCCTGTCTGTCAGTCTGTATGCCAAACTTTCCACCAAAACCTTTTGTATAGTCTATGTAAAGAAAACATTACAAGATGTTATTTGGATCTGATTTTTGTCTAAGAAGTCATTTTAAGTGTTTGTTTTTTTGCTGTTGTTTTTAATCCAAAAGAAAACAGCAAGAAATCCAAAGCCTTTGGACCAGTCACTAGCTCTCAGCCAAACCCACCCTCACAAGATTATTGTTGTGGAAAGGAATATTATATACATTTGCCACCTCGAGTTACTTATAAAGTAATAAAGGCAGGATAAAAGTCAAAAATATAAATATATGGATAACATCTAGAAACAAGAAAGAAAGAAAATACTAAAAAAAAGTTATATGCTAAGATTGTAATCCTAAACATTCATTGGATTCAGATTTAACTATTGAATATACACCCCTAGCAATTTTACAAATTTCTATCTACAATGTTGCCTTTGAAAGGCTTATGAGTAATTAGATCAGGGGTAGGCAACCTTGGCTGGCTCAGGATTTCTGGGAGTTGAAGTCCACGAGTCATAAAAGAGCCAAGGTTGCCTACCCCTGAATTAGATCATATAATCAATCCTAATTTGTTTTTCAACCAAATAATGGTGGTCAAGGTTATTAATACATGTTAAATAACAAAAGCCCATGTATTCAAAAGTATAGTTAGAGCATTTTTACCAGGTAATTGTTTGGTTTACATATAAAGCTAAACCACATGTACAGTAGCTTGGCATGAATAGGATAAGTGAATGGAATCAATGAATAAACCACAGGATGTTTTAGAAAGAAAACTATAATCTGAAACTACGGTCCATTAATAGTCTAATAACTTCAATAGAGATTGAACATAATATGCAAGCCCTGGCACTTGGTTTGCTTTTGATTTCCTGGCTCAGTTGACTTTTGGGTTCTGTTCAAGTCTGTCCAATTACAGAAGCTCAAAGCAGATACAGCTAAAAAAGGGAGGGAGACCAACACACCCCTCCCAAGAATTATCTAAATCAGGGGTTCTCAACCTTGGCAACTTTAAGACTTGTGGACTTCAACTCCCAGAATTCTGGGAGTTGAAGTCCACAAGTCTTAAAGTTGCCAAGGTTGAGAACCCCTGATCTAAACAAACCATGGTGACTTTGCAAGACTGACTCTGGCTTGTTTAACAAACTATGACTTAGTAAGATGTCTAAACACAGTTAATTGTTTAACTTAAATCAATAATCCATAAAGGCAGATTCTTGTAAATCAAAGCAACCAAACTTATTAGTAGTTGATGTTTATGCTGGATGTCAAAGACCAGCAGGCATTTGCTACATCGAATTATGAAACATATAGTCTCAATGTTCTTTTAGACCGGGGTGGGGAACCTTGGTTCTTTTATGATTTGCTGGCTCAGGAATTCTGGGAGTTGAAGTCCACAAGTCATAAAAGAGCCAAGGTTCCCCACCCGTTCTAGACCAGGGGTCTCCAACCCCCGGTCTGTGGACCAGTACCTGGCCGTGGCATGCTAGCAACCAGTCTGCACAAACAAGCAAAGCCCCATCCGCAGGATGCAGGTAGCACACAAAACCACGCACCCTCAGGTCCACAGAAAAACTTCTCCCCACGGAACCGGTCCCTGGTGCCCAAAGGATTGGGGACCTCTGTTCTAGACAGCAAAATATCAGTCTGAACTATGTACAATAAATGAAGGCTCTGATCCATCATGAAGTTAGCTGAAAGGTTCTCTGTTTAGCATTATTTTTATTATCCTACAATCCCTACTTAAGAAACTGACTAGACTTTCTTGTTCTAAGTCATCTTGGAGACTTTTTTAAATGGAGAGGCAGATAGTAACAAACAATCTCTTAAATACATTTTTACGACAGAAAAAAGGAAAAGATTTTCATAAAATAGTCTGTAGATTTAAGACTTGAAAGCCTTGGTTTATGCAGATATATTACAATTTCAGGTTTAAAGAAGGTCAACTCATAAACAATTTCATGGAATAAAATAAAGTAAAAACCTTTTTGTGATTCATGTTTTTCAGTTTTGCCCTGGTATTCAAAGCCAACAGCACTTTTATCCACTTTCTCTTTGTCCACACCGTATTTACCACCAAAACCTCTAGAATAATCTGGAGATGGGAGTAAAAAAATATAGTCATTCATAACAGTACAGACTTAAAGACAATGGAGTTTTATCATTTATAGCTACTTGATTCAGTTCACTTTTACTGACTCTTGGCAATGGATAAAAAAATTACCATAAAAACATCACAATCATTTATCCAATTGCATTTTTAATGGAAAGAGAAAAAGTTCAGCTATGAGTCATCAAGAGATGAGACTGAGGATCAGTTGGAGGAAGCTAGAGGAAGCTCATTTTAAAGACTGATTAACCCAGAATTTGGTTTCCCTTTAACTATGGCTAACGATGCTTTCAATGTAGCAGTAAATGCATTTGCCCAACAAGGAAATACATGCAGTAAAACTAGAACAGCTAAAGGGGGGGGGGTATGAACATGTTTTTGTAAACTGTGAATACAGTCTTGTAAACTGGCTGTCATATGAGGGAGGGTAGTGATGTGCCTAGGACAGGGGTAGGCAACCTTGGCTCTTTTATGACTCGTGGACTTCAACTCCCAGAATTCCTGAGCCAGCCTACCCTCAGTCATATAAATTTTTTGAGTGACTTCAGGAAAGTCATTATCTTTCAGCCCAAACTACCTCACAGGAATGAAGTTATGCTTTCTTTAACATTTAACTTACCTAAGAAATAACTAAAGGAAAATAGAAAGGCTGGAACAAAATATTCTTGATCTTTCAAAAGTGGTCTTAAGATGAATTTTTTCGAAGTTTGCCTTTAAAAATGTTTTAAAAAACCATGCAGAAAATACATGAGTGCATATGAGCTACCTATCTAGCTTAATTCAGAACTAGTATGACAATATTTAATAAAGCAATGAAAATCATTTTGGGCAGAAAAATTGAGAACCAGACTTCAATAAATGCATACTATCTATGCTCTAGAGACAACTGCCTAAATGGAATGCAGTAAACCATATGCCACAATCTAAGTTGTATAAATGTACTTTGAATCACAACTTTCCCCACACAGAAGAACAGAAAGTGAAAGAGATTATTGCAAAAATGATTCAAATTCCTGTGGAATTCCCACTTTTTTGATAGAAATGCAGACAAAATTTGGAAGGAAACAGAAAAATCTAATTTACTTAAGACATCAAGTATCACTGGATTCAATGAAATTTTTATGACTCAATGCTCTCTCTAGGATAAAGATGAAATTTGAAATATACTTCCTGCAGAGGCAGAACAGGGATATTTTTAACTGCATAGCATTTTCTCATTTGACTCTTCCAATAAATATTATAGATAGCGTCCACAACAGTGTTAATTACCATTATTTTTGTCAAACAAGAGCAGAATACATTAGAAAGGAGTATCCCTAAACCCACTGGGTTGGGCTGATTATTTCTCAAGTTAGGTTTACATCAGGATTATATCTTACGATATGTTGTTAAGAGTCAAGTGGACTTTGGGGTGATTATATCTGCGTATGCACTGAACTCACTCTATTTTAATATCTTCTATTCCATAAGCATCCACAAAGGCAGAAAACATAGAGCTAGAAATAATCTCCACATCAACTAACTTCTCAGAAATGAAGTGATAATGAAGATATAAAAACAAGAAGAATCTTTGTAGTCTTGTAAAGAGAAGGAATTATTTAGGACCTTGCTAAGATATCATCTTAGCAACAAACCTTTCTGGGATTCATGTTTCTCTGTTTTTCCTTGGTAATCAAATCCCATGGCACTCTTGTCTACTCTGTCAGCCTGCACACCATACTTCCCACCAAATCCACTTGAGTAGTCTGAGAAGAGAACAAAATATACCATGTATCAGAAATTACTGTAGGAGCAGCAGAACAAAAGAATGGGTATCACTGCTGATAAACTAGAGTTATGTTCACCGATAAATGCTCCATATCCCCATTGAATCCCGCTATTTGATAGCATTTGTATCACCAGTCTGGATTGTGACCTACATTGCCAATAACAAATAAACTCTTAACAAGTCAACACAATTTCTGCTTATTTTATCACTCTGTCTTAATGCTCTACTTTTCAAAATGCAGGAAGCAGTAATTTATTATGATAAGTATCACTGTGATCAATCCAAACATTAATTCCAAAAGGATATCATTCAGGAATGCTTACTTTTTTAGCCATGTAACTGCTGTTGCTCTATCACTCTATAGGCTCACACATTAAGCATCCATGTAAGTGACATCAATCAGAATACAGCTGGCAGAGATCTTGGAGGTCTTCTAGTCCAGCCCCCTGCTCAAGCAGGAGACCCTATACCAGGGATAGGCAACCTTGGCTCTTTTATGACTCGTGGACTTCAACTCCCAGAATTCCTGAGCCAGCTATGCTGGCTCAGGAATTCTGGGAGTTGAAGTCCACGAGTCATAAAAGAGCCCAGGTTGCCTACCCCTGCCCTATACCATTTCAGACAGGTGTCTCTCCAGTCTTTTTCTTAAAAGCCTCCAGCAATGAAGCACCTACAACTTCTGAAGGCAAAAGCTGTCCCACTGGTTAATTGTCCTCACTGATAGGAAGTTTCTCCTTAATTCCAGGTTATTTTGCTGAAAATTGGGATGTGTTTTACTAGGCTTTATTAATGCAGTAATTAACTGGTAAGCAAATAATGATAAAGTACCTTACTCAGTGTGTTGTTGTAATTTTTTTTATTCTACGTGTGGAATGAGTATGTACATGTGTTTAAATAAAATAATTTCCAGAGCAGATTTTGTCAAGTCTTTTATACGCTTTGAACAAATTATTTCTCAGCCAGAATTACCTTTCTGAGAAGCATGTTTCTCCGTTTTTCCTTGATATTCAAATCCCACAGCAGACTGCAGAGAAAAATAATTCAACAAAAAGTTCACATTTATAAAAGCTAGAACTGCCATCTTTTCAGGCGATAGCTATAATTTGGGGCTAATGTGCACAATGGTTGAGGCCTTCCCCATTTTCAAATGCGCCCAGCATTTACATGCGTTTTCTGCCATTTATACCTCATCATATTATTGTAGCTTAGATGAGAGGACATTGTTTGGGACCCCAGTCCATGCCCTGGCACCTATAGACCCTGTTGCCAACTCCAGTTCTTCAAACCTTTTAAAAAGTGATAGCTATTGTTTCTAATCAATATATAAGCATTAAAGATTTATGAAAAAGTATTTCACAAATTCTCTTTGTCAGGATATCAGCGTTGCTGGCTGTGGAATTCTGGGAGTTGAAGTCCACATGCCTTAAAATTGTCAAGGTTGAGAAACACTGAACTATACTATATAGAGAGCGGATTCTGATCATGGTGGCATATAGTTATAATGGAGAAATAAATAAAACAAAATATTTACACATTCTTGGTTCAGTCTTTCATATACAATTCAGTATATTTTATAATATGCTTTAAGATGATTAGTCGATAAATTTCTCGCTGCTCTCTTTCCTTTATTTTGTGCAAACATAAACCCAAGCAACTGGAATAAAGTATCAGACTAATTTTTCAGAAAGGGAACGGCTGTTAAAATTATTCAAGCAAAGCTGAGAAACGTGCAGCATAAAAATATAACAGCCCACAAGAACACAGTGCAGAGTGCTAAAAGCACGGAAGGTCTGTTACCTGGTCAACCCTGTCAACTTGTACGCCAAACTTGCCACCAAAGCCTTTAACCGAATCCACCTGGGAACAATGCTTAGAAAGCTTGGATTGATATTCATGACCAACAGCTGACTGAAAGGGGAAAACAGAAGACAGCATTTATTATGTTATTCCTAATGACTGGACTCAAACAGTCATCCTAAACTAGCCGTAGCCACATATTCAGTGGTGGGATTCAGTCAGTTCACAATGGTTCAGCAGAACCGGTAGCTAAATTTTGTTGAGTTTGGAGAACCGGCTGAATGATCACTGCTTCCAGAAGTCTGTTCTAGGCCTCAGAGGCCTGAAGGAGGCCTCCCAGACCTAGAATGGCCTGCCAGAAGCACATGGATGCCACTTCCGGAAGTTCGTTCTAGGCTTTGGAGGCCCAGGTCTGCATCCAATAAGAGAACCGGTTGTTCAGGTATTTGAATCCCACCACTGCACATATTACTAGTACATGTGAATGTGTTGCAGCAGGCTGAAACCTTCCTTTCAGTTCCACTCAAATGCTATGTATCGGGCATCTGGCAGCTGCACACTGAGCATAGCTGTTTAGGAAAAAATCCTCACATGCAATGCTCTACGCAGATGATTGGGACTGCAGACAGCCTGCCATCCAGACCACATGCTGGCCATACACAAATTAGGATTCTTGTTGTTAACAATCTCAGTACCTACATTTCGGGGTTCATTAAGCCCTTCATACCAGCACTTGATCTAAGCACTTTAAATTTTACCCCTTTCTCCCACAGGTCAGATGCACATTTGGAATGACTAGAAGCAAACCACCGTCAAGGAGGTACATTTTCTGTTATTACTGATTATAAGTTTTGTTTTTTCTTTGCTATGGATCATGTTACTTTCTTACCATGGAAGTTTTATTGACTTTTTAAATATGCAATTGAAAGAAACTGTAGCAAAGCAGCATATTAATGTAATAAACAACAGCCATAACTAGTCTCCTTTAGCTACAATGCCCTCCAGCTTTTAGGGTCAATGCTGCATTTAAACTAACAAAGCACTTTGAGCATTTGTTCATTTGCTACCAAATTTCTAAGCCACATCAACCACACAAAACTCAGAGTAACTTTGCAATAAAAAAATACCGTATTAAAAAAAAAAGAGCAGTCACCTAGAATGTGCAAACCCAAACATTATTCACTCCATCTCCTTTCTTACAGGGGTCTGACCACACCGTAATCCAAAGCCAGGTTTTAATGATTTGTTTAAAGTTGGATAGGGCGGAGGATCTTCAAATCTCCACCTACCTGCACAGATTAGCTAAGGATGGAGATTGGGAGAAAGGAGTATTCCTTAACTGTCACCAACATCACCGAAGGTACTAAGTTTGCTGGCACATCATTTTACCAACAAGCATCTGAGAAATTGCAAACGCAGCCAGCCGATTATGCCAGCTATGAATGCTCTTATTTACAGAAAGCCACAGCACGCCCACTTCATTTCCTAAAGTCTCTATTAAACTTTTAACAATTTTCTCCACATTTGGCCTGCATATTCCTGTTGCTATGGGGCAGAAAAAGAGACAAAGCAAGGCTAACTATATATATGTGTGTGTGTGTTTTCTGAGGTTTTCGCGGGTGTTTGTATGTAGGTCTTTGGTTCTTCGGGTTTTCTCCCACGTAGAATTTGAAGTGTCTTGGCGACATTTCGACGAAGTCTCATTGCAGCTCACCATCTCTAATCCCCCTGTAACTCAGACTAACCTGAGCACAACTAAGCCCCCACCCAAACAGAACACTCCCCCAGCCAATCAGAGCACAGCCAACCCCCCATCCAATCAGAGCACAGCCAACCCCCTAACCAATCAGAACACACCTCCACCCAATCAGAACACAGCCGAGCTCCCAGCCAATCAGTTCAAACCCCAACTGGCAGTTAAAAGGAAGAAACAGCTACAGTCACACATTGCTCCTAGAAGCACAAAGCCGAAAGCACCAGCCTGAAGATGACGAATAAGACTTCGTCAAAACGTCGCCAAGACACTTCAAATTCTACGTGGGAGAAAACCCGAAGAACCAAAGACCTACACACACACACACACACATATACTATTTCTTACGATGCAGCAACTTATGATGAAGCGTATGTTCTATGATTTCCCATCTTTATTTTTCAATACAACAGAATATATAATCTATGGAAGTGGGTGCCCTTCAGCTATGTCAAAGGTATCTCATAGAATTCTCAACCACCATGGACATATTTTGGAATTAAATTCCCAGTATAGCTGGGGGAAAGTGAATTTGACTTAGACCAGGGGTAGGCAACCTATGCTGACTCAGGAATTCTGGAGTTGAAGTCCACGAGTCATAAAAGAGCTAAGGTTGCCTACCCTGACTTAGACACAGTGACATTACATCTCACCTGGCTAGGATCAATATGTGTATCAGATTAAAAACACTCAGGCATTTTCAATCACAGCCTATTTCATCAGCTCCATGCATTTTTACTTTGATGCTTCCTCAAATTCCACATCCAGAATTTTTTTTAATTTGTTTTCCTCCAATACATGATGAAGCAAGTGTGAATGTTCAGCGTTGTTTTCCCATCTGTTTCACAATTTTCCTTCCGGAATTAATATTAAATAGCAGTAATATAATTATTAAGGAGATAGTGACGATTCAGTGCAGGCCACAAGGTATGTGCATTGCTGTGCACAGAATCCAAATTGAAAACATCTAAGTAATACAATTTCTTAAAAAAAATTATTTAAAATCTCTTGGCTGCCCAACTCTAGCGGAGGCAGCATGCTTCCAAATGAATTTGAAACCCGCCTTTTGCAACTTTATTCTGGACTTTATTTAAGACATTATATAGAATTCTAAACTTCCAGCAGCTTTTGATCACTGTATCTTCCTGGAAAGACTACCCAAGAGTACTGTGTTCCAGTTATTTCATTCACTTGACTTGAATGACTTGAATTGAATGGTGAATCCCGAAAATCTGTTTCTGTTTGACTCTAGTATCATGCAGAATTTTATCTCCAATAATATTAATATCCAGCACAGAATCCAAGGTATATTTTTAGCCTGATGGTACATGTGGAATTTTGATAGCATATCATGGGCAATCTCACAAAGTATCTGCCCTAGTGAGTGTGATATGGCACATGTATCTATTTATCAGATAACTAGTGCATAGAAGGAGCTTCTCTGAAATTCTGGGAGGCTAAAGTGGCCTTGTTCACTGCTGAGCTAGCTGAATTCACTCATCACATAAAGCAAAAGACAAAATGTATTTTATTTCAGTTATTATGTATAAATAAGCCTTAGTGCTCTGCATTTTTTGTCTGCCTTTCAGCCAGTGCTACCTTCTAGCAACTTCCTTGACAAGTCCCTACACAGTTTTTTTGGCAAGATTTTCAGAACTGATTTATCATAGCCTTCTTCTTCCTAGAGATAAGCATGAGTGACCAGCCCAAGGTCCCCGATTGGCTTTGTGTTCAAGGTGGGACTAGAACTCATGGTGACTCAGTTTCTAGCTTGGTGCCTTAATCCCTTTACCAAACTGGCTCTCGTCTTTTTGTTGTTGAATTCTATTGTTTATGTACAGTGAAGGAAAGAAGTATTTGATCCCCTGCTGATTTTGTAGTTTGCCCACTGACAAAGAAATGATCAATCTATAATTTTAATGGCAAGCTTATTTTAACACTGACAGAGTAACAACAAAAAAATCCAGAAAAACACATTTCAAAAAAGTTATAAATTGATTTGCATTTTAATGAGTGAAATAAGTATTTCACAAAACATGACTTAGTACTTGGTGGCAAAGCCTTTGTTGGCAATCACAGAGGTCAGAGGTTTCTTGTAGTTGGCCACCAGGTTTGCACACATCTCAGGAGGGATTTTATCCCACTCCTCTTTGCAGATCCTCTCCAAGTCATTTAGGTTTCGAGGCTGACGTTTGGTAGCTTGAACCTTCAGCTCCCTGAACAGATTTTCTAGGCCACTCCAGGATCTTAATATGCTTCTTCTTGAGCCACTCCTTTGTTGCCTTGGCCGTGTCATGCTGGAATACACATCCACAACCCATTTTCAATGCCCTGGCTGAGGGAAGGAGGTTCTCACCCAAATTTGACAGTACATGGCCCCGTCCATTGTCCCTTTGATGCAGTGAAGTTGTCTTGTCCCCTTAGCAGAAAAAAAACCCCAAAGCATAATGTTTCCACTTCCATGTTTGACATGTGGTCACAGGCAGAATTCGTCCACCTTCTCCTAACACAGCAAGTTGAGTTGATGCCAAAGAGCTCAATTTTGGTCTCATCTGATCATAACACATTCACCCAGATCTCCTCTGAATCATTCAGATGTTCATTGGCAAACTTCAGGTGGGCCTGTGCATGTGCTTTCTTGAGCAGGGGGACCTTGCAGGTGTTGCATGATTTCAGTCCTTCACGGCGTAGTGTGTTACCAATTGTTTTCTTGGTGACTATCATCCCAGCTGCCTTGAGATCATTGACAAGATCCTCCTGTGTAGCTCTGGGCTGATTCCTCACCGTTCTCATGATCTTTGAAACTCCATGAAGTGAGATCTTGCATGGAGCCCCAGTCCGAGGAAGATTGAGTCATTTTGTGTTTCTTTCATTTGCAAATAATCATACCAATTGTTGTCACCTTCTCACCAAGCTGCTTGGTGATAGTCTTGTAGCCCATTCCAGCCTTATGTAGGTGGACAGGATTCTTTGGTCTTGGCCATGGTGGAGAGTTTGGAATCTAATTGATTGCTTCTGTGGACAGGTGTCTTTTATACAGGTGTGATTAGGAGCACTCCCTTTAAGAGAGTGCTCCTATTCTTAACTCGTTACCTACATAAAAGACACCTGGCATCCAGAAATCTTGCTGATTGATAGGGGATCAAATACTTATTTCACTCATTAAAATGCAAATCAATTTATAACTTTTTTGAAATGTTTTTTTCTGGATTTTTATTTTTATTTTTTGTTATTCTGTCTCTCACCGTTAAAATACACCTACCATTAAAATTATAGACTGATCATTTCTTTGTCAGTGGGCAAACATGCAAAATCAGCAGGGGATCAAATACTTTCCCCCCCTCACTGTAATTGTCCCCAGCCATGTCATGAACCGTTATAGAAAAGAGTATAACTTGGCATGAAGAACCAGCTGGGGGACTTTGGGCCAGTCACTGTCTCTCAGCCCAATTCTCCTCACAGGATTGCTGTTGTGGGGAAAATAGGAGGAAGCAGTGGGATAAAAATCTATATTTAAAAAAAGCAGAAACACAAGAAAATAAATTCCCGTAGCCTTCATTTCTCAAAACCTGCTTGAGGAGCATGCATTACATCAAGAGAAAAATCATTACAGCATTTACTCAAACTCTGTGTTTACACTATGGCACTAAGCCACAATGCGAATTGTTTCATTTTCATTTAGGGTGGATTCACTTCTTACAGTTCAGCATTTTTATACAAACAAGATTATAATGGTTTTGTTAAATGAGTCATAGCTTTAAAAGACAGAGTGAACTCTGTATTGCAAAAGGCTCCCAGGAATCTGCGAAAATAAGCATGAGAAGAAACAAATATGCTCCCCCCCTTCTAATATTTAATGATAATCTTGAGAGACGGCGAGATTAGGGTCAAGTTAAATTGGGCCAACTTTCTCCATTAAAATCTGAATGAAAAGAAAGCACATGTAGTAGGTCTCAAAAATGCAGGACAATAACTGAATTCAACATATCCGATCCCTAAGAGTAGCAACCAAGCCAATTCCTTGAAATTTTACTTTGTCCATGCGGTCCTGTTCCACACCAAACTTCCCTCCGTAGCCATGGGAAGCTTGGGGTCCTGATTCAAGCTCTTTCTCCTTGAGGGACTGATGCTCTTGGGACACGTTTTCTCGAAGCTGATGAATGCTTTGGAAGGAAAGCAAACAAACAAATAGCATCACAAGAATAATCCTTATTCTCACCTCCAGAAACATTTCTTTAATCTCTAAATTAACTAGAGCTTTACATCTTCCCAAACTCTAAATTGTGGTGAATATGAATTAGCTTTAGTAAAGATAAATCAACTTCACATATTAATTTACTATAATTTGAAGTCTTACCACAGTTAGTTCAAACTGTTGAAACACTGGGCTAAAGTTTGTTAGAAATAAAATGGAAAATTTGCATATTTTCCTGAAGGAAAGAAAATAACTCTGTCCCAAAATTCAATAGCAAATTCCAAAGGGAAGCAGAACAATTATCAGTGGGAAATAAAATAATTTATCAGAGTCTTAATGCTCCTATACAGGGAGAAGAAAGAAGGTAAGAGGATCAAGAGATAGAAATAGGGCAAATTCTGATATGGACCCTCCAGAGATGTGTTCTACAACCCTTCTGTATTTATTTTTCAAAACAATCCCCAACCATATAAAAGTTATTCAGTTACTGATTTAATACTGTAATCCATCTGGGCCCTTTTCTATTAATGTTTCTACTATTGAAAGTTTCCATATTAATTTTTCTCCCAAATCTGGCTACTGTAATTTATGATGCGTACAAACCAATACGTTTAAATGCTTTTTCCTAGCTTACATCCTAGCTTACATCCATGGCTTTAACCTTGAACTGTACTACTATAACTACAATGGTGCTTAAAAATTTGTGAACCCATTTGAATTTTAAATACTGCTGCATTAATATGATCTACAACAGTGGTGGCGAACCTATGGCATGTGTGCCAGAGGCGGCACTCAGAGCCCTCTCTGTGGGCACGTGCGCCATGCCCCGGAGATGGCAACCATCCCTCTTCAACCAGCCGCCTGGCAACTCACCAAGGTCCCACATGGCTGGATGCATCCCAGCACCCATGCGCTCTCTGGCCTCTGTGTGCAGGGGCTGATGGTGTCAGGTAGCAGCCGCCCTGGCCCCTGCCTCACCTAGCCCTGTGACAAGGGCACCCCCGCCCTGCCTCGCCTTGCCTCACCCGGCAGGATGAGCCTCCTGCCCATCGCCCCACCTGCCAGAGACCCCCTGGATCTCCTCCAACACTGCCCAGCCCCCACAGACGTCCCTTCCCATGAGCAACATAGAGGTGATGACGCCCATTTTGGCCAAACCCACCCAATCTGCCATGACCACCACAGCCACACCCACTCATTGGGCCATGCCCTCCTGGCACCCGGTGATAAATAAGTGAGTTTTGGGTTGCAGTTTGGGCACTCAGTCTCTAAAAGGTTCGCCATCACTGATCTACAACATGATAGGTTTCCACACAAGTCCTAAAACTAGGTAACTAGAACTCAAAAACATTAGTCAAAAACATATTTGTTCATTTATTTATTGAGAAAAATAATCCAAAACTACATAACTGTGTGTTATAAAAGTATATGACTCTCTAAGATTATTGGTTCATTTCAAGAGGAAATTGTTTGAATTCTTTTTATCAAATTTTGGGACTTGTGTGAAAAACAGATCACGTTTTAAGTCATAGAAATGCATACATATTGAACATTCAAAAGGGTTCCCAAACTTTTAAACACCACTGTAACGTGGTCATGCTTAGGCAAATTTGGAAGCTTTCTCTGTCATAATGAGGCATCATCATGATGACAAGTGCTATTACACACAATTATCTGGTCTCTTATATTTATCCTATATGTTCCCCCAGAAATCCATGGGACTCTGAAGAAAGCAAGCATACACAGTTGCCACTTCACAACCAGAAGAAAAATGTGTAGTTTTGCTTTGTTCCAACATCCCATAAGAACATAAGAAGAGCCATGCTGAATCAGGCCAAAGCCCATCGAGTCCAGCATTCTGTGTCACACAGTGGCCCACCAATTGTACATGGGGATCTTGAGCAGAAAGAGAAGGCAAAACCCTCCCTTTCCCTTGACCCCCAACAAATGGTACTCAAGGGAATCCTGCCTGCCTCAACCAACATAGAGGCAGCACATGGACATCCGTTTTAATAACCACCGATACATTTGGCATCCATGAATCTATCTAACCCTGCCTTGAAGCTGTCAAGGCTGACAGCTGTCACGACCTCTTCTGGAAGTGAATTCCATAAACCAACGACCCTTTGGGTGAAGAAATATTTCCCTTTATTTGTCCTCACTTTCTTACCTATGAGCTTTAGGGAGTGCCCCCTTGTCCTGGTATTGTGTGATAGAGAAAAGAATTTTTCTCTATCCACCTTTTCTATCCCATGCATGATTTTATACACTTTGATCAAGTCACCCCTTAAACGCCGTCTTTCAAGGCTGAAGAGACCAAGGCGTTGCAATCTGGTTTCATAAGGGAGGCGCTCCATTTCCTTGATCATTCTTGTTGCCCTTTTTTGCACCTTTTCCAGTTCTATTATATCCTTCTTGAGGTGCGGTGACCAGAACTGTACACAGTACTCCAAGTGTGGTCTCACCATCGATTTGTACAGAGGCAATACAACACTTGCTGACTTATTTTCGATTCCCTTCCTAATCATGCCAAGCATGGAATTTGCTTTTTTTTTTTACTGCTGCTGCGCATTGGGTTGACATCTTCATTGAGCTGTCCACCAAAACCCCAAGATCCCTTTCTTGGGTTGTCTCAGAAATTTTGGTCCCCATCAGTTGGTAAGTATAATTGGGGTTCTTTGCCCTGATGTGCATAACTTTGCACTTGTTTAGGTTAAAATGCATTTGCCACTTTGTTGCCCACTCACACAATTTCGAGAGATCCTTCTGGAGCTCCCGACAATCAGTTTCACTTTTCACAACCCAGAACAATTTAGTGTCATCAGCAAACTTGGCTACCTCACTATTAACTTCTACATCCATTCCTCGTTACAATAATTGAACAATCCATAAAGGAAAAGCAATAATGATAATATACCACAGGAAAAGTAATATTTCATAGGTTAATTGAAATTTATATTCTTTAAATAGACTTGTATTTAATGAGATTGCTCCTGTCTCTAATTTTATTGTGTTTCTCTTAGGTTTTTTCAGTTTTATTTTTAACTTTAATTCAATCTTTAAATTATCCTGCCTGAACATGAATTTAGATCATTCATGTTCAAGCAGGATGATTTAAAGGCTGACAATTCTAGATATCTTATTAACCTGAAATATGTAAAGGAGACCTCTGTTCTACTATTCATACCTAATATTTATTTATTTATTTATTTATTTATTTATTCGGATTTGTATGCCGCTCCTCTCCGAAGACTCGGAGCGGCTCACAACATATATATAAAAACAATTGCAACAAATCCGAACAAGAAACATTAAAAATAAAAACCCCATACATACTCATCAATCACACCACAATCAACAATCATCCCCAGGCCTGCCGGCAGAGGTAGGTTTTTAAATTCTTTCGGAAGGCCGGGAGGGTCGGAGAAACGCGGACTTCAGGAGGTAGTTGGTTCCAGAGGGCGGGCGCCGCAACAGAGAAAGCCCTCCCCCTAGGGCCCGCCAGACGACATTGTTTCGCTGACGGGACCTGGAGGAGGCCGACCCTGTGCGCTCTCACCGGTCGTAGAGAAGTATGTGGCAGAAGGCGGTCCCGTAAGTATCCTGGTCCCATGCCATGAAGGGCTTTATAGGTAATAACCAACACCTTGAATTGGGCTCGGAGACCAATAGGCAACCAATGCAGCATGCGGAGAGTTGATGAAATGTGGGCACAACGAGGAAGACCCACAACTGCTCACGCAGCTGCATTTTGCACTAATTGTAGTCTCCGAACACTCTTCAAGGGTAGCCCCATGTAGAGAGCGTTGCAGTAGTCGATCCTCGAGGTGACAAGGGCATGTGTGACTGTGAGGAGAGACTCCCGATCCAAGTAAGGACGCAACTGGTGCACCAGGCGAACCTGGGCAAATGCCCCCTCGCCACTGCCGACAAATGATGATCCAATGTCAGCTGTGGATCGAGGAGGACTCCCAAGTTGCAAACCTTCTCTGAGGGGTTTATAGATTCACCCCCCAGGGTAATCGAAGGACAGATAGAAGTGTCCTTGGGAGGCATCACCCACAGCCACTGTCTTATCGGGGTTGAGCCTTAATCTGTTAACACCCATCCAAACCCTCACAGCCTCCAGACACTGGCACATCACCTCAACGGCTTCACTGATATGGCCAGGAGTGGAAATGTACAGCTGGGTATCATCAGCGTACTGATGGTATCTCACTCCGTGGCAGTGGATGATCTCACCCAGTGGCTTCATGTAAATATTAAAAAGTAGGGGGGAGAGAACCGACCCCTGAGGCACCCCACATGGGAGTAACCTAGAGGTGGACCTTCGATCCCCCACAAACACCGACTGCGACCGACCAGTGAGATAGGAGGAGAACCACCGCAATACTGTGTCCCCCACTCCCAATCCCTCCAGCCGGCGCAGAAGGATACCGTGGTCAATGGTATCGAACGCCGCTGAGAGGTCAAGAAGCACCAGGACAGAGGACTGGCCTCTATCCCGGGCTCGCCAGAGATCATCCATCAGAGCGACCAAAGCAGTTTCGGTGCTGTAGCCGAGCCTGAACCCCGACTGCAGAGGGCCCAGATAATCGGCTTCCTCCAGAGATCGCTGGAGCTGATGCGCCACCACCTTCTCGACAACCTTCCCCACAAAGGGAAGGTTGGAGACCGGATGATAGTTGGTCAAAATTACTGGATCCAGGGAAGGCTTCTTGAGGAGGGGGCGCACAAGTGCCTCCTTTAAGGGAGCCGGAAAGGACCCCTCCCTCAAAGAAGCGTTGACAATCTCCTGGATCCAGGTACGTGTCACCACCCTACTGGCCGAAACCAGCCAGGAGGGACACGGGTCCAACAAACAGGTGGCAGAACATACAGATCCAATGGCCCTGTCCACTTCCTCAGGTGTAACAGCCTCAAACTCTCCCCAGATGACCGGACAAGAACATGCCCCTGTCCCCTCAACTGAATCATTATCAGTCGACTCTGCTACACAATTGGAGTCTAGGTCAGCCCGGATCTGAGCCACTTTGTCTGCAAAACAGTTATTAAAGTCCTCGGCACTACCCTGCAAGGGAGGCCCTGGACCCCTTGGGTTAATGAGGGATCGGGTCACCCTAAACAGGGCGGCTGGACGAGATTCCGCAGACGCGATCAAAGCAGAAAGATACAAAGATCTTGCCGCCTTAATCGCCTTCAGATAGGCTTTAATAAATAAGCTCAATCTGGTTCGGTCAGATCCGGACTTACTTTGTCTCCATCGCTTCTCTAGACGTCTCTTACGGCGCTTCATCCCCCTGAGCTCCTCAGTAAACTAAGGAGACCTCCTGGGGCCAGCACCACGGAGAGGTCGCAAAGGCGCAATCCGGTCAATAGCCCCCTTCGCGGCCGTATTCCATGCCGCTACCAGGGACTCCGCCGGACTGTGAATGAGGGAGCTCGGTAATTCCCTAAGCGCCATCTGAAAGCCAATTGGATCCATCAGGCGCCTGGGGCGGAACCACCTAATTATCTAATAATAAATGACTTGCTTTGCAGACGCATCACATTTGTCAATGAGGACATAGATGCTCAGAAAAGAATTTCAAACTACTGATTTTAAAAAATCCACAAACATTTTGGTTTTCTTCCAACTCCCAAGAATATGAAATGCAGCTGTATTATTCCAAGGAGTTTTTCTTAACTAGAATAGAGATACCATGACAGTTAAAACATTTTAATTTCCCTCGGAGGTTCTTACTGCTTCCTCCCTCCTAGCTTTCCGGAAAGGATTGAAGACACAGCTATGCCGACAGGCTTGGGGCGTGTGAGCTGTGCTCTGCCCCTCGGCCCCAAGAGTGTCCCGCCATCAGTGCCTGTGAATTGATTGTGTTTGTGTGTGGTATGAATGTGTTAATTTTAAATTGTTGTAGTATTTTTGTTGTGAGCCGCCCCGGGTCTTCGGAGAGGGGCGGCATACAAATGTGAAAAATAAAATAAATAAATAAATAAATATTTAAAACTGTGCTTTTCATATATTGTTAAAATCAGGTAACTGCTACAAAATTTTCCAAAATATGTTTTGAAGTACCGTATTTCTCACTCTATTAGGCGCACTGCTGATAAGACGCACCTAGATTTTAGAGGAGGAAAATAGGAAAAAATATTTTGCCAGCCCGGCCCTTCACTCACCTTAGCAACACCTTCGTCCTTGCCCGCCGGGCAGCTCGCGCTTCCGGGAACGTGGGTCTGCGGTACGCATGCATGCCGGTAACTTTTTTAGCCATCATAAGGACAAATTAAAGGATCCGCGCAGCCATCTGGTGCTGCGCACGCGCGCCACTCCACGGGGGTTGCGGGCGATGGGCTTAGGAGTCAGGCGAGTAGCGGGAAGGGGGATGGCTGCTTGCAGGCGGTAGCAGCGACGGCTCGCCACCTTTCCAGGTTGGACTACAGTTCCAAGCCTCCCCAGGCGGCCTTTTGGTGAGTACTATATCGTACTCCCTTGCCCTCCGCTGATTCTCCGCTTCCCTTTCTCGCCCGTTGCCCTCCGCCGATTCTCCGCTTCCCTTTCTCGCCCCTTGCCCTCCGCCCTCCGCCGATTCTCCGCTTCCCTTTCTCGCCCGTTGCCCTCCGCCGATTCTCCGCTTCCCTTTCTCGCCCGTTGCCCTCCGCCGATTCTCCGCTTCCCTTTCTCGCCCCTTGCCCTCTGCCCTCCACCGATTCTCCGCTTCCCTTTCTCGCCCGTTGCCCTCCGCCGATTCTCCCCTTCCCTTTCTCGCCCGTTGCCCTCCGCCGATTCTCCGCTTCCCTTTCTCGCCCGTTGTCCTCCGCCGATTCTCCGCTTCCCTTTCTCGCCCGTTGCCCTCCGCCCTCCGCCGATTCTCCCCTTCCCTTTCTCTCCCATTGCCCTCCGCCGATTCTCCGCTTCCCTTTCTCGCCCCTTGCCCTCCGCCCTCCACCGATTCTCCCCTTCCCTTTCTCGCCCCTTGCCCTCCGCCGATTCTCCGCTTCCCCCTCTGCTCCAGCGCCTCCCCCTCCTCCCTGCCTGCATCTTCGCTCCATAAGACGCGGCTGATTTTTCACCCTACTTTGGGAGGAAAAACCCTGCGCCTTATGGAGCGAGAAATACGGTAAGTACAGTGTGGAAAACAGGGTTAACCTGTCGCATTCCTGAACTTTATGTTAAAAGTTCGAGAAACTTTTACTACGAATGCTTTCATAATTTTTAGGCTGACATTCAAAAGTGGTTAATTATTTGAAAACCCCTTTTAACTTTTACCAGCTTGTTATGTTGGTATTCAATTGTTCCTCTAGAAGTGTTTCCTAAGCTTGACCATTTCCAGGTGTGCTGACTCAAACTCCCAGAATTTTCATCAATGGCTGTGCTGATGGCAGTATTCTGGGATTTGAAGTCTACATATCTGAAAAGGGCCAAGTTTTTCAATCTCAGAAACTTTAAAATGCGTAGACTTCCCCTCCCAGAATTCCAAGATACACATCTTAAAATTGCTGAGGTTAAGAAACACTGCTCTGGATAACTGCAGTTCAGTCATTCCTGAAGTGATGTATCAATATTGTGGGGCTGGCTTTATTTACAAAAAAAAAACAAACCCTGCAAGACCACCCAGGGAACAGCTGGGTTGGCATCATTCAGAGGAGCCAAAGATTCTACAGCTCCCAAGAAAATTTCATTTCTGGAATGGATTATTTTGCACACCCCTCACGGAAGTGCTTTTTCTCTCATCCAAGAAGGGCTCACAACTCAATAATAATTGTAACAATTACAGTATAAATAGGATAATTATAATAACAGTTGAGCAATATCTATGGCAAATATAGGGGCAGGCTGAGCTGGTGTTCATGTAATCAAGTTCAGTCATGAACCATCCGTCATGAATAAGTTTCAAGACATGTATTTCTTCAGTAGATAAAACAGGTTTTCTTTCATGCCTTATTCAAAGCCAAGACATGACAGTACTGACTTTTCCTGTAGTTATTGCTAACTCTATACTCAACAATTCTTGACCATCATCAAGCCCAAATTCAGAGGTCTCCACTCAAGAGCACTATTGCTCTAGAACAGAGCTTTTCAACCAGTGGTACGGGTACCACCTGTGGTACATTGGCACCTGGCAGGTGGTACACGACCATCCTAGAAAAGTGGTAGTGGGGGAGGAGAATGAGCTGAACCAGTGGCAGCATCGCACAAGCCTGAGTGAGAGATGGCTGGAGCTGCAGGGCTGTCAGGGCTCAGCGGAAGCACCAGAACAAGCGCTTCTTTGGGCCTGTCAGGCTCAGAGGAAGCGCCACGATCAGCGCCAGGCTCCAGCTGGAGTCGGCGCTGATCCTGGCACTTCTGCTGAGCCCTGAAGAAGCACCAATCAGCTGGAATGTTGCAGAATCTCCAGGGTCTTGTGATTTACATTCAGATGCTTGGCAACTGATTCACATTTATGACGGTCACAGTGTTCCATGTGAAGTGACCAAAACCTGCTGCAACCACCTAGCAGACGGGGGGAATAAAAACCAAACACTCCCTCACCCCACCCCCGTGCCAATCCTCAATAGAAATGCTCACAACAATGAAAACCTCGGACAGGAGGAAGAGCGCCGCCAGGTGGGCAGGCAGGTGTCTTGCTCAGCTGTGGCTGGGGGGGGGGCACTTTTTTCAGTGCCACTGTAACTTTGAACAGTCACTAAGCAAACTGTTGTAAGTCGAGGACGACCTGTACTTCATCACTTTTTTCCTTTTTTTTTTTTGTCATCAAGTTTTTGACACCTTGCTAAGCAACTGGTGGTACTCGGATGTTGCCATATCCTAAAAGTGGTACAATGGGCGAAAAGGTTGAAAAGACTTGCTCTAGAATAGTATTCCCTAACCAGACCTTTGAAATGCACTGGGACTGCCACTCCACAAACTCATAGCCACCCTTACCCACCAATTGCTCTAGAAATTATACCTAAAACTACCACTGGAGATCAGCAAAATATCACAGTATATATTTAAAAAAGTATATTTTACTTGATATGTTCCTGGTGACCAGATCCTTGGACAGTTTTAGCACCCCAGCGCTGTTCTTTTTCACTTACATCATTCTGTAAAGTACATTGAAAAAAGGTTTTATTACAACAGTTGACCCCAGGCTTTAAGCAAGCTCCATCATTATATTTCCCTGCCATTACTAAATTTGGTCAGTTCACTAGACTAAGTACTTCATGTTGTAGCCACATCCATATTTAAGAAAACTTAAAGCAGAAATCCGATAGCCTGGGACACACACACACATCCTCCCAACAGCTCTTAAATTTGGAATTAATAAGCTCATTAGATTTTCCCACTTTTAACTGTAAAAATAAACTTTTAAAGATAATTCTTAAATTTAGTTCAAAATTGTACCACAAAGTCAGGATCTGTCTCCCAATCATCAGCACCATCATCCTGGCTCAGAGTGATGCTGTGGCCTGCCGATGCTTTCCACATCTGTAATATCAGAACATGCATGAACAATATTAAATAAAGGTTCCATTTTTTTAAAAAAAAATCACCTATTTATCACCATACAAAATGGCTTTTAGTTCCATAGAATCGCAATGTTTTTCATTGATTAAATGCAACCAATAAGGTTAGCTTTGATAGATTTAACTGATGCCAAATTATTGCAAGAAAATTCTCAGACTAAGTTTCCTTTAGCTATTATTCAACTTGTAAGCATAATCCCTGCCAGCACTTCAAGGAACATCAATACTTGTGCAATTCACTCACTTTTTAAAAACACATTGTGAATATAAAAAGATATTTATCCAAAGAAACATTTTATAGGCATTCTTGTTTAGCTAATTAATTTCTGAATATTTACAGCTGGACAACTTTTCATTTCTACCATTACAAGTCTAAAAAAGTGATTAGGTCAGATATTCTGCATATTTTATAGTAATGAACTTCCACTGCTATCATACTATTAAGCAAAGCTTTAACAAGTACACTAATACAATCATTCTACTCAAGATAACTGAAGAGGGGGGCCAAAATCCCATAAAGTTGATTTATGACATCTCACAAATATAATCAACCAAAATAAGGTTGTGGCCTTTCCTGTATTTACCCAAGAAAAAACCCCAGTGAATTCTCTGCAGTTTATTTCAAAGAAAAAAAATCGTTGGATTAAACTGCAGCAAATTAAAATGTAACCTTCAGCGATTCAACCAAAATCAGAGATGCTGAACTGGAGCAAGTATTTTCCGCTTCTCTTCCATTCTAGGCTTCAGTTTCATTCCGAAGGAAGGCTGAAGGTTGTGCTCCAACGATAGCTCTTCCAATGTTCCACACCAGATGTGGTTAGCAGTGCAGAGGCTTACATTTCCTTTACTGTATCCTTTGTTTTTCCATTATAAATTATAAATTTCTTTACAATTACTATACAGTAGGCTGGACAGAGCCTATCCATGTCATACAAGTCAGCAATGACATACCAATTTGGGGGAGGTAGGGGGGGGCAGAATGGAAAGCTCAGACAACCCAAGAGCTGCTACTACTGGTACTACTCTGACTGCTAACAGCCAAAGAAATTTAGATTCTATTCATACCATAGCAAAGAAAGAAGGCTAATAGAAGAGATTCTTTGTAGCTCGGGGTTGAACTATGGAGTCCTTGGTGCTCTCTTCGTTTACCCAACCAGGTAATTTCTTCAGCGCCAGAAGGGAGTGGGGTTTGCTCTCTGTTTATACACAGAGACTAATACTAGCCCAACAATCAAGCAGTAAATATCCCAATCAAGAAATTATCAACTCAGACAATCTTACAGTAAACCACAGCCTAATTAAGGAACTACCAAGAGGAACAAAACACTGACAGGGCAGAGCACTGAACCAAGCTCAGAAAGCACCAAGAACTCTTGCAAAGAAAGGAGAATAGCACTGTGATTTGTAGAGTTATATTTGGGGAAATAAATAGCGTAAGCAAATTAATCCAAATTATCTAGCAGTTATAATTCCTAAAAGATCCGTAATATAAGAGAAGAAGTCACTGCATTTGTACAGGAATCCCCATATTTAAGGAAGGGATTCCAAGAGAAATTTAATCTTTCTCAGTAAATTCACCTTGGTAATGGTCAGCGTGACATGTTGCTGCAGGTATTATAGGAAATCTCTCCTGTATCATTTGAGTTAATCATTTGAGTCTGAGGTATGCACTGATTTTATGGCTAAGCTGCCATTGGTTCTGTGCTTTTAAAGCAGCCTGGCATGCAAACTGAAGCAGATAAAACTAAATACTGTATACTGACATAAATTACTTATTAAGAGTAATTTCCTAAGATCTAGGCAGTGTGAAAATTGCAGAAGTAAAGCAGTCTTAACTACAATTAACTTGAATGTGTGCTAACTGGTAATAGTTAATAGTGTAGAACTGAAACCAGGGATTCTATGTTCAGCCACAGAAGTTCACTGGGTAATATTAGACCTGCTACTCTCTCTTAACCAACCCACCTCAGAGGGATCATGAAAGGGAAGAATGCAAGGACAGGAGCCTACACTGTTGTGAGCTTCAGCTCCTAAACAAAAGGCCAGATAGAAATTGAACAAAAAATTGCTGCCCTTGCTGCCCCCTCCTCCTCTCTTACAAATACTTTCTCTCAATCCCTTCCCAGTTTGGTCAGTATTTCTAACAACCCAAACTGTCCAGCGCAAATAACCAGGCAATTTTGTTAAATTCAAAGCACAGAAGAGTTTATTATTGCTACCTTCACAGAAGAATCTAGTCAACAAGTGAAAACTAAATTGGCGCTAGATGAGCCTCCACAGAATTCGGGGGGGGGGGCGGGGGGGCTGGACTTCGGTCTCTTGTGGCAACAACACAAGGACTCCAAACTGATGACATGTTTAATAAAAAGGACTGGGAGTGACATGATAGCAGTGTTCCAATATCTACCGGTAAGAGACTGCCACAAAGCCCTGCCAAAGCACCTGAAGGCAAAACAAGAAGCAATGGATAGAAACTAATCAAGGACAGAACCAATCTAGAATTAAGGAGAAATTTTCTGACTGTTAGAACAATTAATCAGTGGAATGATTGTCTCCAGAAATTGTGGGTGCTCCAAAATTGGAGGCTTTTAAGAAGACATTAGGCAATAATTTGTCTGAAATGGTATAGGGCAGGGGTTCTCAACCTTGGCAACTTTAAGACTTGTGGACTTCAACTCCCAGAATTCCTCAGCCAGCAAAGCTGGCTGAGGAATTCTGGGAGTTGAAGTCCACAAGTCTTAAAGTTGCCAAGGTTGAGAACCCCTGGTATAGAGTTTCTTGCTTGCACAGGGTGTTGGACTAGAAGACTTCCAAGGTCCCTTCCAACTCTTGTTATTCTGTTTTTCTTATTAACCCAGCCTTCTAGCTTAGTCTGCTTTTCCCTTCAAAAACATACATTTCACAATCTCTTTTTCTTATCATACTTTTGAAATGTACTCTGCCTTCCATAATTGTTTAGCAAGAATGTAACATTGTCTTCAAAGCTGAAAAACAGGGGAGCACCAAGGCCAGAACTAAGAATGTACATTCCTGCAGGACTTTTGCAAATTCAGTTTGGTCATGAAGTCAGTGTGGAGAAAGCAAATGACAAACCAAGAAAACGTACATAAAGGTCACAACCCTCTAGTCTAGGTGCAATTACTGCTATAAGAGTAAAAAGGAACGATGGGAGGAAAAAACTGTTAAAAGGAACCAAAAATACTAGGCAGTATATCTTAAATGAAACACAGAAATTTGAATTCAATTTTTGCAGATACATACTTTGCACTAAAACCCTAAGAAACTAAGATTACTTTGATCTTGAAAAGAAATTAATGTACACTTTGCATTAAAATGCCAAGACACTAAGTTTAATATTACTTTGATCTTGAAAAGAAATCAATGTACAGATAATTAAATGAACACCCCATAGATACCTACTGTTATATTGTTCTCAGCCTGGATGAATCAAATATCTCCTTGCCAGTAGCCTATGAGTAAGATTTTGTGTGACTTGCTAAATCACAATGAACATTCCATCCCCAAAATTCGATTCCAATCCCATTCCAAAAATCAGGTCTGATACCAAATCTATTTCTACATTTTTGTCCCCAGAAGCAACAAAACATCCCCAACTATCCATGTAGACTTGACATATGCAAATATGCATACTAAACAATAGTGATCTCATTTAATTGAGTGGCTGGCTCCATGATTTACCAGCCCACTTCTTGCCATTTTTTTTAGCTTGAATACAGACAGGGAGGCCCTGCTTAAAATCACCAAAGAGCATCTTGGCTCCCAGTTAAGATCCTCTCCTAGTCTTCTAAAATCACACAGCAGATAAAACACATGTCCTTTCAGGACCTTTTGAGTTGTCCTAATAAAATGATTGCCCTTACCCTAGAACAGTGTTTCTCAACCTTGACACTTTTAAGGCATGTGGATTTCAACTCCCAGAATTCCACAGCCAGCATTGCTGGCTGTGGAATTCTGGGAGTTGAAGTCCACATGCCTTAAAAGTGTCAAGGTTGAGAAACACTGCCCTAGAACTTGGATCCTTTTTAAAACTGATTTTTACTTTCAAGAGGAAAAAAAAAAGGGTTCCCACTTTAACAATTTTCAGCTTTTAAAAGGGTGCCCTGCCTAACTGTACTTCCAAAGGGATTTTTAGGAAGGAAGCCAACCAATTCCCCTACACCGCAGATCCAGCCCAGGAAGCATTAGTCACGAGCCTGCAGACCGGACCCGGCTTCTCCTGCCATGCCCACCCTACCTCGTGCTGATCAAGACGGGCGAAAGAGGAACCGCCACCGTCCTCTCGTCCTGCATTAAAGAAGCAGGGAGGTGCGGGGAGCGAGCCAGGAATCGGCCAAATCGCATCCTCCTGATCCGACAAAAACCACCACCACCCCCCTTTGATCAGCGGCCTAGGTGCTGGAGAACAAAGGGCCCTCAAAGCAAGGAAGCCAGGCAGCCCACCAGGATGCCAAGCGGCGCCCCCGCCGCCCCATCAGGCTTGCTCACAAGAGAACAGCGCTGCCTCCAGCCAAAATCGCAGGAGCGGCCCCACCTTGGGCTCGGCATCAGCGCCGCCTCTGCCCAGATTCTGATCACGGAGTCGCAAATGAGCTCCGCACCAGAATAACGCCAGGCCGAGCTTATTCTTTCCCCTTCCCCCCCCCTTTTTTTTTAGAAAATTATTCTTTTATTCTTCCTTTCAAACAGCACCGATCCCGGCCGCGCCATCCATCCCGCCGGCGAAGAGAAACGAAAGAGCCGGCCGGTCCACGCTGCTCTCTCTCCCCCTGCGGAGGGACCGTGAAACCCCCGGCAAGGACCCGGGTTCCTGTCACTTCTTACTTTGCGGCCAGCCCACTTCTCCGATGCCCAGGCGCCTTCCTTCCCGACGCAACGCCCGCTCCTCGTTAGCCTGCTGGCCCTTCCGAGCTCTGCTTAGCACTGCAATTTCCGCCTCTCCCAAGATCCCGTTTCCTGTTTTTCAGCATGGCGCGTCATCAGGTGGGATATGGCCAGGGCGACCCGTCGGTGCTTGGCCTTCGGTGTGGGCTCGCAGGAGGCAAAAAGACGCGGCCTCCGCATCCGTCCGTTTCCTTGGGGCGGGAAAAAAAAAAAAAAAAGGAAGATCCCGGGGTTCTTCGGCGTGCCTGCTCCCGTCTGCAACACGGCGGCCCGTCTGCCGGCTCGCCCAGCGGAGCGTCTGATTTTACCCTCCCGGGTAAATTTAAAAGAAGCCTTTGCCTCGAAAGAAGCAAGAGCGCCTGCGCCCCCAACACTATAAATGGCACGAGGGAGGGGGGGTGATTGGCTTTGACTTCCGATGACCCTTGCGACTCTTCCACCGGTTGTCTTCCCACCCCCCCCCCACCCTCCCCCCGCACAAGGCGCACCTCCGGCCGGAGAGTTGCGAGCCCATCTGTGCGCTCATCGAGCAAAGCCTTTGCGCATGAGCAACCGTGTTGCCAGATGCCCACAAGTTTTGCAGTCCCAACACTTTTACAAGTAGCCCAAAAGAACGCAACCCACGAAGGTCAAAAATTCCCTTCAACTCGTCTCCCAACCTGCAACGTCGGGTTGGCTTGCCGGAGCACGCGCGCTGCGCGAAACCCGACGAAGGCGGGGATTGCGCTCGCGTGTGTTCGTGGGGGGGGGCATGCAAAGCAAGAGCTGAGGAGGGGGCTGGGGGGAAGGGAGGAAGGCCGCCCTGTCAGTAGGGGCTTCTTGCCGGCGCATTTCTGCCTATCCGCAGGCGCAGCGGCTCGGGAGACTCCGTCTTGAGCAAAGAGTTAACTTCAGCAGGATCAGGCCGAAGCAGGAGAGCTACTAACTTTAGTTGGTGCCCTCCTGCGAATCTCCCGCTTTCTGCGCCAAGTTTCTGGAAGAGTGAAGCGCTGCTATGAATTATGCCGAGCATGCGCGGAAATGTTTCAGATCCTGGGCGGGGGGGGGAAGGGGCGTCGTTTTGGATAAATGTAGCTTTTATTTAAAAGTAACCTGCATTCATCTCATATTTGAAAAAGTAAAATGTGTTTGAAATTGCGCCTTGACAATGACTGTTTAAACCAGTGTTTCTCAACCTTGACAATTTTAAGGCATGTGGACTTCAACTTCCAGAAGTCCACATGCCTTAAAATTGTCAAGGTTGAGAAACACTGGTTTAAACATTAGAAATAATTAAGGGGCACCATGCTCCCCTACTAGAAGTCACTGGTGTTAAAGAAAATCATGAATAAAATGGTTAGATTTGCCAAATGTTAATTTAGTTAGCCTTAATTTACAATATTAAGCAATTAGGACTCATGAAACATGATTTCAGCAAAAAAATATGAAAGCCATCTGATTTTATTCTAGGATTGATAGGATTTGGCATGTGGCATTTATTTTTATCCTGCATTTATCGTTTTTTATAAATCACTCAAGGCAGTGCACATAATATTCATTCCTTCTCTTATTTTCCCCAAAACAATCCTGTGAGTTGAGGTGGGCTAAGGAAGAGTGATATATAATATGTGTATATTTATCACATTTACCCTATATCAGTGGAACAACCTGCCTCCAGAAGCTGTGAATGCTCCAACACAGAAAATTTTTAAGAAGAGACTGGACAGCCATTTGTCTGAAATGGTGGTATAGGGTTTCCTGCCTGAGCAGGGGGTTGGACTAGAACAGGGGTAGGCAACCTTGGCTCTTTTATGACTTATGGACTTCAATTGGGAGTTGAAGTCCACGAGTCATAAAAGAGCCAAGGTTGCCTACCCCTGGACTAGAAGATTTCCAAGTTTCCTTCCAACTTTATTGTTATTGTTATTGTTGTTATTATTATTGATCACCGCAGTCAGCCAGATGTTCAGACTGGATTTGGCATTTTTTCTACCTATTGAGTCCTTACCAAGGACCTGGGATAGGCAGATGTGGATGTTTGATGGTATTACAGATAGCGTCGCAGGATGGAAGCAGTTCCTAGTAAGGCCGCCTTTTGCAATTGACTAATGGCGAATTTGTCAATGCCAATGGTGTTCAAGGGGTGATCCAGTTGTTTTGGGATTGCACCCAAGGCACCTATTACTATTGGTACTACCCTTGCTTGCTTTTGCCACAGTCTATTTCTATTTGTAGGTCTTTGTATTTTGTTATCTTCTCCAGTTCTTTCTCCTCTATTCTGCTATCTCCAGGAACTGCCACGTCCACTATCCAGGCTTTTTTGTCTTTCTTATTGACAATTGTTATTGTTATTATTATTATTATTCATTAGACGTGAACCTCAGTCAACTGAACATTCAAATTGACTGGCGCTGATGGTTGATACGGGTTGCTGCCAGCATCCTAGATATCAACCAGGTACCTCCTTAAAACGTAAGATGATGATGATGATGATTATACTGCCTATGAAGTGTGATTCTAGGCTGTTCAAATGACTAAAACTATAAAATATAAACACATCATGCAACTATACTAAAATGACTGTTAAAAATTAAATAAAACGTAAGACATACTAAATTACAAATTTAAGTATTCATAAATATATATGTAGTCCTCAACTTACAACCATTCATTTAACAATGATTCAAGGTTACAACAGCCCTGACTTACAACCTGTACCCAGTTGATACTTGGGCATCACTGACCAAGCTATCTCCAAGCCTACGGCTGAGAAATCAGCCTCTGATTTTCATTCTTATCAAGTTGTGTAAACCAATTAATCCCGATAGGCATTGTTCACTAGGAGTCAATAATACTGACTCAAAGCAACAAATACATAGGTATAACAAGGAAATTGTGATAGCTGAAGGGTGTAATGGTATGTAGGAATGAGTTTGGGAGACACGCGGACCTAACAATGATCAGATAAGAGGTGGTTGATTCCATAGAAGGAATAGGAACATGACAAACTAGGGACCTTTCCTAGTTTTTTTAGACTGTAAAAGTGAGTGGAGAGAGATGTACTTTCAGACTTCAGACTATATTCTGTTAATATAATTTTACAATAAAATAGAGCTTCTTGTCTGGACTACCTCACAAGGCTAACAATGGGAATAGAGTTATTTTTGGTCTACCTCACATCTTTAGATTGTTTCCTGCCCCTACCAACCCAGTACAGGAGCATAAACTTAATGCTGGGTCCATATGATTCAGAAGGTGCCTATGATCTGAGAGTAACTAAATTGTTGGCACTTGCTAGAAGCACAAGGTGATTGGAAAATGCCTAGCTGATGAAACCACCACCTAGAGAGGGTGGTCAGGTGTGACATCAACACTCTGTCTTTGAAAGGTCTGTGATGTTGCACATGGGGGTTCCCATCCTCAGATGATTAGCTATGGTGTGTTCCTCATTATGACCATTCAGTTTCTAGGAGTATATGATGTCATGGCCACACATGGAATTTCCAACTACCTTTCTCCTTGTGTACATACTCTCCTAGTTGCCCTCAATTTGCTACTAAGCTACATGGATTAATATAAGGGTTTGCTAGCAGAATAAGGATCCCAAGGGAAAGTGTCCTACATGCTGGACTTTTTTATCCTCTCCCTCTCCCCCATCCATTGCTGCCTGCTTAATGAGTCACATTATTATACATTGCCAGTATTCTTTTGGTGCAATGACTCATGGGGTACTAGGAATTTCCTGACTCCACTGGGAAAGGCACCATTAACTCCCAAACTGCCAACTTATAACACAGTAGTTCAAGTGTTGCTGCCGAAGACATCAATAAGGAAAGTTAATGAAATTAGCAACTACCTATCAGGTTTGTAATACAGTAGGAGGAACTGATTTACAGCTAAACTATAAGCAGTCTAACCTGTGATACAGCATATATTTTGTGGCTAGAAATCTAACTTGAAGTCTCAACAATATTAAAAGTAGCACACATTGCCAAACTGCATACCCACATACCAGAACAAATGAACTGTAGTGATTAGCATAGTGTGTGAATCCAGAATTCTATCTATGAAGAAAAAGCTAGTAGCTGAAATAATTCTGGACAGGAAAAAGGCCCATCATATGGGAAAATTTCCCTACACTTAATGTGGCATTTTTTAAATAAACTTCTCAGACATTTATTTTGCTATAAATGTTTCTTTAACATATTCTTTGCTTTTACGCTACATTTGATTTCATTTTTATTTTAAAATACTTTGAGGAATTGTAAATTGCTCCTGGATTCTATGCAATGGGAAGTGATATAGAAATAATTTTAAAGATAGCTGGCATGCATTTATTACTAATTACATGAATTACAATTGGCTTCACCCTGGGCACACAGGGATTTCATGATCTTATAACTGCCTCTCCTGTTAACAAATTAAATGTCGGGGTAGGCCTTTGTAGTGTAATGAAAAATGACATCATGCAAATATAGAACAAAGCTGTTCTCTGATGAATTTCACAAAATTCACAGGCAGGCAGGCAGGCAGGCTGCCTGCCTATTTAGAATTTGTTCCAGGCATAACCATTTCTTATTTACTACCTGATTGGATGATCAAAAGAAACTAAAAATAATTCCCCAAGTCTTTATTTGCACAGCTAGATAGGTTTAAAGTTAGCACAAATCTTTACAGTTCAGATGAAACTAATAAACTAAAAGCTATTCTCTAAAATCCGTATAAGCCTTCATCTCTGTTAACATCATTGTGGCTTATACTGACTGAGTAAATGTGAATAGTTATATTGGCATTCACAATGTAGTACGTTTTAAACTGCTACACAAGTTATTTTTATTGTTTTACTGATTTATTTTATAGTAGGCCATTTCATTGAACTGTTTTATTAAATATTGTTTATTTTACTTCTGTTCATCGCTTTAGGTCAGGAGGAAAGGCAGCCTAAAAGTAAAATAATATTTTATGTAGCTCACAAACCATTTTGCTCAGAATGAGTATCCTGCTATGCCATAAAGACAGATTAGAGATGAAGCAAAATTCCACCTTCAATGATGACAGAAAAGATGTTAACATAAAGGGAATCTGTTTGATCATTTTATATATAGCTTCAGTATAGTCACAATGAAGATTAAATTCCTTAGTCTTAGTACCTAAAATTCAGATTAAGATATCCATGCATATAATCAATACTGAGCAGTAAAAAAAAATTGAGTCTTCCACATTTCTTTGCTGCTATCTGATAGTCTTATCTGGATTTATGGACCTGAGATCTGGTAGATTTAATGCATACAATCATTCCTTGGAATCTATCATTATAGCAGAGAAGAACAACATTCTTCTCTGAATGTATTAACATTCAGATTTTAAATTTCTTGCACAAATCATTTTGATAAGTTTATATAGTAATACTATATTTTACATATATATCTTACATATATGTGATGTCTAAGGTGAAACGGATCTTATAAAACTGTCTTTGCCAAAGGAAGCATTAATACGTCACAAGATATTTCATTTGCATTAATATCTGAATTTTTAAACATCTCAAGCCTCATCACAAGATAATAACATTTTATTGGCAGTGGAAAAATGCTTCAGAAATTTATTGAAAGAAAGCAATAAATAATACTGTGATAAAAATAGTTCAAAGTACTTAGACTGTACATAATTTGTTACATTATTCAAAGTACACATAAGGTTAATAGAAAAAATAGTAACAATGAATTCAAGTTGTACAATTTAAAAAGAGCCAAAACCAAATACAGGAAAAAGACATGCCATGTATATTATTGTATAATAAATAATGCACCATGATCTGAATCTCCTCCTTGCTGGCTTCATAAGATGCTATTTAAAAATGAATGATGCATTTTCTACTTATACTGTTTGCAATGACTCAAACTATTAACAACTAAAAAATCTGCCTGGATTTAAAAACAAGCTTATAAATATATCTAAAAGATGACATAAGAAAAGTAAGGCCTTTTTAATAGTTGCACTACCACATGCCTCCATATGTTATGCTCTTAACATCTTTGTCATGAGGCAGCAGTGCATCATGATTGGTCCATTAAAAGAACTGCATTGATATCTTTTCACAAACATTTTCACATCAAAACCCAGAAAGGGAGCACTCCATGTTGCCTGTCAAGTACTCTTACGTAGTAACTATTCTCGCTTAACAGAAAATATTTCCACTTATGGCTTGCTTATGCTCAATCAATGAACATAGACTGTACAAATACAGCCACAAAAAGTAGTTATAAATGACCTCATTAGGTCTCATATGTTTCATAATGTTCTAAAAATTCCCACATTTATGAATATAAAGCAAATTATACTAAACAAAAGCCTTAAATAAGAATACACACTAAATAATCAAATGTTAAAAGTTCAAAAGGTACAGTTTCTAACGGAAATGGAATCAGGTACCATGCCTGCTTTGTTAATAAACATATGCCTCTCTGAAAAAAAGGAATTATTTCAATTTTTAGAGCTAGCTAGCATTTTTCAAACAGCAATATATATATTGATATATATTGATATTGCTTGGTGTCATGATGTCTTTACAAAGATTGTAAAAAAAATTTCACCTTCACTTTATTAAATTCATTATTGGTAATTACAATAACTGCATAATTTACAATAAAGTCCTATATTACTTACAGGGACAGATACATACAAGCATTACAGTACATTCAGATGAAAATACTAAAATTAATATAAAGTAATAACTTGATTGACAGACAATTTTAATAGAAAATTAAGTAATGGGACACACATACACCCACATTTAATCTAAAATACTTTTTATAGTACTCACAAATTCACCTGCTAATTAAAAACTCTGTAATAAAATATTTCAACATGTTGATTTAACAAGTATTAACAGATTAAAGATTTCAGCTGTTTCCAAAATATGGTCATTGGGTTCAAAATGGTTCAGTTCATCTGTAGAAATAGTGGGGATAAACTGAAAGTAAAATAAACATATAAATTTCAGAAACTGCCATCAGTATAATGAAACAAGTAACAGCAAGTTTGAAAAAAGATAATAACCTTCATCTACCAAATTTCAATCAAGAGAGGAATAAAATGCTCCCACAATCTGATTACTTGCCAAAGGAAAGTGGGAAATAAGATGACCAAGTTTAATCCGCACACCCATTCCCATGATAGCTAGCAATGTGAAAGGCTTCACTTATGTGTGACAACACTTGCAAGTTACAAGAATGGCTATACATTATATAACTTCCTTCAACCTCTCAAAATCAACTATAAATATGACACAGAAAGAATTAGATGTAATGCCTCTTTTAGGATGATCAGGGCATATTCCATGGAAGTTTGACAATATATTGCTTGGATTAGAATATCTTAATAACAAAAGCATACACAATATAAACTGTGTATGTGGCTACCTTCCTAGACATGCTACCATTACTAAAATATATTTAGAACTAGCAAATATAGTATATTTAGCTGTACCAAAAAGATGTTTTATTTACTGAACTTGATCTACTTAGACAGTAATATTTGTCTAAACCAAAAATTTTAATAAATAATACAATTTATAGCCCTTTGCTCATTAGCTTAACAATAAAATATGTAACAAATATATATTTCTTGTATTTTACATATAAATAGAATGGACTGAACCAGGTTTGTTCTAAGAATGACAAACCACTTCAGCTCGTGGAGTGGGAGAAGCTTTCTATGCAGGAGTCAGGGAATGATTTCTATTCTTCCCCCTTCTTTCTGCCACAGGTCCTCTAACTCCTTCACTGGAATAGTTATCCAGAATACTTTGGGAAACAAAACTGGTGAAAGCCATCACCTCATCCATAGTCCAGGCCTAGACAAGGCTGGGCATGAAGGGGTGTGACGAGGTAGAGGGTCTGGATTTCTTCTCCGTAGCACCAGAGGATAAGATAAGGCCAAGGAGGATGAAAGCTTTATAGAGAGAGATCCAAACTTGAAATAAGGAGGCAATTCCTGACTGTGAGAGCTATTAAGTTATGGAACGTCTTGCCTCCTAAGTCATGAGTACACCGGCATTGAAGTTTTCAAGAAAAGACTGGAACAGCCATTTATGTGGGATGGACCTTCAAGGTCTATGACAGGATTACTAGTTCATGTAATCTGCAAACTAATTTATAAATTCATAACTCTGAATATTACACAATGAATTCCAGTTGCCCTAATCTTCAATATGCCATAGTCACTAGAGTAAAACCTTGAATACAATAAATGCATATTGTTCATCAGTGTTATCACTTTTACTTACCAATGAAAGTCTTTAACATGAATAAGTTCTTACTGTAGCAGAATCCAATCTTTGTGTTGCTGATACATTGCCTATTTCAACAACAATCAAGAAGACATGCAGAATACAGCATGCAGTTAGTATTACACAAGAAAGTTACAAAATGTTAGCTACACAGAATGTAGCATTCCTGGTTATATCTTCGTTTTTGCAAGCTTCAGTATATATTTGAAATCACTTCTTAATATAGCAGGTAGATTTTGAACATACTTAATAATCATGAATGCATGACTATTAAATGGGTTTTACTGATTGAGTTATACATCATCCCCATTCATCTGATCAAGCTAAAATAACTTAGTTTCTCATCACAGTATAAAAAGCCACAACTAAAAGGGAGAACACATGGTTTTGAGTATGATCCTGGAAATCTCCAGGCTGGGAAAGACTCCTGTTTGAAATCCTGTAGTTCTAGTTCAAGACAATTATTTAAGTCCCTATAATAAGCAGTAGCTTTTAAACAACATTCAGAGAAGAAGGAGAACCATCACTTTGTTAAGGCACAAGAGACCTTTCTATTATTTTATCTTTTATCTGTATTCTCTAAATATGTTCACTAAGATACGATAACATGAAATATAATTAATAAAATTATTCTGGTGCAGAGAGTAGTTAAAACATTAACCATAATTTTGAATCAAATTTGCCCACTAATGCATTTATACTAATACACTATAATATATAGTACAGTATTTCTTTTTTATATATTTTTATATATAAAAAATAAAGCTTACAATTCTGATCCTAGTAGACAAAAACTGAAGACAGGTCTTAAAAGTTCAAATTACTAGCCACACATTGTGTAGCCCCTCATCAACCAATAGACATTTAATCACTACCTGCAAAAAGCAGTTTCTTAGGCTGTTAACAATGCACTGAATAAGGTGATACATACTATAGTTTTTAAATCATTTACTATTCATTTTTATTTCATATAAACTTTTTGATCTTAAAAATTCTTTGATTTCTTTGGCATTAGAAAACTTGAGGACAGTATCAATGTGTGTGTTTATAACCTTTCTTTAATGCTTTGCCCTGATAAACTGGAGATCAGGATATATAGAAAATAATCAAATATATTTTGAAATTTTCACTCTTTAAAAATTAACGACTGACTGAAAGATAAAACTTTTTTATTTGGGCCTGAATGACCTCAGGTAGTTGGGGGGAAATGAAAACAACTGCAAAATTATCAAGATTGGAATCAAGAAGCAAGATAACAAAAGTAAAATAAAGGTGAACAAAATAGGGCTATCAACAAGAGAAAATTAAAAGATCAGAATTTTAAAATAACATTTTAACATACTGCTGAATGCTAGGAACACGTAGCCCATACTCTAATATTCTCCCATTTGGATTATTACAATGTGCTCTCTGTTGACCTGTCCTTGCATATAATTCAGATGTTGAAGTTAGTGTAGAGTGAAGTAACAAGGATGTTATCCAGAAGACCCTTCAGAGGCCATATAACACTGGTCTTACAAGAATTGCACTGAGTACTTTTATTTTGCTGGTTGAAGTTCAAGGTTGTTGTAATGTTAAGGCCCTTCATAGTTTAGACTCTGATACCTGAAGGATTATGTACCTGTCCAAATTTTGAAGAGGCATGAGGGCATCTTCAGCATCTCAAGACTGTGAGAAGAATGTTGTACTGAAAGGGTTTTTCTTTGTCATGGCTCCTAGTTGAACAACTCATCCCTGGACACTGATATCTGTCTTTCAATGTCAGATAAGGACCTTGCTTTTTACTCCCTCACTGAAGATATAGTGTCCACAGGCTGGCCATGCCTTCTGTCCCTTAAATTTCTCCTGTTAATATTACTATGATCATTATTGTGTCTTAGTATTTTTTTAAAAAATACTTATTTGTACAGTAATCCTCAACTTATAACAGTTTTAACCATGGTTCAAAGTTATGATGGCCTTAAAAAAGTGAATTACAACTGATCCATGAAGTTATGACTGTCACACCACCTCCATAGTCATGTGATCACAATTTGTTGCTTGACAACCAGATCACATTTACAACAGTTGCAACATCTTGGGATCCTGTGATTGTGATTTGCAACCTTCCCAGCCAGCTTCACTGTCAATTGGAAAAGCTGAATTCACTTAACGGTTGTGTGATTTGCTTAACAATTGTGTGATTTGCTTAATGACCATTGTGATTCACTTAACAATAAAAATGGTCGTAAAATTGGATCTGATCATGTGATGACTGTCTTGACAACCACATCACTTAGCGCTCGAAATTCCAGTGCCAACTGTGGTCATAAATCAAGGACTGCCTGTGTTTAATAAATGACACAAGATATTTTGAATAATGGTGGACTATAAATACTTTCAATAAATAAATACCCAATTATATTTTAGCATTTCCCTGAAAAGATGAATTGACATTATCTTAATACAACAGTAAGCTAATAAACATTTCCATTTTTTTTTACTTTTTCTTTTGTAAAAGGGATTTTTAAATGATAAAGACAACTGAAGATGTCATTAAACAGAGTACATGGATAGCCAGTTATTAATACTACAGGAGCACAAAATACAAATACCACAATCATTCACTAGAAATTAAAGCAATCCAGTAAGTCATGCAGAGTGAGTTTTCTACACAAAACAAATGCTTTTCAGTTCACTTACAAATTAATTCAGAAATAAATATCATGCTTAAATAATTAACGTTTTACCATCAATCTGCATCTTCTTTGGTTGCATAGAAGGTGAAGACATTGAAGTGGTAACTCTAAAATTTGCAGGGAGGGTCTCTGCTGATCCAGCAGCTAAACCCCTTATGTCCTTTGGTCTGAACTTCTTTCTCCATGACGGTGCACGTCTAAAGCTTTTATCATCATCCTGTCAAATTAACAAGTGTGCTGAGAAATCATACTAGAAAATCAACAAGACACTACAAAATTTCTATATTTGTGATATGTTACAGAACATTATGACAGGTACCATAGCTGTATCCTTTAAATATAAATTTACATTTTACTGGCCTTTTTACAAGAATTTACGGTCAGTATTTCCCCCCCCCAAATCCTAATATCCTTCTTTCTTTTTATAAAGATAATACTTTACTCCCCTGTATCTTAGTACTTAAAGTAAACACTTTTTTCTTATAAAGTCTCATAAGCTGTTACCAAAAATAGAATTACATGGTAATAGATTTACATGTAAATCAGTTTTCTGTTTTTTACTACCAAACTTGATCTCTATGGGTGGTATACCAGCACTTACATTCTCATAATGAAGTGGGGATAATGAAGTGTTCTGCATCTGCTTCTTTTAAAAATTAACAACGGTCACGATGTTGATGTTATGATTCATTTTATCTGCAAAACTGGTTACTGCAATTGTTTGAGATTTCTACTCAGATTCAATAGGTTCCTCAACATTTGTAAATAGCTCAACTAAGGAAGATGTGGACATTATGGTGATTTTAAAAAAACCAAAGTAAATTTTGCTACCAGGGTCACCACAGATTAAGTTTGAAGAAGAGTTTTGCTTAATTCTTCATATTCATTTTTATTTTATGCCACTTGTGTGACTTTTTTCCCAGTGGTCTCACTTTCTTAGAATATTATAGAACTGATACATTCTTATGGCTGAATCCAAAGCATGACACCAGATTTTGATCAGTAACACTTAGTCAAAACAGTATGAGATATACAATATGAAATCTTGATACAATTTACAACAGGAACTACTGCTGCTTGTTTTCTTCTCTCGTGTATAGAAAGAACAGAACAATGAAAAATCTTGAAGATAAAGTGATACTAAACATGTAGTGGAGAAAGGACATTATATATTAAATTATATATTACATTAAAATTAAGGAAACAAGTTATCTAAACTATCTTTGAACACGGTGAGTCATTTTGTCTGCATTAGTAGGTACTATTAATTCTGGGTTCTATAATAGCAGAAAGAACAAAGATGGGCCATTAGTTATATGAAAAACTTATTAATATATCTTTCTGCAGTGAATGTGGTGTCACGTACTTCAAAATTTTTCTGTAAAGAAATATTTGATGCAGATTATTTTGGCTGCCCATATAAATAATAATAGGCTGGATAGATTCATAAAATTAAACTTACCTCTTCAAACTTTCTGTCTGTACCCATCACAAGAAGATTATTAAATTCCCTTTCCAAGACAGCACGAGCCTAAATTAAAAATATACAAAACTTAAAAACATTTCAAACATTTGAGCTACACTTTGAGAATTTAGATTTACAAAATTTATATAATTTAAATAATGTTCAAACAAAATAGTATTTTCCTGGGTTTATGATACCATTCTTTGTTTTGTTTTTGTTTGTTTTTTTGTCTGTCCAAGTTTTTTATTAATTTTCCAATATTGCATTTACATATTTGAAAAGTAGCGTGGCGGTTGAGCATCATGATTCCATTACATTTAAATATCATCAGTACAAATCTCAAAGTATTTCAACAACAAAATTCCCTCTTTCCCCCATAAGATCTACTGTCATATTCAGATCAATACAGTTCTTATTCTATCAAACAAAAAATACCTTTCTAATATTCATTAATAATCTTCAGTCTATACATATCTTGATTAATTTGACATTCCATCTTTTAGACAATAACCTAATAAGTTTTTCTTAAGTTTAATTTTGCATTAATATTTAAATTTAACATTTAATCTTTTATCATTTCCAGATTTTAAATGATCCCAGATTCTCAGTCTTCTCTCTCATATTTACGGCTAATAATTTTCTTTTCCTTTTTTCTACTTCTTTCCTTTCTTCCTTTCCAGAAAAAGAGAAAGCTAATATACAAATTTAATTATTAGTATTTATACTTCTAAGTTTTATTTAACCTGTATCTCAACTCATGACAATATCTTAAATTCAAATCTTAATTATCTATAAACATTCAAACTTTTAGCAAATCAGTAACCTGGTAATTGATTTTCCCTTAATATTTTAATTTAACATTTAATATTTATCTTTTTTCTAAATTTTAATTAAACACGATTCCTTTGTCAAATTCCACATATGATCTAAAATACAGACCTTATATGTAAAATCTATCATATATCTTAACAAACTAAGACAATATAATATTCTTATTTCAATATTTATATTTCTAAATTTTATGAAACCAATTTTTTTTATTTCAAATCATTACAATATATGATACCATTCTTTGAATACTTCAACGAATGTCATATAAAAAGTCAAAACTAGTTTTCTCTCTTTTCAGAATGCCAAACTCAGAATAATGGGTTTAAATTGCAGACTGCAAAAATACCTAACAATTACTTTTGACAAGTGCAACCAATTAGTCAAAAGTTAGTAAGCTTCCCTTCACTGGATACAGGGCAGAAACTAGCCAGCCATCTAACTAGGCTATTTAATTGGGGTTTTTACATTGAGCAGGTATTCACCATGACAATTAAAATGTCTGCTTGCAACTCTATGATTCTAATTACCATCAGTGAATCTGCTTTGATTTTTGACTGTCACAGCTCTCAGATAAAACACAGTAACAAAAATAAAATTCAGGCATGTCAGATTGAAGTGTGAAAAGTCTTCTTGAAATAGTTAATGAAAAAAAATTCTCATTGCTTCAGTATTAAATATCATAAAGTTCCAAACATACCTTGTGAATAAAAATACCCATCAAGTGATATTATTATAATTACCTGTGTATTCTGAGTGGGTATTTGTAAAGACAGAGCTAATGCATTGTGATCAAAAGTTTCATCTAAGGCCAGAAGTGCACCATGAACTCCACTTTCTATAAGGTTATTTGCATATTCTTTAAGGCCAATTGACACCACCCAGTGAATCATCCTGTCATTGCTCCAAACAAGGACATCTATATAAGGAAAAATAAATATTTAAGTCATCAAATAATTGATCATGTGTACTTGCCAAAGATTAAAGGATGAGTTCAGATTTCTATACTATTCAATGATATAAGATTCAGTGGAATCTCCAACTGCTCTCACTGATTTCCCCTTCCAGTACCTCCCACACTGTTGCAGAAACTTCCCTCAAACAAGTCTGTAAAAGCACAAAGAAGGAAGAAATGGCAAAACTAGTTCTATTTCTTTCAGTGGAACAGTCTTAATAGTTTCACCAGTAATCTGAATGAAAGCCCAACATTTACCGGGGGGAAGAGGGGGGGCTGATAGATCGTTGGGTTATTGTCCTACTGAACATCAAATTTCAGAAAAAAATAGTTTTACACATTTGGACTTTATGCTCACAAGATGTACAATTTATTTGATGAAGTATTTTCATATGAACCACAGTTTGTAGTTCAAATAGGAGTGAAAGTACTTAAGGAATGAAATCAAGTTACATATTTTGGTGTTAGTACATTATAGCTCTTTTATTTTTTCCCAGGATTTATTATAGCCTTGCATTTTAACAATAGATGACAAAAACAGTTATAGCTGATAAATTCTCCAAATTTCATTAACTGCACTATAGTATTGCTAATACAGTTTTCACAGACTACATTTTTTTTAAAGAATTCAGCTTATGCTCATTTAATATACATTACAGCCTGTTTTATCAATCATGCTAAGCCTAGTTTGGGCTTAGCATAATGTGTGAAGCCAGCTGTTATGGATTATAATGATGATGCGTATAAATAAAATCCTAGCTTTGTAGAGTATATGAATGTAGCCACTAAATAAAGCATAAGGGAAGGGAAGGATATTTAAAAGATAGAAACTCCATGGACTTATTAATTCCCCTTTCTGGCTGTATACCTGAGCTGCACTGATTAGTCCATAAAAAGCTTTCTGAAAGCTGGCACAGAGTTAAAGAAGACAAGTTTCATTGTTCAGGATGCATTATACACAATTAATAAGCCTGAATAGTTTTACTTACTTTATAGTTTATTGTCTCTCAATCTGCTTAATATAAACATCTTAAGAACAAAGAAATTATATAATGCTATTGCTTGGTTAAACAAATTGAACATAGGATGAATAATAAGAAGTTGGGCATTTTATGGTAATCTTGCATAGAACCTAAGAAGCATCTCTGAGAATATTTACAACTATGCAGTCTTTTAATCAATGGAAAACAACTGTATTAAGATAACTGTATTATTTATTATATTTATCACATTTATTTCCTATCCTTTTTTTTTTAAGCAACTCAGGGCAGCATACATAGTGCTATCCCCACGACAACCATTCTGTGAGATGCGTTGGGCACTAGTCCAGGATCACTCAACTAGTTTCTATGCCTAAGAGAAGCTTAGAATTCAGTCTCTTGTTCTCTAGTGCAGTGCCTTAACTGCTATGTCAAACTGTCTTGGTCCTGAAGTTGTATATTTAATAAATTATTAACAGCATCAAAGCCAGAGAAGCAAAAGTCTACCTTTAATTTCATTCAGGCTTCCTTCTCTTCTTCTTTCAAGTTCTTTTCGGTCATAATTTAATCTTCGGAGAGACATAATGCCACACTGGAAGCTATTTCTTTAAAAGTGTTTTAAAAAAAGAGAGAGATTAAACACTGCAATTGAAATGTCTACCGGTATTATTAATTACTATTTTAAATATATTTACCTGTGAAAACTGTCTACCATTTTAAGTTGACCACGAAGATCTTTTTTAGTTAAATGGTCCAACATTCTAGCATCAACAAGACATTCCATAAAATAACTGCGATACTGAGGAAGCCCCAAACTAGGAAGCCATTCATTGCCAATCCATTCGTGGTTCATATCACCATAGGCTAAAGTCTATAAAAAAAAATACAGCAAGGGATTATTTGAAATAAGGAACTATTACATATAAATTGGGGACTGAATCCAGCATTTTTCTCTACTGATAGGAACTGCTCTAAGCAGAGACTTGTTTTTCTGACAGAATAAAAGATGTTAACTGTTCTAGTTTTTAATCACCTATAGTTCCTAGCATCCTGTCAGTTAACCATCGGGAGAATGTCTCGCTGTGAGATGACTCTGGGTGGCTCACAACATTAAACAATAAGGCCATAAAATACAAATATATATTTAAACATTTAAATTTATTGTTTTTAATATGGGGAAGCCGACCAGAATCACCTTGCAGCGAGATGGGTGGCAAAGAAATTTAACAAATACATGTCAATTTCTAAAGTCTTTTAATATTTCAAAAATTATTCAGAATATGAATATTTAAATAAGAATTATTCTGAAGAAAAATTAATTGATGTGTTTCTGTTAAATATATAAATAAGCACTGAAAATTGGATTTTATGATTTAATAAATTTTAGCTAATGCTTAAACATGTAAAAGAAAAGTCTCCAACCTGAGCCCAGCTTCCTTCCTCATCTTCCTGACGTTAGGTAGTTAGAAAAAGTAAAAGGACATACAATGTTAGTATTTTAAGTTTAGTAATTTAAGTAAATTCAAGCTAATGGCTACAATCCAGGGCGCAAGGGAGATAAATAACCCTGTAAATCCATATTAAGTTTTTCTCAATAGACATTTTATCGCTGCATGATTTACAAATTGTACTTATCTATCCCCAAACAGTAAATATTTTAGAGTGTAAAATTATTCTCCTGGATTGTGGTCATATTTCAATAGTGAAAAAAGCAACATGCTATTTCAAGATAAAAGAACCATGCATCCAAAATTGTGCATATATGCATCTTTCTGAATATATTTATATCTTCAGGAAGACTGAGATACCACATACTGCTTTATTTTTCCACACAAGAAGCAGCCTCTATATAAAAACTCAAGGAAAATTTTAAGAAGTGGCATCTCGTACAACATTAATACATTGATCTTCTTTGAAATATACACAGGCAAATGTTCTATTCTCCTCTCAGCTACCCAATGATCTTGGTGGAAAAACATTTTACAGCATGGCTGATAAATTTCAAATGGGTTAGTCATTAAAATCAATCATAATTAAGAATCTAGTTATATTAATATTTCTATTTTTCCAGATGTGTATGATTCAAGCAATCAAGAAGTAGAAGCACTTCCACAACTAACCGTTTGTGGTGTAGATGTAAGATTTTCCATTTCTTCGTGCGTTACCCAGACATTTCCTGTAGTCTAAAATGACCCCATAGTGAAACAATCACATCCAATGAAAGGAAAGCAGTAACAAAGAGGAAAGGTTGCAGAATATATAAGCAACAGATGTGTTTAAGGAGCAGGCATGGGCGAAAGCAAGTTTCAAGACCATTAAGTATAAGCTGATGTGAAAAGCAAGCCCCACAGGTAAATACATTTATCTCTATTAAATGCAAAACTATATTTTAAAAAAAGTGTAATAAATAAAATTGCTATATTATGGCTTCCAGACATAATATTTACACTGAGTATTCCAATTATATTTTGGAGAGTGCTTCAGTTGCTTTTAAGTTATTTGCCAAATATCTATTTTCTGTTCCGAAAATATAATATACAGTACTTTAGCAAATCAGATCCTCTTGTGCACATTCATCCCACATTTTCTAGCTTATGGTAATTAACAACAAAATTGTGGTTTGCGCTTCTCTAGCCTAGGATTGCAAACCATTTTCAAACTGATTTGTGATCCTGGATTTAAGAACAAGTACAAACCACATTTTACTAATAGAACACAAGCAGAATATATTTTATTACAAATTAGATAGTAAGTATAACATGCAAGATCAAGATTTAATTATGTACCAGTAAGCCATTATTTGGCACTTTACATTAACCACCCAAGGGAATTTAGAAGTTGTTTTTTAAGATCCAATTATTCTTTAATTGCCCCAATTTTCTGTCAAATCAGTATTTTTTCCACAGTTATTTTCGTAAGAGGAAAGCCTGTCATCCAAATGTTTTAAAATTGCAGTTCACAAAATATCCAGTCAGTCTAACTGTTGGCAATGTTAGCTGGGAAATGAAGAAATTGTAGTCCAACAGTTTTGGAAGAAATAAGATTAGGGAAAGCTATGCTAATCCTTAATTGCTGGGAGATGTATATACGCAGCCAGATCTGGATGCATAGCTATATTACAGTTTTCATCTAGTTCCCATTGAATTTGCTGATATTAATCACACAGTGATCACTACAAATAAAATGAAATTAAAATGTACTGGACAAAATATATTAGACTAAATGCACTATGAAATGTATCTAATTGAAATTTACCAGTGGTGGCCCCTCACTTACTAGAACATTGCTTGGACAGAACTATAGTACTATTTGCTTTATCGAAGTACCCATGTGTAAAGTATTTGGCATCTAGGTGGTTCTGGCTAATCCACATGTCTTGCATGAGCAGGAAAGGAACTTTTAATTTCCTAAGAAAGCCTGCTAAATTTCTCTCACTTTTTTCTGTCCTGCATATCTCATCCTGCATCACTGTAGAAAGCCTACTGATCCTCAGGAACAGATTGGTGGCAAAGAAGGTGAACACGTGACAGAAAAACTATGGGCACAGTTCCACTGAATCCAGTCTCTTCTGGATTCCAGTCAGTACAAATTTAAAGTTAAGGTCCATAAACACTGGTTGGTCTCAGTAGCCAAAAAATAAGCTCCATTCCTTTACTGTATTATGTTTTTAAAACAAACTTCTCTTCCCTGCAACAAACTCTAAACATTGTAGTAAGACAAGCCAGGTTGCAATCCTTTCTTTAGAGCTAAGTTGGAGGACTATCTGCTACTTCACTTTCAAAGTATTTCAATGGCCTTGCTCACCAGAGAAATCATATGTCAGCTTTTACATTATAAGTAGCTTAAGAAAAAAAGTAACAAGTTATTACAGACTTATTTAAGTAGTTTATTTCTTGTCATTTTCTTCTTAATGTTCTCACAACACTATTTTTTCTCTCAAGAGCATCATCTTATTGAAGAGAATAGCTTATGCCCATAACAAACGTAAATGAGTAGAAATTCTGATTTTCTCATCAGTCTCTTCATGTCATTGTCCAAGTTCTCTTACCGTTCTTGATGTAGGAGGAGCCGATGGACTCGTTAGTGACATAATTTCTTGTATGGCAAGTCTCAGTTTTAACCTATGTAAAGGATTACTGATTCCAATTTCACGCTGTATTTCAGTATCCGATAAGGCTGACATTATAGCACCACTTTTCACATTTGCACGGCAAGCAGCCACATACCAAGCTGGCATCCCAACCCACAACTGGAAAAAAAAAATACAGAAAGGTATATAATTACTTAAAAGTTGCAAATTAAAGGAATTATTATTTGAAATTAAAAAGATTTCTTACCTCTAACCAGACAACCACTGTGGGGCCATCCCATTGAGCAAAAGGCAGACCCTGCCTCCGAGCTTCTTCAAGAAGTTCATGCCTAAGAAAATCAGCAACGTACATTAATATATTTGCTTCACTACTGCCCTCTATAATCTTTCTTCCTTCATTAATTTTATTACACATTATCGGAAGCTGCAAATTGCCCCCAAGTTGAGTAGAACTTTTTGTCCCTTTAAAAGCCAAATAAGTGACTTCCAGTTCCGGGTCGTGGCGCTTCTAGTCATACAAGGAGACTCGTCTCGTCGGCTAACCTCCCCCCGTCGGTAGACCCTTATGCGGGTCTAAAGTCGCCCTGGAGGATGCGACTTCTGTCGAAGAGGCTTTGCTCGGCCGCGGAGGAGCGGCGGCTCCTCCAGCTGTCCGGGCCAGACTCTGAGGGCCGACGGAGAAGAAGATCAGCCAGTAAAATGAAACTGCAAGTCCCAGAATAGCTAAGCTTTGAATCCACCGTGATGAATCCGGGTGAGATCTTTCTTTTTTTTTTCCCCTCTCTTTTTGCTTTTCTATCTTTTTTGCCTGTAAGAGCCCTGTTGGAACTATTTCCCTGGCTTGGAAAGGCAGCTTCTACGTGTCTGGGAAGAAAGGCGAACAAAAAGAATAGAATGAAGCCTTAAAAACTACGTTTTCTTTATATAAGTACTTTTTGGGGTACTGGAACAAAAAAACTTTTTTCCTAAGAACTTTATTATCAGCCTATGTTGGTGTGTCTTTTTTTTTAATACTTCTTCCTCTATTTTTTCCCTGAAAAAATAGGAAAAAAGGGGTGAGAGAGGAAAAAAGAAAAAAAATGAAATGAATGACATTTGAAAAAAGATTTTTTTTTAGCTTACTGAGGACATCTACTGGTTAAAAGCTAATATGGCAATTGGAGAGGAGATGACTTCTTTATGAGAAAGTTAATTTGATGAAGTTGAACAATTTTTATAAAATGGAGCTGCACTCACATTTAAACTGCAAACTTATTTTGGAAAAGATCTGAGACTAAAGTGGAAATATGTGTTACAATGAAAGAACTTACTACAGAATTAAGAACCAGAATTTCTTCTTCAAACTTCAAAATTGACTTTCAGACTGTACCTGATTCTTCTACAAAACAGATTATACAAGGAGAAGACTTAACTGAAAATAAAGAGAACTTGATTTTGCCTTATAAACAATTTACTTATGATGCTGAGAATCAGAAAAAGCAAAGACTGCGACTTCAAATCTTAAAGCAACAAGTTTTCATGGTTAAGAAAATCAGAGGGCCAATGCAAAGATCAAGATGGCTCTTACTGATCCAAATACTACTATAAGCAATAAAAAAAGACTTATCAGCTGGAAGGGAAGCTTTGCTATGGAAACCCACTTGGCATTTGAAAAAACCTAGAATAAGACTAAAAAAAAGAGTGAAAATTAAAGTGTTATGTAATGGACTAAAGGCAATCTAGAATTATGGACTGATTTAAGGACTAAGATTATGAGTTAGATGTGCGATTAATGGAAGTTATATAAAACTTACCTATATGAAAATTACTGATGATTTATTTGTTTGATGACTAATGAATTGAAATAACCTAAAGTTTGTTGCTATTTGGTCAGTTTAAAGAGATTGATTGATGGATTAGATAGCTTTAGAATAAATTATTATTTTAACTTAAAAAGGAGATATTTTTTGGTAATGGATTAAAGGTAATTTAGAATTATGGTTTGGTTTTAAGATTAAGATTGTGAGTTAGAAGTGTGAGAAAAAAGAGTGATTAATGAAATATATATTAAATGGATTAAGATTATGTTGTTCTTTTTTTTTTCTTTAGGACAATAGGGTTACTTGCAAGAAATTTTTTATGTAATTTTGAGTTAATTTAATAAGATGATTTGTTTGTTTGATAATATGGATGTTATTAGTTATGATAGATTATCATTTTAACTTAAAAAGGAGATATTTTTAGGTAATGGATTAAAGGTAATTCAGAATTATGGATTGATTTTAGGATTAAGATTGTGAGTTAGAGGGGGGGTTTTGCGCATGCGTCAAAGTGGATAGACGCTATGCCGGACGCTCTCCAAACAAATATTAAAACATCGGAATTAAACCTCCGCTAAACCCTTCAGAGCCTCAAACAATGTTAGACTAAAGAAAACAGCTAAAACTTCTGAACCTGGAAATACCCTGGGTGGATTGGAGAAGGATAAGGAGCCGTAGGAAACTTTACTTTCTGTTCTGAACTGTAAGTAATTAAAGTTGCAACAGAGAGAGAAAATGGCGGCGGCCACGGAAGTAGAACTTACAAAAAGAATGGAGGCTTTGGTGCAAACTTTTTCTGTTATTGGCCGGCAGATAAAAGATATGCAAGATATTGTTGCAAAAACAGCGAATGAGTTAATAGAGGTGAAAACAGAACAGAAAGCGCAGGGTATCAGGGTAAAGAAGTTGGAGGAGGATAGAGATCAAGATCGCCTTCGGTTGCATATTTTGGAGGACAGATCAAGAAGGGCTAATATACGCTTGAGGGGGTTGAAACAAGATTTCGCTGACGGTAGAAACATGATTCAGAATGTTAGCCAATGGTTTAAAGATAATAAAATTGAAATTGAAGAAGACCAAATTGAACGTGCACATTGGGTTTTTGGTATACGAAGAAATGGAATCCAAAGGGACATTATAATCAAATTTTCTTTTGAAAAAACAGCTACGGAAGTATATAAAGATTTAAAGAAAATTACCAACCTTAATTGTAAGGGGATCCCAATCAGAGTTCTGAAAGACTTATCCAGGCAAACATTACAAGCCAGAAATAAAATGAGACCAGTTGCGGATGCCTTATTCCACAGAGGCATCAGATTTAGCTGGCAATATCCGGCGATCATAATTGTTTATAAAGATGGGAAAATGTACCGGGCGCAATCTTTGGATGAAGGGAAAGAATTGTTGGTGAAGCTCGGCTTTGATCTGGATTTAAATCAGCAGACGGAGAAAGACACGGAGGCAGCTGGAGCAGTTGGGAACGCAAGAGTTAAAAATGTTAATGAGCTGATTGCAACGGCCCTCCAGCCCTTGGAAATGGAAGTGGGTGGAGAAATTCAAGCGTTGGAAGAAAGGCTAGCACTTTTAAAAGGCAAAGAAAAAGAAAAAGAACTGCAAAAGGCGATGCAGCTGGCCTCAAAAGAAATTCACAAAGAGGCAGAACTAGCAGAAGACCCAGCTAAAGAGGGCAGGATCACGAGGCAGAAGAAAAAATGAACAGTTTGAAATAGTGTGATTCACAAGGTTTTCCTACTTGTAAGGGGAGTGATAAAGGCCTAGTCCTTAGTTCTAACTTTAAACTTTGAAGCAAATAGGTAAAGGAGGCTTGGGGAGGGGGAGTGCGGGGGCTTTATTCTTGATGTGATTTTTATTAAAACTGTTTAGGGGGAGCAGCAGATTCGGCAGAACCGCACCCCCAATGGTGCCTGGCCGTTATAGTGGAATGTTTTTCCGCTCTTTTCTCATGTTGAGAGAAGCGGAGGGGCGGCACTCTGGTGGGAAGATTTTTTTATAAAGGTGGAAATCTCATTAAAGCTCTGGGTTGCAGGAGGGAAAAATATTAAATGGAAAAGTTATGAGTGATCAAACAATTATGGCAGTGAATATAAATGGTCTGGCATCGTCCTTGAAAAGGTATAGATTAATGAAATTAGCAAAAGAAAACAGTGTGGACTTTTTGTTCCTCACTGAAACTCATAAGGTAAAGAAAAAGATGGATAAATTGATTAATAATAGTGAATGGAGGATTTTTGAATCTCGGGGACAAACAAACAGTAAAGGTGTGGCGATATTAATTCATCAACGGAATCAGTTTCAAGTGGTACAAACAAAAGGGGATAAGGAAGGAAGATTATTATTTGTTAAAGTTAAAGTAAATCAAATGACGATGACTTTAGCAGTAATATACGCTCCAAATGTAAATCCTAAACAATTTATATTGAATGCAAAACGTAAGTTAGACGCTTTCTCAGAAGGGACTGTGGTATTCGCAGGGGATTTCAACGTGGAAATAATGGCGGATAAGAAAGAAAAGAAACAATTGAATTTAAATAAATTAAATATGATAGACACTCATGCTGATAAACTACATAGGGGAACGTTTTACTCTGCAAGACACAATAAGTTTAGTTGTATTGATTATATACTAGTGAATAAATTAGGAAGTATTCAAATCAAAAAAGCAGAAATAAAAGACAATTGGATTTCAGATCATGCTCCTATAATTGCAGTCTTGAAAATACATTTTAATAGGAAACAAAGAATTTGGAGATATAATCAGGTAGTCTCAGTGAATGAAAAAAATAAAGAAAAAATACAGAGAGAAATTCAGGAATTTTTTAAAACAAATGAGGATGGGGAAATAAAGCAATCAGTAATTTGGGATACTAAAAAGGCAGTTATTAGAGGACATTGTATTAGCCTGGAGTCTTTTATTAAAAAAAGTTGGAGATGGGAAAGAGAGGAAAAAATTAGAGAGATAGAGACAATACGTGAAAGATTAAGGATGACAAAGAATAGGGAATGGAATAATTTATTAAAAATTAAGCAGAGACAATTAAAGGATATAGAAGAACAACAATGGAATAATATGAGGATAGCGGTAAAGCAGAGAATTGAAATATGGGGAAAAAAGTCAGCAAAACAAATGGCAAACCATTTGAAAAGAAGGAAAGAAAAATCAAATATCAATGCTCTAAGAGATAAGAATGGGTTATTAAAATATGATAATAGAGAGTTAGAAGCTGTAATGAAAGAGTTTTATGGAAAATTATATGAGAAAGATCATGTCACTGTACAAGATATAGAGGTTAATGAAGAGTTAAATGAAGAAGAAAGACAATTGTTGAATGCAAATATAACAAAGGGAGAAATAACTAGAGTTATTAGAAATTTGAAACCTGGGAAGGCCCCAGGCCCTGATGGGTTTACAGGAGAATATTACAAAACATATATGGAGGTTTTATTACCACATTTGGAGAAATTATATAATAATGTTTTATTAAACATGGATATTCCACAAACGTGGAGAAATTCTGAAATTATAACTATCCCAAAACCAGAACGAGATTTAAAAGAACCTGGTTCCTACCGCCCAATCAGTCTGCTAAACCAAGATTATAAGATTTTTATGAAAATTCTAGCAAATAGATTAGGAAATATATTACCCAGAATAATAGGGAAAGATCAATATGGGTTTATAAAAGGAAGAAGAATTTATGAACCAATTAGAAATATAGTGAATGTGCTACACCATGCTACAAGAACTAAACGGAAATTAGGATTGTTGAAGTTAGACGTTTATAAAGCTTTTGACAAAATAAATCATGACTATCTATTTCGATTATGTAAAACTTTCAACATGGGAAATAGGTTCAGTCATATTATACAAGAAATATATAAAAAAAATACAGCTTATATTAGAGTAAATGGGAACAGAACAGATGAGATAGAAATAAATAATGGAACTAAACAGGGGTGCCCCCTATCTCCGATGCTCTTCGTAATGGCAATTGAAACACTAGCTAATAAAATTAGAAAAGATAAACAGTGGAAGGGATACCGAATTGGAAACTTAGAATTAAAATTAAATCTCTTTGCCGACGATGCCATAATAGTTACAGAAACACCAATAGAGATGGTAAAAAGAATGACAATTTTACTTCAAGAATTTAAAGAACAATCAGGGCTAAGAGTAAATATGGAAAAATCAGAAATTATTTGTTTAAATACTGGACCCAAAGAACAGATTGAGATACGCAAAGTATCAGGTTTAAAATTGGGAAGTAAAAGGATGAAATACTTAGGAATATGGTTACTAAAAAATCCAGAAAGAATGGCTGAGTTTAATCATAATTTAGTATGGAAAAAGATTCAGAAGCAGATCACAAACTGGAAAAATAAAAATTTAAGAAGAATGGCAAAGATTAGGGCATTAAAAATGATGATAATTCCAAAAATGTTATATATGTTACAAGTAATGCCGGGGACCCTCCCTAAAGCAAGATTAAAAGAGTGGGATAATAAATTGAATCTTTGGATTGAAGGTAATAAGAGACCAAGAATTAAAAAAAGGTGGTTGGTAGCCATGGAGAGCGAAGGGGGGTGGGGACACCCGTGTTTGGAATATTATAGGGATGCTTATCAAATAGATAGATTAATGGATTTACAACTATTTGAAGAGAGATTCTGGGTAAGATTAGAAAAAGAAATTAATGATATACAGGATGAAGAACTATTATTTAGGAAATGGAATAGGATAGATATAAAAAGCTTAATAGACCCCGCTAAGGCAGTTATAGAGAGTTGGACGAAATGGCAAAGTAAATTGAAAATGACGAATTCTAAACTAGCGACGCTGCAGGTAATAAATACAAATAAGGAAGGTAATCTCACGAAAATAATAAGGGAATTAAGGAGTAAAGGAATAATGAGAATTGAGCAATTATATGAAAAAGATGGAAAGATTATTAGAAGTAAACTAGAGCAATGTCTGGGCCAAGAAAGATGGTTACAAGTTAACGCAATATGCACATATTTAAGTAGACGTGAGAATAAAGAAACATTCCTCAGACAAGAAACAATTTTAGAAAAGATATTACAAGAAAAGAATAAGCGCACAAAAGCGCAAGCAAGTAATATATATAGGGTCTTATTGCGAGTAGAGGAGGAAGTTGTAAAAGGATTGACAAGGTATTGGCAGGACGAATTAGAAATTAATGAATGGGAAATGGAAAGCATAGTGGAAGACATCAGGAAGATTAAAAATACAAGGATAAGAGAGATGAGAAGAAAAATTCTACATAAATGGTATTATACACCATTACAATTAGCGCACTTCCATAGGGAGAAGAAAGGGAATTGTTGGCATGGATGCAATGAAAAGGGAGTATTTATGCATATGTTTTGGGAATGCGCTGAAGTTCAAAAATTTTGGAAGCAAATACAAATTGAGGTAAATAAGATGCTAAATATTAATTGGAGAATAACTAAGGAAGTGGCGCTATTAATAAAAAATAGTGAGGTAAAGGAATACAAGGAAATTAAAACTGCAGCAATAGAAAGCGCACAAGCAACTATAGTGCTTGGGTGGAAAGATGCGAAGAAATGGAATATACAAAATTGGTGTAAGTACATGGTAGATCACATTCACTATCAAATAATGGAAATTAGATTACACAATTATAATGAAGGTAAATTGGTGGCAACGATGAAGCGGTGGGAAAAGGTAAAAAATTATATGTTGAACTTAATAGGCGATGCAAAAATAAAGAATAAAATTCAGTCACTCTATAAAGTATGAATAATGTAACCCAGAGTTGAGAAGTATATATGTAACAGAAATTGAATCTTCCATATTGGTGGTGGGATTAATGTTCGTTAATGTTTGTATTTTGTCTGGTGGAGGGCACTTTTCACAGTGCACTGTTTTATGTGTTCAATTAATAAAAAATTTAAAAAAAAAAAGATTGTGAGTTAGAAGTAAGAGATTTTCCCCCCACACACCCTTAGGACAATAGGGTTACTAGCAAGAAATTTATTATGTAAATTTGAGTTAATCAAATAAGATGATTTGTTTGTTTGATAATATGGAGATTATTAGTTATGATAATTAACTGGATGTAATTTTAATTATGTTTAATGGATTGAAAGGACTTAAGGTTTGATTTTCTCTTGTTAGTAAAAAGAAATTGATTAATTGATAGACTAGATATGTATAGGATAGACTAATACTTTATTTTAATTAAGGGATATTAGTGGAAGAATTAAAGGAAATTTATGAAAAAATCAAGGAACTAGAATATATTTGGAAGGGATACCCAAATTGATATGGTTTATATTTAAAGTTAATTTGACTATGGTAGCATAAATTTCTAAAAGTTTTAAAAACAGATATAGGTTGATTAAATTTAAGCTAGACTGAACTACTTTCAATAAGTTATGCTATCTAAGGGAATAAGAGAGGGAATACTAGATGTATTGATTGAAATATGTATAAATGTTTTGGTTTTGGATGTTTGTTTACCCTAGCACCACGGTGTGCCTTGAGCATTTTTTTTCTGTAAAAATTAAAAAAACAATAAAATTTATTTAAAAAAAAAAGCCAAATAAGTTATGAAGGAGAAGTTTCTAACCTAAACATTTTCTTAATATATTGGAACTTACTTTTTTTGCAGTTTTCTATTTTTTTCTGCTTGTCCTCCAAGTTTTCCAAGCCCCAAACCATCTTGAGTTGAACTTTCTGCTTCTAATACACTAACTGTAAGAAACAGTAATTACAGTGATAAATATCTTCTCTAATGTTTCTGAATTAGTGTTAGATGTGCATAAAAAGGGGAAGGCACATCTCCTATCATTATGTCTGTTGTCCAGCAATCAATGCACTGCTATCTTAATTACTTAGTGACTTTAAATTCATATTATTAATGAATTTAATTCGTATGTTAACTAGTGATGCTATGTATATTGTTTGGGGGGGGTCATTCAAGTAATTAAATTCAAAGACATAATTCATATCTCAGGAGCTGCCACAAAGAAGAGAGAGTCAAGCTATTTTCCAAGGCACCTGAAGGCAGGACAAGAAGTAACGGGTGGAAACTAATCAAGGAGAGAAGCAACCTAGAACTAAGGAGAAACTTCCTGACAGTGAGAACAATTAACCAGTGGAACAGCCTGACTCCAGAGGTGATGAATGCTCTAGTACAGGAGGTTTTTGGGAGGAGACTGGACAGCCGTTTGTCTGAAATGGTGTACGGTTTCCTGCCTGAGCAGGGCGTTGGACTAGATGACCTCCAAGGTCCCTTCCAACTTTATCATCATCATCATCATCATCATTATTATATTATTATTTTAGGAACCCTAAATGAAATGCAGCCCTTGAAACTAAAGTAATTGCGTCCTCTCTAGCATGGCCACTTGGAAGGGTCTTCCCTAATTATCCTTGTAAATATGTGCAAATATAGGAGGCAGCTTTGCTGGGAGTATTGCTTATATGAGTCTTGAATTGTAGCAGCTCAAGTATAAAATGTTTACGAACATCCAGACCATAAAAGATCTATATCCCAAAAATACAAAAATTAGCACTTTCACACAAAATTATATAGTTAAGTTTCTGTGACCCATGACTTTAGTACATATCTGAGAAATGGCCTTTATAATTATCAGTATGTGTAGGAGAGTTAACTGTATTATTTAAGTTAGGTTCTGCTAATTTGAATATCGTAGACATAGTCTACATTATTCAAATTAGCAGAATCTAACTTAAATAATACAAAAGATAACTGTCTTTTGCCAGAAATTGACTATAGTTTTTACTTCAAATATTACAAATAAGTAATTTGCATAATAGTTATCCTAGCATTTATTCAACTTTTATATTTTGGATTAGTAATATACCAACCTTGTCCCAGGATCTCTTTATTCATCTGTCCAGATCGACCTTTTTCTTTCTTACCAAATAGGCGGCCAATTGAGGATTTGATCCCCTTCTTTTTAGGAGCTTTGTGGAGAGAATCTTGACTGCTATTACTGCTACTGGGATTGCTTATTTGTCCATCTTGAGAGCCTGTAGAACTGTAGGACACAAAATGGTTAAGCCATTTCTAAAGTATTCATTACTCATGCCTATTCTGATCTAGGATCATTCAGTTAATAAGTAATAAATACAAATATATTTTAATGACACAGTACACATTCAGCCTAAAGATTTGAGTGCAAAATGAAGACCATAGATTTTTAATTAATTTAATTAATTAATTAAGTTGATTTTAAAGTAAATGTTTTGACTTGATGTTTATTAAAACCACCGTAACAGAATTTTTAAGGAAATTTCTACATAAATTTGAAATTGAAACCAGTTATAACATCACCTGAACTTCTATCATTTTTAAAATCCAACAGAAATACATAAATAGAGAATCTATCAATATAAATAATTGTAATTACTACTGTGGATTCTTTCAGTTAATTGTATTTTAAATAGCTATGGAAAATTAATTATTTCTGACACATTTTGTTATTACACTATAGTTTACTATTGCTATTATTAAAATATTTCTAGACTGTTTTGGTGCTAACAAAGACCCCTAATTAATTTATAATGTAATCAAACCCAATCTATTTACTAAAATACTATTAAAGAGAATTATATTAACACAAAAAAACCCCAGAGAAGTTGCAAGGTGTCAACTTCAATATGTGAATTAAGCAAAACCGAAAATCAGATGGACTAAGACTACTAGCAAGCTTGACTACTATAACCACTTTCAGATACAATTTCCCAGTACTCCCAGATATGGTTCTAAAATTATTTTTTATTGTTTTTGAACTGGTAAAGCCATAAAAATGGGAAGTTAATTCAAAAGGAAGCAGTGTTGCAATTATTCAGTCCAAAAGCTGTTTAAAATTTAGGTGATAAATTTATGTATTTTTTAATTAAAATCCATTTAGATCTTATGATTAAGTTTAAGTAAACAGAAATGTACCAAGTCAGCACAAAACTGAACGGGATTTTTTCCTCCTAGAACTGTGTTTAGCATTGCAGCTTTAGTTTGGTATCTGAAAGTCATGGAAATTATGAAATTTGCCACAAGTAGAAAGCACCTGTTTTCCACCTTATCAAAGAATGTGAGGAAAAAACATTGTATTAGTAGAGAAAAGGGAAGAGCAGTGATACTGGGAGCAAGAGGGTATAACGCCTCCAAGAATTATCTCAAATAGTCTAGAAGACAAACTGCCAACAAAAGTAAAGGCCTCCACAAATGGGGAAAAGAGGTTAAAAAAAGAGAACATTTAGAAAACAGGCAGCAATGCAAACTGGTCTTTGGACGCCAAAGGAACAAATAACATAACCATACAAAGATGTTTCTGATACAGATCTCGATCTTTATTCAAAAGACTTACTTTCGAAGATCTCTTATATCTTCCTGGCTCATTGTATGCAAAGCTCCTTTGTAAGATTTATCCAAATGCAATGATCGAGGTGAAGAAGGTGGTGAGGTTTCACATTTTATTGTAGCCTTGTCATCTCTAACTTCTTCTCTAGAAACTGGAGACTAAGAATGAATGCAACTTAAGTATGCCTTGCATCTTAAATTAAGATATGAAAACAGAGCAGTAAACAAATTTTAACTATTACAAATTTCTCTGTCTTAGAAATTGCTCTTTTCATAAGTGAATAGATAAATTATCTCTCAAGAAAACTATACAAATAAGAAGAGGTGTTTATAATTTTTTTATCATAAGTAGGTATGATAATGCACAAGGAACAATGTGCCTTGCAACTGAACTATATAAATTTGAAATTGCTTTTGGAAGATCTGAAGTGACTTCCTGAAATTAATAGGTAGAATTCGATAGAGTGTTTTACCGGATTTCTTTTTTTCTTAAAACTTTCAAAAAAAAAACCAGAAATGCAGAGATTTGAAGTAAGGTCTTGTAGAGGAAATAATGTTGTAATATGTATATTAGTTTTTCAGTAACCATTGACAAGCATCACTACTACATTTATTTCTAATCTTTTAGGAATGCAAGTGATCTGAAGGTTTATGCACCTAAAAGACAAGACATTTTCAATGTAGTATACAATAAGAAGGGATACAAAATTAGATCCCATGTTTCTACAGCAAGCTGGCCCAAAGCAATCAGAAAAAGAAGAGTTAATGTGAAATGCACTACAATCAGAAATGCAGACCTTCAACTACCCAATCATTCTCTAGATTGAATCCAAACATAGCTACATCTAAAGGTCAAAGTGATTTCCATTTCATTTTAGTAATGCTTACTGAAATCTGATTTGGGTATAGGTTAGATAACATGATGCTGCCATTGTTCTTTTAAAGAAATCTAAAGCAGAGAAACGGGATGTACGAAAATCCTTACTCTACATATAGGATTTTGGCCTACATTGTACCTTTTAAATTATTTTGTTCTTTGACGAGCAAATATGCAAGTACACTACCCAGTTTCTATCTCTGCTTTTCAATGAAGAAAGGCTTAGTGGAATGTATGTATCTGGAGAATAAGCGAACAGCAAAGATGGACATATAGAAATAATTTGCATAATTAGGAGTGGTCATGTTGACCAAGGCATTTCACACAGAGAGACACACACACATGCATACAAATAATTGTATAATACTAGATTCAACATAAGTCTGCTATTGAAGCTTTACCTTTCTATGGTGTTTCCTTAAATCACTAGGCTGACAGATGCATGCAAAGAAGAGAAAGTAAAATAAAGCAGATTGGTAGATAATTTCAATTTTAAAAGAACTAACATAACATTCTACAATTATTTGGGAAAAGTGAAGTAAAATACCAAGTAAGCCTTGGTAAATTGTAAATTGTTATATTAAATAGAAAATATCTTTGTCCTAAAAGCATGGCTTTGATTTGTAGGGTTCCCCTCCCCCTTTGCAGACCAGTTTAAATATAATCAATCTTGGAGGTCAGTCTTAAGGGCTGGTAAACAATAGAAAGAAATCTTTAACTAGCTATAAGGAGTAAAAGTATATTTTTACCCTAAAAACACTTGGATCCTTAATAACTAAACATTTCAATGAAAATATATATTTATAAGTATGAGGATTCTTGGGGATCTTGCAAGAAAAAGACTGAAGCAAAGATATTGTTCTAATTCATATATACAGGAAAAAAAGAAGAGTTATGATTTATCTTACAACAGAATCCATGGTTATAAAGTTTCCATCAAATCAAGTTTAACTCTTGGTAACTTCATAGAGAGATTTATGTAACTTTCTTGAAATCAAAGAGGAAGTGGTTCCCTATTGCTTTCCAAGATCACTATCCTATTTTCCTGGTATTTTTGGAGGCCTTCCATATAAGTACAGGTAGACCTCGAGTTATAACAGTTTCTTTAGTGACCACTCGAAATTACAGTGGCACTGAAAAAAGTGACTCATGACTGTTTTTCAGACTTCCATTGCACCATCCCCAAAGTCATGTGATCAAAATTTAGATGCTTGGCAACTGACTTATATTTGTGATGGCTGCATGTCCCAGGGTCATGTGATTACCTTTTGAGATCTTCTGAACAGCAAAATCAACGGGGATGCCACTCCATTTAACCGAGTTACTAACTTAACAACTGCAGTGATTCACTCAACAGCTGTGGTCAGAAAGGTTGTAAAATAGGGCAAAACTCACTTAACAACTGTCTTGCTTAGCAACGGAACTCTTGGGCTCAATTGTAGTGATAAGTCGAGGACTGCTTGTACTAAACAGGTCCAACCTTGCTTAGCTTCTATGCCCAGTCAAGAGGGAAAAAGAATTTAGGACAAGTTGCATTTTGCAAAACACAGCTAAGTCTACAATTCAGTTACTAAGTTCCATCACTCCCTACCTGTTTTGCATAAAATATGATTAAAGAAGTCAGAGTTAAGGTTACTAGCTTCAGAACTACTTTCTTATAAGACAAGAAATCATGGTTAGGAGATTCCTGTTGTTGTTGTTTTTAATTTATTGCTAAGGCATAAATCAAGGAGTTCCATTCACAAACAAGTGCCATAAACACCATGTAAAATGGGGAAAATATTAGAGATGTATTTTCTTACAGGGGAAGGAAAGAGAAAAGATGAAACAGGTAATACTTACTAATGTCATAATTCCTAGTCTGTCCACTTCTCGAGCAGGACTGTGTGGCATTCTTCGAGGAGTAGAAAGCCCACTTCCTGGTGGAGAGGAGCCAGAAAGGTTTCCACTAGGAAAGGGAGGTGGGATAGAGTTCATTGATCGGAATCGACCAGGATTGTCTAAATTCCCACTATCCACACGACTTTCTATCTCCTCCGCTCTTTGCTCAGTGTTTTCCTTTTCTTCTTGGATCAATCTAAAGAATTAAGAAATGATGCAATTCATAAAACCAAAGCAACACTACAACCAACAAATACAACAGTTGGCATATATGGAATGTATCTACAGCCCAATGCAACTTTGGGAAAGGATACACATTTAAACACCAGGTAGAACGAAAGTAAATAACTGCAACCTACATAATGAATTTGTTTATCAGTATCTCTTATATTACTTTAAATATACTTTCATGTAATATTAAATTATTTAATTACAGGATTAATCTTAGGGTCTGTGTAGAAGTGCTTGATACAGTTGTAGGAATAAAATAGAAACATACTTTTCAAATAAAGACCACTGAAATTATTCCATTGTGTACAAACTCCAGTCCATTGGAGTTAGGTGGCCAATACATTTAAATAAATAAATACAATTATCAATTACAATCAAAAATAATTTATAATTATTGCAACTTAACAAGTACTTTCCTTAACGATTCACTGACAATACAATTAGTTGGGATAAATAAGTTGTAGTAGCTGCTTATATGTGCTCTATATAATGAAAGCTAACCAACTAATATTCTGTTTCTTGATAACACATCACTGAAGAAATGGTTATTTAGTTTCAGATTCTTACAATAAGAGCAGTGCTATTTTGGGGGAAATGAAAAAGATGTTAAAAATTTTGCTTGCTAATTCTACCCAATAGAAAATAAGCTTCTTTACACAGACCACTGCCTCGATCTTCCTGTTTTTTCAATATGTTAGGTACAATGAATTAGAAAGCAAAAAACAAAAAAAGATATTGATAACTAACTCATCTCATGGATTTCAACCCTTAAAATATTAATTTATAGATTTCTGATAAAACTCATGGTGTGGGCTGGGTTATCTGAGGGAACCCCCCCCCCATCCTCAATTACATCTCTCACCCCATCAGATCTGGCAAAGAGAGGGCACATTATAGTCATGTCCGTCAGTGAATTATATTTGGCAAGTCCCAAGAGACAAGCATTCTTTGACATAGCACCTCTCTTCTGGAATCTTCACTCCCCTCCCCCCCAGAGTGTGATTAGTTCCATTTTACTTATTATATTTTTTTGCCACTTGTCTCGTATCCAGAGTGACTCCATCCCTTTCAACATTCTGCAAAACCTGCCAATAGTAGTGGCCAAAATTGTGGAAACCTTTTGGGAAAAGTGTATTTTTGAGGTTTGATGGCTAGTAACACCACTTATTTTTGGAGTAGGACCATAAAATTATATATCAACGGAAAGATAATTTAATCAAGAATGTAGTGCAACAAAGTTTGTTCAATTATCTGTACTGTATTCTATGAAAAGTTATAGCCAAATAACCAGAAAAAGGAAGCACAACTTGCTTAGGTGGATATCGGGTAGCTTTCCTTCATCTGATTGTAGCCAATGAGCATGAGTGTTTAGAGAGCCAATCAGGTGTCATCTCGTTTTGGCAATGAGCCAATCAGATCACAGTGGGATTCAGTCATTGATGTCATGTATTGAAGCTGAGAGGAGGACATTTGTCAGTATGTTATGTGCTATCAAGTTGGTTGGGTTTTTTTGTGTTCTTTCATTTAGTGAGCTTGTAAAACGTAATAAAATTAAAGTAATGGTGCAAAGAGTTGACTGGTCGCCCAAAAAGCGATGTAAAATAGTATTATTAATTGAACAAGGCTACAATTATAAAGTAGAAGAAAAATTGGTGGAAACTTAACCAAAGGTAGCATTTTTATTGTACACTTTTCCCAAAAGGTTTCCACAATTTTGGCCACTACTTGGCCTGGCGCTCCCTCGCTTACTGTATTTAGTATCATCCTCTCCTGTTTTGTGTGCCTTTTTTTAAGTTAGTTTTTTAATTGTAACTTTTATGTATTTACTGGTTTTTAACTAAGTGTTGTACGGCACCCAGAGTCACTTTCACATTCCATTATGAGGGATTGTTGGTGCTCTCTGAATTTAGTTGTTTTCTTGCAGGTGTTTCATTAGCCAAACTAGGTAACATCGCTACAAGAAAACAAGCTCAGAGAACACCAAGGACCCCTTATTTCAACCATGAGCTACAAATATTCTCCTTTACTGTTTCATCTTTCTGTCTATATTTAGTCATGTTTATTCTCCAGGTTTAAATAATGTTAAGTTCTTGTTCCCTATTTAACACTAACAAAAGTAACTAAACTCTGGCTGACATAGAGTGAAGTACTAATATTTTTAGCTGCACCTACGGGTCAAGCCACTGAAAGGAAGCCAGACTTCTAATGTTACGAGAATAAAAGGACATTAGTGAACTTCAAATGTAATATTGAAAAACAATGACAAAAATTAATCCTGTACCTAATTTCTTTATTGATGGCATCCAATTGCTCCTGAAGCATCATGGCTAAGGTCTGGGCATCTGCCTGACCACTAGGTGACAAGATATCAACTGAGCTGAATATAGTTTCTCTGTCCTCTTCACCATCTGAGATATCAGCATCACTCTCAAAGGCTTGTGCAACATTTGCCAATACACTTGCTTGTTGTGCACGTTCCCAATCTTGCTCATTAAGAGTCTGAACCTATTTAAAATACATGATTTCAGCTGTAATTTTAAATATCTCTTTCATTTAAAAAAATATAAAGTCTGTATAACTTCACTTACATGCTGCAGAAATCAATCACAACAGTAGTATTTAGAATGCAATAAAAGCAAAACAAACATTATTAGATTATATTCACAGGACATATTTTGATTAAAAACTAAGAACATAAATATATAAATGCAACATTACTTAGTGCGTCAACCATTGCCCCAATCCTGTTTTTTTTCTCCTTTATCAGGCAGAATTCATAAACCAACACAAGCTTTATTTTTATAACCCACACTTGTAAAGAAGAAATGAAACAGGATTAGATAATTTACTCAATAAACCACACATACAACTTGGTCTTGATCCATTAGAATCCCAGTTTATGTGAATACAGGATACAGGCTGGATCCAGATTTCTCCAATCAAAATTTCACTTAAGAGCAATAGAAGCAAGGGACATTTTTTAGTAATTCATCCAATGCTTTCTATAACACTTGGAAATGGGCTGGTCTTCTAAAAACAATGTGGGAGGTGCTGTGGAGGGAACAGGGAATGTGCAAGTATCAACCCTTTTCTATCATCTAGCAGGAGTCAAGGCTGGATTGACTCCACAAAAGGAAATAGTTTTAAGTTATGAAATAGTAAGTCTAGATCCAGCCTCTATGCAAATGCTTTGTATGCAGTGGTGAAGCCGTTGGATTAGTATCTAGGAGATCAGATTCAAGTCTATCCATAGTCATGGAAGCTCACTGGGTGATTTTGGGCCAATCACTATGTGTCTCAGCCCAACCTACACTACTGGGCTGTTCTTGTAGAATAACAGTAGGGGAAAGTGCTACCGGTATATAAGCCACATTGAGCTCCTGGAGAAAAGGCAGGATATAAATGAAAGAATCAAAATAGCAGATGGAGGAGAACCATCATTAAAATATCTCTGTTTCTAGTTTCCCTGTAAGCAATGTTGAAATTAACTGTCTTATCTGTTTAGCGCTACAAACAAAGTGCCAATCAAACATTTAAAACCAGCTGCCCAACCTTGGGAGCTGGGTGCAGTAATCTGTGGTAAATTATCAAGCAAACATTCCACCCAAATCTTACTTCTGTAGGTGGGCTGAGGGAAGATTAGTTTTGCATACTTAGTACAAATCATTTTGAATTATTAAAGTATTGTAAGTAATGAATAGTCTTATTATTGATTTATGAATATAAATGTACACATGCACTGAAGTCTGCACAATTTTGCCTTTCTTAGGGTTATATTTTGCAATTCATATTCTTATCTGCCTCATGCATCAAGACTTTCACATAACAGCTGCTTCAAATGCATGTTTTAAATACCTGAACCTGAAATACATAGTTTTTAATCATGTAGCAGGACAAGCTACATGGAATGTTGTTTACAATAAAATAAAATAAAATAATAAAATAAAATAAAATAAAAAAGGATAAAATAAATAAAATAAAATAATAAAATAATAAATAAAAAATAAAAAATAAAATAAAATAAAATAAAAAATAAAACAATAAAATAAAATAATAAATAATAAAATAAAGAAGTTTCAGGGCAAAAAGTCCTCCCCAATAAAACAGTAGCACAGCCCCAAACCACCTATACATTAGATAAAAAAAGCACACAAATCTTTGAAGACTTATATCAATAAACTGAACCAGTTTTGTCTAATGGTTAATGTAATAGACTGGGAGCAGGGAAACCTAGTTCTGCTTTAGGCAAAGAAACCAACTTGGTGATCCTGAGCCAGTCACTTTCTCTCAGCCCTAGGAAGATAAACAATGGCAAAAAATAACTTCTGAAAACATGTAGTTGATAGGGATCAAGACTGACTTGAAGGTAAATTAATAAATAAGTATTTTTAAAATGGTGCACTACCTTAAGCTATTTTAAAAATTATTTGCTTAAATTCCAACTTACCCTTGAAGGCTCATCTCGCAGAGCTGCTAAGCGTCCTTTCTGTGGACGTCGTAGAACTGAGGTGCTGTAGGAATCTGTCTGATTGTCTGCTATAACTGAAGGTACCAGTGGATATCTAAAATCTGGTATACTACCTAAATGTGGCCTACAGAAATTAAAACAGAGGCAGATTTAGCATTAATAATTACTCTCCTATACGTTTCAGTTAGTTGTTGACAATGAAATGGATTAATTTAGCACATCTTGAATGCAGAATGATTTTCACTAATAATTATACCTATGATGAAGAGCAGGGCTTCTGATCCTCAACTGGTCATTTTCAGCCCTTATTGCTTCAACGTTTACTACCAACTGATCCTGTGGGGAAAAAAGATTATTCACATAGCTTAATGTTACAGGTGCATACTTTTTCAAACATATATAAATATTTTAGATCATTCTAAATTTTAAATTTGAATGTCTTTTGAATAAAAATTAAAATATATTGTGTTATCACCCAAATACTCTTCATTCTTTCATTATTGCTGTAAATAATCTACTGGTTTATCAAACACAGGCTTTGAAAAAAAAAGATTAGTGAAGCAAAACAGTTAAGATCCACAATCGGCTATAGTTTTGATATCATTTTTTTAAAAAAACCAAAACGTACAATAATAAAAAATAAAAAAATCCACAAATTGTGCAGAATGACTATTATCTTTGGGCTACTATATTATACTTGGTATGAAACCTTTAAAATTATGAAAGTGAGATATTGCTAGTGCAGAGATAATTGCAACAAAAAGGCATAATATATTAAAACTTCACAAAAGTAAGAGTCTCATTTTTATTTTATTTTATTCATTACAACTTAAGACAACATTTTTATTTTCATCTAATACCTTTTCATTTTGAAGCTCCTCCACTTGCTTCTTGGTACTTTCAATTTCACGGAGAAGGGAATTCTGGATATTAAATTTAATACAAAAGTTAATTAATACAAAGAGCTGTTAAGATTTGGGTCTGCATTTTTTAAAGAATACCTTTTTACTATTTTACTTTTATGATTATAACATATTTAATTCTGCCACCCGTTCTAGTTGATATAAACACTCTTTGCACCCATTCTGCTAAACAAGATCCTACGTTTTCTACTTATTTAAAAATGATATAGACATTTATTTCTTGATCTCCAGATGCTAAGTTTCAGGATAGGAAGTTGCATAATAGTTAATTCAGTGCATTCTATAAGTAGATATAATTGCTTTTTGTTGTCAATGAAGGAGAGATTGTCGTAATAGATAGTTATCACTTATATCTATTAACAGCTGGGGAGATAGAGACAGAGATAGATTGATAGATCGATAGATAGAGAGAGATAGGCGGGCAGGCAGAACTTTATATGTTTATAGTTTTTACAAATATGTTTTATCAATTTATCAAGCATCTACTGCACTTGAAGTAATATTCATTCATATTTAAAATTACTTTATCTTCCAGAGCTGCCATTCTTTCTTTAAGGTGAAGCTGAAGTCTTTCATTAGATTCAGATAAAAGTTTATCAACTGTATCAGATAAACGTTTATTATGTTCTTCATTCATCTTTTCTCTTTGACGGGCCTAAATAAGAGGAATAGGAGGAAGGTAAAAAATAAATAACAAGAATGAGCACCACTATCTTTTGCATACTTAATGTATAAACCTACTTATACATACTGGATTTTTATCTTTTTCTAATAGGATTTATCTTTGTCTTTCCAAACATGATAGCTCATACATTTTATATCATGACATCTAAATTAACTATTTTGAAAAGCCACGTGAAGATTGGTGGAAATGATGGCCATTTGTTCATATAGTCACTAGATGCCAATCCTGACTCAACTGAAAACAGTTGTGTGATTTTAACATTAATATTTAATTATAGGCAGCTAATTCTGTTCCAACTTACCCTTTAGTGCTACCTAATGTTTTTTACTAGTATTTCATGTATACTCCTAAATAAGTTTTACCCATCTTATTTCAATTTCATGTAGATTAGTAAAATATGCTTTCCTATGCCAACCTGAAATTCATTGTTGATTTTTTTTATGCCAGAGAAAAGAAACACAATGTCCTCACTGTAATGACATACCCTTAATAGTTCTTGATTTTTTTCTTCTAGCTGTGTTTCCATTTGTCTCAATCGTTCTTCAATGTTTCCGTGTCTTTCTTCAGCCTGCCATTTTAAATAATACTGGTAGTTAAAATCTAAGAATGCATCAGAAGAAAAATATTAGAAAACAAGCATATCATGCTGCATGAGACTGCTATTTTTGTTCACACACTGCAAGATGTTCAAGATATATTACTGCCAAGGCTGGATGAATTCATGCATCAAATGAGCAATTTATTTTCTCACTCCATAACATCTTGCTATGATGACTGAAGCAACAGGAAATCTTGACAAAAGAGATACATTTGCATTATGCATCTCAGAAAAAAAAATCTCTATTATCTTCCCCACATTCATTTTAATGTGTGAAGTTTTTTTAAAAAAAACAAGCAACAGCAAGCAGAAATAAGGACTTAAGTCCTTTGTGTAAATTCTACCTTCCTAGACTGGGAAGTATATTCGAACAGATTAACATCTTTAGTTGCAGAATTCCGAGAAGGCAAACAGTCAAGCTACAAAAATAAGGAATAGAATGGTAGCAAGAAAAAAATGAAATGAAAAGACATCAAGAATTTACTTTTAAATATTGGGTACAAAATTCCTGGAGTACTTAATTTATCCTATTAAGAACTGGAAAAAGAATTTATAAGTCAGTATTCAAATCAGGCACAAAAGACTATTTCAACATCTTCAAACCAATTAAAAACAATGAATTGCTATATCGAAGGATTAGAAAGCAAGATAAAAACAGAGAATAGATCAGGCAATTTTAATTACCTGGTTAAAAAATAAATTGTAAATACAAGACAATCCAAATGATCAAGAACCAACCATTTCTACTAAATATATATCTTAACACCCAGCCTACCTTACTAAGTGCAGCAACTCTCTGAGCCAATTCAGCCTCTACTTCTGGCAGAGTTTCAGCTTTTCTCAGAGTTTGCTGCAATTTTTGTTCAGCCAGTTCCAATCGTTCTTGTAACTGCCTATTCTTGTCTTCACTCTAGAAGCAAAAATAAAGTTGCTTGTAGCAAAGCAACAGCTGCAGACATACTGTGTGACATTTCAATAGTTTCCCATTAGCAAAAGAAACGTGTGAGCAAACTGAGTTGGGAAATCATACAGGACAGGTCCTGTGCAATCACTGAAATTATATGCAACACAACACTCAAAAGTAGGATTATTATTAAAAATATTTGATTTCTCATTTAGTAGGGAATAAAAACTAAAATTCCACAACAAATTAAAGTTTCCTTTAATATATTTTTCCAGATATATTACTAGATTACCTTAAAAACTGTTAGAGTAACTGTTACATATAAAATGCAGCACAAAAAGACTTCCTTTGTTATCTCCCTATACACATATTAAAATTTGTGGTAAGTCTCTGGAACTAAATTTGGATGGATCTGAGGGTACCACAACAAGGAGGTAGAGCTTATTTTAGAAGGGGTGTCTTTCTACTATACATTCTCAGGGTACAGAAGTTATCATGTAGGCCACAGCCAGGTGTACACTAAATATCCAGTATTAGCTATAAACTGAATTTTTGAACTTCTGAGCTAAATAATTTAAAATATTTACAAAACACATGATATGGTATCCCAGGTCATATTCATTCACTAACATTTTTGGTTCAGTGAATATGTTTGGAATTTTAAGAAAATAAGCAGTGCTCTGTTGGATCAGACCCCTGACCCATCTAATTCAGCAGTCTGTTCTCACAGCGGCCAACAACTGCACAAAGAAGCTTTCAGAAGCTGTCACACTACCATCCAGGCTATAGCTACTGATCCCCATGATTCCCATGAACTGGTGCAACCTTTTTTTGAAGCTAATCAAGCTGGTAACCAGCACCACATCTCATCAGGGTGAATTTCAAAGTTGAATTACACATTGTGTAAAAAACTTCATGTCTGCCCTAATTGAATACTGGGATTCAATTTTATTGGGTAAAACTGAACTTTTGCAGAAGTGCTACAGATGCCATTGCAAAATATTTAAATTCCTGTTCATGAAAGTGATGATGCTTTCTGTCCTTCATCCCAAAGCCATCTACGATTGTGACAGCACTGCAACTGATGGCAAGCAACCAACTTTTTTTTTCCTCTCAAAAGCTTTAGGAGGCCTGCAAATTCCATTCTGAAAAACCCAAGAATAGCCATTCCCTGAAGATCTCCACAGAAATCCCAAAGAAGAGGTATTTTTGTTGAGGGAAAAATATAAAATATGGAAAGGATACAACCTCCTTATAGCTACAAAACCTGAGACAATCCGCACTTTTTCTGGGTTTTCAGATTTAAAGTCTTTCCTTTCCTTTCCACAGAAGATTTCATTTATAATTTAAATTTTCAAAAAAAATGGTTAACAAATTTGCATAAATTTTATCCATGTCAAATTAGCTTGAATTATTAGATACCCCTCTCCCAACCCCAAACTTTTAGTATTAATTTATGGAAACCTCAAAGTATTATTTAAATAATAAGTTTACCTGTCGATGCAATGAATCTTTGTTAGCAATTTCATTTTCAAGTTTATCATTAAGATCATGCACAGATGTAGCTTCACGTTGTGCAGCGAGGTAGCGTTTTTCAAGAGTTGTAATTCTTTCTTCCATATCTTCCTTCTGAGCCATTGCCTAAATTAACATTGTCAGAAAATTACAGAAATATATATATTCTCCCTCCATTATGTGTTTAACAGGTTGTCTTAAAAAAAAATTTAATAGCTTTTATTATAGAAACCCAAGAGAATGATCCCAAACAGAGTGCTTACATCAGACCACAAGATATGCTTTAACTCATGGGGAAAACAAATATACAGAAAAGTGAATATAATTGATTAATTTTTTAAATCATATTAAAAAGTGATTCATTCTTACCTCTCGTACATCTCTTTGCAACTTGGTGTTCATTTCTTCAGATTTGATTAGATCTTTTCTAGCAGTATCAAGATCTTCTTCCAGTTCTGCTACTCTATTAGAAAGGGCAGTAATTCTTTCTTTCATTTGTGACTGTTCTTTAGTTTGCTTTTCTATGATATCTTGAAGTTCTATTACTTTAGCAAGATCTTCATCATGATTCAAAGAGCCAATGGAAGATCTCTATTCAGAGGAGGAAAATGCCACTGTTAATTTTAAAAAACCCTTTAACGTCATGAAAGCATAAATATGTGCCATATAATTTTTCACACTAAACCAGAGGTCCCCAATTTTTCTGGCTTAGCGGCCTGGCACAAGGGGGGAGGGGAGATAGTTCCGTGCAAGTGGCAGAGCTCCATTTGCACAAGCACAAGCTCCTGCCACTCTGACAGCTCCACTCAAGCAAGCAGTGAGCGCTTGTGAAGCTCCATTCAAGAGTAGAGCTGCATGCGCCCACACACTTGCATGCTAATCGCGTGCACAGATCTGCTCATGTGAGTGATGAGCCCTTGCGAAGCTCTGCTCATGTGAGGGGAGCTGCGCACACAAGGGGAGCTACGCATGCATGCACCCTCACACACTGCTCGTGTGGCCTGGTTTCGAACTGGCCTTCTGTTAGTGAGCCACAGCCCGGGGGCTAGGGACCCCTGTACTAAACCACTGATTCAAGTGAGAACAAAAGAACTAATAGCTTGTTCTTACTACTTTTCGGGATTTTTTTCACTGTGGACTTCTGGTCCTCAGAAATTCAAGAACCAGCCCAAAACATTTTTTTTGCCTGAAAATGTTATTTCTCTTATTACTTGAACATCCCCTATAAAAAAATGGTAGTTAGTCCTCAACTTACAATGCTTTATTTAATGACCATGCAAAGTTAGAACGACATTGAAAAAAGTGACTTATGACTGTTTTTTCAGTTACAAACTTCAGAATTCTCATGATCATGTGATCAAAATTCAGAAACTTGGCAAGTGGTTCACATTTATGATTGTTACTGTGTCCTGAGATCATGTGATCACCTTTTGCAGCCTGGTGGCAAGCAAAGTCAATAGGGAAGCCATATTCACTTAACAACCAGGTTACTAATTTATTAAGTGACTGTTAAGTGATCCACTTAACAACTGTGGCAAGAAAGGTCGTAAAATGGGGCAAAACTCACTTAACAAAATGTCTCCCTTAACAACAAAAAATTTGGGGCTCAATTGGCAAGTTGAGGATCACCTGTATATGGATCAAATGATCAAGAAAATAACACATTAAAATAGCTTACTTGCTCTTTTTTTCCACTGGAATGGTTTGGAGAAATAAGTGAGATTGCTGTATCATAAACAATTTTTTTCCTCTCAAAAAATTGAATGAAAAGGCAAATGAAAAGATGCTTTAAACATACCTTCCCATTAGTGCTAGGTATATTCTCCTGATCATGATTAATATCAGGCATTCCATCCGCTTGTGTTCTTTTTTGATTGTTTTGTTCTTTCAAAATCATTAACTGGAATAAAAAAAATATTATATTAATTGACCTGCTATATTTCAAATAGAAAAAGGAACATTTAACAAATATTAATTATTTGCAGTGATGATATTCACAAAATATATTCATGAATGGATTTTAAAGAATTTTGATTTTAAAGAATTTTGACTAATTCTTATAATCTATTTAGAAGATATTTACCAAGTAACAAGCCTGTCTTTAAAACATAATACAATAAAAAATTCTAACAATCAATCAGCAATTGTCTTATATTTAAATAGTAAACAAGATTGGTCAACTGATTTTTAAGGTAAGCTAAAACATTTTAGGTATCTGCTAGTGAAAACTTATTCCTTGATATTCCTGTGCAATATCCTCCCTAGATAAGTACGTGTGGTTCCAACTGTATTGCAATTGCAATTTTAATTCCACGCATTCCCCCCAAAACCCCAGATTTGGACCCACCCATTTCAGCTACGTTTTGATATCACTAGCCAAATTTCTCAATGCCAAAAAAATTGCCAAACAGCCACTGGCTACAAGAAAGCTTTCCCTTCTCTTGATAGGTCCTATGTAAATCTGACATTTTTCAGAACCAGTAGTCTGACTTAGTTTTTTGGAAATAACTTACCTCTTTATGTGTAGTACCTAGTTCTTCCTCCAACAAGCTACATCGTTCAAGTGCTACTCGTAACCTTTCTCTTACCTAGGAGATTAAAGTTAAAATATAAACACCAAACAATTCTGCTAGCATTAGATGCTGAAATATTCAGTAGCTATCAATAATAAATTTATATCAGTAATGTTGGTGAATGGGGATAAATCTTAAAAACAACGCAAATTATCAATATACTTCCTATGACTGAAACCATCAAGTGATTAAGCAAATCTAATAACGTCATTATGCATTTCCTATTGCTTTTGCCTCCAGTCCCTAATCAGCTTTGTTGCTCTTCTCTGTACTCTTTCTAGAGACTCAACATCTTTTTTACACTGCGGTGACCAAAACTGGATGCGGTATTCCAAGTGTGGCCTTACAAAGGCATTACAAAGTGGTATTAATACTTCACGTGATCTTGATTCTATCCTTCTATTAATGCAGCCTAGCACTGTGTTGACTTTTTTGGCAGCTGCAGCACACTGCTGGCTCAGATTTAAGGGATTGTCCACTAGGACTCCGAGATCCCTCTCACAGTTACTACTATTGAGCAAGGTACCACCTATACTGTACCTGTGCATTTGGTTTTTCTTGCCTAAATATAAAACCTTACTTTTTTTACCATTGAATTTCATTTTATTAGATAGCGCACAGTGTTCAAGTCTGTCAAGATCCTTCTATATTTTAAGCCTGTCTTCTGGAGTGTTTGGCTATTCCTGCCAGCTTGGTGTCATCTGCAAATTTGATGAGTTCTCCATTTATCCCCTCATCCAAATCATTGATGAAGATGTTGAAGAGCACTGGGCCCAGAACAGAGCCCTGGGACACCCCACTACACACTTCCCTCCATGTAGATGCAGTTCCATTGAGGATCACACCCTGAGTAAGGCCGGTCAGCCAGCTATGAATCCATCTGGTGGTGATGCTGTCTAACCCACATTTTTCTATCTTATCAAGAAATAGGTTGTGGTCTACTTTATCAAATGCCTTTCTAAAGTCCAAGTAAATTATATCCACAGCATTCCTCTGGTCCCCCAATTTTGTCACCTGGTCAAAGAATGCAATAAGATTTGTCTGGCACAATCTGTTTTTGACAAACCCATGTTGGCTTTTGGTAATGACTTTGTTTGCCTCTAGATCAGGGCTTTTCAATCAGTGGTACGGGTACCACCTGTGGTACATTGGCACCTTGCAGGTGGTACGCGACCATCCTAGAAAAGTGGTAGCAGGGGAGGGGAATGAGCTGAACCGGTGGCAGCACTGCACAAGCCTGAGCGAGAGATGGCTGGAACTGCAGGGCTGTCAGGGTTCAGCGGAAGCGCCAGGATCAGTGCCGCTTTCCAGCTGATCGGCACTTCTTTGGGACTGTCAGGGCTCGGTAGAAGCGCCAGGATCAGCGCCAGGCTCCACCTGGAGCTCCGGCGCTGATCCTGGTGCTTCTGCTGAGCCCTAAAAAAGCACCAATCAGCTGAAAAGCAACACTGATCCTGGTGCTTCTGCTGAGGCCAGAAGAAGCGCCGATCAGATAGAATGTTGCAGCATCTCCAGGGTCTTGTGATTTACATTCAGATGCTTGGCAACCAATTGATATTTATGATGGTCACAGTGTCGCAGGGTCATGTGAAGTAACCAAAACCTGCTGCAACCACCCAGCAGACGGGGGAATAAAAACCAAACACCCTCCTACCCCCGCTGCCAATCCTCAACAGAAATGCTCACAACAATGAAAACCTCGGACAGGAGGAAGAGCGCCACCGGGTTGGCAGGCAGGTGTCTTGCTCAGCTGTGGCTTCGGGGGGGCACTTTTTTCAGTGCCATTTTTTTTGTTATCAAGTTTTTGACACCTTGCTAGGCGACTTGGTGGTACTCGGATATTGCCATATCCTAAAAGTGGTACAATGGGTAAAAAGATTGAAAAGCCCTGCTCTAGATGTTCGCTGATTCATTGCTTATCTTTTTCAGAATGTTCCCAGGTATTGAGGTCAGGCTGATAGGTCTGTAGTTTCCTGGATCCACTTTTTTTTTCTTTTTTGAAGATGGGAACTACATCAGCTTTTTTTCCAGTCCTCGGGTAGTTCCCCAGTTCTCCAGGATCTTTGAAAGATATAGTTCAGTGGTTCTAAGATCACATCTGCTAGTTTCTTCAGAACTTTTTGGTGTAATCCATCTGGTCCTGGTGATTTCAACTCGTCTAGGATGGATAGGTACTCACTTACTATTTTCTTGCCTATCTTAACTTGTGTTTCTAATCTGTTTTTTTACAGTACTATTTTAGATAGGTTGGACTGTTTTTTCCCTTTGTGTAAAGACAGATACAAAAAAACAAGTTAAGTAGTTCTGCTTTCTCCCTGTTGCTTGTCACCTTCTTGCCACTTTCTTCCACTAATGGACCAATCATCTCCTGAATGTTTTCCTTGTTTTTTCACATGTTAAAAGAAGCTATTTTTATTATTATTGACTTTTGTCCCAAGACTTAGTTCTTTTTGAGCCTTAGCTTTCCTCACTTCATCTTTCCAGGCTCAGGCTATTTGCTGATATTCTGCCTTAGTTATGTGTGCCCCTCTTTCCACTTTTTATATTTGTCCTTTTTGTCTTTCAATTTATCAGAGAGTTCTTTATTCAGCCATGCTGGTTTCTTTTGAGAGCTGTTATTTTTCTTCTTCATTGGTATTGTGCTAGACTGGGCTTTTATAATTTCACTTTTCAAAATTTCCCAAGCTTCTTGAGTTGCTTTCCGCTTGAGGATTCTCATCCATGGAATCCTTGCTAAGCTTTCTCCAAGTTTATTGAAATTAGCTCTCTTAAACTCCAAGACACTAGTTTGACTATGTTCTATTGTTGTACTTGCATAATGTTGAATTCCAATATTGCATGATCACTCCCCCCCAAGGTTCCTGTGGTTTCAACACCTTCTAACATTTCATCTGTTAGTGACAATTAAGTCTAATGTGGCTGATCCGCTAGTTCCCTTCTCTACTTTTGGGGAGTCAAGGTTGTCTGCTAGGTTTGTCGGGAATGGCAAAATGTTTCTGTAACAGAAAGGCAGAATGGGGTAGACAATTGGGTATCCTTTCAGACTAGCCATATGGCCAATAATTATGGAAATGACTATGAAGTATTATGGAAACTATAGTCCATCAGTGAAGGTGCTGGACTACCCTCCCCCCCAAACTTCATAAGTTAAATGAATTGTCAGAGCAGAAATTTAAATTAATACCAATACTGCTATAGTAGTTGTGATTTATGTCATGTACCAGAGCTGAGACAACAGTAATAATAAGCTTTACCTGAAAAGATGGAAAGGCAATATATATTTTTGTTTCATTTTATGATTTAGACCAGGGGTCCCCATGGACCAGTATCGGGCCGTGGCATGCCAGCAACCGGTCCACACAAACAAGCAAAGCTCCATCTGCAAGATGCAGACAGCACACAAAACCATGCACCCTCCAGTCCGTGGAAAAACCTCTCTCCATGGCACCAGTCCCTGGTGCCCAAAATGTTGGGGACCTCTGATTTAGACCAATCTACAACACTCATTTTGAATTTTGGTCTGTTGATGTACAAACAACACCAATAGATTTTTAGTCTATATTCTTCATTTTTTAAAAAAATACCAGATTTCTCTTAAATAAAAAAAATGAAAGAATTATTTTTTATACTAATAAATTAATAGTTACTGTATGTTTTTAACATTTATATTGGGAGTTACTGTACATTGCCCAGAGTTTTCTTGGAACTGGGCAGCCTTAATGAATTCCATAAAATGAATGAATGAATGAATGAATGAATGAATGAATGAATGAATGAATAAATAAATACATTTCATAAAGAAAAAACATCAGTAAACATTTACCTTTTCATCAAGGGCTTTGTGATGTTCAAATAGAGACTTCAGTGCTTTGAGAACTTCAACTTCACTAGAAACACCAGCTGGCGATTGAGCTTGTCTTTTTACTACCGTCATTCTTAAAGACCTTTCATGCCGGGAGACGAGGCATTCCAAATGTTCTAGTAGTAACTGAAAGTCAAATGCAATTATATGAGAAAAAATCAAGATATATTGAACTGAAGAAAATTATATTCAAACATATTTCACTATCAGTGAGATAGAAGTATTACTTTGTTTATGCTTCTCTGTAAAGATATGCAAGCTGAACATAACTTATAGAAAGAAATGCACTTTCATAATGTACACAGCAATCTACTCATTATTCAAAACTATGAAAAACTAAGCTTTCATTTTTTTATATATTTTTTAAAAACAATATCATCCCAGTTTAGTCCTTAATTCTTATTAATTGGTGTCTAATGACTAAGTGCACAAAAAATATTCATCTAACACTGAACCGAAGTAATGCAAAAAAAATAATAAGCTTATGTTTATCTTCTTGAATTATATAATGGAGAACATTATAAGGTTACATGTTTCTGATTTAATCAGGTAGTACATGACTTATGACCAGTCCCTTAGCAACTGTTCAAAGTTCTGACAGACCACAAGCATGGGATTTATGACAGTTCTGAAGTTCTGATGTCCATCCCACACAGTATATGATCACAGCTGACCTTCAGCAACTGTCTGTATTTATGCCATTTGCAGCACCCCACACCTGTGATTTACAATGTTTTTGCCAGAAACCAGTGTTTACTTCTGATTTCTGCCAAAAACCACCCCATAGCAAACAAGAGGTTTGCTTCAGAATCGTGACATTCCGTTAATGACTGTGGTATCTGCTTAATAACTGCGGCATTTGCTTAAAGATCACAAAAAGGTCATAACATTGGGTCTGTCGTGGGGCAACCCACATTATGACCATCGCTACTTATGACCGAAATTGTGGGTGCACTCATGGATGTAAATCAAGAGCTACCTGTAAGTTACCTTAAAACTAGGAATATAAGTGTAATATTATAAGCATTATTTAGTTTTATAGACCTTAGGAGATGTCCATATCATCTACATTTTTTTAATACTCTATAGAACAGGGGTCTTCAAACTTGGCCCTTTTATGATGTGTGGACTTCAACTCCCAGAATTCCTCAGCCAGGCATGCTGGCTGAGGAATTCTGGGAGTTGAAGTCCACACGTCATAAAAGGGCCAAGTTTGAAGACCCCTGCTATAGAACATATAAATACAGCAGGCATTTCTCCATGTCATAATAAGCCTTACCTGTTACAAAAGAACTTCGCTGCATCACTTTAAAGTGAATGATATTGGGGAGGAGATTTTAAAGGTTAAATTACTACAAAACTAATCTAGACAAACAAATTGAAACTTTGTTAGGGAAGCATATAATCATGCACACTTCTACATTCTCATTGTTTTAATTTGAAGTAGCTTGTTCACCTACACTCTTTTAAAAGTAGGCCATTTCAAAAGAAGGAAAGAGTGCTATTTAAATATGTTATAAACTCTGACTATATATACCATCTTGAACACTTTTATTTCAAAAATATATATCTAACTTTAATCCCTTTAAAGAAGTAGAAATTGTTCAGAAAAGATTTATCAGCAAATTTTGAGCTTGACAGATTTCAGGTTTCACAAGAGTGCATGTAAATCATGGATTGCCAATACTTGCTTTGAATGATTTTGCATTCATTAAATAGTGATGCATCTAATGAAGTGTAAGTTCATGACAGCCAGTTGAGTTTGCCTTTCTGATATACATATGGTGTAATCAAATCCTGGGTTAATAGGTTAAGCTGATGACTGCAAGGATTAGCTTTTAGTCTCTTCAGAAAACTCAGTTAAAGGATCATGGAGATCTACAGTTAGAAAGTTAACAGTTTTGGTATATGAAAAGCATATTTAATAACAAGAGAATAAATTATCCTACAGTATTATTATGTAAGATAAATATACAGTCTTGATACATGAAATGTTTTTCTTACTAGTGGAGATAGCCATTTTTGAAATTAAGGCAGATGAATAAAATTAATATTTCTATTCACTTATAAAAAAAAACAAAATTACATGTAAGATTCCATTTCAAGAAAAATTCCTAACACAAAATAGAAACAAATGATACCAGAAGATGAACTGACTCTTGTATTGTTTCTTTCTGCTTTCAATTCTGCAATTTCCTCTTCCCTTTCAAGGAGCTGCTCTCTGCATACATTGAGCTCTTTAGTAAGTGCTGCAAACTCCTGAAAATATAAGCAAATCATTATGGACATTTACAGCAATATGCATTATATACAGCATATAAATTATACGCTATATATAACTTTGACTGAAATTATACTAAAACAAAATCACTATGCATAACCCATTGGTGGATTCTCCATCTCCTAGTGCTGGAGAACAGCATACTTCTGTTTATGTTATTACCTGGAGACCATCGCAACTCAAGGGCATGTTCTTGTTTTTAAAGAATAGTAATTCTAATATTAAATCCACACCTTATTTTAAGCATGTAAACTGAATTCTATTATATGATGGTGGATCATTCTGGCATACACAAATATTATAATTTTGACTATTATTACATCTTCGGATAGAATTCCTTGCTCTAGCTATTCTATAAGACTTAGCTACGTTTTCTGGTTTAGAACAGAGTATAACTTCTGACAAAGAAATAGTGCCAGAAATTACACAGTTCGTATCAACATCTTCTCACACAAATTCAGGAAGAAACGGGAACTGGATGTCAATGAGAAAACTTTTTCCCTAAAAAAATCAGTGATTGGCCCAAATTCATACAATGACCTATTGTAGCCAGGATAAAATAAATTTGATGATAAATGCACTCAGGCAGAACTAACAATCCATTTGTGGCAACAGTTGGCAAAACTAAGTCTGATATCGCTTATAAGATATTCTCCATAAAATATTATATGCTTTTAGCCTACTACCATTTTAATATTAACCAAATCACTACAGCCGGTCCATCAGTTCTCTCCATCTGGTTTCTTAAAGGGCCCACGTCCTTTATTGTGTTAGCACCCTCCGAGGTTACTGTGTCTTTCCTCCTGGATCCAACCACTCTCCATTTCTGCTCGCCCACTCTTGCAGTCACAGATTTTGACCTACATGAATGATCATGGGCATGAATTTGACCTTAATAGTGCACAGCCCATATCTAGGGACACTACTAAGGGGGGCCATCTACTTAAAGAAGCCTGGTTTTCCGATGGCGACTCTATCAATCGTCATATAGAGCTTTGCCCAGCATACAAAGCATTTAAGATATGGGAACAACAACATCTGAATCCACAACATAGGCAATTGGCACATCCCTCACGAAATCAGAGGGAAGGAAGAATGGAGGAGATAACCCATCCACGGGACAAAGAACCTATAAGAAGAACAGAGAAGGAACAAGAAACATCCTCCCCCCCAGGCATTTCAGATAAGAATATTTCAACTCACCCCATAAAAAGGGGAAACAACGATGGGGGTGAACAACAAAGGGGGTTGGATGATAACCCACGGGACACCTGCTCCATGATCCCCGCTAACATGAGGGGAGAGACGGATTATTCTACCAATGTGAACAGGAAAGGAAAACAGAGACCCATGATGGAAAGTGATGTTGTGAGGCCCCATATGTGTGCAAAAAGAGCAAAAGAACTGATGAATGGCGAAGGAAGATCAAAAAGCCCAACGTGCGAGCAAGTAATGAGGACTCTCAAGAGGAGGGGGACAACTAGAAGCGGTACAGCATACTCACAAACACACGAGGAGGAAGACAGCATCCCTGGGTGGAGGAATGTATGTAGGAATGCAGTCAAGGATTGCGCTGATAGGCGTCTGGATCCACTTGACACACCCCCTCCCTTGAACGCATGCAAGCACAGTCAGTCCAGGGAGGATTGAACGGACCATGGAATGGGGCTAGAGAGGATGACGGATACAAGAGTGGGCGAGCAGAAACGGAGAGTGGTTGGATCCAGGAGGAAGGAAACAGCAACCTCAGAGGGCACTAACACAATAAAGGACGTGGGCCTTTTAAGAAACCAGATGGAGAGAACTGATGGACTTAACTAGGTCAAGGAGCCGAGTGCAAAGTCGCCCGGCAGCATAAGAAGGACTCCCAGCAATCTTGCATCACGCTCTGATGATGTTGGTAGTGTTGACCGACGAAAGGCTCAGCTTTTAATTAAACAGTTTTGTTTTTAGTATTATCCTGGTGTTCGGATTATTTTATAGTATGGATTTACCCAGGATTCTCATTTTTAGCATAAATAAATAAACACACACACACACACACACACACATGTAGTGTAAAATAAATAATTTACGACCACCAGGAGATTCCAAACAGGAAAATGCTTTAATAAAACCGAGCTTTCGTTGGGAACTTCCAACATCGTCAGGGTTAAAAGCGAGTTGACAAGGATACCTTAAATAGGTTTAGCTAACGCCTGCACCCGGCTCCTAGACTGCGTCACCGGTCCTAGCTGGTTAATTTGCATTTAGGGACCGGTGACGCGGTCTAGGAGCCGGGTCACCACACATCCACGCAAAAAGCAAACCCAAACCCACACCGATGATGAGGCATGACCACAAACCAGAAGCCAGACCACAGCTGTATCATTAGCCACTTTAAACCCCTCCAATCCATACATGAAGCAAACTGACACCCACCATGAAGACGAGGCATGACCACGAACGCGAAGCCAAACAGCTATGCAGCTCACCATCTCTAATCCCCCTGCAACTCAGACTAACCTGAGCACAACAAAGCCCCCACCCAAACAGAATACTCCCCCAGCCAATCAGAACACAGCCAACCCCCCAGCCAATCAGAGCACAGCCAAGCCCCTAACCAATCAGAACACACCTCCACTCAATCAGAACATAGCCAAGCTCCCAGCCAATCAGTTCAAACCCCCACTGACAGTTAAAAGGAAGAAACAGCTATGATCACACATTGCTCCTAGAAGCCGAAAGCACCAGCCTGAAGATGACGAATGGGACTTCGTCGAAACGTAGCCAAGACACCTCAGATTCTACGCAGGAGAAAACCCGAACAACCAAAAACCTACATACAAACACCCGCGAAAACCTCAGAAAACATATATATATATATATAAAACATATTTTATTGACTGATGGTTTTAACAAATAAATTTAGAATTACTGAGATTTCAATCAGTTCCTCTAAAAAGCAGGAGTCCTTCAAGATAAAATATTTTCCTTTTCTTAAAATAATTTTTATTAAGAATTATATGTGAAAAGAATAAAAATCAATACAAACTACAAAAGAAAACTGAAAGAAAAAAGAAAGAAAAAGGAGGGAGTGGGGAAAAGAAAGGAAAAAGAGAAAGAAAGCAAAAAAGTAACTTCCTCTGTCAGCAGCAGGTTAAAAAATATTTTAGTAGGTGATCACTATTTCTAAACAAAACTTAATCTCTCTTCACTTCATAGCTCATTTCTTAGATAAAGAAAACAAAATCCAAATCCAGCATGAATCAGTATTGTCAGCAGAAGTCCAATTAGGACAACCAGATCTCTTTAACTCTGGTCAAACAAGCCTATCTTAGAAAAACTTTCCTGAGTTTTTAAAATTATTCTTTAGCCCCAAAATTATTATTCTTTAACTTCAAAAAAAAGTTCCAGAGGTAGTTTGATGATCATCTGTTTCAAAGCAAAATTCCTTCAGAACTTTAACAGATTTCTTTTCTATCAATGAGTAAAATTTACCCTTTTGTTTGTCACTGCTAACTGTCCCTCCAAATCTTAGCACAACTCTTTTGTACACGAGGGGTGGGGGTGGGGAATATCCAAATCAATTTCTGACCTGAATATCAGTTCACCTCCTTTGGGTCATCCATCAGGTTCATGTGTATTACATTTAAATTCTCCATCAAATTAATTTCATAGTCATTTATTATAGCTCATTCTTGTGTTACAATTTATTAGAACATAATTTGCCAATTTTATCAAATGTTTGATCTATTCTATCCAAAACCTTGGCTGAGAGGTATTCAAAAGTTTGCATTTAGGATTTTGTGCTCCATTTTCTTTATCCTTTGGCTCTAGTGTCTGGCTTCAAAATCTCATTATAAAAACAAAATCAAAATAATTTTTCCCATTAGAAAATTATCTTCTAAATAATTCAAAATTATAATTCCAAATCCCTCTGCCTCCTTAATTTGCTATCAACTTTCCAAAATCCACATACTAGGCACCATTTTGCTACATAGTCCAAAAAATCACATATTTTTAAAACTATTTAAATCAAATTTACTCCATCATCTTTTAAGGAGGTGGAAATTCACTTAATGAACATAGTAAAATCTTGTCAGTTTAAAAGATCTTAAATCTCTCCAATATACAAAAAAATTAAAAAGAATCAAAGATTTGTTTAAAATATAAGACGTGGTTGAACTGAAAGCCTCCTTTGCAAACATGAGCTTGATGTAAACCTGTCTCCAGCCATTCCACATATAAGCTGACTGTAAGCGGACTTTCTGTGGTCTACTCATAAGGACCAGGTATCTGGAGTCTCATGGATGATCTCAATGAATTCTCCTTTATTACAGAGAATTATACCAGCTTGGATCCTGTATCCAGTAACAATTTCCCTTACAAAAGCTGTCTTGCTAACCAGTAAAAGCCAGCAAGACATCAGTTCATTATGACACTCAAATGAAGTATTTGATCCAAATATTGTCCCAATACAAAAGCTTGGTATAAATTATTGGCGTACTATACTACTTCTACATGAATGAGTTTAAATAAACTTCCCACTGTCTGGTGACGCCATATTGGAGACAATAATCTGTCTGAGAGTATTAGATTTACACCAGATGCATCAGTCTACAACTTGCAGATGCTTTACATATTTTTCTTCAATTAAACTTCTGGCTTTACCCTTAGAGACAACAATAAGCACATCTCTTAAACTATTCTCAGAACACAGGAATATAATTTGTAGTGTCTATATATATCCATGTTTGAGTATTTTAGAAAGGGGTAGCAAATACTGTAATGCTATTAATAAGAATATTAAATATAGTTTGCATAACTCCAGAAAATATTATATGTTCAAACAATCTGTCTCACATTTTCCAGCCACACAGTTCATGTTCGATGTTTATGTCGCTTTTGGCATACATTCTTACACTATCACAGTATTATGCCCAAAATATTTCATTGCAGTGTTTTTAAAGACACTGGCACTTAATGTATTCATCAATGTAATTCTTCTTGGATTGGTTTTAGTGTATTCTTTTTTACCAGTTGCTTTTATGTTCTTTATGAACCATCTGGAGTCAGTGAACTGAGCAAAATAATAAGCTATTAAGGGAAATCCAACAATGATGATTTAAACAATAACAATTATTTCTGTTTCAGTTAATATCAAGACAGTCAATCCCATCTCCTAATTCCATAAAATCTGATATTGAAGTTTCTGATACCTCTTAAGCAGTATAGGACAGAGATATTTTTGCTGAAGGTTCTTACTTTCCTCTTAATACATTGCACTAATATAATTGTTCTCCAAAGCCTCTCCCTGAATGGCCAGAAATTGCCTACTACATTTCCCCTTTCTTCAACATAGACAAGCAAGACTTCATTAGTTTATGATATACTGAATATGCACCCATGCGTACACAAACACCCACATGGCACTGCTTGATTTGTTTCATGACCTGAGTAAAGCAGGTGATGGTGAGGATCAAGAGGCTCACTCTTATCCCTTCATGTAAGACTCAATGTAAATTTTTCTTCCTTATGCCATGTAATCTTTCGTGTCTAGGTATTATTCACAGTGTGGTATGGAGTAGAGCAAAGTCCAAGTTGTTAGGAAATTAAGGACCAAAAACGCACACCCGCACACTTGTTGTAGGGAGCTGGGGAAAAGCAGAAGCCAAATTCAAAGTGCATCGGAATAAAACATTGCCTTGAATTTTCAATTGGTTTTTTTTTTAGATTCTTACTTTATGAATAATAAGAAAGCATCATTTTTTTTATTTGAGGCTACTCATTGTAAAAAATGAAATAAATGTTTCTTTCATGCCCAATCATGCAACTGTTCAATAAATCTATTTTTCTATAAGGAAAAAAAAGAAAGAAAGAAACAAAATAGAGAAAAAGATTCATGGATGTGTGAAAGGTCAGTTTTCTACTATTCCTCTGACAGTCCTTCCAAACCCCTGAGAATTTTATTAAGTTTGTGAATTCTGTCACATTGCCTGAGGAAAAGTCCCCACAAGAGCAAATTTTAAAAACATTTTATTGCTATGAAACTAAAGTAGATTACAATTCCATATTCATCTCTTTTTAGGAATACAGAAACAGGTGATTAAAAACTGTTTAGCTTCTTTCTGTTGCAGCTCCCTCCAGAAATTCAATCTCTAATCCTTATTTGGGAATGAAATACACTAATCTACTTACAGAATGTGTGGGAAAGGCAGGAAAACCTGTTTTAATGCAGTTTAGAATACAAATATAATGAAGTTCATTATTGTTTTAAGTGTTTTATGCAATGATTAATAATTCTGAACAAACAAAACAGATTGCTCTGGACAGCAGTTGATATTTACTATGATGATTTTGCTTTTATCATATCATGTTAACACCTTCAAAATACTTGACTATTTGACTAATAGGGAAAAAATAACCAACTGATCAACAGAAAAATATATGTATCTTTTGACAGTCAGGGATAATTTTTAGAAATCCAATTACTGCCATTTTAAATTAAGGGAAAGCTTACAGCAAATAATAGTTTTTTTCCCCTTTTTAATCCAAGAATTGGAGAATCAAATTTGCTATGTACTTCATAACGAACCTATTGCCTTTATAGATTTTGCCCCATATTCAATAACATGTAAAAGAAGTATATGGCAATAGCTTACGTTTTAAGCAACTGTAACTACTCAACTTTTTTTCTAATGCAACCCTCCTATGTTTAATTTATCTAAAAAGAAAATTTAGCAGTATTTTATATGAAAATTGTCTTTGTGCGTTTAAAGTTGGCAATATTCTGTTATCCTTTTTTAATGCATTTATCTGCAGCATTTGAGGAGGGAGAGGAAAAGCATTTCTCTAAATCACCTCTTTTTTAATGCATAATGCAAAGGATAAAAAAAAGTTTTAAAATAATTGAATAATCCAGTAATTCTAGTTCAACAAGTTTGTAACACAAGAAAAAGAACCTTTTTTCAATAAATCTTAAAACTATTAATTGCGTCTTACACCATTTTTAGATATTGTATACTTAGAAAATTAGAATTTTCATTTTTGCTAACAGTTCACATTAAAAGATAAATGATATTAAAAATTAATGAAAATATTACTGAACAATGATAACTATCAGAATCTTAAGCGTAAGAACTAAATTTTTATTTTGACAAATGGTATGCATACTGATGAACTTAATTATATTGTCACTTTGAAACTGATTTTGCACAGATAAAAAGGTAGAAAGAAATTTTTGTGATGTTTAACTGATGGCATGTACCACTGTTTACATTTTACTATTCTTACATATCCTAATTAAAATAAAGAACATAAAAGAATAAAAGCCTACAAAAGATTTCTTGAATAAAAAAGAATGAAATGCCATTTCTAATCTATTTCTAATTTGGCTTTTTAGCAGTAGCAGAATCAAGAAACATATTTCACGACAATAATCAAAAGGTTATACAGTAAAGCAACTAAGCTTTTCTGCTTACTTGGGTCATCATATTGGAATGCAAGCAGACAGAACTGGTAGACTTGACTTAAGAGGCTTTAAGAATTTACTGAAGTGTAGAGGATATAAAAGTGGTGGTGAGAAGAGCTTTCTGTTACTTACATCAGAACATGTGTAACTAGAAATAAAGAAAATTAAACATTTAAGTGTTTTATGCCATCAATACAAAATGAACATTAATATTTTAAATGGTTTAATTTTCTTTTCTTCTCTTTAGTAACTAAAATTCACAGCAAAATCCAGAATTTTAAATCCAGCAACTTGGAAAACAAATCAGTTTCTAAAAATGTTTATACTATTTTTTAAATTTTGCCTGTTTCTATTACACTCTGTTTTCAGTATTATACAACATAATCTATTGTAAAGCAGAACAATTAATTAGAGAAAACTACTGCCTATTTTATGTTACCATGAAGGAATTTTGAGAATACAATTTTATTATTTCAATGTTCTTCTTTGCAAAATGCATTCTACTACATTTCACAAACTAAATAACTATAATTCACCATGCAATTCCAACTACAACTTTTAATAACTTAATCAGTATTTGCATGTGCTTCTCATCATGTATATTTTTTCCCAAAGATCAATTAAATGATGCAACATAAAAGCTACAATTTCAAATACTATATATCCAAATACTATATATTCAAAATGTTTTAATATTAAAAGATTAAGATACATCTACTAGTAGAACAATTGCATCTTCTTCCCTAACCATCTCCTGAAATGTGCTCTACATATCTGGGGGAATCCTCCAGACCAGTTACATAAGCCTGATTTGTGGTGACTACAATAAGGCAATATTCTTGGCAACAGTATACCGGTAGAAGGAGCTTGCCATTGCTTCATTCCTGAATATTTTCAGACGTCTTAGTCTAGTGTATATCCTTTGCTAGTTCTCTAGTCAAGAATCAAACAAGTGCAGGCCTGCTTAGCCTCTATAGTTAGACAAGATCAGCAGGTGCTGCCATTTGGTGAGGAAAGTAGAAGTATAATCAAGATGAATGGGTGAGAAGAACCAAATAAATCCTACTGCATATGTAAAAGGATTCAAATTTTATATAATTAGCATAGTGTCACCAAATGTTTTGAACTTCAGTTTCTATCAGCCCTAGCTAGCATGCAAATGAATCTCACCATTCTTAGTCCCACACTTTAATCTATGTGACAGACTGGCTCTCAACTAATCAAGAATCAGTCACATTCGTATTTCTGTTTTGAAAAATATGCTCTGGTTTACATTAGCAATATACAAAACATAATTAAAATGCAATCAATAAATATTAAAAATAAAAGGATGTGTAATTGCTGAAAATGTGATGTTCAAAACACAATGAGTTCCTACAGTGAGGGAAATAATTATTTGATCCCCTGCTGATTGCGTACGTTTGCTCACTGACAAAGAAACGATCAGTCTATAATTGTAATGGTAGGTTTATTTTAACAGTGAGAGACAGAATAACAACAAAAAGACACCTGTCCACAGAAGCAATCAATTAATCAGATTCCAAACTCTTCACCTTGGCCAAGACCAAAGGGCTGTCCAAGGATGTCAGAGACAAGATTGTAGACCTACACAAGGCTGGAATGGGCTACAAGATTATTGTCAAGCATCTTGGTGAGAAAGTGACAACAGTTGATGCAATTATTCGCAAATAGAAGAAACACAAAATAACTGTCAATCTCCCTCAGTCTGAAGTTCCATGCAAGATCTCACCCCTTGGAGTTTCAATGATCATGAGAACGGTGAGGAATCAGCCTAGAACTACAAGGGTGGGTCTTGTCAATGATCTCAAGGCAGCTAGGACCATAGTTATCAAGAAACAATTGGTAACACACTATGCCACGAAGGATCCTGCAGCACCCGCAAGGTCCCCCTGCTCAAGAAAGCACATGTACAAGCCCACCTGAAGTTTGCTAATGAACATCTGAATGATTCAGAGGAGAACTGGGTGAAAGTGTTATGGTCAGATAAGACCAAAATCAAACTCTTTGGCATCAACTCAACTTGCCGTGTTTGGAGGAGAAGGAATGCTGCCTATGACCCCAAGAACACCATCCCCATCGTCAAACATGGAGTTGGAAACATTATGCTTTAGGGATGTTTTTCTGCTAAGGGGACAGGACAACTTCACCACATCAAAGGGACTATGGACAGGCCATGTATTGTCAAATCTTGGGTGAGAACCTCCTTCCCTCAGCCAGGGCATTGAAAATGGGTCATGGATGGGTATTCTAGCATGGCAATGACCCAAAACACACAGCCAAGGTGACAAAGGAGTGGCTCAAGAAGCAGCACATTAAGGTCTTGCCAGTCTCCAGACCTTAGTCCCATAGAACGTATGTGGAGGGAGCTGAAAATTCGAGCTGCCAAACATAAACCTCGAAACCTTAATGACTTGGAGAGGATCTGCAAAGAGGAGTGGGACAAAATCCCTCCTGAGATGTGTGCAAACCTGATGGCCAACTACAAAAAATGTCTGACCTCTGTGATTGCCAACAAGGGTTTTGCCACCAAGTACTAAGCCATGTTTTGCGAAGGGGTCAAATACTTATTTCTCTCATTAAAATGCAAATCAATTTATAACTTTTTTGAAATGCATTTTTCTGGATTTTTTTGTTGTTATTCTGTCTGTTACTGTTAAAATAAACCTACCATTAAAATTATGGACTGATCATTTATTTGTCAGTGGGCAAACGTACAAAATCAGCAGGGGATCAAATATTATTTTTCCTCACTGTACATCTAATAAAACAAGCCAAATGGATATCATGAATATTCAATATTCATAGTACATAGGTTTCTGCTCTGCTTAAGATTGCAACAGTATCCTCCATGTTTATGTTTAGATGGGGGGGGTGTTAAATGGACCACACCCAGAGTAAGAAAAAAACAGGTACCAATTTTCAATTGGGATAACTTCTAGTGAGGATTCATAGTGAACTAGAAATCGCTAAAGGAGCAGGGTCAGAATTGCATCAGAGATCAGTGGCTAGACTGCAGAGTCTCTCCAGGAAAAGCAGAGATCATGAAATCAACCACTTGTTCTCCAGACAGCTGTTTCTCATGAACAGACTGCAGAAACTGAGGTTTTTGTGGTCAACTTGTAAGTTGAGGGGCTGGGAGCCAACAATTTCAAGCAGCTCACAGACATAATGCAGCCTATATGGATCTAAGATTTGCCAAGTCTCATTTCTTAATCACTTTTGGCAACTGCTTAACTGCTTTCAGGTATTAGGAATCGTTGCAGTGACAGGTTTTAGAGCACTGGGTGAGTTTCCTTCAATCTTTAGCAAAAGTTTTAAATGCAAGTTTAAGGACCTCATTTTTTTTCTTTTGGAATAAACAGAAAATGGATGATTAGAATGTTGATTTTGGAAAGTTACAAATGGATTAAGGTCTAGATATGATTCAAAATAAGATTATAAGAATTCTTATAAGAATGTGAGAAAATGATGTTTTGAATTCTTTAAAAAGAAGAGAGGAAAAGATTTTTAAAGTTGACTACTAGAGAGAATTAGAAGAAAGATTACAATTAAAGAAGAAAAATACTTAAATTTCACTAATAGAATGGAGCAAAATACATTAACTGGACACATTTAAAGGTATTTGTGAACAATGGACTCAGAACTTAATTTTAAACATGTCTATCATTAAAGATAGACTATGTTTAAAAGATGTTATGGTTGAAGAACAAGTTTTACCAGAGAAGACATTCCTGATTTGAAAATGACTTTTAAAATGAGAGGCTACAAACTGATATGGAAAAAGATGCTACACCAGATATACAAATAAAACCGGCTGATGTCTTAATAATTAAAAGAGTATACAAATAACAAACCAAAAGAGTGATCTGGATAATTTTCTTAAATTGGATTTACAAAAGAGACTTGTTAAAATCTTAAAGGACTTTGTGTCAAGGATCAAAGAAAAAATGAAAAGAAATCAAGTTCTAGGACAGTCTTAGAAAAGATTAAAAATCAACATTGTAAAAAGAAAGTAATATAATTTTTTTCTTTAGTTATTAAACTAAATGCCACCCATTTCTTTAGTTATAAAACTTAAATGCCACCTATTGTGCTGTTGAAGCAACTCTGGGCAGCTTACAAAATGATAAAAAGATAATTTTTATCAGCAACCTAGAATTAAGGAGCAACCTAGAACTAAGGAGAAACTTCCTGACAGTGAGAACAATTAACAGTGGAACAACCTGCCTCCAGAAGCGGTGAATGCTCCAAAACTGGAAGTTTTTAAGAAGAGACTGGACAGCCATCTGTCCGAAATAGTATAGGGTTTCCTGCCTGAGCAGGGGGTTGGACTAAATGACCTCCAAGGTACCTTCCAACTTTATCATCATCATCATCATTATATTATTATTATTATTTAAAAACATTTAAATTAACAAGTTGGTTTATTTGATCAAGGTTAAAACAGTTATCTCTAGACCCTTAATGGACTTAAGCAAGACTAACCAATTAAGTTTTAAAGATTTATTTATAGACAAGAGATAAAATATGGGAAGAAGAGATAATCTATCGTATTTTAAAGAGAAGGTGATGATTTACTAAAATTGTTTATGCTTGTTCTAATGAAGGGGGAAATCATTTGTTTATATATTTCTTTTCTTCCTACTTTCCTGCACTTTCTATTTTTAGTTTGTATTCGTTCTTGTCTTTTCTTATTGTAATATTTAATACAATTACCATAAAAACCATTTTTTTAAAAAAATTGAATCTTTACCACATGTCACATAAGGCACTTCTAATCATTCAGTTTATCTAATTTAGTGAAGCAGAGAAAAAAATTAGTTACAATTTATTACAATTTCCAATAATTGTCAACAGGAAGCATAGAGATTTGGATTTCCTAAATGATATTTGAATATGTATGCATGTATATACATATATACATACGTAGGTCTTTGGTTATTCGGGTTTTCTCCCGCGTAAAATTGGAAGTGTCTTGGCGACGTTTCGACAAAGTCCCATTCGTCATCTTCAGGCTGGTGTTTTCGGCTTCGTGCTTCTAGGAGCACGAAGCCAAAAACACCAGCCTGAAGATGACGAATGGGACTTCGTCGAAACGTCGCCAAGACACTTCCAATTTTACGCGGGAGAAAACCCGAACAACCAAAGACCTACATACAAATACCCGCGAAAACCTCAGAAAACATATATACATACAAATATATACCAGGTATGCATACACAAATATGCTCATCTGAACAACTTTATAATTTATTTATTTGTTCAATTCCTATAGCCAGCTATCTTAGTCAATGACTCTGGGTAGCTTACAATATAATACTTCATATATATGTTATCCAGTGGAATCAAGCTATGGCTATTACCATAAAGGATCCTATTCATATGATCCTTGGTTTTCCTATCTTTTAATATGTGAAGATCCTCTTCCACAATATATTTATGACCACAACCAAAATATTGGGGAAGTGTTATATTGCTGAAAAATTATGTTGTGCTGCTGTTATTACCATGGAGGAAACACGAAATTTTCACTCAGATGTAAAGTTCTATAGGTGCCATTGGACAAATCATTCTTAAAGAAAGCTCAGACTTTTCCTTAAAAAATACTGTATGCACTACTGTTAAGAGTTTTTAATCAGCCAGACTAGTAAAATAATATATTGAAGCTATTTATATGAAATTTCAGAGACAAAAGCTAAGACTATAGTGGCTAAGTCACAATATGCTGCATAAATTCATTTTTCAGATCCACAACCATGAGTTAAAAGTTGAAATTTCATGTCTTTCCTGATAAAGGGACAGATTATGATGACAAAACATTAGTGCAGTCAGAAGAACAGCAGGATGCTAGACCTGCTAATCATGTAAATACCTTTTATTTTTCCTCTAACCAGAATTGTAATTCTACTCTAGTTTTTAAAAAGCTACAGTTCTTTTCAAACTTTGGTTTAATGTTACCGGTAGGTTCTGTAGGAGAAAGCCCACCATTATAAACATGATCATTAGATATTTTTATTACATCTTCTTGCATGGCAAGTACGTTTTTCTCTTCACTACGGTATTGGCCAAGAAATGTTTCACTTTAATAACTCTTATGATTTAGTTGCTCACAACTTCAGAATAAAAAAAAATCTAGAATTTTTAAATTAAATTGGTAAGGACAATAAAGCAACCTTTCAAACTCTGTCACTCATATTAAATATTTTGTTTCATTATTCCTAGAAATCCCATTAAAAGAAGAACTAATCTCTATCAGTGTTTTATTTTATTAAGTTAATTGTTGAAAAACACAATCTCCTTGGAGGTTTATTATTTCTGGCCAATGATCATTAGAGAAATGAATTTAAACTTAAAATATTGATTTTAACATTTTTAAATTTAAATATGTTTTCATTTAAATAAATACCTGAGGAAGTGCAGTATTAAGCTGTCGTTGTAGAGAATCCCTCTCATGGCCAACTTCATGTAGTTTACCCTGGGTCAATGCAAGTGTCTCTTGATTTTCTCGCAGTGTGTCCAAGAGGCGATCACGCTCTTCCAACATGGATACCATTAATTGCTCAAAATGGGAATCAGCATCCGACTGTAGGGGAGAACCTGAACCACGGTTTCCACTTCCCCCGGAGGGAATCTCTGCCTCACTGATGGTTGGCATCACTTCACACATCATCTTGAAATGAATGTAAAGATTAGTTATGAAACGATAAAAAGACCAAATCAAGTAGCAAAACTAAGATGCCACAGTATTATCTAGCTACAAGCATCCAATTATATTTATCTGAATTTGTCACACTTTCTTTACAAATTTACAGTATCAGACATCTGTGTGCCACATATAACTTGATAAAACTTACCAATAATTGCCCGTGCTAAAGTTTACTTGACATGAATAATTGTTTAAAATTCTAACTTACCTTACTAGGTGCTAATGAAAAAGTATAGGGGTAGACCTTTATCTGATTCCAGCATATGGTAAAGGGTAAGTACAGACATTCTAATTTACATTAATTGCTAGTACAGAAAATACATCAGTTGCATTGATAATTCCAGATAGATTAATTTGAAATAAATGCATTCAGCAAAAGACATAACAGGATTAAAGCAAACTTATTTGTTCATGTGACTATTAATCAACTATCATAGCCTACTGTACAGGTGTCAAACTCATTGCATCACATGACATGTCGTGACATAGCGTGACTTTTTTCCCATTGCTGGAGCTGGGGTGGGTGTGGTCTACACATGATGCAACCGGCCCATGGGCCGGCAGTTTGACACCCCTGGCTGCTAGAACAAAATGGGGTATCTAGAAGACTCTTATAATTACTTTAATTAATTTTTAAATTTTTACTATCTACTTCTATTTCTCTAAATTTGGGAGGGGGAGATGCTCTATCAATATATTTTAAAGAAATATATTAATACAGAGACAGTATAGGTACCTTTTTGCAGTGCTTTTTTTGTAAAAAAAAAAAAAAGGGGGGGTGCCAGAACTCACACACATCATACAACCCGCCTTGCCTACCCTGCAAGGTTCCATCCAAAAAAGGTGCCAGAACTCTGTTCTGGGTATTCTATGAGAAAAAAATCCCTGCCTTTTTGCAATTGGATGCTATTAACTAATAAGAAGAAACTTATTTAAAAAGTTCAAAAGAACAAACAAGTATTATCACAAATAAATCATTAAGACCTGAATTCTTCCATCCCAAGTAAATGCTGAATGTTATTAATAAATTGTAAGCTTTTCTGTGATTCTATAACTTTCAGAGCTTGAATTAAGATGTATAGGGATTTAAACAGTTTGGTACAGCATTATTAAAAGCTTTAATAAGTTTCTGGAAGTGAGTCATAAAAAAGGGAAACAGTTCCTCTTTATTAAAGGCGATCAAATTTGTTTCAAACTTTTTTACCCTTTACAATTTGTAACTATTCAGCTAAACATAAACAATTTTCTCCATTCCAATTTGAGTTCTAATATTTTAAAAGCTACATAATCAAATGAGAATGAGTTTAATCATTTTAAATTACACTATGTAAACAGCACTGAACTAATATGTTCAGAATGGATGCCTTGGTTATTTTATTCTAGTAAATCTATCACACCTCATGATCATAAAAAGTGTTTATTGCGCAAGCTTCAATTGATCCACTTACCTTGTTTGATAAAAGAGATTTGTCACAGATCAATTTTTCCCAACGATATCAGCTTTTTTCAGCAAGTTTGCATAATGATTTCCAAAAGCATTTGATATGGTAGAGCAGCCATCCACCCCGACTACAATGTTCATTCATTAAATAATCCGCACCTTGGGTAGTTTACACAAGGCAATAAGTAATCTTCCTAACAAACGCTAAGCCAACAGGAGGGTCAATTAATCTAGTTTTCCACAGTAAGCAAATGGTTAAAGCAACGTTGTTACGGAACTAAGCTCCCTTATTCAAAGCCTGGTCCACAAGTCTTTTTCAAAGGCGAGAGGTTACGTGCAAAATTGTGCAGGATGTAGAAATCTTACTTTAGGTCACAACGGCATTACTTCGACGACAAAAAAGAAGAAAGTAGCTGAGGCTGTTGCAGTTCTCCGGGAGGCACCAGAAGACGCTCCTCTCTTCCGCCTCTTCAGTTTCCGCGTCTTCCCCCGGCACTTACCGTTCCTCTTTTCGGGGGGCGGCAGGGGGAGGCTTCGTCGGCGAAAGGAAAGCTTCAAAAGGAGAGCCGAGAGCCAACCACCATCCCGGGGATGTGGCTGCCAACCATTATCCTTCCCTCCTTCCACGGGGAGGCAGGCGCTCTCCGCACCGCCACCTTCACGAGGCAGGAGCAGAGCAGAGAGCGGGGAAAAGTTGCAGGACTGGGCTGAAGAGCCCCCGAGGGGAGCCTCTCTTCCGAGGTTTCCCCCCCCCCCTCCTCACCGGGAAGCCGCGCGCCTTTCCAGGGCCGAGGGCTGCTTCTCCGGAGGCCTCAGGGGACCCGCAGCGCCAATGCGGAGTTCTGCGCTCCGCTTCTCGCTCTCAACTTCGGCCTTCTCTGCCCAGGTAGCTCCGCCTCCTGCCTCCACATCCCCATCCGAGGGAGCTGATTCGGAGATGCTCCCGAAGGCTCTTCCGCGTCCCCACGACGGCCGGCGGCGGGGGCAGCGGGAGCGAGCCGGTGCCGGGAGAGCGCTGTAGGGAAGGCCAGGAGCTCCGGGAGGCGATCGGTGCCTGCTTGCAGCCGAGCCCCGGGCCGCCGCTCGGAGTTGGGCCGCCGCCTCCTGGGATTCCCGACAGCCTCTGCGGCTCCAACCTACAACGGCGTGGACCACAATGCAGCGCGGCGCGGCCTTCGTCTCGCCGTGGAAGGCGGAGGGGAGGTTACCCCGTCAGCGAAGCCCGACTAGGGTTTTTTTGGGGGGGAGGGGGGGAGTTGGTTTCAGGGCAGCGGCGGGAAGGCTTTTCTCTCCTCCTGAGAGCTGGAAGACGGAGCTGGCCGCGGTCTCGCTCTGAGGGAACAAGAGAAAAAGAATAGCCCCGTGAGGGCATAGGTGGGAGAAGGTCCGTCAAACACGGAGGTCGTCCTCCTAAATAAACAACACGCGTGCAGTAGTAATTGAAGGCCACGTCTTCAACGATCCCAAGGGAGTCCTTACCGAAAGCTGCCCCTGGAGGCTTGACTCTTGGCTTCTTGCCAGTTCTAAGGGGAATAGCTTCCAAATAATACCGGTACCTCTATCCATGTAAAAGGCTACTGGGGGGCGCAAACGAAGGGTGCGAACAGAAATTTGGAAGCATCTGCGAAGAGAACTGCGCTTTCTGAACACTGCAGTTTGGCAATTTTTTCAGTTACTTAAGAAATAGCCTTAAATCGGGACCCTTAGAAAGTCACCTTTGGATGAATTTGTTCACCCTGGTGAATGCACAGATGGTATACTTTGTCAATCAAGTGTCAGAGAATTCCAAAAAGAAGGACTGACAATTCATATGCATTTCCCTGTAGAAAAGTGAAAAGAGAAGCAAAATGGACCTATTTTTGAGTAAATGTAGCTAGCTTTCAACTAATAGTTTTATTACTCATAAAGACAGCATTTTTCCTTAACTTTTGCCCTTTGGGAAAATACTTTTTTTTTCTTAGCAATTGTTATTTCTTTATTACTTTATAAACTTGTTTTTCATTTACAAATTAAAAATTGGTTTCCATAACAGTTTCTCATAAAGAGGTCAATATTTTTTTTTCTTATACTTTAGTTGTCTACATAATGTTGGAAAGCTCTGCAGCTTTCTTTCAGAAATGTCTATTTTCAATTTAAAAAAAACCCAAAATAAATTGTAATTTTATCTCTCAGCATGTACTTCAATGGTATTTACAGAGTAGGTCGACAAATAATATCCATATTTTGATGACATTGTAACAGATTTGTTGTAACTTTTCAGATGTTGGTTCTAGGCTTTTATTATCTTCTGTGCTTTGTTTATACATTGTAGAGACATTTACAGCTATATGGAAGGAGGAACGTTGGGGACAGGGACAGGAAACTGTACTTTTTGGGAATTCTACTAAGTTCTGTGTTTGACAAAGCAGATGTGGAAGTTACAGAAATATCATTAGACAAAAGGTTCAACAAAATTGATGACCAGGTTTTCATTAACAAAAAAATCATGTCCATGGCAAATGAAAGGCATTTCTCTCCTTGTTGAATTTTGTACAGTATTGTCAATAATTGATTCTTTCTCAATTACAATGTCAGCAAAACACTAAGTAGTTTAACAGACATTTTAAAAAGCCACATATCAATAATTAAGGTATATATGTGCTGCCAATTATCTTCAAAACAAAAATGAAAATACGCTTTTTAACCTTGTTCTTGAATTGTTTTAGAATCTGCAGAGATCTTGCATTAAAAAAATACCCAAAGTAATTGCACAACAGAGATGAAAAGGTGTTAATAATTTTTTACTGAGTCCACAAACAGGATGTTTGTAGAAATCCCTGCTGCTACTGCTGCTTGCTAAGTAGCAAGTATAGATTGTATTAAGGGAATACACAGTAGTGGCTAAAATTGTGGAAACCCTTTTGGGAAAAGTGTATAGTAGAAATGCCACCTTTGGTTAAGTTTCCACCAATTTTTTTTCTAATTTCTTTATAACTGTAGCCTTGTTCACTTAATAATACTATTTTATATCGCTTTCTGGGCAACCAGTCAACTCTTTGCACCATTACTTTAATTTTACTACATTTTACAAGCTCACTAAATGAAAAAATAAACCAACAAACTTGATAGCGATCACATAACACACTGACAAATGCCCTCCTCTCAGCTTCAATACATGACATCAATAACTGAATCTTACTGTGATCTGATTGGCTCATTGACAAAACAAGATGACACCTGATTGGCTGGCTAAACACTCATGCTCATTGGCTACAATCAGATGAAGGAAAGGTACCTGATATCAACCTAACCAAGTTGTGCTTCTTTTTTCTGGTTATTTGGCTATAACGTTTCATAGAATACAGTACAGATAATTGAACAAACTTCATTGAATTACATTCTTGATTAAATTATCTTTCCATTGATACATAATTTTATGGTCCTACTCCCAAAAAAAGTGGTGTTATTAGCCATCAAACCTCAAAAATGCACTTTTCCCAAAAGGTTTCCACAATTTTGGCCACTACTGTATGCTAGGTACTTCCTAGGGTGCCAGAATGCTTTGGTATGGATTAGATGAGAAAATGAAGGAATGGGGGAATAGTACTTCTACTAAAGAAATAAAAAATTAACAAACCAGGAGAAGGTATCCCAGGCATTAGCAGCATGAGAGAACACATTGAAGGCCAGGACTGTCAAGAGAAAAAATATAAGAAATGAGTGCTGGAACAGAAAACTGAGTGACGTAAAATAAAATGGCTCAGTGGATGCAGTGTATTTTAGGCCATAGCTTTGTGCAAAATTAGCCTCCCTTGAGCTCCCAGTTACCACATGGCTTTCATGCACCAAGTACCAAGGAATGGATACACATTAACTAAACTGCATACAGTATATGTTTTAACATTGCATTCACCTTCAGCATTTTAAAAGTCGGGTAGACAGTTTTTTTCTTTTAGTTGGATACATCCTTGTCATTAGAAAGAATAGAAATAAGAATAAAAAATAATATAAAACTGATGAATACAATTCAGACAAGACTATAAAATCTAAATAGAACCAAATACACGCTAATGTAAATGTATAAGAAGACTGTAAAAATATTTTTTTACTTATGTACAAAGTAATAGCTATATTTTATGCCAATGTTAAAGAACATCATTTACCAGAAGTAGTTTTCACAGCGAGAATCTGATGGATATTACTGAGCTTCAGTCAGGTTCAGGCACAACCAAACAATCAGAGATCAGCTTTCATCAACCTGTACCAATTGGAAACTAGCTTGACTAAAGACCAATAAATTGTCAGATACCTGGCTATAAATACAGGAGCCCAATCAATCCTTATTCAGTTGCTTGTGATCTGCATATGGACAACCTTGCTCTGAAGATGCCAGCTGCTGTTCCTGGAAAAATGTCAGGAATTCTGTCTAGAGTCTAGTCTAGATTCGATTCCAGGTCTTATTTTCAGGGGATGTCTTACCTCTGGTGCTGACAGCGCCACCAAGCAGGTCCACTTCTGGCGCCAAAGGAGCATCTGCATTGTGCAGATGCATTCTGCCCTGCATTTTGTAGTCAGGCCATTCCGGAAAGCCTATGCAGCTGAGTATCGAGCTATGGATTCAATCCATAGCTTAGTCCTCGGCTGCAGATGTCTTGCAGAACAGAGATATGGATTGAATCCATAGCTCGGTTCTTGGCTGCACAGGCCTTCTGGAAAGGCCTATGACTGAGAAATGCAGGCCTGGCTGCAGAAAACGCCACAGAAGAAGTGGGCAGGTGAGGAGAGGCCTGGCTGCAAGATAAATGGGTGCGAAGCACATGGGGCCGATCCACACCCCAATCCCCGCCCCAGTTTGATTTTTTAAGTGTGTATCTCACCCCAAAACTAGGGCTTTATTTTGGGGGTAGGCCTTACTTTTGAGAAAACACAGATAATTATTTTTTAAAGAACAAATTGAATTCTGACAGAAGCTTACTATCCTGTCTTCCTGTTGAAAGAACAATCTTCTACAAATTCATAATCACCCTTTTTGAATAATCCAGGCACAAATAATCCAGTATTTAACCCCATTTGTAAATGGATAATTCTACATGACTAGGATATAATTTAACACCATGTTAATTTTTTTAAACCTTACTATTTGGAAAATGGCATTTATAATTACTTTACCTTAAATATTCAAAGCTCATTAATAAAAAATGTACAAAACCTAGAATGTAGGAGAAAAAAAATCACTGCAAAATTGGATAGCAGTTGCTATTTGAATACTGTCATGGATAATGGAAAAGAACCAGTTCAGTTGCAATAATGTGGATTTGTTGCTGGTGACCAGCCATGCTCAGCTCACGGTCCTCAATGGTACTTCATGGTACCTCAAGATTATGTCTTGGGCCCAGTACTCTTGAAGATCTTCATAAATGACCTAGCTGACAGGTCTGAATGGGAGCTCATCATATTTGCAGATGACATTAAGCTGGAAGGAACTGCAACACTTCGGAAGATAGACCCAAAATTCAAAAGGACCCCGACAGACTTGAGCATTGGGCCCTATTCAACAAGATGCAGTTCAGTGGTAAGAACAGTTAAGATCTAGCACTTGGACAAATAACGTACACATCTACAGAATGGGCAATAGCTGCTGAACAGTAGCGTTTTTAAGAGGAATCTAGGTGTCTTCATGGAACATTGCTTAAGTATGAGCTAGCAGTGTGCTGTAGCTGCCAAAAAAAGGCAATGCAATCAAAAGCTGCATCAACAGAGGGGATAGCATAAAGAAGACAAATAGTGATAGTGCCGCTCTATACTGCACTAGTAAGGCCACACTTTGAATACCACATGCATTTCTGGTCACCATGATAGTAAAAAGATGCTGAGGCCTTAGAGTGCAGAGAAGAGCAACAAAGATGATAAGGGATCTGGAGGCTAAGCCACATGATGAACAACTAATGTTTAGCCTAACAGACTGAAGTCTTGGCGTGATGTAAGATCTGTCTTCCAATATTCTTTAGGGCTACAAGCATATAGTTATTTAGTCACAGCCCAGAATTAGTCCTTAGCAAGAAATACTGTTCCTTTTCCTCACTGTGGTCGGCCTGCCTGGCCAAAAAATGTCAGAAAGCAAGAAATGATAGCAATAAGAACTAATAGCAGGAATATCTGTGAGCTGCTCAGTTGTTGCCTGCTGGCCCTCTGGATAATAGTGGAGTTTGAACTTAGGACCCAATTCTCATTACTGCTCTTGGAAAAACAACAACAGACCTATAGTAATGATGTCATCGCTTGCTTACTCAGACACGCTTTCCACTCCTTTGTGAAAGGGAACTGATAAACGGAGACATATCAAATACTGACAGGTATTTTTTATTTGGACATGCTCTTATCCTTGCAGCTGAAATTGCTGCAATGCTGATAAAGAGGTGATGAGAGACTACAGTGAAGAGTAGCGGATCTTGCTCAAAGACCCCATGAAAACTGGAATTGGCAGTCAGACTCCTAAATGGGAGAGATGGCCCATTGGTACTAGATGGCTATATGAGTAAATATGAGTAAAAGAATAACAATATCCTAATTTCAGCAGTTAAATAAAAAGTGAACTTTTATAGTGCAACCAGTGAGGATCGAAGTTTTAAAAACGGCATGAATGTATCCCTCTATTATTTGTATATAATTAGTGGGGATATGTAAAAAAGGTGCTTTGAAGCAGGTGAAAGTTCTTGGATTGAGATCACAGTGCCAAGATGTTAAATACTTGGTATACTTAAAGGCCAACATTTTTGCACTGGAAACTTAGAAGAAGAAAAAAGAGCCACTCAGTTGTTCTAGTTTTGCAGTAAGAAATAAGAACTGTTTTCCTACAGAGAAGCACAGCGCTCCTGAAAGAAAGTGGGCCTGAGAGCATCAGGAGAAAAAGAAATTACCTGAGATTTCAGGAATCTACACACATCGGGACAGTGGATGAAAGGGATGAATCTACAGTTGCTCTACAGAACAAGATGTTATCAGAAGAACAACTTCAGGCTATTGTGATCCAAAGGCAAGATAAAGAGAGCTCATAAAAAAGCCAGCGGGGTGAATAAGGAACTGTCGGATGTCCTGAAAACCAGAAAGGAAGTGTACAGGAAACAGCAGGAGATACGATTACCAAAGTGTATAAGGAAAGGTTTTTTTAAATAATTTTACTGGAAATTTTCCTTGTGTAAATTTACCTGTTCGTGACTCCTGCAAAATTCAAAGAGTTCATTTTTCTTAGACTCTATATGCCACTATTAATTACAGGAGAAATTAATTAATTATTTCAGTTTTGAAGCTGCCTGACTCTGTAGGGATTCTGGGCTTCTTACAATTTAAAAATGTAAATGGCATTTAAAAGAAATCAAGCTGCATATCTAAGGAAGAATATGCTGATCAGAACCAAAAACCAAAGAGGGTCTTGCCTAGCTCAAGATACGGGAGAACAACCAGGTCATTAATAATTTGCAGAAAGTCAACAAAAAAGAAGCAATATGGATTTCTGGCTAGAAACAGTACATATGTACAAGTAGATCCAGAAGCATTTTATAATAGCAAGTAAGTGTTTGTCAAATTTAAATAGCTGCCATTACTCTGTGGATAGACAATAATGTACAGGGTTTAACACATTGTAAAATTTTAAGGCCAATTAAATTGTGAAGCTCAGTGGGATGATTTTTTATTCATCATTCTCTTTCAGCCAAACTCACCTTGTACCTTGTTTGGATACAATTTGAGGAGGGCCCCATGTAAAACTGACTTGATTTCTCAGAGAAAAAACAAGACATAAATGCAATGAATCAATAATCCCAGGCCTTTAAAATGTCATTGCTAATGCTACACCGCACCCATCAGACTGGATCAGAAATCTATACCTGAAGTGTATTTAAAGTACATACCTAAACTATGTCTTTTTCATTATATGGATGTGGGGGAAGGGTTACAACTTTGAGCTATCTTTGTATCTTGCCTGTCACAAAACATGGAAAGATACTTTGCCATGTTTGGGTTTCTGTGTGCTTCATTAGCAATCAAAGCTTTGCCTTAAGAAAAGGAGGGGAGCACAAGGAGGAGGCAAAGTATGTTAATTGTCTAATTACGTAAAAACTGGTTTAAGCAGGAATTGTGTGTAACATAACACATAATATTAAAAAAAAAACCCCATCCATTGAACTGTGAGAGGTATAGAAGAAGGCAGTGGCAATAAATAATTAGCAGTGTTCCACCATATAGGGATTTTAAAATTAGTTCCCTATTGCAGATATTCAGTTAGGTGTGGGCTGTGAGGTTTTTTTTTTTAAAGGATTCCAGCCTTCCAGTTCAGAACTGTGAATTTTTCATCTTGGTAGAATTTCTGTGCTTTAAATTGCTACAGTATAACTGGAGAAATTGTTTCCTGTTATTACTGGAAGAACATAGCATGACTGCAAAAATATTGCTGAGCTTCTCCCTAAGAAAGGTGAGCAATGCATGCTTAGAACTACAGTCAACAATACTGGAAATAAGTGCAGTTTTGCCCGGACATCCAAGCTTCATTCATCCTCCTGGGTGACAGAAGTTTTCAATTGTTAACGAGTGCCATTTTATCTTAGTCTGACAATTCTGAATCTCTTGTTTAGTTCTTAGAAGCTGTATGAAGAGGTGGTTCCAGTAACTGATCAGGCAGCCTATTCATTGAATAAATTATAATAATAATGATTTGTTCACTTTATATGCTACCTTTTCTCTAGGCACTCAAAGCAGGGACACAGAGCAACCTCCATCTCCAGTCTTCAAAGGGATGAAAGTCCCCTTGGGATATTGGGATGAAAGTCATTCCAGATCAGAACCACCCTATTATTAGTCTGCCATTTCAACTACTTCCCCATCAAACAATATCAGAATATCCAAACTTGGTCTGAGGATGCTATGGCAACCACATACAAATGATGTATTTTATATTTCAGGTACCTCCTACTATGTTTTTACTTGGTTTAGGACCTAAAGCCAGCACTTAGTTTTCCAAACATGGAGCCACCAGATCTGTTCCATTACAGCTACTGTTGGGCATGTCTCAGCGTTTGGCAATTTGGAAATGGGTTAGTTCTAAATCATGTCCCCATCTATGTAGCAGTATAGAAGCAGCTCTCTTTTCCTGCAGATGTAAAATGGGACCTTGCTGAAGTAATTTTTAAGACGTTAGTACTTAAAATAGAACAGCCTTGTAGACCTTTCTAGCCCATACTTTCTTTATACAAATATAATTTCTTTAGTGATACTAAGTAGATCCTAATAGTTTACTTTTGTCTGTTCAAGTGCCTTTTGGGTCAAAATGTTGAATATGATTGCTTCATTTTTAAAAAGTTTTCTCCATGGAATCACATCATATATTCAAAGAGTTTTTTTATTAGTTTTTTTTAAAAAAATTATTACCTAGCTTATTCTGTGTTTCTAAATTTCCAAGATTCTTTGTTGCTTTTTTAAAAAAAATACAAAGCAGTTGGTAAGGGCTATACTTGTCTGTGCTAGCATGGAGGGATGTGGCTTTTGCAGAAGAAACACACATTGCCTGAGGCTTCTTAACTTAATTTGTTCTAACATTTTCAGTGGAGATATTTGGCTGTGGAAGCACAATACCGAGGGGCTGGTTTTGTATTACCAAGTCCAATTAGAGATATCCCTGGTGAGAGAAGGTCAAAATAGTTCAAGACAACATGAGCATGAGATCAAAAATTCACCCCTTTTATCACCTATGTGCAGTGCATGTAAATAGGGGCAGAACTTTGATTTCATGATTGTGGCTGCTATCTTCCTTTTTTTTGGTTCGCCTCCAAAGACATTCCTAAGTCCAATTACAGGTTATCATAAATTTAATTATAACACAGCTGTTTTTTTTAATCTGACTGAAAGAACATTACTAATTGGGAGGAGGCAGTGGTAAGATTGCTTTTGTATAAAATGAAGACATTGAGATACCGAATATAGCATGCTACACATAAAATACAGTATGCTGTTTGATCTAAGCTATACAGATATAAAGCAGGGCCCTGGAACATTTGATAACTGCACAGAGAAAGTCCCAGGTTGGAAATTATAAGATGAGTCAAAGCCCCACAGAATCTTTTTGTTGCTTCAGTGTGATCCAAAGTGGGTAAGGCCAAAAACGTTGGCCATTTGATATTTTACAGGATTCTTTGGATAATTAAAGGAATAACAACCACTTCAAAATTTGTACCCATTTCATTGTACTTGGAGGCCCCAACTCTATCCAATTTGAGATTATGCAAAGTCTAGTACATCAATTTAGTGGAGCAAAGTTGCTTTCTAGGTTTATTTGTATTGATTCAACACATTTCTACACTGTCCCTTACCTAAGTGACTCATGTTTTCATGAGGAAACAGTTAAGACCATGTCCCACTGTTAACTATTAGCATATGCTACTGTAGCTTGAAAGGAGTCAGTATTGTTTCTTTTTATTATTACTTTTCACAATTGAAATTTAAGCTGATACAGGCTATTGTATGCTGAGTTACTGGAAATTACAGCCCATGGCTACGTCAGTATCCATGGATAGGGTTATCAGATACAGGCACATTCCTTGTGTTCATCTTAATAGATTCATGAATATCTATGTCTATATAGAAAGAGCAAACATAAAGGCAAGCAAAATTAGGAAAATCTTTTAATTGAAGCAGAACTTTGTAAATTTGGGTACAAAAATTTTGTAAACTATTTTTTTAAAAAAATATCTTTATTGAACATTTACATATTTATAAAAAGACAAAGTAAACAATATACAAAACATAAACATAAAACGTCAGACACAGATTGACATGGTAAGTATCTTAAATTTTTATATTCTATAAACTTTCAACACTTAACATTTAAGTCAACAGTCTGTTGACTCTTATTTAAATACAGTCTCTTTCTTATATCCATATAAATATAATTACGTTGTATAGGTTAAATTATTATATAGTTCAATAATTATCAATACCTTGTATTTCCTTTTTCAGTTATTTGGACAAAGTTATCGCTTATATTTCTAGTTTGGGTGATACATATCTTTATTTTCGGAAATTATATAAGTATATATAAGTATATATTTAGGTCAGAGGATGAGTAAGGTTATTATCTATTTCTTGTTTGTTGTTGCTCTTTTAGTTTTATTTGCTTTTTTAGATTTCCAAGTATTTTTTTTCCCCTAGCCATTCGTACCATTTGTTCCAGGTCTGGTAGAATAATGTATCTTCCTTGTCCTGTATTTTAAGAGTTAATTTGTTCATTTCAGCTACTTCATTTATTTTACTAATCAAATTTAGAGTTGATGGAGTCGTTTCCAGTTTCCAATTCTGAGCGTAATTAATCTGGCGGCTGTGATCACGTGTATTATTAAATATCTATCTTCCTTTGTTGTTTTATGTCTTATTATTCCCAACAAAAATAACTCAGGTTTCATTGGGATAGTTTTAGCTATGATTTGTTCTAAATATTTTTTGACTTTGTTCCAGAAATTTTTAGCCGCTGGACAAGTCCACCAAAGATGGTAATATGTTCCAATTTTACATTTGCACTTCCAACATTTGGAAGATGTGTTAGAGAACATTTTAGCCAGTCGTGCTGGGGGGAGATGCCATCGATAGAACATTTTGAGACGTCACGTCGTTTGACGTCACGTCGTTGCAGAGCCGTCCCCGGGGAGCTCCGGGACCGATCTCTGCTTTTTGGCTTTTTTTCGGTTGCTTAAGAGCGATTGCTACCTGGTGGGATCAGCAATTTAAAAAGGACTTTCTGGTGCACCTGTGGAGGTGAGGCAAGCCCCGGGAGAGCCGGAAACAACTTAAGCCGAAGCCGAAGAGGCCGGCCGGCCTATGGCCGGCCCAAAGACATGACAACCTCACGCAGATAATGGAAGCAAGAACAGTCACACACAAACAGTAAGAAAAGAGTGGATGGTGAAAGATTTGAGAAAGAGATATTGCAGACAGCAGAAACATAAGAACATAAGAACATAAGAAGAGCCATGCTGAATCAGGCCAAAGCCCATCGAGTCCAGCATTCTGTGTCACACAGTGGCCCACCAATTGTACATGGGGATCTTGAGCAGAAAGAGAAGGCAAAACCCTCCCTTTCCCTTGACCCCCAACAAATGGCACCCAAGGGAATCCTGCCTGCCTCAACCAACATAGAGGCGGCACATGGACATCCGTTTTAATAACCACCGATACACTTTGCATCCATGAATCTATCTAGCCCTGCCTTGAAGCTGTCAAGGCTGACAGCTGTCACGACCCCTTCAGGTAGTGAATTCCATAAATCAACGACCCTTGAAAGACTTGGTGAGTGAAGCCCTTCGCGTTGCATGCCTGTTTTGATAAATCGGAAGCTCCAAAAGTAACACAGCGGCCAAAACTTTTAATGGAGCAGAACGGGTGAAAGAGAGAAAGGAGAGCGTTGGACGGGAGATTGGAGATTGGAGATTGACCTTAGACGCTTTCAAGGTTAAATTGTACTGATTTGGATTTTAAAATTTGACAAGATAAAAATAAAATTAAAGTAGAGTATACTGAAACTTACTCTGGAAAGAAACAGCGGAAGGGCAAGAAGAATCTTGGAAAGTGCGAAGAAAAGTGGAAGTTTGACGGATTATAGATCGGAGGGTGACAAGGCAAAAAGCAAACCGGAAGAAGAACGTACGGGAGAGTTAAGGAATTAACAGTACCAGCCGGCATATTGAACCTTTTAAAATTATTCTTACGGTGTAGAACTTTGACAGAGGGAAAAAAGGATTCCTCTTTTGTAATAGATTTGTGTTACAGAAGGAATTGTGGGATAATATAAACTGAGAGACTTCCCCTACATTGGTGAGACTTAACTCGAATTGACTCTGAAGTGACTTTTTGATCTTGACTCTTATACCTGAATTGTCTGAATATTGGATTATCATTTGAACATTGTCCTGTTACCATCTTGATTGATTTTGAAAACTGAATTAACAACATCAAGACTGAGTGAGTTAAGAATAATACAAAGAGGAATAAATTAATTATAAAACTGTTTTAAAAGATTGTGTAAAGGGGGGGCATATCAATTTATTGAATTATTGCATTACCAATATATTGAATTATTGATCTATTATATTGTTGATTATTATATTATTGAAAACCTAGACAAATTTATTTAATTTAATTTATTAGAGAGGTATATGGTTAATTGGGAGTATATTCAGAAGGTATTTAAGATAACAATAATGCATCAATCTAAAATTACAAAAAAACTTCCAACAGTACCACAACCAACAACCCCACAAACTGCTAGAAGTATAGAAAGCATGTTACCAGAAAAATCAACAGACCCCCAGTCTTCCTCAATGACATTAACATCTCTACAAGAGATGATGATAAAGCTTCAGGAATCAATAGACCGCAACTACGAAAAAATGATTGGGAATATGGAGATAATGAGAGAGGATATCAAAAAAGTGGATAATAGAGTAAAATGGATGGAAAGATAGAACAAATTCAAGAGAATCTGATAAAAAATGACCAAAGAATAAAAAGTATAGAATATAAAAATGAAAAAATTGAGGCAAAAATTAACGAAACAGAGACCCATATGTTAGCAACCACAAAAGATATGCAAGATGCCTTACTAAATCTTGAGTTAGAAAAAGCAGCCTTCTTTCTGAGGTTCCAGAATATACAAGAGACCAAAGATGAGAACCTCCCTCAGATGATGGCAGAGATTGTAGCAGGCATCACAGGTACCACACCACAAAAAGCTATCAAGGAGCTGGATGAAATATACCGAGTGTATACGAGCTACGCTCGTCGAAATATGCTCCCAAAAGAAGTCCATGTGCGTTTTACAAAGAAAACTACAAGAGATGAAGTTTATAACATAGGCAGAAAGAATACATATACATATAAAGGAAGAGATATTATAATTTTAAAACAAACACCAAGACGTATTAGGGAAAAAAGAAGACCCTTTCAATTTTTATCTTCTAAATTAAATAAACATAGGATCCCATTCAGATGGCTAATCCCAGAAGGCCTATTGATCACTTTATTTGACAAGAAATATAAAATAAATAGTATAGAGGAAGCTAGGGACTTTTATGACCAGAATATTAAGGAAATAGAAGAATTAGAACTCAAAGAAAATAGGGGAAGAGAACGAAACAATAGAGAAGAAACAAGCTCAGAGGAAAGCCTACTTGATCTGAAATTGAAAAACAAACATGGCAATGAGGAAAGAGAAGGGGCAACCACAAGAGCGCAAGCAGGCGCAAAGGAAAGAAAATAGAAAGTTTATACAATCACTGAAGGCAGAGGATGAAATAAGACTCTTATCTATAAATATCAATAGATTAAATGCATCTAAGAAAAGAAATAAAATATTTTATAATCTAATTAAACAAAATTTAGAAATTATATGTCTCCAAGAGACACATGTTAAAAAAAGTCAACAACATATATTGGAATGTCCAAAATTAGGCAAAACATTCATATCTTTAGCTCCAGTCAAAAAACGTGGAATTGTTTTTTATATTAAGCCATGGTTAAATACAAAAATGATATATACAGATGAAGAAGGGAGGATTTTAATTGTTCAAATACATCAGGGGAATAACCCCACAACGATAATAGCAATATATGCCCCCGAGTATACAACAAGTAAATTTTTTTGCAAAAATTCATAAAAAACTTCAAGAAACAGAAATCCAAAAATTAATAATTACTGGTGATTACAACGCGGTAGCGGATAGGAAAAAAGATTATAAAAGTATGAATAAGAAAAAAAATAAGAAAAACATTACCTATCTTTTTTGTGCAAATGGCAGAAGAGCTTCAATTAAAAGACACATGGAAAGCTCTACATCCAGATAACATATACTATACATTCTTTTCACATCCATTTAAGTCATGGTCAAGAATAGATATGGCTTGGGCCAACCCAGAATTTATGAAAAACTTAACAGAATCAGAAATACTACCGAATACATGGGCTGACCACAACCCGCTATTGATAAAATGGAAAGAACAAATAAAAAATACTAACAAAAGATGGACACTCAATCAGATGATAATTATAGAAAAAGACTACATTACAATGATGTGAAAAGAACTTAAAAGTTTTTAGAGATAAATAATAATGAAAACACCACAATATTAAATTTATGGGATACTACGAAAGCATATATACGAGGGCTCTCAATCACATATCTATCCTTTCACAATAAAAAAAACCCGGAAAAATATAGAAGAATTAACACTAAAAATAAACAACCTGGAAAAAGAATTACATAGAGACCCTTCCAATGTGAAAATACTAGAAGAACTAAATACAAGTAAACATAAAATAAACCTTATTACACAAAATGAAATGACAAAAAACCTAAAAACTACAAAACAAAATTTCTTTGAAAATGCAAATAAACTGGGCAGATGGCTGGCTCATAAAATAGCAAAACAAAAAACAGAAAGAAATATAGAAATTTTAACAGATCATAAGGGCGAAAGGCAAAATAATGCTCAAAAAAGAAAGATATAATAATTGACTTTTATTTAAATTTATATAAAAAAGATATTGAACAAAGAATAATTATTGAATATTTAGAACAAACTGATCTACCAAAAATCACAGAAGAAGAAAGAGTAATGTTAAACAAAAAAATAACTCCGGAAGAGTTAAAAAATGCGATACAGACTCAGAAAAATAACAAATCTCCTGGTCCAGATGGTATTCCATCGGAATTATATAAAGTTTTATTAGACTCCCTGGAACCAACAATCTTGGAATTATTTAACCATGTGTTAGATAAAAGTAAAATACCGGAATCATGGAAAGAAGCATATATCAGTTTAATACCCAAAGATACAATCAATAAACATCAAATTCAAAATTATCGCCCAATTTCACTCCTAAACACAGATTATAAAATACTGGCTGCAATTATGGCAGGGAGGCTTAAAAGAATACTAAATATATTAATTCACCCTGATCAAAACGGTTTCCTACCCCACAGACATATTAAAAATAATACAAGAACGATTTTAAATGCAATAGAGTACTATGATTTACACATTGAGAAACAAGTTGCACTTATCTTTGTAGATGCAGAAAAAGCATTTGATAAAATAAATTGGCCTTTTTTTATTACACAAATAAAATGGAATTTGGAAGTAATTTTATAACCCTAATTAAAGCAATATATAGTCAACAATTCACTAAAATTATCATAAATTCAGACTTAACAAATAAAATTAGAATAGAAAAAGGGGTTCGACAAGGATGCCCCTTAGCCCCATTGATATTCATTCTTGCCTTAGAAGCTCGATTAATAAATATAAGGAGAAAGGAAGAAATTAAAGGATTAAAGATAAAAAAGAGGAGTACAAGGTACAAGCATATGCTGATGACATGGCTTTTATAGTAGAGGACCCCCTAAAAACAGGCATAATTTTATTAGAAGAAATTGAAAGATTTGGTTGTGTGGCAGGTCTAAAAATCAACAAAAACAAAACTAAAATAATAACTAAAAATATGAATATTAATTTAAACCAAGAACTAGAAAATATTTTAGGAATAAAAACGGTAAAGAAAGCCAAATATCTAGGATTAACACTCTCAGCTAAATGCAGTAAGATCAAAAAAAGATAACTATGATATGGCAATACAAAAGATAAGTGCAGATTTGGACAAATGGTCCAAGCTTCAGATATCATTATTAGGTAAGGTTGCAATAATAAAAATGATCGTGCGATGATTAACCAATAATTAATCTAGAATTGTTTTAAAACTTTCTTTTTCCTTCTTCTACACATTTATTGTTGTTGATCTGTTAGTTTATACTTGCTAATCAGCAATAATTGAAATGTATCGACAAGTCGGACAAAATGATCAAGGCCAACCGATTTATGCTCAAGTCCAAGGCGGGCAAGGCCTGCCTGCTCCTCAGGGTCAACTTCAGGGTCAAATCGTTGGTCAAGGTGTGGTTCCTGGAATTGTGCAAGATGGTCAACTAGGACAGCAAAACCTTCCTGGACCTATACCTATTAATAAATTCCAAAATCAAGTACCTCCTATGCAACCTCTTCCTGAGGGCAGGACATATATAGTCAGAATGATACAACGCTCAACGCTCGAAGCCGGACGATTGCCACCAACAAACCGGGCCAAAGCTTGGGATCAAGTAGTGCAACTTCCTGTCCTTCCAGTTCCCAGAAGAGGTTATATAGAAAGAGGCCCTGCTGACAATCCTCAAGTCTTCGGGCAGCTAGCTGGTGGTGGTAACAACTTACTACCATGTATTCTAAGACACTATCCGTTTTTACGAGAAAATGTAGATAACAATGCAATAGACTTTGACGGATTGTTAGTGGCAGCTCAGATATGTGCTCTCAGAATTGAACCAATTCTTCAAAGACGTCAGCAATTAATTCTAGAAATGATTGCACCGTGGATCCCTGAAGATCAGGTACTAGACCAGGATGCAAGTGCTGCTGAGGTGGGTCGTCTTATTGCAGATGCTCAATGAATGAGAATGGAAGTACAACATGCACATCCTATAGATGCAGGACACCCACCCGTAGCTCATGATGGGAATCCAGGAAATTTAGGCCATATCAGCCATATTTGGAATCCAGTAGGCGGTGATTGGATACTCAATGTAACACTTCAGCAAATCTTGGAACTATTTGTCGAGATCGTTAGAACTATGAGTGCTAGAGACAGAAACAGAGGATTGTATCCGATAGTACTAATGATGGTATCTCTTGTCTGTTCAGGGACAGATGACACCAGCTAAATTGTCAAAAATTATTGCGGATTTATCAAGTGACTTCCAAGGAATTGTAGAGTCTTTGAATCATCCCGAAATAGCTGCAACTTGGAGGAATTTTGGACAATATATCAATGACGGAAATGTCGCTGAAGTAATACGGAGATGGATTAATCAAGTGCCACAAGGAGCAATAAGAATGAGAATTACTCTAGCTCAAGCTGCTGGGAGTGGACTAACCCAGTTAGACACTATTGTTCGTGCACACAATGAACATCCGGATTTCCCATGGGTGAACTTTGTACAATTTTATCGCAATGAATGGGAGGCAGCTGCACGAGCCATGAGGCTTGTCGGAAATAACCCGTACTTTGGTTTTAGGAGAGAATTAAGAGAGGTACGATCTACACAGTATAGGTATTTAGCCTGGGCTTGTGCTCAAATTCTGATAGAAGGGGGAGATAGAGCCTTAGACAACTACAGAGGATTCGTTGAAGATAGAGCTCATAGAGATGCAGTTATGGATCTTATTCGTGGTTATTTTGCTGTCCAGAGTCAGCCTGATTTAGACAGACCAGTAACCAGAGAGGAATATGAATATATTGAGGACACTATGGAATTAATTAGGGAATATGCTGGTGGTATGGCAGGGCAAGCAGATATGATGGAACATGTTAATGATATGGGGCCCGACAACCAAGGTGGACAAGGAGGACCAAGAAATCAAGGAGGAAGAGGAGGCGGAGGTGGTGCTCAAGCTGTGGGAGTCAATGCACCACAAGGTAGAGGGTTAGGCGAAGCTGGACAACAACAACCTATTGGTGCTGGTCAGCCAGGAGGAAGAATCGGACCTGCTCCCGTGCTAGTGATTCGACCTCCTCAAGTTGCAGCAGCTCAACCTGCAGCAGGTGCTCCTTCCTGCACAACCTGTTGCAGCAGCACAAGCCGCAGCTCCTGGACAGGTCCAGGCTGGTCAAGGTCCCGGACAAGCTCAGGCACAACAAGCTGGAGGTGCACAGGCAGCAGCACAAGCTCAACCTGCTGGAGCTCAAGCTCCTGCAGCACGGCAACCACCTCAAAATAGAGCTCAACCAGGTCCTGGTGGTGCAGGTGCCGGAGCTCAAGGTTAATCGAATTATCATCAACAAAGGATCAGGTGTTACATCGAACATTTCACTAAAAATGTGACTTTAAATTACCTCAAGGATTTAGAATGTAGAAGTAGAAACTTTTAGTTAATTAATTACTAACAATGTTACATATTTGTATGTCTTTCCTGACTGTATTATGTCAGATTAGTTATTGATCTCAATTAAAGTTTGCTATTTGTTATATGACGGTTCTCAGGGTTTTTTACATATTGAAGTGTTATATCATATATATAATTTGACAATATAAATGTGCTGTTTCCACTGAGATATTCTATTTTTGATAACAGTTATACTATTGATGATACTCAATTTTGCAGTTTATAATTAAAGACCTTGTACCTTGACTCAATTATTTTGTCATTGTTTTAAAAAAAAAATGATCGTGCTCCCAAAGTTATTGTACCTATTCCAAACCGCTCCAATTAAATTAAACAAAGGTTTTTTCGACAGGTTAAATAAAATTGTACATAAATTTATATGGGTCAAAAGGAAAGCAAGAATTAAACTTAAGTATCTACAAGATCATAAATTAAGGGGAGGAATGGGGCTTCCAAATTGGAAACTGTATTATACTGCAGCCGCATTAGCTTGGATAAAAGATTGGATGCAACTTAGAGACAGGAGAACATTACTTTTGGAAGGTTTCAACCTTGAATTCGGTTGGCATTTATTCTTATTCGGGACAAAAAACAAATCATATGCACATTTTAAACAACATTATATAAGAAAAAAATTATTAGAGATTTGGTTCCAAATAAAAAGACAATTTTATATGAAAATACCTAAATGGTCCTCCCTAATGAATCCATAACTTATTCCATTCAAAGTTTAAAAGAAAAAGGAATCATATTAGATTGGATGCAACACTTTCAAATTAAGTCAAAATATATAGAAGACCAAAATAAATATGGATTTCAAAAAGCAAATGAATTAGATACTATTTGGAACAGATCAAAAATTCATTTCTAAAATATACAAGCTTTTACTACAAAACGAAATGATAGAAGAAGAAGTTAAGGGCAATATGATTGCATGGGCTCAAAATATAGGAAATACAATTAATCTGGAAGAATGGGAAAAAAATTGGAATGTCAACTACAAACTAACCATCTCATCTGCTTATAAAAATTTTGTAAACTATTATGTAAAAGAAAAATGTCAAACATTTTCTGTGTCACTTTGCTGCCATCTAATGATCATTCATTCTGCAGCCCAGATGTGGCACCCCTAGTCTTCTCTTGTGAATGTTTAATTCAATGCCAGCAGAGTCTCTTCTGACTGATCCTACTGAGTTTCAGCTTCTTTCACAGCTTCTTCAACATAATCTGCTGCTAGATTCATTCGACAGTCCCTGAGAGCTTTTATTATATCCTCCACCTTCGCATCCTTTCCTTTTGATTTTTGCCATTCTACAAGCGATTGCATTAATTGTTCTTCCAAATTGTAGGGATTAGCAGCCATAATCTTATCCATTTTGGCATCTGAAATTCCAAGTTTTCGAGCGAGCATTTTCCAGTTCCTTCCAACATGTTCACATATGATTTCAAAAGCTCTTTTCAGTTTATCTACAAAGAAAAGCATAATGCAAATCAAACGGATGAACTGCCGTGGGACACCTATGCATGAACTATTATGCATCAGTTTTATCCCTTCCTTGTCTTTCTCTGAAACTCTTGCTGCTTAGGCTTCAATATTTACTCAGATTGGAATAAGGTCCATTCTACCCATTACCATCCAAATGAAGTATGATATACAAATTCTGCTTAATTTTTGACAGTCTGAGTGTCATATTCTAAGACAGCCGTTCTTAAAGTGTGTTCTGGGGATCCCTAGGAGTCTCCAACACCTTTTCAGGGGGTCTGTGAAGTCAAATAAATACGTACTTTTAAAGTTGTCAGTTTTAATTTCTAATATAGTAAATATCAATAGCTATAAACCAAATTACTTGCACCAGTTCCTGCCCACCTTGCAGTTCAAAAGCATGCAAATGCAAGTAGATAAATAGGTACCACTTTGGTGGTAACAGCATTCTGTGTACCTCTGAATATAGTCTTGATGGCCACATCACCATATAAGTGTCCTAAGACAAAACTGGCTCCCTTAGATGGGGCATGGATATCAGAAACGTTAATATGGGGCTAGTCATGTCCTCTTCTACAAGCTTTCTGGGAACCTCAGAAATTCTGTTCTTAATCAACACCCTTCAATTATCTTTCCTGACTTGGCACTCTCCTGGGAGATTAGTCCATATTGAATAAAGTGAGATTCATTAAAGAATTACCACAGATTAATAATAATTTTAAATTACAGATGGTCGTTCAGTTATGACTAGTTGTAATGAATGTCAGTCGTAAGTTGGGTCACTCATGTGATTGATCTGATTTTATGACGTTTTCTTGGCAATTATTAAGCAAATGCTCCAGTTGTTAAGGAAAGCAATGGTTTGCAATGGGCCCGGTTTTGCTAAAAACTGAAAGTAAATGCTGTTTTTCAGTAAAACTGTCGTAAAATGTGATAATATGACCATGGGACAACGCAGCCTGGTTGATGAGCACCTGGTGCAATCACATGACTGCAGGGGGACAGTGACTATCAGAAGTTCTAACTTGAGTTGTAAGTACTCCCAGGGAGATCCATCATAACTCTCAATGGTTGTTACATGGCCAGCATTAAGTCAGGGAATGCCCATATACCGTTAGTTGCTCCCTCCGAAAGCTGAAAGCTACTGCTCCCAGAGTTTCCAGTTACATTTTTGTTATATAAATCTCCTGGATAGAACTGGGCAAGATGCAAGGGCTGCAGTTACTTAATAATCTTCTTTCTCATAAGTCTCTCTTCTCTCCTGCAGTTATCTGAGGGGCAAAAGATCTCTGGGCAAAGGAATGTGGGATGAGATGCCAAGAACCAAGAGTTAATCTGGAGCAGCTTGCCTGGATAGAAGCAACTTGCCTTTTCAACAAGTCACCTTGGACTTCCACGGAATATTCCTATAACTAATTATTTCACAAAAATAACCCCAAAGTGTCTTATAGCACCTAGTGATCAACCTTAATGGCCTGAATATTTACCAAAAAGTAAATCCGCTCATAACCAGTGGGATGCATTATAAACTAGTGTGTGGAGGATTGCTGTCCTGCCCCTCAAAGACCAAAGGACCTTTTTTTTTTCAGATCAAAAAGAAACAAGAGCAACCTACATTTCTGTTCATCATCTGGCTGACGACCTGAATCACCATCTTCTGATCTGACATACTGCTCGAGTTGGGTTAGTAGATCTTCTCTTTTCAGGGTTTTGAGCAGCTGTCTCAAAAACCCTACATCGTTGAAGGCAATTTTTTCCTGTTCCAGGAGAATCGCAAAGAGCTCATTGCCACGCCTCACATCCTGAAGTTTTTTTTTACCAATGTGGCTGTGGCAAAGAAATTTAAGATCTTCAAGCTCCGTGGGCGACAAGGCCCTTGAAAATGAATTCAGCAAATCCAAAAAGGGATCCATTCCCGGAAACCTAGAAAGAATACAGGGAAGGAAGGTTCAGAAGGTTTTGTTGAGAGGCATAGGCATGGTTAAAAAAACAAACAAACATTCTTCCTCTCTTTAATGCCGATTTCCTCTTTTCCAAAGTATGCAACTTTGGTTATCACAACTCCTGGCCAAGCAGAATCCTAAAACAAAAACTACAAGGTCTTGAAAAACGTCTGCCCATCTACTTCTTCAGGTGAAACGCGTCTTTCCCTCCAGCCAACCAGCCTGCAGATTTCTATTTCCACAAGGCATCCTTAATGACATAAAGGTATTTTTTGACTTTTCTTAAAGTGTTCCAACCAACCTTTTGCATGATCCTGACAAGATATGCTTATTTAAGAATCTGGATTTTTAAAAAGAAAAAGCAAAACCTTGAGACTTCCTTCCTGCTTTCCTGACTTTGCCGATTCCAGACGTCACAAGACGAAGAGGCTGCCTGGAGGATGCTCCTCTGCCCAGCATCTTTTTGAAGGGTTCACTCTGGAAGGTGTGGTGCTGCCTAGCTTTTACTACCAACCTGTTAAATCCACACACTGTTTGATTCCATAGGTGTTGAAGGCGTTGGAGATGTACAGAACAGTGGAGATAAATTGGTTGCTTTTAATACCTATATATTGGTATTAATGTGTTTTACAAAGGATTGACGTCACTTGCCTGCTGATCTAAAGTATTTGTTTTATTAAAGAGCCCACATTAATTCATCAGTTACTATGATGAATCTTTAAAGAAGGGCATTTCCGAGTCATCTTTCCTCTTTCTACTTCATAGTTATTTTTACTTAAAGATTCAGATCTCTCTTTACTGGAGCTTGACAGATGATTCCAGGTGAGTTTTAAGGTGACGGTAGTAGTAATGCCACCCTTTGAGAGCGACAGCTTCTACTATTCTCAGTCAGAACACAAGGCTAAGGTTGAAGTTCCCTTAAGCTTAACTCAATTCTTGGGGACTTTGTGAACCCACACATGTAACATCTGTTTCAGCAGTATACAGCAAGGCTTTTCAACCTTTTCACAGATTGTACCACTTTTAGTATATGGCAATATTCGAGTACCACTAGTCGCCTAGCAAGGTGTCAAAAACTGGATGACAAAAAAAAAGGAAAAAAGTGATAAAGTACAGGTAGTCCTTGACTTACAACAGTTTGCTTAGTGACTGTTCAAAGTTACAACGGCACTGAAAAAAGTGACTTATCATAATTTTTTACACTTATGACTGTTGCAGCATCCCCAGGGTCATGTGATTTACATTCGGATGCTTGGCAACTGATTCATATTTATGATGGTCACATTGTCCCAGGGTCAAGTGATCCCCTTTGCAACCTTTTGACAAGCAAACTCAATGGGGAAACCAGATTCACTTAAAACCGTGTTACTAATTTAACAACTACAATGATTCACTTAACAAATGTGGCAAGAAAAGTCATAAAATGGGGCAAAACTCATTTAACAAATTTCTTACCCCTACTTTTATATCCTCTCTTCTCTCCCTTTATATCTTATCTTCTCTCCTCCGTCTTTTATATCCTCTCTTCTCTCCCCCCTTCTTTTATATCGTCTCCCCTCCCCCCCCTTTCTCTTCGGTGCACCTCCAGCTGACTGCTCTCAAGGCTGTGCATGTATTGGACATGTATTAGACATGTGCGCAACATATAACTTGATAAAACTTATCTATCTACAATTGTCCATGCTAAAGTTCATTTGACATGGATAATTGTTTGAAATTCTAACTTACCTTAGTAGGTGCTAAAGAAAAATATAGGGGTAGATTTTATCTGATTCCAGCCTATGTTTATGGGTAAGTACCAGCAATCTAATTTGCATTAATAATTGCTAGTACAGAAAATGCATTAGTAGCATTATTGCAGATAGATTAATTTGAAATGAAGGCATTCGGCAATAGACACAACAGGAATAAAGCAAACCTATTTGTTCACGTGACTATTAATCAACTATCATAGTCTATTGTAGGACTTTTCAACCAGTGGTACGCATCCCACTGGTGCTACTTTAGCATCTTGCAGATGGTATGCATACGACAGGTTGAAAAGCAGTGTTAAAAAAAAGTGTAAAAGTGGATGAGCTGAAGCAGCGGCAGCGCCAGGGAGGCTTGGGGGATAATCAGCTGGAGCTGCGGTGTTGCTGGGGCTCTAAGAGCCCAGGATCAGCAGTCATACCTCCAGCTGATCAAGCACCGGGAACAGAAAAAGAGGAGGGGAGAGAGAGGAGAGGATATAGGCTGTACACCGCCCCGAGTCCTTTGGGAGAGGGGCGGTATAGAAATTTGATTAATAATAATAATAATAATAATAATAATAATAATAATAATAATAATAATAATAATAATAATAATAATAATAATAATAATAATAATAATAATATAAAAGGAGGAGTAAAACCGGTACCTTTTTTAATGGTTTGTAATGTTTTATTAGATTATAGAATAAAATACAAAAATACAAAAGCAAATAGTAGGACAGTGGGGAGGAAAAAGGGGAAAGAAAAGTGAGGGGGAGAAAGGAAAAAGAAAAGGCACTGACTTCTAACTTCCTCTGTTGCAGTAGAATGAAGCATTAACATCGAACCTCAACATTGTCCTTTTCCATAATAGCATAAACTGGCCATTTCTATAACAACAAATGAAACCCAAAATTCGCCGCCCCCCCCCTTTTTTAAGTCATCAGGTTTTTGACACCATGCTAAGCATTGGTGGTACTCGAATATTGCCATGTCCTAAAAGTGGTACAGTCTGTGAAAAGGTTGAAAAGCCCTGGTCTATTAGAACAAAATGGGTATCTAGACCAGGGCTTTTCAACCTTTTCACCCATTGTACCACTTTTAGGATATGGCAATATCCGAGTACCACCAAGTCGCCTAGCAAGGTGTCAAAAACTTGATAACAAAAAAAAATGGCACTGAAAAAAGTGCCCCCCAAGAGACAGCCGAGCAAGACACCTGCCTGCCCACCCGGCAGCGCTTTTCCTCCTGTCCGTGGTTTTCATTCTTGTGAGCATTTCTGTTGAGGATTGGCAGCGGAGGTGGGGTGGGAGGGTGTTTGGTTTTTATTCCCCCCCGTCTGTTGGGTGGTTGCAGCAGGTTTTGGTCACTTCACATGACCCTGGGACACTGTGACCGTCATAAATATCAATCGGCTGCCAAGCATCTGAATGTAAATCACAAGACCCTGGAGATGCTGCAACATTCCAGCTGATCGGCGCTTCTTCTGGGCTCAGCAGAAGCACCAGGATCAGTGTTGCTTTCCAGTTGATTGGTGCTTCTTCAGGGCTCAGCAGAAGCACCAGGATCAGTGCCGAGATCCAGCTGGAGCCTGGCGCTGATCCTGGCGCCTCTACTGAGCCCTGACAGTCCCAAAGAAGCGCCGATCAGCTGGAAAGCAGCACTGAACCTGGTACTTCCGCTGAGCCCTGACAGCCCTGCAGCTCCAGCCATCTCTCGCTCAGGCTTGTGCAGTGCTGCCACCAGTTCAACTCATTCCCCTCCCCCGCTACCACTTTTCTAGGAGGGTCGCGTATCACCTGCAAGGTGCCAATGTACCACAGGTGGTACCCATACCACTGGTTGAAAAACCCTGATCTAGAAGACATAACTGCTTTAATTAATTTTTAAAATTTTTACTATCTACTTCCATTTCTCTGAGTTTCGGGTGGGGAAATGGTCACACAATTTCTTTTTAAAGAAATACAGTAGTGGCCAAAATTGTGGAAAGCTTTTGGGAAAAGTGTACAGTATAAATACCACCTTTGGTTAAGTTTCCACCAATTTTTCTTTTATTTTCTTCATAACTGTAACCTTGTTAGCTTAATAATACTATTTTGCATCACTTTCTGGGAGACCAGTCAACTCTTTACATCATTACTTTAATTTTATTACGTTTTACAAGCTCACTAAATGAAAGAACACATAAAAACCCAACCAACTTGATAGCCATCACGTAACACACTGACAAATATCCTCTCAGCTTCAATACATGACATCAGTAACTGAATCCTACCGTGATCTGATTGGCTCATTGCCAAAACAAGATGACACCTGATTGGCTGTCTAAATATTCCTGCTCATTGACTACAATCAGATGAAGGAAAACTACCTGATATCAACCTAAGCAAGTTGTGCTTCCTTTTTCTGGTTATTTGGCTATACATTTCCATAAAATACAGTACACTTAATTGAACAAACATTGTTGCATTGCATTCTTGATTAAAATATCTTTCCATTGATATATAATTTTATGATATTACTCCAAAAAAGTGGTGTTATTAGCCATCAAAGCTCAAAAATACACTTTTCCCAAAAGGTTTCCACAATTTTGGCCACTACTGTATATTGATACAGAAATAGTACAGGTGTCTTTTGCAATTGGGCACTATTAACTAATGAGAAGAAACTTCTCAGGAAAAACTATATTTAAAAAGTTCAAAAGAACAAATAAGTATTATCACAAATAAATCATTAAGACGTCAACTAACATACATTTGAACCTGAATTCTTCAATCCTAAGCAAATGCTGGATATTAATAAGTTATGATAAGCTTTTCTGTGATTCTATAACTTTCAGAGCTTGAATTAAGATGTATAGGGATTTAAACAGTTTGGTACAGCATTATTAAAAGCTTTAACAAATTTCTTGAAGTGAGTCATAAAAAACGGAAACAGTTCCTCCAGTTCCACCAAACAGTTCCACCAAATTCGTTTCAAACTTTTTTACCCTTTACAAGTTTGTGACTATTGAGCTAAACATAAACTATTTTCTCCATTCCAATTTTAGTTCTCATATTTTAAAAGCTATATAATAAAATTAGTTTAATCCTTTTAAATTAAACAATGTAACTGACCTAACATGTTCAGGATGGACTCCTTGATTATTTTAATCCAGTAATCCATCACACCTCATAATCATAAAATCCACTTACCTTCTTTGATAAAAGAGATTTGTCACAGACCAATTGTTCCCAGCGATAACAGCTTTTTTCAGCAAGTTTGCCCATTCATTTCCAAAAGCATTTGAAATGGTAGAGCAGCCATCCAACCTAACAAGTCTTTTTCAAAGGCGAGAGGTTACGTGCAAAAAGGCCGAGTGCTTTCTCTGCCTCTTTGGGCCGGCAAATTGTGCAGGATGTAGAAATCTTACTTTAGGTCACAACGGCATTACTTCGACGACAAAAAAGAAGAAAGTAGCTGAGGCTGTTGCAGTTCTCCGGGAGGCACCAGAAGACGCTCCTCTCTTCCGCCTCTTCAGTTTCCGCGTCTTCCCCCGGCACTTATCATTCCTCTTTTCGGGGGGCGGCAGGGGGAGGCTTCGTCGGCGAAAGGACAGCTTCAAAAGGAGAGCCGAGAGCCAACGACCATCCCGGGGATGTGGCTGCCAACCATTATCCTTCCCTCCTTCCACGGGGAGGCAGGAGCTCTCCGCACCGCCACCTTCACGAGGCAGGAGCAGAGCAGAGAGCGGGGAAAAGTTGCAGGACTGGGCTGAAGAGCCCCCGAGGGGAGCCTCTCTTCCGAGGTTTCCCCCCCCCCCTCCTCACCGGGAAGCCGCGCGCCTTTCCAGGGCCGAGGGCTGCTTCTCCGGAGGCCTCAGGGGACCCGCAGCGCCAATGCGGAGTTCTGCGCTCCACTTCTCGCTCTCAACTTCGGCCTTCTCTGCCCAGGTAGCTCCGCCTCCTGCCTCCACATCCCCATCCGAGGGAGCTGATTCGGAGATGCTCCCGAAGGCTCTTCCGCGTCCCCACGACGGCCGGCGGCGGGGGCAGCGGGAGCGAGCCGGTGCCGGGACAGCGCTGTAGGGAAGGCCAGGAGCTCCGGGAGGCGATCGGTGCCTGCTTGCAGCCGAGCCCCGGGCCGCCGCTCGGAGTTGGGCCGCCGCCTCCTGGGATTCCCGACAGCCTCTGCGGCTCCAACCTACAACGGCGTGGACCACAATGCAGCGCGGCGGGGCCTTCGTCTCGCCCTGGAAGGCGGAGGGGAGGTTACCCCGTCAGCGAAGCCCGACTAGGGTTTTTTTTGGGGGGAGGGGGGGGAGTTGGTTTCAGGGCAGCGGCGGGAAGGCTTTTCTCTCCTCCTGAGAGCTGGAAGACGGAGCTGGCCGCGGTCTCGCTCTGAGGGAACAAGAGAAAAAGAATAGCCCCGTGAGGGCATAGGTGGGAGAAGGTCCGTCAAACACGGAGGGCGTCCTCCTAAATAAACAACACGCGTGCAGTAGTAATTGAAGGCCACGTCTTCAACGATCCCAAGGGAGTCCTTACCGAAAGCTGCCCCTGGAGGCTTGACTCTTGGCTTCTTGCCAGTTCTAAGGGGAATAGCTTCCAAATAATACCTCTATCCATGTAAAAGGCTACTGGGGAGGGCAAACGAAGGGTGCGAACAGAAATTTGGAAGCAGCTGCGAAGAGAACTGCGCTTTCTGAACACTGCAGTTTGGCAATTTGTAGAAGGGCAAGGAGGAGAGACTACTCCACCAGTTAATGAGTTACAGGGTCAGCAAGGGTTAGGCTGTTTCAGTTACTTAAGAAATAGCCTTAAATCGGGACCCTTAGAAAGTCACCTTTGGATGAATTTGTTCACCCTGGTGAATGCACAGATGGTTTGCTTTGTCAATCAAGTGTCAGAGAATTCCAAAAAGAAGGACTGACAATTCATATGCATTTCTCTGTAGAAAAGTGAAAAGAGAAGCAAAGTGGACCTATTTTTGAGTAAATGTAGCTAGCTTTCAACTAATAGTTTTATTACTCATAAAGACAGCATTTTCCCTTAACTTTTGCCCTTTGGGAAAATAATTTTTTATTGAGTCAACAAACAGGATGTTTGTAGAAATCCCTGCTGCTACTGCTGCTTGCTAAGTAGCAAGTATAGATTGTATTAAGGGAATATACAGTAGTGGCTAAAATTGTGGAAACCTTTTGGGAAAAGTGTATAGTAGAAATGCCACCTTTGGTTAAGTTTCCACCAATTTTTCTTCTAATTTCTTTATAACTGTAGCCTTGTTCACTTAATAATACTATTTTATATCGCTTTCTGGGCAACCAGTCAACTCTTTGCACCATTACTTTAATTTTATTACGTTTTACAAGCTCACTAAATGAAAAAAAAAACCCAACCAACTTGATAGCGATCACATAACACACTGACAAATGCCCTCCTCTCAGCTTCAATACATGACATCAATAACTGAATCTTACTGTGATCTGATTGGCTCATTGGCAAAACAAGATGACACCTGATTGGCTACAATCAGATGAAGGAAAGGTACCTGATATCAACCTAACCACGTTGTGCTTCCTTTTTCTGGTTATTTGGCTATAACGTTTCATAGAATACAGTACAGATAATTGAACAAACTTCGTTGAATTACATTCTTGATTAAATTATCTTTCCATTGATACATAATTTTATGGTCTTACTCCAAAAAAAGTGGTGTTATTAGCCATCAAAGCTCAAAAATACACTTTTCCCAAAAGGTTTCCACAATTTTGGCCACTACTGTATGCTAGGTACTTCTTAGGGTGCCAGAATGCTTTGGTATGGATTAGATGAGAAAATGAAGGAATGGGGGAATAGTACTTCTACTAAAGAAATAAAAAATTAACAAACCAGGAGAAGGTATCCCAGGCATTAGCAGCATGAGAGAACGCATTGAAGGCCAGGACTCTCAAGAGAAAAAAAATAAGAAATGAGTGCTGGAACAGAAAACTGAGTGACGTAAAATAAAATGGCTCAGTGGATGCAGTGTATTTTAGGCCATAGCTTTGTGGAAAATTAGCCCCCCTTGAGCTCCCAGTTACCACATGGCTTTCATGCACCAAGTACCAAGGAATGGATACACATTAATTAAACTGCATGCAGCAGCGGTTCTCAACCTTGGGGTCGTGACCCCATTTGGGGTCGCACGACGATTTCGCGGGGGTCGCCGGACACCACGGGCCGCCATTTTGTTTTTTTATTTTTATTTTTTTCTTTTTTTCTTTTTTTTATTTTTTGGCGCGCGCGCCGCGCATGCGCAGATCCGCCCGTCGCGCAGAAAAAAAAATTAAAAAAAAATAAAAATTTTTTTTAAAAAATTAAAAAAAAATCAAAAAACCAAAAAGGCGGCCGCAACGGGCGGATCCGCGCATGCGCGGTGCGTGTGACAGGCCGATCCGCGCATGCACAGATCCGCCCATCACGCCGAAAAAAATAAAAATTAAAAAAAAATAAAAAAAAATAAAAAAAACAAAATGGCGGCTGCGACGGGCGGATCCATGCATGCGTGGCGCGCAATGGGCCGATCCGCACATGCGCAGATCCGCCTGTCACGGCCGCCATTTTGTTTTTTTATTTTTCTTTTTTTCTTTTTTTCTTTTTTTCTTTTTTTTATTTTTTGGCGCGCGCGCCGCGCATGCGCAGATCCGCCCGTCGCGCAGAAAAAAAAATTAAAAAAAAATAAAAATTTTTTTTAAAAAATTAAAAAAAAATCAAAAAACCAAAAAGGCGGCCGCGACGGGCGGATCCGCGCATGCGCGGTGCGTGTGACAGGCCGATCCGCGCATGCACAGATCCGCCCATCATGCCGAAAAAAATAAAAATTAAAAAAAAATTAAAAAAAATAAAAAAACAAAATGGCGGCTGCGACGGGCGGATCCATGCATGCGTGGCGCGCAATGGGCCGATCCGCACATGCGCAGATCCGCCTGTCACGGCCGCCATTTTGTTTTTTTTGTTTTTTTGATTTTTTAAAAAAAAAATTTTTTCGGCGTGCGCGCGCGCGCGTGCACGCACGCCCAGGTCAGGGTCGCGGTGCGCATGGGCGGGGCAAGTGGGGTCTCAACCTGAGAAAGGTTGAGAACCACTGGCATACAGTATATGTTTTAACATTGTATTCACCTTCAGCATTTTAAAAGTCGGGTAGACAGTTTTTTTTCTTTTAGTTGGATACATCCTTGTCATTAGAAAGAATAGAAATAAGAATAAAAAATAATATAAAACTGATGAATACAATTCAGACAAGACTATAAAATCTAAATAGAACCAAATAAACGCTAATGTAAATGTATAAGAAGATTGTAAAAATATTTTTTTACTTAGGTACAAAATACTAGCTATATTTTATGCCAATGTTAAAGAACATCATTTACCAGTAGAAGCTTTCACAGCGAGAATCTGATGGATATTACTGAGCTTCAGTCAGGTTCAGGCACAACCAAACAATCAGAGATCAGCTTTCATCAACCTGTACCAATTGGAAACTAGCTTGACTAAAGACCAATAAATTGTCAGATACCTGGCTATAAATACAGGAGTCCAATGAATCCTTATTCAGTTGCTTGTGATCTGCATATGGACAACCTTGCTCTGAAGATGCCAGCTGCTGTTCCTGGAAAAATGTCAGGAATTCTGTCTAGAGTCTATTCTAGATTCGACTATAGTCACTAACTCTAAAGCTCAACATTGGCCAACATTAATACCGTGTTTCCCCAAAAATAATACTGGGTCTTTTTCCCCTCCAAAAGAGACTCCAGGTCTTATTTTCAGGGGATGTCTTACCTCTGGTGCTGACAGCCCACCAAGCAGGTCCACTTCTGGCGCCAAAGGAGCATCTGCATTGTGCAGATGCATTCTGGCCTGCATTTTGTAGTCAGGCCATTCCGGAAAGCCTATGCAGCTGAGTATCGAGCTATGGATTCAATCCATAGCTTAGTCCTCGGCTGCAGATGTCTTGCAGAACAGAGCTATGGATTGAATCCATAGCTCGGTTCTTGGCTGCACAGGCCTTCTGGAAAGGCCTATGACTGAGAAATGCAGGCCTGGCTGCAGAAAACGCCACAGAAGTAGTGGGCAGGTGAGGAGAGGCCTGGCTGCAAGATAAGTGGGTGCGAGGTACATGGGGCCGATCCACACCCCAATCCCCGCCCCAGCTTGATTTTTAAAGTGTGTATCTCACCCCAAAACTAGGGCTTTATTTTGGGGGTAGGCCTTACTTTTGAGAAAACACAGATAATTATTTTTTAAAGAACAAATTGAATTCTGACAGAAGCTTACTATCCTGTCTTCCTGTTGAAAGAACAATCTTCTACAAATTCATAATCACCCTTTTTGAATAATCCAGGCACAAATAATCCATAAGAACATAAGAACATAAGAAGAGCCATGCTGAATCAGGCCAAAGCCCATCGAGTCCAGCATTCTGTGTCACACAGTGGCCCACCAAATGTACATGGGGATCTTGAGCAGAAAGAGAAGGCAAAACCCTCCCTTTCCCTTGACCCCCAAACAAATGGTACTCAAGGGAATCCTGCCTGCCTCAACCAACATAGAGGCGGCACATGGACATCCGTTTTAATAACCACCGATACACTTTGCATCCATGAATCTATCTAGCCCTGCCTTGAAGCTGTCAAGGCTGACAGCTGTCACGACCCCTTCAGGAAGTGAATTCCATAAATCAACGACTCTCTGGGTGAAGAAATATTTCCCTTTATTTGTCCTCACTTTCTTAGCTATGAGCTTTAGGGAGTGCCCCCTTGTCCTGGTATTGTGTGATAGAGAAAATAATTTTTCTCTATCCACCTTTTCTATCCCATGCATGATTTTATACACTTCGATCAAGTCACCCCTTAAACGCCGTCTTTCAAGGCTGAAGAGACCAAGGCGTTGCAATCTGGTTTCATAAGGGAGGCGCTCCATTTCCTTGATCATTCTTGTTGCCCTTTTTTGCACCTTTTCCAGTTCCATTATATCCTTCTTGAGGTGCGGTGACCAGAACTGTACACAGTACTCCAAGTGTGGTCTCACCATCGATTTGTACAGAGGCAATACAACACTTGCTGACTTATTTTCGATTCCCTTCCTAATCATGCCAAGCATGGAATTTGCTTTTTTTACTGCTGCTGCGCATTGGGTTGACATCTTCATAGAGCTGTCCACCAAAACCCCAAGATCCCTTTCTTGGGTTGTCTCAGAAAGTTTGGTCCCCATCAGTTGGTAAGTATAATTGGGGTTCTTTGCCCCGATGTGCATAACTTTGCACTTGTTTAGGTTAAAATGCATTTGCCACTTTGTTGCCCACTCACACAATTTCGAGAGATCCTTCTGGAGCTCCCGACAATCAGTTTCACTTTTCACAACCCGGAACAATTTAGTGTCATCAGCAAACTTGGCTACCTCACTATTAACTTCTACATCCAGATCATTGATGAATAAATTAAAAAGTAAAGGCCCCAAAACTGAACCTTGGGGTACACCACTTCTCACTTCTTTCCATCCGGAGAATTGTCCATTTATTGCCACCCTTTGCTTCCTACAATTTAGCCAGTTACCAATCCAGGACAAGACCTGTCCTCTAATTCCGTGGCTGGAGAGCTTTTTTATGAGCCTTTGGTGAGGGACTTTGTCAAAAGCCTTTTGAAAGTCAAGATATACAATATCAACTGGGGCCCCTTTATCTATGTATTTATTTACACCCTCAAAGAATTCTAACAAGTTAGTAAGACATGATTTGCCTTTGCAGAAACCATGTTGATTTTCTTTCAGCAATGCCTGTTTTTCTATGTGCCCTGTAATTTTATCTTTAATAATGGTTTCCATCAGTTTGCCTGGAACTGAGGTTAGACTGACTGGTCTATAGTTTCCTGGATCACCTCTGGATCCTTTCTTGAAGATCGGGGTTATATTTGCTTCCCTCCAATCCTCCGGTACAGTGCCTGATCTTAGAGAAAGATTGTATATTTTAGCTAGAAGTTCAGCAATTTCACACTTGAGTTCCTTGAGAATTCTAGGGTGGATGCCATCTGGACCCGGCGATTTGTTGACGTTTAGTTTAGAAAGGCATGCAAGAACATCTTCCTTGTTTATCTCTATCAGGTTTAATTCTTCTATTTCCCTCCCTGGGAAAACTAATTCAGTGGCAGGCAAATGTTCTCTATCCTCCTCGGTGAAAACGGAAGCAAAGAAGTCATTTAGCCTCTCAGCAATCTCCTTGTCTTCTCTGATTATCCCCTTCTGACCATTGTTATCAAGTGGCCCAACTGATTTTCTGGTTGGGTTCCTGCTTTTGATGTACTTAAAAAAGGTTTTGTTATTATTTTTAATATTCTTGGCTATATGCTCCTCAAAGTCTCTCTTGGCTTTCATGACTATCGCCTTGCATTTGGTCTGCCAGAGTTTGTGATCCCTCCTGTTCTCCTCGGTAGGAAGAGCCTTCCATTTCTTAAATGAGTTTTTCTTCTGTCCAATAACCTCCCTTACCTCATTCGTAAGCCATACTGGTATCCTCTTGGACTTTCCAATCCTCTTTCTTCTTTTAGGAATGCATTTTATTTGAGCCTGCTGTAACGTATTTTTAAACAGTTTCCAAGCATTTTGGAGGGATTTGACTTTTTTTACTGTTCCTTTTAGTTTCTTCTTTACTATTTTCCTCATTTTGTCAAAATTCCCTCTGTGAAAGTTTAAGGTCTCTGTGTTAGTTTTCACTGACAATTTGCTATCCATGGTTAAGTTGAAGGTTATTGTGTTGTGATCGCTGGTTCCTATGGGCTCGGTTACAAGGACATCATGAACCAAATCCTGTGTGTTAGTTAGAACCAAGTCCAGGATCCTCTTTCCCCTGGTAGGTTCCATGACCATCTGCTCAAGGGAATAATCGGCTAACATGTCGAGGAACCTTGTCTCTCTATCATGTGTAGAACAAGAATTTACCCAATCTATTTGGGGATAGTTGAAGTCCCCCATTATGACTACCCTATTTCTTTTTGAGGCCTCCTTAAATTCATTTTCCAAATAGCAATCTGCCTCTGGAGTTTGGTTGGGAGGGCGATAGCAGATCCCTAACGTCAGATTAGTTTCCTGTCCTGGGATTTTTATCCACAATGTTTCTGTGGGTGAGTTTGAATTTTCTTGAATTTCGAGTTCATGAGATTCTAACTCCTCATTTATGTACAAGGCCACGCCACCACCATTTCTCCCTCTCCTGTCCATCCTATACAATTTGTAACCTGGAATCCTTGTGTCCCATTGGTTTTCATCTGTCCACCAGGTTTCTGTTATGCCGATAATATCAATATTATTTTCCTTCACCAAGCATTCCAATTCCCCTATTTTTGCTCGAATGCTTCTAGCATTTGTGTACAGACCTTTATATGTAATTTTCTGGTGCACTTTCAACTTTGACTGTGGATTTTGACTGTAGAATTTGGTTGTAGAATTTGTAGATGGTCTACCATGTCCTTCTGCTTGACTATTACAATTTAGTTTTCCTGTTGACTCACCAATGTGTGCATAACTTCCACACTCCATATTAGGCAGTGCGCCTTCTCGAACCGGAAGCTGCCCAGCTCCTGTCGACTTGCCCCTATGAATCAGTTTAAAAGCTGCTCTGAAACCTTTTTAATATTAATCGCCAACAGTCTGGTTCCATTATGGTTCAAATGTAACCCGTCCCTTCTGTACAGGTGTGGCTTGTCCCAAAATGTTTCCCAGTTCCTAATGAATCTAAACCCTTCCTCCCGGCACCACTGCCTCATCCACGCATTGAAGCTCCTGAGCTCTGCCTGTCTAGCTGGCCCTGCACGTGGAACAGGTAGCATTTCTGAGAATGCAACCTTGGGGGTCCTGGACTTTAATCTTCTACCTAGCAACCTAAATTTGGCTTCCAGGACCTTCCGCTTAGCTTTTCCAATGTCATTGGTACCGACATGTACCACAACAGTTGGCTCCACCCCAGCACTGTCTATCAGCCTGTCTAGATGCCTCGTGATGTCCGCAACCTTTGCACCCGGCAGGCAGTTTACCATGCGGTCAACGCTTCCATCACAAACCCGTCTCTCTATATTTCTAACAATTGAATCACCCACTACAAGAAGCCCCCCTCCCACCACCCGCGGAGAAGTATCCTCGGTGCAAGAGGATATGGGCACATCCTCCAGGGAAGGGGTCTCAACTAAGGGAGCCTGTCCCTCTTCCACAGATTGATGTCCTCCCTGCCCAAGATCTCCATTCTCCAAAGCAGCTGGAGAGCTGCTCAGCATGGAGTGGGATGCTCCTGCTGCATCCCTGAAGATCTTCTCCTGCCTCGCTATCTCTCTCTGCTTCTCCAGGTCTGCTACCTTGGCTTCAAGGGAAAGAACCTGTTCCCTGAGAGCCAGGAGCTCATTGCACCGATCACACACCCAAGACTTCTGTCCAGCAGACAGATAGTCATACATGTGACACTCAATACAAAACACTGGGAAGCTCCCCTCCGTCTGCTGGCTATCTATCTCCATTTCTTGTTATTATATGTTTGCTGTTATTATTATACTAGTTATTATTTTAAAAAAAAACACAGCTTTTTTGGGTTGTTCAAATTTTTTGTTTTGGTCTCAGTTTACTTTTTGGATTTTTTTTCTTACTTGTTTTAGGATTTTATCACGCGCCGTCAGGGGCGCGATGGCTGCTAAAAAAAAGGTGAATTTGTAATTAAACAAGAAACCCCACAAACTTACCAGGGCTCAGCAGGTAATTCTTCCCAAGGTTCCTGCCAAGTTCCCTAGTCCCCTTTTATTTCCTGTTTTAATTTCTTATTTGAAAAAGCTCTGCCCAAGCAAAAGCAAAAGCAGCTTGCCTTTCTGCCCCACAAGGAAGAGTATTTAGAATCCAGTATTTAACCCCGTTTGTAAATGGATAATTCTACATGACTAGGATATAATTTAACACCATGTTAATTTTTTAAACCTTACTATTTGGAAAATGGCATTTATAATTACTGTACCTTAAATATTCAAAGCTCATTAATAAAAAATGTACAAAACCTAGCATGTAGGAGAAAAAAAATCACTGCAAAATTGGATAGCAGTTGCTATTTGAATACTGTCATGGATAATGGAAAAGAACCAGTTCAGTTGCAATAATGTTGTAGATTTGTTGCTGGTGACCAGCCATGCTCAGCTCACGGTCCTCAATGGTACCTCCTGGTACCTCAAGATTATGTCTTGGGCCCAGTACTCTTGAAGATCTTCAGAAATGACCTAGCTGACAGGTCTGAATGGGAGCTCATCATATTTGCAGATGACATTAAACTGGAAGGAACTGCAACACTTCGGAAGATAGACCCAAAATTCAAAAGGAGCCCGACAGACTTGAGCATTGGGCCCTATTCAACAAGATGCAGTTCAGTGGTAAGAAAAGTTAAGATCTAGCACTTGGACAAATAATGTACACATCTACAGAATGGGCAATAGCTGCTGAACAGTAGCGTTTTTAAGAGGAATCTAGGTGTCTTCATGGAACATTGCTTAAGTATGAGCCAGCAGTGTGCTGCAGCTGCCAAAAAAAAGGCAATGCAATCAAAAGCTGCATCAACAGAGGGGATAGCATAAAGAAGACAAGTAGTGATAGTGCCGCTCTATACTGCACTAGTAAGGCCACACTTTGAATACCACATGCATTTCTGGTCACCATGATAGTAAAAAGATGCTGAGGCCTTAGAGTGCAGAGAAGAGCAACAAAGATGATAAGGGATCTGGAGGCTAAGCCACATGATGAACAACTAATGTTTAGCCTAACAGACTGAAGTCTTGGCGTGATGTAAGATCTGTCTTTCAATATTCTTTAGGGCTACAAGCAGATAGTTATTTAGTCACAGCCCAGAATTAGTCCTTAGCAAGAAATACTGTTCCTTTTCCTCACTGTGGTCGGCCTGCCTGGCCAAAAAATGTCAGAAAGCAAGAAATGATAGCAATAAGAACTAATAGCAGGAATATCCGTGAGCTGCTCAGTTGTTGCCTGTCGGCCGTCTGGATAATAGTGGTGTTTGAAGTTAGGACCCAATTCTCATTACTGCTCTTGGAAAAACAACAGGCCTATAGTAATGATGTCATCGCTTGCTTACTCAGACACGCTTTCCACTCCTTTGTGAAAGGGAACTGATAAACGGAGACATATCAAATACTGACAGGTATTTTTTATTTGGACATGCTCTTATCCTTGCAGCTGAAATTGCAGCAAGGATGTGCGGAAGCTGCCAATGCTGATAAAGAGGTGATGAGAGACTACAGTGAAGAGTAGCGGATCTTGCTCAAAGACCCCATGAAAACTGGAATTGGCAATCAGATTCCTGAATGGGAGAGATGGTCCATTGGTACTAGATGGCTATATGAGTAAATATGAGTAAAAGAATAACAATATCCTAATTTCAGCAGTTAAATAAAAAGTGAACTTTTATAGTGCAACCAGTGAGGATCGAAGTTTTAAAAACGGCATGAATGTATCCCTCTATTATTTGTATATAATTAGTGGGGATATGTAAAAAAGGTGCTTTGAAGCAGGTGAAAGTTCTTGGATTGAGATCACAGTGCCAAGATGTTAAATACTTGGTGTACTTAAAGGCCAACATTTTTGCACTGGAAACTTAGAAGAAGAAAAAAGAGCCACTCAGTTGTTTTAGTTTTGCAATAAGAAATAAGAGAAGCACAGCACTCCTGAAAGAAAGTGGGCCTGAGAGCATCAGGAGAAAAAGAAATTACCTGAGATTTCAGGAATCTACACAGATGGGGACAGTGGATGAAAGGGATGAATCTACAGTTGCTCTACAGAACAAGATGTTATCAGAAGAACAACTTCAGGCTATTGTGATCCAAAGGCAAGATAAAGAGAGCTCATAAAAAAGCCAGCGGGGTGAATAAGGAACTGTCGGATGTCCTGAAAACCAGAAAGGAAGTGTACAGGAAACAGCAGGAGATACGATTACCAAAGTGTATAAGGAAAGGTTTTTTTTAATAATTTTACTGGAAATTTTACTTGTGTAAATGTACCTGTTCGTGACTCCTGCAAAATTCAAAGAGTTCATTTTTCTTAGACTCTATATGCCACTATTAATTACAGGAGAAATTAATTAATTATTTCAGTTTTGAAGCTGCCTGACTCTGTAGGGATTCTGGGCTTCTTACAATTTAAAAATGTAAATGGCATTTAAAAGAAATCAAGCTGCATATCTAAGGAAGAATATGCTGATCAGAACCAAAAACCAAAGAGGGTCTTGCCTAGCTCAAGATACGGGAGAACAACCAGGTCATTAATAATTTGCAGAAAGTCAACAAAAAAGAAGCAATATGGATTTCTGGCTAGAAACAGTACATATGTACAAGTAGATCCAGAAGCATTTTATAATAGCAAGTAAGTGTTTGTCAAATTTAAATAGCTGCCATTACTCTGTGGATAGACAATAATGTACAGGGTTTAACACATTGTAAAATTTTAAGGCCAATTAAATTGTGAAGCTCAGTGGGATGATTTTTTATTCATCATTCTCTTTCAGCCAAACTCACCTTGTACCTTGTTTGGATACAATTTGAGGAGGGCCCCATGTAAAACTGACTTGATTTCTCAGAGAAAAAACAAGACATAAATGCAATGAATCAATAATCCCAGGCCTTTAAAATGTCATTGCTAATGCTACACCGCACCCATCAGACTGGATCAGAAATCTATACCTGAAGTGTATTTAAAGTACATACCTAAACTATGTCTTTTTCATTATATGGATGTGGGGGAAGGGTTACAACTTTGAGCTATCTTTGTATCTTGCCTGTCACAAAACATGGAAAGATACTTTGCCATGTTTGGGTTTCTGTGTGCTTCATTAGCAATCAAAGCTTTGCCTTAAGAAAAGGAGGGGAGCACAAGGAGGAGGCAAAGTATGTTAATTGTCTAATTACGTAAAAACTGGTTTAAGCAGGAATTGTGTGTAACATAATACATAATATTAAAAAAAAACCCCATCCATTGAACTGTGAGAGGTATAGAAGAAGGCAGTGGCAATAAATAATTAGCAGTGTTCCACCATATAGGGATTTTAAAATTAGTTCCCTATTGCAGATATTCAGTTAGGTGTGGGCTGTGAGGTTTTTTTTTTTAAAGGATTCCAGCCTTCCAGTTCAGAACTGTGAATTTTTCATCTTGGTAGAATTTCTGTGCTTTAAATTGCTACAGTATAACTGGAGAAATTGTTTCCTGTTATTACTGGAAGAACATAGCATGACTGCAAAAATATTGCTGAGCTTCTCCCTAAGAAAGGTGAGCAATGCATGCTTAGAACTACAGTCAACAATACTGGAAATAAGTGCAGTTTTGCTCGGACATCCAGGCTTCATTCATCCTCCTGGGTGACAGAAGTTTTCAATTGTTAACGAGTGCCATTTTATCTTAGTCTGACAATTCTGAATCTCTTGTTTAGTTCTTAGAAGCTGTATGAAGAGGTGGTTCCAGTAACTGATCAGGCAGCCTATTCATTGAATAAATTATAATAATAATGATTTGTTCACTTTATATGCTACCTTTTCTCTAGGCACTCAAAGCAGGGACACATAGCAACCTCCATCTCCAGTCTTCAAAGGGATGAAAGTCCCCTTGGGATATTGGGATGAAAGTCATTCCAGATCAGAACCACCCTATTATTAGTCTGCCATTTCAACTACTTCCCCATCAAACAATATCAGAATATCCAAACTTGGTCTGAGGATGCTATGGCAACCACATACAAATGATGTATTTTATATTTCAGGTACATCCTACTATGTTTTAGACAATATTTATTGAATTAGGACCTAAAGCCAGCACCTAGTTTTCCCAACATGGAGCCCTCAGATCTGTTGCACTACAGCTACTCTTGGGCATGTCTTAGTGTTGGCAGGTTGGAAATGGGTTAGTTCTAAATCATGTCCCCATGTATGTAGGAGTGTAGCTCTCTTTTCCTGCAGATGGGGAATGGGACCTTGCTGAAGTAATTTTTAAGACTTTAGTACTTGAAAGTACAGCTGAAAAATCAACAGAACAGCCTTGTAGACTCTTCTAGCTCATAATTTCTTTATACAAGGATATTTTAATTTCTTTTTATTAGTTTATTAGTTTCCAAGACTGTGTTGCTCTTTTTTAAAAAAAACACACAGCAGTTGGAAAGGGCTGTACTTGTCTGTGCTAGCATGGAGGGATGTGGCTTTTGCAGAAGAAACACACATTGCCTGAGGCTCCTTAACTTAGTTTGTTTTAACATTTTCAGTGGAGTTATTTGGCTGTGGAAGCACAATACCGAGGGGCTGGTTTTGTATTACCAAGTCCAATTAGAGATATCCCTGGTGAGAGAAGGTCAAAATAGTCAAGACAACATGAGCATGAGATCAAAAATTCACCCCTTTTTATTACCTATGTGCAGTGCATGTAAATAGGGGCAGAACTTTGATTTCATATTTGTGGATGCTATCTTCCTTTTTTTGGTTTGCCTCCAAAGACATTCCTAAGTCCAATTACAGGTTATCATAAATATAATTATAACACAGCTGTGTTTTTTTTTAATTTGATTCAAAGATCGTTACTAATTGGGAGGAGGCAGTGGTAAGATTGCTTTTGTATAAAATGAAGACATTGAGATACCGAATATAGCATGCTGCATAGAAAATACACAGTATGCTGTTTGATCTAAGCTATACAGATATAAAGCAGGGCCCTGGAACATTTGATAACTGCACAGAGAAAGTCCCAGGTTGGAAGTTATAACATGAGTCAAAGCCCACAGAATCTTTTTGTTGCTCCAGTGTGATCCAAAGTGGGTGACATGGTTCCGAAAAGAAGCAGCTTTTCAAAGAATTTTGAGGCTTATTTGCCTTAAAGAATCCTTTTATTTCTGCATAGCTTCGGCACACACAAAGTTAAGCCAAAAACTGAATCCTCCCTCCCCCAATCACCCGTAACAAAGCATAACTCACTCCTTCATTCTGCAATCATCAATTACATTCTCCAATTAAAGTGAAGTGTGAAGTATCCCTCCCTGTTACAGCTGACCTTGGCAATGCTGTGCTGAGATATTGTTATGGTTAGCTAGCATATTTTTCCCATCCACTAGGCTAGTATTGTCTGCTTTAACTCTAGAAGTGATATGCAGGCTAAATAAAACATGTTTGCTTCTTCATATATGGCAAGCAAGAACATCCGATGTTAGCAATCTTGACAGTGGGTAAGGCTAAAAATGTTGGCCATTTGTTTGATATTTTATAGGATTCTTTGGATAATTAAACGAATAACACAACCACTTCAAGATTTCTACCCATTTCATTCTACTCGGAGGCCCAACTCTATCTAATTTGGGATTATGCAAAGTCTGGTACATCAATTTAGTGGAGCAAGTTGCTTTCTAGGTTTATTTGTCTTGATTCATCACATTTCTGCGTTGTCCATCTCACCTAAGTTTTCATGAGGAAACAGCTTAAGACCATGTCCCACTGTTAACTATTAGCATATGCTAGGTACCCAGTGTTCAAGTCTGTCCAGATCCTTCTGTATCTTAAGCCTGTCTTCTGGTGTGTTGGCTATTTCTGCCAGCTTGGTGTCGTTTGCAAATTTGATGAGTTCCCCATCTATCCCTTCGTCCAAATCGTTGATGAAGATGTTGAAGAGTACTGGGCCCAGAACAGAGCCCTGGGGCACCCCACTACACACTTCCCTCCATGTAGATGCGGTTCCATTGAGGACCACACGCTGAGTACGGCCGGTCAGCCAACTACGGATCCATCTGGTGTGATTCTATCTATCCCACATTTTTCTATCTTATCAAGTAGTAGGTTGTGATCTACTTTATCAAATGCCTTACTGAAGTCCAAGTAAATTATGTCCACAGCATTCCTCTGATCCACTAATTTTGTCACTTGGTCAAATAATGCAATAAGATTTGTCTGGCATGATCTATTTTTGAAAAACCCATGTTGGCTTTTAGTAATGACTTTGTTTGCCTCTAGGTGTTCATTGATTCGTTGTTTGCTTATCTTTTCCAGAATCTTCCCAGGTATTGAGGTCAGGCTGATAGGTCTGTAATTTCCTGGGTCCATTTTTTTCCCTTTTTTGAGGATGGGAACTATATCAGGTCTTTTCCAGTCCTCTGGTAGTTCCCCAGGATCGTTGAAAAATATAGTTCAGTGGTTCCGAGATCACATCTGCCATTTCCTTAAGAACCTTGGGGTGTAATCAACCTGGTCCTGGTGATTTGAACTCATCTAGGCTGGACAGGTGTTCACTTACCATTTTTTGCCTATCATAACTTGTATTTCTATTTTGTTTTTATGGCACTATTTTTGATAGGTTGGTCTGCTTTTTCCCTTTGTGTAAAGACAGATGCAAAAAAAGGAGTTAAATAATTCTGCTTTCTCCCTGTTGCTTGTCACCTTCTTGCCACTTTCACCCACTAATGGACCAATCGTTTCCTTCACTTTTTTCTTGTTCTTTACATGTTGAAAGAAGCTTTTTTTTGTTATTTTTGACTTTGGTTGCAAGCCTTAGTTTATTTTGAGCCTTAGCTTTCCTCACTTCGCCTTTGTAGGCTCAGGCTATTTGCTGATATTCTGACTTGGTTATGTGCCCCTCTTTCCACTTTCTATACTTGTCCTTTTTATTTTTCAATTTGTCAGAGTTATTTATGCAGCCATGCTGGTTTCTTTTGAGAGCTGTTGTTTTTCCTCTTTGTTGGTATTGTGGTAGAGTGCTAGACTATGCTTTTATTATCTCATTTTTCAAAATTTCCCAAGCTTCTTGAGTTGTTTTCCCCTTGAAGATTCTCATCCATGAAATCCTTCCCAAGCCCTCTCTAAGTTTATTGAAATTAGCTCTCTTGAAGTCCAAGACTCTAGTTTGACTGTGTTCTATTGCTTGTGCTTCCATAATGTTGAATTCTAATATTGCATGATCACTTCCTCCCAGGGTTCCTATGGCTTCGACACCTTCTATCATTTCAATTCTATTAGTGAGAATTAGATCCAAAATGGCTAATCCCCTAGTTCCCTTCTCTACTTTTTGGGAGACAAAGTTGTCTGCTATGTTTGCCAGGAACCTGTTTGATCTTCCACTTGGTGCAGAGTTTGTCTCCCAGTTGATGTCAGGGCAGTTAAAGTCCCCCATTACTATTGTGATGTGCTTCCTACATACCCTAGTTAGCTGACTAGCAAAAAGTTCATTTATTTCCTCTGTTTGGTTGGGTGGTCTGTAGTATACACCTATGGCAATGTCATTTCCCCCCCCTTTTATATTGATCCAAATGCATTCAAGACAGTTTTTATCATTGTTGTGCTCTATTTCTGTAGAGATGTAGTTATTTCTTATACAGAGAGCAACTCCACCTCCTCTTTTATTTGGTCTGTTTCTTTTAAATAATTTAAATCCCTCTAGCTGTGTGTTCCATGTGTGGGTTTCATCCCACCATGTTTCCGTAATGGCAACAATATCATATCTGCACTCATTAACCTGAATTTCTAGTTCACCCTGTTTGCTGTTCATACTCTTTGCATTGGTGTATAAACATTTGAGTCCTTTATGACTGGCCCTGTGTTTACTTTCTACATAACCTGTATGGTGCCTGAGTTCCCCTGTTGTCTTACCACCTATTTGGTTAGTGCACTTTGTGTGGCACTCGCTATTAGAGACTTCATTTTGCTTGACAGCAAGGTTGGTATTCTTGTCCACACACACATCTATGCTACATGCACTGATAGCCCTATAATTTTTAGATTGCCGGGGACAGGGTTGTTCTGTATTAATTAACTCACTGTCCCCGCTGTTTAGTTTAAATTTTCCTCCAGAAAATCTGTGAATTTATATCCGAGTAATTCAGTCCCTTTTTTTGATGGATGCAAACCATCTCTTTTGTACATCTTTTGATTGAACCAGCTACAGACATTGTGACTAATATATCCAAAGCCTTCCCCTTTACACCACTCCTTTAGCCACATTGTGCTATGCACTGGCCTTTTCCATTTTGTTCCTTATACACTGGTAAACCCTCTGAGAAAATAAGCCTACAGCCTATTCTGCTAAGTTCCTTCCCCAAGTTCTGGAAATCATTCTGCACAGAGAGTACACATCTTTCTGGGACAGATCGTTAGTGCCGAGATGTACAATAGCCTCCACATCACAGTCCTTGCTGCCATTCTTGATTATTTTAGAAATACGCTTCTTGTCCCTACTGGCAGTAGCACCTGGAAGACACCTTAACTCTTTTGAAGCCTCTGTGTCCTTTCCTAAATTTACATCCCTTATAATTGAATCACCTACCAGAAGGTAGCTTCTCTTTTTGGGTGCCTTTCTGTTCTTGCATGACTGATGTGTAATACCTGATTCACACTTCTCCCTGTCGAAATCTAGTTCTTCATCTCAGACCACAATCCCCTGCTTATTTGAGTTATCTTCGCAAATACCTTTACCTGTCTCCTTAATGTCCCTATTAAGGTCAGCAAGGGCACTGTAACTGTTGGGCAGGGACATAGCGAAAGCTTTGTGTTTATGGTTCACAACTCTCACCCTGCCAGATCCCACGGTTGTCCACACTGCCCTTCTCCTGCAGAATCTTTGTGGTAAAGGGGGCTGATAGCACGGAGGCTTACTAGAGTAGAGGGGCTGAACTAGATGCCTAATTTCTGCCTGAAGAGCACGGATTACAGACCCTAGATAAATGATCTGTCCTTGTAGACTAGTGATTTGTTTACAGATAGGGCAGTTTCCAAGTTTGAAAAGGGTACTGCGAAAGACAGCTGCAAACCAAGTGTTGCACTGAACTAAGCCAGACATTCTTAGATACAGGGAATCTCAGACACACTTGCCCTGAATGTACTGCTGCTGTTTATGATTTTTAGTTATATGCTTTCCTGGTGGATTCTCCCAAAACTTACAGCTCTAGCAGCAGTTGATGCAATATAGCACGTCCCAGCAGCTCTGGCAGCAGTTGAAATGGAGTTTAAATACAGTACAAATACACTATAAATACAATGGAGATCAAATCAGGGGCTAGCTACTTTCCTGGTGGATTCTCCCAAAACTTACAGCTCTAGCAGCAGTTGATGCAATATAGCACGTCTCAGCAGCTCTGGCAGGAGTTGAAATGGAGTTTAAATATAGTATTCAACCTATTAGGCTGAAACCAATGGAACCCTTCTTTTTTTGAAAAAACAAATAACAAAAACAAATACCACTGCAAATACACCAATTGCAGCTTTGCAAGAGCTCACTAATCTTGTCCCTATTTAAAAGAGCCTTTTAGTCATCTAATCTAATATTACAATTAGATTTAAAATAAAATGATTTACTGTATACTGAAGATTGGAACTTCAGTTGTCAACTGTAACTGTAACTTGTAACTGCATTTCTCAAAAATACCTCATTTCAGAACCAGAGATTTAGAAAGAATATTCCTCCCTCCACAGGCTGTGGTTGCAGCTTATCCAGGAAATCTAGCTAGGACAGTGGTTCTCAACCTTTTTCAGGTTGAGACCCCACTTGCCCCGCCAATGCGCGGCGTGACCCTGGCGCGACCCCGGCATGCGCGCGTGCGATGGGCCAATCCGCGCATGCGTGGCGCGCGCGCGATGAAAAAAAAATAAAAACAAAATGGCGGACCGCGACGGGCAAATCTGCGCATGCGCGGCACGTGCACGACAAAATAAAAAAAACAAAAAACAAAATGGTGGACCGCGACGGGCCGATCTGTGTATGCGCGGCACGCGCGCGATGGCCCGAACTGCGCATGCGCGGCGCACGCGCGACAAAAAAAACAAAATGGCAAACCGTGACGGGCCGATCCGCGCATGCGCAGCACACGCGTGACGAAAAAAACAACAAAAAACAAAATGGCGGACTGCGGTGTCCGGCGACCCCCACGAAACGGTCGTTCAACCCCAAATGGGGTCGTGACCCATAGGTTGAGAACCGCTGAGCTAGGACCTGAACTATCTTAAGTTCAAATGAAACTTCAACTTCTGGGCAGACTATAATGCTTACAGCTAGGAATAAGATGGACACCACAGTGTGGTACAAATAAATACATGAAATCCTAGGAAAGTAAGAGGAACACTCTGGAATACTCCATAATTATTCCATGACTTGCTAGAATCTGGTGGCATTACATTGGCTCTCCAAAATGCACTGATGAAATTATCGCAGGCTTCTGTTTTTGTGATTTGACATGCTAAAAGTTAATAAAAGCTGTTTTGTGAGATGGGCAGCTATTTAAATTTGACAAATAAATAAATAAAACACTTACTTGCTATTATAAAATGCTTCTGGATCTGCTTGTACATATGTACTGTTTCTAGCCAGCGATCCATATTACTCTTTGTTGACTTTCTGAAAATTATTAATGACCTGGTTGTTCTCCCATATCTTGAGCTAGGCTGAGCCTCTTTGGGTTTTGGTTCTGATCAGCTGTATTCTTTCTTAGATATGTAGGTTGATTTCTTACAATTTTTAAATTGTAAGACACCCAGAGTCGCTATGGAGTCAGTCAGCTTCAAAACTGAAATAGTTAATTTTTCCAGTACTTGATACTGACATATAGAGATTAAGAAAGATGAAATCTTTTTTAATTTTGCAGGAGTTGCAAACAAGTAAATGTACACAAGTAAAACAAAAGCCTTTCCTTATAGACTTTGGGAATTGTATGTATTGCTGTTTCCTGTACACTTCCTTATTCAGTGTGCTGGCTTTTTTGTGAGCTCTCTTTACCTTGCCTTTGGATCACAATAGCCTGAAGTTGTTCTTCTGATAACATCTTGTTCTGTAGAGCAACTATAGGTTCATCCCTTTCATCCACTGTCCCCATCTGTGTAGATTCCTGAAATCTTGGGGGGGGGGACTCTGGCACCCTAGCATATCTTCCCTTAATACGATCTGTACTTGCTACTTAGTAAGCAGCAGTAGCCGCAAGGATTTCTACAAATCTATTGTGGACTCACTAGAACAGCGGTAGGCAACCTTGGCTTTTATGACTCGTGGACTTCAACTCCCAGAATTCCAGAGCCAGACATGCTGGCTCAGGAATTCTGGGAGTTGAAGTCCACGAGTCATAAAAGAGCCAAGGTTGCCTAACCCTGCACTAGAAGTTTAATTTTTCTAAAGGACAAAACGTAAGAAAAAAAATGCTGTTTGTGAGTAATAAAGCTATTAGTTGAAAGGTAGCTAGCTACATTTACTCAGAAATAGGCCCACTTTACTTCTCGAATTCCACTTTTCTACAGAGATACATATGAATTGTCAGTACTTTTTTTTGTAATTCTTTGATACTCGATTGTCAAAGTGCTCCATTTGTGCATTCACCAGGGTGAAAAAATTCATCGGTAAGGACTCCCTTGGGATCGTTGAAGACGTGGCCTTCAATTACTACTGCACGCGTGTTGTTTATTTAGGAGGACGACCTCCGTGTTTGACGGACCTTCTCCCACCTATGCCCTCACGGGGCTATTCTTTTTCTCTTGTTCCCTCAGAGCGAGACCGCGGCCAGCTCCGTCTTCCAGCTCTCAGGCGGAGAGAAAAGCCTTCCCGCCGCTGCCCTGAAACCAACTCCCCCCCTCCCCCCCCAAAAAAACCCTAGTCGGGCTTCGCTGACGGGGTAACCTCCCCTCCGCCTTCCAGGGCGAGACGAAGGCCCCGCCGCGCTGCATTGTGGTCCACGCCGTTGTAGGTTGGAGCCGCAGAGGCTGTCGGGAATCCCAGGAGGCGGCGGCCCAACTCCGAGCGGCGGCCCGGGGCTCGGCTGCAAGCAGGCACCGATCGCCTCCCGGAGCTCCTGGCCTTCCCTACAGCGCTCTCCCGGCACCGGCTCGCTCCCGCTGCCCCCGCCGCCGGCCGTCGTGGGGACGCGGAAGAGCCTTCGGGAGCATCTCCGAATCAGCTCCCTCGGATGGGGATGTGGAGGCAGGAGGCGGAGCTACCTGGGCAGAGAAGGCCGAAGTTGAGAGCGAGAAGCGGAGCGCAGAACTCCGCATTGGCGCTGCGGGTCCCCTGAGGCCTCCGGAGAAGCAGCCCTCGGCCCTGGAAAGGCGCGCGGCTTCCCGGTGAGGAGGGGGGGGGAAACCTCGGAAGAGAGGCTCCCCTCGGGGGCTCTTCAGCCCAGTCCTGCAACTTTTCCCCGCTCTCTGCTCTTTTAACTCTCCTGCCTCGTGAAGGTGGCGGTGCGGAGAGCGCCTGCCTCCCCGTGGAAGGAGGGAAGGATAATGGTTGGCAGCCACATCCCCGGGATGGTCGTTGGCTCTCGGCTCTCCTTTTGAAGCTGTCCTTTCGCCGACGAAGCCTCCCCCTGCCGCCCCCCGAAAAGAGGAACGATAAGTGCCGGGGGAAGACGCGGAAACTGAAGAGGCGGAAGAGAGGAGCGTCTTCTGGTGCCTCCCGGAGAACTGCAACAGCCTCAGCTACTTTCTTCTTTTTTGTCGTCGAAGTAATGCCGTTGTGACCTAAAGTAAGATTTCTACATCCTGCACAATTTGCGGGCCCAAAGAGGCTGAGAAAGCACTCGGCCTTTTTGCACGTAACCTCTCGCCTTTGAAAAAGACTTGTTAGGTTGGATGGCTGCTCTACCATTTCAAATGCTTTTGGAAATGAATGGGCAAACTTGCTGAAAAAAGCTGTTATCGCTGGGAACAATTGGTCTGTGACAAATCTCTTTTATCAAAGAAGGTAAGTGGATTTTATGATTATGAGGTGTGATGGATTACTGGATTAAAATAATCAAGGAGTCCATCCTGAACATGTTAGGTCAGTTACATTGTTTAATTTAAAAGGATTAAACTAATTTTATTATATAGCTTTTAAAATATGAGAACTAAAATTGGAATGGAGAAAATAGTTTATGTTTAGCTCAATAGTTACAAACTGTAAAGGGTAAAAAAGTTAAACGAATTTGCTGGCCTTTAATAAAGAGGAACTGTTTCCCCTTTTTATGAAAGAAACGTATTGAAGCTATTTCTAATGCTGTACCAAACTATTTAAATCCCTATACATCTTAATTCAAGCTCTGAAAGTTATAAAATCACAGAAAAGCTTATTAATATCTAGCATTTGCTTGGGATGGAAGAATTCAGGTTCAAAGCTATGTTAGTTGACGTCTTAATGATTTATTTGTGATAATACTTATTTGTTCTTTTGAATATAGTATTTCCTAAGAAGTTTCTTATTATTAGTTAGTAGCACCCAATTGCAGACAGGCACCTGTACTATTTCTGTATCAATATATTTCTTTAAAAAGAAATTGTGTGACCATCTCCCCGCCTACCAAGCTCAAAGAAATGGAAGTAAATAGTAAAAAACTAAAAGTTAATTAAAATTATGACTTCTACAGACCCCATTTTGTTACAATAGACTGTGATGGTTAATTAACAGGCACATGAACAAATACGTTTGCTTTATTGCTCTTATGTCTGTTGCTGAATGCCTTCATTTCAAATTAATCTATCTGCAATAATCAATGCTACTGATGCATTTTCTATACTAGCAATTATTAATGCAAATTAGAATGTCTGTACTTAACCATAAACATCTGCTGGAATCAGATACTTTTCCTTAGCACCTCCTAAGGTAAGTTAGAATTTCAAACAGTTATCCATTTCAAGTGAACTTTAGCATGGGCAATTATAGGTGAGATTTATCAAGTTATATGTTGCGCAGAGATATCTAATACTGTAAATTTGTAAAGACATTGTGACAAATTCAGATAAGTATAATTGGATGTTTGTAGCTAGATAACACTGTAGCATCTTAGTTTTGTTGGTCTTTTTATAGTTTCATAACTAATTTTAACATTAATTTCAAGATGGTGAAGTGAAGTGAAGCATGCTGGCTGCGGAATTCTGAGAGCTGAGGTCCATACAACTTCAAGTTGTGGAGTTGACAAGCAGTGAGCTAGAGCTAGACTATAAAATAGAGAAAACCAGAAAGAATCCAAAGGGACCATACTAGAATATACTAGAAGCTGTCACTCTCAAAGGGTGGCATTTTGTACCCAATACTACCATCACCATTTCCTCCTCAAAACTCACCTGGAAACATCTGTCAAGCTCCAGTAAAGAGAGAGCTGAATCTTTAAGTAAAAAATCAATGTGAAGTAAGAAGAGGAAAGATAACTCAGAAATGCCCTTCTTTAAAGATTCATCATAGTAACTGATGAATTAATGTGGGCTCTTTAATAAAACAGAAATACTTTAGATCAGCAAGCAGGTGACATCAGTCCTTTTTAAAACACATTAATACCAATATATAGCTATTAAAAGCAACCAATTTATCTCCACTGTTCTGTACGTCTCCAACGCCTTCAACACCTATGGAATCAAACAGTGTGTGGATTTAACAGGTTGGTAGTAAAAGCTAGGCAGCACCACACCTTCCAGAGTGAACCCTTCAAAAAGATGCTGGGCAGAGGAGCATCCTCCAGGCAGCCTCTTCGTCTTGTGACGTCTGGAATCGGCAAAGTCAGGAAAGCAGGAAGGAAGTCTCAAGGTTTTGCTTTTTCTTTTTAAAAATCCAGATTCTTAAATAAGCATATCTTATCAGGATCATGCAAAAGGTTAGTTGGAACACTTTAAGAAAAGTCAAAAAATACCTTTATGTCATTAAGGATGCCTTGTGGAAATAGAAATCTGCAGGCTGGTTGGCTGGAGGGAAAGACGCGTTTCGCCTGAAGAAGTAGATGGGCAGATGTTTTTCAAGACCTTGTAGTTTTTGTTTTAGGATTCTGCTTGGCCAGGAGTTGTGATAACCAAAGTTGCATACTTTGGAAAAGAGGAAATCGGCATTAAAGAGAGGAAGAATGTTTGTTTGTTTTTTTAACCATGCCTATGCCTCTCAACAAAACCTTCTGAACCTTCCCTGTATTCTTTCTAGGTTTCCGGGAATGGATCCCTTTTTGGATTTGCTGAATTCATTTTCAAGGGCCTTGTCGCCCACGGAGCTTGAAGATCTTAAATTTCTTTGCCACAGCCACATTGGTAAAAAAAAACTTCAGGATGTGAGGCGTGGCAATGAGCTCTTTGCGATTCTCCTGGAACAGGAAAAAATTGCCTTCAACGATGTAGGGTTTTTGAGACAGCTGCTCAAAACCCTGAAAAGAGAAGATCTACTAACCCAACTCGAGCAGTATGTCAGATCAGAAGATGGTGATTCAGGTCGTCAGCCAGATGATGAACAGAAATGTAGGTTGCTCTTGTTTCTTTTTTTTTTTTTGTAGAAAATTCTTTTATTAAAACAATCAACATCAAGCATAAGATCGTATCAAAAAGCAATCATCATATAACCTGCAATACAACACTAAGGATTAGTCTTTGTAAACGTCTGGTTTAGTAAACATTTTCTTTTTGATCTGAAAAAAAAAAGGTCCTTTGGTCTTTGAGGGGCAGGACAGCAATCCTCCACACACTAGTTTATAATGCATCCCACTGGTTATGAGCGGATTTACTTTTTGGTAAATATTCAGGCCATTAAGGTTGATCACTAGGTGCTATAAGACACTTTGGGGTTATTTTTGTGAAATAATTAGTTATAGGAATATTCCGTGGAAGTCCAAGGTGACTTGTTGAAAAGGCAAGTTGCTTCTATCCAGGCAAGCTGCTCCAGATTAACTCTTGGTTCTTGGCATCTCGTCCCACCTTCCTTTGCCCCTCAGATAACTGCAGGAGAGAAGAGAGACTTATGAGAAAGAAGATTATTAAGTAACAGCAGCCCTTGCATCTTGCCCAGTTCTATCCAGGAGATTTATATAACAAAAATGTAACTGGAAACTCTGGGAGCAGTAGCTTTCAGCTTTCGGAGGGAACAACTAACGGTATGTGGGCATTCCCTGACTTAATGCAGGCCATCTAGCGACCATTGAGAGTTATGATGGATCTTCCTGGGGGCACTTATGACTTGAGTTAGAACTTCTGATGGTCATATCACATTTTACGACAGTTTTAATGAAAAACGGCATTTACTTTGTTTTTTGAAAAACTGGGCCCATTGCAAACTATTGCTTTCCTTAACAACTGGAGCATTTGCTTAATAATTCCCACAGAAAAGGTCATAAAATCATATCCACGCCCCACCCAAGGGAGCCAGTTTTGTCTTAGGACACTTATATGGTGATGTGGCCATCATGACTATAGCCAGAGGTACACAGAATGCTGTTACCACCAAAGTGGTACCTATTTATCTACTTGCATTTTCATGCTTTTGAACTGCAAGGTGGGCAGGAACTGGTGCAAGTAATTTGGTTTATAGCTATTGATATTTACTATATTATAAATTAAAACTAACAACTTTAAAAGTACGTATTTATTTGACTTCACAGACCCCCTGAAAAGGTGTTGGAGACTCCTAGGGATCCCCAGAACACACTTTAAGAACGGCTGTCTTAGAATATGACACTCAGACTGTCAAAAATTAAGCAGAATTTGTATATCATACTTCATTTGGATGGTAATGGGTAGAATGGACCTTATTCCAATCTGAGTAAATATTGAAGCCTAAGCAGCAAGAGTTTCAGAAAAAGACAAGGAAGGGATAAAACTGATGCATAATAGTTCATGCATAGGTGTCCCACGGCAGTTCATCCGTTTGATTTGCATTATGCTTTTCTTTGTAGATAAACTGAAAAGAGCTTTTGAAATCATATGTGAACATGTTGGAAGGAACTGGAAAATGCTCGCTCGAAAACTTGGAATTTCAGATGCCAAGATGGATAAGATTATGGCTGCTAATCCCTACAATTTGGAAGAACAATTAATGCAATCGCTTGTAGAATGGCAAAAATCAAAAGGAAAGGATGCGAAGGTGGAGGATATAATAAAAGCTCTCAGGGACTGTCGAATGAATCTAGCAGCAGATTATGTTGAAGAAGCTGTGAAAGAAGCTGAAACTCAGTAGGATCAGTCAGAAGAGACTCTGCTGGCATTGAATTAAACATTCACAAGAGAAGACCATTTATCATGGAAAATATGGGAATTTATAGTTGCCAAAGATGAATTTCATTGAATTTTAATTCAGTAAAATTCAACTGCCTAAGTGATTTCCTGTTAAGGCTAACTACAAGCCAGTCCTCATACCTCAGCAAGCCAGGACTCTTGCAAAAATCAAATTTCAACACAATTTGAGTCAGTTCGCATCTGTTTGATTCCTTTCAGATATGTTAGTGCTACAAATCCTAATCAATATGGCTGGAGATCTTTTTGAATTGCAATCCCCATTCATATAGAGGGCAATAGTTTAGGAAAAGCAGACATGTCCATTTCATATATTTAGATGAAAACACAACCAGGACTTTCCTTGCAACAAATGTGAAGAAATGAAATGTGCTTGATCTGAATTCATTGGATTTCATGACAATTTGAAATCAAAGAGCTGGCCAAAAATGCTTGGGATTTTACAGTTTTGCCTTCATTTTCTAAGTTGTGGAATGGGCTGATAGTATGTAATAAGAAACAAAGAGTCAAAATCTAGACTTGCATCGTAAGTTCCTATTGCAGTATTGTGGGAATACAATTCTACTGACAGTATTGTTTGGAGTTTATAATAGATAGTTACTTATATGAATTTTCAATAATTTAAATCTGTGTTAATTAGATTATTTTTTAAAAAAAATACAGCAATCTCTGATAGAATCTTTTCAATTTAGCTAAATTTCATTACATCCGCACTGGGCAACCTATAATTGTATACTCAGTTCAAAAGGCTTTATTAACGTAGACCCTGGGGAAACTATCTTTCCTTTTCCTTGCTGTTGGAAGGAAGAAGACCAAGTAAATAGCAGATGGCAGAATGAAAAGCCAAAATGATATTCACTGATTTTGGACTTTACCCAGTGCTCATGTCCAACAAATAATTTTAAAGATGACCCTCAACTAGGGATGCCACATCTGGGCTACAGAAATGAATGATCATTAGATGGCAGCAAAGTGACACAGAAAATATGCTTTTACATAACAGTTTACAAAATAGTTTACAAAATTTTTGTAGCCAAATTTGCAAAGTTCTGCTTCAATTAAAAGATTTTCCTAATTTTGCTTGCTTTTACGTTTGCTGTTTCTATATAGACATAGACAGTTTATTCATGAGCCTATTAAGATGAATACAAGGAATGTGCCTGTATCTGATAATCCTATCCATGGCTGCTGATGTAGCCATGGGCTGTATTTTCCAGTAAATTGGCATACAATGGCTTGTATCAGCTTAAATTTCAATTGTGAAAAGTAATAATAAAAAGAAACAATACTGACTCTTTTCAAGCTATGGTACTGTGTTCCCCCGATAGTAAGACACCCCCGATTGTAAGACGTATCGGGGGGGGGGGTGTCAGGGGGTAGGCTAATGTAAGCCGTACCCCGAAAGTAAGACGTATATCTTACTTTTGGGGAAACACGGGGCGGAGGGGAGGGAAGATGGACGCGCACACCCGGTGGAAACGGCGGGGCTGGGGAAGAGACGCCGAGGGGGGCAGCCGGACCTCCCCGCGCAAGCCGAGCCCCGAGCCTCTCCAGCCGCGCGCCGGGCCAGCAAGCTGCGCAGGGAGAGCCGCCGCCGCCGCCCCAGCCGCCGCGGGCAAGGCTGGCTCGCCAAGCTCGGAGGGAAGGAGGCTCCCTCGCTCCGCACAGCCCCGCCGCCCTCTCGGCCCAGCGCGATGGGAAGCGGCGGGGCGAAGTAGCGGGCGTCGCTGCCGCGGGGGAAGGAGCCGGTGGAGGCGATGGGGCTGGCGTGGCGGGGGGGAGCGGAATCCAGAGCTTTGCGCCGCTCCCCTCCCTTCCCCGCCCCGCTGCCGCCGCCGCCGCTCACTCACTCACCCCGCCGCAGGGGGACGAGGGAAGGCGCACCGGGAACCTCTCCTTGGCGCAGGGAGCTTCCTTCTGGCTGGGGCAGCAAGAGACCGGGAAGAAAACCCGCCCCTCCAGCTCACTCACCCGCCGCTTCGCTCGCGCTCCCTTTTCCGGCGACCAACCTCCTTTTCTTTTAACTTTGCAATTGGAAAAGAAAAAAAGAAAAAAAAGAAAGTAAGACATAGCGGGTCTTTTGGGGATAAAAAGAAAGTAAGACACTGTCTTACTTTCGGGGAAACACGGGTACTATCTAACAAAATGAAATTTTATGATGGATCTCTCGGGGGGCACTTACGACTCGAGTTAGAACTTCTGGTCACTGCCCTCCTGCAATCATGTGATCACACCAGGTGCTCATCAACCAGGCTGAATTGTCCCATGGTCATATTACCACATTTTATGATAGTTTTACTGAAAAACGGCATTTTCTTCCAGTTTTTGGCAAAACCGTGCCCATTGCAAACTATTGCTTTCCTTAACAACACATCTGGGCTGCAGAAATGAATGATCATTAGATGGCAGCAAAGTGCAATGAAACATTTAATATTATGCTTTCACATAATAGTTTATAAAATTTTTGTAGCCAAATTTGCAAAGTTCTGCTTCAATTGTAGGATTTTCCTAATTTTGCTTGCCTTTACGTTTGTTGTTTCAATATAGACAGACAATTTATTCATGATCCTATTAAGATGAACACAAGGAATGTGTCTGTATCTGATAACCCTGTCCATGGAGACTGATGTAGCAATGGGCTGTATTTTCCAGTAAATCAGCATACAATGGCCTGTAACAGTTTAAATTTCAATTGTGAAAAGTAATAATAAAAAGAAACAATACTGACTCCTTTCAAGCTAAGGTAGGATATGCTAATAGTTAGCAGTGGGATATGGTCTTAAGCTGTTTCCTCATGAAAACATAAGTCATTTAGGTGAGATGGACAGTGTAGAAATCTGATGAATCAATACAAATAAACCTAGAAAGCAACTTTGCTCCACTAAATTGATATACCAGACTTTGCATAATCCCAAATTGGATAGAGTTGGGCTTCCAAGTAGAGTGAAATGGGTACAAATCTTAAAGTTGTTGTGTTATTCCTTCAATTATCCAAAGAATCCTGTAAAATATCAAAAAAATGTTCAATGTTTTTGGCCTTACCCACTTTGGATCACACTGGAGCAACAAAAAGAATCTGTGGGAAAAAGCAATGAGGGATGAGATATTAAGAAGAGTTAGAGATGATAAAAGAGCTGGACGAGGGGATAGATGGGGAACTCATCAAATTTGCAGACGACACCAAGCTGGCAGGAATAGCCAACACTCCAGAAGACAGGCTTACGATATAGAAGGATCTGGACAGACTTGAACACTGGGCACTTTCTAACAAAATGAAATTCAATGGTGAAAAAAAGCAAGGTTCTACATTTAGGCAAGAAAAACCAAATGCACAAGTACAGCATAGGTGGCACCTTGCTCAATAGTAGTAACTGTGAGACGGACCTCGGAGTCCTAGTAGACAATCACCTAAATATGAGCCAGCAGTGTGCTGCAGCTGCCAAAAAGGCCAACGCGTTTCTAGGCTGCATTAGCATAGGGATAGAATCAAGATCACGTGAAGTATTAATACCACTTTACAATGCCTTGGTAAGGCCACACTTGGAATACTGCATCCAGTTTTGATCACCACGATGCAAAAAAGATGTTGAGACTCTAGAAAGAGTATGGAGAAGACCAACAAAGATGATTAGGGGACTGGAGGCTAAAACATATAAGGAATGGTTGCTGGAATTGGGTATGTCTAGTTTAATGAAGAGAAGGACGAGGGGGGACATGATAGCAGTGTTCCAATATCTCAGGGGCTGCCACAAAGAAGAGGGGGTGAAACTATTCTCCAAAGCACCTGAAGGCAGGACAAGAAGCAACGGATGGAAACTAATCAAGGAGAGAAGCAACCTAGAACTGAGGAGAAACTTCCTGACAGAACAATTAACCAATGGAACAACCTGCCTCCAGAAGTTGTGAATCCTCCAACACTGGAAGTTTTTAAGAAGAGACTGGACAACCATTTGTCTGAAATGGTATAGGATTTCCTGCCTAAGCAGGGGGTTGGACTAGGTGACCTCCAAGGCCCCTTCTAACTCTTTCTATTCTATTCTCGCACAGGAGTTGCTATGTTCTCGCACAGGATCTGTTTCAGAATACCCAGATAGGGATGCAGTAAAGGATAATGCTGCATTGTGCAAAAAGCAAGAGAAAGCATAGTTTCCAGAATCCCGGGTATTGATTTTCCAAGCTTCTTCCAAAGAACTGTCTTGCATTATTGGACCTGAACTTCAGTTAAACATTTTGTTATGTATAAATTACACAGAACTTGATTTTTCTCTTTGAACACAAGAGGAACTCAAACCTAGGCTGCACATAGCTCATTAAAGTATTTATGTGATAAAAAGGAATCACAGCCAAGAATTCTCTTCTGCAATTAACAGTGTGATGCGCTGCACTGCAAACAGCCTTAAGGGAGACAGACAGCACATAATATTTATTGTAACATTTATAAGCATGTACCTCCATTACAGTTCCCATGTACAAACATGCCGTTTGATCCAAAAATTGAGTGTTCACATGAAGAAGGTCTTTCCAAGTGTTTATTGTCAAATACTGTCCAGTTATCATTGTGATGATGATTTCAAATAAAGGTAGAAATTGACAAGCTGCAGAATTTGATCAGTGTACTATCACATTTCCACCAGAGGCTTTGTAAATTTGATATAAAGACATATGAAATGATGAGTTCAAAAAGTATAATTGAGATGTGACACCATGTGAGATTGGGTAACTTATAAAAAAAGATCATACATTCAGTTATTGGTGGAATCAAAGGTCAGAAGAATTCCTATGCTTGTCTGAAAATACAGATAGAGATCTAAAGAAACTGAAAAGTGCTGTCTCATACTTCAGAGTTGTACCATCTGAGATTGCAGGGCTGTATTCAGCCAGGAAGTTCCAAAATTGTCTTCAAATTATCATTACTCACTGAATTGTAACTGGGAAAAGAACATTTCTGTTTACATTATCACCATATCATTATCATCATTATCCTGTGTTATGATTGGAGATACAAGGTCCACTTTTCAAATTGTCAAATGCCATTTTGCATGATCAAACACAGTATCTGGGTTATGTCTGCATTTTGATGGATATAGCTGTAGATCCATTGGTTGCAAGAAAAAAAACTTGACTGACTGGCTTGTTGCCTGGGCCTGACATTGGTTTGGTCTGTGTTCAGGTCAGCACCACCCTGGCAGCTGGGCAGTATCCAGGGGCACCATTAGGAGGAGCCGACCTCACTGCCAATATTTCCATTTACATACAGTACATGAAGGGAAATTAAGCCATGATCCCAGCCATATTCATCCTCTTTGTCTCCCTACAGAATAAATCATAGTCTTCCTCCCCACTACAGTTGACACCGCTTTCCCACTAGGACAGTGGTTCTCAACCTTTTTAATGCCATGATCCCCCAACCGGTCATAACTCGAGGACTACCCAACCGGTTGTAAGTCGAGGACCCCCAACCAGTCGTAAGTCGAGGACTATTTCCTTGCCTGGGAGCGCCGCGCATGCGTGGTGCCGCCCCCTGCGCCGGCTGAGGCGTAGCTGGCAAGGGGCAGCGACGGCGCAGGGCAACCACCGGCTGGGCCACCAGCTGGCCCAGCCCAAGGGAGGTAAGGCACCTGCCGGACCCCACGCACGCCAGCAACCCTCCCTGCACCCCCCGGCCTCCCACCTCCCACCCCTGGCCCTCTTTTACTTACATTTTTAGTAGTTGCTCAGCAGGGAGGGGTGGAAACTTCCAGACAGCTCGCCTTCGCTGCAGACAACTTGCAGCACCGTTTGCAGACTGGGACTTTTGGCGGGCTCAGCAGGGCAGACAGCCTGGACAATTCCTATTGGCTTTTGAAAGCCAATAGAATTAGACTCTATTCAAGAGAGTCTATTCTATTGGCTTTCAAAAGCCAATAGAATAAGAGGGAGTAGCACAGCTAAGGAAAAGGGGGAAAAATGGCGGACTGCATTGTTTGGCGACCCCCGTGAAATGGTCATTCGACCCCAAATGGGGTCGTGACCCACAGGTTGAGAACCGATGCCCTAGGACCTCCCCAATGAGACTTATGAGCAGCATTTATAAGTATATAATATATGTATAACTTTAAACTAATTACAGCCTCCACAATTTATGGATACAGTGGTGTTGTGTTTGTTGAATTCTATATTTAATATTCTTATTGAATAACTATTATTTATTTACAATATTTACATATTGCTTGTCATTTTGAAAATCCCACAGTGCATCTTTTCAGAGCTACAGTGCTCACAGTAAATAAGGACTGGCGTGTTATTACCTTCTTTTAACTGAAAAGTATTATAAAAGCATGGCATGTGGTTTATATATCACAGATAACTGAGACAATTAGGCTTGAAGCAGAATCAAACATCTATGCACCCCAAAATTTAATCAAGCTATCTAAACAAATATTTAGGATGATGTAATAAACGTATTAAACTTAATATATATTACATGTCTTATTGTTTTTATCAATGTATTGTTTTTTTCACTTCTGAAATTGTTTCTCTCAGAGGAACTGGAATGGGATAGTGAGTCCTCCCTCTACAGTCCTTCACGTACTTATCAGATCTGTTCTGAAAGAGATTTCAGATCCACAGTGGAGAAGTTGATGGGTCTGTAAGAAAACATAGTCTTATTTGAAAGGAGGTCAAGTGGTGGATTGTTGAGTTGCACTTAAATTTAATGCCATTACTCTGTGGATAGACAATAATGTACAGGGTTTAACACATTGTAAAATTTTAAGGCCAATTAAATTGTGAAGCTCAGTGGGATGATTTTTTATTCATCATTCTCTTTCAGCCAAACTCACCTTGTACCTTGTTTGGATACAATTTGAGGAGGGCCCCATGTAAAACTGACTTGATTTCTCAGAGAAAAAACAAGACATAAATGCAATGAATCAATAATCCCAGGCCTTTAAAATGTCATTGCTAATGCTACACCGCACCCATCAGACTGAATCAGAAATCTATACCTGAAGTGTATTTAAAGTACATACCTAAACTATGTCTTTTTCATTATATGGATGTGGGGGAAGGGTTACAACTTTGAGCTATCTTTGTATCTTGCCTGTTACAAAACAGGGAAAGATACTTTGCCATGTTTGGGTTTCTGTGTGCTTCATTAGCAATCAAAGCTTTGCCTTAAGAAAAGGAGGGGAGCACAAGGAGGAGGCAAAGTATGTTAATCGTCTAATTACGTAAAAACTGGTTTAAGCAGGAATTGTGTGTAACATAACACATAATATAACCCCCCCCCATCCATTGAACTGTGAGAGGTATAGAAGAAGGCAGTGGCAATAAATAATTAGCAGTGTTCCATCAAATAGGGATTTTAAAATTAGTTCCCTATTGCAGATATTCAGTTAGGTGTGGGCTGTGAGGTGTTTTTTTTTTTAAAGGATTCCAGCCTTCCAGTTCAGAACTGTGAATTTTTCATCTTGGTAGAATTTCGCTATTCAGTCATCCAGGGTTTTCTAACACTTACAACTCGAGAAATTGCTTCCTGTTATTACTGGAAGAACATATCATGACTGCGGAAATATTGCTGAGCTTCTCCCTAAGAAAGGTGAGCAATGCATAAGCTTAGAACTACAATCAACAATACTGGAAATAAATGCCTTTTTGCAGGGATATCCAAGCTTCATTTATCCTCCTGGATGACAGAAGTTTTAAATTGTTAATGAGTGCCATTTTAGCTTAATCTAACAATTATGAATGTCTTGTTTAGTTAATAGTAGTAGTAGTAGTAGTAATAATAATAATAATAATAATAATAATAATAATAATAATAATAATAATAATAAAGTTGGAAGGGACCTTAGAGGTCATCCAGTCCAACCCCCTGCTCAGGCAGGTAACCCTATACCATTTCGGACAAATGGCTGTCCAGTCTCTTCTTAAAAACTTCCAGTGTTGGAGCATTTACCGCTTCTGGAGGCAGGTTGTTCCACTGGTTAATTGTTCTCACTGTCAGGAGGTTTCTCTTCAGTTCTAGGTTGCTTCTCTCCTTGATTAGTTTCCATCCGTTGCTTCTTGTCCTGCCTTCAGGCGCTTTGGAGAATAGCTTGTCTCTCTCTTCTTTGTGGCAGCCCCTGAGATATTGGAACACTGCTATCATGTCCCCCCTCGTCCTTCTCTTCGTTAAACTAGACATACCCAATTCCAGCAACCGTTCCTTATATGTTTTAGCCTCCAGTCCCCTAATCATCTTTGTTGCTCTTCTCTGTACTCTTTCTAGAGTCTCAACATCTTTTTTACATCGTGGTGACCAAAACTGGATGCAGTATTCCAAGTGTGGCCTTACCAAGGCATTGTAAAGTAGTATTAACACTTCACGTGATCTTGATTCTATCCGTCTGTTAATGCAGCCTAGCACTGTGTTGGCTTTTTTGGCAGCTGCAGCACACTGTTGGCTCATATTTAAATGATTGCCCACTAGGACTCCGAGATACCTCTCACAATTACTACTATTGAGTAAGTTACCCCCTATACTATACCTGTACATTTGGTTTTTCTTGCCTAAATGTAGAACCTTACTTTTTTCACCATTGAATTTCATTTTGTTAGAAAGTGCCCAGTATTCAAGTCTGTCCAGATCCTCCTGTGTCCTAAGCCTGTGTTCTGGAGTGTTGGCTATTCCTGCCAGTTTGGTGTCATCTGCAAATTTGATGAGTTCCCCATCTATCCCCTCGTCCAGCTCTATCATCTCTAACTCTTCTTAATATCTCATCCCTCATTGCTTTTTCCCACAGATTCTTTTTGTTGCTCCAGTGTGATCCAAAGTGGGTAAGGCCAAAAACATTGAACATTTTTTTGATATTTTACAGGATTCTTTGGATAATTGAAGGAATAACACAACAACTTTAAGATTTGTACCCATTTCACTCTACTTGGAAGCCCAACTCTATCCAATTTGGGATTATGCAAAGTCTGGTATATCAATTTAGTGGAGCAAAGTTGCTTTCTAGGTTTATTTGTATTGATTCATCAGATTTCTACACTGTCCATCTCACCTAAATGACTTATGTTTTCATGAGGAAACAGCTTAAGACCATATCCCACTGCTAACTATTATCCTACCTTAGCTTGAAAGGAGTCAGTATTGTTTCTTTTTATTATTACTTTTCACAATTGAAATTTAACTGTTACAGGCCATTGTATGCTGATTTACTGGAAAATACAGCCCATTGCTACATCAGTCTCCATGGACAGGGTTATCAGATACAGACACATTCCTTGTGTTCATCTTAATAGGCTCATGAATAAATTGTCTATGTCTATATAGAAATAACAAACGTAAAGGCAAGCAAAATTAGGAAAATCCTACAATTGAAGCAGAACTTTGCAAATTTGTCTACAAAAATTTTATAAACTATTATGTGAAAGCATAATATTAAATGTTTCGTTGCACTTTGCTGCCATCTAATGATCATTCATTTCTGCAGCCCAGATGTGTTGTTAAGGAAAGCAATAGTTTGCAATGGGCACGGTTTTGCAAAAACTGGAAGAAAATGCCGTTTTTCAGTAAAACTATCATAAAATGTGGTAATATGACCATGGGACAATTCAGCCTGGTTGATGAGCACCTGGTGTGATCACATGATTGCAGGAGGGCAGTGACCAGAAGTTCTAACTCGAGTCGTAAGTGCCCCCCGAGAGATCCATCATAACTCTCAATGGTCGCTACATGGCCAGCATTAAGTCAAGGAATGCCTATATACCTGTAGTTGCTCCCTCTGAAAGCTGAACGCTATTGCCCCCAAAGTTTCCAGTTACATGAGATGCCTCCAGCCAACTAGCCTGCAGATTTCTATTTCCACAATGCATCCGGTTTGATCCTTAATGACATAGAGAGATTTTTTGAGTTTTCTTAAAGTGTTCCAGCTAACCTTTTGCCCGATTCTGACCAGATATGCTCGTTTAAGAATCTGGATTTTTAAAAAGAAAAAGCAAAACCTTGAGACTTGCTTCCTGTTTCCCCAACTTTGCTGATTCCAGATGTCACAAAAGGAAGAGGCTGCCCAGAGGATGCTTTTCTGTTCTGCAACTTTCTGAAGGGGTCGCTTTGGAAGGTGTGCTGCTCCATCTTTTACCACCAACCTGTTAAATCTGCGCACCGCTTGATTCCGTAGTTGTTGAAGGCGTTGCAGACGTACAGAAGAGCGGAGATAAATTGGTTGCTTTTAATAGCAATATATTAGCATTAGCGTGTTTTAAAGAGGACTGATGTCACCTGCCTGCTGATCTAAAGTATTTCTGTTTTATTTAAGAGTCCACATAAATTCATCAGTTACTATGATGAATCATTAAAGAAGTCACCATTTGTCTTACTTACTTCTTACTTTGCATTGATTTTTACTTAAAGATTCAGCTCTGTCTTTACTGGAGCTTGACAGATGTTTCCAGGTGAGTTTTGAGGAGGAAATAGTGACGGTAGTATTGGTACAAAATGCCACCCTTTGGGAGCTTCTAGTATTCTGGTGTTCTCAAAGGTTGTTTTCTTAAGCTGAGCTTAATTCTTGGGGACTGTGGAGCCACACATGTACCATCAGTATCAGCAGTATACAACATCAGGACAATAATGGTGCCATTGGGGTCTTTCTGGTTTTCTGAATTTCATAGTCTAGCACACTGCTTGTCAACCCCAGCAAGTTGAAGTTGTGTGGACTTCAACTCTCAGAATTCTGCAGCCAGCATACAAATTCAAGTTGGTGAGGTTGAACCACAACTGGTCTAGCTCGCAGCCCCGGGGCTCCCTTGAGGTCTCCCTTGGACTTAAGAACATAAGGGAATCCTAGGACTCTTTTTTTTTAAAATGTAGCTACATATTTATTGCATTACAGAAGCTTTAGTACAAAAAGAAAAAAATAGAATAGAGCGGTTTGTTACAGCAGCTGCTTATCTTCCCAGCTCATTTCTGAAGGCAAGACATTACTCTGCACATCATATTTACATTAAGTTGTAAGAATTTGTCCCAAAAGTATGAAATCATTTCCTATCAGCAAGAAACTGGATTCTACACATAAATATGTTTTACCTCACAGAACGCCATTTTTCTTTCATAGGGAGTGTATTATAATTTCCAGCAACACATAACAATCTCTTACAAAGGAAATATTAACTACAACGCTACAGAACAAACATCTATATTAATTTGCTGTTGTTTTTCATTATATACTTATTTCAAAGCAGCAAGAATTTGGAGCCAGCAGCAGACAAAACAAAAAGTATCAGTCTGAAGATTTTAAACTCTTAAGCTAGACAAGGAACTTCAAAAACCTTGTAGTCTCGAAATATAAACCAGATATTTTTGGGGTTAGCTATATACTGTTTGTCTATTCAATAGTTATTTCAGTATTTGCGATACCAGGGCTTTTTTCCTCATAGAACGCCCAGAATGGAGTTCCAGCACCTTTTTTGGATGGAACCTTGTAGGGTAGGCAAGGCGGGTTGTATGATGTGTGTGAGTTCCGGCACCTTTTTTTTTTTTTTTTTTTAGAAAAAAAGCACTGTGCGATACTATCATAGGACCTCAAGGTACTAACAATTGTTACCATCCAAGATGTGTGAGTAATCCTAATTCATTCTACATTAGAAATGTAGTAGGTATTAACACAGGATCCCCAAGCATATTTTTTTTAAAAAATGCAGGCATCTTCTTAGCTGCATGAAGAATTTTCTCTGCAAATTATGCTGTGGCTATTATATTCCTGTTCTCCTAGAAGGAAAATACTGGTGCACACTTTCACAGTGAGTGCTAATCCAATGGTGATAAGCTTCTGGGCTAATAGGCCGTGATCTAATTATCTGATATAATTTCCACAATATCATCTTGATGCTACTTTAGCTGCTTATTTACCAGATTTCTAGTATTTCAATTAAGTCTCTTTAGGCTAAATTCAAATTGATCTCCATAATATTTACCTACACTTATCTTAGCTTATAAATATTTATTATAATTTGACTCTAAAGGATTGTTAGAATGCAGTGGATGAAGAAAGAACGTTTGACTCCAGATTCCAAATTCAGCTCAGATCAATACCTTTCCCCGCAAATGGGAAACTGGTCAGGTTCTAGATGTTGAAGAATTGGAATTTACAGAATTCCTCCCACTGGCATTGTTGGGCAGCTCAGCCAGAAACTATGTATAAGGATAAATAGTTGAAGAAGCAATGCACCTAACTAAGGTTGCTTCATCTGACAAGAATATGTAAGATGTACTTGTTGAAGAGCACTTGCATTGCTGGAGAAAGTAAACAGGATATAATGAAGGGGATTTTAAACTTGGTGAAAGCAAGTCTGGTTTGCAAGAAAAGTAGTCTGTCCTTACATAAAGTGGTACCTGCTGAAATCCAGGAGAGGGAGCTCATCAAGTTAGAAATGACAGGAATATCATATATATACTGTATATATCCAGAATTGTGAGCTCATGTATGAGAGACAGACAGACAGACAAAAGCAAGTTTAAATGATAAAATCCTCAGTAATAAATTGAGATGTGCTGAGATTTATGTACTGGCTGCTGCTTTATTCTTCAGAACAAAGGAGGAAGCCACAGGCATCCGTATTTCCCCAGGTATTTGAAACAACAGCAGTATATGTAAAGAAATCACAGTTAACTACTGAACTAAAAGTCTGGGGGGGGGGGAAACCCCTAATTCTGAATACATGGTTGGTTCTGCTGTATGCTGTTATGTGATCAAATTCTTATTCTGATTTGGTATGTTTTCACTGTCATGAGTCACCTCCCCGTCTCAGGAAATACAAACAATTTTGCTTTGTTAACGTTCTGTGTACAAGCCTTGCCCATTCCAAGAGAGTGTGTTATCTTCAGTTCTATCAATACACTATACAGGATATGACTGTATGATTATTCATACTTATCCAGGTTAATACATTAAAATTAATGATATCCATCTGTCCCATTCTCCCTACCTTTTAAAATGGAAATGCTGTTTTAGCAATTCCAACTTTCGTATTGAAGCTCAAATATAAGCATCCAGTATACAAAATCCCATCCGTTCCAGCCAGCACCCCAATCCAGGGTCAGCCATGAAGTTAGTGTAGCAACAGTATTTCTTTGTTGTTATGCAATTTGAGAAGTTTTCCTGTTGCAGATAGGTTCAACCATGTTATTGCCAAAACTGCATGTTTTGGGTATAATAAATCATAGAACTTACATCAATTTTTTTTCTCAGTATAATAATATTCAGTGTGAATTTAATCTTCTTCAACTGATTTTACTATTGTTGCATGATTATTACTGCATTTAAATTCTGTATCCAATAATCATATGATCTTTGACTTATCCAGTTTTTGGATCATACCGCTTCAGCAATTTATAAATAAGACCCAGATTCCCAGAAGATACTTCAAGTTACATATTTGATTTTAAATTCAGTTACATGTTAAATCCCCCCTTATTTCTCCAATTCTTTTAATTCTGTACTTATTAGAAAATATTGAAACTAGTCACATAGATTAGGTCATTGTAAAGTAGGAGTCTCAAAATATTTTCTTTTTTTATTAATAATAAATCTTGCAATCTAATCATTATCTTTTCACTGAGCAAATGTCTTTGTGCTTTCCTCTTCATAAAATAAACCTTTAATAATAAAACAAGGGGGGGAAATGCTAGACATATTTATTTTCCTTATTTATCCCAGGCATTCAATACATTACCGGTATTATTGCACTGTCAGCTCTAAATTGTTTATTTTGGTTTGAGCCAATCTAGAGATATTCGTGCAAACTGCCTGGAGGTTCTGTCCCTTCCATAGATGTGGCCAAGTGCTAAGGAGATACAGTCCCCTTTTAAGCAAATGGCATGAAGTTACAGTTTAAAATTTGAAGCCATTCAAATCTTGCAAAATTTTTTATTGAACTATATGTAGTCCATTACATGTACTGCATATGTAAACATTTCTTGCTTATGCATATCGTTATATTTTTCCAGATTTGAATTCTTACATCTTATGTTTGTGTGTATACATATAAACATGCAGGGGCAAATAGATGTTAAATCAAATGTTTCAGCAAGATTTTTTCACCCATATTCTATTTTCAATCCTGTTTAACAATTGCGTTATCAAAAACCAGTAACCCTCATCTTTCCCGTTTAATAAATTCAGTTCTAATCTCAGTTCAAACCAGCTTGTCTGTGCAAGGAGCTTGGCTACCCAGTGGCAGGTTTTTGTATGAGACAGTTTCCTGTGTTTTGCTAACCCTTATTTATAAAATAGCTATAGAGCAAAGTAGACCATATGCTCTGAATGTAGAAAGCTATAGATTTGATGCCTTATTTTTCTAAGTGGGGTGAAGAGCTACTTGCAGTGTTAACCGGCTCTGGTGTACCTGCATTGAGTTCAGGATTTGCTACACCTGATACTCTAAAAGAGATAATACCATTCTATGTCACAGCAGAGGGCGGCTTGACAGTATGATCTTCTTTTGGGAGCACTGCATGTAAGTGGACTTGATTTCAGTATATTTTTCTGCTGCTGCTGTTTGGCACTTTACAATTTAAAAAAAATAAGAGCAATAAAACAAGAGGAAAAGATCATGTCTGGAAGCAACAAACAGAACATACTAAGGAAAAACTGACGGACTCAACAGCCACCTTAGGGAGTAAAGACAAATTTTATATATATACAGGTTAGTCAGACTAAATCAAAGCAAACTGGTGATCAAGAAAACAATGATACAGTATAGACAAACCCTGTATGTATTGCACTCACTTAAGAAAGTTATATGGAAGAGAGATAGCTTCTGTCTATTCCGCAAAATTATAAAATAAGGCTAAACACAGCAGTAAACTCTGAATGGGTATGAACCCAAAAGATTGGATTCGTATCTCTGTCTGTGAAATCATGGCACTCTGAAAGAGCCTGAACACTGCCTTTCTGTTGTGTGTGTGTGTTTGGTACTTGTATTGTGATACATTTTTAGGAAAATACCAGGAACTCTACTGTATATATTGCCATGCTCATGTTCATCATGGTTATAGCAATAGCATTTTCAAGTAAGGTGGTGGTACAGTTAGTTAAATTTATCAGCACGTGGCTCTCCAGATATATTGGCTCATTTCTATCTTGCTACATGGGGAAATTACTTGCCTTCTCTGCTGTAGTGTCTACCCTTTAGCCCTCCAGGGTAAGATCTGTCCCTAACCTCCTATCTTTCTGTAATTGGCTCTACAAATTGACCTGATGATTCAATGGGTGAATTCAACTTAGAAAGTGGCTGCTAAATTGACAGCAGACTCCCCCTCTCTGTTCCCCACATAACCCCCCCTTTTAACCAGTCATATTAATGTATTTTATTTGTTTTCTTTTTCCTTATTTGTTTCCTTGTTTTATTATTTTACTTTCACTTGTTTAAACTTTCTCTTTATTTCTTTGGGTTTTTTTTTATGATGGTGAGCCGCCTAGAGCAGTTCATGGTGAGATAGGAGGCAAATAAATTTGATAGTAATTATGGGACTTGACATCTATTTCTACTGCATAAAACTCTATTATGTTTACTTGATTAAATGATGTCTCATTCTCTTTTATTCATAACAAACTATTTTCCCCTGACAAGTGTCCCCCACTGTTAATGATTCTTACTACTTCTAATCTGAATTGTTTTTATGAAAAGGAATTAGATGGAAGAAGTGAGGAAATACGGAATAATTATATATGGAAAATATTGCTTGGACCACCCATACAATTCTGGGCAAAGATCAGACAAGGAAAGCCTTATCTGGAAGCACCCCAAACCTCAATTTTGAAAACCATTGTATATAGGAAGATCTTCCAGATGAAAAGAAGTAACAGTGAATGTGTGTCCCAGGACAATGGTGCGAAATCGAATTTGAGTCGATCACCAGGAAGAGATTTACTCTTCCAAGCTTTCTAAGAAGTGTTCTCAACACTTATTGAAATACTGAAACGTAAAACCTTTTCAACTGACATATTACATATCTTAACTTCCACACCATTCTCTCTTCTTCAAATGAATGCAGAATGGCACAGAATGGCATTTTGTGAGAAAGTTTAAATGAATATTAGTTGTACAAATAAATATTCAACAAAAAACTAGAGAGCTTTAGTATGCGTTTACTTTTCTTTAAAAAAAAGAGTCCATGAAAAGGAACATTATATAATTTTCTAGATACAACATTATATACAAAACCTTTTTTCAAAAAATGCAGTACAAAAGAAACTATAAAACAATCATAAGCAGTCATTATTTTTAATGATCTCAAAAAATGAACATTTCTAAGTATATAGTTCTTATATTTATAGGAATGTCAGTATTATGCCAACATTTTAAGATTATATTTTACGTTTCTTTTAGTTTCAGATTCTCCCCCTGACTAATTTGGGCTATCCATGTCAACTTCATGTTCATAACCTACGAAATGAACCTAACATTTTTTGTACAGTACATTCTTCCTAATTTCTAGTAGAACTAATTGAGATATAATAGTTCAGTATAAATTATACCTGAATATATATTAGCTAGGAAGACTAACAGTAATAGAAAAACCAAGGAAGGATTAACTGGTGGTTTTGAAAAGAAGTAAATTACATCCTACCGTATTGTTTTCTTCATTCCCTTATAGTCATGCCCGTTTACAACCACAACCTGTTTACAACTGTAACTTGGTTTTCCTCAATGTTTTTAAAATTTGTTTTGGCTAATGAAGGGAAATGAAACCAGCCTCTATCTCAGGGGTTCTCAACCTTGGCAACTTTAAGATTTGTGGACTTCAACTCCCAGAATTGCTCAGCCAGCTTTGCTGGCTGAGGAATTCTGGGAGTTGAAGTCCACAAGTCTTAAAGTTGCCAAGGTTGAGAACCCCTGCCTATCTTAATACTGAATGTTCTTAGCTGCTGTAATGTTGCATAAAGCTGTATTTACAAACAGAATTTGTGACAAAATTCCTGATAAGGGTGAGTTCTGATTTTCATCTTTCCTATTCAAAGAACATTCATAAGTAGAGCTGCAACAGTGCTTCAGATATGAAGGAGAAAAAAGTGTGAATGCTTATGTACCCACATCTGCAACTTCTTAAAGCAGCTATGTCTTTCCCAGGATTGTGTAGTTGCCCTCTATCATTGCAATGCAATTCAAAATTTATTGAAGAAGTAGATTTTGTGGATAAGGGCTACATGCATGCTTTGCAGGCTCTTATGAACCCTTTTCCTTTCAAATTCTAAGTGCTACTATTATTCAGTAGTCTGCTCAAATTTTGGGGGGGGGGTTAATTATTGTAATAAAGAATTCTCAGTAGTACTTTTTTATAAATTGCTTCAACAAAGTTGGGTAATTGAATTCATAATTAAACCAAGAATCATATAATTGATGCAAGTTTGGCTTTTGTTAAAAATAAACTTATCCTGAGTTTGTGATTAGTGAGTCTGTGAGTATGTTTGGTACTGGGGGAGATTGAACAGGCGCTCAAAATGCAGTGACAGAAACTGTAAATTGTGCATCTATATCTGTATGCACAAATGTTTATTTACATTAGGAAATATATGAACTTACTGAAGCCTGGAACAGATTAAGCTTTAAATCCTACTGTGTGGCATCACATCTAATACAAAACATTTTTTGACTATTGCAAGAGGAAACAAACCTCCATCTGCATCAAGTAACAAAAAGAAGTGTATCCAAAGTATCTTTGGATAGGACACTTTGGCATCTGAAATTCATTGAACGCTTGCATATTTAAATCCAAATTCATGCATATAGGTAAGTATATAAACATAAATTGTTTTACTTTGTATAAGGCTCTTAGCATAGCTAAAACACATTTATTGGATTATATCAAATATTTTCTTCCATGGATTCTATGTCAAAAAAGGTAGATAAGGCTAATTACATTTATAATAAAAGACTAATATGATTTTAAAATAAGTGACATTCCTGCAGTTCAGTTTACAAGAAGCATTTATAAACAAAAAAAATAAGCCCTTTATTCAGAATAATCTTTGGCAAGAGTATTATGTTTGGACAAAATTTCATTAACATTTTCACTTACAGAGAATCTTGGATAAATTATATTTAAAAAGAACTGAATTCATTTATAATTTATATTAAAACTAATAAATATTACAAATTGTGATTTTACATTAAATAAATTTGCAACAAACGTTTAAAACTGAAATATAACAGTCTTGGGCATTTGCTTTTTGAATAAACCACACAGTAGGCTTACTTGCAATATATTACCAAACTAGATTAGTCATCTATACTACATGACTAATTTGATATATTTTATGATGTCCTTATATTGAGGCAAACTGTTATGTAAAATCATGCATTCATGAAATCTGCATGACTAAAGTACTAGACTCTTGCGCAGCTTTCACCTTTTGGACAATGTAGGTAAGACTGAACAGACTGATTGTCAAGGAACACACACACAGTGCTGATACCTATAATTCTGATTTTGATTTCACACCTTCATTGGCTTATCTCTCTTTAAACCATACGTTTTCAGCAGTTAATTACCCTGCTCCTAGGTACCTGGTCAATCAGTTCCTTGATGGGAGAGCGTCCACAAATACTAGGGCTACAACCTAGACTTGAATGTTGAAAAAGCTCAAATTCAAAAATCATCCCAGAAAATGGCAATAGCAGTCCACTTCAGTACTGCTGCAACAAAGGTGCATAGGGTCAAAACCATCACTAGACATTGAGTGTGACTCCAAGAATGCTCTGCTTTTTATCCTAAGTAAAAGGACTGATATATTAGTTGTAACTGAATCTTGGCAAAGGTCTTCCAGGTTTTGAGCTTATAATCCAGATCTGTCTCTTGGATTACTTTGGAAGGAATGTTGTCATGTTCCTTGGCTGCCTAGACCCTGTCAACAGTGCCTTTTGTCTTCAAAAGTTTGGCAGAACCAAAGTATGTGAAGATTGCGTAGAGACAATTAATTTATTTTTCCTATTCCTTCATTTCTCAAATCAGACACTTGCTGTCAAGAGTCTAATGATACTGCTGGGCCTTCAACATGAATGAAGAAGCAAATACTGCATGCTGATTTTTATCAGGAAGACAATGAAGGTTGAATATCTCTTTATATATTTGTCCATGATACACTTGCATCTCAACAACCTTTTCAACCACATAACAGACCTGAAAAATTCTCAATACAAAGAGCATGTATGTATGTATGTATGTATGTATGTATGTATGTATGTATGTATGTATGACCAGGCAGAAGAAGAACATTGTGGCTTCAAAATCTAAGGGACTGGTTTGGACAAAACTCAGCAGCACTTTTTCGTGCGGCTGCTGATAAAAACAGGATCGCCAACATGATCGCCAACGTCTGATAACGGATATGGCACAAGAAGAAGAAGGTGTGTGTGTGTGTGTGTGTGTGTGTGTGTGTAGGAAGAGATTAACAAGAATGGGAGGGAGAGAGAGTGTAGAACTGGAGTGCAAAAAGAGTGCAAAAAAGAGGAGGCCGGACAATTAAGGCAATTACGGTCAGCCAAGAAGGATGGCCCTATCACACGAGCAATGAGTAAGCAGTTAGGCCAGCAAGGTCTACAAAAAGAACTCCCCACCCCTTAAGCTTGACTCTGAGGACGCTGGCAGGGGACCAGCGAAAGCTAAGCTGTTTTTTAATATTGTAAATAGTTGTTTTTATTGTTTTATAATTCTTTTAACAATAAACAACTGGTTTATACCTCTCCCGGAGATCGAGGATTGTGTAATTGAACACACACACACACATATACTTTTATAATATAATGAAAATCATACAAGTTCCCAGTTGGAACTATTTTAAAGAGACAAGGACAAACTATAAAACGTACAAACATGACCTTCAGACCTGATGACAGCCATGTATAGATTTGTTCATACTTGCCATCCATATCAACAGGTAAGGCCCTGTGCATTCCTTCTTCTACCTTGGTTTGCTGATATAAAGGCAACTTTTAAAGTGAAAATTGGCTTTAAGGGCTATCTTTACCAGGATTTATCCCTGTTTTGGCTGGACTTTGATATGCACAGAACTGCATTACAATATGATGTTGTGGCAAGTCTTAAGATTCAGTGACACACAGTAATTGGATTGCTATTCATAGGTTCCATGAATTTCCAGGAAAAACTTTGTTATATCAAAATCTGTAATGTATTTGTTTTCTCTGTTCACCACTTCGGCTTGCTGGTTTTCTATAACATTCATTTCTACCTTCTTTCTCCTTGAATCGTTCTATTGCTTTCTAAGATTGCAAGGATTATAAACTGCTCCTCCACTACCCTTCCAAAGCAGGCTTAGTGCTAATTAAAATATCTAGCTATTTGAAGAGGAAAAATAAAGATGGGGTCCATTAGAAGTCCATGCTATTCAACTTTCCATGGTCATTTTTGGATGTCCAGCGACTAGTGATGGGCGTAGGAGAACTTTCCTTTGAAGCTTACTGAAATGCTTCTTAATTCTGCTAACCCTTTTCACTTTCTTATTTTTAAACTTATATGAATATTTTTTTAAAAAAAAATAACATAAAAAGAAACGAGAATAAAATGTCACTTATCTACTGTTACCATAATTTTAATGTTATACACCTAGCACCTTCAAGATACTTCCATGCAATTTACTAGCATTGCATAAAAGTAATAACTGTACACGGTTGTATATCTGTTACATTAATTTCCCGTACTGCCTCTGAACAATTGCACCAACTAATTAATATTCTATTTTTCATTTGTTAATCTATTCTCAGTAGATGATATAATCTCTTTTAAAAGACATAATTTGGTACTTGTGGATTGTGTGGCACCATATTTACTTTTTTCTGTTCTGAACAATCCTGATCAATTTTCATAAAACGACTAGTGTTATGAAAGGACAAAACTGCACATCTCTGTACTGGCTCCATGATACTCAAACCTTATAACCTCTATAATATATACCTACTAAGGGAGGAAAAAGGCCCACATTTCACTGGAATGATGCTCAAATAAATTCTTTGACCATTTCAATGTGAAAGAGAGCAAGACAAATGAATCAGACTTGCCAAAGGCAGAGAAGTTGTAAATATGGAAAAGAATAATATTTAGAAATGAGCTGCTGGGCCAAATTACTTAATATATAAGAGATTATGAGCTACAATAGCCCTCTCATCAGTGAAATGACAGGATCGCATTCATTGTTTTAGAAAGATGTAATGTCCTTAAATATAGTATTGTGGCATTACTGAGCAGAGGTGACATAGAACCATAATTGGGAGCACATTTATTTAGTATGTTCCTTCAGCAACAAAGATTCTAGGTAAGTAGTGGGCAGTGCAATTTGCTAGTATTTTGTGTGTGTGCGCGTGCGTGCATGCGTGCTCTTGACTTAGAGGGCACTTTTTCTTCAAAGGTCCCTCAGTGTTTGGGGAAATTGTGCTGATACTAATATTCTTCTTGTTTTCTGGGGTCCCCTCTGGAATGTGCACTAGACACTTTGAATTACTAAACACAATGCCCTTCCGCAAATAGTTCATCTTTCATAGAAGAAGATATGAAAGACAATAAAGTGATTTGCTTTCATTAGTGTTGAGACTAAGATTACAGTGATTTGAGTCTGACCATTCTTTTCACTAGTAAATGAAATGAAGGTGGAAGTGATGAACTGAGGCAAGAATCTCAAATGGAAAACAAAATACTTTTGCTCCTGCATTCACTTAGGAGAAAATGCAGGGCATTCAGCATATCATCAAAGAAACTCAACAGGATTTCTGATTGTAGAAAAGTCGGCAGATTCAAGTCAGAACTTTGTTGCCACAGCCTTGCAAAAAGCATTCCCCAGTATATTTATTATTATTGTTGTTGTTGTTATTGTTGTTATTATTATTATTATTAGCATTTTGCAAGGCCCCAGATGTAGCTTCTCAGGAATGGGAACTTATTACTATTCCAATACTTGTAGTTTGGTTCATACATTTTATCCTATTTTAATAAATACGCTAATATAAAATTCTCAGAGAAGAGCCTACAGAATCCTATCTCCTTTTAAAAAATAAAACAGTGATAGCTCTAAGCTAACTATGCAAGTTACCTATCTATTTATATATATAAAAAAATCCCTGCATTATTTTTGTGCAAAAAAGGAAAGAAAATAAAAAAGAAAACTTGTCAGAAATAGAATATGGTCCTCCCTGTTCGTAAGAACATTATTTCTCACATAGATAAAAGCAAAACTGTTGCATATGCTTAAACATGCACCAGGTTGTTAAGTATGAAGTTCTATCATGTAAATATTGGCTGCTTTATGAATGGAATGCCCCAGCGTAAAACAATGTCTTCTTCTATACCTCAACATGGCATGAGTGACAGGAAGACACACTCCCTCTATGGCTCATTGATGACCTGGGACTGTGACTGTTACAGTTTTCACCTCTCCTTTGATCCTTGTCCCTCCAGTTTTCTAGCAGCTGCAGCTTTCCTTGCTCTTCTTTCATGAAAACTTCCACCATGAGAACTTTCTCCTTGTGAATCTGCTGACTAATGTCCTTGGGAATGTCTGGAATAATCCAGTCAACAAAGTCACTCATAAACATAACCAAATTCTGAAAAATAAAAACAAAAGAGACAATGTTAACCAAGTCAAAATTATGGCCTGACTAAAAAGATTTTTTTTACAGAAATTATACCAGTAGCTTATTAAGAATTTACATATATTTGTGATTTCTAAGTATGCATCAGTACAATGCATAGACATAGGCTTAATTCCAGAGATCAGTAGTCCTCGATTTACCAGTATAACCATAACTGTACAGTAGTCCTCGATTTATAACCATAATTGAACCAGAAATTTTGGTCATAAGGTGTGACAGTTATAAACTCGGTGATCACACAACCATGCCAATTTTACAATCTTTTTTTGCAGCAGTTATTAAGCAAACGTGGTTGTAAAGTGAATGCAGTGATCATAAAGTGAATTCCATGGTTGTTAAACAAACCATTGTTTATTATGAGGTGTTTTTTTTGCTGGAAATTGGAAGTAAACATCCATTCCTGGAAAAAATGTAAATCATAGCCACGTGAGCTTGGGATGCTACAAATGGCCATAAATGTGGGTTGGTTGCTGAGCACCCAAAATATGATCACGTATCCATGGGGAGGGCGCCTCCCCACAAATGTCAGAATACTGAATCCAGGTTCTAAGTTGCTTATGAATGAAGGCGAATATATGTGTCCCAGGATAATGCTGCAGGATATAATCGGGCTCAGTCACTAGGACCAAAGGTTTTGTCTTTTGATCTTTTGGACAAGTTCCTTGAGGATGGGCTTCAGCACAAGTCCAAAAGCTCGGAAGACTAAATCTCTGGTCCCAGTGGCCGACCCAGATTGGATCCTGTTGTGAGTGTCCCTGGACCAGCTTGGGAAGTATCAGAGGATGAGGATCAGCAGCCAGGTTCCTCTGAATGTGTTTCCCTCCCGGCAGCCGAGGATCAGCAGCCAGGCCCCTCTGGGTGGTTTCCCCTCCCGGCAGCCGAGGATCAGCAGCCAGGCCCCTCTGGGTGGTTTCCCCTCCCGGCAGCTGAGAGAGATAATGAAGAGCTTTGTATGCATTCTGAATCAGATTCTCAAAATGATGAGTCAGATTTAGAACAAGAAGATAAATGGATTAATCCGAGGTTCCGAAGGTTTGATAAGCGAAGGTGTCAGTTAACTGGAAAAAGGAAGTAATTGGGGAAGTGACGTATCGGACACTATATTAGAAGGGGAAAGAATGACTACGCCTTTGTCACGAGCAACGTTGATCAAAGAGTGGGCTGAAAACTTTGGCAGTGCTTTGGAACTCAGTATTCTGGTGTTTTGAAAACCTACCGAAGGATAATGAGCTCTTGGACAATGTGATAAAGAAGAAAAGTAAGTTAATTGGGATGTAGGAGGAGAAGAGCATGTTTATCTAAATGTAAATAGATTTTATTTGGCCGTTCAGGCCAACATAATGCCAGCAGCTTGCTTTGAAACGAATTCTTTTGAAATGTATTAAATAAACCTCTTAAAGACATATTTACGTGGATATTAAGTTATGAGTTATGAGAGGCCAGACATAACAGATCCTGTAAGCTGCTTTTTCAGTATCTATCATAATTATTACCAAGTGAACGGTCATTAAGTTGAGCATTGTAAACAATATGTTGGCTTGCAAGACAGCCTCTAGCTACAATCTCTAGTTTGCACAGAAAAGTTTCTATCTGAGGGAAAATGGCTTTGACTGTACTCTGGTATGCTGAATAAATGTGCCAATGGAGACCGGTGTGTTCTTAGTGTTAGTAGGAAATACTAACCTTAGTGAGCCTTAGTGAAAGATACAATGACAAATTATATGAATGTGGGATGAATCCTTTTTTGTTTCTATATTTAAGAATTTTCTGTATTAACATATGAATCCTACTCCAATATTTTCTTGCTTTATCACATGTCCACCATAAATGGTAAAATGTCCCCTCTTGCCTTTACATTTCCAACATTCATTTGAAATACCTTTATACATTTTTGATAAGTTGTCTGGTGTTAAGTACCAATAGTACATCATCTTGTAAAAGTTTTCTTTTAGATTATAATTTAATGTAAATTTTAATCCTTTATTCTACATATTTTCCCATTGTTCAAGCATTATATTATACCCCAAATTCCTTGCCCACTGAATCATACAATGTTTTACTTGTTCATTTTCCAGATTTAAATTCAATAATATTTTGTAAACTTTAGCAATAATATGTTCATCACTACCTTTCAGTAGGCTTTCCAATTCATTTTTAACAAAAATCAAACCCATGATTCTTTTTATCTAACTTGAATCTTTCTTTCTTTCAATTGCATATATGTAAACCAACGGCAGACATGACCTTCTGATTCTAGCTCCTCCTTGGATTTGAGGGTAGGCTCACCCAGGTTGAAAGATATTATTTTACCATAAGTTCACCAATTTGGCCTCATCACCATCTCTTTTCTACAAAAAAGGCTTCTTCCGGGGAAACCCAAAGTGGCATTTTTGTAGAGAAGAATGAAGAATGAGTCCTTTTTTTGGTAATCGAGAACAGATGAAGAAATGAAAGAAATGTGAGTGATGGTGGAATGACTGTAGGAAAAAAAAATCAAGCCTTGTGTAAAAAAGAAATATTAAAAGACAGACCAAGCTCCAATTGAAAGTGGATGAAAGGATCGAGGACGCAGAAGCTTCTTGAATTAGAAATTACCGAGTGCCACAAAGTAACTAGAGGAAAGCTGATAGGAAGATACTCGATGGAACAATGAAGTGAAATTAGGCTGAAGAGAAAATAATGCATACGTCAATAATTGCTGCAAAAAAATGGAAAGATGTATAAACCTCAGAAAACAAATATATATATTTGTTTTCTGAGGTTTTCGCAGGTGTTTGTATGTAGGTCTTTGGTTATTCGGATTTTCTCCCACGTAAAATTGGAAGTGTCTTGGTGACGTTTTGACGAAGTCCCATTCATCATCTTCAGGCTGGTGTTTTCGGCTTCGTGCTTCTAGCATTGCCAGCTCTACATCGTTCACGTCAAGGGTGCCTGTGGGGGCCTGAGCAGGAGTGGGACAGATCTGAGGGTCTCTGGCAGAAGGGGGTGGGACCAGGGCAAGTGCCTCACTGTTCCTCTCAGACCATGCGGGGGGGGGCTGCCGGGAGCCCTGGACAGCAGAGATCAAATGCCTAGCCTGGCCCTCGAGCACCCGCAGCAGCAAGCCCAGCCCCACTTCTCCAAGGAAACACCCAGATGCACTTACCTGCCGAACCCCTCCCCCAGAGCCCATCAAGCCAGATATGTGAAGTAGGCGAGGGCCATTTGCTGGCCACTTCCAGGCGATAGTGCATTTCTTCATTCCTCACAAAGGGTGACACCTCCCCAGCATGCACCCAGGGGGTGGGGCTGACGTGGCAGGGGCTAGTTCCTCGCTGTTTCCAGACGGCCTTATGGAGCTAAGACTGAATGCGTTTCAGCATAGATGGCCACCATAAAATTGTACATTGGCTCCCGGCCGGCCTGGGCCAGGGCCAAGGCAGCGGGGGCCGTTCCCTCACTGTTTCCAGGATGGCTTTGCGGGCCGCAACCCGCCCCCGGGCCTTGTGTTTGACATGTCTGCTATAAGTCTACTCAGAAATAAAACCCATAACATTCTGTATATCTAGGAATATACTCCTGAAATACAATCCTTGAGAGGGCATGCTAGCTATATTAGATGCATCCCAGCAAGAGAGAAGAGGGAAGCTTCTTTAAAATGGGGAATACATGATTTTAAAATATCTTCCATGTGCCATATAATCATCCAAAGCCAATTTTTATTTATCATCAGAAATTAGGCACCCGAGGATTGCAAATTCTGCAGGGTTCTGTAAATGATTCCCCAATAGTACAAATATAAATCAGGCAGGGAGCAAAGATAAAGATTTTTCTCTCCTCCAAAACTAATAGGAGGAAATTTAAAAACAAGGACGAGAAATCAAACTGAATTAAGTAACCACACAGGTGGGCAAGTTTCATTCCCAGATTGAATAAAAGTGGGAATACTTTAAACCTAATGCAATTTGTTTCTGCTAATCTCATTTATGGGCAATGAAATATACCAACCATTGTATTCTATTCTATGGTTTTAATCATCTCTCAACAGTTATACTGTAATTTTGTTTTATTTATCAATAACATCACTTAGTAGGAAAAGGCTAAGAGAGCTGAACTGATAGGAAAGGTGTATAAAATTAGTGATGAGTGGCAACATTTCATAATATGATCCCTTTTGTAAAAAAAATAAAAAAGTACTGAAGGAGCTGAAACATAAATAAGCCTACGCTGTACAAGGACACATGCCATTTGGAAAGCAGTAAACCCCAGGGATAATGGTGGCATTGCAGAGAAGAACACCCTGTTGTAAGCAGGAGGTGAGAAATCCCGATTGCGGTAGCCATCCAACAGATACTATATTGATGACAGAAAAATGGTCTGTGTTGCACACCAAGTGATGTCATAGTGAGCATCCCCAGATAGCCTTTCTTATTACCCATGGGGCTCTCAATTGTGGTAGTGCTGGCTTCACCTTGTTGCCCAGCCACACAACCTATGATGCTGAGGACAAATGTTAACCTTCTGCTCAGCCAGACAAGAGAAAGAGCTACTTAACTTAGATGACCTTTGTGACAACAACAAAAACAGAGGTTGAACACCAGTGGCACCTTTGGTTTTTTTTTCCAGAGCTGTCAGCCTCCCAAATAGACTAGAGAGGAAACATGGCAATTCTACTTTATTGTAAAGCTACATTCACAGAATCTTGCAGCTCTACAAGTATAAATTTCCCGCCATCTCTTTTTACCACCTGATAAGTCAGGGTGGATCCCGTCCATGTTTCTTTTCTCTGTCCATTATTCCGGGGCAGGTTCTCCCCCTTTTTTATTTGATCATTCCCTAGGCAGCTTCTCTTCTCAGCATTCAGGGGTCTTCCAACTCGGCCCTTTTATGACTCATGGACTTCAACTCCCAGAATCCCTCAGCCAGGCACGCTGGCTGAGGAATTCTGGGAATTGAAGTCCATGAGTCAAAAGAGAGCAGAGTTTGAAGACCCCTGTTCAAGATCATTCCCATATACTGTTACAAGAGAAAACAAAAGGAAACAGCTGATTCTTCATTGACTGTGATACTCATTTGAGAGTCTCTCTGTGCGATGCAACGATTTTTGTCACAGTACAAATCTTGAAGTGCGGTATTTTCATAAAAATGACAATATAATTTTTACTTACTGTAAATGCTTTTTGTGTAAGGGTATCTGGAATTTGAAAAAGTTTTTGACACCTACTAGACAAATGTGATATGGACATGATATTTTTCAAATACTGTTAGATATCATAGTCTCCTAAAAACACTTTTTCATGCTTTCATTTTATTGTGGATAAATTATTTATTTCTAGGAAAAAGACAAATTTTGATTGTACTTTACCTGAAACACTATTACGAATGCTAATCTTGCTGCAAGCACAGCCCAAAAATCTTTTGCAATGTCATATTTATTTTCAGACCATGGAGGCTCTCTATAATCTTTGTATCTAAAAAAACAGATTAGAATTGAGAATCAGAAGATTCTGAGAATAATTTATGAGTTCATATCAAACACCAGCATCCATCCATCCATCCATCCATCCATCCATCCATCCATCCATCCATCCATCTATCTATCTATCTATCTATCTATCTATCTATCTATCTACTATCCATCCATCCATCCATCCATCCATCCATCTATTTACATCATCTCTAACTGAAGTCAGTGTGTCAGTTGCTACATTGAGTTATTGCTGATATGTTGAAAATATTGTTATCCTCATTTCTTTTGTTTAATCATAATAACATGCTAGTGAATTGTTGTATTTCCATGCATTTTGTTGAAGAGATAGGATGCTCTATGTGTTTTGCATAACATATTTGAGAACAATGTGAAATTATATTAAACAAGCAAGCTGTCTCAGAGTTTAGAAAGGGAAATACTGACTGAAAATCTTCTTCAGTCAAAGGATTGGCTTGCTATGTAGCAGCCAAGTATGAAACCATTTATTAATACTGGAGTGGAAGGACAAAGAAGTATAGGAAGAAGAGTGCCATGAATATTATATGTAAGGAATTTATGATGAGTGAAACAAGCCTAGGGCAGCCTGCTTAGGGCATGGACAGCAAACTTATGGTCTTCCACCTCTCAGCAGTCCCTGTAGAATAGCCAATAACACAGATACTGGGGGTTGTAGTTCAGAGACATCCTAAAAGGCTATCAATTCCCCTCCCAAGTCCAATTTGATAAGTATAAGCAGGAAGGAGAATGAAGCAGAAAAAGTGTCTTAATACAAACTCTAAGTAGTATGATTTAATTTAAAATAATAGGGAAGGTATATGAAAACAGGTTGCATTGGAATTTGGGATGCAAAGTGCATAACTTCTGAATATCAACAAAGCAATTCAAAATTAGATTCATACAAGATATGGAGGAAATATATTAGAGCAATTCAGGAATTTATTTTAACATATCTGAAACTGAGCAAGCTTATATGGTAGTAATTAATGAATTAGTGAGACCTTATCTCTGGTTTAGAGGTCCAGCCACATTTTAATTTTGGGCTGAAGACAAATTATGGTTTACAAAGTTTTGGCATAAAAAGGACTGCATTTAGGCACTTTTTCAATAGTGAAGTGTGAGATTTATAATATTTGAAAGATTCAGATGATCTAATAGAGCTGGATATGTTCTTTGAATAGGGTTGTTCTCAATATGCATATGAATCATTACAGCAGCTATGTCTTAGCTATTGAAAGTTGTCTCTGGTACTATTTTTATATGTATGAAACACTTGTTTGAGGAATTAGTATAGCCATAATGGAAATTAGAAGCAGAGGGAAGAGCAGCAACAGCTTTCTATTAAAAAAAACAAAGATTCTATTGTAGATTTCAGTGTCAAAAGAATATTAGACTAAGGAGCATATGGCTACTGGATTTTTAAATATTCATGTCTGCTAATATGCTTGATTCATTAATGAGGTGATTTAGGATGGCTTTATTTTATTTTGTGTATGTATGTGTGTGTCTGTGAGAGAAACAGATATATGTTGGCAGAGAATACATCCAAACTAATTACAATGGAGCCTTACAGAGAGGTACTTTTGTGGTTCTAGACCAGAGGTCTCCAAACCTGGCAACTTTTAAGACTTGTGGATTTCACCTTCCAGAATTCCTCAGCCAATCATGCTAGCTGAGGAATTCTGGGAGTTGAAGTCCTCAAGTCTTGAAGTTGGCAAGTTTGGAGACTTCTGGTCTAGACAATTACAGTAGCTCATAACACTATCAAGGAAAATAATTTCTCTTTTCAAAAGTGGGGTTCTACTGGCTGGAAGTTTTGTGCCTTTGACATGGTTGGGGGAATAGTGTTGGCATAGAAGCAAAGGGGGGAAGGCAGCCTTATCTACAGAAAGATGGCTCTTTTCAGTATATGCTGTCTAGAATAAACACACTGAAAATTAAAAGAGACTTGATGAGATGCATGACAAATAAATATCCTAGGCGAGGTCTAGGGAAAGCTGTTTCAAAGAAATGACATTATATACCTGCATATTTGCACTGGATAGCCAAGCTCCATATCATCTTTTGGAGCAGTTTCTTCTTGAAAATCGCTGACATTAAAATAGGATAGTGTATGGTTCACGAAGCCATGCATGGTGCCACTTTCACTGTACATATACAGGTACACGAGGCGTGGAATGAAGTCAGATGTGAATGAGATCACAAATGCCTAAGCCATAAAAGTAAAGAATGAGCGCAGATATTCAGGCCACACTTGCTTAATTACATAAGCAGACTCAATTGTTTCCTCCCCCATTAAGGACTACCATGAATCAGGCTGGTTCAAACTATATCATCAGATCTGCAGGCTAATGGCTTTCTTTGCACCTTGGTGGTTTGATATTCAAGCTCTAAAAGTGCTGCAAATTGAGAATGAGTAGCTGAAATTGACTGGGAAGCTAACATCAGGTGGAAAAATGGTTACAGGCATTTCAGCACTGACATATTTTGAACTGCAAAATTCTTTCAGATAACAGCACAAAATTTGCCATGTTGCCATTCACAATATTTTTGCTACACGCATGCCTTTTCTTGTCTACTATCAATAAACAAATACTACCGTATCAGGGGGACTGATGTTGCTTTGTTATCCTGCATGCTGGGAGCAATTTTAAATCACTTTGCATGCATTGTTTTGAATTTTTTGTGCAAATGTTTTGAAATTTTTGTGCAAATGCTCCATTTAGATGTTTTATCAAATGCACAAAAACTTGATGCAGTGGAATTGATTTGGATCCAGCAATTTAATATTTTTATCTTTCACAATTAAAATAAATCTTACATGAAATGTTTAGCGGTTCGCAGGGCAGATGCGAAGACAGTAGAAAGCTTAATATTTAGAATTACGGTGGATCTTTCCCCATACGGATCCATAGAATTGCACTATTTTCTTTAGGCTTTCTTAACCTGTGGGCCAGCCTGCCAGGCTGCAGGTTGTCCAGTGATGCTTAAGGTAATTTGGGAGTCTTTATTGGGACCAGACATAGTTTCATTTTCTCCTCTCTTTTTTTAGCTGAACATTGTGTGGCCAAAATTTGGCCATTTTGCTTCTCTGTCGTTTTCTGTGGGGTGATCTCAGAGCTACAGATTAGGTTCCTGCTAATTGCTCACTTTTTAGGGAATGTCTTTATGACACCAACACCTAAAAACCAATTCCAACTTTCCTTTTTGACCTAATAGAAAAAGGACAAAGAATGCCATGCTTAACAAGCCTGGGAGCAAAAGAAGAGAAGAATTAATGTTGGCATTCAGAAGTGAGAAAGTTACAGTCTGGAAACACAACGGACAGACAGTGAAGGATCGGCAGATCTTGGGGACATACTGCCACAGAGCTGCTCTAGACCATACAGGAAATAGGAAATGAAGTCAACGGATAAAGGAAAAGGAGGTACCGGTAATGGATAGAAAAGATGGGCCTCTTAATAAAAGACAGGAAGCTGGAGCCATCTGGGAGGAAAAATAAAAGATGGAGGGAGAGCCATCTGGGAAATGGAGCTGAGGTTAGCCCAAGTGTCAGCCCATCTTTATGGCTGCTTTTCCAGGCATATTCACACTTTCCTACTTTAGCCATTGCAGCATACTCATATCAGAGCAAACCTTTACAATAGTTGAATAGAAATGAAATTTTTGTCTTCAAATACTATTTACAGGAAAAAAAATACTTACATTTATAATCACAGCCAATTTTCCTACCCCTCTGAGGATATTATACCATATTCCTGGGGAAAAAACAAGCAAGCTATTCAAGAGTATTTATCACAAACACTGATAATAGAATCACAGATTTGGAAGGAATTCTCAAGGTCATCTAGGCCAGAGGTTTTCCAAGCTTGTTTCACAGAACCCCTAAAATTGCATGAGAATTCAGGGTTCTGTAGAGAGTAGAGGCAAAAATAAAATTATACTTGAATACAGCCAGTTTTCTATTCTTATAACTTTTTCCTTTGATCAGAGGTTCCAGTATTTTTTTCCACAGCCTGAAAAAATTTGAAAACTCCTGATTTAGTTCAATCCTCTCTTAAGTGCAGGTTCTACCAAAGCATCTCTGACAGATGAATGTCCAGCTTCTGTTTCAAAACCATTTAAACAGGACAACTCACCATGTCATGTTGGAGTCTTTTTAACTGCCTGATAACTTGTATAGTCAGGAAGTTTCTCCTCATATCTAACCTGAATCTCCTTTCTTGTAGTCTTAGCTCATTGGTTCTATTTCCGTGTTTTGGACAGTAGATAATATGCACACTCGTTTGAAGTGTTATCATATCACTCTTCAGCCGTCTCTTTAATAGGATACACATATTTATATCTTTTAAATTGGAGTAATAATTTAATCCTAATTGGGCTTGGTTTCTAAATCACTCGTTATCTTGTAGCCTCCTTTGAACTTTCTCCAATTTGTCATTGCCTTTTTTGAACAATGGTGCCCACAACTATATAATACTCTAAAAGTGGGTCTGACCAGGGCAAAGTAGAATGGAATTAATTACTTCCTAGGATCTGGGCTATTAATGCATACATCACCAATGCATCATATATAATAAATAATTATGTTATAAATAAATAATGACATCTTTTTTTCATATTTCTTTAGAGTTTGAAGTGGAAGTGGAAGTGGAAGTGGAAGATATTTCCTTTAATATCTATTTAGTTTATGAGTTTGCTTATTTCTAGATTATATCCCCCCATTTCTACATTTTATTCTATAGGGTAACATGGAACTTCTTGTCATTTTTCCCCCATCTCATTTCTGAGTTCCAGTTCTGCTTTTTTGGTTAGTGGATACATAGAAGGATGATTCAGTTCTGCTGGTAAATGATGCATTTGATACAACCCTATATTTGTCCTTTTCATTTAAGTCCCTAGACTATTGAAGTAGAACACAGATTCTTTGGTAGTTGCAGTGAAGTTTAGAATGCTTTTTCTAAGGAGGTCCAGAGGGCCCCTTCTCTCTATGCCTCCTGGCATGAAGTATAACCCTTAAGGAGAAACAAAGTTTTGCTTAATTTTTCATGCTGTTTACATTGATTATTCAAATATCTGTAATTACTTGCATTCCTTTAGTAAAAAATAAAAGCAGGATAGAAATCAAGAGAAGAATAACATAGCTTTCCTACCTACTGAGGTCAGACTGCCAATAATAATAATAATAATAATAATAATAATAATAATAATAATAATAATAATAATAATGTTGGAAGGGACCTTGGAGGTCATCAAGTCCAACCCCCTGCTCAGGCAGGCAACCCTATACTAGGGGTCGGCAACCTGCAACAGTGAAACAGCCACTTGGACCCGTCTCCCTCACAAAAGAAAAAACTGGGAGCCGCAAAATGTGTGCGTGCATATGCGCGCATGTGTGCATGAGCACAGAACACGGGGCTTGATTAAAGAGTGGAGCTTAAGGCGAGACGTGCGCAGGCTCTGTCCCCCATCCAGCTCTGGTATGGACAGCTCTGCCGTCCCGGCTTCTCCTCCCTTCGGAAAAGACTGCTCTCCCCCCGCCCCGCGCTCTCCCTCTCTGGGACTTTCTTCTTTCTGCCTTTTGGCGCGAAGGATCCAAGGGAGCGGAGGAGGAGGCCGACGGGGAGAAAGAGCTGCTGCGGTGAATCTTCCGAGGCAGCAGCAGACGGCTGCTCGGGCTCGCCTATCTCAGCCTGATGCGGGAGGCTGGAGTTGAGGCTTCTGGCTCGCTCTGGGAGGGGTGCTCGGAAAAGAGAGGATGGGAAGCGGAAAGTGGGAGAAAGGACGTCTTCCACCTCTCTGGGGTTCTTTCGCTGGGAGGGCGAGGAAGCAGCAGTTCTGCTCTGTGGGAGATGGGAGCAGACGGCCTCTCCTTCAAACTTTGTCAAGTGACTCCAGGAGCAAAGTGAGCTCCGAGTCCCTGGAATGTCAACTTTGCGAAAGAGGGAGGCGATGGTGGGATTAAAATAAAACAGGGGGGAAGTTAAGGAAACCCAGCAGACGCTTACATGAGAGGGCCAGCAAGAAAGGCAAGATCAGGGAGAGGAAGAAAGCTTTCAGGGCTTGTGCACAGATATAGCTGACTCCTCCTTGTCTCCTGCCATTGCTGCATCTCCTGTGGAGATGCGTTTGCATCTCTCTGTGTCTCTGCCACTCAAAGCCATCCTGCAGCTCGATTCTTCAAGCGATTTCAATCACCCCCTTCATTGCCAAGAGTCCCCATGGAAGTCAATGGAGGTCCACGGCGACTCGAAAAGCCAGCCGCAGCACCTCCAAGTCCATTGATTTTACTGGCTCAGCAGCCCAGGGACGGGCAGGAACCGATGCCCCCGCCGTCCGCCAGGCCTGCCGCCCGGCCCGGGGAGGGGCAAGAACCAATGCCCCCACCAGCCGCTGCCCCCGCCAGGCCTACTGCCCGGCCCGGGGAGGGGCAGAAACCGATGTCCCTGTCAGCCACCTGCCCCACCAGGCCTGCCGCCCATCCGGGGGAGACATGAGGCCAGTTCGGCTGCCCCTCCATCTGGTGCAGGTAAGCCCCCTCCCTCCCCCAACTCAACCTCCATCTCCGGCTCTACTGCTACTTGGCCAACCAGGGCCACGGCTTGCGGGAGGGCTGGCCCACTCAACGGAGGGTCTGCTGGGCTGCTCCCAGCATGGATCCCGGGGCTTCCCCACACGGCTCTCTGGTCACGTGCACCTTGGACTGGGCCAGCCCCGGAAAGGCCCTTCCTGGCTACCCTTCTCAAAGGGGGCAGGGCACCCAGCTGCAGGGGCAATCAGGAGCTCTGCGAGGGGGCAAATCTGCATGAGAGAGAGAGAGAGAGAGAGAGAGAGAGAGAGAAGGAAAGCACAAGTGCCTCTCTGTCTCTGTCTCTGTCTCTCTCTCTCAGAAAATGGCGGAGGAGGCTCTGGAGCCGCAGGAGGTGGCTCAAAGAGCCGCATGCGGCTCCGGGGCTGCGGGTTGCTGACCCGTGCCCTATACCATTTCGGACAAATGGCTGTCCAGTCGCTTCTTAAAAATTTCCAGTGTTGGAGCATTCATCGCTTATGGAGGCAGGTTGTTCCACTGGTTAATTGTTCTAACTGTCAGGAAGTTTCTTCTTAGTTCTAGGTTGCTTCTCTCCTTGATTATTTTCCATCCATTGCTTCTTGTCCTGCCTTCACGTGCTTTAGAAAATAGCTTGACTCCCTCTTCTTTGTGGCAGCCCGAGATATTGGAACACTGCTATCATGTCTCCCCTTGTCCTTCTCTTCCTTAAACTAGACATACCCAATTCCATCAGCCTTTCCTTATATGTTTTAACCTCCAGTCCCCTAATCATCTTTGTTGCTCTTCTCTGTACTCTTTCTAGAGTCTCAACATCTTTTTTACATCGTGGTGACCAAAACTGGGTCCAGTATTCCAAGTGTGGCCTTACCAAGGCATTGTAAAGTGGTATTAATACTTTGCATGATCTTGATTCTATCCCTCTGTTAATGCAGCCTAGCACTGTGTTGACTTTTTTGGCAGCTGCAGCACACTGCTGGCTCATATTTAAATGTGTCTACCCCACATTTTTCTGTCTTATCAAGTAGTAGGTTGTGATCTACTTTATCAAATGCCTTACTGAAGTCCAAGTAAATTATGTCCACAGCATTCCTCTGATCCACTAATTTTGTCACTTGGTCAAAGAATGCAATAAGATTTGTCTGGCATGATCTATTTTTGAAAAACCCATGTTGGCTTTTAGTACTGACTTGGTTTGCCTGTAGGTGTTCACTGATTCATTCTTTGATTATCTTTTCCAGAATCTTCCCAGGTATTGAGGTCAGGCTGATAGGTCTGTAATTTCCTGGGTCCATTTTTCCCCTTTTTTGAGGATGGGAACTACATCAGCTCTTTTCCAGTCCTCTGATAGTTCCCCTGTGCTCCAGGATCTTTGAAAAATATAGTTCAGTGGTTCTGAGATCACATCTGCCAGTTCCTTGAGAACCTTGGGGTGTAATCCATCTGGTCCTGGTGATTTGAACTCGTCTAGGCTGGACAGGTGTTCACTTACCATTTTCTTGCCTATCTTAACTTGTGTTTCTATTCTGTTTTTTATGGCACTATTTTTGATAGGTTGGTCTGTTTTTTCCCTTTGTGTAAAGACAGATGCAAAAAAGGAGTTAAACAGTTCTGCTTTCTCCCTGTTGGTTGTCACCTTCTTGCCACTTTCACCCACTAATGGACCAATTATTTCCTTCACTTTTTTCTTGTTCTTTACATGTTGAAAGAAGCTTTTTTTGTTATTTTTGACTTTGGTTGCAAGCCTTAGTTCATTTTGAGCCTTAGCTTTCCTCACTTCGTCTTTGCAGGCTCAGGCTATTTGCTGATATTCTGACTTAGTTATGTGTCCCTCTTTCCACTTTCTATACTTGTCCTTTTTATCTTTCAGAGAGTTCTTTGTGCAGCAATGCTGGTTTCTTTTGAGAGCTGTTATTTTTCCTCTTTGTTGGTATTGTGATAGACTGGGCTTTTATTATCTCACTTTTTAAAATTTCCCAAGCATCTTGAGCTGTTTTCCCCTGGAGGATTCTTATCCATGGAATCCTTCCCAAACCCTCTCTAATTTATTGAAATTAAGCTCTCTTGAAGTCCAAGACTCTAGTTTGACTGTGTTCTATTGCTTGTGCTTCCATAATGTTGAATTCCAATATTGCATGATCACTTCCTCCTAAGGTTCCTATGGCTTCAACACCTTCTATCATTTCATCTGTTAGTGAGAATTAGATCCAAAATGGCTGATCCCCTAGTTCCCTTTTCTACTTTTAAAGAACACTAACCGGTATTCAGTAGAGGTTCTGGTTTAGCAGAAAGTGGTTATCTTGCACAAATCAGGGCATTCAATTTTCTGTTTTCTAACCAATATTTATAAATTATAGATATTGTATAAATAATTAAATAACTTACCTATATCTTTAGCTCTCACTGCAACTGGCCTCCTAAGCTCAGTAACAAATTTCTTTGCATCCAGACGTATCTCGATGATATTGTTTAGCAATGCGAACAAGGGAGCCAATGGGAAGGATGCAACAAACAGGGTTACAAAACCAAACTGGATTACTGAAAATTTAAAAAGAATCTACTGTCAATTACAAATTTTACTCTGTTGAATTTGCTTTCCGAAACACAACCTGCCAACAAATCAATGAATGCATACTATGCACAAATTAAAAGTATTTCTTATATATGTTGATCTGTTACACTATTTGCTACTGCCTGTTTTATATAAATGTACATATTATGTGTGAGCATTTCTGGATAACAATTTTTTATTTAACTGCATGCTGCTCTCATTTTTTACTGTTCTCCCACCCAAACTTCCACTTAACTATGAATCTACATATATTCCTAACACAAGATAAAAGAATGTATTTTATGTAGTGGATGTAAGTCCATGAAAAAGTGAAACCTAGTACATTTTTTACTTTTAATCATCTACAAGATTCTTTGTTGTCTTTGCTTTAATAAACAAACTCAATTTATTTATATATTTATTTATTTTGTTTAATTCATATAGTTGCCCATCTCGCATACATGACTCTGGGCAGCCTATACAATTAAAATAGCAAAAATAAAAACGATCAAAACAACAAAACCATTAAAAACAATTAGAGCAATTAAAAGCCATAAGTAGAAAACATGGGAGATGCAATCAAAATCTTACACACGATGCAGCTGTTTTGCGGGATCCATATTCCCACGGAATCCCCCCAGGCCCCATGACAAAACCCAATTTTCAGAAGGCCAATAGGATTGGGGATATGATGTTCCAAAGAGTGGGTGCCATGGTTCTCTCTTCCTAGTTCTGCTCAAGTGAAGCTCCTTAGCAAGTGGGACCCATATGTTCCTTATACCAGGCCTGAGGAGATGGGTAGATGTAACTGGGAAGAGACAGTCCCTCAAACAACCCATCCCCATGCCATGTAGGGCTTTAAAGGTCATAACCAGTACTTTGAGTTGAACTCAAAAGCAAACTGGCAGCCAATGCAGGTCTCAGAGCACAGGTGTAACATGCACTAATTTAGTGGGACAAATAAATGCCCAGGCTGCTGCCTTTTGAAGCACTTGAAACCTCTGGATGCTCTTCAAGGGCTGCTTGTAGAGCATTACTAGAATCCACTCAGGATTGGATTGAGTGTGTGAGAGCTGAATTTTCTGATCAAAGTTACTCCTGTGGGAATTGTATATATTAAACGTCAAATAATAGAAACTTCTTAAAGGGATAACATGTATTTTGCTATTGAATCATATCTTGTATTAAAGAAGAACTCAAAAAAAGAAAGAAGTAGAAATCTGGAAAACGCAATAACAGTCAGAATGGATAAACAAACCCATTTTGAATGGACAATAAAATACTGAAATGGATGAAACAGGTAATCAGCTAGTAAACCCCACTTTAAATAGTTTAAGTCTTACTCATTTCCATGTATTCTGGAGTAAGTCCAGCAAAAGGTTCCAGATTATAATCTACTTCATAACGCTGGTTTTTCTTCATATACTCTTCATGATCTACAGGACTTTGTCTTTTCAGCTTCAAGTACCTTATAAATTTTTTCATTTTCCTAACAAGAATGAGGAAAAGTAATTGCTTTAGATGTCTTATATATTTTTAAAAAACATTTAGAGGTCTGGTTTTCCATTTTAAATATTTTATCAAGTTCTTTGAGAGGTAAAGCAAATCCCCAAATTATTTGTAGCTGAATAACAGTCTTCTATTTTGAGTTCTCTAGGATCTGAAATGGCATCCGAAAAATCCTGAGAAAATGCCCAAAACTTTTCATATGCACCCTATCAATGTTTTTATGTCATCTTCACTAAAAGAAAAGGTTTTTTCCTGAAGTTCATTTCTGTTTAAAGAAAATTATGTTACTTCACAGGACCAGTAGGCTTTCTAGTTTTATTGGGAAAATAAGAGCTCCAAATGTCTGAAAGATTCTGGCAAAATAAATGAAAAAGACTAAACAAATTTCTTTATTGTTCCCTAAAGAGACAAGAAGTCTTAATTACTGGTCTATTATAATCTCTATCAGCCTCTACAATCCTGATCAGAACTGTTCAAAAATGTGGCCACTGAATAATCATGAAGACTTTTATTCTATATACTTGATACTAGGTTGAGTATTTTGTCCTATTCTATTTATCTACCAAGTTGGTTGAATTTGGCCTCACTGTAGGCTCATAATTCTTATTTATTAAATGATACACAATACTTTGGGAAACCATTGTTGCCATGCAGACTACAAGATTTACTGATAAGGAAAAGAATCTTGAATTTAAGGCAATTCACCATTCTCCCCAAGGAAAATCAAATAAAACAAACAAAGCAAAAAAAAAATCCCTTACCTGCTTCTTTATAATATTCTCAATCAATCTAATATGGCTTAATTGTTTTAGAAATAAATTGTTTGCAGGGAAAAACAGTCCTTCAGATAAGAACAAAATGTATTGAACTAACAAAACAAATAATAAAGTAACAAAACAAATGCACACTATTTTAAACTTTGGTATATCCTCAGTCTAACATTTTCTTGCACTGCATTGATGTCAAACAAGAAAAAAAATATATTTAATTTATCAAGGGATGATATGCAAGCATTTTGAGAAGATACTTAATATTTTTTTATTTCTAACTACTTACGGGATGCCAATTTCAAAAAGATTATTCTGAATCAGCTGTTTGCCCAACATTATAATGCTAAGTTGTATACACAATTCCATCAGGCAACCACCAGGAGCACACTAAAAAAGGAAAAACAAAATAAAAAAAACTGGGGACATCAGTATACCCCAACAGAGTGTTCATAGCTGTTTTCTAGACCCATGAGCAAAATAAGGTACAGTTACCTCTTCCATTCGAAAAGAATGAAAAATGTAGACATAATCTCCTGGGCGTCCAACAAATCTAGACAATTTGGAAATAATGGTTAGACTTTGTGTTACAGACACGAACTTTCAGACACTTCCTGCAATATTTTATGTGCCTCTAAAAGCATTCTACGCAGATACCCATTATACAATGAATGATTAATTTAGTTTCAGGCAAAAGAAATACAGAAAAGCAAATCTAGCTACTAGGGATATATTCACTTCCATCAACACAAAAATTATCAGTGACATTTTTCAAAGAAGTAATTTGCCTTTCAGCAGGTTTTATCAATGATAAACATGATTAAAGGAAAGAATATTAAATATCTTGTGGATAAGAAAGGAAAATCCAATTAATTAATTTATTGGATGAAATCCTTTCTATCAATGAATGGAGTTCAAAAAAGGCTGAATGTGCTACTCCCAGTATCTGATTGTAGTTCTGGGCATTGCTTTAATAGCTAACCTAAAAGTCCTTGGAATTTCAAGAGAAGCAATGCAAAGGGCTGTATCAGTAAGACTGCTTTCCCCAACCTTTTCTTTGCTTGTGGAAATTTTCCATTGTGGTATTTTCAAGAATACTCCTCAACTTGATCTTAAACAGTAAAGTTGCTGACTGCCATCTATTTCTGTAAATGCTTCTATGTATAACAACTTACAATAGCATGGATATCTGCTGAGTAAACACTCAAATTTTAACTGATGGAAGCGTATTTTGCCTCAGTATTTAGCAACACCCCTTTTAATGTACACCAATAAGCCAACTATGCTTCTGTTGTGCAGAAAAATGCTCTTAGCAGAAACATAACCAATGCTGTACATTGGGAAATTACCATGCTAGTGTAATTAATTCAATTAATCTTTATGATCTTAATATTTGGAGGCAGGTATAGCCTGAGAAACCCAAGTGACAATCCCTCTAAAAGTTCTTGTTTGAGGAAGGGCTCTGGAAGAGCATAAAATACTAGTGAAGCAATAATTTAATCTATGCAACTTACCGGCCCTTGAAGAAAGCAACGTAGAAAATGGGAGTGTAAGCATTAACAAATTTCAGAAGGAAGGCCTTGAAGATAAGTCGTTCTTCAAAACTTTTGTCTGTTTTTGGTACCTCTGGGGTAAATAAAATTAATGCAAAAGTGACTGAAAGATTAATCTAAGGTACTAAATATTATACAGATAGTCCTTCCTAAGCAAGATCGTTGTTAAGTGAATTTTGCCCCATTTTATGCAAACACGTAAAATGCCAGAATTGTTAAATAAATCACTGCAGTTAAGTTAGTAACACAATTGTTAAGTGAATCTGGCCTCTCCATTGATTTTGCTTGTCAGAATGTCGCAATAGGTGAACACATGACCCTGGGACATTGCAACTGTCATAAATACATGCTAATTGCCAAGTGTCTAAATTCTGATCAAGTGATCACGGGGATGCTGCAACAATCATAATATAAAAAATGGTCATAAGCCACTTTTTCAGTGCCATTGTAACTTCAAAGAATTGCTAAACAAATAGTTGCAAGTCGATGACTACTGTACAGGCTTATGCACTACAGTTGTCCTTACAATATGGTATGTATAATGTCAATCTGGTTTGATTACAAGATTACTAGAAAAGTATTTCAGATTTTTTTTCCTGCTTTCAATAAATTGAGAAATGTCTGGACCCCTCTATTTTTTACTTTTTGATTTATATTCCTCTTGAAGTAAGCGATGACTGGAAATGAAGATAAATTGTTTTATTTGAGTTTTTTTAAAAAAAAAATGGTACACCAAGGTGACAAGACTATAAATGAATTTAAATAATTTCCACACTTAAAGTTAAACTGAATATTAGTTACTGAAAGATGTGTATGCCTTAATGCCAAGACTCCTTTTAAGTTATTATCTCAAGATTTGTTCCTATGTAATTCTGCTTGCAAAATTAGACAGATCATTTAATGAAATCAGATTTCGAAGTCAAATAATGGGAAGATATATACCTACCAATCTGAGTCAGCCATCTAGCTATGCAGCCATATACTTCATCCAAGATTATTATCACCACCAAATTAATAATTACTGCAGTCGCTGTGACAGTCACTCTAACATTCGACCTGCCTCCTGGAGAGGAATTGATGGCTAAAGCTGCTGCAGTGGAGATTCGGTATATAATAACCCCAAAAACAATAGCAAATGTCAGCCCAATCTGAAAAGGACATAAGATTAGATTCACAATATTACTATGCCTGACATAGTTCGTATGGAAATGTTTCAATCACTTGTGCCAATTATAATACTACAAAAGCTGCATGCTCCCATCTGGTTTACAGGGAAACAGTTATAATCCAACTCCATGTGGATAAAACTAAATATTGCTATATAATAGTATAGTAGTTATACTATACTACCAAAGAAAAATATCAGCTATGAAGTTAAACACAATATATTAGAATAATAAAGAAAATACCATAAAATAATGATTATGAATTCTGCTTATGCTTTCATTCATAACTATCCATTTAGTAAAAACCCTGCAATTATATTCATAGACTTATAGAGTTGGAAGGAAACTTGGAGATCTCCTAATTCAATGTTCTACCTAAGGCAGGGATCTTCACCTTCAAACCATCCCAGTCAATTAGTTGCCAATCTTTATTTGAGACACTTTAGTGATAGAGTACCCACAATTATGCTTCCACCTATTGGTTCTTAGAACCACACCATCTTCCTGTGACAGTCCTTCAAGTATTGGAAGGCTGTTATCAAGTATCCTTTAGTTATTATAAAACTAAAACTTTTAAGTGCATTAACTGAAAAATATGAGTCAATTAATTAATTTTTGCACCATTTAATGGAACCTTCCCTAATCTGGCACAATGCAAATCTACTGGAAATTCTGAAATTTGTACTTCCAACACAGAAGATGCGAAAGTTAGAAAAGTTAGGAAAAGTTAAATATAACTCAAAAACTGAATCGATAAAGAAAAGATTTGTTAACTCCTTTAAGAAAATATTCCCTATTTTTGAGAAGACGATTGGCCCAAGAAAATAACTGTAAATGTTTCCAGGATAACGCTTACCATGAAAATAATGCTCACAAAATTTGTGAAGTATGCTGGGAAACGATCTTTCCATGTCAGTTTTTCTTTTTCAGTCTAGCACACAAAAGAAGACATAACACAAAGCAATTCATTATAGCAATTAAATAAGTTGCCTTTTTGATTCTTGCTTGTTATCTAAATTTAGACAGGCAAGACCACAATTAAAGTGCAAAGACACATAAACAGAAGTAAACATTCTAAAAAGAGTAAACATCACAAGAGTATCAGTCAATTGAGAGCCTTTTATCAAGCTACTGCTAGGTCAGGCAGTCTGCAAATTATTTCAAACAGAATGAAATTGTGGATGAGGCTATATGAGGCTATATGTAATACTAATAACAATTTGGGCAATGGTATTCTTATTCATTCATTTTCATTTTGCTGACCCATCATCGACTGTGGAGTTTCCCCAGCTCTTTCATATAGGGGGGAAATGCAAGGGCAAGAAGAGGGAAAAGGAATAAGGGAACATTTGCTAACACATAATCTCTTTTACGCGGGACAGACGCAGTCTTAAAGCTAGGCATCTCCTTCAAAACAGTTTTCTGGAAAGGCTGTCAAAACATATTTAGCTCAATCTAATTTTGGAAGCTGATCCGGTTTTCCTTCAGACATTGTTTAAATTGTTTTTCAAAATGTAATTTTCCATTTAGAATAAAGTATTATTAGAATATTTCCTGAAAACTTCATTTATGTCCAAGTCATCATTTACAGGAATGGGAGAATGACAGTAAATGCAAGCAAATTATTAGCAGCATCCCTCTGCTTTTCCCATGTGAACACAGAGTAGCTGTTCTCTCAAGGATAGTAAAGTTTAGGGACGCCCGAGTCTGGCAAGCATGAAAAATAGCACATATTGTACTATGTATTTTTCAGAAGACATATGGACCAAAAGGATGGATTGCAACCACATAAAATATGATGATGGGCAAGTACATATGGAACTATATTTACAAAGTCACGAAGAAGAAAAGATGCCAATGATACGAAACCTGAAGTAACAGTATAGTGGGTTTCATGCTTTCTAAACCAGATTTGTCTGCCACATGGTTTTGTCTGATCTCAATTCAGATTTGCTTCTGTAGTTTTAAGAGGTTATAAAAGGAGGGAATACAAGTACCCTGTTGATTCTCTTCTTCATCCCACTATCCTATTGTAAACTTAAATGAATGACAATGAGAAGAGGGGAAGGAGTTGGAACCCGAGTAGTTGTGTATATGTAGGAATCACTTCTGAGTACAGTATTAGTATTCCATGTGATCATTAACTGTATTTAATTTGTATTATGTTTCCATGCCACCCAAATCCCTTTTTATGAGATGGGCGGCTATCTAAATTTGCTAATAAGTATGTTCACGGTCATTGGGTGATCAATTTAGTGTTATATACATTGTCTTTAGGATCACTTTATATGTAAAATTAAGGATTAGGAAATGATCAAGTACAATTCCATAAGGCTCCTATAAGAAAAATAAGCACTTAATGTTACATGCGCATCACATGCGTGTTTTTTTCTCTTTCTCATTCTCTCTCTCTCTCTCTCTCAAAAAAAAAAAAGCCAGGAAACCTTGTCAAGCATAAGGCATGTGCAGTGTTGTAAAAGCTACACCTCAACCAGTATGAAAGATCAACCATGCAGTGTCATTCCAAACAAAGACAAAAACTCATCTCAACAAGAGTGATAAAGACAGCAGAAGGATAAAACCATATATGTGAATGTTACAAAATAAACAAACAAAAGAAAATTGTGTTTTATAGATATTCAGAGATCAGAAAGTTTCCACAAATGGTAATGAAATGTACCAATTTCACCCCAGCCATGACTCTCTTAACTCTTTGTCGCCATTTGTTAGCTGCCTCTTCTGGCAATTGCTGGCCCTTCTGATGGCATTTGAAGGAAACAGAAAAGGATAATCCAATATGGCTGTTATAAAGCACTGACTCATATGTAAATCAATCAATCCCTGAATAGAATATGGACATGGTAGAATTTAAACACAAATAAAAGATGCCTACGTGCAGATGTTAAATTTTCTGACATAATATAAATCACTATAAAAGAGGAAAGTCAAAGTAAAACCAGAGAAAAATAACCACAGTTAACTGGCAAATTAAAAACAATAGTGGTTACATATCTGTAAGCATTTTATATCTACATTATTATGTAAAACAGATGATAGATCATCATGGAAAAAAAATCTATCTGATTGCTAAGAGTTAAAAAAGGACTGGATGGCACAAAAACAATAGAAAGTATTTAATTTTTTCAGCAGTGATCTGGGTTAAAAATGGGATGACTGTGTTTGCAGGTGAAACACATTATTTAGTACAAGCCTATTTCCTCTTCCTGCCCCCTATTCTTTTTGAGATACACTGAATTTAGCATACTCTAATTAAACAACCCAACCAATAACAATACTGGCTTTTTAAAAAATTTCTAAGATTGAACTATTTCAACATTTTTGCCCACTGTTGTTTTTATTTTTATTTGCTACCTGATTAGTTGTATCAGTCCAGTCCCCCTCAGTCAATAATGTAATTACATTTTTTTTACTCAACACGGTCTATTCATTATTTATTCACAAATATTTTTATTTACCAGTCTGTTGCCCATTCACATGTTTGGAAATATCCTTTTGGATTTCATCCTATGTAGTCTGGGAAAGCCCACAAATTCAGCTGCTTTACTGTTACTTTCTACTTCCTGTTTATTTATTTGGAATAACTTTCTTTTCACAACACAGCACAACTTTCTATATTTACACTAGAGCATTTGGATAGCATTTTTGTCTAAAAATATTGACTCTGACGTATCTTGGTTGTAACTGGGTTCTTTCTTATATTTACTTAGTAGTAGACCCTACTGATTGCTCTTTCAAGCCTGTAACTCTTCTTGGAGTAGCCAACTCAGTTCTGGGTATTTTTATTTAGGAAGTCAAATCTAAAATAAAATTGCTGGCACTGCAGTGATTTATAGAAATTTATAGAAATTCTGCTTAGCACACTTTAAAAAGGATATTATGGACTGAAAAAGATTCAGATAAATGCAAATAAAATAATTAAAAGCTCAGAGCAACTGAGGAGAAGTTTCAACATTAGATATATCTTATATAGCAGTAAGGGAGAAATCAACAGAAATATATAAAAGCATGTGTTATACAGAAAATTGGATACAAAATGGCTATTTTGCCTCAACCTATCAGAACTCAAGGTTGCTGAGTGAAAGATTGGTGGGAGATTGAAAAACATTTTATTTCATTTATCCTCAAAGAGTCAAATTATAACATATTCTATCAGAAAATGTAATTATAATGATTCTCAACTTGGATGATTTCAACAGAGCAATCCAAGACTATTCAGGACAACCACAGTTAATAGTTACAATGGTTATCACCTGTACTATAGGTATGAGAACTGGTGGAGAAATTTGACCTAATTTGCACTTTCCAAACCTTTGAATGAACAGATGATTATACTATAAACCTTCAGATTTTGCATTCTCTGAATATTGTCATATAATTTTCTAATTTTTTATATGCCTACCCTTTATTCACAACCATGAATATACATTTTCATTCAGAGGTTGTTTTTTTTAAGTATTTGTAAATTGATATAGGAATGGGACCCAACAAACTAGTGCCTGAAAAACTGAAAGAAATAAATTTACATGATCCTAATCAGAGCCAATATGCTTCTGACTAGAAGGCTTCCTCTAATTTAGCTGTTAGAAAATTAAAGATACCCAGATGGAGAGATACCAACTTCAGTTTCCAGAAATCCTCAGCTAGTCTGGCCATTTCTGACAAATCTGAGAGTTGAAGTCCATTTATCTGGAGAGGGGCCAGACTGAAGAAGATTGTTGCAGTCACCTATTAAACTACTAAAAGAACAAATATTGGACTATATTGGTTTCGGTCTGGTGAAACATTCTCTCTTGTTTCTAGATGTGATTAAGTTCAGTACCTTAGAAAAATGGTTCAGAATAATAATTGCCAAGTGTTTTGTGCCTCCTGTGCTATAAAAAGGAATTCAGTTCAATAACTAAAAGTTATGTAATCACCTTGCTCAAAGAAGATACCCACTGTATCATTGGGCGGCTGCTCATGAACCTTCACCAGGATCATAAGCGATGGGCTCTTTGTGGTAGGTAATTCTAAATATTTTTACATTCTCACAGTAAAAATCTAAATTATGGCTCTAAAATTAGAGTAACACAGAGCACTTAGTCATTTATTCAAAGTCAGTGTAATTATGCACATTGGTATTTTTTTTTAAGTTAGTCCCTGATATTTTTACAACTGCACTGACTTTGAGTAAAATGACTTGAGTACTCTGAATTATTCCATAGCACTTTTGAAGCTAATTGCATTTCTTTTTTTTGATATTTCCTTGTATTCAGTACCTGTAACAGGATTAAAATAGTAATCACTTACAGTGGATAATATAAAGGTGAAGACCCTTTGCTATGGTTTTTAAAACAAAATGTACTTAATTTTTATTACATAATTTTTTAAAATAAAAAGAATTTGCTATCTTACCTCTTTATTTCTGTATTCTTTCTTGAGAGATTTTTCTAATACTTTTGCTTCATATTCAGCTCTTGGGTGATCCTGTAAATAAGTCACACATACAGGAAACTATGAGACCTATTGGATATCACTTCAAATTATTACAACAAATCTGAGTAAAGTTCTGCTGTAACTTAATTTAAAAGTATTCCTTTGTCACTAGCTGTCTGAAAATATTACAGCTTAATACTGTGTGCTCTCTTTAATGGTGAAGATGCTGCTAGATTGAAGTTGTTCTTTCACCAATAGGCATAGTAATTTAGGTAGTGTCTAGCCTTGTACCCATTTTCTATAGCAACAAAGGACTTCAGATTCACAATATGCTGGTTTGCATTGTTCATATATGTTTTAAGTCTTAGTAGGTGACAGCATATGGCTGATCTTTTCTAGGTTTGAAAGTTAAGCAGGATCAGGCCTGTTCAGTGTTTGGATGGGTAACAAGGGAACTTTTGGATTGAGAGCTAGACCATGAGATTGAAGAAAACTTTCTAGAAGACATGTTCATGAAGTTATCAACTATCAACTGAAAGGAAGCTTTATTTTGCAATCTGTTTTAAACCTGAATGGCTCTTTCTGGGCATTGGAAAAAGGCCTTATTTGAACAGACAGCCTGTCATATATGGGGCAAAAGGTTGACACTATGTTGTTCTGAGTTTAAATGTGCAATTAAGAGATTCTCCTCTATATATTAATTTGATCTGTCTTAACAAAAAAGGTAATTTCAGTTTCATTAATTAAGATTAATAATTTGTAATTTCAGTTTAGTCAGACATACAGAGAAAATGTGTGGAAAAGAATCAGAAATGAAAAGAATGAAATAGGTGAAAGATTTAGAGATTATTTTTAAAAATGCATTGGACTGAGACTGGATGGATATGAAAAAGCCCTATTTGAGATTATTATAGAAGAGGAAAGTATAATTTGCATTGGAAATTCTAAAGACAGATAGATGCTAGGGAAAAATGAGGGGAGATCAAAGTGCATCTTTCACTACCAGAGAGAGAAAAAGAGAAATTATAAAAAAAACCAAAACAAAACAAAAATGCCAAACCTTGACTGCCTCCTTCAGGAAACCATAAAAAACACAAAAAACATAAAAATTAAAATTACTTCACTGTTGCAAACTGCATTCTTGATACAATTATTTTTATTTGTGTGAATGTAGGCACTGTATAAGAATTAGGGGGTACATAGGGGTACATCCATGGGGTGGGGTGGTCTTCCTCTGTATTTATTTTGTTGAAGTGTCAGCATGAAAACACACAGTTACTCAACATCCAGAAAGACTGAATAGTATTATGGTCCAGAACTCTGATGGTATCAAGCAACTGAACACATGGGGCACATTGTCCTCTTACATAATTATTATTGAAATAACAATTTCAAATAACTCTTGTATGGCATTATTCCGACATATTAGAGATTCATTTCTTTAATAGGATTTGTGTTCATACTCAAGTGCTTTGATCACAGGACTGAATTAAGATGAATATGTTAAGTGAAGCATAAAATACACTGTATTATCAGCAGTTATCTCAGGTCACTGCTATCACTACAGGGAACACCCGAACATAATCCTAAAAGATATTTCCTCCTACAGGGATACAGTTAATCCTTCCGACGACAACATACCAAAAATAAAAGAACAGTTGTTTTATAGCGTCTATGATACTATCCTAGCACTGAGATTTCACCTTTAACATGTCATTTGTGTTAATACTTTGGGTCAAAGATCAAATGAAATCATAGACATAGGCCAATTAATTGCTACTGAAGACTTTTTTTTATGAAATCAGTTGTAAAATTTAATATAGCAACGAGACACATGTATTATTTAATATATATCTGCTTGAGAAAAATAATGTTTTAATTAATTGAGTAACACTCTTCATAACTAATTATATATACAGTATTTGTAAAGTGATTTTAAAAATGCAATGATAATCCTCACTGAAAAAGGGGGAGGTCTCTTCTACCGACACATACATGTGTATCATTAAAAAGTGAACAGCTTAATTTTCTCCAATATGTTTTTATGAAAATATTCAAAATTAACTTATTAATCCATTAAAAGTAAAGAATATTAATTCAATATAATTAGCTATGGCTTATATGATTTATACTTATAGCCAATTTAACGCAGTAGTTAAGTTGCTAGGCTAAAAACTGTGAGACTGTAAATTCGAGTCCCGCCTTAGGCATGAAAGTGACCTTGAGCCAATCACACTCTCTCAGCCCAATCCACCTCACAGGGTTGTTGTTGTGGGGGAAATAGGAGGAAGGAATATTATGTATGTTCGCCACCTTGAGTTACTAATAAAGTAATACAAGTTGGATACAAAACAAATACATAAATACTATTGGAAGAAGAGAGGCTGAATGGACAGGTCATCTTTGCCACAGGTTTTATAAGCAAAACAGTGTTAGAGCTTCTGGTAGAAGAAGCAGTTTCTGTTGACAGCTTGAGAGGTGGGCAATTTCCTTTTTCCTTGTGGCTATGTTGTCTCCAAATAAAATTACAAAACATAAACCTGAGGTGGGTAGGAGATAAGTGGAAGTAGAACAATTGTAAGAGAAAGAATGGCTATTCATTGGACTCTATCTAGTCTTCTTTTCCTATAACAGCACTACTCTTAGTGTTCTGTTTAATAAATGTGTTGTATAGCCCTAAGACTGAATATGAGAAAAATCCACCTAATCTATCAAAGATATCCAGTGTTTTCTACTTACAGTTAGTAAGACATTTATTTGGTTGAATACTGAATTTGATAATACAGAACTAGATATCTGATAGGATATTTTAAATTTATCAGGACAATACATTACTTTGTAAATAAAATATTACAGTTGGAACTAAATGGCTGATTAACCACCTTTTCATTTAAATGGTATTGTAAACATAAACATCCACAAACTATTTTCCTGGTAATCTTAAATTTCAAATAGAACTGAGAAAAAAACATTTTTAAAATGTAAAGACAAACATGTCTCTTTTTAAAAAAAATATACGTTAATAGCTCCAGTCTCCACTCAATAGGCTAGATGGAAGCAATATTTAATTTTGAATACAGCAAATACATTTGCTAATTGCAAACTTCTGTAATCATGGCAACTGTATCTTCAAAACTGAATGAATTAGGAATATGTTCACATTTTATAGTTTCTCCATCAAGGGAATAATTCTCGAGCTATATATGTTTTAATGCCCACATTACTAGGTGTAACCTTCATTCTCCAGCCAAGGCTTCAGGCTTCCATGGTAACAAGACTGATACTAACACACCCTTCCCAAATTTAGAAATGGTTATGTGCAGGATTTTCCATTCCAATGGGTCACTAGCTGAAAATTAAAGGTCATTTAGCTAACGTAACAACCAATATAACAGCATATAAAAGAATTAACATACTTCTTCTTCTTCAAAACCAGTAAGATCCCATTTGTAAATCAGACGCATCTGTTTTCTCTTCCAGTGTTCCATAAAGGTAGCAGCTGCATAGTTGGAAGGAAAGAAAAAAGGAAGAAGGAAATTATCTCTATCCATCATTTAGTTGCTGCTACTGATCTTCATCCGTACTGTGCTTTGCACTGTGAAATATAAAACCCAAAGTGAAATACTTATAACTCTGCCAATTTTAAGACAATGCAAAATATTAATAATTGATTTGAATAAGTTATTAGAAATTTTAAAAATGACCTAGGCATCAGATTTTTGCACATCTACAAATGTAAAAAACAAACAAATCTAAAACACTGCAGGCAATTTTACAACAGCTGTTTATAGCTTATTTGGCTTTAATATAAGGGCAGAAATAAATGACAGGATGAGAGATCAATAATTAGAGTGCTTTGTTTTGTTTAAAGATTAAAATGCAATTTTGGAACAGAAGAAGTCCATTTGGATTGAGATCCCGACACTGAGGAAATTGATTTTTTTTATTCATTCCATTTATAATTTGCCCTTCAAAGATCCTTAAGATGGCTCACAAAAATTTAAACCACAAACAAAACAAAATAAGAAAAAAATCTATATTCCAATATAAAACCATAAAGCAAACACAATACAAAAACAAACAAAAAATGGACACAGAAATGAAGATAAAAGGAAAATAAAATTGGCTTGTTTAACTTGAAATATCAATACAGTTGTGTTACCAGAGTTTCTCTGGAGAAGACATTCCAAAAAGAGCCTTATATAGGAGACCCTTAGTACTGCATTGCTTTTTCAATTGGGTCTACTCTCAGAAACTATTCCTCTGAAGAATAAAACTTCGGAGAGTTTCAGTTAGACCTGAATCAGTCACTACCAAATGCTTTTGATTCAAAGAAGCATGAATGATTGTTTCATGGATGTCTGACCCTCATCTACTTTAACTTTTTGGTTAAATACTCAAGGAAAGCTTGGCTTTGATTTGTCCGAAATTGCCTGATGTGCTTACCAGCTTGCAACTGCAACATACCCTTTCATATCTATAATGAGGAATTACCAGTGGGAGAATACCTTCCAAAACCATCAACCAACAAATTAGCTAATGATAAAAAGAAAACAAAGTGAATATCAGAATTTGGACTAAAAATCAGAAGCTTAAGTGAACCTCCTGCTTAGCCATGACATAAGAAGAGCCTGTGCAGTGTTTCAATAGAATACTGTACCTTATATAAATGTTTTATTTACAGCAGTTTTGAAGATTATTCAGCTACCTTACACAAATCAGGTAGCATCTTGCTAGAAAGCCTCACCATGGTTTATATTCTTGGAATACCCACCCACCCCAGTTTCCTTGAAAAAGCTACTTAAAATTTATTTTCTTGGGTAAAAATCCCCTTTGGAACTGAGCAGTTGAGACAAGAATACAGTGAATCAGAAGCTGCGATATTATTTTGGGGCCTTGGGGTATTTGTATCTGAAACTCTTCTCCAACTCTTGCTAGGAAATCTGCTTGAACAAACTTATTTTAAATCATTGCACTTCAGTTCAGTTAGGGCTATTAGATACAAGGCAATATATACATGAAGAGCTGAAGCTGGTAACTGGAATGGGGTCCAGAAAGCAGCTATATTTTAATTTTCAGCAGGAAAACAATTATAAAATAGGAAATGGTGGCAAATTACAATAAACACAGCTTGTTTAATAAACACTCTACCCAACATTATAGAATGACTTTGGGTCATGGATGTGAATAATGGGACAAACCCACGCTATACAATAAATAAATGTAAAAGAAATAAGTACATGAAGAAAAGCTAACCAATCCCATGAATAGATATGATTAACACACTGTACTGTGGTCTTCAACAAATCACCAGAGACTTGGAAAATGAGAGGAATCGGACAAGGTCTCCATATATCTTAATGAGAGTTTGCAATTTATTTTTTTTTAGTATTAATAATTTCTGTTTTGGGCTTCCGCTTCCGGTTCGCGGTGGTGCGGTCGAGCGAAGGGAGTCGTCCCTTTGCCGATCAAGTTTCCCCTGCCGGTATACCCCTTAGAGGGTCAAAAAGACACTCTGAAGGAGTGTCTATCGTTGAGGAGGCTTCTCGGATAGCTGCAGAGGAGCGGTGGCGTCCTCTGTGCACCGAGTATCTCCTTTGGGCCAACAGGGTAAAGATCAGCCAGTAAAATGGCCGATCATTTAGCTGTGCCAACCGTAAGCCATAAGATCATCTAAGCAAGCAGACCCACTGTGGAAGATTCAGTGAGACTTTTTTTTTAACCTCTATTTTCTTTTTCCTGTGAAAAGTTTTTTTTAATTATTTCCCTTTTTGTTGAAGTGGCATTTTAAATGGGGGAAGAGAAACTTAAGAAAAGGATTTTTGTTTTAATGGCTGATTTTGTTTTTGGATACTTGGGAGCCCCAAGAAAATTCTTTAGAGAGATTTAAGATCTTATGTATTTGGAGAGTATTGTTTTCTTTTATTTTTTATGGTATCCGAAAAGACTGATTATTTGATTAACTTTGATTATTCGTTGGGGGACATTTTCTGTTGAAACTAGGTATTGTTCTTGCTATTTTTTTTCTCTTGGAATTTGTACAAAGGAAAAACACCAAGAAACTTGGGAGGAGATGGATATTGATTGATTTGCCTTTAGAAAGGAGATTTCTTTACATTGACAAAGTCAAGCACAAGGTTTAAGTGAAACTGTAGTTTATATTCAAGAGACTTGCTCTCAGTCCACTGAGATGGAAGAAGCAAATGTACAGTTGGATTATCAATTGATACTGGGAAAAAGCCTTGATATAAATGGACAGATGACCTATAATAAGGAAATGGAGGAGTTCACTTCAGAAGGACAAGCTGATTTGCAGACACCATTTGACTCTCTGATAGAGGAAAAACTATTGGAAGAAGAGCAAAATTTGATTAAAGAGGATTTTACTAAAAAATGATTTCAACTAAAGTTTATGCAACCTTAAAAAAGATGGGAAATGACGTTTTGGCATGAGCTTTTCAGAATGACTATAACTCTTATATCACTCTAATAAAATGGATAATGGGAGACCTCTTGTTGCTGTGTACAGTGTGGCAGGAGACAATGGGAGAGCTATTTGCAGAACTAGAGATTCGACTATGGAAACCTATTTGGAATAGAAAGAAACCAAGAATAAGATATAAATATTAAATTTGAGATGATAATTATGGATGGTAAAGGTTTTATAGCGATTTGGACTGTCTTGGATTTGGTTTTTGCTAAAAGGGAGGCTATTATGAAATGATTTAGAACTTAATATTGAAGTATAGTAAGAATATGTGTTTTTTGGTGTATGTTTGTTTCTTCTTTTTTGTTTTTTTTTGTTTCCTTTGGAACGAGATGGAATTAATAATTGGACAATTATTGAAAAAGAATAGAAATATAGCTGAGAAATGTAAGAACTTAGTTTTGGAGCTAATGTGTTTAAATAAGAGAAATTTGGGGTCCCTGAATAGTAAAATAAATAGGTTAGTTTAAATTTAAATATTTGAAAAATTAATAAAGTTTAAAACAGGATCTTTGGGATAGATAAGGAGCTTTTACAAATGTTTATTGATTAATGAAATTCATATTTAGCGATATATTTAATGAAAATTGGTGTTAGAAATGTATTAATGAGATTATAATAATTTAAACAGATAGTGTTAGTTTTGATTTAAGCATTTAATTTATATATAGCGATATATTAATGAATTGGTTATAGGATTGTACTAATTTGATTACTATATTGATATTGAGCGGTTGAAAGTTTCTATTGATTAAGGAAACTTATATTTAGATATATTAATGAATGAATTTATTTGAATCTATTTGATTATAATATTCTACATAGATAGAGAGGGAAATTTTAAGAAACATTGTGTGAATTGTATATTTATAATGTTATTGTTTCTTTTGTAATTGACCACCATATCTCCATGCTGGCTCTTAAGCTTCTGTTGGTGCAAAATGGAAAATTAATAAAAATTGTTAATAAAAAAAAATAATAATAATTTCTGTTTTGCTCTCATCCAGTATTCTTAATCAGTTTTATATATCCTGTATGTAAGTTTAAATATTCCTTCATAATATCAATATGATGTACAGTATAAACTTCTTTGGAGTAACTATACAGTTTGCAAGTTATGTTTTTGTTCTATGTCTACTTATTGTATGCTGTAAATAACAAACTACCTGTCCCACTTCCTGCTCCTATTCTATCAAAATTCCTATCAATGCCATCCATTTATAACACAAGGAAAAATGCAGCATTATTCCTCATGCTTATAGGAACGCCTCAGGCAGCAGGAAAATGTGACTAAGATGTGAAACAATTAGAGGCCAAAAGCTGTGCAGCATCTTGTAACATCTTTTAAACCATTCTTCAACTTACCTTCAGATCACAGTCTTAAACTTCTGGTACATAACTCAGTGTTATAATATTTGCTTTCCAAGCAATCGGAGAGAGTCCTGTTTGGATTTGATAGGTGGAACAGCCTGAGGTGTACGTATAAGACAGCATTCTATGTCTGCTTATCATTGCAATGTCAGGATAGAGGGGCTTCTTGACAATATGCTTCCAGGCCTCCCTCTTTAGCAATTCTGTTTTCCTGCATGTCTTTTCCATTCTGTTTACTCCATGCTCCCTGTTGTCTGGTTATCTCCCATTCTGGTAACTGCACCATAAAAGAAAGTCTGGATGGACTGACCAGTTCAGACCAGACTGTAATCCCCCACTGATCAGTGTCTTTTTGCCTTAGCTCTGCCAATCAAAATTGGGGAAATATATGCATTCAAAATGGTGTTTAGCTATAGCCTTGACCATCTAACCATTTATTGCACAGTATTCCTGTTGGCTTCCTGTTTCTTTAGAACTTATTGTACATGTCATAATTAATTTTCCAGCAGTTCTGAATTGAATCTGGAAATATATTGATACAGCACATGGAGCACAGCTGAAATGTGCGTTGTTCTAGAAACACACATAACTGCCTGTGCCCCTGCATTTTGCATCAGCTGAAATTTCCAGATACTCTTCAAGGGCTGTCCCATGTAGAGCACATTACAGTAATCCAACTGGGAGATGACCAAGGCATGAGTGACCATAATAAGCAAGAGTCAATAAATAAATAAATAAAAATAAAATATGTAATATGATTTATTTATTAACCATAATATAAAGGAACAAAATTGGTCTAGTAAACAATAGATTGAAAAGAAGGGAGTGAGGAAAGAAGACGGGGTAAGAAGTACCATTTCCTGTTCCATTCCTCTACTTATGTTAATAACTTTGCAAACATGTTTACGGCAAGATATGTGGCACTATCTTTTCAATCTAGTTTTGATCCTAATCGTCTTGTTCAACCTATAGTTCCACTTTATCTCAAAATATGCAATTATGATAGTGATGAAAGACTAACTTTGTGATCAAACCTCACACTTATGACCTTCTCAGGTTTGTAAAGCAAAGGAAAGATGAAGCAAGCTCGTAAGCACAATTGCTGTTCTACTTAGAGAAACCACTTAACTTAATGACTGAGTTGCTGGACCCAGTTGTGGTTGCTGTATGAGGGCTATCTGTACTCAAGGGAATAAATATCTGTATAATAATTATGAGAATTAGGACTGTTTTGTTCTTAGGCTTGACAGTTTAGTAAGAAAGTGAATTTCTACTTTGCTTTTGACAGGCTTCACATTATGTATGAAGCCAAACCATCATGATAAACACTAAACACAGAGCACAGAGATGCCTTTATGAGTACCAGTTGTTCAAAATAAGCTTAGAAATATTACTTCTCTGATTACACAAAGCTTGTGCCTGCATTTTCCTTGGACAATGCCCAGATGTCTTGGCTCACAACTTGTTCCGGAAAAACGAGCCAAACTAAAAGTTTGTGGGTCTATTAGGAATGCTTTGGAAAAGTATTTAAAGAAAAAAAAAAAGAAATGGGAAGGGTATGATCTATTAAAAAAACACAGATCTCTTCAGGAGCAGATTCTAGGTACAAAGCAAACTGCTTCAAATGCGTTAGTTCTTTCTCCCAGCTAGCTGATATTTTTAACAGAGAAAAGTAATAGTTGATTCATTTTATCCAAAACTGAACACGAACTGGTGCTCTGTCTTCATTTTCTGTAAGTTGGCTCATACCGTCACCGTTCTCCCTCTCCCATTTTGCATTCTTTTTTTGCATGTGTGCATGCACACAGAAACAGAGGTACACTTTTCCACAGTTTTGGGGACCAAGCCCTGCACATCATCTTGTTGTCAGCCAGATTGAAATGAGACTATGACATTCTAGTCCAGTGGTTCTCAACCTTTTTAATGCCGTGACCCCAACCGGTCGTAAGTCGAGGACTTCCCAACTGGTCGTAAGTCGAGGACTTTCCCTGCCAGGGAGCGTGGTGCCGCCCCCTGCGCCGGCCGAGGCATAGCTGGCAAGGGGCAGCGACGGCGCAGGGCAACCATCGGCTGGGCCACCAGCTGGCCCAGCCCAAGGGAGGTAAGGCACCCGCCGGGCCCCACGCGCGCCAGCTGCCCTCCCTGCACCCACCAGCCTCCCACCCCTGGCCCTCTTTTACTTACAGTTTTAGTAGTTGCTCAGCAGGGAGGGGTGTAAACTTCCGGAGAGCTCGCCTTCGCTGCAGACAACTTGCAGCACCGTTTGCAGACTGGGACTTTTGGCGGGCTCAGCAGGGCAGAGACAGCCTGGACAATTCCTATTGGCTTTTGAAAGCTAATAGAATTAGACTCTATTCATGAGAGACTATTCTATTGGCTTTCAAAAGCCAATAGAATAAGAGGGAGTAGCACAACTAAGGAAAAGGGGGGAAAATGGCAGACTGCATTGTTTGGCGACCCCCGTGAAATGGTCGTTTGACCCCAAATGGGGTCCCGACCCACAGGTTGAGAACCGCTGTTCTAGTCTTTGCTCTTGACCACTGGATTTCTGTGAAGTTATTTCCTGACTTCTGTGTTGTGCTAAATTTGTAAACTTTATTCCACGATCAAAAGGCAACAGGCTTTAAAATGATGTTCAGCACGATGATAACTTCTGTAATGTACACTGCTAACTTAGCACCTATGCAGACACACATAATATATAAAAGGTACTGCTGGTCACAGCACTTAAAGGGGAAAAATTACCCAAAGCTAATGAGGAAAAAAACAGCATCCCTATCAAGTTAATACAATTAAAATCATGTGACTTCACATGTTAATATTCTATTGAAGCATAACACAAGATTTTTTAAAACTCCAGAATGTAGGGATTTTGCAGTACAAGCCTGAGACATTCATTATTTTGCTGGAGCAAGATGTTTTCAAAAGAATCAAACTGGGTTGTATATACTAAACTAGGAATAGACTATGTATTCGCTCCATATCTTTTAACACTGTATTTATAAAATCTGTGCTGTAAGGAAACAAACATATGGATCATAGAACAAATCCGACAGAATTCTCACCAATCATCAAGTTGAAATTATTATATTTTGAGCACACTATGTGAAGACCTAGCTCTCTTGAGAAATCTGTAATGCTGGGAAAGGTAGAAGAAAAGAGAAAAGAGGATGACAGTGAATTTAATTACAGCAGCTATGAGTAACTGAAGAATTAGGTTAGGGACAAATCAACCTGCAAAAAATATATTTATGCAGTTTCTAAGAGTCAAAATTGATTTAATGGCACATAATAATAATCAATCAATTTGTGCTGAGCTAAACCTCTGAATTATTGTTTCTTCAGCATTTCATTTATTTTAGACACTTGTGTCAAATGTACATCTGTACACAGACGTGGCACACATTATTTGGAAGTAAATCCAAACACTAGGCCAGCGGTAGGCAACATTGGCTCTTTTATGACTCATGGACTTCAACTCCCAGAGCATAGCTGGCTCAGAAATTCTGGGAGTTGAAGTCCACGAGTCTTAAAAGAGCCAAGGTTGCCTACCCCTGCACTAGGCTGATGTTGAAGCTGTAACTTTACAACCATTTACTAAGAGTAAGCCTTATTCAACTAAATAGGCTATATGCCTGAGTGGATATCTGTATGATTGAATGGATAATGTCCATTAGCTCAAAGCCGTAGGACTGAAATCAGATAGAATATGAATAATATTTTCTATAGTTTTACAACATGATGATGGTGATGAGACAATAGTAGGTCCCAGGCGTAATACCTTGTCTTTATTAGCTTGATATAATATCTGAATTCATCCAGCAACCAGATTTGGAATGTATCCTTGATCTATTATGGATGACCAGCTCTAACAGAGAATAATGTAGAGGTTTTATTCTATTCTTAATAATTGGGCTGATGAGGGAATTTCAATGTGTGCAGCCTACATTAACAAACTGCACCTTCTGAGCCTTTCCCCCCCACGTTATGCATTTATTAAAGGTCAGGAGCCTCTTGTTTTATATTGGTTGATGTTTTATCCAGAATTTGTTCAACCACCTTGGTCTTCTGATAGCTGTACTAAAAGGGACTTAGATTGGAGAACCTATAGCCAACAGAATTCTCAAGTTGACTTCCTAGATTTTTACAACACTGGCTAGTCTGACCAGGATTTCTGGAAGACATAGAAGCCACACATTTCTAGGCTTGGAACTAGACTATGCCAAGAAGTGAGACCACTAACAAAAGAAATAGGGGACTGTAGTGATTGCAGATTGCATTCCCCTGGCTCATGGGATAATGTATTTTGGAAAATGTTTTGATACATATTTATGAAAAAGGAGCATACCAAATCATTTCAGGCAATAACTACCGGTAGAAACTAACCTATTTTGGCAGCAGGGTTATTCTTTTAATTGCATCACATACTTAAATACTGAAGGAAAAAAGTATGTGGGGAAGTTTAAAGGAACGGAATAGATGTTTGTCTGGGCTGGGTTGGGGGAATAAGACTATTGAAAGCTATGATATTCTCTTTTGCCTTATTATATTTTTCAACTACACATAATGTGACAAACTCCTCTACATGAGAAAAAATCATCTAAATCAGAGGCATAGGTTGTTTTTTTCAGATTCATCTTTTTTTTCCTTTTGGGCTTCCCCGGTGTTCCCTATAGCAAAGATATTAAATCACATTGAATTTTCATCTGTCACTATTACAAACATCTACAGATACATCCACTCACCATTCTCTCAACTAGGGCATATGGCTTTGATTAGCTTTACAACTTATAGGAAATGAAATCTTTTACTGAACTATCACTAAGGTTTTCTGTACTGAAATTCTAATAGAAAAAAATGGGTAATTATAGACCAAAATGGGTAATTATAGGCCAAAGACTATGGAAAGTACAAGGCGGAGACAGGCTGTGCTAAGGTAATTTCAGCATTAAAAATTCACAAAATGTTGTTCACATTTGTTCCCAGATTTAGAATTAAGTCCATTTTCATGAGATTTATAATGTCTTTTAGCATCATCAAGTTATTACCATGCAAATATATCTGTAATCAATAGGGTCTTTTTAGCCACAGCAATGGTTTTATGACATAATAAACCACTATATATCATCAGGGTAAATTGGCATGAGTCAGCCTTGAAAGACGACGTTTAAGGGGTGACTTGATCGAAGTGTATAAAATCATGCATGGGATAGAAAAGGTGGATAGAGAAAAATTATTTTCTCTATCACACAATACTAGGACAAGGGGGCACTCCCTAAAGCTCATAGGTAAGAAAGTGAGGACAAATAAAGGGAAATATTTCTTCACCCAGAGGGTCGTTGGTTTATGGAATTCACTTCCAGAAGAGGTCGTGACAGCTGTCAGTCTTGACAGGGCTGGGTCAGACAGATTCATGGATGCCAAGTGTATCGGTGGTTATTAAAAACGGATGTCCATGTGCCGCCTCTAAAACGGATGTCCATGTGCCACCTCTATGTTGGTTGAGGCAGGCAGGATTCCCTTGAGTACCATTTGTTGGGGGTCAAGGGAAAAGGAGGGTTTTGCCTTCTCTTTCTGCTTAAGATCCCCATGTACAATTGGTGGGCCACTGTGTGACACAGAATGCTGGACTCGATGGGCTTTGGCCTGATTCAGCATGGCTCTTCTTATGTTTGAATCAGTACTGTCTATATGATGAGTAGTAGTAGCCTTCCAAGGCTTCAGCAGCTTTTTCTGAATTGTATTTGGACACAATGGAGCTTATAACTATGTTACAGAAACATCCTTTTTCAAGTCATACCTATGACTAATAACATATATCAATACATGAAACAGGAGACCATGAATAGCATAGGAAGGCTGCCTCACATGCAGTGATGCTTTTCTTAGGAAAGGCATGTGCTTCAGGTAATATGTGAAGATCACCTATGTAGAAATTGTAGTGCATATTATAGAAAAGTATTTCTTGTTTCGTTTTTATAAATTCAGCTTTACTATGCCATATTTGGCAATGGTGCTTCCTACAATGATTTTATGCATGGATTCTGATCCTCACAATCAGCTTAGTGCAAATTTGAAGTCATGGATTTCTGCCATGAGCTATGTAGGAGCCGGTATGAGTCACTCTGCTGAAATTCTTTGCAGTGGATTCCCTTTTCTGAAATTACAACTTACTCCCTTGGCCTAACTTTATACCAGAATTCCTGAGGTAAGGAAAATTGTAGAGAGCTGCATTGATGTTGGTTTTGTGCATATGGTAAAACGGAAGCCTGCCCAATTTCCCTCCTATGGTTTACATATACATTTTGCAAAATCTCATGCCCAAAGTAGGCCTGAATGACACATTTGATTTTGAAATGCTTACATCTGTAAGCAATTACCTTACAGTGTCTTTTTCTGAAAGATGAATATTTATGAAAAACAGTAATCAGGTGAAGAATCTAAAGAGATTCTTCTCTCTCTCTCTCTCTCTCTCTCTCTCTCTCTCTCTCTCTCTCTCTCTCTCTGTGTGTGTGTGTGTGTGTGTGTGTGTGTGTTTATCTTAGAAACAAATAAGGGGTGATCTTGAATAGGTGTCCCTCCTCAGAAAAGGGAGGACAATAATTTCCAGTAATCTCCTCTGCAGACCTTATACCATTTCCTGTGACTGATACTTTCCAGCAATAGAAAAAACATGACTTGTGTCCACCCACAGTTTTAACTATTGGTCAAAGGAGAAGAGAAAACTTTGTCAAACAATAAGAAGGAAAGAGTATGTGAAGAAAGATTTTCCTCCTGTACTGTTTTTTGGTGAGGGGGAATCGTAAGAAATATTTCAGTTCAATACATCCAATAATTAGCTAGGCTCAATGTATATATAATTGCTGGTGAGCAAGGTCAGAAAAAATAGTTGTTTTACAGTGTTTCTGTTGGTTAGCTACCTTCTGGTATCTGCACATTTGCCTGATTGTATCACTCATATTTCCCTCTTCTGGCCCTTAAGAAATACTTAGTATTGTATATCAGGTGCCATGATGATTGCTGCACAATATGTTTTTATGTTCAATGTTGATTGTTTTAATAAAAGAATTTTATATATTAAAAAAAAGAATTACATTTGCTATTTTTAGTCAGTCTGCACTGCCGCTCTGTAAAAAAAAAAATTGAGAAAGATTTGGGGAGCAAAAATTAAAGTTAAAGAAAAAACGGTTTTCGCCCAAAACAGAGTTGAAAATAAGACAGAAATGGATCCATAAGACTATCTGGAGATATCTTCCTTCTGATTTAAGCATCTTGCCCCAAATGAGAGACTACATTTAACTACAACTGATATTAGATGAAATATTAAACTTAGAATCCAGAGACAACATTTGGAATAATTTCACAAACCTACTTCCTTCGAAACAACCGGAACTGTCTTCTCTCTCTTTATAAGGATTAACTACTTTCTGTATATTTATATGATGATACCAGGCTAAAACACAACCATAAAGGCAAAGATTATACAAACATGTCTTCAAGCATCATGGACAACTGTAATACAAACCAAAATTTATAAATAGTTATATGAAAGTATTCTGCATAGGAACTACATTAAACATGTCCTCCAGAGTTTTATCTCTTCTTCCTCCAATTTGGCAACTTCCAGACATGTTGAGATTGCAATTCACAGAAACCCCTCCAAATATGGCCACTACTCAATCTCAACACACAGCTGGAGAGTTCCATGTTATGGTGTAGGATGGCTTAGCACAGGGGTAGGCAACCTTGGCTCTTTTATGACTCGTGGACTTCAACTCCCAGAATTCCTGAGTCATAAAAGAGCCAAGATTGCCTACCCCTGGCCTAGTACAACTGATATGGAAAGCAATCAGATCAATATGAGAAGCACAAAATCAGAAAATACTGCAGAACCTTCCGACTCCTACTCCCTAATAATTGGTATGCAGAACCATACAACTTGTTGCTGGAAATAATAAACAACCATCATGACAGAGTAGCCACGTACAGAGTTGGAATGCGCCTTTACTATGTACAAACATCCACATCCCAGCACCTCTTACATCTAAGTCATATGTAGGTATCCACCGCTGAAATACTAGGACGTTTTACCAGAATTTAAGTGTCCGAAATTCATAAGTGAAGAAAACTTTTATTTTTTTTTAAACTAAAGTTTGTTGTTGTTGTTTTCAACAAATCATTTTGCATGGTTTTCTATTGCTACAGCATCTCAATATGTGAATTATGTAGGTTCTTCACGAACAGGAGATGCCTTCAAAAATGGCACCTTGAGTGATATAAACAGTATCCTACTGGTAACATTAATGCACTTAAGTAGTTTAACTATGATCAGTCTTCTGATCAAATCAAGACCTAGTCTGAAAATAGATATTGTTGACATGCTATATAATCTCTAAGCAGTTTTTGTGCCAAATGCTTCACTTTGTATTCATCCAAGCAACTTTCTGAATTTTAACTTTCAGTTCAGAACATAAATGTAAATGTGACAGTTTTATAACAGAAAGATCAAAAAGGGACAGTGCAAATAATTAACTGCTGATGACATATTGTCCTACTTGTTCTCTATGTAAAGAAAGTTAAACTCAAAGTCAAATGAAAACTCCAAGCGTACTCCAAAATTATATAAGCATTCTTACCCCAGAGAGCCATGAAGACTGAGAAGAAGACAGTGGCTGGATTATCAAAAAGATGGCTAGCCCGAGCAGTGGCACAAGCAGAGCTCAATTTCCAATAGCTACATGTTCTGTCACATAAGGGGCACATGGTGATATTGTTTCTCTGGTCACACATCTCCATGCTGAGGGAAAGCAAGCAGTAAATGAAAGGTGAACATATCCGTCCCTTTGCTTTCTACTGAATTGTGAAATACATGCACTGAATGTGATTTGATGCTAAGCATATTTATCCAATCTTATCTCTTTCCCCCCATTTCAGATGCATTGTATGACAGTGTAAGCTGCATGGCATGCACATTATAAATGTAAGTTAAATTCAAAAGGACAGGAGCTAACTGGCATCAAGGGTTCCTGACAACTGGAAAAACCAGATTAAACATTTGGGCTTATTACTCTGGTACATTCTGCTGCACTTAACATTGTGGCCTTTCTGAGTACTTTTATATTGATATAATCACTTGGGCTATGTTTTTTTATTCTCTATTACTCTACGAGACTGCAATAATGCAGTGCACTAAGGCTGTCTACTCAGATCTTTTGAAATATAATCCAGTCTTCTAATCACAGAAATATAGTGGTCTAATACTGTATCAAAGGATCACTATCCAACCATGACAGAGTGATTTGAAACAGGCTGCAGAATCCTACATTCCTGGATTCTCCTTGATCTTTCTCTTCTCTTTCATTTCCAGCATAAATTATTACTATATATGTATTATTCATGTTTAGTGCTAGCTGGTGTTAGTTTTCATCCAGAATTCCTCCCTTTTTGAGCATCATGTCTGAACAAGGTATATTGTCTAAAATAAGGAGGATTGAGCCATTCACATTATCTATGTCATCAGCAAACTAAACCTCATGGTTTGTAACAAGTTTTAGACAATATGAATAAAATGTAAGTAAAAATTGTCATTTATCCAGACAAATCTGAATGGTAGGTCCACTGCCTTTGTTTATCCAATCCATCAACTGATGTTTTCACCATGAAATCACTTCCAGTTGCAACAATTTGTTTATTTAATGAATTTATATACCACTTTCCTTATCAGATGGTACTTATCTGATCATGATTAACATTTAAAAAACCTAGCAGGGCCAAATCTGGTTAATATCAGATGGAACATGTCCATTAATCATCAGGAATAAAACTTGTTTCAAAGGGAGTCTTTAATTAAGCATATTTCAGAGTTATATAATTCTATTTTAATGAATTTAACTTCTTGTGACATTGAATATAGGCCTCAGACTGAAAATTTTAGTTGATGACATAGCCTGTACAGGACTGAACACATTGATGTATTTCCTCCAAATCTATCTGATTATTATATTAATATATTATTATTTTAGGACATTTTTATGACCGTGTAGTTTATAAATTTTATACTTTATGGCTGTGTTAACATTTTTGGCTACAATGGTTTAGGTAGTTACGCAAACAAGGTGTTTTTGTGTGGGATGCAGGGGACCTTGAAGAAACTTTTTAAATTTATGTTAAGCTTATTGCACGACATATGTCACAGTTTCCATGTGTCACAATGATCAGGAATTGTACCACCACATTTCAACATTAGGTGTCTCTGGGGGCTGCAAAGACTAGGCCCAATGACCACAGGTTGTCATTTTTCTTTTAAGGTAATTCCTACAAGGGTTCACAAAATTCAAAAGATGTAACAGCAGAACATCATAGAACAACCCCACCTATATTGTTCTGAACTTTGGGAGTAAGTCTAGATTGTAGGAGTCAGTAAAATTAAATAATTTAAAATAATGTATTCCTGAATACTGTTTATTGGGAAAGATACAAAGTTCCTTTTTCCCCACATATTTCCCCACATATTTTTCAATAATTCTGGAATGCAAGCACTTCATCCACTCCTTTTTTTAATCTAGATTAAACACAAAAAAATTCTTAAGGCTTTCTGCCTAGAGTTTGATTGTAACTTTTATCACAGAGTTTCATGATGGTTTCCAGCGAGCTTGCCTCAGGTGCAAAGCCAGCTGACTTTGAGCCAGTCACCTCTCTTAGCCTGAGGAAGAAAGCAGTGGCAAACCACTTCTGAAAATGTTGCAAGGAAACTGCAATCTCTCTCTCTCTCTCTCTCTCTCTCTCTCTCTCTCTCTCTCTCTCTCTCTCTCTCTCTCTCTCTCTCTCTCTCTCTCTCCCTCCCCCCTCCCTTCCTCCCTACTCTATCTATCTATCTATCTATCTATCTATCTATCTATCTATCTATCTATCTATCTATCTATCTATCTATCTATCTATCTATCTATCATTGTCCCTTCTCATAAAAGCTATTTGACTATTCTGGTGGCTTGTGCTTCCTTATGTAGTCCAAGCAACAGCAATGGATAACTTCATATGACGCAGCTTTACTGCAACAAATAATCATGCAAATAGTTTTTGGAAAGAGAAATGGCCAATATATGGGTTTTTATTGTTGATAATTTTGGGCTCCATAGATGCCAACTAAGCATACTGAAGACACAACACTAAATTATACATGAAAAGGGCAACTAGGGATATGTCAGTCCTGACAACAGAAGAATGGATAGAAAATATAGTGGAGCTAGCAGAGATGGCAAAAATGATTATTTTAATTATAGAAAAGAATATATTCAGTTTTGTTTTTACTTGGAAACCACTTCTGGACTCTATACTCAAGACTGAAAAAAATGAACTTTCGACTTTGAGTTTTGCTGACTAATATAATTGGTTATCATAGAAATGACTACTACTTGTTAAATTGGTAAAGTAAAAAGTTGAAGCTGTAATTGTATTTTGTGCTAAAAAGAGTCGGAAAGCAATGCTTTTTCCCCACTTTCCCTTTTCCCCCCTTTCTTTCCCTTCCCCATTTTCCTATTTTCTTTATTTTCATTTGTATTTTACATCATAAAAGCATCAATACAATTCTGGAAAAAATGGCAGATTGTGCTGTTTCTATACACTAAAATCTCATAAATGAGAGGCTGTACATACAGGTCCACTATACAGTAAACTATACAGTGAATGTCCATGTTTTCATACAGTTAAGAAGAAGCACTTGCTCCCCCCCCCAAGTCATTTTGTGGCTTTGAGTATACTGAGAAGTGGGAATTTGTTGGAGCATAATTGTTATAAACCATTTAGTTTTTGATTGTGCTTAGCACAAAACTCATGGATGTAACAATAACATCCTGATTTCAGAAATGAATGTTGTAAGTTGTGATATATATAAGAGTATGGCAACAGAACCTAAATCATTAGCTTTAGTCAAAATCATTTAGGATACTTTTCAGCACACTGAACACAAGTGAAAATGATGGCTTTGTACAAAGCACAGATAATTGTACATGTATATTTTACCTTGGTATATTCTCATCAACAGTTGCACAACCATAAAGGAACACGATAATCCCCACAATAGAAGCTGGAATGAGCATTTGTGTATAAACTCCCAGCCAGGCAAAGTATAGTCCAATCTTTTCACCAAAGTACTTCCTGAAATAAATTATAGGAGGAAAACACTATATAATGTATCATGGCAAATGTATCGTGGCTAAATTTATGAATTAGACAGCAGGGCTGACTTTGAATGAGAAAATAAATCCTGTTGATTAGCCAAAATGCATTTCCTCTTGGAGAATTCAGGTCCACATGCCATTTGGAACAGATCCAGTTCAAAAACCAAGTAAGTAATCCACTCTTGCTTATTAAGTAGCTTTATCTTTCTGTTTCTATAGTTGTATTTGGCACTGTTTCATAAAGGGAACCAAGAGCACACTCACTTTGTGAAACTTGGGACAGGAAGATATTGGATATTGGGTTTATGATCTCATAAACAACCTTTCTGGTCTAGTGCCATGAATGGCTTTATAAGTGGTAGCCATCACCTTGAATTGTACCTGGAAGCCTATCAGGAGTTAGCGCCACATGCAAAGCTGTAGTGTTACATGGGCGTAGTTTAGTGTATCCATTATTACATGAGCTTCTGCAAATCAATAGTAACTTTCACATTGTCTTTATTAGTAGAGCAAAAGATCTGCAGACAAAAAAATCCAGATTGAATCTCTTCGTGACATTGGGAAAGAGCTATCTGCAATTTTAGACACTTCCTGTTGTTCAATGTATACTAGGTTTCCTGAACTTGGTACCCTCCAGTTGTGTTGGGAAAACTATTCTGGAATTTTCCAATTAAAAGACCCAATACATTTACAGATGATTAAATTCAGGAGAACTTGTACAGACCACAATATTCTAGATCAGTATTTCTGACTTGACAATTTTAGAATGTGTGGAATTCAACTTCCAGAATCTCCCCATCAGCATGAAGTCCGCACATCTTAAAGTTGCCACGTTTAGTGTTCTAGATGGGTTTGATTCAATATAAACTGTTTGATTCAATATAAACTGTTAAGGCAGAGGTTCCCAAGCTTTTTCAGTCCATAGTATCCTTTAGTATCTCGCTAATGGTTTCATCCCTACACCAAAAGAAATACTTAACAGTTCTGTTTATTAAGTACTTTCTGTGGGTCCAAATTTAAAGTATCCTATGCAAGTGGCTTGGTACATTTGCTATGGCAGTCTCTTTTTAATGCAACTCATAAAAAATGTTCAAAGTAAATAAACAATATTATTTAATAGCAAGGGATTTAAGGAAAAGCACCCTCTATAAAAAAAATAGGTGAAAAAAGATTTAGACACATATTGATCTAAAAACATGAGAAATACTCATAATAATAATAATGATGATGATGACAATGATGATGATGATGATGAAGTTGGAAGGGACCTTGGAGGTCATCTAGTCCAACCCCCTGCTCGGGCAGGAAACCCTATACCATTTCGGACAAATGGCTGTCCAGTCTCTTCTTAAAAACTTCCAGTGTTGGAGCATTCACCGCTTCTGGAGGCAGGTTGTTCCACTGGTTAATTGTTCTAACTGTCAGGAAGTTTCTCCTTAGTTCTAGGTTCCTTCTTTCTTTGGTTAGTTTCCACCCGTTGCTTCTTGTCCTGCCTTCAGGCGCTTTGGAAAATAGCTTGACTCCCTCTTCTTTGTGGCAACCCCTGAGATATTGGAACACAGCTATCATGTACCCCCTCGTCCTTCTTTTTGTTGAACTAGACATACCCAATTCCAGCAACCGTTCCTTATATGTTTTAGCCTCCAGTCCCCTAATCATCTTTGTTGCTCTTCTCTGTACTCTTTCTAGAGTCTCAACATCTTTTTTACATTGTGGTGACCAAAACTGGATGCAGTATTCCAAGTGTGGCCTTACTAAGGCATTGTAAAGTGGTATTAATACTTCACGTGATCTTGATTCTATCCCTCTGTTAAGGCAGCCTAGCACTGTGTTTTTTGGCAGCTGCAGCACACTGCTGGCTCATATTTAAATGATTGTCCACTAGGACTCCGAGATCCCTCTCACAGTTACTACTATTGAGCAAGGTACCCCCTATACTATACCTGTGCATTTGGTTTTTCTTGCTTAAATGTAGAACCTTACTTTTTTCACCATTGAATTTCATTTTGTTAGATAGCGCCCAGTGTTCAAGTCTGTCCAGATCCTCCTGTATTCTAAGCCTTTCTTCTGGAGTGTTGGCTTTTCCTGCCAGCTTGGTGTCATCTGCAAATTTGATGAGCTCCCCATCTATCCCCTCGTCCAGATCATTGATGAAGATGTTGAAGAGCACTGGGCCCAGAATTGGTTTATAATATCCCTTTGAAATTATTTTTACCTGATTTTGTTTCTACTAAGGTCCATGCATTTTAGTATATTTGTTGAAGAAGCAACACCCCCCAAAAAAACTGCATTGTTCAAATGTTTTAAGATCATTGCTTTTTATATGTTAAAATGTTTTAAGATCATTGCTTTTTATATGTATATAATGTAATTTCTATCATGCTGTGAGCCTCCCTGAGTTCTCCGGAATAGGGCGGCATAGAAATTAAATTAATAAATAAATAAATTAAATTAATAAATAATTAATAAAATCTGGGGAAAAACAGGGGACTATAATATGGCATGTGCAATGTGAATTTTTATCCTAAACTTAAATATGCTTTATTTCTTTGGATTTGTTTTTCAAAGGCCACTTTTCATAAAGATACAACTTTCTGAGTACTGTAGCAGGCTACAACTGCTACCCAAAAGCTGTAGGCTACCACTATTAATGCACATATACAAACACATAAGCTCTTAGAGTAAAGGACAAGAAAGGAGTTATCACTGTTTCTTACCTAACTAGGTCAATTGGTTGATATTTATAAAATACTCCATAACTTGCCCATTCTTCACACAGGAGCTAGAAAAGAAATTTAAACAGAAAATGAAACCTGGAAGCAAGTAATTTCTTATTTCAACACCACTGCATAGTTCTCAGTCTCTTTGATATCATTATATTTTAGTTTTATGGTCCACCAATATATACAGCTTGCATTTAAAAATTGAATATGCCTATGGTTTGGCTCACTGTCATATTCTTGTATTCATTTATAGAAGAACTAATAAACAGAGGGTAGTGAGATGCAGCTGAGGTCCTAAAGCTGGGATGGGTAAGAATGCAAATACCAGAAAAACTCTTAATAGATCAGGAGGATGTGCTCATTCTTTTATTCATGAATCTTGTATGAGCCAGAACATCTGCAGTTACTAAACTAATATGAGATCCATTTTGGTGTAGTAATTAAGAACACCAGGCTAGAAACTAGGAGAGTTCTATCCCCACCTTACGCATGAAACCAGTTGGATGACCTTGGGCCAGTCACATTCTCTCAGCTCTAGGAAACAGGCAAGTGCAAACCACTTCTGAAAAACTTTGCCAAAATCTTGCCAAAAAATTAAATTAGATTAAGGTGCTCTACTTTGCTATTTACTTTCTTTGCTTTTCTTCAGTGCATGTCATAAAGAAGAAGAACTTTGGGCCATATATTTAGAATGTTTCTGATGTTAACTATTAATGATTAAATACATGCAGTAAAACCATCTGAGATAATGTTGTTCTTCAGAGGCTACAGGAAGTCTTAATTTTACATTAGGATGGATACCTCTTTTAAAGAAAGTGAGGCGGTAGCACGATAGTTCTGAACTTAGATCAAAGGCTCCTTCATGGATAACCACCTCCAATCCTTCTCCAGAGATTATGATCAGAATTTTATATGCCACCAAATAACTTTTGAATTCTGAGCTGGGGCCAGCATACTTAACTCTAGATTCAATAACTCATACATTTAAAAACTCATACATTTATTTTTAGAACTGGTTTCATTTAAATATTTGCACTGATAACTATATGCACGTTGGACTATTTATCCAACAGCAACTCTATTTTCATTCACAGCATACTTTCATGACAGCTGGACTGAATTTTCTATGAAATATGGAATTAACAACTGATATGTGAAAAGTCCCTGAATGAAGAATATAGTCAGGGAAAACAAGAAAGGGAAAGGAGTATGATAAATTTTCTGAGGGGTGTGTGTGAAAGTGACTAGGGATTAGGAGTTTAAAAGTCAACTATCATTATATGAAATCTTGTACTTAATGGAGCTATACATGTTCTGATGCCACTTGGAACGTGTGCAAATGAAGCTGCTGCATTAAATGGTCCAGGTCTGCATCATTCCCCCGTAAGATGATGTAGTTGCTAACCGTGAGATCAGGAATGCGCATGGTCACATAATTAAGACAAAACCTCTCTAGACTGGAATGAGGTGGAATAGAAAATGATCCCCTCCCCAATAAAGTTCCATAATAGTAAGGGTGGCCAAGCTTTTTTTTAAAAAAAAAAAATCCAGAACCACTTGTCTTTTAGAATAAAAACAGATACATTTGTATTGAAATATGATTTTGCCAATGTTTTTTGAGTAGATCCAGATTTCTACCTTCTTATTTGAGTGCTTTGCAATCTGAGCTTATTTTATTGTCATGAGATGGCAGGTGTTCCGTATGTTGTTTTTCTGTTCTGCACCTCTCCACCATCCTGCAATTTCCCTGGGTACCTGCTTTTCTTTGGAATTGAACACTAGGTAGCAGATTGCTGTAGAGATAATTATATATTGCAAAACAGGACACCCATTTGCACTACTTATTCACAGGGAACTAAATCAAGTGACATCACTCTATACTTTATTTATTAGGATTTCCCTTGGAAAGCAAACCCCCCCCAATCCATTTCTTTTCCATTAGTATTGATAAAAATAGCAGCAAAAAGGAGAAAGTTTAGTGAAGCACTAAAAAAATGTAGTAAAAATGTAATAAGCAATTCACTAGCTTTTATACAAAAATAATCATTTGTATGAGGGATCACTATTTCATATAATGGTAAGGATGACACTGTTGTGATAATTACCATGACAGCAGAAGTGGCCTTAAGTCACTTGAGTTTTGTTTAATTCACCAGTCTCCAGGTGTATTTTATTAAAATGGCCAGGTTTGTTTTTGCTTTTGCCATCCACTTATTGTGTGATTGACAGTATGCATGTGCAGAATGTCAAGTCTGAGGACTGAAGCTTCGAGGAAGTGTGCAACTGGAAATAGTTATCTAGGTTTTCATAAAAGGTTTGACCACTCAACTTGGATACTGCTGATTGTCCAAATATTAGGGGAGTTATTATTGTGCCTCTTAGTAAATACAACCAGATACAAGCTCTAAGGGAAACTATTATGTGCCTGCAGCACTTCAACCTTTTAAAACTAAAGTGCTAACTCTTCTGCTGTATAGCACATGGAGTTCTGCTAATGAACAGGGTTGTGCCAGCAGCAGTTTAGTCCAAATTCGTGAGGTCTCTGCTCTGAATTCCTCTTATTATTGCAAATGCACTTGAGGCTCTCCCATTTAAAGTGTTGGCTTAAACAAACCTATCAACAAGATCTAATCCAACTTGTACTAGTACAATTCCCCACTGAAAAAGTAGATAGCATTCCTTGTAGTCTGTTATGTGCTTATTCTCACAATCCTTATCTATGCTGAGCTTAGCCAAAGCTTGGAGTAAGATCAACCAGAGAATGTTCAATCTTAACATCATGCCCATTAATCTATGTGTTTGTATATTTATTTCATGAAGCTTACTTTAAATCACTCATTTATTAGTTTGTGTGTTATGTTTATTTATCTGATATATATATGTATGTGTATGTGTATGTGTGTGTGTGTATGTGTGCGTGTGTGTGTGTTTTCTGAGTTTTTCGCGGGTATTTGTATGTAGGTCTTTGGTTATTCGGGTTTTCTCCTGCGAAGAATTGGAAGTGTCTTGGCGACGTTTTGATGAGGTCCCACTCATCATCTTCAGGCTGGGGTCTTTGGCTTCGTGCTTGTGTGAGCAAAGTGTGATCGGAGCTGCCGTCTCTCTATAAATATTGCTGGGGGTGTATGGAGTGCTGGCTTAGTTGCTGTAAGTGAGTTGGTTGGCTGTATTGGAGTTATTGTTTGCGGATTGTTTTTCAAGTACTTTTTCTGTTCAGCTGTTTCATAATATCCTGAGTAGCTGAGGTGCTGGCTGTGTGCCCATTAGTCTTTTGTGTTGTAACGACCTGGGTAATGGGCTGAGTGCTAACATCCTGAGATCTAGGTAGTGTAGTGATATCCTGAGTTCTGTGTTGCAATATCCTGGGTGGTTGGCTGTGTTGTAACATCCTGAGCTTTAGCGTTGTAACCTCCTGAGTCCTGTGATGTGATGTCCGGAGTAGAAGGCTGTGATGTAACATGCCAGGCTTTGGTTTGGCTCCGAGTCTGTGGTCAGAGCTAGACCGCAAACTCAGAGCCAAAGCAAAGCCCGGCATGTTACATCACAGCCTTCTGCTCTGGACATCACAGAGCTAGACCGCAAATATCCGGTGGATATTTTTCTGTTTGTGCAGAATGCTGTCTTGATGTTATGTTTGTGGAGGATCTTGCTGATCCTGTCTGTGGTGCCTTTTATGTATGGGAGGAGGGATTTGCCGTTTTCTTGTTCTCTGTCTTGGATTTTAGTGGGAGTTTCTTTTTGGATTAAGTTGGAAATCTTATTTCTTTGGAATCCATTGGATGTTAGTACATTAGTGAGAGTGTGTAGTTCGGTTTTTAGGTGTTGTTCATTAGCTAGGCATTTGGTTCTGGAGATGAGTGTCTTGGCTACAGAGTTGATCTGTACTGGGTGGTGGTGTGAGAGTGCGTGCAGATAGCGGTTTGTGTGTGTGTTTTTTTTGGTAGATGGTGTGTCCCACGTAGAATTTGAAGTGTCTTGGCGACGTTTCGACGAAGTCCCATTCATCATCTTCAGGCTGGTGCTTTCGGCTTCGTGCTTCTAGGAGCAATGTGTGATTGTAGCTGTTTCTTCCTTTTAACTGCCAGTGGGGGTTTGAACTGATTGGCTGGGAGCTCAGCTGTGTTCTGATTAGGTGGAGGTGTGTTCTGATTGGTTAGGGGCTTGGCTGTGCTCTGATTGGATGGGGGGTTGGCTGTACTCTGATTGGCTGGAGGAGTGTTCTGTTTGGGTGGGGGCTTTGTTGTGCTCAGATTAGTCTGAGTTACAGGGGGATTAGAGATGGTGAGCTGCATAGCTGTTTGGCTTCGCGTTCGTGGTCGTGCCTCATCTTCATGGTGGGTGTCAGTTTGCTTCATGTATGGATTGGAGGGGTTTAAGGTGGCTAATGAAGCAGCTGTGGTCTGGCTTCTGGTTTGTGGTCGTGCCTCATCATCGGTGTGGGTTTGGGTTTGCTGTTTGCCTGGGTGTGTGGTGGTGACATCCTGTGTGGTTTTTGTGAGTGTAGGTCTGGTGTCATTCTTTGTGTTATGGACTCGTTTGTCAATAAGGGTGGGTTTCCAAATGGCTGGTAGGCGGGAGGTATCATCTCGTTTGTTCATGCTGTGAGGGTGTTTTTCTATCTCGATGGCTTCTCTGATTATTCTGTTATTAAAGTGTTCAATTTTTGGCAATAGTTCTGGTCTTTTTGAAATCAATTTCATGTCCTGTGGCTTTAAGGTGTTGGACCAGGGAAGAAGTTGGTTCCTCTTTTTTGACTGAGTTTTTATGTTCTTCAATGCGTGCACTTATTCTTCTGTTGGTTTGTCCGATGTATGTGGTGGGGCAAGCAGTACATGGGATTTCATATACTCCTTGATTTTCTAACTCGATTTTGTCTTTAGGGTTTCTTAGGATGGTGGATATTTTTCTGTTTGTGCAGAATGCTGTCTTGACGTTATGTTTGTGTAGGATCTTGCTGATCCTGTCTGCCTTTTATATATACCTACATACATATACATATATACATATACATATACACATACCACATACCACATACCACATATACATATACATATATATATATACATATACATATGTAGATATAGATATAGATGTATATGTATACATATATACATACATACATACATATGACATTTTGATATAATGATAGCTGTCTTCCAGTATTTGAGAGGTAGTCAACAGTGTTGGTTGCACAAGAGGACAGGACAAGAAGCAACAAGACAGATCCAACTGGGACTAAGGAGAAATTTCCTTACAGTGACAGCAATTAATCAATGGAAATAGCTTGCCTTCTGGTCTTGTGAATGCTCCATCCCTGGAGGTTTTCAAGAAAAGATTAGACATTCATTTGTCTGGGATGGTGTAAGATATCCTGCTTTGGGCAAGGGTTGGATTAGAAGACCTCTACGGTCCCTTCTGGCCCTATGATGTGATTCTAAATGATATACAAAGGAATAGATTTACAGTAAGCCTTGCACCTTTACTACTATGAACTCAGGTATCACCTTTCACCACATACTTTTGATACGCTTGTGCCATTATAGAGGTGGGCACTCATACTGTCACACTTAAGTGCTCTGCCTTCAATGGCATTCACCAGGAGATTCAGATTCAATAATACTCCTATTCAAAATGCTTATGACTAAAATTGAGGCAGTTGCACGCACACCTTTGAAAAGCCATTCCTTGGGAGGTGGAGATAATCTATCCTCACCTGTCAAATGATCAAACCAGTCCCAACAAGCAACTATGTGATTCCTATTAAATACCCAATAATGGGGCTTTCAGTTCTGGTTCACGGCGGTGCGGTCAAGCGAAGGGAGTCGTCCCTTCACCGATCGAGTTTCCCCTGCCGGCAGACTCCTTAGAGGGCCGAAAAGACGCTCTGGAGGAGTGTCTTCCGTGAGGAGGCTCTTGGATAGTTGCAGAGGAGCGGCGGCGTCCTTTGTACACCGAGTATCTCCTTTGGGCTGACAGGGTAAAGATTGGCCAGTAAAATGGCTGATCATTTAGCTGTGTCAACCACAAGCCGCAAGATCAGCTAAGCAAACGAACCCACTGTGGAGAACTCAGTGAGACTTTCCTTTTACCTCTATTTTCTTTATGCCTGTGAAAAGTTTTTTTTTCCCCTTTGGAATTACTCCCTTTTCTGGTGAAGCGGCTTTTTAAATGGGGGAAGAGAAGCACAAAGGATTAAATTTATTTTTGTTTTATTGTTGATTTTATCTTTGGAGATTGGGACCCTCAAGAAAGTTTTTTATAATATTTGGAGAATACAGTCTGCTTTTACCTTTATGGTATCTGGAAGGATTGAACATCTGATTACTTTTTCAAAGACACTCTGACAAATTTATTCATCTTCACTGGAAAAGCTTTTATTTTATACAAAGGAAAAAAGCGAGGAAACTGGGAGGAGGTGGATATTGTGACCGTTTTTTACATATAGTTTCCTTTAAAAGGATAAGGATTTGAAAGATAATAAAGATGGAGGAAACCGGTATAGATATTAGTTATATATATATATTGGACAAAATTTTGGAAAATACGGAGAAGATAATTGCCTGTTCAAAGGATATTTTTTTGTTTCGACAAGGCAAAAGACAAGGACTAAGTGAAACATCAAGAGCCTTGTGCCCTGCATATCGAGGTGGAAGAAGTAATCCCACAGTTGGACAATCAATTGATTTTGAAAAATAAGATTTGATATCAATGGACAAAGGACTTATGATAAGGAACTGGACGATCTTGTTTCAGAAGGACAAGTTGGTTTGCAGACGCCATTTGAATTTGAGATAGTGAAAAAAACATGGGAAGAAGAGAAACATGTGATTAAAGAGGACAATATAAAAAAAGGATTTTAACTGAAATTTACTTAACGTTAAAAGAAAGGGGAAATGATGTTCTGCTACAAGTCATTCAGATTAATTATAACTTTTATATTAATTTAACAAAATGTATAAGGGGAGCTTTCTTTTTGGAGTGTATAGTGTCACAGGCAACCTGTTTGGACTAGAAAGAAACCCAGAATAATGTAGTAATGTGGTAAAGGCCTTACAGCGATTTAGATTGAGTTGGACTTGGATTTTGTTAAAAGGGCTTTATATGTTTTTATTATTAGAGATGATATAATGAGAAAAGAACTGAAATATGGGAAATGATGGAATTAATTATTGGAGATTTGGAGACATAGTGAAAAACAACAGAAGATTGATGAGAAAGAGAAGAATTTATTTTTGGAGTTAATAATGCTTAAATAAAAAAAACAATTGGGGCACCTGAATAGTAAATGGATATGTTAGTTTAAGATTAAATATTTGTAAAATTAAGAAAGCATAATACAGGATTTTTGGGATGGATAATGAGTTTGTAAATTTTTATTGATTAATGAAATTCATATAGTGACATATTCAATGAAAATTTGTTTTAGAAATGTTTTAATAAGCCTATAATAACATAAATAGACAGAGAATGTTAGTTTATTTTTAATTATATAACTTGGATAAAATGTTATATTAGTGAATGAATTGGTTTTAGAAAGATATTGACTTGATTATAATGTTCTTAAGAAATGTAGTTTTATAGATTAAAATTTTTATTGATTAATGTAGTTGATGGTTAGATATAGTGATGAATGAATTCATTTGAAAATGTATTAATTTGATTATAATATTCTATATAGATAGAGAGGGAAAATTTTAAGAAATACTGGGTATACATGTACTATGTTATTGCTTGTTTTTTTTTTTTTTTAAAAATGGATCACCATGTGTCCACGTGTGTTCTTAAGCTGTGTTGGTGTAAAATGGAAAACTAATAAAAATTGTTTTGGAAAAAAAACCCCCAATAATGTGAAGTCTCTAAGAAAGTGACCAAATTCTTGCCACAGCAAGGGTGGTCAGAACCCGTTGGGAGCTGAACACAACAGAGGCATACTTAATTTTTGCTGTGAATAAGTTTATATATGGGATAGACTGCATGTTGATTTTCCTTTTTTTCTTTTTGGTCTGTGATTGTAAATTCTTCAATAACTGATGTCTGCCTGCATCTACAGAGGATGTCCTGCCACAGTTAATACAAGAGTTTAAAAGAGCACTTCTAAATATCTCTGCCTTTCTGTAAAATATTGGCAATTGTCTATATCACAACACATGATTCTTAAAGTTGACACTTGAATATGCTTGTGCTCCCCTATATCAACTTACTTTTCTGTCATTAGGCTCAACATATTCACCTTCATAATCACCCTTTAAGAAAAAGAAAAATGATGTTATTTCACAAGGAATATCTAAAGCTGGAATATATTTTATTTGTATCTATCAAAAAGCTAACAATGATCCAAGGGTCCAGAAGGAGTGAAAAATATATTTCCTTCAGAATATTTTATTCTAAATCTTATGTTATTAAACCATAGCAGTTATTTTTTTAAAGTTTGTGTTAACATTCATTTTTCAAGCACAACATTGACTAAATTGTCACTTTTAAAGAAAACATTTTATTTATTTGCTTATTTATTTATTTAATTTTTAATACTGCCCATCTCCCCTATAAGGTGACTCTGGGTTTTAAATTATCATCATAAACATCCACCATATAAATGCATATTATTAATGACTCTGCCAGAATTGAAAACTACCTGCATTTTTATATTATATTTTGTACATAAAAAGTCACAAAAGAGTGCTCTGCATGCAAAAATATAGTCATTTAATATGTAGCCAGAACAGAAAATAAATTGAATGGTTAACATATCTTCCTAGTCTATCGCCATCCAAACCTTTATAAGCATAAAAAGATATTTGATATATTTAAATCAGAAGATAGATAGGTAGGTAGGATATATACCGTGTTTCCCCTAAAATAAGACCTGGTCTTTTATTTATTTATTTTGCCTCCAAAAGGGGCACTAGGTCTTATTTTCGGGGGATGCCTTATTTTTTTCCTCCCACATCTGTCTCACCTCACGGTGGCGTCCCACATGGCCACTGCCCACTTCTTCTACAGCCACTTTTGCCTGCACATGGCAGCATTTTGCCACTGCCATGAGGCTTGGCAGGTGAGGGGGGATCTGCCCCACGCGCCCTGCTTACTATGCTGCAGGGTCCCGTAGCCAGGCCTCCCATGACACCCCACTTGTTCTGCAGCCGCTCGTGGCAGGATGCCACGTTGCGCATTGCACGCACCAGTGCTGCTGTCACGAGGCTTGGCAGATCTCCCCCATCTGCCCCACACACCACCTGCTTTCCAGCTCTATCGCATTTCTCTGCTGCAGTGGAGCTGGAGAGCCTGCCACACTACCGCTCCAATGGAGCTGGAGAGCCTGCCACACTACCGCCCAGATGCCCTCGCTTCCCCCAAGCATTTCTTTGCTAATCTGATTTCCAGCTCCATCGTGTTTCTCCATCGCATTTCTCCACCACTGTGTTTCTCCATCGCTGCATGCAGGGAAACAAAAGAAGTTTATGGAACTAAAAAAAAAAAAGTTCAATCAGACCTTGCAACTTTGTGAGATCTTTTTTTTTTTTGCGAGTAGTTGGAAGGTCTTATTGAACTTTTTTTTTGTCCCACAAACTTCCTTTGTTTCCTTGCATGCAGTGGCAGAGAAACACAATGGAGAAATGTGATGGAGCTGGAAATCAGGTTAGCGAAAAATGCTTGGGGGAAGTGAGGGCATCTGGGCGGTGGTGCGGTAAGCTCTCCAACTCCGCAGCAACAGAGAAATGTGATGGAGCTGAAAAGCAGGTGGCAAGGCAAACCCCCCAAGGGCGCCAGGCGCTGAAAAGGGTCCACCTCTCTCCAGCAGCTTCGGTGGCTATGTGGGCAGAGCTGCGAAGGGGCCCATAGGGCCGAAAGTGTCAGCAGTCTGGCTCGGAAGGGGAGTGAAAGGGAAGAGACAGGTGGAGTCTTAACTAGGGCTTATTTTGGGGTAGGGCTTATTTTTCGGGAAACACGGTACTTCTTGAAGGCAGAAAATCAAAGTGAATATTTGCTGAGTTGATTATAAAGTTTTATTTCATGTAAAGTGAAAAGAAATTCAGTTTGGGATTAAAGCCATAACAAGTTGGCAGATTCTTAAACAAACTTGCTAATTTTTAATCTAAATGTATAGCTGGCTATAAGGCTCATGAAATACTGAAGATGTTTAGAATGGCGTCATTCATACCTAATGCATTAGGGATTCTTCTTACTGTCTTCTAGAAATACCAAATATATTTCAAGACTACTTACATCATGCAAGGGATATGCAGCACTGTAAACACTATTGGCAAGTAAACTGGTGATCCCTGAAAAAACAAGAAGAAATACCTATTTATATCCTCACAACTGAATTCTCTCAAGTAATTCCCTCACTTTCCATTTGTGGAGATTTCCCTCTCAAGACTTCAATCATTTTATTAAAGCATGAATCTGATTTGATTCCATATCTTTTAACTGTATGGACTATAAAGTGGGTTGATATCAAGAAAAGGAAATCTAGAGAGAATCAGAAATCATGAATTTCAAATTAAGAGAGGAAGCCAATGAACTTCAAATTAATCAGTATACTAACTTACCTACCTTGAATCTTTAAATTGGATTTGAAAAGCAAGCCCACAGATTTGAAAGGGTAGCAAAAGGCGAGATTGTAAAAAAGAGAAAGCTTGGAATGAGCACATCCCCACTCACATCCTCATGCAAACCATACGCACACACTCACACAGAAGAGTTTTAAAATCAGATTTAAGCTTGATTAGAGAAGCTATTTGGAAAGCCCTTGGAAAGGCCTTGGCATCATACTTACCATATTTATCACATTTTCGTCTTTTATTTAAAAGGGTAGTGTCCTTCTTTCTTCCCTCTCCTTTCCCTGTTTACACATTTGTCTATTAGTTATATAATTGAGCAATTACAAGGCTTGTGCGACGGGAGACTGGGAAATATATATTATTCCTTCAGAGGAATCATCTTTAGTTTGGAATTAAATAAGATTAGACACACTGGGAGATGCTGAGATTTTGTAGTGAATGAAGAATGCTGTGATAAAGCTGATCATAGTTCAGCTGTCTATAAATTTTTGAAAGCTATATTTTATTCCTAAATGTGGGTTTTTTTTCCATTACAGCAGCTAACATTAAAATAGCAGCTTTCTAATATGGGAATCCTAACAAACTTTGAAGGGATTATGTTACCTAGGAATACATACTTGAGGTTCCTGATAGCCTATTTTGAACACTGCCTTTAATCTAATCAGTAAAACCATATAAAAAAGAATAAAACAAAGCACTGGACAGGAATACAAAAGGGTATATACCAGTGTTTGTTAAATAATATTTTGAGAAAATGTTTTCAGTTTCCTTAAAACCCAAAATTTGTCTTAACAAACAAATAATTTCACTATAATTATTTCTTCTGAATGCAGCATTATAACATTTCCAGTTGTATTTTGGGCTAGCTTCCTATTCACAATTGTTGCCAAATGTCCTAGAAGACATTTATGTTCTCCTGATAATAATCTATCAGACAATTGTGATATTCCACAAAAAATTTACTAGGAATACCAAAACTTTGCCTTTGCTTTTTAAGAAAATGAAATGATCAGCGCAACTGATTTTGAAATTATTTACAGAATTGCAATATAAAAAGGAGCACTTATCCATGCACAAACTAGTCTATTATCAACATTAGCAGCAACCTTAAGTGAATTTCTCTCTCTAAATCGTCTGCCAATATATATTTATAATATTTAAAATAGCAAAGTCATACAGAACTAGCTAGCCGTATGATAATTTTCTCAAGCGTACTGGAATATCCTGCTGTTTGTGGCTCTAAGTGGCATATATAAAACTGGATCTCTAAAATGACAAAGATTAGCTGCTCCATTTTTAAACAAGGTAATTCTCAGAAGTCTAGATCCTGTTGTAAAAAAATAAAATCAGAAAAGCCAATCCTGCTCATTTGTTAAACATCATGAGCATAATAATCCTACCTGCAGCACACACAGGCTATAACTAAATTCTTCCATTGAGTTTTAAAAGCTTGAAACTATACATTTACATTTTGACCTACAGATTGTCCAAGTACCAACAACAGTCCAAACAAATGGCAGGAAACGTGTATAATCTTCCTCCTCCCATACTGAAGCTGCTAGTCCATTCATTTGAGGGTAAAATACTAATTATTTGAAAACAGAACTCTTGAGGTGTCTTAGATCGGTTTGGAGATAATGAGCTTTACAGACCCCATTTCACATCTGTATCTTGGCGCATTCAAAATAGTTTATTATTACTTCTAACCAATAATTACTATTTATGTTAACAGACTGCAAGCATTCATACTTTTTGATACAAATACATTCCAGGAGATGTAAGATCCACTTACATGCAAGCTATTTTTTTTAAAATTAGAGTTTTTCCTATATACAAATCTGGAGAAAGGAGTTTCTTTATTAATGCAACCATGCCTATTAGCTTAGCTTATAATCATAATCACAAACTGCTTGGTAAATGCTACGAAACAGCTCTGTTCTAAGAAGGCATGAACTCATTGATCTTTATTTTTTCAGGCTGCAGAAAATATCCTTTTTCAAATATACTATCCAAGGTTAAAAAAGTGTGGGTTGATTCCCATATTCAACAGGTTCAGTAAATGACTGCAATGGTTTTAGAAAGCGATCTACTACATAAATCAAAATTATGATTGCCACATTTCCTGGTTTGTGTGGTATTTGGGTATAATCCAAAAAATCTGGAGAGCACCAGGTTGAGGAATGATATCCTAGACCTAGATGAACCAAATTAATTCAACACAGGCTTGTAGCAATCCGATGTGATAGGTATAAAATGTAATTTGGAGCATATGTGGACACACATAGCACCTGTCAGAAAAAGAGGAACAATCTCCTTTTCTTTAATTGCACGGTAGAAAAACTGTGTTTTGCTTAAAGTGCTCTCAACAAATACACACATTTGGTCGTTTGAATCTAAACTGCTGCACAGCACTTGCCTTCAACTCATTAAAATCTTTATAGCTTTTACTGCAATAGATCAACACAACAATGGATAGCCAAGTTGATCTAGTTTTAAGGCACCAGGATAAAAAGGAGGAGATTGTGAGTTCAAGTCCCATCTTAGCCATGAAAACCAGTTGGGTAACTTTGGACTAGTCAAACCCACCTCACAAGATCATTGTTGTTGCGCAAAGAGGAGGAGAAAGGTGTGTTGGATATGTTTGCCGCCTTGAGTTATTTGTCAAAATAATAAAGGAGGGATACAAATAAATAAATAAAATAAATAAAAATTCAACTCTACAGCTTCCCTTAATAACATATCTAATGCCATATGCATTTATGCAGAGACATGTCTCTAGGTATTTCCTGCAAAGTGTTCACAGCAACACTTACTATGGAAGAAAAGCTGCTGTACATACAGAAAATCAGAATGCAATGCCTTGAAGTTATGAAAGCCAGTCAGCAAATGTAAATAATGATTTGCACTAGGGCAGATTAGTGCTTTAAATGTGAAGGCAAAAGGTACAGCCATCCTGACCTTATTTAAAAATATATATATATAGTTGTGAAAATTATGGTTACAAAAAGGTTTGGATTCAAAGGAAAAAATACATTTCTGCATGCATAAGTACATATGCAGCATCTTTTTACAACTGTTTAAACCAGAAACGACTTCTACTGGGATCATACTAAAGCTGAAGAGGTAGTCCCGCAGCCCCTGGAAAAGCTGCATCTGCTTTAAGGAGCTACAGACAGGTTCCACAAGTTCTTAAATGCCTTTTGCTTTGAGTCTGAAATGTTGCATGGTCTTCATTCTCACAACAATATATTGAATTAAAAACACTGTTTAATGGGGCCACATAATTAATAAACTCTTCAGAATGCAAGGAATAGAGCTGATACAATGTTCTTGGATGAAATGTAAATATATGATTAAAATTCAGCATGTGTGACATCAGATTTAAGTTTTTTTTTGCTAATTCGTTATGCCCTTTAAAAGATTTTTTTAATTATATTTCTTCTTTTTATGTTAAATAATAAACTGTTCCAAAATATCTTTTAAGGATCAGTCCATATATATCCAAATATACAAGCAGTAGTGATATAGGTTGACGACATGACATACTTTACACCAGAATTAATACAATCAACTTGATTTGCCTTTCGTTTTCAAAAAAACAATGGATCCCTGTTTTTCTGCCTATACATGCGTTCATATACAAATAGCATTAATTCAGTTTCCCTTGTTTTCATTTAATTATTTACTCATAAAGAGCTCTTTTACATAGTGCAAATTAAAATAATGTAATACTGAAATTTAAAAAGAAAAGTCACATACTGGAGCTAAATTACAGTCACAAAATCTGGGTTGCAAAAATCCAAAGAGCCACTGCATTAGAATAAATGCATCTTTGCTTCCATCAGGTAGATTTTACAAGTTAGATCTAGAAGCTTTTCCCATACTTTCTAGGTTTAGTGAAAACAAATGACATTTGCTTCTAAATAAACATGGAATGGAATACAACACATGTATTTGTATGACAGGACCAAATCCAACAGTCTTGGGCAATGGTTCTTATAAATAAAATTTATATTAACAGACACATGCAAACAATGATTATATCTATAAGAAATTCTTTTATTTATCAAAATCTTGTATATATGTGTGTGTATATATATATATATATATATAGTGAGCTAAAAATCATTGCACAAAACATCTTGAAGCAGGTCACCATCTACTATATATTGCATTCAGCTTCTTATGGAAAGTTGTAAAAACTTACATTTTCTTGAAGCATAAACTAAAAACATTCTGAAAGCAAGGGTATAGACTAATTTGAAAGGTAAATACATTTTCTTACCCATGCTATACTTGGCTTTGGTGCATGTAGTTCTTTTCAGTATTTCATAAACCTATAGGAAAAATGTTACATAAACATCAGAGAATAAGTAGCTCCTTGGGAAATGGGAAATATTTTCTTTGTGTACCATTTCAAAGGCTAACAAGTGCAATGCAAAATATTAAAAATGTGAAAGTCCTACTATGAAAAACAATTATTTTGCACAACATCGAGAAATACCATTACTATCAGGTACTCCTTTTTTTCCCTAGGTATCCACAGTATCAATGAGTAACTAAATGGGCTATTATTTATTATTAAACCAATCCCTTTGATTACTTGTTCATATTGTGGAAGCATCCTATTAACCTTATTCAAAACAAGTTTATGCATTGTTGTGACTTTTATTTCTGACTATAGCAGTGTTTCTCAACCTTGACAATTTTAAGGCATGTGGACTTCAACTCCCAGAATTCCACAGCCAGTGTTGCTGGCTGTGGAATTCTGGGAGTTGAAGTCCACATGCCTTAAAATTGTCAAGGTTGAGAAACACTGGACTATAGGTTTCAGAGGCTGATAGTGCTCGTCTAAACACATAAAGCAAACATCACCCATTTATCAATTAGATTAGATGCTAATATTGGGTGGAGTAATATGTTTCCTTTATTCATTTGTATTCATTCATTTGGGCTACAAAAATTCAAATGAATCAAAGAGATTTAGAAATTCTTAAGTATGGTAATTTGGATTTTTGCAGCCCAAATCTGATAGTCCTACATTTAGAAACCTCTCCTAATCTATCACCTAGCTTACTCAGTTTTTATCTCATCTTAGTTTTAGAAGTCATTCCTTCATTGCAATACTGTATAATGGGCTGTTACTCCTTCTGACAGTTTCTGAGATCATCTCACCTTCGTCAAGAAAGAGGGATTGAAACAATATGTACATAAGAGACTTAGCTGACTAACTTCTAACTCTGAAGCTTGGATGTAGGAACATCTGGGGTTGGTGGTATGTGGATTTTAAAAAAAGGCAAGATACAGGTAGTCCTCAACTAAACGGTTTGTTTAATGCTGGTTCAAAATTATGATGGTTTCAGAAAAAGTGACTTTACAGCCTGCCCTTGAAGCTGCGATTGTTACACAACACAAACACACACACACACACACACACAGACACCAGTCATGTGACCACAAGTTTGGGCAGTTGGCAATTGGGTTACAAAACTTACAACGTTTCAAGCTTTTTGTGTCACTTTACCAAAATTTGAGGCCTTTCCAACCAGTTTCCAAAAACCAAAATCAATAGAGGAAGCTGGATTCACCTAATGCCTGTGGTAATTCACTTAAAGACCATGGTATAATTGGTCATAACATTGGCTCCGGTCATATGATGATTTACTTAATGACCACATTTCTTAGCAACCAAAATTCCAGTCCCAATTGTGGTCATAAGTCAAGGACTACCTGTAGTGTTGGCAGGAATGTGATTGAAATAAGTTCTTGTGCACGTTTTGCACACACAAGGCCTTGGCTGCATTGCTACAACTACATCTTTGCCCACCCCCATTCTTTGCAGACATTGTTAGTTGAATAGATGGGGCAGTTGAAAAATTAGATACCATTTATATCAGTATCAGATCATTTTGTTCAGTATAAATGTAGATAATGTAACCAGAAAACGTCATGTTTGCCAGGCACAGCAAATTGAATCAAGTATACATTGGACAACTGCCTGTAATAACTGCTTTCAATATAACTGAAAGTATTGACTAATAAGATACAGTTGGTACAAGCTCCGTATGACATGTGTAATTCATTCATATATTTATGATTGCAACCTTTCTGAAATAAAGATTAAAATTATTATAAATCTTCAAGACCTTTCCAGTCTAATGAGTCACCAAAGTGGCATATATAATCTCCAGGGCTAGGCACGCCTCTAGAAACAATCATATCTTTTTCCTATTTTGTTTTGCTTAATTAAGTCTTATGGATGGTGGTGAGTGAATAAGACAATAGTAGCCATACCTAGTAATTAGCTCTTACACAGCTGTGTTCCCAAGTCATGGAAACCAATTAAAAAGACTTACCACCTTTCCTTGCCTTTTTATTTTTGGGGGGGAGAAGGGGAGAAAGCATTCTAGACAAAAACAATATTGATAGCATAACCCAACTAATGTATCTTTAACAATTCCCAGTTAGTTCAGAAAACAGTGGATAACCTTGCATTTCACAGGGGTTTTTTGGAATGCAGAATTGTAAAAAACTGTATGAAATTGTATAACTATGAACATGTTAACTGTGTTAACAGGTTGCATTAGACAGTGACAAAAGTTTATTCTTATTGGGTCATAGCTATGTATGTATATATGTGGGTATACATGCCTTTACATGCCTTTATACATACATACGTCTGTCTGTCTGTCTGTCTGTCTGTCTGTCTGTCTGTCTGTATCTATCTATCTATCTATCTATCTATCTATCTATCTATCTATCTATCTATCTATCTATCTATCTGCTTTACAGAAAGCAGAAGAAACCTGATGTCTATAGATTTTTTTGATAGATATCTTATATCCTGCTCAGCTGTGAGTGTGATTATCAATTGTAGATTGACTGTACTCCTGTACAACCTGTGATTGTAATTCAAAATATCTGAATAGCAACACTTTGCCCATCCTCCACTTTCTATTTCTTAAGAAATTAAAACAACATATTCACATTTTCTTCCTTTTCCTTCCCTTCCTGAAATTTATATGCTATTCCTTGATGTATCTAAGGGGGTTTTCTGAGTTAAATGAAATAAAATCTATGTAGAAATAATTGTGTTTTCCCTAATGTGAGGGATTTATGGAAAAATCAATTCTCATAAATTCTATATGGTAGCAACTGCCATTCATTAACAATGTAAACTCTTCATAGCTAAAGTAAAAAAAAACTTTTTAAACATAGGTTTTAATAAAATACATTTGTTAATAATATTAGCTGGCCTGATTTGTCAAAATAAATGGGAGGAAAACAGGGGACAAAACAAACCAGCAATAGAATAATGAAACAATCTTAGGGCATTATATGTTCTTCAGATAAGCAAAGTGGGAGTTGGAAGCAGAATTTATTATGGTATTTGGTATAGGATTACTGATGACAGATTAGAATATGGAGGAAGATGCAGGAAGTACACAAAGGCAATAACATTCCTCATGCAATTTATACAGATTCCTTGGTGCTATAAAACTGACAAAAGGAATCTACTACAAGCTGAATATTAATCCACAGCAACTTGTAGTTGGCTCTGGGTATTGGAACTTCTTCATAATGCAAATATATGTTAAATAATCTGAGAAATAAAGCCTTTAGTTGCATCCCTAAATCACTTACTACCGAAGATTCATGAAATACACCTAAGCTTATTCCTTGTGAATAGGCACAGGAATGCCCTAAGGAATGTTAATGTTAAGCAGTAGTTCAGACAGGAGTTATTAAGAGGAATTCTGGGCAAACATTTTGCAGCTGAACTGGTATGCCATGATATTGCAACATTTTCAGGGAGTCATGTGACAATGTAGAGCAGAGGCATTTGTAACAAGAGGGGAAAGGGCTAAAATAGTTTGCACAATCATTGATTGAAGATCCTTCCTATGTTCCCCTCTGTAAACAACTAATACTGGAATTATTAGTATCATTGCAAATTATCAAATTGCAAATTATCAAATTTCCACAGTGTGTGTGTGTGTGTGTGTGTGTGAGAGAGAGAGAGAGAGAGAGAGAGAGAGAGAGAGAGAGAGAGAGAGAGAGAGAGAGAGAGAGAGAGAGAGAGAGAGGAGAGAGAGAGAGAGAGAGAGAGAGAGAGAGAGAGAGAGAGAGAGAGAGAGAGAGAGAGAGAGAGAGATTACTTCTACAGACCTGGGCACTGTCTGTTCACAGGAACAATAGAGATGAATCATAGAGTAGTAATGCGACACAGGAAACAAATACAATAGAGATCAATGATAGAGCTGTATATAACGTAAATGTAACACCCATAACGCACAACTTCCAAAATGAGTTTTAAAAAGATAATACAGGAAAAAATTAGTCTTTCTGCAAGATTTTTACTTATTTACTGAGAGCAGTTGCTGCTAAATCATACAGTTGGCACTTCAGAAGCATTTCCAGAATTTAAGAATGGAAGACTTTTCAATAATACAGCCTCTATATTACAGTTCTTAAGGGTTACATCTTTGTTAAACCTTGGTGGCAACATCACTCTGAAAAACCCTGAGGGGAGAGGGGATTAAATCGGGCAAGATAAAGCATTATGATCCAAGGCCCATCCCTTCTTCATATATTGGATTAGAGTGCCATTTTCATCATCTTGCCTGTTCTGATCGCCTTCAAGTCATGCCCTTTAAGGTAAAGTTCAATTTTCAGGGCTATCACTAACGCTATTGACCACAGAAGAGGATCAAGCAAGGCTCCATACTAAACAATTCCTAATCAAAGTTCATTTTAATTCTAAGGTAGGCCAGCTCAACCACACAGTTTTTCAATCCCTAAAACTTTTTGGGGGATAAATTTCTGCCCTGCTATATGTAGATGATACAGCAATACTCCTCAAGGATTCCTACTGGCTTTCAAAGAGCAAGGGGGGCTTAGCTCAGGACTGAAAGGAAAACTTGCTCAAACTTAAGTATCAGAAAACCAAAATCATGGCATTTTCCTGAGCCTCAAGACCTGCTAATAGAATGCAGATGGTCACAAGCCTAAGGCAGTGTCATACTTCAATTATTTTGAGATAGTTTTTCACTACCAGCAATAGGAAATTCATGGAGATTATATTGCTTTCAGTGCAGAGGAGCTCATTCTTAAATATCTTAGAACATATCCATAGCTCCTAAATTGTCTGAAAAGAGTTGTTTACATAGTTTCTTTACAATTGGATTCATTTTCTTATTTGCTCCACTGAAGCTTAAACAAAACTTTTAAGAGCAGCCCTTCAAATCCCAAACAGTATCTCCAATGCCACTCTGTGACCCCAAGATAGAGGCTTTAGACTATCTCTTCCACTGGACTCACATGATCAGCAATTATTTGCAATTCTATCTGATATTGATAGTAGATATTAAAATCTCACTCTTGAGCCTTTCTGTGTATTTCTACTTGGCATAAACTACAGGTTACTTAACAACAATGGTAATTGGAACTTAACAATTCCATTGCTAAGCAATACAGTTGTAAAGCTAACTTCACTTGCTTGCATTGCTCAGCATTGGCAATCCTGGCAGTCACCATTGCCATCATTAACTAAAAATCATGGCTCATTAAGTGTGAACCTCATGTGACTTCAACTAGCTACTTCTTGTTGACTTCCCACAAAATCAATAAAATAAAATGAAGAAACTGGTTGGAAGTTGCAAATTCTGGGCAGCTTGCAAGCAGGTGGAGGGTGGGTGATTACTAGACTGAGGCAAAGGATGCTCTTGCAAGTGTATTTGGGCTGGAGAGGGCTTCTGCAGTGCCCCACAAATGTCTGCAGATTACAAGATCCCTAGAATCTTGTACTCCGTAGGGGACTCCTTGGGAGAAAAAGCAGCAGGAATGATTTGTAGCCTTTCCTAGTGGCTTCCCCTTTGATTCTGCTTGTAAAAAGTTAAGAGGCAAGCTAGGAACAAACCATAGTTAGATTCTAACTAATCATCTTTAGCTGTCAGAATGTCTTCAGCCATTATACAAAGCCACTAACTAATAAACTATGTTTGCTTTGGCTTTTTGTTCCTCTACTTATTTTTTTTTATTATGATGAAAATTTTTATTAAAGCAATCAACATTAATCATAATAGCATACTAAAAAGCAATCAACATAAATCATGAGATACAACAGTAAGTTATAGTCTTTGTATATTTATTTTATTTTTTGTGTTATCATTTGTTTGCAATTGATTATTTTTTTTCTTTTTTTCCCTTTTTTTAAGATAAAAAATAAAATGCATATTTTAGATTGACTAGTAGATACAGAGAACTTTTTCTGAATTGAGAGTCATAATTCAAAAGAATAGTGGGCTGGGACAAGAACTCTATTTTATTTCATTTACATTTAATTAACATTGAACAGTATTCTACTCTATACTCACATATTTAATGAGTTTTCTCTTCTATCAGATTAAAAATTAAGATATGATGGAGAGATGCATGATATAGTTTTTCATATAGTGGATTATATAGAAATCATGAAAACAGCTAAAGAGGAACATTATATTACTCTAATATTTTATAAATACATACTTACTATGGTACTTCTAGTTTTGCTATCAAAAAAGAGCTCTTTATCAGAGAGGTCAAACCTATGAAAATATTAGAGAAGAAAAAGAAAAAATGAAATAAAAATGAATAAATATAAAGTAATATACAACAGAAACATATTGTTTGGTCAAAACTTTATTTCAACAAAGTCTTCAGAAAGTTGCTATTCTTCTTCTGAAGCCTCAGAGTTCAAAAGCTTTCAGCTATTAACGTATGTCTAACCCATTGCATGTAGGATATTATGTTTAATCTCAACTATTCTTGCTGCTTTCTAGATAATGTAGATATATTGCTTGAGCCTACAATTCTGATGATATCAAAACATTGCTTTTCAAGAAGAAATGCACAGTAGAATCATAAGGGGGTACATATGACTTTATGAGAAATATCCTGTAATGATTGCTAAACTGAATACTGTCACATGGAGGCCGAATTAGAATATAAAAAATGTCCTGCTTGATCAGATCCTTGGCCCATCTAATCCAGCAGTCTATCTGGACGTCTGTACAAAGAAGTCCACTAGTCTCTCAGTAGAAGTTCATATGCTTTAATTGATTGCATGCTGTTATTCCTTGTAATACAAGTTTTTTGAACTTATGGTTTGCTTTTCTCATGGTTTGGATTGTATTCTGCTTGTGGTAAAGATATTACAAGACAAGATGGCCATAGAATGTGATGCCGCTTGGATGTTTTCTCTCTTGAACCACTTTTGGGAAAGTGTGGCATACACACTAATGAGTTTTTAATAAAGAAAAAAGAAAAAGCAGCCACATCAGCTATCTACCATTCTTTTATTAGTCTTAGCTTTGGGAGTTCAACTATTTGTATCTAGCTACTTGCATGTCTTTAGAAGTAAGCCTGGCTGGATTCAGTTGGCTTATTTCCCAATCGGTCTGGACAGAACTACAACCTGAACCTGGAATCCTGTATCTGTTTACTTGGGGCGTCTCTTGAACTCAGTGGGGTTTAACTTGCATGTGGGTATAGGATTATTCCATAAGTCCTTAAGGGAATTCATCATGACAAAAATCTTTCATGACCTAGACAAGATCCTGTTTATTTGGAAAAATGATAAATTTAGTGCAAATTGTATTCAAACACAACCCCACATATTTCTATTAATATTCACATATTTGAGCTTAATGCTATTCCCAGGGGCCAATTCTGTTGTAAATGACATTAATTAAAACCAATGAACTTTGACTTACAAGTGTTGCTTCTCCCTTGAGAAAGGATAGGAAAGTCGTTTCATTGTCTGATGCTTATGTTCTGCTACTTTAGGTTGAATGGGTTCTGTTATTTTTTGGATTACAGAATTGATCTTTTTCAAAAGGCCATGAGGTTGATGAATTTGATACACCTAAGGATTGAAAAGAAGTGTGTTTTTTTAAAAAAAATCGTACTTCATTTAAATCATTTGTAGAACATACCAAGTATTAAAAGAAGTACAACTTTTAAATGGGATAATTAAAATTAGAAAATTACTATGGGTGGTGGTGTCCAAATGTTGAAATGAAGGTTCATATAAACGTGGAATCATAGGTACACAAATTTTATGCAGTTACAGTTCTAATCATGACAGAATGGCTTCCAACAACAAAAATTGGAGGATAATTTCCATATTATATAAACTTTCTGTGAGCAAAAAACAAAACAACTTTTTGTTTGTAACGTAGCCCCCATTACATTATACAAAGTTCTGCTTCCAGCACCTTGTCCTTGCTGGTTTGGATCATATTACTTTCATTTTTCTGGCCAATGAGCCTCAATTCCTTCTGATCCCCTTAATTCAGATTTTCTAAAAATGATGGATGAGTTACTTTAAATTTGGAAATATAATTAAAATAAATAACATGATAAATAGAAATTGATCAGAAACTGTTACAAAATTCAAGCCTAATGTTTAATTTTAGTTTTACTTAAAATAAATTACTTTGTACTCTAAGGCTGTCTCTTCTTCCATTAGAGACATTTCCCTCCAGTGTCTGGGTTCTGCACTTAGTATGTCATTAAATATTGATCCATTTCTCAATTTTGCACCCTGAACAGGTACAGAAACATCTTTCAAAAGCCTAATATTCAATCATATAATATTCTATGGTGACAATGGGCTTTTAGAATTGTACTTCAAATATTCATTAGAAATTAAAGCTAGATTCTACCATTCTTTTATTCTTGTAATTCACATACCCATATCTATATATAGAATCATAATTTCACCATAATATAGCCATTAAAATAATTTACTTTGCAAACTTTCTGTAATGAAAGAAATATTTGACTGAAAATACAGAAATAATCTTATTTATATAGACCAGGGGTGTCAAACTTGCAACATCACATGACGTGTTGTGATGTATCGTGACTTTTTTTCCATTGCCGGCAATGGGGTAGGCGCGGTTTTGCCATGATGCATCCGGCCCATGGGCCGGCAGTTTGACACCCCTGATAGACTAGAATGTTTTAAACAGTTTGTTGCACCTAGTGGTCATACTCAGTTGTAACACAAAGTTATAATCGATAGGCTCACTCATTACACAAAGCCCCAAACCTATTATGTTTGAACTAGGGCAGGGGTGTCAAACTGCCAGCCCATGGTCCGCACACATCACAGGGAAACCGTGCCCACCCCATTGCCGGCAATGGGAAAAAAGTTCCGATACGTTGCGTGGCGTCACGTGACGTCGTGAGTGTGACATGTCTGAACTAGGGTATTAAGTAAATTCACTGAATTCAATGGGACTTAAATAATGATATGTTAGTCATGATTTCATTAAATTTATTCTTACTATGATGATCCATCTCATCCTCTCACAGGATCCTCTAGAACTGTAGTTTCATAAATTATGTCTAGGAAAGAAGAAATTTAGCAAACTTATGGCATACCAGCTACACTTATTTATGTCTGTAGAATAACTAATGGCCTTGTTTGCTTTAGTGTAGTCATATTTTTTAAATCTGCTTTATTTATCTTGTTGAAATTTTTCTCAAGCAAGTGCTGTTTTTTTATGTACCATATGTCAAATTGTCATTCTAAAGGCTGTCTTGAATGCCAAGGGTCTGACATAAAATCTAACATTTTAGATCTCAACATGCATCTACATTGAAGACAACAGTGGTTTTATTTGTGGTGAGATCAGAAAAAGATAACAAACACTTAATTGCAGAAGACCCCTGGCTACCTTGTACTTCCCAAATATTCTGAACTATTATTCTATATATCATATAGAGTAATGGTCAATAGTCAGAGAAAATTCCAGTTCTGACCAAAGAATATCAGCTTGCACATCGTTAATATCAGTGACATTAGCACTCTAGGATTGGCGGAGTGGGATGGCTGATGGCAACAGAAAAAAACCTGCAGCTGAATCAAAAGCAAACACAGGCAGCCTGTCTTATGCATGATTTTTGGAAAGGCATGTGATAAATATTTATAAGATTAACTACAAAATGGCACCAACTATGTCTACATATCTTTTAAGGAACAAATTTCTGCAATGAAGTGCAATACATGCATAAACATTTATATCTTGCAGCATTACACTTCATACATTGCTCTATAAATTGTGTCACACACTGTACCAAGAGGTTTAGTTAAATAACCTGGTTCTCTTACAGGCAGACAATTTTAATTTATGAGGAGACTATGAAAAGAAGTTAATGTCATGTCATTTAAATGTTTAGACCTCCTGATGTTAAAAGAATACTAAAACTAACCTTTTTTGTGGGCATCTTCAGTTTCATAAACTCTGCTTCGCGGCACAAAACATTCCAAGGAGCATGAATTTTTATAAATCCAAGACCATGTATTTTTGTCTTTAAAAAAACAGACAGAAAAAATAAACCTTTAAACCAAATAAACATAAAAGCACCATTTGTTCAATTTCATTTATATTGCGCTGCGTGTGTTTCTTCTTTAAAAAGAGAAAATAATGATTATGGGGCAAATAAAGGAAGACTGATGGAAGATATATGGACCAGGTAACGCATTTTGGCAGAAATAAGCAAAACCCAGTCTAAATAATATGTCTTAAATAAAGCTCTCGAAATCAACACTAACATTAAATGGTACTCTTTTCAAATGAAATATTGCTACTATAAAAAGTTACTAACCTAAATCTATCAGTTGAACATTGTAATATGACAATTCACCAGAAACATTTGACTACAATTTATTGTTTACCCTTTACAGAGGTTCCACTCACTGTAATTAAAATTTTACTTTATGCTCAAATTAATTAACATCTTCAAATTCGTTGTCTAATTGACAAGATGATTGTTTTAATATTAATCATTTCAGATACATCAGGCCCTTTTATCATCCAATGTATTAGTGCTAATGGAGTTCTTGGGCAATCCACTTGAGAATCCTACAGATTTTTGTTTTTCAGGCAATTAACCAAAATCTGTGCAACTTAACCCTTCTAAGAAGACAAGTTCCAGAGCTAAGATCTCTTTTCTGTCTTCGATTTGATTGCCATTACTCCTGTGCTAGTTTACACAAGCATACAAACTTGTTTTCATACTGCTGCCCTGAACACCTGCTTACTAGAAATACATTACCCAAGAGACATAAGTAGCTGCCAATCTCAATATGGCAGAGCTTCAAAAACATGTATGGTATTAACTTACTTCATGAAGGAGAATTTAATCAATTTAATATATGCTTTCCTTGAAACAAGCTTTTACTTTTACTTTTAAAGTCAGCAATAAGGTTTCAGTGACAGCCAACCACACAATTACAAGGAATTCTTTTGCCACATATGTCATTTTATTTTCCTGTGAACATCACCAGACATTTGCTTATGTTTTTGATGTCACATTTTGCTGAGTAGTGTCTTACCATATAATTCGATTCATGCTTAGTTGGAAGACAGACTCGTTGAATTCAATGATTCAATTCAATGATTCAATTCAATCTTATAGACTCAGACTTATACTCTGACGTTATTATAGAATTACAGTACTGAATTCTAATGCTCTAAGTTTTTCCTGGGATTAGGTCTTATAGAATACAGTAGGGCTTACATCCATATATGTATTCAGTTGTACAACTGGTATATCAAAATGACTTGAAACAAACTATTTGACTGCTCATATGTCACACTGAATTCACTGAATTCACTGAAGCTTCTTTCCATGTAAGCATTTATAAAATAAATGCAACATTATAAATAATCTCTTAATATTATATTCAAAGAAGTGGGTTATTTCTTTTTAAACCATTGTCATAATTCTTTATTTATTAAATATTATTAGTATTGCCTTCAAGTCAACTTTTGATTCCAAGTGACTGCCTGGACAAATACCTGCAGTTTTCTTAACAAGGTTTTATAAAAGTGGTTTTTCATATTCCTGGGGCTGAGAGAGTGATTTACATAGGATCTGGATTGATTATAAAAAGGTATTTGATTCACTGATTCATTGTTATACTATTGAATCATTATATGTTTGGAAACAACCAATATCAATAAAAACATTAGAATGTTTATAGAAAAAGAAATGGAACAATGAAAGTCAGAATTGGTGGTTGGAAGTAAAAAAGACAAGCTTGTCAATATTAGGAGAAGCATCTTCCCTTATCTCCCTTATTATTTATCATTGCTATACTCCTACTTATTATTTATCATTGCTATAGTCCTACTTATTATTTATCATTGCTATAGTCCTACTTATTATTTATCATTGCTATAGTCCTACTTATTATTTATCATTGCTATAGTCCTACTTTCAGTGATTTTTGAAGAAAACAAATCTTGGTTATCAAATTGTAAGAACTAATAAAATCTCACATTTGCTTTATATAAATGATCTGAAGCTTTATGAAATACAGTTATTAACAAGCAATATAAGAATTTTTAGCGCAATGGTATTTGGCCTGGAGAAATGTGCAGTAGCAATAAATGGAGGTAAAATCATGAATAGTAATGGAATTTAAATACTGAATGGCTAAATCATCAGCAGCCATCAGGATGGAGCCTAGAAGGATCTGGGCCATTTACAGTTGGATAACATCAAGCATGGACAAGTTAAAAATGTGATTAGTAAAGCATACCTCCAAAGTGTAAGAACATTGCTAAAGAAAAAATTAAATGGTGGAAACACCTTCAAAGCTTTAATTAATTAATTTATTTAAAACATTTATATAGCTGCCCATTTTATACCAAACTCCCAATGAAGAATTAAAATAACATAAAAACCATATTAAAACTATTTAAACCATAAGCAGTAAAAACAAAAACGTGGCACCAAGTCAAGCTATTGACAGTTACCAATACTTAGTCCATACCTGTGATACGATACACTGCTAGAATTATTAACTAGATGCAAGTTGAACTAGACACTTTGGACTGAAAAACAAGAAAACTGATATCGATTCATTATATATTAAATCCCCATCGTGATATCGACACATTATACCTGCCTGCAGAAACGGAGGCAAGGTTTACTTCAAGTCAAATAAACTTCCAAAGAAGAAAAGCATGCACTAATTACATAAAAACAGCCAAGAATGAGCATTCATGCAAGTTAAAAATTGGAACTCATTGAATATGCAGGAAACACAACATGAATATCAAAATAATATAATGAAAACACAAAGAGAATGCTGGCAAGGAATAGTATTAAATTTGTACAAAATATTAAGGGGAAAATGAATTGAGATAACACCTGGCAATAGCTAACAACTGAAATATTAAAGAAAAGAAACTGAAGGCTTGATTTTGGCTGCTCAAGAGCAAGTTAATTGAACTAAGGTAGAGGAAATCTCTAAGCTACACCAACAACCCGCTAATGCATTTGAAAGTCTTGATGCTTATAGTCAGCTAGACCAAAATAGATAATTGATTGATATTTTAATTTAGCTAGCAGATATATTAGGCCAGCAAACATACTGTGTTCCAAATATACTTTTTTTCTGGAATAGATATATCACACTGAATAATCAAAGATTCATATAACTTTCACCCAATATAAAATGAAAGCTCCTATACTACTTACTTTTCCCTTACTACATGGGAGGTCTGGCATGATAATTATTCCAATGTCAGGTAAATTAGAGTTACTCGTGTTGAAATGCATATGCCTAAGGTTTTCTGTTTTAATTAACCTGGCATTGTTTCATTTATATCTTAATTATTATTCAAGATGTTTTATTTAACAGCTATATTATACTACCAATTTCTAATCACAACCTAATTACATTTTGGAGCCCAGCATTTAATTTAGAATATCTGCTAAAAAGTTCCCATGAATAAAGTTAAAAGCTAAAATAGTAGTATCAATATTTCTTTTGCACAGAGACTTGAAATTCCAATAATCTTTAGAAACAATGACATGAGTAGTCTGTGGTCCTTTTGAACAGTTTTCCTTAAACATAGGAAAGTGTTACTATGAAATTCTAAATACAGATGAATCTTTTTGTTTAAAATTGTCTGCCCTATTCCTGTATGCAACACGATACAAATTATGTTGCTTAAAGGATGCAGAATGTCCATCAGCACCTTTCATCTGTGAAAACTTACACTGTTGAACAGATACAGTATGTTACGAAACCAATCACTTATTGGTTTGGGTTGGAAAATATAATTTAAATTTCCTCATTCTCTTCCTTTCAATAAAGTTTGACATGCATTGATTGTAGGACAATCTTTTTCTAAATTTGTGGAAATTAAGATGTGATTCTAAATGCCGTTGGAGTTCTTATCATACTTCTAAGATTATTTATACTTTACCTTTATTTACAACATTTATTAGGTGCCTATTTTAACATAAGGTAAGTCTGGGAGGTTTACAGTCATTAAAATATGTCTATACGTATACATAGAAATATAAATAAATTAAAATCAAACATTAAAATCTAAAGACATGTGGGGAGGGTGGAGATGGAGTGGGAGGAGATGGGATCTGCTGTTACTCAATCAACCACCTTCCTGGGCTGTTCCCCCAATGGGGCGCCAAGCCAACTGTCAGAGATACATTTTTAGGCCCAGAGGGCAGCAGCCACAGCGGAGAAGGCCCCCCTCCTAGCGTCCGCCAGCCGGAATAATCAGGCTGATGAAACCTACAGCATGCCTCTTCTGCCAGCACAAGTGGGACAGGTCAATCCCAATGGGGTGAGACTGTCCCTCAAATAATCTGGTAGGATAGATTTATATCTGCAACAGCATTAGCTTTTTAAGCTCTATTTAAAAGAAAGCATTTTAATTAATTTGTTTACCTCTAACACTTAAATCATTCTTAGAAAATGGCATTTTTCAGCCCTGCATGTTTAAAACTACAATATTTTTTTCAATCCATAAGATTTAATTCAATGATGTACAGGACAAAACAATGAGGTTCATTTTATATCTTCCATATAAGGCCTGAACGTATGATCAACATCAATAATTTGGGGATATGGTTTGAGTAAGCTTAAGATAATGGATTAAGAACATAGGACTTAACTATCAATATGTGTTTAGAATTTTGCCAGTAATACAACTTTTAAAGACATAGCTTTCGTCATGAAATGACAACAAACTTTTATTTAATGTAAAGACATTTCTATCAATGATGGAATGATTCTCCCTCCCTCCCTCCCTCCCTCCCTCTCTCTCTCTCTCTCTCTCTCTCTCTCTCTCACACACACACACACACACACACACACACACACACACACACACAATCTCACATCTGGACACATACCAAACTTGACAGGGCATTATCATTGTATACATGTGGCCACATGAATGGACTAGTTGTTTTGGATTATATCAAGGCTTGTATAAAATAGGGAAATTTATAGGAATAGCATCATAGTTTATTATAAGAGAATTTATAGCAGTCTGAATTAGTTGGGGTCCTAAAGAAAAGGAAACAAATCTGGCAACATTAAGCAGATTTTCAGAGAAAACTTGTAAAAGTGTGTATTTCTACAGGCATTCTACTGGGATTAGAGTGTACTGGGATATTTCTACAAAATCCTTATTTTTTTTCTTATTTTAGTAAATATGACTCTTGTTTTTTAGTTACTCATCTTCACCCTTGCGTAACTTTCCTTGCAAAAGGCCACTGGCAGAGAGGGACACATCCCTTTGGGGAATAATACTGTTAAGTCAAAATATACTTCCGTGGGAATCTCTCTATTTGTTTTGGAACTCTGCCCCTTGAAGAAAAGCATATTCTCCCACCTATTTATCTCTCTATTGTACAGATTCATACATGGGCTGAAATGACTATGAGCTAAGGTAAATTCATTTGAACACAACATTAGAAGTCTGCAATACTGTCCTTTATTTGCATGAATTATTCTTTCAGAACTAAAATCATTGCACAGATAGAATAGTAATTCCATGGAAATGGTCATCTATCTTAAAATCATGACATTATCATGACATCGCTATAAGTTGTGGCTTTGTCTCTAAATTCAAAGTTTTCCAGTGAAACTAAATCCACGCCTATTCAGGACCAAAAGAAGAAAATGCTTTTTTCTGAAATGTGTTGAATTGTCCTCCTGTGAAGAAAGACTCCACTAACTGAGCCTCCTTAGCTTGAAGTAACAGCTAGTTGGTATAGTGCAGGGGTTCTCAACCTTGGCAACTTTAAGACTTGTGGACTTCAATTCCCAGAATTTCTCAGCCAGCAAAGCTGGCTGAGGAATTCTGGGAGTTGAAGTCCACAAGTCTTAAAGTTGCCAAGGTTGAGAACCCCTGGTATAGTGGTTCCAGGCTAGAAACCATGAGTTCTAGTCCTGGCTTAGGCACAAAGCTAACTGAGTGACCTTAGGCCAGTCACTTTCTTCAGCCCTAGGAAGGAAGCAATGGCAAAAACCACTTCTGAAAAACCTTGCCAAGAATATTACAGGGACTTGTCCAGGCCGTTTCGGAGAATTAGACACAACTGAATAGAAGCGAAAAAAGAAGATAAAAGAAGGTAATAACATGATAATTGTATACAAATTCATTCATGTCAAGAGATAATAGGCAGAGAGGAAACTTTCCCCTTTTTTACAGTGTTAGAAGTTTAAGGTATCCACCAAAATTAAATACAATCAGTTTCAGGACCAACAACAGAGAATACCACAGCACAAAACTATGGAATTGGCTACCAGTAGTTTTAATGGTAGCCAATTTCTGCCATTTTAGAAGTGGACAGAAGAGATTGATGGAAGAATAGCCTGTGAATAACTACTCACTGATTGGCTCTTTACCAGATCATGAAATATAGACAATTTACCATGCCATGGTGATTGAGAAATGATGGGGTTCTCTATACTCCAGTTCAGCCTTGAGCTTTCCAAATGCATCTAGTTGGCTATGGTGTGGCCTGGAACATTAGACGACCTGGGTCTATGATTTGATCTACATGTGTCTTTCCTATGTTCCTATCTCTGTAAATCTGGAACTTAAAATATGTAATATAAAAAAGATTTTAAATAAGTTTTTATAGCCTATTTAGAATCTTTTATACTTTCTACCTAGTATAACCCAATGAACTGTTGCAAAACCTGAATATAATGGGAATATGAGAATCTACGTTCAGTAAATTTAGTATTGTCTCTTTTCCCAAGTTTATTAAATGTATTATGAAAGATATACAGTATTACAAACCATGAATGATGCACAAGACACTATCACTACTACTATGTTTTACTGTTCCATCTGGATATGGACCAGATGTATTTTTTCTGCTTCCTTCTATTGCCAAAGCTTCTTTTTGTAAGCAAGCTGAAAACATTGTTATTTATTTTAGCAATGGCACTCTGGTAGACTAACTCTAATTCATTTGTATGCATATGTTTTAATATTTTTTGTATTGTTTTAGTACATAACTTGCATTTTAAATTCTATATAGGAAATGTTAATATTATATAATGTGGGAATGATAGGCAAAACATGATAGGCAAAATAAAAATATTGTAAATGAATAACACGATCTTGCAAATTAGATTAGATTCTGTCTTCTTATATGTTAGGGTTAACATGGGTTTCAATTGAAAAGAAGTACAGTACTCCTCAACATGAAGCATTACATTTGAATTAAAGATTCTATTAAAAAAATTATAACCAATACCTGCCCATTAGTTGTCCCAGATATACACAGATTATGCCTCAACTGATCAAAGACAGAAGCAAACTGGAATTAAGGAGAAACTTCCTGACAGTGAGGACAATCAGCCAGTGGAATAGCTTACTCCCAGAAATCGTGGGTGCTCCATCACTGGAGATTTTTAAAAAGAGACTGGACATTCACCTATCTGAGATGGTATAGGTTCTCCTACTTGAGCTGGACTAGAAGAGGTCCCTTCCAGCTCTATTCTATTCTATTCATCATAATTTAATCTCTCACATGACACATGGATTTAGTTGTACCACCAGAAATTCCTGCCATTTGAGAAAAATGCTGCTTTATTACTATTATTTTGCTTTTTTTCTTCTTTTAACTATACCACATTTTGCCTAATTTCTTTAATGAGTTAGGAGGTACCTTTAATTTTTCAAAATTTCTAAAATCATTGCTCTTTGCTCAGGCTCTAAAAATTTGCCTGTCTAAATGCTGCAATGCTAACTGTCCCAAAAGATATTGAGACTAATTCCTGGTAACTACATGTACCAGTCTATGTACATATTTTGACAATACAGGAACTTTTTCCTGCTTCCCTTGGGATTTTCCCATCAAACATTAGCTAACTTGGCCCTGTTTACCCTTTTCTAGATCAGTCAAGGTTTCCCAGCTGCTGTCACCTGGTCCATTGTTGGCTGAATGCTAATAACATTCAATAACTGGATAGTATATATTCTATTATCATGTTTTGATAGGAGACTTTGAAAAAAGCTTAAGGAAAGCTCGTCAATTTTTCATTTTAAAATGATCACTTGAGAAAGTCATGTGCCCTTATACAGGTTTGTTAAATATAATGTCTCTAATAAAATAGTGTTCAATTTGCATTTTTGTACAATCACTTTTAAGAGGAAGTCCATTATATAAATAAAGTTGTCAATAAATGAAACCAAACATAATGTATAATATTTTGTGTGAATAAAGGCTACATGTTTGCATTTATATGCAAACAGAGTTTGAACGTGGTATTCGTAGTATGTATGTATGTATGTATGTATGTGTATGTATATGTATATATGTAGATGTAATAGATAGACAGATAGATGAAAAAACTGCAGTCAGCAAATATTACCCCATAGAAAGCTATATATGATAAAGAATGTCCATGCAATGCAAATGTTCCTTCTTGTAGCTTGATAAATATAAAATATGGATGCCCAGGACCACATGAAAAATACATTATATTAAAGACTAGTTTCCAAATATGTTAGAAAAAAATGCTTAATTGCATGGGAATCTATGAAGGCTTTGAAATTCTCAAGAACTTTTTAGCAACTAATCAATATAGTAATTATTTTTATATGCACAGTAAAATAAAAGGAACAAGAGTAATTACATCTTCATCTCTTTCTAGCTCAAGACCAGCCTGCATAAGATTGCTTTCATATTCTTCTCTGCGGAATCTCTTGTCATCTTCATGATAATCCATGTGAGGTACGCTTTCATCCATGCTAAGCTGCCCTCCTTTTCCAGGAAGTGGTTTATCTTGCTTAACACTTCGAGGCGCCAAATCATTGAAATGGATTCGCCGAGTGAGTGTCCTACTAAATGAGGACTTCTTGTAGTGGTAAACCAGAATATAATCCACTTTTCTTTTCCCATCTCTAAAAAAAAGTCCATATTTGCAGTTGGCATCTGGATCTTGTGACAATGAATTTAATAGCTGTAAATGAAATGAAAGAGATTGAAATAAATGTTGACATTAAACATGAAAATAGTTAAGGATTAAATAGTTATTTTTAGGCACAGCAAAGATCATGGATAAACTTGCCAGACTGTAAACTTACAAAACACTGCACTTTAATATTTAAAACTTTGTTGATGGGCCAGGGGCCTGAAATGGTAAACAGAACAAACAAGTAATAAGCCATCTGAGGTAACAGATGATTTCACTCATTTGTTTTGCACAGTACACTGGCTTTATGAAATCTCTGTATGTTAAGATCTCAAGTTACTACATCCTGAAAATCATTAGCCTATTTTCTACTAAAGATACAGATCGTGTTGTGTGCTTTGGGATTTTTTTGTTTAATACTGTCTTAAACATGGATTGAGATCACGTGCTTTACTCTACAAGGGATATTTGTCTTTTTACTATTGACAAATAGATTAATGTTATATTCAAATATTTGTCACTTTTCTTCATCATCTGAAAAAGAGATCAGTTTTAATAGAGAATGAAAGAAACCAGCTGGTCATATAGCCCAGCCAAAAAAGGTCCATGGACTTCGGCCAGTAAGGGACCAAGGTTCAGTTTTTGCTTCATTTGTGATTCTTTCTCATGGAAAATTAAAATGGAAATACAACTGTCATTCTACCCCCTGCAGTTTCATGATAACTGGAAGTAGTATTGCAATTAAAGTTGCATTTTTTTCAAAAGATATATGCTTTTAAAAATTAAGTTTCTAAGCAAAAAATGTAAGACTTATGGGTCCTAATTTATCTTTCATTAAAAGTATTTGTTGCTTATTTGTAGATCATGATTAAGGAAACCATGGCTTAATATAATATGTGGCCACATTTAGCGTGGATAAACCAAGTTTACTCAGAGATGTATAGCAGGAAGTCTATTTGATTTACAATTCCTAAAACAATCACAACACTTAGGATTGTTATTTTATCCCCTCAAACTCACAAACTAAAATGTAGGTCACAGGATAGAACTTCTAAACAGAAGATAGCTTTCAAAATGCTGAAGTGTCAAGTGCTACATAAATAGATGCACCTGTAAAAACTTTTGCAACTCACTACATTAGGAAAATTTGATACCTTAGCATCACCATATGACTAAAAAGATTGAGTTACTCTGAGCAGTGAAAATTCATGCTGATGTTTCAGATTGGGAATGCCACTTATAAACCTACTTATCCTTAATTAAACAAAGTATTTCAAATCATTACTTTATTAGACTGTGAAAAGAAAGAAAACTATCAATGCTTCCAAGTTTGCATGTGTGGTCTTTCTCCAGAGACCATTTTTAATATCTTGGACTGAGGCATAAAAAAAGATGCTTCCTTTTTTAAGGGAAAAAAAGTTTAATCCATTTTTTGTGCTTTTTGACAAAGATACCCTGACCTTTTGAATTTGTGAAGTATTTTTGTTTAAGAACTTTAGTAAGTTTTAGTATATAAATTCTAGCTAAAATGACTAAATGTCTTTACAATCTGGAGTAATAGAATTAACTAGGTTTCTAAGAGTAGGCTGGTCCACTATAGAAAATTGCATATAGACAATTTAATTTTTTTAGTGATCGATTAAATCTAATATAGACTTCAACTTTGTTTCTTTGCTATATTTTTATTTCTTCTTTTTATAGTGTCTACATTTATGACAAGGGACATAAAGAACAGGTTTTAAAGAATTTCAATCTTTTTATTCAGGATGTGTGCCTGTTTATCTGTCTGTCTTTGTGTGTGTGTGTGTGTGTGTGTGTGTGTGTGTGTGTCTATGCTGAGGTTTTCGCGGGTGTTTGTATGTAGGTCTTTGATTATTTGGGTTTTCTCCTGCATAAAATTGGAAGTGTCTTGGCAACGTTTCGACGAAGTCCCATTTGTCATTTTCAGGCTGGTGTTTTCGGCTTTGTGCTTCTAAGAGCAATGATTGTAGCTATTTCTTCCTTTTAACTGCCAGTGGGGGTATGAACTGATTGGGTGGGAGCTTGGCTGTGTTCTGATTGGGTGGAGGTGTGTTCTGATTGGTTAGGGGCTTGCCTGTGCTCTGATTGGATGGGGGGTTGGCTGTGCTCTGATTGGATGGGGGAGTGTTCTGTTTGGGTGGGGGCTTTGTTGTGCTCAGGTTACTCTGAGTTGCAGGGGGATTTGAGATGATGAATTGCATTGCTGTTGTTTGGCTTCACGTTCGTGGTCATGCCTCTTCTTCATGGTGGGTGTCAGTTTGCTTCATGTATGGATTGGAGGGGTTTAAAGTGGCTAATGATGCAGCTGTGGTCTGGCTTCTGGTTTGTGGTCGTGCCTCATCATCGGTGTGGGTTTGGGTTTGCTTTTTGTGTGGATGTGTGGTGGGTGACATCCTGTGTGGTTTTTGTGAGTGTGGGTCTGGTGTCATTCTTTGTGTTAGGGACTCATTTGTCAATAAGAGCGGGTTTCCAAATGGCTGGTAGGCGGGAGGTATCATCTCGTTTATTCATGCTGTGTGGGCTTTTTTCTATCTCGATCGCTTCTCTGATTATTCTGTTATTAAAGTGTTTAGTTTTGGCGATAGTTCTGGTCTTTTTAAAGTCAATTTCATGTCCTGTGGCTTTAAGGTGTTGGACCAGGGAAGAAGTTGGTTCCTCTTTTTTGACTGAGCTCTTGTGTTCTTCAATGCGTGCACTTATTCTTCTGTTGGTTTGTCCGATGTATGTGGTGGGGCAAGCAGTGCATGGGATTTCATATACTCCTTGATTTTCTAACTCAATTTTGTCTTTGGGGTTTCTTAGGATGGTGGATATTTTTCTGTTTGTGCAGACTGCTGTCTTGATGTTGTGTTTGTGGAGGATCTTGCTGATTCTGTCTGTGGTGCATTTTATGTACAGGAGGAGGGCGTTGCCATTTTCTTGTTCTCTGTCTTGGATTTTAGTGGGGGTTTCTTTTTAGATTAGGTTGGTAATCTTATTTCTTTGGAATCCGTTGGATGTTAGTACATTACTGAGAGTGTGTAGTTCGGTTTTTAGGTGTTGTTCGTCAGCTAAGCGTTTTATTCTGGAGATGAGTGTCTTGGCTACGGAGTTGATCTGTGCTGGGTGCGTGCAGATAGCGGTTTGTATGTGTTTTCTTCTGGTGGATGGTGTGTCCTAGGGAGCCATTGGATTTCTTGTAGACTAAGACATCCAGGAAGGGAAGTTGGTTATTAGCTTCTGTTTCCATGGTGAACTGTATTTTGGGTGTAGGCTGTTGAGGTTTGTGAGGAAGTTGTCCAGTTTTTCTTTCCCATGTGGCCAGATTATGAAGGTGTTGTCTACGTATCTGAGCCAGAGTTTGGGTTTGTGATCAGATTTTTCTAGAGCTTGGGTTTCAAAGTGTTCCATGTAGAGAATGTTGGTGATTTCGAATCTGATTCTGTTAGCGTCGTCGGGGTTGGTTTTGGTCAGACTGGTTTCAACTCTGCATATAATGGTTTCAGTGGCGGTATGTTTGGGAGCAACTGCAAAGTTGAATCCTTTGGAAAGGACATTGGTTTCGGCTTTGGTGAGGATCCTATCTGAGATGTTATGCACTGTTTGTTTCATGTGTGGCTGTGAGGGAGGAGGGGTTTGTTTCTGGTGTTCTTATAGTTTCAGAATTTGTTGGTGTGTGTGTCTGTCTTGAGGGTGGTCTGTGTTTTGGCTCTCCAGACGGCGAGTTGTTTGGATTTGTCCCAAAGTGCAGATGGATCTTGTTGCTGAGTTTGAGGTGAAGTGTGAGGAGATCTTTATTGATTCGGTCTAGGAGGAATCTTTTTGTGTGAAATTCATTTCTGATTAGGGCCCATTCTGTTCTTTTCAGGATGCGTTTGGTGGCTGCAGAGTTGGAGTGGAATTTCAATTGGAAGCATGTGGGGATTAAATTTTGATCTCGGCAGTTGCATAGGAATGCGAGGTCACATAAAATGGAAGCTCTTTGGACTGAGTTTTTCATAGGTCCTGGTCAGATGGTGGATTTCCTCCCCGGAGAGGTACGATATTTGTTTTCCGTCAAAAAAAGAGGTCCAACACCTTAAAGCCACAGGACATGAAATTGACTTTGAAAAGACCAGAACTATCGCCAAAACTGAACACTTTAATAACAGAATAATCAGAAAAGCCATCGAGATAGAAAAAAGCCCATACAGCATGAATAAACAAGATGATACCTCCCACCTACCAGCCATTTGGAAACCCGCCCTTATTGACAAACGAGTCCCTAACACAAAGAATGACACCGAAACCACACTCACAAAAAGCACACAGCATGTCACCATGACACATCCACGCTAAAAGCAAACCCAAACCCACACCGATGATGAGGCATGACCACGAACCAGAAGCCAGACCATAGCTGCATCATTAGCCACTTTAAACCCCTCCAATCCATACATGAAGCAAACTGATACCCACCATGAAGAAGAGGCACGACCACGAATGCGAAGCCAAAAAACAGCAACGCAGCTCACCATCTCAAATCTCCCTGCAACTCAGAGTAACCTGAGCACAACAAAGCCCCCACCCAAACAGAACACTCCCCCATCCAATCAGAGCACAGCCAAGCCCGTAACCAATCACAGCACACCTCCACCCAATCAGAATACAGCCAAGCTCCCACCCAATCAGTTCATACCCCCACTGGCAGTTATAAGGAAGAAACAGCTACGATCAGACATTGCTCCTAGAAGCACGAATCCGAAAACACCAGCCTGAAGACGACGAATGGGACTTCGTCGAAACGTTGCCAAGACACTTCCAATTTTATGCGGGAGAAAACCAGCCTGACCAAAATCAACCCCGACGACGCTAACAGAATCAGACTCAAAATCACCAACATCCTCTGCACCAGCAAGCCACCCAAAAGCAACTTACCCAAAGAGGAACAGACAGCACTACTTAACCTGAAAGAAGACACCAGCATAATAATCCTACCAGCAGACAAGGGCAACGCCACGGTGCTTATGAACACATCTGACTACCAAACCAAATTAACCAACCTACTCCAAGACTCCACATACAAAACCCTAAACACAGATCCCACCACCTACCTGGAAAAAACCACTAGATCCAAAATAAAAGCCTCCCCCATTAGCGAAGAGATCCAGCAAAGAATCATTCCCAGAGAGAAATCATCCAGATGCCCTAAGCTCTATGGTCTCCCCAAGATACACAAAGAAGGAACCCCACTTAGACCCATAGTCAGCTCCCTAAGTTCACCTCTACAAAACCTAACCAAATTTCTCACCAAACAACTACAGCCCTATGCAGAATCCATCATCTCACACGTAAAAAACTCATTCCAGATCATAGAGATCATAAAGAAACAAAACTTATAGCCCAGCAACCTACTCGTGAGCTTTGATGTCATATCCCTCTTCACCCAAGTGCCAATCAAAGAAGCCTTGACAGCTATCCAAAACAAATATAACCCCCAAACACATCCTAGATCTGACCAACCACTGCCTATCCAACACATACTTCATCCCATGGGATCATCCCTCTCACCTGTCATTGCAAACCTCTACATGGAACATTTTGAAACCCAAGCTCTAGAAAAATCTGATCACAAACCCAAACTCTGGCTCAGATACGTAGACGACACCTTCATAATCTGGCCACATGGGAAAGAAAAACTGGACAACTTCCTCACAAACATCAACAGCCTACACCCCAAAATATAGTTCACCATGGAAACAGAAGCTAATAACCAACTTCCCTTCCTGGATGTCTTAGTCTACAAGAAATCCAATGGCTCCCTAGGACACACCATCCACCAGAAGAAAATACACACAAACCGCTATCTGCACGCACTCTCACACCACTACCCAGCACAGATCAACTCCGTAGCCAAGACACTCATCTCCAGAATAAAACGCTTAGCTGACGAACAACACCTAAAAATCAAACTACACACTCTCAGTAATGAACTAACATCCGACGGATTCCAAAGAAATAAGATTACCAACCTAATCCAAAAAGAAACCCCCACTAAAATCCAAGACAGAGAACAAGAAAACGGCAAAGCCCTCCTCCCGTACATAAAATGCACCACAGACAGAATCAGCAAGATCCTCCACAAACACAACATCAAGACACCAGTCTGCACAAACAGAAAAATATCCACCATCCTAAGAAACCCCAAAGACAAAATTGAGTTAGAAAATCAAGGAGTATATGAAGTCCCATGCACCGCTTGCCCCACCACATATATCGGACAAACCAACAGAAGAATAAGTGCACGCATTGAAGAACACAAGAACTCAGTCAAAAAAGAGGAACCAACTTCTTCCCTGGTCCAACACCTTAAAGCCATAGGACATGAAATTGACTTTAAAAAGACCAGAACTATCGCCAAAACTGAACACTTTAATAACAGAATAATCAGAGAAGCCATCGAGATAGAAAAAAATGCCCACACAGCATGAATAAACGAGATGATACCTCCCACCTACCAGCCATTTGGAAACCCGCCCTTATTGACAAACGAGTCCCTAACACAAAGAATGACACCAGACCCACACTCACGAAAACCACACAGGATGTCACCACCACACATCCACACAAAAAGCAAACCCAAATCCATACCGATGATGAGGCACGACCACAAACCAGACCACAGCTGCATCATTAGCCACTTTATACCCCTCCAATCCATACATGAAGCAAACTGACACCCACCATGAAGAAGAGGCACGACCACGAAGCCAAACAGCAACGCAACTCACTACCTCAAATCCCCCTGCAACTCAGATTAACCTGAACACAACAAAGCCCCCACCCAAACAGAACACTCCCCCATCCAATCAGAGCATAGACAACCCCCCATCCAATCAGAGCACAGCCAAGCCCCATACCAATCAGAACACACCTCCACCCAATCAGAACACAGCCAAGCTCCCACCCAATCAGTTCATACCCCCACTGGCAGTTAAAAGGAAGAAACAGCTATGATCACACATTGCTACTAGAAGCACGAAGCCGAAAACACCAGCCTGAAGATGATGAATGGGACTTCGTTGAAACGTCGCCAAGACACTTCCAATTTTATGCGGGAGAAAACCCGAATAACCAAAGACACACACACACACACACACACACACACACACAAAACACAATTTACTTTTCCATTAATTATCACTGGCAATGTCTAATTAGTTTCTTGTTACATGTGTTTGTATTGCTTTTGTGTCATGTTTACCTATTTATTTATAACAGTAAGAAACCTAGCAGATTTCTCCACTGTAAAAACATGGTTGTTTCAAGTCCTCTAATAGTCTTTCAAAGCACTCAATCAATCTTGTGTTGATTCATAGTTTTGCAATTTAAGAAATTAAATAAGGGCACAAGATTTTATTGAATGCAAAGGGGTTCATTTTCAGCTACGTTGCTTCATTCAATTCCCCATTACTTGGAAGAATTGTCTAGGGGTATACAAATATAGAATTTAATAATCACTGTTACCCCAGTTATGAATGACCATAATGGTACCATAATTCCAATGCTTACATAGACCTCCCATTCTGACCAAATTATGTAGATGCAGGAATATATTCTTTCCCCTTTAATGTTTGCATAGTGGGAGAGAGACACAGAAGTGTGCAATTACACACATAATTGCAACATGTGCCTCTAAAAGTATTATTTCCATGTTATTATGATATTACATTATGTTATTGTTACACTGATTTCAAATTTTCACTGGAAACCCCAGAGTTAAATTTTATAACAAAGCCTTTCTCCTTAAAAAGAATGTACAAAACCTATATACATATGCATTCAGTTATTCCTGCCAAATGCCATTAAAATTCACTAACCAATAAGTAATTATTAATGGAAAGGGTACAAATATTTTTTTTCTTCACTATTTCTGAAAGGCAATTCGGCTTCTAGAACTTTGCAAGTCATAGTTCTTCTAAGTTCCTTTCTAAGTGGGGGTAATTATAATGCTCTATCAAGAAACAAAACATTGGGTTCCAATTTTCTTAACCTACTTTCTTTTTTATTCTTAATTTTATTAGTTCACCTAATCACAAGACCTTGTCCTATTTATTAGTAAGGTTTTTTTAACCGTGCCATTTGTACTGTTATTATTTTGTCTTTCCTACATATATGGATTTCTAAGCTTATTAACTTTTATTCTTTTATTTGTATTTGTTTGTTAGATTTATGTCTCCATTTTTTTCAGGACTAAACTGCACTCCTTCCTCCAGCTTTTTTCCACAACAACATTCTTGTGCAATTCAAATTATCCCTCAAATTTAAGTAGCTATCCATAGGTTTGGGCCTTGGTTCCTCTGGCTTGCTCCAATACTTTAATTGATATTTCTTAAAAGCTTTTGCTGTCCTATTTGATATGTTAAAATCATAGATTTGATTTTTCTTTTAAATAGTTGAAACAGTGAGCTTTGAAAATTGACTATATATATACAAAATTGGCTTATGTTAAGATTATCACTTTGTTTCTGATCTTAAGTTGCAAAATAAGCAGAGGTCCACAGGTTAAACTCTGCCACTATTACTATCACGAAATATATGTGCCAATAAACATCATAGCCTTTGATATTTTCAATCTTTAAAGCAACACAGCTTAATTTAAAAATTCAAATTAGATTTGCATGTGTGTAGGTTAAATACCGCTAACATTTTAATTCTGATAAACAGTCGCATACTTTTGAGGATTGCATTGATATAAATATAAAAATCAATAAGATTAATCTTACTTTGAAAAGTTATACAACATGGGTACTTAAAGATTACAGTGAAAAAAAATCAGAAACTCCATATTATTTCTATAATGCAATTAGATGCAAAATACTTACTTACATATTTGTGTGTTTATACATATGTGTGTGCGTATACAGAATTGTAAACACACACACACACACACACAGGTGTCTATCTTTTTTTCCCATATGATTCTTTAGAATGATGCTGTTCCAAAGAGAAACTTTTCATTCTTATTTTTTATAAATGACCCAAAAGCTATGCCGTGTTTTTAATGACTAATGCTTGAAATAGCCCTGCATTTGGAAGGAAGAGAGTACTAAGAGCTGTACAATGTCAGCCACAAAATTGCATGGCACTAGGGAAACTAACCTGTAGTACCTGGATGCCCCCTTAATCCACAGACCAGGTGAGAAAGCGGCTCTTCTACTTACCGTACTTTCTGTCCGAACATAGCCGATGTCTTCAATAGCTCTGATGTTGATGATGTGGATTCCCTTCTCCTCGGCAGGTAATGTGGAGTATTTCTCATTCATCCTCATTGTTGTTTCATTAGAGGCATCTCTGAAATTTTCTGGGAGAAACTCCACCCCATGAAACGAACCGTCAGGGTCTAAAGAAAAGGGAAACAGCTTAGCTTAGAGCTTTTCGTGGCATCTCGTTTCCAGCTGGAACATGTCCAGGTCTGCCTCTCTCCGTCTTTTGTTTTCTGCTCTTTGAAAGGACCTGCCCTGTCTTCTCTCCCTTATGCTCCCCGGCTCTACTCTGAACACTTGTATGCTTTGCCCAGGTTCCTTCTTGGCATCCGCTCGGCTAATCAGTACTGTAGAAAAGATTCTGTGTCACAATATAGATGCTGCCAGACTCTTTAGACTGCAGTAGCAGCTGAATGAATTGAATGTCTAATTAATTGTTTCACAAACAGCCATTACAAATTCATTGTCCTCAACACACAAACAAATAATAGTAGCATATAAACAGAACAAAACAGAGACTCACACGGAATATGCTGCATGCTAACTTAATTACACAGCCGTATCATATAAATAATGTTATAGTCAGAACATGAGTTGAGTCGATTCTGTCAATTTTAAAGAATTATGAAATTTTAAACAATGACAATCTGTCAGCGTGTATATCGGAGCCCCTATCGTTACAAGTGTTAACAATGTAAGATGTAAGACAGAATAAGCCTATCACATAATGAACTGGAAATCATAAAAATATGATTTCACTAATATAAAGCTGTAGCCTATAAAGTAAAAAATGAACTTCTAGTGAATTCCAGGATAAGTATAATTTAAATCCCAAGTTTTGTATCACCAGTACATTAGATAGGTGCTGATTTACTTACCAAAGTCTAATAGGGATGCATTATAATACAGTGCATTTTTCTCTATTGTCAGTAGGGTACACTAAAACAATAACTCTATAGTGGACCTTTTTTTTGAGATTGCCATCACTCCTTTAGTCACTATGTAACGATAATAGGGTGATTCAAGGCTCTTCACACTTCAATAATCTATAATCCTGAATCTTACATAAAGAATGAGATGGTCTAATGAAGATGGTAGTTTAAAAGATCCAGATAAGATTAGAGATGCATAACTTGCTTCTCAAATTATTTTTCCCCACGAAGCACAATGTTTGGGTGACTGCCAGGCAAAGCTAACTATCATGCAACTATTGGCAGCACATCTCCAACTTTGCTGTATGAAATGCTCTGAGGAACTATATTTCGGACTTTCTTGCAGGCACGCATTAATGCTCTGCAACAGAGGGCAATCTTCATTATAACACCTGTTGATACAACATTAAACAAAATCATAACAAACTATGAACAAGCAAAAAAATATGACTAGAACATTAATTGAAACTTTTCTTAAATTAAGACTGACTGGAGCTGATGTGTATTGTTGAATCAGCACTTATTATAGTTTTTTAAAAAACTGGAAAAAATATTGCTTGAGCAAACTATTAGATAAAACACAGTCACTTTTTGAAGTTGAGCTATTCCCAACTATCCCAGGGATCTTGCAAAGCTTGATAATAATGGCTCAACAATTAATAAAATCAAAAATGATCAGTTCAAGGATATATTTTTTCCTCCTCTAGTTGAAAAAGGTAACTCTCTGCATGTTGTAGCTACGCCCACTTTGAAAAAGCAGTTAGGACTAACCCCCTAAAAGTTGGATACCAAGGCTAGTTGCAAAACTTTCTGGTCAGGGATAGCCTGACATCAGTTCTATGTGCTCTAGTAACCTCTCGGCTGGATTTCTGCCATGTGTTATATGTGGGGCTATTTTGGAAGTTTTGGAAACTTCAGATAGTCTAAAATAGAGTTGTAATATTATTAACTGGAGCTGCTCTAATCCATATTACGATATTAAATCAGTGCTCTGCCAGCTGCATTGGCTTTCTCACTCATTTTTTTTCCCCAGGCCCAATTTAAGATTGTAGCGCTAATTTTTAAAGAACTGAGTGGCTTGGGGCCAAAATAGCTCAAGGAATGCTCCTTGAGCGCTAGCCTGGTGAATTAAATGCTGGAGATTTACACAATTTTATAAGGAAGAATGTTGGTTGAATTCTTGAAAAAGAAAGAACTTTATTCTAAATATGCCCAGGTCTGTAGAAGTAATCAGCTTCTCTCTCTCTCTCTCTCTCTCTCTCTCTCTCTCTCTCTCTCTCTCTCTCTCTCTCTCTCTCTCTCTCTCTCTTTACATGGAAACATGTAAAGATGTAAAGAGACAGCTACTTGCACATACTTGCCTCCAATGTGTAATAACATTGGCAGGTTATTACCGGGTTAAACTGAGAGGTCTACAGTTCTCCCTCATTCCAATGAACATGCAAAAATGATGGATGATGGCACAGGTGCATATTTATTTATTATTTATTAAACAGATTTATAAAGCTGCCTAACTCTCACACGGTGACTCCTATGTGTTAACAGTATGACAAACTATACTCTGTTCATGCTCTCTATATCAGGTTCTGTTTCAGATATCAATAGCATCCTGATTCCATTGGCCATAGCCATCTGCCCTACGTATATATGACAGGTCATCCATTGCTTTTGATGTTCATGCTCTGATCTTTTGGTTCAAGCACCCATGGCATCAATTCAAACTTAAATGTTTGGTGTTATCAAACTTAAATGTATCAAATCCTGATTCATTAACTATGTACACATCACATATGTGAATTTGAAGAATATCTGCAAACTCAATTATATTCATGTGAATGCATATGAACACACATCGTGCAAATATGGCAAAAAGCTAAAAAAATTGAATGAAAGGCTGTATGCACTTAAGTCATATTTGTTCGTGTGTGTTCCATTATATCACATTAATTGTGTATGACTTAAACCATACCACCTCTTTCAATACATCACAGAAATAATAGCTAGGTGAACATATATAACCTGGACCTTGGTATTGTATTTGCTTGGAATAAATTATATTTGTAGTATTATGAAGAAATTTTAATCACAGCAGAATTTTGTGGGTTAACCCAAATAAAATATAACCCTAACCAAATCCTTTCAAAATCAACTCAAAAAAGCTGCATATAGAAATGTTTGAGAATAAACTCATTTGGGAATAAGAACATATAATTGAACTGCTTGGCTGCTATCCTAGCTAAATTTGAAGAGATTATAATATCTGCATATCAATCCTGTAGCTCAGGATTGAACTAAGGAGTCCTTGGTGTTCTCTTAGCTTTGTTATTTGCTTGCAGATGTTTCCTTACCCAACCCAATAGCATCATCAGATGCTACCAAACCAGGTAATGAAATGTATGCAAGCAGACAACAAAGTTAGGACAGCTTCAAGAATTCTACATACTTGAAGAGCTATCACTTCCAACTGGTAAGTTTAGAGTATTAATCACTTCATTTAAGGAAAAATAATCTTTTAATAAGATCATCTATACTGAAAGTTCAGACATTAGGGTTAAGTAAGAAGTGTTTTCATTGTTGCTTCCCTATCTACCACTGAAGAAATCTTACCAGTAAATTATTATCTTATGTATAAAACATCTTTCTAAAATATCTACCTTAGTCATATTTTCTCAATCAAGTAACACATTTGATAATAATGTGTTACTTTTAGAGTACAGCAGTGCCAAAGAGATCACAACCAGTAGTTGCTGTCTATTTATCTATAAATGTACATGCACACACACACACACACACTGTATACAGATTCTCAACATTCTTTAGTGTTTTTAATAGGTAAAATTATACAAAGAGTAGATGCAAAAAAGTAAACTATAAACCTTTCATTCAATTATTGTAAACTGAAGCACAATAAGATTAAGTGAATTTCCGGAACCTCACAGGAAATTTTTGTTAGAGGCAAGAATTTGTTCAATCTGTGAACACTAAATCCATCATTTCCCCTCTTCTCACTTGCTTTATGTTCCATAAATATCACAAATATTGTAAAATAATTAGTATAGTTTGGACTTATGTGCGTGTTCTATCAAAACTAAAGATGCTAATGGGTGATCTTTCCTCATCGTTGTCAGCCATTCAGGCATGTCCAACCCTTGGCCACTCTATGGATCAGCACTCTCCATGCCTTTTTGTCTCCAACTTCCACCCTCATGCCATGGTCATCTCGGTGTCATCCTTTATAGTGTCTAGCCAATGGGTACTTCTCCTTTTTCCGCTGATCATTCCCAGCATGACTGACTTTTTGAGTGAGTCAGCTGACATGACATGACCAAAGTATGACAGCCTCTGTTTGGCAATCTTGGTTTCAAGTAATATTGAAGTGATCCTTCTTATGCTTATTGAAATAGCCTGAGCCACATTACTCAGAAAGTAGGCCTTAAAAGAAGGGGTATTTATATCCTCAACAAAAATCCTTTTTTTATTCATCATCTGTATATGACAAAATGAAGAGACATCATTTTTGCTCTGTATTAAGTGATTCAGTTGTCATTCAATTTTCTTGTTAGGAATTGGTTCTCACAAGTGTTTCAGCAGAACCAAGTGTATGGTTGATGAGAAGGAGAAAGAAGTTTGTTGACACCCTGAAGGAAAGACGGCTAACCTGGTGAGCTTGATTAAGCCTACAGGCTAGAGGTTCCCATCCTTCGCTTTAGTTTGGCAACTTCAATAAGTGTAGCTCACTAGGTAGGAAGAACAGTGGTAAGAAATTACTACTGTGAGTCCTAAGACAGAGAAAAGAGACTCCCACTAATATTAAATGATGACAGTTGGCATAGCATCCTTCTCAGAGGTCACTCAGAAACAATAATCACTTCTGAATTATAATTCATGATTGAGCATCTTAATTTTTTTTATATAATAAAAAGTAGGAAGTCCTAAGCAAGCATGTGAAGGTGGAAAGAAAAATAACAAAGATATATGATCTCTGGTGTGGTTACCATTTTATAAATGTCCTCATCATTAAGATAGTACATGGATAAGACATAGGAATAGAGATCAGAACAGATCTCCTCAATCAGCTTGACTGCAGAAAGCTGATAGAAAGCCAATCATATTGTCCATTGAATATAAACTGTTTAATATACAGATGTACCAAGTAATGCATTATTTATAAATATTGGCAAACATTTTTAAATATCCTCTGAAGAACCAAAAGAAATTACATTAAGTTGGAAGTGGAGTAGTATCTCTCCAGAGATTTACAGAACACCCACCATAATGATGTTCCAAAAAATCTTTGAAAATCTTGCTATTCTTCCAGGCTTTGGGGGTAAGGTGGTTGTTGAGCTCCTGTAGATTGTTTTTATTGTTATGTATGGCTTTCCCTTTTGGACACCTATGATGTGTTCCATAATTTTTATTATTCTTTGCTTTTAAAGAAAGTTGCTTTTCAGTAAGGTGGCCTCTAAATTCTATAAATAAATAATTGGACCCTTTAACCCCAGGCTTTGTCCTGAAACAGGTAAGAGATTATAAATTTTCTTCATGCATATGCTTGGAAATAATTTGATGCGTAGACTATGGTGCACCTTGAATTTAAATATCAGGGAACAAAACACAGATGATGCAGAATAATTTCTGTTTCCTATTAAGTTACTCTTATGCATGTTATTTCTTTAGACCTCCAAAAGATTGGAAGAATGAAGGACTGACATCAGAGGAAGAAATAATCAGTAAAATATTGGAATGTGCAGAGATGGACAGACTAACTATGAGGTTGAAAGACAAAGAAGATACAGACTACTATCAAATTTGGAAGTTATTTTATTCTTGGTTAGAGAAAAGAATGAAGGATTAGGAATTGAACATGTATTAGTTTAGCAAACTCCAGACAACTTGTTGATTGGAAAAATTAACACATGTTGATGAAAAAAAAATAACTAAGCTTCTGCCTAGCATGCAGACTGCCCAGGTTCGAATCCCGGAAAGGGTGAGTTCTGACTGAAGAGAGTTAAATAACTCGAAATAGCTATCTCAGAAATCCCTTATTTCTTTGTTAACAATTTTAAAAACATATATATATTTGTGCTTGCAGATGGCTCTGGGTTGAGCTGAAACAAGCAAAGGAAAGAATGATTTCTTCCTCCCATATTTGGGTTTACAGGGTGCAATCTAAAAAATAAACCACACACACACACACACACACACACACACACACACACACACACACACACACACACACACACACACACACACACACACACACACACACACACACACACATATATATATATATATATATATATATATATATATATATATATATATATATATATATATATATAAAGATTTTGCTACAGTTCTTCACCAATATGCTAATGTCTGAATTGAAGGTTGCCAACCTGATATCCATCAGATCTGAACATATCTGTCCAAACAACAACAACAGGATTAAAAGATTATAGAAATTTATTCAATCAATTTATATAGTTGCCCATTTCAACAATGACTCTTAGAGTTGCAATCCAATACACACATACTTTTCAATCTTAACAAATGCCTCTGAAACTGGTGAGACATAAAAGCATCAGTACCATGGTCTCAACTAGGTGCTCTTTGCACCAAATCATCTACAATATACATCTGTCTCTTGATGTTCCTGGCAACAATGACCCACACAATGCTCTCAAAATTCCAATTGTATCCACTGGCCTAAAATATTAGGCTCTAAACTTTTCCTTCTTGAGAGAACATGTGTCTTTCTTTTCTATCCATCATCTGCCTTTTCCAATTTGCTTTTTCTAGTTCACATTATATAGAGCTCATGTTAGTTGCTCTAATTAACTTCTTATATAAGTTTGTGGTCCTTAAAATGTTCCATTTTCATTGAATAGTCTTTCCCAACTTGCATCTCTCCAGAAATTCATGCCAGAATAGCCATCAACTGCACTCGCGGGTAGTCTAAAAATTATAATTTCAAACATCTGGAAGACTGCATTAAATTGAATATGGGAATATAGGTCTGTTATAAAATCTGAAGAGAATTCTGAATTTAAGGGATGGATGAAAAAATGTTCTATTAAAAGCATTAAAGCAAATGTGTATTTTTCTACCTTCCAACAAGTAAATACAAATACATACAAGAAAACAATAAACAATCCAGGATATACAATTAGGACGAACAGTTATAGAGTGCAGAGTAGATTGCTTCATTTCAACGACAGTGAACACAAAACTATGGACATTCAGGAACATTCGTTAAAGTATGTGTGTTTGTGTGTGTGTGTGTGTGTGTGTGTGTGTATGTGTGTATCCAGATGTCCTCTTTGTCCTTTGCTTACTTTCCTAATCTAACCAGCAAGTTGCCTCATTTAAATGCAACTTTATCCACAAATGCAAGTTTTTCTTTGTTTAAAAAATGATAAAGTAGCCATAAAAAAATTAAACAATCTCCTAAAGATAAACTACCAGTGAAACTGTAATAAGGCCTGCCTCTTGTCAAAAGTTATTAAGGAACAAGTATGACAGACTTGTCTACAAAAAGACATCACTTGCACATAGGACATATTTAAGGCCTGTCAGTGATTTCCCTCTGTTGATAGGTCTGCTTATTCTTAATATACACATCCTTTTATATTTGTATAAATCTAGTGCATTGTACAGAACAGTGATTTATTTGCTGAAGGAAATAACATGGTTTTCCAGTACCTAAATTTGAGCCCCTGCACATTACAGTCTTTTGTTTATCCAGATTATAAAAGAGCAAGGTCTTAAACTAAAACCAGTCTCCTTACATTTTTCTTCCTTTTGCATAAGAACTAAAGTCAATAAGGCCTTGCAAATCAATGTGTACAAAAATAGGATTGTTTCATCTAAAAATAAAATGTTTGATTGATATGCCTAAAGTAATTATTCTTAAAGTAGGTAAGTAAAATACTGATCAAACAGTTGCACCCATGTAACAGTGAAGACAGCCACAAAATATTGGTGGTAAAGGAAAAAAAAATCTCAAATTTTCCAATATAAATACCAATCCTGCAAAGGATAAACTAGTATTTTACCTCCTTCATGCCACTGAACCATCTACAACAGACATGTCAAACTTACGACATCAAACTTACGCGCAACGTATCGGGATGGTTTTGCCATTGCCGGCAATGGGGTGGGTGTGGCTTCCGGATGACACGTCTGGCCCGTGGGCCAGCAGTTTGACACCCCTGATGTACAACAACCACTATTTGTTAATTAGATCAACCTTCTCCAACTCATTGCCTGTCAGCTGTTTTGGCATCAACTCTCATATTGGCTGGGAATTTATGAGTTGAAATTCCAGCATTTTGTTTCTAACAAGCAGCTAGCTAAATAATCTAGCAAGGCATGATGGACATGCTCTTTTGATTGTACCAACAAGTGTGTAATCAAAATTTGATTGATTTTGAAAGGACAAAACACTTACCATAGTGAATATCTATGGAGATTCTCTGTCATCCAGGTCATGGTTGTCCCAAAGGTGCCTTTTCAAGAGGCAACCATGAACCAGGTGATTACCTGCACCCTGAATTGCAGCCAGAAGATGACTGGTAACTAGTGCAACGTGTGCAGCAGCAATGATGCATGAAGCAAACAAGAACCTGCATGTGTATATGTATGAATAGTAGGAAAGTAGGTAAATAAGTAAATTAGTTTAATGGTTAAAGGTACTAGACTAATGTCTATGGAGATTCTCAGTCATCCAGGTCATGGTTGTCCCAAAGGTGCTTTTTCAAGATGCAACTGGGCTTTCTTGTTTTTCTTTGAAGACATTTCGCTTCTCACTCAAGACTGGATGGTGGAATCCTTCCATTCCACATCATCCAATCAGAGCTGAAGAAGCTTCTTGGATGAGAAGTGAAACATCTTCAAAGAAAATCAAGAAAGCCCAGTTGCCTCTTGAAAAAGCACCCTTGGGACTACCATAGTGAATAAACATTCCCATGCAAATTCATTTTGTTTGCTCTAAAATTACTGACAGAGAAATATACTCAAAGTCCTAATAGTTTTGCATCTTGTGGGAACAATAATCCTCATCTAAAGTGTACATACCTGTACATACGTACCTGCCTCCCACCTGCGTGGCATCTGCCCTGCCTGTGCTACTCGAGGAGGTTGCTGGATTGGCGGTGGAGTTCCCCAGGCTTATGGTCTTGGGGGACTTTAACCTGCCGTCACTCGGTGAGTCCTCGGGGTTGGCACAGGAGTTCATGGTCACCATGGCAACCATGGACCTGACCCAAGTAGTGCAGGGTCCGACGCATGAGGGTGGGCACGCCCCGGATATGGTTTTCCTTTCGGAACAGTTGGGTAATGATCTGGTTTTAAGGGGCTTAGATATCTTCCCTTTGTCATGGACTGATCATTTTCTGCTACGACTGAATTTTACGGCCCCAATCCTTCCCCGCAGGGAGGCGGAACCGATTAGGTGGTTCCGCCCCAGACACCTGATGGATCCAATTGGTTTTCAGATGGCGCTTGGGGAATTACCGAGCTCGTTCATCCACAATTCGGCGGAGTCCCTGGTAGCGGCATGGAACTCAGCCACGAAGGGAGCTATTGACCGGATTGCGCCTTTGCGACCTCTCCGTGGTGCTGGCCCCAGGAGGTCTCCTTGGTTTACCGAGGAGCTCAGGGGGATGAAGCGCCATAAGAGACGTCTAGAGAAGCGATGGAGACGAAGTAGGTCCGGATCTGATCGAACCAGATTGAGCTCATTTATTAGAGCCTATTTGAAGGCGATTAAGGCAAGATCTTTGTATCTTTCCGCTTTGATCGCGTCTGCGGAATCTCGCCCGGCCGCCCTGTTTAGGGTGACCCGGTCCCTCCTTAACCCGAGGGGTCCGGGGCCTCCCTTGCAGGGTAGTGCCGAGGACTTTAACAACTGTTTCGCAGACAAAGTAGCTCAGATCTGGGCCGATCTAGACTCCAATTGTATAGAAGAGTCGACTGATAATGATTCAGTTGAGGGGTCAGGGGCATGCTCTTGTCCGGTCATCTGGGGCGAGTTTGAGACTGTTACTCCTGATATTGAGACTGTTACTCCTGATGAAGTGGACAGGGCCATTGGAGCGGTGAGTTCCGCCACCTGTTTGTTGGACCCGTGTCCCTCCTGGCTGGTTTCTGCTAGCAGGGAGGTGACATGTACCTGGATCCAGGAGATTGTCAACGCTTCTTTGAGGGAGGGGTCCTTCCCGGCTCCTTTGAAGGAGGCACTTGTGCGCCCCCTCCTCAAGAAGCCTTCCCTGGATCCAGCAATTCTCACTAACTATCGTCCAGTCTCTAACCTCCCCTTTGTGGGGAAGGTTATTGAGAAGGTGGTGGCACTTCAACTCCAGCGGTCTCTGGAGGAAGCCGATTATCTGGGGCCTCTGCAGTCCGGGTTCAGGCCCGGCTACAGCACCAAAACTGCTTTGGTCGCTCTGATGGATGATCTCTGGTGGGCCCGGGATGGAGGCCAGTCCTCTGTCCTGGTGCTTCTTGACCTCTCAGCGGTGTTTGATACCATCGACCATGGTATCCTTCTGCGACAGCTGGGGGAATAGGAGTGGGGGGCACCGTGTTATGGTGGTTCTCCTCCTATCTCTCTGGTCGGTCGCAGTCGGTGTTAGTGGGGGGTCAGAGGTCCACCTCTAGGTCACTCCCTTGTGGGATGCCTCAGGGGTCGGTTCTCTCCCCCCTACTTTTTAACATCTACATGAAACCGCTGGGAGAGATCATTCATCAGCATGGAGTGAGATACCATCAGTATGCTGACGATACTCAGCTGTACATTTCCACTCCTGCCCAAATCAGTGAAGCAGTTGAGGTGATGTGCCGGTGTCTGGAGGCTGTGAGGCTCTGGATGGGTGCTAACAGATTGAGGCTCAACCCTGACAAGACAGAGTGGCTGTGGGTGATGCCTCCCACGGACATTTCAATCTGTCCCTCCATTACCCTGGGGGGTAAAGTTATAAACCCCTCGGAGAAGGTGCGCAACTTGGGAGTCCTCCTCGATCCACGGCTGACATTGGAACATCATTTGTCGGCTGTGGCGAGGGGGGCATTTGCCCAGGTTCGCCTGGTTCACCAGTTGCGCCCTTATTTGGATCGGGAGTCTCTACTCACAGTTACACATGCCCTTGTCATCTCGAGGATCGACTACTGCAATGCTCTCTACATGGGGCTACCCTTGAAGAGTGTTCGGAGACTACAATTAGTGCAAAATGCAGCTGCGCGAGCGGTTGTGGGCCTGCCTCGTCGTGCCCACATTTTGTCATCTCTCCGCATGCTGCATTGGCTGCCTATTGGTCTCCGAGCGCAATTCAAAGTGTTGGTTATTACCTATAAAGCCCTTTATGGCACTGGACCAGGATACTTACGGGACCGTCTTCTGCCACATACTTCCCTTCGACCGGTGAGAGCGCACAGGGTTGGCCTCCTCCGTGTCCCGTCAGCGAAACAATGCCGTCGGGCAGGTCCTAGGGGGAGGGCCTTCTCTGTTGTGGCGCCCACCCTCTGGAACCAACTGCCCCTTGAAGTCCGCGTTTCCCCCACTCTCCCGGCCTTCCGGAAGAATCTAAAAACTTATCTATGCCGGCAGGCCTGGGGATGACTGTGATTGTGTGCGTATGATGAATGTGTTTGGGGGGGGTCTTTTAAATGTTTTGTAGATTTGGTTTTTTGTTTTTCTTTAAAGCTGTGATGTTGTTCTTGTTCATGTTGTTAGCCGCTCCGAGTCCTTTGGAGAGGAGCGGCATAAAAATCTAAATAAACTAAACTAAACAAAACATGAGGATTTGGTGTGGCCAGTTTGGTGTAGTGGTTAAGGTACCAGACCAGAAACTGGGATTCTGTGAATTCTACTCCACCTTAGGTACAAAGCCAGTTGGATAACCTTGGTCAAATCACTTTCTCTTAGTCTTAGGAATGAGGCAAATTACTCCTGAAAAATCTTGCCAAGAAAACTGCAGGGACTTGTCCAGGCAGTCTCCGAGAACTGGACACAATTGAACATATCTGGTAAACTGAAAATATCTGAACATGGGAAGACTGAGATGAAGTTGTTTTGTACTGTAATTAAAAACAAAACTGTGCCAAATGAAAAGTTTACTAGAGTAGAAATGTTTTTGAAATTTCTCATGAGACTGACCTCAATTGTGAATATTATTTTACAAAGCTCCTACAATTTGATATCCAAGCATAAAGTTTTTAAGAATCCATATTTTTTAAAGAGAGGAAAAATAAGATCTGAATGCAATTGTTAAAATAAGCAGAGAACTTGGTATATTCATATCTGTTCTACTTCAAAAGAATTCAAATGAATCAACAGGATAGTAGTAGTAGTAGTAGTAGTAGTAGTAGTAGTAGTAGTAGTAGTAGTAGTAATAAATAGGATTTTGCTATCCATGCCACTGAGGCAGAAAATAAACTGAAAAAAGAGGCTTTACTAAAATTTGCAAAATATTTGAAAATGGCAAATCTTTTCCTTTTTCTCTTTTCACAAATTAACTTTCCTCACAATATTGAGGACTACTTCAAGAAATACATAAGTAAATTTATTTTTAACATCTATACCTATGCTAATCAGATACTAAGTTAAGTCATTGTTATGGTATAGCAAAGAAGAGAAAAGACAAAAATTAGCTATTCTTTCAGTTCTTATAATAAACATCAGGGAACTCTGACAGTAAATTCAAATCTCCCACCAAAATCATATTTTGGTGATATGTAAACACACTCTTAAATTTGTGTTTTCCCTTTTTTAACTCATTTTCCCTTGTACAAATAGTTTATTATTTTCTTTCTCCGTTTCAGGTCTAAAACAAACCACAGTTCACAATTTTACATGAACAAACAAATTCTGATTTCCTTAAAACCTGAATTATAAACAGAATCAAACAGTGCCTCCCGATCCTGAGTCACAAGGCAAATGCAAAACAATAAATGAATAAATTATGTTTCATAGAAATCAAGGAGGTGAAGAGTGAAATGCAAACTAAAGGATTCTTAAGACTCATTCATATAGTCTTAAGTCTTAGTTTGATATTATGTTCTAAGCTAGATCTATGTATTTGGGTTTGAGCTAAAACGTGGTTTAAAGTATATCGGCATAAAAGCAGAACAGAAAAAAAACCACCAGACTGCTCAAATGCAAGAATTACATTATCATTATCTATTAATATTTTAAATAAGTATGCCCATCTTACAACATTATGAAACAAAACTATTCATAATCATTATAAAAATCAGTAAAATGATTGAACCCAAACATTATTCATTTGCGCAATAGCAATAGCAGACTTATATACTGCTTCATAGTGCTTTAGAGCCCTCTCTAAGCTGTTTACAGAATCAGCATATTGCCCCCCAAAATCTGGGTCCTCCTTTTACTGACCTCGGAAGGATGGAAGGATGGACGGCTGAGTCAACCTTGTGCTGGTCAGGTTTGAACTTCTGGCAGTCGGCAGAATTAGCCTGCAATACTGCATTCTAACCTCTATGCCACCACGACTTACCACTATAAAACTGCCTGATCTAATTACCGTATTTAACTGAGCACTTTTTAAACAAGTGCAGTTCTTGTGAATCAGGCACACTACAACTAATACTAGGTACACCTAGTAATATATACTTCTCTGCTTACTATATTGCCTAAAGAGATTCACAAATATTCATGACTACATTATTCACAACCATTTTCACCTATCTAGAATCACTATTCAGAATATTAATGCTATATTGAGCTATACTTAGTTTTAAAAGCAAAGTCTGAATTCTCAGAATATTGATCCTTACATAAATTGATTAGAGGTCCTGAAAATCAGGGTAAGAGAAGTGATGGAATACATGGGCTAAAATTTGACTTTACCCACTAGCTGGCACCTTTAGCCAGGGCAGCCTACTTTACAATGTTTTCTTTCTTTCACTCTGCATGGCAGGCGCACACGATCAACACATATAAATTGTATATAGTACTGTATTCTATCATTTTAATGTCTGACTTTTTAGTTTTCTTTAGAAAAGTTCATTCCAGCCAAGTAGGGAAGCAGATGCACTAAAATAATGAAACTTCTCCAAATCTTATTCATGTTCCGGATAGACTTCCAGTCCCCTGTTTATACAAACATGCATATCCTTCTTGAGCATATGTCACTGTTTTATCTCCATTTCTGTTAAAAATAAAATATGAGGTCTTCCAAAGTAGTTGTAAGGAAAGAATAGAAAACACGGAAATAGCTGTACTTTTACATGAAGTTAAGAAGTAAGAGTGAAAAGAATGCTGTCTAAATCAATTAATTAATAAACCTATTATTTGGGAGAAAAAAGCCCAAATATGATTTCAACTAAAATTAGTCTGATACGGGCAGATCTCTCCAAAGTGATATCCTGCAGGCATGTCAGTCATGTTATCAGAGAATTCTGCTAAGTGTAGTCCAACATATCTGGAGATACAAACTTGGGAAAGACTAAACCAGAAAATTCACGATTTTTTTTTTTTTTTTGCTTTTACTGAGTCTTGTGAACAAACTGAAAATTGGTGACAGATGAAAGGGTTGTTATCTTCAGAAATATACTGGTTGGTAACATTTAGCTTAGCCGTTTCAATGATGACATCTTACATTTAGAATCTCCTGCCCCCAGCAATTCAAGATGCACCTCGTTAACATTTTGCATTTATTGGTGGTTGCCAATATTTTCTGTTATATTTGTTATTTTAAATATGCCTATTTTTAAAAAATTCCATTTGTCTTTTTGTGTGACTTAGATACAGGGAGAAGATAAATGCATTTTAATACCGTAAAATAAATAAATCATTAAGTTATGCCAAGAAACTAAGCCAGTGAAGAAAACAGTGAAGAGGATGCACAATATTCAATGTACTGCCAAGATGGTTGTACAGTACATTAGTAACAGAGTCAAAAGCCGAGTTAAAAGATCAAGGCCCAGCTGAAGATGTTCATTAAAAACTAATATGAATTTCAATACATGCAATTGGAAAAATGAGACAACCTCCTTTCCTGAGGTTTAAGTTTAAGGTATAAGTTTACCTTATACCTTTGAGATTGAAAAAACAGAGAGCTCCAAGTTGAATTGTACCTACTCTGATCTTGTTGTAAGTATATGGCAGTATATACATTAATGCAAATTGTTGCAGTCATGGTAGACAGGTTTATGAAAATGCCAATATAGTACATATGGTAGCTTTTTTAAAAAAATATGCAATTTGCATGTTTGGAATTACCAGGAACTGGAAATATAACTGTTGATATGGTACCCTTATATAAATCTGTGGTCCGACTATATTTGGACTATTGTGTAAGTTCTGGTCACCACATCTTTAAAAAGTTTTACATATTGTACAGCAATAAAAAATAATGAAGATGAAATCGACATTATTAGGTGCTTGGAACACTCCTCTATTAAAAATAGCTACAACAATTAGAACTTTTTAGTTTGAAATGAAGGAGAAAATGGAAGATATAACAGAAGGCACTGATAATGGAAAGTTCTTCATTCATAGTGTTTGAATTTCTAATCATTCTTTAAAATTAAATGCAGATAGATTAAGAAAATGTTTTCATTCAGCCTAGATTTAAACCAGGGAATTTTCTAATAATTGTGGTAATTGTCCCAACTGGATGATTTTAAAAGGAGATTAAAGATGTTGAAGGGGATTAGGCTATGAATATCAATTGCTCTTTAACACCTCCTAAATCATAGAGAGCTCTAGTCCAGGCTGGTCAGCTTCCCAAGTGCCTTTGTTTGGCCACTGTGAGACACTGAATCCTGGATTTCATGAATCCTGGATTTCATGGAAGGATGCCTCTTCTTATATCCTTGATGGAATTAAGTAATTGAAGGATTGAACAAATAATGAAGAGTTAGGGAAACAAACAAACAAAGTTAAGGAAACAAATAACTATTTCAAAGATGTGAGGTTATGGCAGAGTATTTAGGTACTTTCTTTTCTCTATTATTCAGATGATAGTCCTCTTCAAAGGTGATAAAAATTAATTGTAAAGAGAGAAAGATACATAACATGTTAACTTATTAAAAACCTGGTCAGAAGAAATAATGAATGCTAAATGGGATTGCTTTTAAAAGACAACTTCAAAAGTACTACCATCTCCTATTAAGCACAGTCTGTCATTAAAGTAGTTACTTGGAAGCAGGCCTTCAAATCAGGTGATAGTTTTTTATCTTGATACTTATGAATATCTAACCCATTGCTTTTCCCCTGGCAATGTAGCAGTTGCTTGTTTTCACCAATATGCCTACATCCTATTCGTAGAAGGATATCTACAGTAATAAATCTGACAAACCTAGGTTGCACAAATCTGGATAAACACTAGATAGCAGCAGAGAGATACAGAAAATAATAGTGCCTTGCACATGTGTAAAATACTCTATAATTTATTACTGAAAAAATATATTTTCCAAATAAATAAAAAATAAATTAAAAAAAATAAAAAAATTTGAAAAATGGACAGATTTATATCATCACAACTATATGATAGATGCTTTCACTTGTACTTTATTTTTTCTATTGGTGAATACATAGAGTTCCAAGTTGCTTTGTATTCTCATAACTTAACATGCATACAATATTTTTTTCTGCTATTGTACTATCCATAACATCTTTTAATTCAACTTTTTGAAACATGTTTTTGTCAGAGAGGAATGGTAATCTTGTCTTTCAGTTGGAGGGGAGAGAGAGAGAGAGAGAGAGAGAGTTTAGCTTACATCATCTTCCAAATGAAGTGCTTTGACTCACCTCTCATGGTAAAATGCATTAAGCTCAGGCCCAAACCTTTGCCAAATATCATTATTGATAAGGGTAACAAATATAAAGTAATGCGTAAATCTTCTCCCATGCTGACATCAGCACAAATCCCTGGAAAACAGGTTAGACATTCTGCTTGCCTGTTAATAAGCCACATCTCTTTTTACATTAAAATGCTGTGGGAGATTGCAACATTATTAAGTGTTAGGGCCTAGACTAGAGTATATTTTTGCATACCGATTACTTAGCACTGAACTCAAAGGTTCACAGAACATATTTTGAAAGATTAGTTCATACCTTTTACCTCCATGCTTACATACCTCTAACATAAGTAATGTTATTTAGTTAATGGAAACTTGAAAATTTCTAGAAAACATTTCTCTTTTTGAAGCTGTGAACCTAAGGAAAAGGGAATCCTAAACATATTTTTTTTTCAAATTTGGGTGTAACCCTAAATAAGTGTGCTAACCTGCTTTCATTAGGAAGACTATTGGTTCTTAACACAGAGTGGCCTGTTAAGAATTAATAACTAGGAGTTAGCTGAAAATATTCCTCTACATTTAAAAAAAATAATAACTAAGAATGCCTGGGGAATTTACTGCCCCCCCTTTTAAAAATCTTTCACAGAAAAAAAAAGAGAAAGTAGTTTGTTATTTGAAGAGTGTAGAAAAAAGTAAAGACTAAACGTGGACTTGTAGCTTTGAGTATATTTTCATTCAAGCACATTTTAAGAAATGCAAAACATAAAATGCTTTAAAGCCCTAAATCCCATCTGATTCTACCAGGATTTCTTCTAGGGAAGTGCTATTCTAAAATGCATATGCAGGTCATATAGAGCAGTGCTTTCTCAATTGTGATGTGCATACTCTGAAAGTACCCACTTCTCCAGAAGGCTAATTTTCCTTCCTTTCTGTTAATATTTCAACAACTAGTTAAAAGCAAACCCACCCAGGCTTCTGCTTCCTGAACATGAGTCTGCATATTTCCATCTATATAGCTCAGTGTCCTTCTACAGCTGAGACCACTCAAGGATGGGTAAAAAGGCTAGACCCAGAAAGTGACGTTTACCCTAATATTCTGTCTCAAAATATGGCGGGCAACAGAAAGCACATTGATGGACAGCCTGAAATGATGTCCTTTGTGCTGGCAATTCTGTGGTTCTAATTTTGCTGGTTTCTTATGGGTTTCAGCCTTCAAACTGATTGCTCATCTCTCCATCCATTTCTTAGTCCACTTTTGGCTGCTTGGGACACAGGAATTCCAGTCTCCACAGCCATTTTTTCCCCTTTTGAATAAGTTGGTTGACTGATTAAAGCCTTGAAAATGACCAGCCCATGCCTCATTTAATGTGTACAACTGAAAGTATAATAGTAATTAGCTCCTCTAGTTTTGTAACCTGTCAGGTAAAATTCCTTTCCATTCCTATTGTTCCCAGGAAGGAGCTACCTGATCACTACTGAACCTCATATTACATTCTTAGGGTGGTCTTCAACCCCACACCAATCCACAGAACTTCTTCAACTTCCAATTCTTCTACAGGACTCCCCCAGTGGCTGAATCTTGGCTAGTCAGATCCTGACACCCACCAGATGGCAGCGAAGCAATAAAAAACTGAACTCATTGCTGCCATCCTGAAGCCAGTAGGTAGAACAATTGACTTGTCAACCAACAGTTTTAAGTAACTTTTTTTTTAAAAACCTACAGAAAACTCAATTCTTTTTTTTACAAAGAAAAATAAAAATGCAGTCTGTAGTATAATCAGAAAATTGTGCATGACAAATGAAGAAGGTTTAAGAAGGTTTAAGAAATGGAAGGCTCTTCCTACCGAGGAGAACAGGAGGGATCACAAACTCTGGCAGACCAAATGCAAGGCGATAGTCATGAAAGCCAAGAGAGACTTTGAGGAGTATATAGCCAAGAATATTAAAAATAATAACAAAACCTTTTTTAAGTACATCAGAAGCAGGAACCCAACCAGAAAATCAGTTGGGCCACTTGATAACAATGGTCAGAAGGGGATAATCAGAGAAGACAAGGAGATTGCTGAGAGGCTAAATGACTTCTTTGCCTCCGTTTTCACCGAGGAGGATAGAGAACATCTGCCTGCCACTGAATTAGTTTTCCCAGGGAGGGAAATAGAAGAATTAAACCTGATAGAGATAAACAAGGAAGATGTTCTTGCATGCCTTTCTAAACTAAACGTCAACAAATCGCCGGGTCCAGATGGCATCCACCCTAGAATTCTCAAGGAACTCAAGTGTGAAATTGCTGAACTTCTAGCTAAAATATACAATCTTTCTCTAAGATCAGGCACTGTACCGGAGGATTGGAGGGAAGCAAATATAACCCCGATCTTCAAGAAAGGATCCAGAGGTGATCCAGGAAACTATAGACCAGTCAGTCTAACCTCAGTTCCAGGCAAACTGATGGAAACCATTATTAAAGATAGAATTACAGGGCACATAGAAAAACAGGCATTGCTGAAAGAAAATCAACATGGTTTCTGCAAAGGCAAATCATGTCTTACTAACTTGTTAGAATTCTTTGAGGGTGTAAATAAATACATAGATAAAGGGGCCCCAGTTGATATTGTATATCTTGACTTTCAAAAGGCTTTTGACAAAGTTCCTCACCAAAGGCTCCTAAAAAAGCTCTCCAGCCACGGAATTAGAGGACAGGTCTTGTCCTGGATTGGTAACTGGCTAAATTGTAGGAAGCAAAGGGTGGCAATAAATGGACAATTCTCCGGATGGAAAGAAGTGAGAAGTGGTGTACCCCAAGGTTCAGTTTTGGGACCTTTACTTTTTAATTTATTCATCAATGATCTGGATGTAGAAGTTAATAGTGAGGTAGCCAAGTTTGCTGATGACACTAAATTGTTCCGGGTTGTGAAAAGTGAAACTGATTGTCGGGAGCTCCAGAAGGATCTCTCGAAATTGTGTGAGTGGGCAACAAAGTGGCAAATGTATTTTAACCTAAACAAGTGCAAAGTTATGCACATCGGGGCAAAGAACCCCAATTATACTTACCAACTGATGGGGACCAAACTTTCTGAGACAACCCAAGAAAGGGATCTTGGGGTTTTGGTGGACAGCTCGATGAAGATGTCAACCCAATGCGCAGCAGCAGTAAAAAAAAGCAAATTCCATGCTTGGCATGATTAGGAAGGGAATCGAAAATAAGTCAGCAAGTGTTGTATTGCCTCTGTACAAATCGATGGTGAGACCACACTTGGAGTACTGTGTACAGTTCTGGTCACCGCACCTCAAGAAGGATATAATGGAACTGGAAAAGGTGCAAAAAAGGGCAACAAGAATGATCAAGGAAATGGAGCGCCTCCCTTATGAAACCAGATTGCAACGCCTTGGTCTCTTCAGCCTTGAAAGACGGCGTTTAAGGGGTGACTTGATCGAAGTGTATAAAATCATGCATGGGATAGAAAAGGTGGATAGAGAAAAATTATTTTCTCTATCACACAATACCAGGACAAGGGGGCACTCCCTAAAGCTCATAGCTAAGAAAGTGAGGACAAATAAAGGGAAATATTTCTTCACCCAGAGGGTCGTTGATTTATGGAATTCACTTCCTGAAGGGGTCGTGATAGCTGTCAGCCTTGACAGCTTCAAGGCAGGGCTAGATAGATTCATGGATGCAAAGTGTATCGGTGGTATTAAAACGGATGTCCATGTGCCGCCTCTATGTTGGTTGAGGCAGGCAGGATTCCCTTGGGTACCATTTGTTGGGGGTCAAGGGAAAGGGAGGGTTTTGCCTTCTCTTTCTGCTCAAGATCCCCATGTACAATTGGTGGGCCACTGTGTGACACAGAATGCTGGACTCGATGGGCTTTGGCCTGATTCAGCATGGCTGTTCTTATGTTCTTAAGGTTTTTCACATGCTGGATAGCATCTGGATGGGGCTGGATTTTTACTGAGGGAACCACCAATCATCACCCTTAAAATGGTATATGCTAAAACTTTATGGAAGCAGCTGAGCAGTAATTCATTCCAACTGTGCAACGAGGATTATCTTGTGTGGGTAGCAACATTTAAGATATTGGCTTTAGGATGGAAGGGGAAACTAGCAAAGTAGATACACAAAAGGTATTGGTTTAAAATCCTCTTCATTTACTAAGCAATGTTGCTACTTGTTACACAATGTGAAGCTTGATATTATACACTGGTTTCATAGCATTCATTTAAAGTTTGATATAAATAAAATTAAAGTCCATTAGCTACTCTATATTGTGGGGCACAGATTTGAAATATAAAGAGTTAAATAAATAACATAAACTAAAAATAAGTCATAATCCTCAAGCTCTCATTCCTCCTAAAGTAAACAAAAAACAATGAAGCATTGGCCTGGAACTTGTCACAGAAAGGGAAAGTAGGAAAACAAACCAAATTCAGAAGACAGAATAATCAGTATAGCCAGCAGTTAATTCACAGTGAAAGTTTTTCAGTTTTCTTCAATGGGTTATTTTTCCAGCTCATCCGTACTCCCCCAAATTATTCTTAAACAAATAATTTGTTTCTCTGCAAAAGCTGTCTTTGGAAAACAAGATAACTCAGCTATAAGTCCATGGCCAACATTATGGTTCCTCAAAGAAAATGATAACGTAGTTATTTCATAAGAAACAGATTTCTAAATAGAGATTTTAACAGACTAAATTGCACAAATACAGTGCATACCATTCGTACCTTCAGATAACCTGAAGGGTCTATATTGCAGACAGTCCATAAAGGAATGCATGGATGGAAAGGATAAGAATTTTTATTTATCTTATAAGACACACAAGGTCAGAGGGAGCACAGGAAGGCTGTATATACTTCTAAGGGAGATGGATGAAAATTCTTTAATACCTTGACTGTATACAGGAGATTCCTGAGTTCTCTATAATATTGATAATCAAAGCTATGGGAAGCTATTTCTTCAGAAAATTCAATAACTATTTTACATCAGTGTCTTGTTCTGTAATTCTGTCTAAACTATTCTACTCAAAAGAATATTTGAAACTGTGCAGTTGTAGACACATCCTGACTTTAAAAGTGAAACCATATATAAGATAATCCATTTCCATTTATCCTATAGTTTTATGGTTATCAGAGGTTCTCCAGCAGTTATTTGTTCTCTAAATAGCTGAGCTTCAATAAAAACATTTGTGTGTGTGTATGTATGTGTGTGTATGTATGTTCAGAAAATTTGAACAATACCTTTGCTCAACCATAGACACAAAAAGTTGTGGTGGCGCAGAGGTTAGAATACAGTATTGCAGGCTAACTTTGACCACAGTCTGGAGTTCGATCCTGACTGACTCCAGGTTGACTCAGCCTTCCATTCTTCTGAGGTCGGTAAAATGAGGACCCAGATTGTTGGGGGCAATATGCTGGCTCTGTAAACCGCTCACAGGGAGCTGTAAAGCGCTATACTTGGGTCCAGAGATCTGCCAACTAATTATGACCTCTTTAAGGACTAACTTCCCTAATTGTAAGAGCATTTTTTTCCTTCCCTATGGTTACGAACTGATTGGAGAACCGCAAATTTCTGATACTTCCTTCCTTCAGAGCAGCAACTGCAACATGAGAAAAGTAAAAATGAGAAAAAAAGTTCTTATTAATTTAATGAGAAACCTGTTCCTTATTATATACTTCATGTCACCAGTAGTGTATTGTGATACATGAGTTTTCTTAAGCTGAAAAAAAAGTCTTATTGAGAGCATGATCAGCTGGAGTCAATTATATTTTTATGGAGTTCATAAAACAAGTACAGGAACAGCAGTTGTAAACCTGCATGGTTACCTAGACTTTTGAATTCTACATCGTATGAAATAGCTCACAAGAACAAGATCGAACTGCTATATGAATATTTAACAGTTATTTCCTAGAAATGTCATTAAGAAAATAACTTCTAAAACAATTAGTTATACCAGGCCTTCATTTATTCTACATTATTATTTTATTTATAATTCACTTTTCTCCCGTGGAAATAGTTACTATTTAGTTACCCCAGAAGTGAAGTACAGCATGTATTGTTTTAGACAGATATGTCATAATATTTGATATATCCTTCATAATTAATTTGTGTTAATGACCTTTCTATTAAGCACATTAAAATTCTACCCCATATTAATTATATTTGTTTCTAATTTTATGGTGATTTATTGCCCTGATTTTGTGTACCTTTGCATTCTATTGTGCATTTATTGGATAAAAGTATTAATTTGATTTGATTTCAGGTTATTACTCTAAGAAGAGAGTGCCATTAAGTTTCCATTTTTCCTGCTAGTCAAAGGTGGGTGAGAACTTCGGTTTAAATTTTATCTAAAGCGTGGAATGTGGGAAAAAGCCACATTCTTGTTTACTGGCCCTATGATCTGGTCTTAGAATGAGCAGAGATACATGTATGCTTTTATTTTTATTTCAGTTTACAGAATGGGAGATAAAGAACAAATCTGTACTATTTCTCCACAGGATAACGGCAATTCTAATATTACATAATCAGGATATTACAGATACAACTGATAGAAATGAATGTGCCAAATATGAGCTTAGCATCAAACAAATTCACTAACATGACTAACACACATCTTGTACCAGACACGCCAGAGACGTAAGATATATCACTATACATCATGTGACAAGAATTCAAAGTCATATGAATATTTTCAAGACAGGACAAACCCATCAGATCAATGAGAAAGGGTGTGCTAGGTGTCCCATCCAGTAAGGAATGTCATCAGACAGTACTCAAGAGGAGGGTCTTTTTTGCCACAGTACCCACTCTGGCCTTGTCCTTATTGGCCTTCTGGAAAGGCTTGAAGTCCAGTGGTTATATTGTTAGCATGTTGGATTGCAGATTTTAAAACATGCCTTTAAATAGGTTTTACTATTTTTTGTTGTTACAATTTTGTTTATTTTTATATTGATTTTATGTTTCTAATGCTGCGATCTACTCAAGAGTCATGCATGTGAGATGGAGCAGCCATATAAATTCAACAAACAAATATATAAATATTTGAGCATCCTTCTCAGCTGCTTGCAACTGTCTAGAGGGAGTTGCAACTCTCATTTTGAGAACCCCTAGTCTACAGCACTGGTATGCTTATTCTATTTGACCTAATTAAAAAAAAAATAAAGTTCCCTAATTTGACATTCTCCATTTGTGAACTCCAACTTTTGACATTCCGATACCTTGGTCCTTCTGCTTGGGAACTCTAAAGCCTGTAGTCCAATTCAGGCATAAGGAGAGCATAAGTTATGAAAAATAAACATTTATTGCCATTAATTAGTGTTGTATATCTTTGGCTGCACACTGAAATACAGGCTACAGAAAATCCTTCACTTTGTTTAGGTCAAAGAGAAACTCTTGTGCCAATGGCTATATTAAGCACATTCACTGATGAAAAAAGTGCGAAGTAGACATGATGCTGAACACACTATTAAAAACAACATCAGCTTTTTTTTTTAATGGAATCGCAAACATAAAGCTGAGGGGTGGACAGAGGCAGGGTTTAAGTCAATTATCCCCTGTGGCAATTTCACAATATTTGGAGAAAGTAAAAGATATATCCTATTGGCACCATCTGAACTTATTTCTTAAGGTTACAGTTACGAAAGGATGAGATTTATTTAGGATCATAGTTGGGAAGAGAGGCATTCCTCCTTCCTTCTTTACTGGAGTTTGAAGAAAACATTCCCTTTATTTCTATTAAATAGAAAAATCTTTCACAAGAAGCGTTATGGTCATTTCAGCCCTAGTCAATAGCCATCCACCTAATAACCAATTAGAATCAGGGCTGTTATTAGTTACGTTACTTTTTAAAAAAAAATAATTGATTTTTTCAAAAACTTCATGGGTTGATGAAGGGGTAGTTATTAAATTTATCTTTTAACCTTTTTAGCTTCTCCATAGCTTCTGCTATCTCCCTTCTTTGACAGTGATAGGACTTCGTGGGTATTGGGTAAAAGGAAGCCCATGGTAGTAACTTAGAACAGTGGCCCCCAACTTTTTGGGCACCAGGAACTTGTTCCGTGGAGAGTTTTTCCGCAGAGCAGAGACGGCATGGTTTCGTGTGCTGGCTGCATCCATAGATGGTGCTTTACTTGTCTGCGCAGCCCGGTTTCTGGCATGCCACGTCCTGGTGCCAATCCATGGATCAGGAGTTGAAGGCCCTGACTTAGAATATATTCTGGCCATTCCTTTTTTATACTTGATGATTTTGGAGCACAAAGACTTGAGCTTGGGATCTGATGAAAGCATTACAAGCAGAAGAATGCTACAGAGCAACTGCATCTGAGAAATTATCTGGATGGGGGGGTGGAGCCAGGAGAACATCTAATTTCAATTTCTGTGTGAGTCAAGTTTTCTTTAGTAAATCATGAACCATGAACACTGAAAAACAAAGCATTTATTTTCCCCACATTATTAGTCTCTGCTTATGAATATGACTAAAACGAATGGGGTTGTAGTAAGTCTCTTAGCATGTACATTATGGTCCTGGAAAGGATGTTCTAGGAGCTATATTCCTTTATGGATCTCCTTCTTCTGAAATTTACAATCACAAAATTGTCCATTACCATTCATTTTACCAATAACATTCCATTAATCTACAGGAAAAAAGAAGGCATCTGGAGAGGTCTGGAAATCACAGGAGTGCAAGCCTTCTTTTTTTTCCTAATATATCTTCTGGCCTAGGTTGAGCTGTTTCTTTGACCTATTACCATAATATAAGATTGCTCAGCTAGTTTACTGTGTAGTCCATAATCACTGAACGCATATATTTTGGAATGCTATTTCTTCCACTTTAAATGAACATTCCCTGGGTTCCATTTCTGTTGAAGACATCCTTCTTTTATCCCCTGATATGGGACAGTGATATTTTTTCTTGCATTTTACATATGAATGTTTTTATTACTAAGAAGAACTGATGGCAGGCGGAGCAAGGCAGTCATAGAATGGATCCCATGTGGTAAAAAGCGCCCACAAAAGACACTTAAAATAAGATGGATCAATGACATCAGCAAATATTGCAGGGCCAATTGGCAAAAGAAAGCTCAGGACTGTATTGGCTAGAAACATGCAGAAGAGGCCTTCATCCTGCAATGGATAGAAAATGGCTAAAATGATGATGATGATTTTACTAAGATGGTTACAGCATGCCCTATCTTTTTTTGTTGCTTGTTCTTGCATACCACTTAAAAATCAACTTAATGTAAGCAGTTTAGAAATACTTTTTAAAAGAAAAAATAGAAGTACTGTAAATACAGCAAGCCATAATGTGATTGGCTGGGTTTTGGTTTAGCATCGTGGTTCATGGAATGGCTTCATATGATATGAAGAAAACCAAATAATGGCTTATTATAATGCATGAACCAGACATAGGATTCCAAACATTTTGTATTACAAGTATTGTAACATTATTAAAGTTTAGGGTTGAAGTCTATTTTCTGAGCAAAGCACCCTGAAACTCAAACCCTTAGAGCTAAACATGTTGCATGATTAGATGAACATGAAACATTAAAAAAAGTTCATTATACAAACCCTAGAAATTTTAATGGAATCTAAATGTGTCTTCTTTTTCACACTGGAGATAATAATATAACCTACGAACCTCATTTCTCATCAGCTTTTAAAATGAAGCTTTTCTATTTTGAAGAAACAGAACAAATATTTGGAAATCATGCAGCTAATCGGAGTGGATGGCAGTAATGAAAGAGGTAAAGGAGCAGTTTTATTAAAGGCAGGTTATCTGGCACCCTTACAGAAAGATAAATGAAGAAGCATTACTCTTATAAGAATGCAGCAACAGGAACTCTACTGGAAAAATGCATGAATGCCACTTGGGAGAGTAAAATTGAATAGAACCTCATGAACCAGATATAAAACAGACTCCTTAAAGGAAAACAATAAACTAGCAAGCCCTTTACAGTCATCACATGCCTAAATATATTTTCAGAATGTATATACATACATTCTAATTCACAGGCACCACAAATTCCAAGTTAGGCTGAGTCTCTGCTTATTCTCAAGATTAGTGAGGTAACAAACACAGGACCCAGCTGGAGCCCTTAAGCCCTCCTTAAAATACAAAACAATATCCTCCCCATATTTGCAAGAAAAGGTAGCTGCTTTCAACCTCTAAGTCATGAGTGTCAAACTCGCGTGTTGCGACGTATCACGACTCTTTTTGCATTGCCGGCAATGGGGTAGGTGTGGCTTCGGTATGATGAAACCGGCCCACGGGCCACCAGTTTGACACCCCTGCTCTAAGTTAACAAAAGCAGGGTAGAAAGAGTATTGATGCTTTTGAATTTGAACTTGGAGGAGACTCCTGAGAGGACCATGGACAGCCAAGAAAACAAACTGATGGGTCAGCCTAGAATCCTCATTTGAGGCATAAATGACCAGGTTCAGATACATTATGCAAAGAACTAGCTCTCTGGAAAAGGCCCTAATGCAGGGAAAGGTGGAATGAAAAAGAAGAGGACAACTAGCAGCAAAGTCAATGGACCCAGTTACAATGGCAATGAACATACATTTGGGAATCTTGAAAGAACAGCTTAGGGATAGATCATCATGAAGAAAATTTATCTTTGTGGTTGTTAGGAGTTGGAAATGACTTGATGGCACATATTCAATCAATATCATAATTAACACAGAATATGGAAGCCAATGTGTACCTAAGTGGCATCAATATACACTTTCATATTGGCATCTATCAGAGGAAGCTGGCTTGTAATACACCATGGCCCCAGCCTGTAGCATAATCTGTACTTACTAAGCCCCGTAGTAATTCTTGGAAAATAAAAATAGAAGGTGGCTGCAAGCCAGTCCTAAGAAAGAGAAAAGAAGCTCTGGAAGCTTTCAATATTGTTGTCAGTTCTTTAGGTAGCCAAGGTCAAGAAACAGACATGGTAGGGATTCTGGGAAAGCCCTTTATTGTAATAGGGCACAGTAAGTTCATTGGGCCTCTTTCTGCTCTATCTTACATTATATAAAACTAAGGATAGAGCTCTTTCAGATCTTTCTCATATCTTCCCTTTTCCCAGGACTGAATGGTCTTTGCTGAAAGGCCTCTCTTAATGGTTTGCTCATTCTTTCTCTCCGTTCCTAAACTCAGATCCATACACCTTTATGGAGTTGCAGTAGTTTCATTGATCCTGCTTAAAATCAATTGGATTTAAGTTATAAATAAAATTTCACAATTATTATAAATTCAACCTAATTCGGCTAATAAACACAGTTTGACATCTACTTCTCTTGAGATTTATTTGGATATGTATGGCATTGCCTTAAACTAGATCCAGTGCAATATAAATGATATAAAATAATTGGGAACACAGACAATGTATTTCTCCTGACACGAGGGGACATTATTAATACAGTGCAACAATGCAGTCTTAAATTGTGTTTTAGAAGAATAGCAGCAGGAAGAATCTCCCTCTCTGAGAACTGTGGTTCAAATTTGAGCCACTAGAAAAAGAGAAAAAACCCACAATCTTTGCAGCAGCATTTGTATAGCAATACTTAAGATACAGTTTATATGATAAAAATCTAGGAAATGATCTACTTGTTAGTAAGGTAGCTAGGAGTCCCTTGCTTATCATTAGTTCTCAGAGACTCATCATAATTGCTCCAAGCCTAGTCGGCAGCAACTGTTTTAATACAAGTAAAAAGAAAGGGCTAATATAAAATAGACTGTCCAGGAAATTGTGATTAAACAGAATCATGAAATTAGAAAATAAGCTCTTAGACTATCTGTAAAGAACAATATACTGCTATAAATGTATCCTATATTTCAGTTTACTGCAACGTACATTCATATGTTAATAGAAGACTCCATCTCGTGTGATACATCTTGGGTATCCATAGTACTGCTAAGACTATGCTTTTCAGGATTTGGATAGCATAAGGATAAAGCACTCAAGAATCATTTCCAGGAGATCAGTTCATGGAAGCCAGTTTTTACTGATCTCCATAAGGCAATGTAATATTTTACTTAGATCACCAAAGCCTTAATTTCTTGAGAAAGCTTATTATTTCAGCATGCTTGAGTCCTTACATTAAAATTTTAATTCTGAGTTTTGTTTCTCAACTATACTGATTTGGAATAAGATCTTTTCTTTGTGACCTAAGATACTCTTGAAAGAGTATCTTACTTTCAATTCAGTTTATTGCAATCACAATCATCCAGTTACAGATGATAAACAAATAAAGTTTAAGACAGAGTTAAAATACATTGTCAAACTACCTAACATCTATAAGTGAAATCTAGGATACAGTCAGTGGTGAGATTCAGCCAGTTCGCACCAGTTCGGCAGAACCGGTAGCTAATTTTTTTTGCCCAGGCCCAGAATGGACTTCCGGAAGCGGCATCCACACAGATGTGAATATTTGAATCCCACCACTGGATGCAGTTTTTATTAAATTATAATGTAAACCCTAAAATTATATTAAATATGATAACGGTAAAGTAATAGTATCTAAAACTATCAGTATAAACAAAGTAATATTGTCTAAAATTTAAATGAATTATAGCTACAAAGAATGCATTGTGAAGCTCATCAGGGTCCAATGGATCTTCCACAATACTGCACAAAACATGGCTACATTGCATCTCCTTGCTCCCTGTCTTTTGGATGTGACCAGGGTCAAACCCATCTCCTCTTTTTGCCTAATCCTATCAAACCCAATTTGATCCTCTCTGCCCCCAGACAAGTCCCCTGCAGTCCTATCTAGACCAAACAATAGAAACCTCACTCACTTGCTTAGAGTCCAGCTCAAAGACAGTCCTAATAAAGGAATTGCAACATGGTAACATGTGAAAACTCAAGCTTCCATCCATAATAAAGGACAGCCCAACATCCTTTTCCTTCATAATGGTTGTCTCCTGCTCTACTGCCATCCTGAAAGGACAGTTTTGCCAAATGAGATAATCAACATCAAGAAGGACCTGTCCAGCTTCCTCAAGTTTCAACAAATGAAATTCCTAGGATTTCCTATTCTCTAGCCCTCAACTTCCCTAACAATCTTTGCTTTCAAATTTTTCAGGATTCTTCTTTCCTTTACAAACCCCACACATCCTGGACATAAACTGTTTCAACTCCTCCCCTTGAGATGCTGCTATAGGACACTGTACCAAAACAACTAGACACAGAGAAAGTTTTTTCCCTCATGCCATCACTCTACTGAACATTTAATTCCCAGAGTCTTTTGTCTAAGGATATTACCCATGCAGTATGGCCGTATTACTATTATCCTTCTCATCTTTTCTATTATCTTCCCTTATAGGTATCTTATGAGTGTATTACTTTGTTGTTTGTATGTACACTTAGAGCTTATATAGTGGAGACAAATTCCTTTTTGTGTCCAATCACACTTGCCCAATAAAGTATTCTATTCTAGTCTATTCTTGTAAAGTTGGTACCCTAACTGTTGAATAAATGGTTGCTTGTTTCTCCTCAGTGTTGGGCAATGTTCTGAATTTTCCACAATAGTTTTACTTTATTTCTTATCTATCAAATCAAATCAACCTTTATTATAGTCAAATACCAGCATAAAGAGGTGAGGGTAGAAGAAATTTAAAAGCATAAAAAATGCAAAAATAACATTACATAAATCTAAAAGAAGGGGTAAAAACAACAAATGAACATAAAAAAACACAGCAAACTAAATCTACGCAATGATATAATAAATCTTATACAGAATACTATAGTAATGATCTTATTAAAACTAATTTGTGGCACAGGTCATCTCCTGACATATGTTAAGCGCTGCAGACCCTGACAACACTGATTGTTGTAGCAGGGTTGGTATCTGAGAGGAGCACGGAGGTGCAGTATTGTACTTTGCACCCTAGATATTTATGCAATAATGGTAACATAAGACTAGAACAAATATTTCTGTAGTATAGGCATAGGAAAAGTACATCTGGGGTTGTAGTGGTTCACGTATGTAGGGTATTATTTCAGAAACAGATTAGGAACTTGGGTCTCTGCTCCCTCTTAGTTATGCTGTGGCGTTCCACAAACACCTTCACATTGGTTACATCCATATGAAAAATGACTGTGTGGCCTTAAGATTTTGAACAACATCATCAACATATAGCTCACTACAACACACAACTCTATTTTAACTGAGTCAAATAAATGCAAATAAGATTGGTGCTTGAATACAACTGAGGGTTGGATAGTGGAGGACAGATACATTTTCAAATAATTACTGGTCTACTGATGGCATGAGATAAATTTTACCAAGTACTATATTGTGTGTGTGTGTGCGCGCGCGCCCATGCGTGCAAGCTTTTAATACAACATTTGAATATATTACACCCCCCCCCAAATGAATACATATCAATCACACTATTTCCTTTTGGGCAAGCAATGTTATGCAAAACAGAAAAAAAAGAATAAGAAAGAATAAACCAAAGAAATTAAAAGGATAAAATTAAAAGAAGAGGAAACACCAACACTACTCATTCTATCTTTTCATACCATTTTATTATTGAAAACCCATTCTCCTACCATATCACTTTATAATAGTTTTTTGTTGTTGAAAGTTTCTTTTTTTGAGAATCTCATAATTTCCTTCCAATCACACATTTTGATGTCTTCTGCATTTCAATCCATTCATTCTTCCTTCCTAATTTTCCTTTGCAATTCTGCCCTTGGGCATTCTATCTGTATGACCACACTATCTCCGTGTACTTTGTTGCTCTTTGAATAAACCTACTTTCATTCTTTCCTGAACTTTTCTTGTTCCACCACACATGCATTTCTGAAAGGTATTCTATTCCTACTGCATTCCATTTATTTCCATCTTTGCCTTGACACACCCAATTCTCACTCACAAAGTGGACCAAAATACATTATTTTATATATAGACATTTTTTAGCTTCTTTCAACTCCTTGCAACAGGTCACATGCAACCCACTACTTTGTTATTATTGTTTGTTTGTCTTACCGTATTTCTCCATCTATTTTCCTGTCTCCATTCTGTCAAAATTCACACATTCATCTACATTTTTATCTAGCTTTTGAGCAAACGAAGGCATCTTAACTAAGCAGCTCTGCTGAAAATCCACTCTGTCTTGTAATTAGCCTTATGAAGAATTTGAAAATTACTGGCAGATTTCATTCATTCATTTACTCATTTTCTATGGAGGCCTATCTCAGCCAAGTGACTCTGTGGCTTACAGTTCTAAAACTATAAAAACAATAACAATATTTTAAAACAATAAAATAGATAAAAATAAATACATGCAGTAGTTATAGTTTATCAATTAACAGTAAACCCAAGAAATGGGGTCTTAACACATTTAAGGCCCCTTATCAACTTACATGTAGCAAGCTACAGAATTTATATCAGTCTCTGGACAGAGACTCTGATTTCCAATTAATATATAAAGTTAATGATATACATGTCTGCCAGCTTCAAGGACAAAAGTAGGGGTCTAATTAAATTAAAGTAGTTATTAATCTTTTGTCAGTACTGATTAATGGTTTACATGAGGTACTTAATCATTTCAATATGTGCTGGAAATAGATATCTGCATACACAGTATAGTGTCATGGTTAGCAGCATTGACATATAGAATCGGAATAAAGACAATAAAGCAATAGACTTATCCTGAAGTTCTAATTCAGAGCAGAACTGAATAATTTTTAATCTAAGAAAATATCTCATTACGAAGAAAGTTAGAGGAAAAGAATGTGATGTCATTTTAAATTCATACCTTTTTCATTGTATTCTAAAGCAGCATTTCACTATTAACAGTATCACAAAAACCTATACCATGGTTCTGAAAATAGCTGGATGAAAGGTTCAGTTTCCAAAGTTGGACTCAATGGAGAAGTTGGGGCTGCTATTTCTGTATCATTTTCCAGCTGCATAGCAGGGTCCTTCCTGACATAACTTGATCTTGTTTCTGGGTTGGCATTGGACTCTACAAAGCTTATGGTTCTGAATGGCTTCAATGTACCTTTTCTGGGACTGAGTTCAGAGATCAGAGACAGCTCAACAAGTTAAGCTGGCTATACATAGGTTCTGTTCCCTGATTCAGAGAATATACAATGTGATACAAGGATGGGAAACAATAACGTCTGTCCTTCATCATGTCAGTGTCAACGCTGTGACAATAGATGTCATCCCTCTGACAACTGAGAATCAGCAGCCATTTTTACTTTTGCTTCTAATGTGCCTTTTCTATTTTTTTAGAGTTCAGATGTAGAAGGTGGGATGGCGTAAATGCTTGAGAGTTTAGCTAGCCATAACAATGTAGAAGTGTGGGAACTCAAGGACACGGTGTGATAAGGTTTTGGAGCTGGTGAGAAAAGCCCGTGTCTTGTGTTAATTGGAGAATGTGATTTATGACAGCATTTGTGGGGTGGGAATTGCAACTTGTTACTTTGTATCTGGGGGAGGGAATCTCAGTTTGGGGTTCAACTATGTAAGTGCAGATACTTTGTTTCCTAATAAAATGTTCTTTAAGGAAGAATTCTTGCCTTGAAATTCTTTTATTGGTTTCATCTATCAGAACCATGACAGCCAGTTCCCTGCTATAGAACTGACCTGTGCCCTGTTCCTCAGTAGCAGGAAGGGACTTATTTGATTGATTCATCTTGGGTTCTAATAACTCCACTAACAGTTCCAAAGGGGAATGTCCTGAACTAATGTACAGTTTTATTGAGGCCTTGGTAACTTGAAGACCTGGCCAGAGCAGACTTTATTTGCTTACTAATCTAGGAAAACTCACTGATTTCTTGCAAAATTCCAGGACATAAAGTGGAAACTTGTGAAAGACAGAGTGGGTTTGAAAAGAACCTACACTGTGATGGTAATAATGGTACAGCAGCAATATTTGTCTGCTCTTATGAAATCCTCTGATTGCTGCCCACTTTCCATTTTTAGAGTTCTTCAGACACTGGCAGGGGAAGGATAAACTGGAAGAATGTGCCAAGCCACTGTGAAGAACTTTCAGTGCATCTTGAGGATAAAATATTTTGAGTCTACTTGGAATTAGATGACAGCAAGGCAAGGCCAAAAAAAGATGATTTTGCAAAATTGTTGTTACAAGGACATAGGCAGAGTCCTTCAAACCACCAGTTCTTCCGTCTGTGGACTAAAGCCCCGGTCCTATTGATTGGTAAAAGCCACTAGGGTGATGTTGGGTGACTAGGTCAGAGTGGTGGTAAATGCATCCATAAAAGTACTGTCATATTTGAAAAAAGCTATTGTTTGTCCCATTCTTGAATGACATCATTCAACCCAGGTGTTTTGGATATCTATCAATCTGTTTTTAATTTTCTATTTTGTCAAGAAGGTGATGGGCCCATAGATATGGAGGGCCCCAGAGAAAAAGATTATTTGAACCTGTTTCAATTGGATTCAGACTGGATATGGCAACTAGACCACAGTGTTTAATTTTGTAGATATCCCTTGGTAGGACTGGAATAAAGGGAGTATGCCCATTTGGTTCTATTTGACCTGTCAGCTCTTCAATACTATAAATCATGATACCATTCTGGTCTACCTCTGGGGTTGAGAGTTGGCATACTGCAGTGATTCTTCTCCTTTCTCTGGCAATCAGTTTCAGTCAGTGATACCGATTGGTGTGTGGTCAAGCCATAACGCCCTCTATTACAGAATGCCACATGTCTACTCTTTCACTTTGTGTAGATTAACATCTACACAAAATCACTAGGAGATGTTATCCACTAGAACAGGGTTAACTATCATCAGTATTAAGATAATATTCACTTATATATCTTGATCATGTGTCGAACAAGAGATACAATCAATGTACATTAGTGCCCTCATTCTCAGCACGACAGAATAGCAATACAGTAGATTCAGAAAACAACTGATAATTATGTTCCATTTTTGGTTCTGGACAGGGTTCTCTTGGATTCTCATCTCTTTGTCAAATGGCAGCTATGGTTAGAGTGACATTCAAACAATTCCATATTGTGTGCCAGTTACAGCCATTCATAGATCAGGAGTCCTGTCTTTGTCACCTTTTAACTGCACTACTGCAACTCACTCGATACCCAGCTGCTTTTTATATCATTATGTCTATTCATTAAGTGAGGCATCCAAGTGATTGCCACACTTGCAACCCCTATCCCTGCTGTCACCAATGCAGTCATTAACCTCCAGGGATTGTATTGGGGAAACAGAGCAGGCCACTCTGCATTTCAGCCTCCTTGGAGGCCATGTGACTCTGTTCCAGAAGTGTGTACCATTTTGGGAGCTGCCTCAATGAATTGAGGCCGCTCCAAAATGGTGCCTGCTTCCAGGTTGGAGTCATGTAGCCTCCACTGTGTAGAAAGGTTGTGTGGCAGAGCAGCTGCTTCCAGGAGATCCACAGTACCGCAAAAAGTAAGTGGCCGATTGGTGATGGGGTGTGTGTAGAGATGGGTGTGGGATCCAACAGGGTAGAAGCAGGCCCAAGACCTGCAGAGACCCAGTGGTGTAGGTTGGGAGGAGAATAGGTACCAGGCCTGCTGCAAGAACCCTGCAATCATTCATAAAGGCAGGAGGATTGCCAAGGGCCCAAATTTTGACTACGGGAATGCTGCAATGGCCATAACATGGACAGAGAATGTAAATTGCTTCATTCAGCACTTTTATAATTTTGAAAGGTCACTGAACAAACAGTCATAAGTTGAGGACATTCTGTTTCTGTATAAATTTTTCAGCCAATTTTTTGCAATCCAAATATTTACATTTATAAACCAGATACCAATATTTGTAGTACCAAACTTGGTATCATCTTCAGTGTCTCCTTGTATCTTTTTGTAACATTTGTCACTATCATTTGCATTTCCTCCAATTCTTTAAATTTTCTTTTAAAAAATCTCTTGCTTTTTGCACAGAGTTCAACCTGAATCTCTGCTGTTTAAAAATAAAAATTATCCTTCCCAACTTGTCCCAACCAAATGGAATCATCTAAGTTTGCCTGTCAGAAAAAAAACTCTTTTCTCTTACACAGTATTCTAATTGGAATCTCTTTAAGTAAAACTACATCTGTGTTATCAAACCTCAAATTGATCTCTAGTCTTCTTCCTGGAAAACTGCACAAGGATATCTCTTGGAACATTTTCTAATTTTGCAACACTTGTATTAATCCTATAAATCTTACTGACCTCTGTTTCATTGTCATCTTCCCCCAATCCAGAAAATCAGACAGAGATTTAACCATCTTTCTTTGATATTCTGGCCTTGTTCTTTTGGAATTGCTCTAAATCTTAAAGAAAATTCTTTTTTTTCTCAGTTCCAGTAATGCCAAGTTGGCAATTATTTCTCCATCTCTCTATTTATAACTTTTTTCTTACTTTCCAAAACGTTTACATTATTATTAATTCGATTTTGATCTTCAGCCAATTGTTCTACAGATTCTTCATTCTTCTTTTATGCTATCCCTTTTTTATTTCTACAAATGCTACCCTTTCTTGTTACAACATCCAAACTATTGGCAACCATTACAGTAATCTTCTTGCCAAACTACGCAACATTTTCGCAATCTAGTAAAATACCCTTATCTGTAAGTTGTTCTATCGAGCCACCCCTTCCTTCTTCTGATTTTACTTTTTTTTATAGCGGCCACTAGGAGAAAGTAAAAATATGTTAATTACTAGGGTGAAAGTAAAAGGGAAGTGCCTCCTTTTTGTTCTATTTTGCTTTTCTCTATCTTTAACACTTTGGTCCCAAGTGAAGTTACAGTCCCACAGTCATATTACCCTTATCTTCTTGTTCTATAAAATTTACCAATTATCTTTTTTCCTTACTAATAAACAATCAGCATTCCCACGAAGGTCTGTTCAGTTTGTCTAATTAATTTTACAGTCTTCAAAGGCACTTCCATATATGTCAAATAAATCTTCTGTTTTCTAAAATTACTATGCCCTTTAACCATTTAAATTACTATAGTAATTTCTTGGTATCACAATGTTCTTAAACGTTTTGTTTCTAAATTAAAAATTTTAAGATAGTATTTTCCCCTCTTTTTAATTCCATAAAGTATTTTTATTCTTATATTCTATTTGGAATATCTCTCTATATTATGGTGTTTAAGAAAGTGAGAGGTTTTTATGCCAATCATATATGTCCGTAAATGCTGCACAGCAGTCCTGGGTGCATTGATAATCCCTTGTCTCTCAAACCATCCAACTCACAATCTTGCACAAGAAACTTAATTCCCGTGGTCTCCTTGCAAGGAGCAGCTATCCAGAGTGCAAGTGCCTTGATCTCTTCTTCCTCCAGAGGAATCTGTCTCCTGACTGCCTATTCCAGTGTGATCTGTTCCAGTTCTGCTCACAAGAATAACCTACCTGCCAAAGGTCCTTACTGGGAAGCCCTTATAGAAATCTTTTAATAACTGTTATGAAAAATTCAGAGCTTTCCTAGCAGCTATCCAGCTAATGAGACTATTAATTATTGGATCTTTTTGCACACAGCCTTAAAATAATGTTTGGCAACACTGTGCCCTCTTAATATTTTAGATTTCAATGCACATGAACTCCAGCCGGCATTGCCAAAGGAAATGTTGAATTATGGTTCAAAATTATCTACCCATACTCTAAACCCAGGTTTAGCAGTAAGGAGGTAGATTGAAATTCATGTTGTTGTTTTTTAAATCCATCTTTCTGTCCTTGCAAGGTTCCCCCTACAGTCATGAGAGGAAAAGTGTAAGCTTTACTTCTATTTTCAATCCAATTTACCAGTTATGTCTCAATTTATTGAATCTGAATTAATTTAAACTATATCTGTTTTGATTTCAGCCCATATATCCAAAATCCCAAATTCTCCTGCGTACAATGCTGTATGCTGAATTTTCAGGGTAAGTTAATGTCTGCTATAGGAGAAAACAACATACTAGAGCTGTTACAGTGTATTGCTGCAATGTCTACTGCAGTAATAGTACTTTGGTACCAAAATGGTAGTTTGGCCAAGTTTACAATAACACATGGTTACAAACCGGCTAACCTCTCTTCTTCAACAGTAGAAAAAATGAATTGTGAATTTTGAGAACTTTTGAGAAGAATGAAATTCAGCACATTCCCCATTCCTGCCCATCAAACACAATTAGGCCTTTAACTTGCTTTGAATTATCATTCAGGGACTAGAAGTCGCAAATACTGACAGGGCAGATACAGTAATGCAGATTCCTTAGAAACATGATAACATTTGTTAATGCTTCCCTGGCCTGCCCCCAACCAATATCTCACACATACTCTCAAACTTCTCTAGGAAACAGGAGGATCAACATAAACTAGAGCTAGAAATAACATTAATGTTTGTCTCACAGGGTAACATGCCTATGACTGGGAAGGATTATGACAGAGCAGGAAAGTAGTCATCACATTTATCCTTTCAGTGAAACCACAAACTCATGAAAGAGAATTCCTGTGACTCAGAGGGACAGAATAACCATATTCCAGAACAATTTTCTGACCCTTTAATACATCTAAGTGGTTTACAAAAATCCCACTAAATGCAATGTTTTCCATGTCTCTATGGCAGGACCAAAGGTATAGCTCAGCTACCTACTAAATTAGCCTTCCCAAACCTGGTGTCCTACAAAGGAGATGTCAATGACTGCTGACTGGAAATTATGGGAGTTCATACATCTATGCCATATGTTGTCTTATGTTTTCAGAACACAGGGTATCCCACAAAACAGAACATTGCCAATACTGACTAGGAAGAGACAAGATGAGTGGCAAACAAGTCTAATAATACCGGTAAGTAAATAAAGAAACAGGACATCTGTAGTCTTCCAGTTGTTAAATTCACGACTACCTACCATTGCCAACTAGCATAATTAATTACCATATTTTCTATAGTCCAACAAATTCTGGAAAGTCATTATTTCTGTGTTTTCATATACCAGGCTATAAGTGATCACTATCAAAAGTAATACTAAAAGTCTGAATTTAGTTCTTTCTATGTCCTACACAGATTTTTTTTTTAAATGTGCTTATTTCAAGATTTTGTGTTGATTCTTCCATGAACAAAAATTACCTTTCTTCATTCTTACAGATTATCCAGCTAATGAATGATCCAGAGGTATTGTTACAAGGTTAGAACTTGTAAAATTCCAATTCTCAACTTGAGACAAAAAAAGTAGAATGAGACATTCAAGGAATGCACTCCCACCTCCCACTTTTAGCTAATCATATATTCTCTGTAGCTTTTTCAAAATACTATATATAAGGAAAGGCATCACAAAAACCTTTCCTCTGCCCCTTCTGCAATTAGAGAACTGATTTTTTTTCTATGATAAAGAACCAAAAGTCATATAGATGAGGGAGTGAATAAGTATTGATAATAAAGACTGGAAGAGAGTAAGACATTGGTAGTATCAGAGCAAGGGTCAAGCCTACTTCTGGATCTAATCTTTTTATGTAGTCCATATTTCTGAATATTCATAGAAAACAGTTAAGTTGTTTTCTATTGTTTAAAATGAATCCGATATCTACAGATCTTTCACTAATGGTCTTTATGCCATGGTACTTGGCTAATAGTCAATGCTACACAACTATTCTGTAGAACTAAATCTACAGAATGTACATATTCTATTAGCTAGGAAAAAACACATCTCTTCTCTTTTGGAGTACATCCTACATGTTTAACACAGAATAATATAATTCTATGTGATCTAGGTTACCAGTATTAAGTTGAACAAATGAAAATACAAATGTTAAATAATTTATTTGCTCGTTTGATGTTGTACAGTTCTATAGATGCATATGACTAGTTCCCTATATATCCTATTAATAATAATCTGTCTTGTAGTACTTTGTACCCACTGGCCAAATATTAATGATTAATGCCCTAAATTCCAGCTGACTTGTTTTATCCCTTGTGTTAAACTTTGATAAGGGCCTTTTTCACACTGACAATCAGTTATATCTACTACCCAAAAAAGTGCCAGTGATCAAACCACAGCTGATTAATATCAGGCTAATTTTCTTAAGTGCCCCTTGTCTGCACTTTCCTCCCCTTTAGCCTGAGACATTCTGGCTGGTGAGAGATTTGATGAGAATACAACGATACTTTTAGATGTGGGCTGACCTCCAATTCAGTATTTGGCTGCTTTAATAAACAGCTTCAGGATACTGGTGGCACTTCATGGGAATTTTAAAGAAGGAAGTGAAGAAAAGGGGTTCCCCATTCTATTCTTAGAATCAAACAGCCAGATTTGGCCTCTTGAATACAAAGCATGGAATTTATAAACTGTGCCATTCTAAATTTACATTTCATTTGTATACAGTTCAGCTGGCCAGTTAACGTGTTTCAACTTAACCACTTCAAACAAAACTCAACTCAACCACTGAGTTTTGAAAAACCCTGGAAAGAAACTAGAACTATACAATGATTATCACCTGTTGTGCAGCTCTGAAAAACATAGGGATATTAAATGGATATTAAAATATGAATGTGTCACCTTTATCAATTAGTTGTGGGGAATATGGAAGCTCTTCTAAGATTCAATTTTCTTCTGCTTTTAAAAATTCAATATCTTCTCAATAGCCTCTCATTTTGGCTTAACCAGAAGTATTTTACCATCCTATTATAAATGACATTCCTGATGATCTCATTACTTTTTACTTCTTTAATAAATAATCATCACAGTATGTAGTGTTTTTTTACACACACACAGACACACACACCAACATAGTCCCTATTATCAGTAGCTAAGCTGCATGTTCATTTTATACAGTTATAAAGGAAGTTGGAGCACAATTCCCTGTATACTGGACACCAGAAATAATGTAATATGTAATAATAAAATATGTAACCATTAGTAAATAAATATGTGACCATGCTAAATAATCAGCAGAAATATAGTTAATCCCATTTATATTTATGACAGCTGTTATTTGCATGGTGGCGTTTCAAAATCAATCTACAAATAAAATCCATGCAAGAAATGAACATGAATTCATATGAAAACATCCCTTCTGTGGATCATAGGTACAACAGAAACGATTACCCAGAGAATCGTCCTTGAAAAAAATAAGCTGATCAGCTAATGCTTCTCAAATATTAAAACCCCAAGTGCATTGTTAAAGAACGCTGCTGCGTTCGCTCTTTCTTTCAGCAAAACTGGCCTGACCACAACGCAATGCCATCCTATTCCATTTATGAGGAACGTCCAGATGTTCGGTGGGAGGGTTTTTTGTTCACTTGCTACCCGGCAAGAATAACTAAAGCTAAAGAGAGACTTTTCCCGTCCCTGGTCCTGCGGCTGAAGCTGCATTTCCTTCCCAAAACAAACGAGTAACACTTACGTGACGCGCGGGCAATTCTGTGGAGATGAATCCCATCCTCATCCATCTCGAAGCGGCTGAACTGAAAACTTGGGGTACAGAAAGAGACGCGTCCTGGAATTATTATTATTATTATTTTTTCCTGCTCAGTCTTGGCTCCCTTCTCTCCCGCCGGGCGCGTTTCGTTCAAGGTAGCTCACAACCGCGTGGCAAGGCAGCAAGCATAACTTGCAAGAAGCAGTTTAGGCAGTCTTAGGTAGAGATGTGGGGTGGGGCGGGGGCGGCAGCGGGAAAATGGGGCGTTTCGCCTCAGAAGGCGAAATCCTGCAAGGCGAGATTCCGCGGCTTTCCCCGGACACGTGCGCGCGCACAACGCACGTACGAGTATAACTTTATTGCCTGGGAGCCCGAGGTTTGAAACTGAGACTGGAGAGAGGGGGGGAGAAAGAGAGAGAAGAAATGACTTTAAAATAGCCCCGCCGCTACTGCGACCACGGAGACTGGGCAAGAGCCAGCCCTCCACGTGACTTCTGCCGGCGAGGAAGAAGAGCAGCGGCGAAACTGGGCGACCTTCCACTTGGAGAGGGGAGCAGGCGCCGGAGCTGTTGGTGCTTCAGTCGGTGCGGCTGGACTGCTGCCTTCCTCCTCATGGTTGTAAAGCCATGCCCTTCTAGGACAGCCGCCAATGCAAACGTTGCGAACTCTTTGCTTAAAGGGAGGGCGGGAAAGAGGGTGGAGGCGGATAGCTGCCGGCTGTTTTTCTGGTACCGCATCGCGAAAACCAGCCCCGGAGGAGTCTTAAGCACGCCGGTCTCATTTAGGCTAAAGGGCTCAGAGACGACGCCTTTGGGTGAAACTTTGCTTAGTTTCGCCCGAGGCGCTTGGTTCTCTCGAAGTGCAGCCTCGGACTTCACGAAGTTTTTGAATGGTCGAGAGAAACGGGGAACCCAACTCAGCCTTTTCTTCCTAATGCCAACATTCTTCCGATTTGCAGGGAGGTTTTTAAGTCTGCCCAAATAAATATCTTCCCCATTCTCTGCTGATAGCGTTGGAAAACTCTATAAAGGTAAATGCCTCGAGGAACCTTGCATTATTGGTTACACGCTTCAGTCAGATACACTAATCATCTGGGGAATGTTGACCCAAAAAAATCAACAACATTGAATCCTCCTTGCTATTTTTTTTTCATAACACTATAGTTTAGACTTAGTTTCCTCTCATATTTAGCTTCCATTTGCCTTGCTTTTAATTCGTTCCTGGTCTCCCCTCCCTTTTTTTTTTTGTTAGATGCCTGTGGTACCAACTTTGCCTCTCTTTAATAAATGGGCTTAGCCTTACAAGCAGGGGTTCTCAACCTTGGCAACTTTAAGACTTGTGGACTTCAAAGTCCACAAGTCTTAAAGTTGCCAAGGTTGAGAACCCCTGCCTTACAGGATCCTAGTGTGACCCATCTGTACTGATAGCTGCATGGACGTTGGGCTAGGGAAAGTGTTTGAAAAAGATTCCATGGATACCTAGAAGCTACAGAGCATAACACAGTAGCTGATGGAATTTTTGATCCTTCTCCAGCCTCTCTGATGAAATGATGCTATTCTGGCTTTGAGGAAATTAAAATGGCAGCTTCTACCCACAGTCACCTATTATGTATTTCAGAGTTGCTCCTACTGTCATAGTGCAATAAAGGTCATCCAGGGGATCCAGTAACATTATGAAAGAGAGGAAACTTTAGGAACTCCTATTGTCTCATGGGAACAAGGAATACTCAGGTTCTCATTTCCAAAGAGAGCTTCTTCAAGACTTAGTATTGTGGCATTAACAGAGGTGAGAGGGAAATTGAAGGAAAGCACTAATGGCATTGCATAGAACAAGACTATAGAGATTTGATGTTTTTCATTTGATGTTTTCATAATTCCCTTTAGCTGCATTAAAACAACAATTCCTGGAAAACTCAGCCAGCAAATAAATCTAGGACTTGTAAGCATTTGGAGGTTGTTGGAGAAGAATGAAACAGAACACCTTGTTCTCACAAGAAGCCCTGTTTGAATATCCAGAGAACTAGTGTGGACTATTTCAACATGTGTGAATGTATACTGAATCGTCTATATAAGGAAGTTACATCCATACATTTCCTAAATGCTTATGATTACAGACATTGTAGGAGGAATAACACTCAAAATAAGGACAAAAGGTTATCAGAGTATTCAAACTGCCAGGAACTATAGCAGACCCCCAAAACCCCAAGAAGAAAATGGAATCGCCTGCTAGCTTTAGGGAAACTCAAAGGGGGGGGATAGGGATCGTCATATATTCATAGCTTGGGTAAGCCAAAAGGTATATGGTCAACAAGAGTGTGTTTTAAGTATTTTGGTTTCACAGATTCTTTGACAAAGTGACAGAATTAGTGGACCAGAGGAATGCTGTGGATATAATTTACTTGAACTTCAGTAAAGCATTTGATAAAGTAGATCACAACCTATTACCTGATAAGATAAAAAAATGTGGGTTAGACAGCATCACCACCAGATGGATTTGATCAACTGCACTCAACGTGTCCTCAATGGAACTGCATCTACATGGAGGGAAATAAGCAGTGGGGTACTGCAAGGCTCTGTTTTAGGCCCAGTACTCTTCATCATCTTCATCAATGATTTGGATGAGGGAATAGATGGGAAACTCATCAAATCTGCAGATGACACCAAGCTGGCAGGAATAGCCAACATTCCAGAAGATAGGATTAAGGTACAGAAGGATCTTGACAGACTTGAACATTGGGCGCTATTCATTGAATTCATTCAATGATGAAAAAAGAAAGGTTCTTCATTTAGGCAAGAAAAACCAAATGCACAGGTATAGTATAGGGGTACCTTGGTCAATAGTAGTAACTGTGAGAGGGATCTCGGAGTCCTAGTAGACAATCACTTAAATACGAGCCAGCAGTGTGCTGCAGCTGCCAAAAAAGCCAACACAGTGCTAGGCTGCATTAACAGAGGGATAGAATCAAGATCACGTGAAGTGTTACTACCACTTTATAATGCCTTGGTAAGGCCACACTTGGAATACTGCATACAGTTTTGGTCACCACAATGTAAAAAAGATGTTGAGACTCTAGAAAGTACAGAGAAGAGCAACAAAGATGATCAGGAGACTAGAAGCCAAAATATAAAGAACGGTTGCTGTAATTGGGTATGTCTAGTTTAATAATAAAAAAAGGGACTACGGGGGACGTGATAGCAGTGTTCTAATATCTCAGGAGGAACACTGAGGGAACACTGCCAGAAGGAAGAGGGAGTCAAGATATTCTCCAAAGCACCTGAGGAAAGGAGAAGAAGCAATGGATGGAAACTAATCAATGAGAGAAGCAACCTAGAACTAAGGAGAAATTTCCTGACTGTTAGAAGTTGTGAATGCTCCAACCCTGGAAGTTTTTAAGAAGAGATTGGACAACCATTTGTCTGAAATAGTATAGGCCAGGGGTAGGCAACCTTGGCTCTTTTATGACGCATGGACTTCAACTCCCAGAATTCCTGAGCCAGCCATGCTGAGGGGAAAGGGAGAGGTTTCCAAGCTGAGCCATGCTGGCTCAGGAATTCTGGGAGTTGAAGTCCACGTGTCATAAAAGAGCCAAGGTTGCCTACCCCTGGTATAGGGTTTCCTGCCTGAGCAGGGGGTTGGACTAGAAGACCTCTAAGGTCCCTTCCAACTCTGTTATTCTGTTCTTTTAGTATAAAGTGAATTCTGTTGAGATGGTGGAAACCACACGTTAAGCCTGAGACAGGTTGATGTAGTGGTTAAAGGATTAAAATCAGTAGACCATGAGTTCTAGTTCCGCCTTAGGCAAGAAAAACTGGCTGGGTGACTTTGGGCCAGTCATTTTCTCACTCAGCCTACCCCAGGCTCAAAACATAAACTGGTTGGTCAATTCTTATTTCAACCACTGGATCAATGCTGGGTTAATCTGAAGAAAGCTGACCCTGCACTTGCAGAAAAATCCTAGGAAGGAAAAAAAAATACCTCAGCCCAACTCATCTCATACTGTTATTATGGAGAAAATAGGAAGTGGAAGGAGTATTGGAATATTTGCTATTTTGAGCTGTATATGAAAAAAGGTGAGATAAAAAATATAAATGCTCCAAATTTTTTAAAATATTAATTAGCACTAATTTCTTTATTCTAAAAAAAAAGCTACCAAAGGCATGATCTAGATCAGCATAGCTGACTCAGGAATTCTGGGAGTTGAAGTCCATGAGTCATAAAAGAGCCGAGTTTGACTACCCCTGATCTAGATGATGCCCATGAGGAATGGGATTTAATATTTTCTCCCCTGTGCAATCTGCATTAAGCTGCTGTTCAACCCAACATAAACAGCTGTTAAGAAAGATGAATAAGTTTTCCTATGATACAGTGTTGAAGATCTGTGAACAAGTTTTATCCTGACTGAGCTTTAATGATAATGTTCTAAATGGGTGTAAATGTGATGCTTGCAAAGTAAGCCTTTAAATGATTCTTTATGGTTGTTGTTTTTTTTTTAAAAAATCAGATTATCATAATCGTACAAGATCAGACCTGTTTTTACTTCACATCTATTTCACATCCATGCAGTCCATAAAGATCAATAGATGAAAAACACATTTTTGTGACTTTTGAATATATTTAAGGCTATACCATTTAAACAGGACTACTGTTATATCCATGGATATTCAGAATCCCAGCAATTTAAAGTATGGATTTTACTTTAAAGTAAAGTATACGTTAAAGCTGGACTTGTTTTTCTCTTGCTTTGCTAGGTAAAGAAAAATGATTATATCCTGGTCATTTTATTCAGAGGCTGAGGGATAATAAAAGGAGACAGGGTGGTGGTGTCAATTTGCAATTTGCATTAGGGAGTAACTTAGCAAATCTGAAGTAATTAAAGGGAAGGGAGAAAAGAAAGGGAGAACTTTGGCAGCTTCTGATATTTTGTTAGTGCAAAAATTATAAAGTAAAGTGAAATCCAACTAGGTTGGATCTCAGAACAGCTAGCGATTAAGGCACCAGGCTTGAAGCTGGGAGACTGAGTTTTAGTCCTGTTTTAGGCATGAAAGCTGATTGGCTAACTTTGGGCCAGTCATTCTTGCTCAGCCCAATTCACCTTACAGGGTTGTTGTTATGGGGAAATAGGAGGAGGAAGGAATATTAGGTATGTTCGTTGCCCGAGTTATTTACAAAAATAATAAATATGGTATATACATGCACACACATGTATATATATACTAAATAAAATAACTAAACAGCAGAGCACATTCCCTTAGTTCCCAGCACTATCAAATCATCTGGGGAGAATTGGGGACTTCTGAAGCAGATCCAAGTGCGTGGGAGCTACAGAGAAAGAAGGGGATGGGAACGTCCAATTGAAAAATCCCAAGTTCTATTTTTGCCAAAGGATAAGCAATATAATTTCTTTTTTTAGGAGTTTTGTGTTCTGTCTTTAAGGCTTAATCTACTTTAGCTAATCAATAAGGTGGATCAGATGGCTGAATACAAGTGGGGGAAAAATAACAAACCACTTAAGCAACCAAAGGAAAAGCACAATACTCTTTATTTAAAATGCATTTCAAGATATTGTCCTTATTAAGTAATGCAGTTTTTACAATTACAACAAAGGACCCTAATTTTGTCTGCTTGTTTTTTAAAAGCAATATCCCCAACTATATTTCAACACAGAGTAGCTTCATGCTATCTTCTGCTACACATTTGTTTCTTCAGACCTGCTTCTAATTAATTTTTTTAACATACTTCTATATATTTAACATACTTATATATTTCATCTTTCTCTCATATTTATAGGTAGTATCCATAGTTTTCTCCAATCCACCTCTCATTTTCATCACCACTATTGAGATAGGCAAGTATTAAGAGAGAATGATTTTTACAAAATCTGCAGACAAATTAATGGCCAAATTTGAACCCAGGTTTTCATCTCCTGCTTCGCACTGGTGTCCCTTACCCTACTATCTCAAAATTGTGTAGTAAGGCCAGTCCTGGTTTTCTTCATCCTTCTGCCCTCACTGTGTAAAATCCTGATAATTTCAAAGAACTGAAATATGTCAGGCTGTTCTGCAAAGCCAAGCCGGAGTCTCTCCACTCTAGTTTGGCTGCAACATTAAAAGAGAGCGAGTGAGAGAAATCCCTTACAGTGATGGCGCCTTTTTGTGTACCATAAAACTTAAGAAGTGACATCCACAGATAAATATAATAAATTAAGCTCAGACTACCTTAAACAAAGTGGTTGCAGGAAGGGAAAACTGACCTTGGGCATTTGAGCAACGGGTACTCCTGAATGATAGCAGCAGCTGATATGTGCTGGGAGAATTCCGCATTAAAGGTCACTAATGTACGATGCCAGCAGACTGCAAAAGAAAAGATTTCAGCTACTGGAAACCACAGGCTGCCAGCCCAAGAGAGAGGAGATGTTGGGATTTGAACCACATCCTATGTTCTTAGGGAGCTAAGATCATACTCCATTCCTCCACCATTAAGGATTGTTACAAGTGAAATATAATTAAAAGGTGTTCTTAAGAAGCTCTATGGAGTAAAATGTTGAGTTCTCCTTGCTATTTCCAAAGTGAAATGACACTTAGAAGTGGATGGTTCATTGATATTGATTTAAGAAAATAACTTTGGTTCTTCAAAAAAATAATCTCCCTGCCTCTTTTTGTATAATACTATCTGATTATTTGCTTACCTGACTTAAGTTTGGTTTTTTCATTTTCCATAAAAGCTAAGCTGCTCTACAGGAGGTGGTCTTGCTAAATACATTGGCACTTCTTGAGCTCTCAAAGTCTAAACAGTCAATAGGGCTGCACACACAGAATTCAGTCATACCAAAACCAATGAAATTTGTTAAGTCAGAGATTCAGTGACCTATTGTCATGGATCAATCTTGGCAACCAGTGTATCTAATGTATTCATTGCTTACAATGCACAGGTCTGATGTAATTTAACTATTATTAGTATAGATGCAATTTCTATTACCACCATTACTAGTTTGTTTTTTTTAAGCGAAGTGATCAAGAGTACCAAAATGAAAGAAGCCAATACTGGAAATCATTTTTGACTGGAGTAGTATATAAAATCAATCAATCAATTGATCATAAACATGGAAAATTCTAAAGCAAGTAATACCATGTTTTCCCGAAATTAAGCCCTACCCCGAAAATAAGCCCTATCTTGAATTTTGGGGTAGGTCTAAATATAAGCTCTACCCCCAAAATAAGTTTTGGGGCGAGGGCATGCCTAAAAAGCTAGGGCAGGGATGGGGGTGGGTGGAGCTTACCATTGCAGCCAGGCCCCCCATGGATTGACACTTGCCTCGCTGGAAGGATCAATCATAGCTCAGTTCTCAGCTACACAGGTCTTCCGGAAAGGCCTCTGACTGCGAAATGCAGGCTGGAGCTCCATTCTCAGCTGCAGAATGAAGCTGCTCCTTTGGCCTCAGAAGATGTGGGGCCATCTGGGCGGGGCTGTTGGTGCTGCTGCTAGGAGGTGAATAGAAAAGACAACCCTCCCGAAAATAAGACCTGGTGCCTCTTTTGGATGTAAAAAAATTAAATAAAACCGGGTCTTATTTTCTGGGAAACATGGTATTTTCAGATGGGAAAAGGCATTCAGATCTCATGAAGACTTGATGTAGATATCAAGAAGAGAAATGATCTTTTAGACAATGTGGGTGGCACAGATATCAAACAAATAGAGAAATAAATGTTTGGCTGTTCCTCATCACCCATGCTTGAACAAGCAGAATTAGCATAGGATTTGACTTTTGATTCATGGGGATGAAAGCAATATTATATGGACACAGCACACAAACAAAAAAGATGCTACCAGGAGCTGCTTGTGCCATGGCTGGGTGCAAGAGGGATCTTGGCCATGTCACACAATTAGAATAAGGATGTTCTTGACTGCTGAATGAGTCCATCTCTAATATCATATAATATCTTCCCCCTTTTCTTTCCTAATATGCTCAGTTTTTGAATCCTGAGTTATGAGAAGACTTGCTTTGCTTAATCACTGTATAGAAACTCATCATTTTTATGGCTGATAAAATGGAAAAGTAATATATTGGTTGTAACCTAGAACAACACCTCTTTTGTATTCACACATGCACAGAGAGATGGAATATGAACATTTCCATTTAAAGGACAGAAATATTAATCATAGTGGATCAGGAACACAGAATTAATCTACTTCTTTTTCCTTCCCCTCTGAAAAGCAACATTTAAAATTCTGGATGTATAAATAAGTTTTTTTTCCTTGTGCAGTTTGTGGTCATAAGAATGGTCTTCCCTTTGACAGGATACCATCTCAATTTTAATCTTCATCTGAAATACAGTACTGACTACACCAGTCTTTTCTTTTTCCATAAGAATGGGAAGTGGAGGAGCATGGATTCACCTAAAATCTGAAATAAGACAACTCAGAAAACATGCACCAAGAAATAAGCCAGAGAAGGAAACTTTAAAACTGCCGCTACCAGAGTTAGTATTAGAAATATTTGTTTCTACTGCAGTTGTTTATATTTGTCAACATGGTAATTCTCTTATGGAGAAAAGAGCCTGAATATGAATAATCATCAGACAATCAGTGGAGGCTAAAACATATAAGGAACGGTTGCTAGAATTGGGTATGTCTAGTTTAACGAAGAGAAGGACGAGGGGGGACATGATAGCAGTGTTCCAATATCTCTGGGGCTGCCACAAAGAAGAGGGAGTCAAGCTATTCTCCAAAGTGCCTGAAGGCAGGACAAGGAGCAACAGCTGGAAACTAATCAAGGAGAGAAGCAACCTAGAACTAAGGAGAAACTTCCTGACAGTTAGAACAATTAACCAGTGGAATAACCTGCCTCCAGAAGTGGTGAATGCTCCAACACTGGAAATTTTTAAGAAGAGACTGGACAGCCATTTGTCCCAAATGCTGTAGGGTTTCCTGCCTGAGCAGGGGGTTGGACTCGATGACCTCCAAGGTCTCTTCCAACTTTATTATTATTATTATTATTATTATTATTATTATTATTATTATTATTATTATTATTATTATTATTATTATTATTATTATTATTATGGATCATCGCACAGTCAGCCAGATGTTCAGACTGGATTTGGCATTTTGTCTACTTATCGAGTCCTTACCAAGGACCTGAGATAGGCAGATGTGGATGTTTGATGGTATTACAGATATCATCGCAAGATGGAAGCAGTTCCTAGTAAGGCCGCCTTTTGCGATTGACTAATGGCAAATTTGTCAATGCCAATGGTGTTCAAGTGGTGCTACAATTGTTTTGGGATTGCACCCAAGGTGCCTATTACTATTGGTACTACCCTTGCTTGCTTTTGCCACAGTCTTTCTATTTCTATTTGTAGGTTTTTGTATTTTGTTATCTTCTCCAGCTTTTTCTCGTCTATTCTGCTGTCTCCAGGCACTGCCACGTCCAGTATCCAGACTTTTTTGTCTTTCTTATCTACAATTGTTAAGTCTGGGGTGTTATGTTGCAGGTGCTTGTCTGTTTGAATTCTGAAGTCACAGAGCAGTTTAATTTTATCATTTTCTATGACTTTCTCTATTTTATGATCCCACCAGTTCTTGTTTACAAGCAAATCAATTTCTTGCAGATCTTCCAGTGCACCATTGTTGCTACTTTGTCATGCCGCTGCTTGTAGTCAGTCTGTGCGATCTTCTTGCAGCAGCTTACCAGGTGGTCCACTGTTTCTTCAGCTTCTTTGCATAGGCGGCACTTACTGTCTGTTGCTGTCTTCTCAATTTTGACTTTATATGCATTTGTCCTTAAGGCTTGGTCTTGTGCAGCCAGAATTAGTCCCTCAGTCTCTTTCTTCAATTTTCCTGCTCTTAGCGATTGCCAGGTCTTTTTATTATCTGTTTTCCCAGCTATTTTTTTTTTAATATACTGGCCATGTAGTGCTTTGTCTTCCCATGCTTCTATTCTGTTCTTCATTTGGTCTCTCTTGTAGGCCAGTTTGGTCTCTCCAGTAGTCAGTAAGCCTTCCTGATATACTAATTTCAGTGCATCTTCATCACTGTCCTTCAGATATTCTTCCAAAGCCATTTTTTCTTCTTCAACCATCTGATGTACTTGCAGCGTTCCACGCCCACCTATTTTCCTTGGTAGATAAAGTCTGTCAATGTCACTGCGTGGATGAAGGGCATGATTCATTGTCATTATCTTTCTGGTCTTCCTATCCATTGCTTTTAGTTCTGCTTGAGTCCAGTCCACTATTCCAGCTGTGTATCTGTTGTGAGTGTCCCTAGACCAGCTTGGGAAGTGTCAGAGTATGAGGATGAGCAGCCAGGCTCCTCTGGGTGTTTTCCCCTCCCGGCAGCCGAGGAAGAGCAGCCAGGCCCCTCTGGGTATTTTCCCCTCCCGGCAGCTGAGCCAGACAGGGAGGAGATTTACAGGCAGTCTGGATCAGATTCACAAAGTGAGGGGTCAGATTTGGATCAAGAAGATAGATGGCTTGATCCGAGATTCCGAAGGTTTGATAAGCGACGGTGTCAGTTAAGTGGAAAAAGGAAGTAATGAGGGGAAGTGACGTATCGGACACTATATTAGAAGGGGACAGAGAGACTACGCCTTTGTCACGAGCAACGTTAATCAAGGAGTAGCCTGATATCTGGAACCGTGCGTTTGACTTCAGTCTTCTGATGTTTTGGAAATCTATGGGAGAATAATGAGGCCTTGGACAATGTGATAAAGAAAGAGTGAGTTAATTGGAAGGTGTGGAAGGAGCATGTGTTAATCTAAATGTAAATACATGAGACTTGGCTGTTTCTGCCAGCAAAATGCCAACAGCGTGCTTTGAAGTGAATTCTTTTGAAATGTGTTAAATAAACCTCTTAAAGACATATTTATGTGGCTTTTAATGAGCTGAGAGGGGCCAGACAGAACAGTATCTAATGACTGGAATTGCCCAGGTGTTGATTGCCTTTATGGTATTTCCTTCATTGAGTTTGGACTTTAAGATCTTCTTCACTCTCTTGATGTATTCACCTCTAATCTTTTTCTTGACTTCAGTGTGCTTGATATTTCAGCTTGAAGGATACCCAAGTATTTGTAGTAATCTTCCTCATCCAGACTTTATTATTATTATTGTTGTTGTTGTTGTTTATATTTGTTTGTTTGTTTGTATCCTGCCTTTATTATTTTGACAAATAACTCAAGTGGTGAACATATCCAACATACCATCCTCCTTTTATTTTCAGCAACAACCCTGTGAGATGAATTGGGCTGAGAGACAGTGTCTGGCCCAAATTCATGCAGCTGGTTTTCATGGCTAAGACAGGACCTGAACCCATATACAGTTAATGTTTCATATTCAGAGGTTTTTTAAAAGATGTATTTTCTTTGAAAAGGGACGTACTTGGTACAACTGTATATAAAAGACAGCTTTTAAGAATGTGTACATGAGAGGTATTCTAAAGCACTTTCAATAAAATATATAGGATGAAATATTTGCAAAAGGATAAATGAGCTAAGCTTTATTTTAACACTCATCATTCAATTACTATAAATTTTGTAGTTTACTGTACAAATATGAATTTAGATAAGTTTGCAAAATGCTCATTATTTACTTTATTAGAGCTTGAGTACAGGATGCAATGTTCTAGATGTGTGATAAATTGGAGCCTGGCTTTTCTGTATGTGTGTGGTTTTTTTTTCCTGCTTGTACAAGTGAACTGAGGCAAAAGAAAGGATCCTTTTGTCAGTCTAAATCCTTGCCTGATGGAATGCATGGCAAATAAGATATTACACGCAGTAAATGAATATACTTTAGAGAAGCATTTTACATAATTTATTGAACAATCTTTAAAAGCCATTGTGCTCAAAAACAAACATGGGAAATGTTTTAGTACAAAACCAAAGCTTTGCAAATCTTCTGAAGCTAAGTTACGGCTGAGACTTTTATGAATTTAGTTCTGCTCTTAGAACATGGCCATGCTGGCTCAGGAATTCTGGGAGTTGAAGTCCACGAGTCATAAAAGAGCCAAGGTTGCCTGCCCCTGCCCTATACCATTCCAACTGAGCCTCTGAAAAACTGTCCTTGGAGATTGGGTACCTTTCTGAAACAACAAGGTCACTGAAACATAAAGGGGAAATTGATAAAAAATGGGGATCTGCTTGCCTGCACATATTTTTCCTTTCTTTTGATATGAGCATCATTAAGTCCCAAACATAATCTTGTTTCCTTAGTCATACTTTAGAATACTATTGGTCATTTTGTCTCTCTTCAGCTGTATTTGGAGAATTTGGAGATTTGGAGATTTGGAGATTTGGAGAATAGTAGCTACTGAGTTCGGCTGCAATAGTAAAATTAAAAAGAAATACAATTTTCCCCTTGATATGGCACCACTGCAAACTGAAATCACTTTGAGCTTTCTACATAGTGAGAAACATTAATGAATTAGTTAAAACTAACACAAATATTCTCATTAATCTGAATGTTGGGCATATACTAATGATTCCAAGGGAGCTACAAACATACATTTTACAGAATTTATATTTAGGGTGCTAATTATTATCTTTTTAGGCAGTGGATCTATGGATAAAAAAACCTTCAAGAAAAGATCTAAGATACAAGCAGATCTGGAAAGGTGGAAAACACTACGACTATCCTTGCTGGGCAGGATAGCAGCAGTAAAGATGAATGTCTTGCCAAGATTTCTATTTCTCTTTCAAATGCTACCCATACTCAAAAAGGATGTGGACTTGGACAATTGGCAGAAGGGCATCAACAGATTTATTTGGGATGGCAAGAGACCGAGGGTGAAACTAAAAATCATCCAGGACACGAGGAAGAGAGGGGGACTAAAAATGCCTAATCTAAAACTATACTACTATGCAGCGACGCTGGTGGCGTTGAGTGACTGGATCAATATGACGAATGATAGAATACTGAATGTTGAAGGGCATGGTCTACTATTCGGCTGGCACGCATACTTAGTATACGACAAAAAGGCAGACAGGAACTTCAAGGAGAACCCACTACAAATCCCATTGTTGTGGGTCTGGAGGAAATATAAATACCTGCTACACGATAAGATCCCCATATGGACGATCCCCGGACACGCAATAGGGGATGTAAACATAACCCAAGAGCAGGGAGAAGTGCCCTACAGTAAACTGGTACTGGAAGAAGAAAATGGGTTCTCCTTAAAGTCACAAACAACGCTAGCAGATGAAGGAATAGGAGGTACCTGGCTATCATACCTACAACTGCAGTCAAGGTGGCATAAAGACAAGAAGAAGGGCTTATCCCAGACTGACGAGACTTTAATTGAACAGATTAGAGAGCAGGGGATCATGCATATCAAACGAGTGTACAGCGTACTAATAGAAATTGACTCTGAAACGGTGCTAGTCAAGAACTGTATGGTAAAATGGGAACAAGACTTTGGACATCCGATCACGATGGAAACGTGGGAGGAAATCTGGGTGAGAAATGTAGAATTCACGAAAGCGCAACAGCTAAGAGAAAACTTCTACAAGATGTTCTACAGGTGGCATCTAGACCCGAAAAAACTATCATACATCTATCCAGACACCCAGCCCAAGTGCTGGAGGTGTGGCGATGGGGAGGCTACATACTTTCACGTATGGTGGACATGCAGAAAAATCAAAGCCTTCTGGAGGAAGATATGGTGGACACTCCAAACTATATTCAAAAAGCGTATTGACTTTCTACCTCAGGTTTTTTTTGTTAGGGATCATAAAAGATTGCACTACCTCAGAGACGAGCTTATTTCTGAACTTGATCACAGCAGCCAGATTGTTGGTGGGACAATACTGGAAGAATCCAGAAATACCACCTATGGAAGAATGGACTTTGAAAGTAATAAATTTGGCGGAAATGGTGAAAATATCGGCATATTTGAAAGATCGCTCAAATGAACAATATTTGACAGACTGGAAACAGTGGATAGACTATATACAAGAGAAACACCAATCAAACAAAATGTATCTGGCATACAGTTGAAGCTCGACGTGAAGAGTGAAGAATGTTCACCAAACCAGACGTTTACAAAGACTAATACCTAATGTTGTATTTTATGTTATATGATGATTGCCTCTTAATATGATCTCATGCTTAATGTTGTTTGCTTAAATATTGGAAAAGCGGATTGAATATCTAACTCAGGTTATTGAATTTCTACCTCAGGATCTTTTGTTAGGGATTATAAAAGATTGCACTATTACCGAGACGAAGTTAATTCTGAAGCGCGAATGAACAATATGTGATAGACTAGATATAGTAGATAGACCATATACAAGAGCTGTATTTTCAGGTCTTATGAGGACAGCTTATTAATATGAGCCCAGATTTAATGTTGATTGCTTTAATATTGGAAAAGCGTACTGAATTTCTACCTCAGGATACTGAATTTCTACCTCAGGATCTTTTGTTAGGGATCATAAAAGATTGCACTACTACTGAGACGAATTTACTTCTGAAGCTCGAATGAACAATAGGTGATAGACTAGAAACAGTAGATAGACCATATATAAGAGAAACACCAATCAAATAAAATGTATCAGGCGTATAGTTGAGGCTTGACGTGAGGAGTGAGGAATGTTTACTAAACCAGACGTTTACAAAGACCGATCCTTGGAGTTGTATTGCAGGATATATGATGATTGCTTTTTAATATGAACTTATGTTTAATGTTGATGGTTTTAATAAAATAATTTTTTTTACAAAAAAAAAAGAAAGAAAAGATCTAAGTAAGTTTCATTTTGTTTTCAGGTAAATGTTTCATTATAAAAAAAAATAATACATACACAAAGTACTACGTTATTGGACTGCAGGATATTTTGAAATAATAACCTATATCCAATACCTACACTTTCCTGGATATTCCCCACTTACCACTTTTCTAAAGAGGACTTTCTGATAATGTATTGTTTTGTAACTATCTTTGAAATATTTTGCATGTCATCTAACCACCGTAAAAGAAATGACAGTGATTAAAGGGTACACTGTAAAGTGCTAATATAATTCTGTCCAGAGTTCTGAAAAATTAACAAACAGCTACAACAGCGGTTCTCAACCTGTGGGTCGCGACCCCATTTGGGGTCGAACGACCATTTCACGGGGGTCGCCAAACAACGCAGTCTGCCATTTCCCCCCCCCCTTTTCCTTAGTTATGCTACTCCCGCTTATTCTATTGGCTTTTGAAAGCCAATAGAATAGAGTCTATTCAAGAGACTCTATTCTATTGGCATTCGAAAGCCAATATAAACTGAGGAAGTTTCGGTTTCAGAGCACGTGGCAGAAAGCGAGACAGAGAACAAGCAGCAGAAAGCAAGAGAGAACAAGCAAAAACAGTAAGTTTTGTCTCTGGCCTGCTGCTGAGCTTCCTCTGCTTGGCCACCGGACACCCCAGCAGCCCCAGAACACCCTGCCCCCATTTCGTGCAATTTTGCAACCGGGCCACTGGCTACAAAACACCCCGCAGCCGCCGGCATTCCCGTAAGGCTCCTCCCCAGCCCACTGGCTCAGCCTCCTCCAGTCCGTCCTTCCTCACCTGTCCTGCGTGGTGACCCAGCTGGTAGTTTTGGTGGCGTGGTCGATATCATAGTTGTGAGCTTCCTCCCAGCCTTTGGACAAAGGCAGCTTCTGCCGGGGCATTTTTCCCAGCAGCAGGCGCAGCAGCGAAGAGATGGACCAAGGCCAAAGGAGAGCCAGGCTGGCTGCCTGCCGTCCGTCTTGCTCCCCTCCCCATCTGTTTGGCTGAGGACGTGGGGGGGGGTGGTTGGGAGCTACTGCCTGCCGTCCTGCTCGCCCTCGCCACCCGTTCTGCTGAAGATGGGGGGAGGCTGGGAACTGCTGCCTACCGTCCTGCTCCCCTCCCCATCTGTTTGGCTGAGGACGTGGGGGGGGGCGGCTGGGAGCTGCTGCCTCCCATCCTGCTCACCCTCACCGCCCGTTCTGCTGAAGATAGGGGTGGTGGCTGGGAACTGCTGCCTGACGTCCTGCTCCCCTCCCCATCTTTTTGGCTGAGGACATGGGGGGAGGCGGCTGGGAACTGCTGCCTGCCGTCCTGCTCCCCTCCCCATCTGTTTGGCTCAGGACGTGGGGGGGCGGCTGGGAACTGCTGCCTGCCGTCCTCCCCTCCCCATCTGTTTGGCTGAGGATGTGGGGGTTGGCTGGGAACTTCTGCCTGCCATCCTGCTCCCCTCCCCATCTGTTTGGCTGAGGACGTGGGGGGGGCAGCTGAGAACTGCTGCCTGCCGTCCTGCTCCCCCTCCCTGTCCGTTTGGCACCATCTGCCTTTCGCTCTCTCTCTCTCTTCACCTGGAGGGAGAGGGAGAGAGAGAGAAAGAGGAAAAAGAGAAAGAGGAAAGGAAGAGAAGAGAAAGAGGAAGAGAGAGAGGAAAAAGAAGGTTAGAGGAAAAAGAGAAAGATGAAAGACAAAAAAGGAAAGAGGGAGAGAGAGAAAGAGGGAGAGGAAAGAGAAAGAAAGAGAGGGGGAGAGGAAAGAGAAAAAGAGGAAAGAGATAAAAGATTGAGAAAAGAGGAAAAAGAGAAAGTTAGAGGAAAGAGAGAAAGAAAGAGAAATAAGAGAAAGAGGAAAGGAAAGGAAAGAGAAAGAGGAAAAAAGAGGAAAGAGAAAGTTAGATGAAAGAGAAAGAGAAATAAGAAAAAGGAAAGAGAAAGAGAGGAAAGAAAGAGGAAAGATAGAGAGAAAGTTAGAAGAAAGAGATTAAGAGAAATAAGAGAAAGAGGAAAGAGAAAGGAAAGAGAAAGAGAGGAAAAAAGAGGAAAGAGAAAGAGAAGAAAAAGAGGAAAGAGAGAAAGTTAGAGAAAGAGAAAGAGAGGAAAGAGAAAGAGGAAAGAGAAAGAGAAAGAGAGGAAAGAGAGGGAGAGAGGAAAGAGGGAGAGAGAGAAAGAAGAAAGAGAAAGGGGGAGAGGAAAGAGAAAAAAGATTGAGAAAAGAGAGAAAAGAAAGAGAAAGAAGAGAAAGAGGAAAGAGGAAAGAAAGAAGAGAAAGAGGAAAGAGGATAAAAGAGACAGAAAGAGAAAGTTAGAGGAAAGAGGGAAAGAGGAAAGAGAGAGAGGAAAGAGAGAGAGAGAGAGAGAGAGGAAAGTGACAGAGAAAGACCCTTTTGACATTTAAAATGAAGATAACACTGCATATATCCTTTTTTACCTTTATTTTATATATATACACACACAAAGACACACACACACAAAGACACACACACACAAACACACACATTAAAGGTAAAAAAGGATATCTGCAGTGTTATCTTCATTTTAGATATCAAAAGGGTTTTGCGGCTCCCAGTGTTTTGTTTTTGGTGGGAAACGGGTCCAAGTGGCTCTTTGAGTGTTTTGGGTTGCCTAACCCTGGGGTGGGTGGACTCCCACGTGCTATTAACTTTGTTAGCAAATGGGAGGGGGGTTGAACAAAGTTGCTTCATTTATTCATTCATTTATTGCACAATAAAATTATTTGAAACCAACATTTTGTGCTATTCTAATGCACAACTGCACAAATATGCATGTAATCTCTGAGGAGGCTATCACATCTGGGCTACAAAAATTTTGTTAAAGCATTCTTGTTTGCTGATATTTATTTCCTTTTATAAACTGCTTTGATTCTTCCATTTATTGTTTAAAGTGGTTTAATACTTCCATTTATTTCCTTTTATTCCCTTAAAACTAGTTTGAATCTTCCATTTGTTGCCATTTATTCTCTTAAAACTGATTTAATTGTTTTGTTTATTTCTGATCCACGAAACCTATAACCTCCATGCCATTTCTCACTCTTCTTATTTCTTTCTGCTTTGCTTTTTATTCCCTCTCTTTCATATACTTTCTTTTATTTTCACTGAAAGAAAATCCCTCCAGGTCCCCACTATAATTTATGGTTCAAATGAAAGCAGCCTGTTCTTATTTATTATTTACTAACTTTCTGTAAATTTTGGTCCCACATTTAAAGGCAGGGTAAACATGCATTAAAATACATGCAGCGGCGGCACAGCATTAATGGTGGCCGGGGCTGTCTTTCTTGCCACGCCCACTTGGTGGTCACACCCACTTGGTGGTCACGACCACTTGGTGGTCACACCCACTTGGCCACACCCACTTGGCCACGCCCCGGGCACCCGGCGATGTAGAAACAAAAATAATTTTATGGTTGGGGGTCACCACAACATGAGGAACTGTATTATGGGGTCGCGGCATTAGAAAGGTTGAGAACCACTGAGCTACAAGAATGGGTAAATATTCAATCATATATAGTAGTCACAATTAATTATTTTTCAAGCATATATTACACTGACATGAAATTATAATAAGCTGTTCAGTAAATTTCATCCCTTGTAGGGATATCTGCAGGGTATGTTAAACAAAATTAAGATAGCAGCCATGACATTGTGATCAAAGTCCCGCCTATTTTTTGTTTCGTTTTATGCATCACAATGTACATAAGAAACAGGCAGGGCTTTGATCGTGCCATTATAGTCATCATCTTGACTTTTTAAAAAACACACCCAGTGGACATCTGTGATCTCTTGTATATTGAAAGAGCTTCTTAGATTACTTTATTAGGAATTCCATTGGGAATTTGTGCTGTCCATAATTGAAAACCCCACCCATTGGGTTGTAATACATTAATAAGCCAAGCTTTAGATATGCTTTTCTGGTTTGCTTTTTCATATGGAAAAATAGTTTAATTTATATGGTATAAGAAATTTCACATGTTCCGACATTATCTTACAGCACTTTACCTCTTCTGACCTTAAAAATAGGGAAATACTGGGAAAAGTTATCTTAATATTTTCTGGATTATTATTTAGGACAAATAAGCATTAACTATATCAGTCATAGCTGATGATACGTTAGCTGATATTTGTATATTTGTATTATTATTTGAAAATTCCTCATTTGGTTATATTCCTCATTTTCTACTCTAGTTATTGAATTTTCTTCATTGTATGAACTTGTATGTTGTATCCTGAAGGACAAAAAAAAAAAAATACAAATATGTACTGCATTCCAAAAGAAGTAGAATATATCATGTTGGTCTTTGTTCTCTCTTTTATCTTCACACATTAATAATGGAAATGACCAACTCAAAGTCATCCAGGAAACTTTGTAGCTGAGTATGGATTTAAACTTAGATTTCTAGAATCATCATTCAACTTACTGACATAAACTTATTACTTGGATCAAAGTATTGCTTGCATATATTGGTCCCAGTCCCTTCCTTCACCCACTATATAAAAAATGATATGTACAAACAGGTGCTAAAAAATAAAATTTAGCAATGAAATATTACTTAGGAGCCATCCTGTTGAGAATTTTTGGAGTTCATCCCAAAATATTCAGAGAGCACAGACTGATTTTTGAGAATTCTGTGTGCTTTATTAGAATGTCCTGGAAGTTCTCTCCCTTTTTTTCTGTGGGTGAGGCACAATTAACTCTTAATTCACTCTGGTTATCTGTGTTTTAGATAGAGTTATAAATGAGGACTGTGACTTGGTCAGATCCACACCCTTTTTTTTTTTTTTAAATCTCCATGGTTGTAACAAAGAAAATAGTGACTCAGGAATTCTTTCTGACTCATAATCCTTCAGGAACCCTTCTAAATTCTGCAGAAAATAATGCCTTCCTGGTTACCCCAAAACACTGGCTGTCTGCCAAGTAGGTGGAAATAATCTGATAATTATTATTTTGCAATCTTAATCTTTACTAGTATCTTCAAAGCTGGACAGCTCATTATGTAAAATGTAGTATATGAGAGAGAGAGAGAGAGAAGAGATATCATCTAATTGCAAAACCAAGTGGGAACATGCAAACTGTTCCATAGGCAAACTATTCCATGCATGGAGGAGCCAGTTTCAGGTGAAACTGAACTACGTTTGATATAAGCTCAAATCCAATACAAGAGTATTTGTCATGGATCTGAAATGTGTGTTCCATCCAGATATGTTGAATAGGGGAAGCAGGAAAAAAAAAATCCAGAACTATTACTGGTGGCAGTGTTGGTACCTGGAGGGAGCTAAGGGGGTGGTAGGGAAAGGAAACTATTAGGAAGATTGGCAGGCAGGTCAGTTCTCAGGTCATGCAGAGAAGAGAAGAAAGAGGTGAGATGCACCATCCTAGGGTTACTCTCTCTGTAAGACTCCAGTTATGGACTCCAAAATGATACAGATTGCAGATTTGCTGAACCACAGTTTGGTTAAACTTCCAAAACACAAAGTGTTTATTTCAGATTCAAAACAAGACACATTTCTCAATTTTTGCACCCCTTCTAGTATTATCCTAAAGGTGCTTTTTCCAAAAGGCAGCTGGACTTTCTTGTTGTATTTTCGTTTGAGAACATTTTGCTTCTCCTCCTTCCATACCCCATAAGTCAGTTAGAACTGAAGAAGCTTCTTGGATGAGAAGCAAAATATCTTCAAAGGGAAAAAAAATCCAAGAAAGCACCTTTGAGACAACCATGATCTGGATGTTTGAGAATCTCAATAGGCCTTCTCTGGTTAGTCTTGTCTGTGTCATTGTCAAAATCTCAATAGTTATTCCATATGTGTATTTATCTTATGGCTTATTTAGCAGATAGCTTGCCTTTGCTACTGAAAGAACTATTATTTTCAGTTACTAAAGAAACAAATGGTTTATATTCCTCTAAACAGCTGGACCTGTATTCTTTGCAGAGTACTTATAATTTCAACCCTCAAGATACATAACTGCTTGTTTATGCAAGGCAATATACAAGGTCCCCTTCTGGCTGTTAGAATTAAAATAACACTAAGAGAGGGCCATTTTAAAAAGCCACAGCAAGGATCTTCTTCTGGAATGATCTCAGACACACTAGCTCTGTGTCTTTCTCCTTTTCCTCCCCACATCACTGATGATTGTATACCATAGTCATGACCCTAGTGGTGAGATCTCATTTGACATCCTTCCCCCCACCAGAATAAATTCACATGGATGTTTTGTAAGATGATATAGAATATGTACAGTATTTCAGGAAGGTATTTCAGCTGAGAAACAGCTATTAGTGTTTTATTGATTTACAGGCATTATAAATATTTAATGCCTATATTCTTTTGTCTTCTCTCTTTAATAGTTCCTTTGAGTTGTAAGAACCTTTTAATATATGAATATTCAGCAAATACATGTACTTTAGTTTGGCCTTAAAAACACAAACAATGCACCATTACAACAATATGCCCAATGTTGTATCAAATTTGCATTAAAAATCCCAAATAAATGTAATTGATGATCAAAAATTATGTTTTTCATAAGTAAATGCGCCTAACAATTGTGAGAAGATTTGTGAAAGGCTGCTATAAAAAATATCAAGATCTCTTATCTGAAAGACTGTATGCCTCTAATATGATGAATTCCGATGCCTCAGCTGTTTACCAAAACCCTTTACTGCTAAATTTTGCTGCCATTTAAACAAAGATACTTGCTAGTATTTAATAACATGACCAATTAACTAACTGGAACAGGTATAGTCCTTTATTAGATATTCATCAAGTTGCATTCATATTATTTATTTAATATATTTTATATTGCCTTTCCTAGCAAGTTGTTTCCAAAATTCATTGAGCAGGAGTCAGAGTAAATTGCTCATAATTAAGTAATGGACCTTGAGGTAGTCATTAAAATTCATTCTCATTGATTTTTATGGCATATCTGACAAGTCAGGTATGATAAATGTTGTAATGTAATAAACTTTGTTTTTTTTTAAAAATGCAGCATTAAAAGAAAATAGCAGAACTAAGCAACATTAATATCTCAAACAATTCAAACTGATAGTAGTTAAATTAAAGCTTTTTTAAAAAAAAATACTTATTGTGTACCACCAAAATGAGAAGAAAACATGCTCCTTATTCTCCATAAAAAAGAATGTTGCTTTTTAATCCTAAATCATATGCAATTCCGTAAAGTTGTGAATATGTAGCAGAGTTACCCAAGCACATATCTCAGCTATTCAGTGTGTTACATGCAATATGATTTTCTTTGCAGGGGCCATATGCAGGAGTGACCTGTTCTTTGCACCATCTTATCAAGATAACTCACAACCTGTTGGCAGGTAGGAGTGAGAGAACACAGTTTGCACAAAAAGTGTAAAGATGGTATACAGGAGCAGAGAGTTATTTTTTTCTCATGTTTTCATTACCCCAGGATTATGGACATCGACAGAAACGGGAGAGAAGCTGCATGAGGGTCCACAGGTATATATTATATAAACATGCTTAGGACAATGAGGGAAGGCTGTGTATGTGACTATAAATAGTTTGGGTTGTTTCTGTGTTTGCCCATATATATAGTACATAAGGAATGCTTTTGAAAGTGGAACATATTAGATCTGCGTTCTCCCTGGCAGGATAGCCTTATTCCATTGCCTGTTCTGGCCATAACATAGCTCCTAACCTAGCAGATTGGCATTCATGATGAAAAGTTCAAGGGTCAAGTAAATATAGGCAGATGTCACTTAATGATTGCCTTGTGAAGTTGCAGCAGTGTTGAAAAAGTAACTTGAAAGCTGCTTCTCACATTAATAATTGCCACCACATCTCTGTGATCACATGATTGATCTTGGGCACCAATGAGTGTTTATGATTGTCGCCGCATCCCATAGTCACAGTCTTCATTTGCATACTTCATAGCTGGCTTCCAACAAGTAAAGTCAATAGAGAAACTGGCAGTAAAATCTCAAGTCACAATCATGTAAGGACATGCTCAATGACTGCAAAAAATTATCTTAATGAGGACAAAGGAAATGAAGTTGTTAGTGCTTCATGGTCATATGATGTTTCCCGTAAAGACCATATCACTTAGTGATGGAGTTGCCAATCTCATTTATGATCATTAACCAAGAACTACTGCAGGTTTCCAATTAGTTTCATAAGTATTGTCAGCAAGCTGGCCAACTCACGATTCAGGACAAGTTTTTGAATAAGATCCAAGCTGGGTTCAGGACAGGGTGAGCTATTATAGACCTTGGTCTAGAACAGGGGTGTCAAACTGCCGGCCTGTGGGCTGGTTTCATCATACTGGAGCCGCACCCACCCCATTGCCACAATGGCAAAAAAAACTCCGATACATTGCGCGACATCATGTAATGTCGCAAGTTTGACATGTCTGGTCTACAACTATACCATCTAGAGAAAAAAAGATTATTCAAGTTGTCATCCTTCTTGATTTAAAGGTGGTCTTTACTCAATTCCCAGGATAGATAGGTTCTAAGCAAAGCTAATCACTCTACAGGTAGTCCTCATTTTATGACTGCTCCTTTTAGCAGCTATTCACAGTTATGACAGTTTACAACCAACCTTGCATTTATGACCCTTGCAGTTCTATAAAGCAAAGGAAAGCTGATGATCATAAGCATGGTTGTGATTTCACTTAGTGATTACTTCACTTAATGACCAAACTGCCAGTCCCAATTGTGAGGATTACCTGTAATTGATTGAAGGCTTCTATTTTGGATCATAAAAACACTCCCATGTAGGTTAAATGCATTCTGTGACATCTTTCTACATCAATCCCAACTGAAAAAAGAAGGAAGGGTGTGCAGTTTATTTGTTAAATTTATTGGTCACCTGCTATCTCACTGTGGGGCTACTCTAGGCAGCTTACAACAATAAAAAGGAAAAAATGAAAAGACTGTAAACAGAAGTAAAATAATAGAACAATAAAATAAGCAATGAAAAGGAGCACAGTGAGAATACATCAATATGATAACAACTGCTCCTTCTATTTATTGTTTATATACTTTTCCTAACTCAAGCCCTGATGGCACATAGCTCTATTCCATGTAACACAAGTTACAAGTTCTAGCTGTATACACAGAGAGGAAAAACTGAGTTACATTAAAACAAAAGTATCTGTGTCTTTACCAAAAGACTGGCCAGCCACACCTACTCCTGGAAAATAAGCAACAATCTCAGAGAACAAACTAAGGCCTTCAAATACCTGGGAATTATCTTTCAGCCCTCTGCTTCCCAGATGGAAACAAAACGAAACTGGTCATTGATGGGATCCAAAAAGTTGCTAATACAATTCTGTATTTGCTGGCAGTAGAAGTAACAATTATATACCCATCACTATTCACACGTAAAAGGCCAGTTGGTCTAATAGCTAAGACAGCAGGATAGAAACCAGGAAGCTATGAGTTCTAGTCCTGCCTTAGCCATGAAAACCTACTGGATGACTTTGGACCAGTAACTCTGTCTCATCAGCCCAACTCATCTTACAAGTTGGTTGTTATTTTTGTTATGGGGAAAAATAAGAGGAGGAATGTGTATTGAATATATTCACTGTCTTGCGTTATTTGTAGAAATAATAAAGGCAGGAAATCAATCAACCAATCAATAAATAAGAAAGATGTATACTTATCAAGACTGACACACTCTCAAAGCCACCAAATTCAAAATTTTAAGATCTGACTTCCTCAGCGTGCATCTCTAACTCTTTGGTGTGGTTGGAACCAGAAATTACTTCTACTGTGTCCTCTGTGAAACTAGGTCACCTTAGATCAGTGGTTCTCAACCTTTTTAATGCCACGACCCCCAACCGATCATAAGTCAAGGACTACCTGTATTTCCCTGCCCGGGAGTGCTGCGCATGCGTGGTGCCGCCCCCTGCACCGGCCGGGGCGTAGCTGGCAAGGGGCAGCGACGGCGCAGGGCGACCACCGGCTGGGCCAACAGCTGGCCCAGCCCAAGGGAGGTAAGGCACCCGCCAGGCCCCACGCGCGCCAGCAACCCTCCCTGCACCCTCCAGCCTCCCACCTCCCACCCCTGGCCCTCTTTTACTTACATTTTTAGTAGCTGCTCAGAAGGGAGGGGTGGAAACTTCCAGACAGCTCGCCTTTGCTGCAGACAACTTGCAGCACCGTTTGCAGACTGGGACTTTTGGTGGGCTCAGCAGGGCAGAGACAACCTGGACAATTCCTATTGGCTTTTGAAAGCCAATAGAATTAGACTCTACTCAAGAGAGTCTATTCTATTGGCTTTCAAAAGCCAATAGAATAAGAGGGAGTAGCACAGCTAAGGAAAATGGGGGGAAATGGCGGACTGTGTTGTTTGGCGACCCCCGTGAAATGGTCGTTCGACCCCAAATGGGGTCGCGACCCACAGGTTGAGAACCGCTGCCTTAGATGCTAGTCCAAACTGATCTTTAACCTGAGATTTCTCATCTTCTTGACAGAACTGGATACAGCAGTCACCAATCAAACTGGATGAAAGGTATTGAATTAGACCTTAGAAGAGATGGTTGCTCAACTGAATATTTTATTTCATTAGAGGTGGGAATCAATTTGGAATTGAAACAGTTCTCAGAATTATTCAAGTTCTGTTCCTTTTTCCCCTTTAAGATTTGGGATGGAGTTAATGTTACTTTATCACTTTATGCTAGCAAAATCAGATAGTTTTCTGCTTGGTGAGACTCAATAATTTGCCTTCAGAGTTACTGGAAGGGACATTTAGTTCAGGACTAAACTTGTCTTGCTAGCTGTCCTTGAAACAGTCACACAGGGTTTATTCTGCTGCCCTTTCCACATGGGTTAGAGTTCAGAGCCACTAGTCCCCTGCTGCGAAACTGTTCTGGAAGATCAGGTTATGTAAGGGTTGGTTCCCAGACCGATAGTATTGCCATTATGTAAACAGCCAGCTGCAAGCTTCCCTGTTGGTACAGAAGGGACCTGCCTCCCCATGAGATCACAGGAAGGCTGTCAAAAAGAAAATTGGAATGCCTTTGCCCTAAGATACATTGGCTCCAGATGGGAAATAATTTAGTTGTTGAAATTCTTGTAATCCCATTTCATTTATTTTGATGAATCTTGTTAAAGAGAACTCTGTGAAAATTATGCTGGGCAAGGAATCAAGGTCTGTTTTAGGTAGCTGTCCCAAAGCCTGACAGATGAGAAGAAAATGCTATGGCTTTTGATGGGGAAGCATGTGGAAGTTTCTACAAGGTAGCTAAATTCTGCTTTTTTTGCTGTTCACTACATGGAGGCTAACTGTTAAGATTTCTCATTTTCCCAATTAAACATAAGAACATAAGAGCCATGCTGAATCAGGCCAAAGCCCATCGAGTCCAGCATTCTGTGTCACACAGTGGCCCACCAATTGTACATGGGGATCTTGAGCAGAAAGAGAAGGCAAAGCCCTCCCTTTCCCTTGACCCCCAAACAAATGGTACTCAAGGGAATCCTGCCTGCCTCAACCAACATAGAGGCGGCACATGGACATCCATTTTAATAGCCACCGATACACTTGGCATCCATGAATCTGTCTGACACACTTGGCATCCATGAATCTGTCTGATACACCTCTCTGTAGCATACACCTCTCTGTAGCATGGAAGAGCTTGACCTGTATTTTTATAACTTTTACTCTTGTTTTATTTCATGTCCTGCAGTGCATCTATGTATGTGCATAGATGATGTTGATCTATAACTGTAATAGATGTTAACTAACACTCAGGAACTTCAACAAATAATTCAGGAAGATGAAAACTCCTCCAGCCATTCACATTTTTCATATTCTTCAAGAGTAAGAATTCTCAAATTTAACAGAGAGGATACAAATGAATATTTTGAGAATTTTCCACAATCAGGACATCACCATGGAGAAGGCCTGGCCACCACCTGTCCAGAGCAGTAGGAGCTGTAACAAGACTTCCGAGAATTTTCTGAAGGGACATGTAGAAGAAGTCCGTCCCTTCTGTCATTTAGAATTACACTTGAAATATCTGAGTCCCATAATTGGAGCCTTCTAAGGGATATCCATCTATCCTCTGAAGACAGGGTGAAATGAACAGTTTATGCTCTCTTCCATCTCTAGCAGATCTTTCTGCCTGCCAGAATGCAATTGCTTTCTCTCACATTCCTTGTTAAGTGCCAAAATACACATTATGTGGGAGTCCCATGATTTCATCTCCCAATATTTTTGCTTTGATATGACAATAGCTGAGGAGAGAGTGGACAGCTGATTTAACTGGAGCCACTGTCAGTGAGAGAGATATTTAGATTAGCAATTTTGTGGAGGGCAGGGTTATAAAAATCCCTCCCCCTCCAGAATAGAACTGCTACTTCAGAGAAATTTAAGGATCTTTAGCACACACTGTCTTTAAAAGAACTGACTATGCAATAATAGATGGGTTTTTGAGTTCTGACTGAGATTTTCAGTGAAAGCAGTTTTTTACAAAAACTGGCAAACAAATATGTTTTTAATTTTGCTACATAAGAAATAAGGTTGTGGAGTGCTGTGGATATCATTGGGAATAATGTTTCATGGAAATTTATTTATTTAATATTTTATTTTATTTATTTGACTTCTATGCCGCCCTATTCCGGAGAACTGAGGGCGGCTCACAACATAATAGAAAATACATATATATAAAAACCACTAATTTAAAAGAAAAACCAATCATTCAACATGCACACAGACATACACTGGCTAGGGGCAAGATGTTAATTGCCCCAAGCCTGCCGGCAGAGGTGTGTTTTAAGTAATTTACGAAAGGCGGAGAGGGTGGGGGCGACACGGATCTCCGGGGGAAGTTGGTTCCAGAGGGCCGGGGCCGTAACAGAGAAGGCTCTTCCTCTAGGCCCCGCCAGGCGACACTGTCTGGCTGACGGGACCTGGAGAATGAATGAAGCATCTGTCCGAGACTCTGTAAAGTGGCCTACATCTATTTCTAGGATTTTTTGATGTAGCTACTTTAATGAGTTGTAAGCAGTGTGGCATTTCTTGACTTTACATATTCCAAAGCACCTCCTTCCAATCAGAATTGAACTACTGCACAGTCCTAATAAGAAAATATTTTATAGCCTTTATAATAATTAAAAACAAACTCAAACATATACATACATATTTATATATTCCTTGTCTTAGTGCCAGATTTGGAGAGAAAGTTGCTAAACATGTTGGATTGTCTTAAACACAAGGAGGAACTATTGAGAAGCTGATTGCTTTCAGCTTCATCAAATAATGCTTCCACTAAACCTACCATTTTAAAGAGGACAAGGAGACAATAACATTAAAAGTGATGGGGACCTTGGTCTGTTCTTTAATTTTATATGAACTGATTTTAAAAAAAAACCACATTACATGATTCATGTGAAGTATATGAGCAAATAGTGAAGTCACAGTAAGTAATTTCTCAAGCCAATAATCAATGAAACCAAATGGATATAACTCCACAGTGGGTTGCAGGCGAATGTAGGCACCACTACCAAAGAATATGGAGGTAAGTGTTGATTTCTATACATGGAATGAATTTCTCCTACAAAATTCACACATGCTTCACCTGGTCTTGTAGTAATCAGTCATTTCTAGTCATTTCAAAAAAGAAACTGTGACATGGGATTGTCTACTCATTTAGGTTGGATTTTATCAAAATTAGCTTTTTCAAGACTGTATTTGCCATATATTTCTTTAACTGCCATCTTGAAGCACAATCTTTTATACAGCAAAGGATTGCTGCAATCTTTTAGCCAGGTGGAGGAGGCTGGCCATTGGATCTATACCAGTAATCATCATAGTGCAGTGATGGCGAAACTTTTAGAGACCGAGTGCCCAAACTGCAACCCAAAACCCACTTATGCATTGTCGGGTGCTGGATGGGTGTGGCCCATTGGGTGGGCGTGGCCCATTGGGTAGGCGTGGCTGCAGTGGTAACAGACTGGGTGGACTAAAAGGTTCAATCAATCAATTCCAACTTTGCAAGATATTTTTTTTTCCTGTGAGAAGTTGAAATTGACTAATTGAACCTTTTTTTTTTTTGTACACAGCGGCAGAGGCCTAAAACGAAAAGGTTTTATAAAACCCAGCTGAAGGCCTAGGACTGGGGCGATGGTGCGCGTGCCCTCAGAGAGGGCTCTGAGTGCCGCCTCTGGCACCTGTGCCATAAGTTCGCCACCACTGTCATAGTGTTTCTGCTGATCTCCAGCTCCAATAGTCTTGATAATACCATAGCAAGATCAGAATTTGTATTTGTATTTGTATATATAATACTATTAACATATTGACTTACAGTATGCTTTCCAAAATTGTTGATCATCACTGGCATACAGCATAATCAAAAATTATCCACTGATACTACATAAATATTTTACAAGTTATAACCCTATTTAGACTCATTTTCCTCATTATGTCCAGGCAGAAGGAACTAGCGGAAGCCATAAGTTAATTGAAGAACCTATGTTGTTATTGCTGTACTACAACCCTGAGAACACTTAACTAGAGAGACTTATACAAGCAACAATTCATGAATCATGAGACACTGCCCAGGAATTTGTTTTGAATACTTGAACTGAAAATGGTTTCTATTCCTTCCAAACAAACATCTATTTCTAATTCTTCACTTCGGCAGCATCATGTTTGCATGCAATTGGATAGATATATCACTTTATGGGTACAATCATTTTGCTGTTGCTGTTTTTAAACAACTGGAAATCAGAAGACCAGTAATGATCTACTGGAAATCATTAAGAGACCTAGCAATAAGTCCAAAATCCACCCACCATTTGGTACTTAAAAGCTCTTCCCCACTGGGCAAGATGTTTGCATCAAGTTCATAATCAGTTAAGTATCCCGTGAGCTCCAATTTATAAATGGTACTGAGAGCCAAGTCCATTTTTTTTCCTGGTTTCTTGCTGACTTATGTGAAATCAGAGCACAGCTGGACTTTTAACTTGCAATACAGCAGTTTGGTAGAACTTGGACTTTTTCCTTTCCCAAATGAGGGCAACTGTTGCCTCATCTAGCTTCCTAGCTCTTAGCTTTATGTCCTTCATTCTAATGCCTGTCTGTATTTCTCTGTCCTCTAAACAGCCTGCAACCATGGGAGTACAAACGCTGACATGCTCTCATGGGGGTGTCATTTTTATTTTATGCTTGCCACCCAGAGTTATGATGTTAAGATGAACGGCCATATCAATTGAAATAAATGAATAAATGTCACCTTCCTACCTTCCAAGATGATTTTAGAAGAAAAAGCAATTTTGTAAGCTGCATAGTTTTTTTTTCCTTAGCAAGAACTCAGCTTTTCCCCTCCCTCACTTTTTTTTTACAAGCAACCAGTTATGCATAATGTATGTTACAAATGTCAAAGGCAGAGGGCCTAGCAATTTATTTTATTTCTGCTTTATATGGAATGGAAGTAAAAGGATTTCTGTTGCTCCAGAGTCTATAGTAACCCACCAGACAGAGTGGGCAAAGTAAGATGGGGGTGGGGGTGGGTGGGTGACAAGATGTTTCCTGCACTCTCTTATTGGTCTGTTGAAAAAAGATGAATGCTGATTGGCTCATGTGTGCCTGCAACTTCTCAATATTTTGAGATCCCTAAAATTTAGATGAACAAAGCTCATCTTGAAATTGCTTTAGGAGGAGAATGGAAGTGCCCTGAAACTTGCAATTTACAATTTCAAATATAAGGTAAGAAGCCTCTCTTGCTTCAGTTAATGCACATTTGTAGTTTTTCAATGTTAAATGTTGTAGTGGTAAGTGTGTCCTGCTGATCGATCTGGATCATTTCACAGTTAGGCAATTCCTCACCCCCAAGCACTATTTTTTCCAACTTCCTTGGAAATGAACAAAACAGAAAAAGAGTTCAGGAAGGAAAGATTGATATGTGGGTGGAGAACATATCACTACTTGGGAAAATAAGAATAGAATGGACAAAAGAGAATTCAGGTTAAGAACATTCACACAACCCACACTCCTTTGCTCATCTTAATCTACCTTTTTTAAACTTTTGACGCCTGCCCTCTTTCTACAGGGAGCTTTCCATGACTGGCCGAGTAAACTCAGCCATATAATAGCAGCCTGAGTTAAGAAGCTATTACACAGATGCATTAAATTTTCCATAGGATTAATATACCGATTCTCTAAAGCAGAGATCTTCAAACTTGGCCCTTTTATGACTTGTGGACTTCAACTCCCAGAATTCCTCAGCCAGCATGGCTGGCTGAGGAATTCTGGGAATTGAAGTCCATAAGTCATAAAAGGGGCAAGTTTGAAGACCCCTGCTCTAAAGAGACTCAAACAAGAACTGCAGAAAAACAAACTTGGAAGCCCCCGATCCCGAAAAACACCCAACCCACTTTTTCCAGCAATACCATGATCTCATTGTCATAATCCCTGCACCTCCAGTACTCCAAAATCTATGAGAAAGAGAAATCCTGGCGTCCTCCTTGTTCTCACAACTGATAACTTTCCTGTACAGCTTTAGGCTGCCTCCAGTGTCACAGAGCCAGACATGTGTTTCCACAGGAGTGCTACTTTGATCTCCCACAATCCCTTCTCCCTTCCCTAAATCTATTTTAATCGGCCTAGATCAGATTTGGGAGACCACCTACCGGTACTATGGGAGGAGCGTGCCTGTAGCAGATTTCACCCTATCGCTTTAAACACCAGCACACTGAAAACAGCACTTCTACCTCCCACATATGCACACTAACTCCAAGGAGGGGGCCCAGAAACAGGCACAGTCCTGCTTGGGACATATGTCCCAGCGGTACTTTGATGATTTCCTAACCATCCCAGTCGTTCTGCCTCATCCTGTGAAAGGATGCAAGGCTACACATGGCGATGACCACAGGATCTGTTTATTATTTCCAGTGTTACTAATAAAATATGTTTATTTCCTTTGAAAAAATATGTACTGTTATGAACACAGAGGGCCATCCTGTAATTTATTGTTCTGGAATTGTGCTGTGGCCCTATTTTGTTCTTTTGCCTGGGTCCTACAGTTATTTTCTTAGTTGCACTCCGTTTGATTACCTTAAGAATTATCTATCCATTTCCTCAAATTGATTTTGCATCAAGAAATAGAATCGGATTTTGTTCCCGCTTAGGACAATTAATTCTATTCATAAATTTTTTTAACACAACTACTTGTACATTTTGCTCTCACGTGCAAGGTATTTAACTATTTCCAGTTCCCCTTGTATTTATCTGTATTTATAGTTAAAAATTTATCACAGATTCTATAACCTGGTCTACTGGGCCACAGGTTATTCCTTATGGCTGCAATATTTTATTCACTTATTTGTATTTAAACTATTGTAAATTATGTGAGACTTCTTTTGTGCAGGCACACACAGGATTGTATTTTTAACTACACTCTAAACTTAAAAGAGAGATGGATTTGCCTCTAAATCAAAGGAGACATCTGTTCCTAACAGAATCAATATTTTAAATTTTGACACTGAAAAATCAAAGGAAGCTTTTTAAAAGTGGCCAAGCAATCTATTTTAATTCTGAAAAGATTGAATACATTGCAAGTCCTAAGTCATTCACTCAGACGAATGCTTGTTCCTTATTTCAACTCTTTCAAAGGAAAAATGAAACTTAATTCTTGATTACTTGGATGGAGGGGGAGTGGAGAAATATAACACAACTGATTATTTTATACATCAAAGTATTTTGTACTATTTAGGTTATCTTATTGCAATATGGGATCATTACTTGCCTCACAGAGTTACCTATACACATTTCAAAAGTAAACATCCCCTATTAGTTTTGAATTGTAAAAAGAAGCTGATGTCATCTATGTTTTGCATTTTAAGTTGCTAGTGGTTTGTGATTTTAAAATGTTCCATCTGTAGTCTTGAGAGGAAGAGAGTTATGTCGATGGCACAGTTTATTTTTAAATTTAATAAAAATGATCCTCACACTATTATAACCAGCAGAACCATCTTGAAGAAAGATACAGAATGCCACAAGAGAAGCTACCTGTCACAGGTTCGGGGGGGGGGGGAAACTACCCTCTGTGATCTTAATGGAACAAATGTCATTTCCCTTTTCTGATGTGACCTTATTTTCTTTTATGTTTCAGTCATTTAGATCTAAGTCTGTATAAGAAAACTGCATCCTTTTAATTTGAAAATGGCCAACATATGTAAAATAAAACAGGGATTCATGTATTCTGCAATATACATATCTTTGAAAGGAAAGGTTGCCTGTTACTTAATTATTTCTGTTTTTGACATATCGTTGGTTCTACTAAAATAATCTGGATGCACCAAATAGTCCCATAGAATTACAGATTCTGGTGCTTAATAAAACTAAATTTATATGGGGGAAGCATATTATGCTGGCTTTTAGAGAATTAAGCATACATGCCAATGGTGAGATTCAAATATGTGAACAACCAGTTTTCTATGTGGACGCCGCTTCCAGAAGTCCATTCTGGGCCTGGGCAACAAAAAATTAGCTACTGGTTCTGCCGAACTGGTGTGAACTGGCTGAATGCCACCACTGATACATGCATACATACATAACTGTATATATGTATATATGCATGTATGTATATTTAACAGTATTGTAACTCATTCGAACCGCAAAGGACTCTAGGTAGAGCACACAACACAGAAAGAAATAAATTATAACAACAGAAGCAAAGCAATAAAAACCTTCCTATGATATTTCTATTCATGAAAACGACCCATTTTTCCTTGTAACTGAGATCTCGCCATCCTCATGCCCCATTATGAGGAATTGAATAAAATGTCAATATCTGATTAGTGATTTATATTAGGGCATCCTGAAATTCTGCTGGAACAGTTTCATAACCAATAGTTCCCATCCACACAGTTTTCATGTTATTTAGTTCTTACATATGTTAAAGTGTTTTGTGGCAAGGTCTTTAAATTGACACTCTGTTGATACCAAATGAAAATTTACTCTTAAAAAAAATCTTGCTATAGAACAAATGATACCTTTCCCCCTTAGTAAATGAATTGTGATTTTACATAGATAATACTGTAAGTGGATAGTGATACTAAAGGGAAATAAAAGGAGGCAAAAACAAGATTTTTTTTTTAAAAAAAACTTTCACTCACAGAAGACATTATAATAGGTCACTTGTCTTGTTGACTTACCTATTACTGAGTAAAATGCAGTTCTCCAGAATCATAAATCGACTAGTTGCTTTCCAAGTAATCCTCTCTGAAACGGGATTATTGCAGAAATGAAACAACAAAAGTTGAATGTTAAAAAAATGAAGGAAAGGTGTGGCTCAGAGTTCTGAACAGAGCACACCTTTGTACCATTAGAGACACTTAAAATCATAATTGGTCAGTGACACATGCCAGTATTTGTAAAGGAAGCTTACTTTGCTTCAACCCTAAGTTGAGTTCCGGGTTGCTAGACAATTTTTCAGCCTTCCAAATAGAAAGGCACCACAGTTCAGTTGTGGAGTACCCATTTTTCTATACCAGCTCATTGTAGAATACCCCCTTTAAAGTCACAGGTGGCAAGAAATGGATTGCTTTAGCCAGTTTGTAAAGGTAACTTTTGGGGCCTCCCCTGGCCTTCCGAAAGAATTTAAAAACCTACCTCTGCCGGCAGGCCTGGGGATGATTGTTGATTGTGGTGTGATTGATGAGTATGTATGGGGTTTGTATTTTTAATGTTGTTCGGATTTGTTCAATTGTTTATATATATATATATGTTGTAAGCCGCTCCGAGTCTTCGGAGAGGAGCGGCATACAAATCCGAATAAATAAATAAAATAAATAAATTGCAATTAAGCGAGCCACAAACATGCAGCAGCATCCTCTTCTGTCTCCCATGATGTCTCCCCTTTGTCTCTCCTAATTATATTTAGTCTTTAGTTCACCCCAATTCGTCCTTAGCTGAAGATACTTTTAATTTAACTAGATACTTCTAGACGTTGTCCATAAGCAGGTAATGCAGGCATGAATCCCAGAAAATATTTATCAGTTTATCAACTTGGAACATGAGACATTTTGACCATTCGTGGTCACAGACTTTTAAGCATGTGTCACTATGAATTTGTTTAATCTTGCTAAAGCTGTCCAAGCAAATGGCCATCATTATACCTCGTGCTAGTTAATTCCAGAAGTTAAGGATGTGTAAGGTGATAAACTGGGTTTTCTTCTGTCATAAATGTGCTGCCAGCTGATTTCACTAGCTGTCTTTGAATTCTGGTATTATGACAGATGAAGAAAAACGTCTGTCCATTTTCACCATCCACCCCATTGTTTAAACCCCTCTTATGCATCTCCTCTTTTTATTGCTTTACTAGGCAGATAAAAAAGAGGGGAGAAACCTAAAAAATAATTAAAAAAACAAAGGAAAAGAGAAAAAAAAGGAAACATACAAATCCAGCCCAATTTTTATTTGGACTACTTTTAAAACCATCACTAAAATTTGACCAGACAGAATACTATGGACCAGTCTTTTCTTTATCGAGAGCTAGTTCATAAACAGAAAGCAAATGCATATTGGTCGTAAATTTGGGGTCATGCTATCTATCCAACATGGGACACTCACTCTTCCCGTCCCCACTTTTTTTTCTGCCTCCAGTAGTAGTCATTTTTATGTTAAGGCAAAATGCTCTAACCAAAGCCTTTATGTATTCAAACTAAAGAATTTGTCTACTATACTCATTTTCACCAGACAGATACATTTAGGAACACCCCCACCCCTGTGATTTAGAGATTCTATTCATCCCATTAGGAAGAACGTAATATATAGTGCTGACATCAGTAACTGACATGCTTCCAGGTAACAGTTCAATGTTAAGATGATCTCTGAAATGGGGACTTATGACTTGGTTTCAAAGTTCCACCATTTGGGAACCCCCCCACACCATGGTCACATGACTGCATTTTGGGTGCTCAGCAACCAGCTCACATGTAAAGCCATTTGCAGTTCCCCACAGTTCCATAACTGCGTTTTATTGTGTTTTTGCCAGAAACTGGTGTTTATTTCTGGTTTCCGATAAAAACTGCCCCATAGCAAACAATGGATCTGCTTAACAACTACAGCACTTTATGAGCATTAGAAAGAAAGACAAAATGGCAGCTATTACTTCTCAATGTTAGGCCTGTGACAGAGTTCTAGAATCAGCCTAGCATTAGGCTATTTTAATGGGCAGAAGGAATAACACTGAGGGACAGGAGGAAGAGCTGTAGCCAAGACAATGATCTGATTAAAGAAATCTGAATCCAGGGCAGACATGTATTTTGAAAAAGCATTTTAGGCATCTCATGAAGGGAGGGACTGGGAAAATACATTCAGACTTGCAAGACTGATGTCAGCCCTCCAAGGTGGAACATACTTGGAAAGTGCAAACACACAAGCTAATACTAGTTTTATTATAAGATTATAGAAACAGATTTTTGCAAGTGTGAATGTACTTCCCCCATTAGGGGAGAAGAGCCATTAATACTGAATCTGTTCAGTCTGGAACAGATTCTTCTAATATACCCAATGGTCTTGATGGAAGTACTAGTAAATACAAATATTATTAATTTACCTTGTCCACCAAATAGAGGTTTCTGCCTCTAAAGGTTAGTACACAGATTCTTTTCTACAAGCATCTCTGTAAAGAAGAATTTTGAAGATGAGAATTTAATTAAGTGGAAAGGAATCAATTGTGGGAACAGTGATTTATGAATCAGGGAATATTGATTACATCCAAAAGTTGCCAGTGCATGTCTGAATCTTCAAATTGCTCCATAAGGAGTGGAACAAACTCCAGGCAAAGTCTTAATACTTCGTTTTGTTTCCACACAGGAACAAAAAGTCCTGTTTCTAGTTCTAGTCCCAATTCTTATTAGAACCCAGGTCTATCCAGGCTTCGTATGTGTTGAATAAAAGTTATTTCTTTGCTACAGCCCTCAAGAAATGTTCTCTTCCATTTGGGCCTCAAAATGATAACTATTAAAACACGACTGACATCATTATCTTTTTTCCCAGAGTAGCTATTTTTGGGGGCTTTTAATAAATTCCACTTTTTATCACTGACTACAAATTATTGTTGAGTTGATTCTTCATTTTTTCTCTTGGATCTCCATTAAAGTATTGTTTAATTGAGACAAGGGGGAATCTCTATAAATCTATCCAAGAATCATTGCCAGCTTCTTAGAGGGAGAACCTTGGAAATGGACAAGAAACGATGAAATGTGTTTTCTTGTAACCATTTGAAACATCATATTTCATGTCTGTATTATAAGCAGAAGAGAAAGCTGTATTGCCTTATTTGGTCAAAAAGCCCTACTATGAACAAATAGTACAGAATCACCAGCCATTCTTCTGTTATAGCTGCACAATATTTATTAATTGCATTAGAAGTAGTTTTCACACTAGTTTTCTCACCAGAGTAATGCTACTGGTTTTTGGAACTAAATATTGAAAGGATTAGTTTATAGATAAAGTTCATAACCTCTGTTTTGCTTCAAAAGAGGCACAGTGTTGCTTACAGTGTAACCCAAACTTCGGATGCTTAACAAAAGGATGTTAAAACATAATGCATTTATCCTAAGACAATTCAACATTAACAGTGATTTTTTTTTTTTAGTTTCATATATGGAATGTCTAAATTTACTTCGAGTGTCTCTTCGACACTAATTTGATGTGAGAAATAATTCTTTACACTTTTTTTATTGCAAATATCCTTGGGAGTCATTTCACAAATTATGAAATGGAATACCCAGGTTTGCCATTGACAATACACTTGATGGTAAAAATAGCCGGTGATATGTAGCAAAGATGGGGAATAAAACTGTTTTTGTAGGGAAAAAATTGAAATAACCCTGGTAGGTTAAACATATTGTACCCTACATTATAAAACATCAACATCAAGCTGTGAACTAAAAAACTGAAAAGAAAAATACAGCTAATTACTTTCTTGCGTGGCCAATATATCAGAGGTTAATTATACCCCAAGTCTCCTTACTGTGATCATGATTGAGCAGTATTTTGTCCTTTTTTTAATTTCTGAGGATTTATCCGCTAGTATCTCTGTCTGAAATCCTCCACTACATTTATTGGATTTGATATTTAGTAAATAATATGTATGTGAATGGAACTAAGCCGGTTAAGAAAATCCTGATACGGAATTTTTAAGGCCCAAAAAAACCAAATACAGTTTATTACACAAACTTAGTGCTGCAACAGAAAGTGTGAAGTTTTTGAGTTTTCTTTTATTGGAGGAAGAGGTGTGGAAGCATAGATTTTGTGGCTGGAAATATGTCTCCCAATGTTCTTAAAAAAATAATAAAGAAGCCAATACTTTCAGAGGAAATTAGGTTATAATGGATTCCAGTTGCTTTAATTAAAATGGCAAATGTAGTATTGTGTCACAGGCTCCACCACTTTTGGAGGTGTGTGCAAAGTCATGACACCTGTACTAATGGGGTGAGTCTTGTGGCATAATGGAGAATATTGTTTTGATCAGAGCAGCTAGTATGGCACAGAAACAAACATCCTGCAGAAACTATGTTCACACATTATGTTGATCCCTGATTTCCTGAGCTATTATTTAATGAACTGGATTCATACAAGATGACAAGACAACATGTACTAAACCTTACTAGGATGCTGGCGAGTACACCAATGGGTTTAGTTTAGGAAAGTGGAGGGAAAGTCAGTAAGAAAACAATAGCAAATAAATCCCATGCTTTTGCCAAGAAAACAACATGTAATCAGCAGAAGTCAAACTCAATATCAGTGAAACTTTATTTTTAATGAGTAGATCATCAATTACTTTAGCTGCCATAGGTTGAACACCATAATATGATCTGAAATATGACTGCATGCTTAAAAATATGAATCTAATTAAGAAATCATTGTGAGTTAACAAACTGTAAAGATAATTGATCTATTGGTTGATCTAAATAATAGATCCTTTGTGTAGTATTTCCAAACCAAACAATATCAGACCAAAGACAGTCATGTTTTAAAGATTGTCTTTCATTAATTGCAAATGTGGTTTGGCATGACAATGGCGCTGGGGGGGGGAGGTGGGTATTGGTGTATACTACTTCTGATGGGATTGCCACAAACAGGGAGGAGAAGTTTTTCTCTACTCTCAGGCATGAACCAAACAATTCTCCCCTCCTTCTAACATCTGCAGTGCTTAGAAATACATTCCCATTGGTATCAATAGAAACTTTTTCTGAACCACATAGCCATCCAATTGGGGATAGTGTAACAGAGATTTTTTATACAAAAGAAAATATTGATTTCTTCTCCCACATGCTGTGGTCATGATCAGAATTGGAATTCCTTCCTACAACTGTCACTCTATAAAAAAAGATTGAATTGATTTTCATGCCCCAGAATACATAGTTTGGCCTTCAGGCAAAACACCTCTGATCTTGCCTGAGGTTTCTCTTCCTTTTCCCTGGAGCTGCCAACAATTACAGCAAAGAAAACATGTGCTTCAGCCCTGAACTATTGCCCTTCCAGATCAAATATGTTGAATAATCATTCCAAAATCCAGGGCATGAAATGAATCTTTATGCAATTCTGTCCTTATTCTAAAGGACAACTTTCTTCCTTCTTGATTTTCAGAATCCAGGCTTATATTTTGAAGCTGAGTAGAAGCCAGGCCACGAAGAAGACCAGCCATTCCCAAATGAGACATTCCATTGTTTCTCCACTCCATGTTTGCTTTTCCAGTTCTGATTCTATATTCCAGAGACACTGTTCACGCTTTATCCTTCTGAGCTGTTATTTGGGAGGGGAGACATGTTCCCTTCAACAACACTTCGGTAAGCATGTGGATGTATTCAAAGTTGTTTTCAAGGAGCCATCTCTGCTCCAATCCTGCACTTCACTCAGTCTTCTGAATTCATTACTGTAGATAATACATTTTGATTTGTTCCTCAGCTTTCTTTGGTTATTCTTTGGTTATAGAGGATTTTGCCAATGTGAATATGACTGCCATAGCATTTATTTTCATCAACACTAGAGAGCCCCCTACTGACTACAGGTGGTCCTCAATTTATGACCACAATTGAGACTAGAATTTCCATTGTTAAGTCAGTCATGCCTGATTTTACAACTTTTTTTGCCACTATTAAGTGAATCACTGCACTTGTTAAATGGACCATGCAATTATTAAGAAAATCACCCTTCCCTTAATTGACTTTGCTTGTCAGAAGCTGGCTGAGAAAGTCGCAAATGATGGTCAGATGAAGCCAGGATGCTACAATCATTGTTGATACATGCTAGTTGCCAAGTGCCTGAATTTTGATCAAATGACCGTGGAGATATTGGGGCGGTCATAAGTGTGAGAGTTGGTTGTAAGTATTTTTTTTTTGGTGCTGTTGTAACTTTGAAGAATTGCTGAACACATGATTGTAAGTCGGGGACCTACCTGTACAAATATCCTTTTAGGGGATGTTCAATGACTTTATACAATCAGTTCACTGCTGGCAGAACCTCTGCTCCAGCTAGCAAATCCCCAAATCTTTAACTGCTTTTCAGCTGATTCTTTTCTCTTCCTGTCCTTCCTAGCCTAGTTTGTCCTACTTCCATAGTATTCAGCTCAGTTTTCCTACCTACATTGCAGGTGCATCTGCTACAACTTAATATAAGTGCACCTCCATCAAGCTGTTATTTCAGTAAAAAGTAACCTACTCATCCAGTGTGTGGGAAAATAATGACATTTAGAAAACTAAATGAAATCTTTGTATTAAATAAATAAAATCATATTACACACATGAATAACTGGTGTTAAAGTAAACAAGTTGCTGCTTGCTCCATGTGATAATGGGGGTGGCAATTAATTGAATTTCTCACAACACAAAGAAAGATTATGTGGAAGCTGGTGCAGAATTTCATCCTGTTTAAGCCATGACAAAGCCCAGTCATATAATAATACTAATACTAATAATCAGTCAATTGCAAAAGGCACCTTTTGGAACAGATTGCATCCTGAGACAAAACTTTTAATACCATCAAACAACATCTGCCTGTCCCACATGCATCCTTCCTTCCTTCCTTCCTTCCTTCCTTCCTTCCTTCCTTCCTTCCTTCCTTCCTTCCTTCCTTCCTTCCTTTGTTTATCACTCAGCTTGTAAATAGCAGTCCTGATTGGCTAACATAAAACACAAGACAAGAGAGGCAATAGATATAAAATTCCCCAAAATCACAACAGTATACTACAATTGATGCCAACCACGATCATATTAACATTCCCAAATATTTTAGGAAGGCCTCATCTAATATCCTGCATAACAGGATTCTTGTGGGAAAAGACAGGTTTTCAGGACCTTATAGAAAGCCAGCAGAATCTCATAGAGATCAGCTGTTCTAAAGGGCAAGTGAGATATCATCAGTATCATCAGATATCATCAGTATGCTGATGATACCCAGCTTTACATCTCCACCCCGTGTCATTTCAGTGAAGCAGCGGAAGTGATGTGCCGATGTCTGGAGGCTGTTAGGGTTTGGATGGGTGCCAACAGGCTCAAACTCAACCCCGACAAGACGGAGTGGCTATGGGTTCTGCCTCCCAAAGATATTTCAATCTATCCGTCCATTAGCCTGGGGGGGAGCTTTTGACCCCCTCGGAGAAGGTCCGCAACTTGGGCATCCTCCTCGATCCATAGCTAAATTTGGAACATCATCTTTTGGCTGTGGCGAGGAGGACATTTGCCCAGGTTCGCCTGGTGCACCAGTTGCGGCCCTATTTGGACCAGGAGTCTCTTCTCACAGTCACTCATGCCCTTATCACCTCGAGGTTCGACTACTGCAATGCTCTCTACATGGGGCTACCTTTGAAAAACGTTCGGAGACTTCAGGTAATGCAGAATGCAGCCGCGCGAGCAGTGTTGGGCTTGCCTAGAAATGCCCACATTTCGGCATCACTCCGTGAGCTGCATTGGCTGCCAATTGGTCTCCGAACCCAATTCAAAGTGTTGGTTATGACCTATAAAGCCCTACATGGCATCGGACCAGGTTATTTACGGGACCGTCTGCTGCCTCATGAATCCCAGCGGCCGGTTAGGGCCCACAGAGTGGGCCTTCTCCAGGTCCCGTCAGCCAGACAGTGTTGCCTGGCGGGGCCTAGGGGAAGAGCCTTCTCTGTTGCGGCCCCGGCCCTCTGGAACCAACTTCCCCCGGAGATCCGTGTCGCCCCCACCCTCTCCGCCTTTCGTAAATTGCTTAAAACATACTTTTGCCGGCAGGCCTGGGGCAGCTAACACCTTGCCCCTAGCCAGTGTATGTTTGTGTGTATGTTTGTGGAATGATTGGTTTCTTTTTTAACTAAGGGTTTTTATATTTATGTATTTTATTGTAATTTCTATCATGTTGTGAGCCGCCCTGAGTTCTCCGAAATAGGGCGGCATAGAAATAAAATAAATAAATAAATAAATAAATAAATAAATAAATAAATAAGTTCTGTAATAGAGAAGATATACTTCTTGAGTCCTGCTAGATAGGATTTTTTTTTCACAGAAGGATACAGCCCATTCCAACCCCTGTTCACTAGCCCTGTTCAAGTGTTGGGAAAATTGTAAACGTAAAGAAGAAATCCTAGAATATTGTTCAACTGTCTGGAATTCTTACCACATATTGGACATTAATAGCAATAGCAATAGCGCTTAGACATATACCACTTCACAGTGCTTCATAGCCTTCTCTAAGCGGTTTACAGAGTCAGCATATTGCCCCCAACAATCTGGGTCCTCATTTTACTGACCTCGGAAGGATGGGAGGCTGAGTCAACCTTGAGCCCATTCAGAATCCTGGAGTGAGCAGTGAGTTAGCCTGCAGTACTGCATTCTAACTAGTGTGCCATCTGGCTCTTTAATGCAATAGAGCAGCGGTTCTCAACCTTTTTCAGGCCGTGACCCCAACCTGCACCACGCATGCGCAGCGCGACCCCGACTTGCACTGCGCATGCGCGGCGCAGCGACCCACATCACACATGTGCGGTGCTACCCCGCGCATGCGTGGTGCTGCCCCCTGCGCCGGCCAAGGGGAAAAGGGGAAAAAATGGCAGACTGCGTTGTTTGGCCACCCCGTGAAATGGTCGTTCGACCCCAAATGGGGTCGCGACACACAGGTTGAGAACCGCTGCAATAGAGCAAGTTCAGAAGTACATTACAAGAAAAGTCTTGCATTCTTCTCTCCATATTATATAATACCTTATGCTACTAGGCTTGAAATTCTTGGTTTGGATAGTTTAGAACTGTGACACTTGGGGTCAAACTTAGATATTGCATACAAAATTGTACATAGTAACACTTTACCTGTAAATGACTTTAGTTTTAATCATAATGTAATGCATGTGAACAACCACTTTAAACTTAATGGAAACCGCTCTAAACTCAATTGTAAAAAATTCAATTTTTATAACAGAATTGTCAAAGTCTGGACTATCTCACCTGATTCAGTTGTCTCAGCCATTAATTTTCACAGTTTTAATTAATTTCTAACTTAATTTCTGTGGACCTCACTCCATATTGAAGGAGTCCTTAAGGGAGCATGCATAAGTGTACTGGCATGCCTATCATCCCTGTCACATTTTGATTTTCTTATTTTGTTAGAATTTGTAATTTTTGTTTGATGAATGGATGAATGAATGAATGAATGAGTAAATACTGTGTTCTGTCCTGATTCTTCCACAGTGAATTTCCCATGTTGATGAAAAAAAAGTGCAGTAGAAATGGGATACAAAAATGGGAAAATGTGGCCATAATATTATGGCTCCAATTCCTCATATTTGGATTCCCCTTCCTACTACAGTGGCCTGTGAATGAATTTCACTATGGGAGAGGGAGCAGTATTATAATGACATCTGAACAAACAGTAAATACAGAGGAAGTAAAAACAACTTAATGGCTCTTAGCAGGCAGGAAATTCACTAGTCCCCAGAAAGATCTATAATAACTGCATTTTAGGTAGTTTTCAGAGCTCCAAAACTGTTTCTATCTTTCAAAGCACATTACAGCTTGGAATGCTGTGTGATGCTAGCCATACATACTAAGCTACCGGTATGATTAAGCAAACCACAGCACAATGTGTTTGCATTAGGTGAGATCCAGGTGAATCATCACTCATTAGCTTCTCTTAACAATCTGCACATTATTTTATAGCAATTGCTTTCATTTAGAACATTTTCCTTTGGAGCAGTTTCACCAATTTATATATACGAGCAGCTGACATCCTGCCAGAATTCTGTTGCCACAGTCCCTCATCACCACTTGTCCTAACTAGCAGCATAGATGCAGTTCTGTCAAAGTTGTAATTGTCCGTGGTAGGCAGCCACAGTTTTGTCCCTCATATTTTGATGGCAATTTTTTCTTCTTCTGCAATACAAGCCCTACATTGGATAAGAAATTGTTTGGCTTCCAGTTCATTTCAGCATTGATTTCACATAGATAACTTATCCATTGAAATACACGATTGCAGCAAAGTTACCAGAGGCTGGGGTGAGGGTACTGGTTATCTACTGGGGCTTCCCTCTTAGAGAACAGTTTGCCCCTAGAGATTAGATTAGTTGCCTCCTGTTGATATTTCAGACTCTTGTTTTTAAAAATTCTTTGGGGACTAAGAATTGTAGGAGAATGTAGTTTGTAATAAGAGAATTATGATATATATAATGGAATGTTCGTGCTTTGAACTTGTAAGTTTGTATTGGCATGTAGTGATAATATGTTATAGGACTTAAATCTGTTTGAAGCAGCACAGAAGTAGTAGTAACATATTTTCAAAAAGATGCTGTTTGTTAGGAAAAAAATATGGTTGGCTTGGTTTGATCAGGCAACATTGCTAATATTGTTCAAACTGTTAATGATAGCAAATTAGAGCCTAGAAGAACATTATATATCCAGCAGTGCTACTGGGGGCTGCAATGTCTGGTAATCTCCCAAACATTGTTCTTCTGCCACACACTCATTTAATGAAATTTCTAGGAATATTCATTGTTATTTAATAACTATATTTGAAGAGGTTATCACAAAGGAAAACATTACAAAAGCAATACTTTGTGGAAGAAATTGTTTCCTAAAAACTTATATTTGCTTCAAGTAATTTCCCTCTTCAAGTGAAATAGGCTTTCATGATGTAATTTGGGTGCTAGGAAGTGTCCATTTGAGACAATAAATTGTTTAGAAATTCATTATTAAGTTTTAAAAGTGCAGCTTACAAAAATCACACTTACAAGTGATGATTTTAGTTGTAAAGTCCTTGGGAGAGTGGTGCAACTAAGTTATACTTCCAACAATAACAACCCAATAATTATTCAGAATTTTGACAGAAAAAGACATCAAGGAAGGAATTTCAAATATAGGCAAAATATAAAGTAAAAAATGGGGGTGAAGTTTCTGGCAGTATTATCATCATCAGTTATTCATTCTAACAAAAAAAACAACAGTATATCAAAGGGAAAATAAAACTTAGCTTATGATTGAAAAGGGTGTAAAAGATGGTTCTACCTCCAGGTAGTAATGAATAGGAAACAAGTAATGAATAGGAAACAAGTTAGGCTGGTTTTAAAGACTATGTGGATATTTACGTAGCAAACAGCTGTGTAAGTATGCTTAAGAGACAGGTAATACTTCCCCATGAACAAGACAAATTTGAGATACAACTCATCAAGAATTATAAGATTTTGTTGCCTAGTTATATGTACAATAAAGTATATAAGTGAGAATCAAGTGCTCACACAATTTATTTGTTTATTTAAATAGAGATTGCATAAACCATTGCTCTGGTGCTCCTTTTCAATGCAGAGAAGCTCTCAGTAATTTAAAACCAGATTGCAGAACCCATGGTCCAGGGATCACATATAGTTGTTAACTTCTTTTCTTTATAGCCGCCTGAAATTATACCGGTAGAACCAAACTTCAAGGGTAAATTGCTGAAAAGCATGATTTCTTGCTGTGTTGTGGCAGAAAACCAAACAATAAGAAAACAAGCAAGCTCAGAGAGCACCAAGACCCCTCCTTTCAACCCTGAGCTACAAATATTCTCCTTCATTAATGTGAAAATAAATCTTTCCTTAGGAGATGAAGCAAACACCCTCAGGTTACATGCAGCAGTTCCTTGCCCAACATAATCACCTTACTTATCCCAATCTTGATCATGCAAATATTATAAAACAGTGTAACACGCCCTTTCCCAATATATTTAATACATGTTAAATACAATGCAAAGGCAGAACTACCGGTAGTTGTGCAGTTTAGCTCAACAGGGAGAGTCCAGGCCTGAAACTTGATAAACCAAGAAACATTTCTAATTGAAATACCTTCCCTCCTCCTCCTCCCCACACAAATACTGACCCTTGTCAAGTTTTTCCAATTTTTTTGTATTTTTTTTAAAAAGAATTCTCCTTTACTAAAAGAGAGGTTTTAGGGGTGTGATGGCATGAAAAATCCTCATCCTTTCCAAAGTCGAGGGACAGTTCAGCAATAGATTCTCTCAGCTGAGGGAGGCTGAAAGAGAACAACTGACTTCTCAGCAGCTCAAAACAAAGTTTGGATTCTTCCCAACTGAGCATCAGCTCAAATGAATCTGGCAATGCTACAAAGCAAAGTGGAAATCGCGAAGACGTGCCAACCTTTTTCAGCATGTTCTGAAGTCCTTAATGTGAAATTCTTGAAGAGAGTGCAATCCATTTTCTTTCTTGCTATGCAAGATGGTGGAGGAACGAACAGCCTATGAAGATCTTATTGTAGGCTGGTTTTTTTTTTTTTGTTGACGGATATGTATATTTTCCTTGATTAACAAGTTATGTCACTTCTAGGGATTGGTGCTATAGAAATGTTTTACCTCCTGGTAATCTTTTAGAGCAATGCCAGTGCTCCCCTATGCCAAGAACTCATCACATTGTATAAGTTTTTAGTTGTTCTCACTTGAAATCTTGCAGGATTTTACCCCCCCCCCCCTTTATGTTCCATCTTAAGAACATACAGTACATAATGTGGTTATTTCATGGTTGTCAAAAGCTTTTGGTGATTAAAAAATGGTCTCCATAAAGGAAAACATTAGAAAATACTGTGTTAGGTAGAATAATCCTTGGGGACTCCTTAATGGCCTTAAGGGCTTTGTGCTCTCTCTCTATTTTCATGGATACTGATTTTCTCTATTCTTTCATAGATTCTCACTGCAGTGCAAACCACAATGACTTGCCTTTGTCCTGCAAATATGGCTGAAAAGGGGAAACTAAGATTTGCTTCAAATCAGGCAAGCAGAGTAGGAATTTGATTAGAGGAAGGGAAAAGCTTGAGATGTTTTGGAACTTGAGATTCTTTGAAAGATCTCATTTGGTCATACCTCAGTGTAGCAGTTTATTGGTCCCTGGTTTCCTTATATTTTGCTTGAAAGCAAAATGGAAATATCACATCGGGAACAATGAAGAGTAAGAGTAGTACAGTAGCTGTCTAGTACCCCAACCTGAACCAATTAGTCCCAAAGGAAGAGAATATCTGCAGCTCAGAGTCGAACTACAGAATCCTTGGTGCTCTCTGAGCTTGATTGTTTGCTGTCATTTCATTACTAACATCATCAGTGCAACATCTTACCTGGTTGGGTAATGGAATGCCTGCAAGGAAACAACCAAGCACAGAGAGCACCAAGGACTCCACGAAACCAACCAAACTATTTTGCTTTGCTAGCTATCCCTTTTGTGTAAAATTGCTAAGCAAGAACAACTACCGGTATGTGGCTCACTTTTCTTACATCAGCATGACGGTCAGGCTTTTTTTTTTTCTTCTCCTAGCATCTGTCAGGCTGTGTTGGATTGGGGGAAAAAATATCTCTAAAATGCTCTAAAGGCAGACCACACTTGCAGCCTGGTTGTCGGTGAAAAGAAGGATGATTCCCACAGTACCTCTTTGTGCTCTTGGTGGGAGTTCTTTAATTAAAATTCTCCCACACCAGGGGCAAGAATTGCTCCTTCATTTGGTATATAGGATAAAGGGAGAGGAGTCTCTCTCTTGTGGCAGTTGCCAGTGTATTTTATTTAGAAGAAATATCCCCGAGGATGTGAACTAATGTTTATTGTTACTTGTATTATTATTTTTATTACCTTTATTATTATTTATCTTAATGCCATGGCGTTGGTTTTCTGCAGTTGAGCACATTAGAGTGAAGGTGGGGAATACACTTTTATAGGCACACACACACACACACACACACACACACACACACACACACACACACACACCGAGTGAGATTGGCAGTCATAACTATGCTCTTTCTGCCTGGGTGGCTATTTGTTAGATATTTTCCTTGGCAATACATGATTGCCAAATGATAAATGATATAGATGAAGCTGTAGTTGTAGTGTCTCCTGAAAAGAAAGAACAGATGCCTAGTGGGAAGATTTCCAGCCCCAAATTGTGATAAGCAAGGTTTGCACAAAGGACAGACTGAATAAGAATAAAGCAAAGGTTCATCTAGTTTAAAGATGCTGCCTCTCAAACTGCAAGTTCTTCTATGACTCCTTTTTTCGAAGTCAGTCGCATTGATACATGCAGCACAAAATGAAGGGCATCTAATTGCAGAGAGTGGCAATGTACTGATTGACATTAGAGACTCAGGTTTTCAAGAACATTCTACAAAGAGAGCAAAAATAAATCTTACCTTAGTATTGAACACAGTGACCAGAAGCCATGTCTGCTCTTTAAATGCAAAGTTTACGGCCCCACCTTTGTCTTTTAAGGTCCCTTTATTCTGAAACCGGATTTGGACTGGGCGGCCCTTTAAAAGGAAGAAAGTGTCAAATTAAATGCTAACTTTTGACAGCCCTGCCAACAGAAGAGGGTCTCTTTCATAACGTTGTTCTGCCAGCTAAGTGAAGTTTACTTTTGTATTGTCACATTTAATAGTGCTCTGTGATAGCAGATGAAAGCACTGGCCATTAAGGACATGCATTTGTTCTAGTAATAAGTAGAAAACCAAATAAACGGGCTTAACCTTTCATTGGTAAAACTACTCAGAATTCAAATGATTGACTCTATGAGATACTTTACTACTGTATAGTGCAATATTTTTTTACTTCTGCCTTTTCAATATGTAATGTGGTCAGTTGGATACAGGTAGCCCTTGACTTACAACAGTTCATTTAGTGACTGTTCAAAGTTACAACAGTACTGAAAAATATGACTTATGATCATTTTTCAGAGTTACAGCCTTTGCAGCATCCCCATGATCAGGTGATCAAAATTCAGAGGCTTGACAACTGGTTCATATTTATGACCGTTGCTGTGTCCAAGAATCATGTGATCATCGTTTGTGACCTTCTGACAAGCAAAGTCAACCGGGAAGCCAGATTCACTTGACTGACTTAACTATTGCAGTGATTCACTAGGGTGAGAAAAGTCATAAAACTCACGTAACAAACCTTTCACTTAGCAACAAAAGTGGTGGTCGTAAGTTGAGGACTACCTGTACTACATTTTGCCTAATCAAAATGAATACGTTTTTATTGTTTCCTTTTTCCCCCCGATCTGGAACCCTAGGACAATTTGTACAGGTCACAGGAAAAATGGCAGCAGCAGGCAATGGTTAGAGAGATGAGACAGACTAGGAAAGCTGGCAATTTGGAAACCTACATTTCAGCAAAATCTTTGAAGAAAAGAAGAAGGCATTGAGAGTTGCCCATTGAAGAAGCACAGAAGTTGCCAAGTCCCAGATTTTCCTGATATGATGGAATGTATTTTCCAGTTCCAGTAATTATTTCTAAAGCTGTATTTATGCATTTACACTAGGACAGACAAAGCTATGCCAGTATGTACTTTCTCTGCATGTGATGATGCTTGTGTCCTTCATTTAGAGCAGAGTTTACCAAACTATGAGGTGTACCTCCCTTGACGAGGTGCAGACAAAATTCAGGGAAGGTGCGAAGGACCTTTTAGTTATATTGTTAAAATAAAATCGCTATTCCCAAAGTTTCATTGTATTGTTTTTATTATTCTCTTTGATCATTGGATATTTAGGGGAGATGTGTACTGTAAGACTATGGGAGATATGATTGCAAACAGTTTAGTAACTGCTGATTTGGAATGATACATCAGTAATCACATCAAACATTTCATATTGCTTGCAAATGAAACAAAGTTTTTTTTAATCCCTAAGCATATTGCCATTTTTTGCTGTTGGGGTGGTTAATAATAGGCTGCATTCTTTTCTACTCCTCTTGGGTAATTTGGCCTACCGTAGGTACCACCCTTCCCTTCTCATCAGTAGCTCTATTTTCATAGCCATTTTGACTTGAGCTTCAAGGGAGATTGGCCACCTGTTACTCGGGCAACCTATGGCTAAGCTGTCCATCCCAAGCACCTGCCTACATTTACCCAGCCCTTCCCATATAAAAGAGAACAATTGGCGGTTGTTTTTCCTGTTGGCAATTGATCCTCCAATGTGGTAGTGATGGGAAAATGTAAACAAAGCTGGAGGACTCCACCTCTTACGTTGTCTTGCATGAAATTGTGAGGCAGCACCACTCACTGGCCTCACGGAGGCAGAATAGGGCTCAATAGTTGGTGCAGCACATTTTATACTGGCATGCTTTTTAAGGACTGGCCAAGAGCACATTAAGACAGCTGTGAGCTCTTGCTTAATTATAGCTTATGCAAACTAGTTCTTCCTTTTATTTATTCTCGTTCCATTTCAGCAAAGTCAACGTGATGAAGGAAGGCATGAGAGGCAAACACCACACTCAGATGGAATTCACTGAAAAAGCAGAATGTCACCTAACATAAAGACTGTCAGTTTTCCTTTCTGGTGGCTAGCTTTGTTTCTTGATGTAGAAAATATCCTAGCAATGCTTGGGATTAACTCAAATATTATAGCAACAGAGCTATTTACCCTCTGTTTATTTTGCTGTTTGAGAATGACTGAAGAATTGTTTTATTTTCTAAATTTAGGTTCCTGGAGATGCTAATCAGAAATAAGGAATGATTTGGGAGGAAAATGCACTGTGGATATGACAGAAAATGTGAGGCAAAGCAGCATTTACATGCCAATGGAAGCAATACAGCTCCAGTTGGGGTGTCTCTTTTTAGCATGGAAAACAGTATCGGGTTGTATTGTAAAACGTGGGAGGTGATAATCCTTCTTCATACTTTCACCATTGGATGTCTCAAAATCATTTCTAACCTAATGTACATTACGCCACAGGGGTTTGGTTAGTACAGTCCTTCCATCTGACTTTCAGCAAGGGTCAAATTGCTGAGGAATTATTTGAAGGTTGGGAAAAATAATTGAAAATGCAGCCTCTCTTCTCCTTTCTGTTGTTCTTCTCTCACTTTCAGCTTCTCAAGGCTGCTTTGTTTCATGCATTTACTGGTAAGATCCACTGTATCTTGCTTCTTAAACACCATCATGCTATGAGTTATTGTCTGGTACTGGAATGGCTGTGCAAGGTTTATGATAGGCAATATTCTGTGGGGGTTTTTTTTAAAGTCAAACATTCTTGTCCAAACAGTTGGCAGCCAATATCCCCTTGAAATAACACCTCTTTACAATAGCTTATTTATTCTGGAAACAGGAAACCATTTGATATATCAGGCCTGGCAAAGATAAATCCATCCTCTTTTCAAATCTATTTTTAAAAATCTTTCTAATAGTCCGAAAGCAGTAAGAAGAGTTTCTTCAATTCAGCCTTTGGTCTAAGGGCTGCACTTGGTCTCTTAAGAAGAGTGCTGCCCACTGCCACTCTAATATGCAGAGACCTTTTACATTTAACAAATATTGCCTACGATTAAGAATTTCTGTATGCTCCAGCAAAGTTTTAACTTTTTTCTCTGTGAATTTTAAACTTATGATTTTGAAATGAATTGGGGAGGACTATGGCCATAGGCAAAGCATTTGAGGTTGCCTGAGGCCAGAATAACCCAATCTTTCTGGCTTTGCCGACTGGCTGGGAGGGGGAGAGGGGAATGGTACTGTGTGAGCATCGGGCAAGTGTGCAGATCCATTTGCACATGCGGTGGGCACCCGCGCCCGCCACTTGCCCAAATGGAGTATGCGCACACATGCTTGCTCGTTGCTCACATGTGCTAAAGGGGTCAAGGTCTGATAGTGGGCTGTAGCCCGAGGGTTTGGGACCCCTACCTTAGGCTATGTGCTTAACTTGGGCAGTCAATCCTGCCTATTCTTTTTTTCCCAAAGTAAATTAAGATTTATTGCTTTCTCTCTCTAGACTCCCTAATCCCCTCTCCTAAACCAACCAAAGTTCTAAAAATGCTGCAAGTCCACAGACGCTGGCTTCCTACCCTCTAAAAATTTTAAACCCGAGACTTTAGCATCAATAAATAGTTCATTTATATATTTTTTCTAAATATGCCCTTTGTGTCTTTTCTTTTTCTTCTTTATATTGTCTTCAGTTTGAACTGATCATGGTGAGTGGCTGGTTTTAGAAATTGAAAAAAAAACAATAAATAAATAAACATGAAGTTTGAATACGAGTCTCGTATTTGGTCCAAAGCAACATTTTTCTTCACCTTCTTCGCTCATACTGTAATTTCTCAAAGTTCATAAATCTATAATATGTAACATCATGAAAGAACCAAATAGATTGCAGCATTGTAGATCATAAAAGCAATCAATAGTATGGGCTTTCCCCTTTTTTGGCAGTGGCGTATTTTCTATGCCTTTAATGTTGTGTCAGCAAATCTCTTTTGCATCATGCCTACATTTCAAGTAGAAAGTTTGATTTTTTTTTTAAGAATCAGAGATTTTCTCTTACATGTAAATTGGCAACATATTAATTTAATTGCATTAAACATTGCCTAACTGGATTTCCAACAGAATGGGCCTTGGTTCTCTTTCATGCTACTTTCCTTTTGTATCTGTCATAAAAGTTTCTATTCTTCTGGAACAGATTTGGGGAGAAAAATCTATTCTATAGTAGATACTATTTCCCTGGCAGATGAATTCTGTTCATTACAAGGCACTGACAACAGCAGGGGAAAAATCATGATGTTGTAAATGGTCCATACCAAATTTTTTTTTTTACTACTGATACAGAATATTTATTAAAATACATTTTTATTTTCATACTTCAGAGTAAACTATGAAGTATGAAAAACAGTATTCCTAATTATGTATGCAGTAATGTAAACAAGAAGTATCATGGAACATCTGTGATATTAGTAAATAAGTGGTTGAATATTATAAAAGTTTACCCTATTTTTTTTTATAAATAGGCACACAAGAAACCACAAGATCCAATCAGCTGGAAGAGCAACAAGGAGTAGCTTAGTAATGGCTATTTTGGGAGTATGTTGAAAATCCCAGGAGCCTTCCCTATTTCCTGTGTACTTTCGGAAAAGCTGCCAATCATCCTTAGACTGAAACTCCCATAGTTTATAACCACATGCCCAGGCTTGACATAGTCTAGAGTCACCCCCTTTTCTTATCCTCCCTTTGCACAGGAAACCCATACAGAATTCTGCACATTTTCTGTTACTGTTAAAAGGTACACAATAATGGAAGTATTAAAGAGTCCAGCATTTTTTGTGCAGCTGCATGACCCAGTCTGCCGTGTTTACTGTATACTCTCATTGAGCTGACCAGTACTCCCTGCAGCTGGTCAATGGGAAGATGTAAAAACAGGACAGCCAGCCCCATCTTTGTTCTTCCCATGCTGCATTTGCTTGTTGCCAGGAGATTTTAAATGTCAACCTGTCCCAGTGCAGAAGAGTGGCAGATTTAGAATCTGGGAATGCCTGGAAAAATTGAGAAATTGCATGACATCAGGAGAGAGGAGGCATTTTGAGGAACAGAATGGTATAAATAAGGAGACCAAAAACTGCTTAACCTATAGCTCCAGGATAAATGTTGCAAAGAACTACCCTTGTTATACCTGTGCAAGACTCACACACTCATGGGGACTCCGGGGAATGACACTGATCTCAGATTGGTGCAACTTTTTTTATGTAGAAATCTTGAATTCCTAGTGAACAATGAGTTAATTCTTTTGAGGAACATGTTGAACCTGCTATTATTTATTTAGCAAATGACATAGCATACATGGATTAGCAATATATATTAACATTTCACCTAGATTAGTAAAACACAATACAGCATAAATATTAAAAAGATCTAGGTTCAAATATCCATGTCTAGGCCATTTAACCATTGAAGCACAATGGTTGGATGGCCTAGTTTATATTTAAAAAAATTCATATATGTCCTCAGCTTACAGAAGGTAATATGTGATATACAATCTGACGTGGGACTGCACAGTCACATGGCGGGGAGGATACTATGCCCCATTTATACAGAGAGTCCTGGCAGGCACCGTGCAAGGTGGAAATCCTATTCAAGATTGTCCATTGCTGACATGGTAGTTAAAGCCTGGCATCTTTTTTTGAATAGTCATTTATTTGTCTTCCTATGTGTGGGCGTTCAGTGATCCATTTGGCTTTCCAGTTAGTTGTACTTTCACTATTTCTCTATGGTGGAACAAGCCACAGATTGAAGTCCCTTTGAACTGATAACTTAGGAAAGCAACTAATTATACAATTCCAATTTAGGAATAAATTAGGACTACCGTATTTTAGCTGCAAACATTCAGTTGAGTGGAAGATGGGAACAAGGAGATCCAGTAGCACTAAACCTTTGTTGTCCAGATTTTTGCAATCCAGATATGGTAGCCCTGAGACTTCATTAGCGATGCTCCATGGCGAGAACATTGCTCAGAGCTCTCTTGAAATTCATTTAAGTGCAAATTTAATTGAGGCACAGTTGGAAATGGTTTGGCTGTAAATTGTAATGAGAGAGTAGGTTCCTTTCCAATTCACCATTAGTATAATTAAAGAATGAGAAACCATGAGGGCTCAATATATGACCTTCAAGCTTGCAGCTCATCTTTTGTAAATCAAGAGTTGGCAAGTTTGGATCCCTAAAAAAATAAAAGCAAGACAACTCTTCCAAGTTAGGCAAGGCAGCTTTCTTTGAATGAACAATTATCTTGTATTCAAGACAAATTATCCATGAACCTTTTTTAAATTTAGGATCCACATTACCAGTCAGTTGTGATATTAATTTTTTTCTTCTTCAGTTGTGTCCAATTCTCAGAAATTACCTGGACAAATCCTTGCCATTTTCTTGGCAAGGATTTTCAGAAGTGTTTGCCATTGCCTCCTTGCTAGAGCTGAAAGAAAGTGATTTTACCCAAGATCACCCAGATGGCTTTGTGCCTAAGGAGGGACTAGAACCCACAGTCTTTCAGTTTCTAGCCTGATACCATAAAATTACCCCAAACTGTATCTGTTACCTAAATGTATCTAACCCTAAAGAAACATGGAAGCTTCACTTAGTTCCTATTTACTTACTTCATTTCAGAGATACATTTTTATTTGTTTAATGTGGGGTGAAATCTTAAAGTCCTTGGACTGGCAACCAATTCAGGCTTCTGGTAAGAGATCACTTGTCAAGTTTCCCTGGCTCAACCTTGGCAGAAGCCAACCAGATAAAAGAAACAACAAAGCTAAATAAGGTTCTTTATTGCATACTAGGTTTAAACTATTGTAAGCAGTTGATTACTCTGTGTCAATATAAATTTGCATTTCCTTCTTATAATCACGACAATTTAAATCCTGTGTATTCTTTCCCCACCTTTCCCATGGCTTAACAGTTACTCTACCTTGCTTTGCGTTTCTCAGACCTGACACATCACTACCATTCCTGTTCTGGGAAGTCTAGCTTCCAGTGCAACTGGAATGTTTACCTAGAAGTTGCTGGGGGCCGGGGGGGGGGAGGGAAGGAGATGCAAGGGAGAGGGAAAGGAAGAGGGAGAAAGGAGGAGGGAGAGAGGAAGAGAGAGAGAAAGAGAAAGAGAAAAAGAGAGAGAGAGAGAGAGAAAGAAAGAGAGAATGTATAGCCTCATATGCTTTTAATTGTGGCCCTGACTGGCACATGATTTGTCCTACATTTTAGAATTTATTTAAGTATCCTGTACATTCTGAATTGTATCCAATGGTGAATCTGAAGAGTTGGGGAAAAAATGCTTCTGTTGCTTGAGATGGCATATCCCTTTTTGAGGACACCTTTCAACATTCAGAATGAGCTCTTTTTCAAGAGGTACAAATGGGCACACTGTGTGGGCACATATTAGCAAATCCTGGAACTCTGTTTTGCATAAGTAGATAGCCTGTCCCAGCAATAATTCAGAATTGGATATATCCGTCACTGCATGCCCTAGGAACACGTGCATCTTCTCTCATTTTTTATGTCATGTGTATCCCACTCCTTAAACAATGGGTCTAGACTTGCATTAATTAGGAATAATATTGAGGCACCCACTCATAATTCTGGGAAACAAAACAACAGAAAAGAAATTGTTGCTAGGGAGAGACTTGACTCATGACAGCTATCCAATTAATCTGTAAAATATGTAAGTGACAACAAACATGGAAGCACTGAGAGATGTCATTTGGCAAGAAAACGATAGCTTTACAGGAAGGAAGGTGTTTTGGCATATTTTCCTACAGTCTCAAGTTTTGATTTGACTAGGGTAGTAACCATTTTTATATTTTTGGTGTTCTTAAAAATACAATACATGGGAAATATATTTTAGGGCAGTGCTCCCCAACCTTTCTGGGTTGGCTGCCCATTGTGGGGGGAGGGAGGAAAGAGGGAATGGTTTTGTGTAAGGGGCAGATGCGTGCATGCACACCCTCAGCTTTATTTGCATGAATGGAAGGCATGTGCCGCTCATGCAAGTGGGGCTGCATGCAGATGCACCAGGCTGCCACTCATGCAGCCCAGTTGCAAATAGACCATGGCCTGGTAGTGGGCCATAACCCACAGGTTGGGGACCCCGGTTTTAGGGTACTTGGCAGCAAGTACTGATCTTCTGCTGATGGCTGAATTCTCAGCAAGTGCCTGCTTTACTCCATATGAATATATTGTTATGTCCAATACATGGAGTGATGGTGATGCATGAAGATAGTTTTAACCTATCTACCTCTATGAAGATTTGCTTTATGTAGCGAGTTGGCCAAGCTGTGTTCTGTTATTTACATGAATCCACTTGTTCTTTGTCCTGCCGCTATCTTGTCTATTGCAGCTTCCAATGTAACAAGCTGTTCTGACCACCCACGGAGTTTAATTAGCAGCAGCTAACTTCTGATGCTAAGCAGGAAAGAGAGTTTAAAAGACGTTGCTGAAGGACATCATAGATCAATCTGATATTCAGATACAACTTCCACATAATCTCTTGCTAAATTACAAGTGCTGTGGAATCTTCATTAGTTTGGTCTGTTGCTGTTTTGATCTGAATCTGCCTACCTAGAATTTATAAGACTTACACTGGCTAAAGTATTTTGGCCCTTGGCCTCGCTGTGTAGGTCTGGGAAGGGAGCAATAAGCAGTTATCCATACAGCCCTAAGTCAGAAGCATCTGGTAAACGGGAAGCAAGACAGTTTCTCTGACCTGGAAATGTAATGGAAAAAAAAAAAAGGATCTCTGGTCTTAGTTGTGACTTGATAAAACCAACTTTTCTAAAAGATGAGATGTATATTAGGGCATCTGGCAACCCAAATAACAGGCACCTTTCTTCACACCAGGAAGAAAGATTCATCAGGTACCTTGCCTCAGACCATTTAGGCACTTCAAGTAAGAATGACCAGCTTTGTGTAAAAGAATCCTACAACTGATAGGTTTATCCAAGAATGGTGATATATAATAGCACTAGCAATAGCATTTCGGCTTATATACTGTCCTATAGTGCTTTATAGCCCTCTCTGAGCAGTTTACAAATATCAGCGTATTGCCTCCAAAAATCTGGGCCCTCATTTTATCAACTTCAGAAGGATGGAAGGCTGAGTCAACCTTGAATCAGTCAGGATCAAACTCCAGACTGTAGGCAGAGTTAGCCTGCAATACTGCATTCTAAACCACTGCATCACCATGGCTCTTGGTGGTTCAATAAGCATATGATCAATAGTATAGTCTCCATTTTGCTGTAGTTAGAATGTCTGATAAGTTTTAAAGATGCGCTCCTCACAGATAGGGCTACCAGATACCCGAAAAGGCAAAGGCAGACAAAGATAGTTAAAAAGGACAAATGAGGAAAAGAAGGACACATTGTTTAATTTTCTTGGCATCTGCAACAAAAATTCTAGCAAAAAAACTGTATACACAGAGAGAGGTACACGGAGAGAAAGATAGAGATTGTACATGAAAATACTTTTTCCAGCATTGCAATGGTGGACTATGATGTTTCTGAAGCAGTGAGTCTATGTAGTGGTGAAGACTGATGACTAGGTGATTGGATGACAAGCCAAGACCAATGGAGCCTCTCCAGACAAGGAGAGACTGAGAAATTTCCCAGTTGTGCTCCAGATGGCTGCTCCTTACAAGGATGTCAGGAATTGTGGTCAACTTATGCATCTGAGTGTTGGGAGACACAGGAACGGCAACAAGTTCACAGCTGCAGTGGAGCCTATAAAGACACAGAATTTGCTCTCTAAAGCAATATGGAGTATCAGAAGGAAGCAAAGAAGGGTGAAAAAAGAAAAAAAAGTCTTATTTGTATTTTGTGTTTGATGAAATGGCTTTTAGCTAGAAAAGGAGTAAAATCCATGAAACGATGGGAAAAGGTATCACATTTGAGACTTTTAAAAGGCTCTTCAAGGAACTGGGAAAGAAATTTACAGCTGCAATAACAACATCAGTATCTACTTATGTGAATTAATCATTTAAAAGAGATCTCAGAGGAGAGTCAAAAGATGAGATGGAAAATAAGTTAGGAGAATCTCTACTTGACTGAATGGAATGGCAAACCAAATTAAAGTCAAGGTAGAAAACAAAAACAAAATGGAAGTTGTGGGAAACAGAAAAAATTAGAGAGGAAATACAAATATTAATTCAAGAAATCACCCAGGCAATAGCCTATTATAGGACTTAAAAGAGAGACTTGCTAAAGTTTTTTTTAAAGAAATTATAGGATGGGAGGAAGAAGAAATGGATAGAAGTTATGGATGAAGATTAGTCTTAAAACAGCATCTTAATGTCAGATTAAGGAATAAGACTATCAGAATATTGTACAAAAAAAGACTATAAAATTGAGTTACTTTATTGGGGATAAGGTAATATATATTCTTATAAAATACTAGAAACTCTATGGACTTTTTGCTGAAAGTGGATGGAAGTTTTAATGATTTTTGAATTTGCTGATGGAAAAGGTTTGAGATATGGGAAGAAGTGTTCAATGTAATGTAACATAACCTCAAAGTGGGAGGAAAGATATTAAACTTGTTTGTATGCTCTGATCATAGTTACTTCTTTAAATATCTTTTTTCTGTTTTTTCTCTTTCTATCTCTTTTCTATTTTATTTTCTGCACTTTCTATCCCTTCTTCTCCTCCTTTTCCTTTTCCTAATTTCCTTTTGTTTTTATCTTTGATTACTGTTAAAAAAAATTCAATAAACAAAATTGTAAAAAGGAGAAATATATGATGTCATGTAATCTGCAGACTTGAGTGATGATAGATTTGAAGGGGGCTGGATTGAAATTGATTGCTGGAATTAGGAAATAAATTAAATAACAAATCTAGACTGTCAAGTCTGTTGACAGACAAGGGAAAGAAAGAAACAGACCATTTATAAGGTCTTGCTTTCTGAAGGTTTGAAGATACTGTTGTGAAAACAATTCATTTTTAAAAAACAAAACAAAAAAACAAGTTACTCCAAAAGCTGGATAATATTTAATTTAAAAGCTGTGCCTGCCACATAAAGCATGACACATAATCTAGATCAAATGTCCCCAAGCCCTGGTCTGCAGACCGCCACCAGTCTCCAGCCTGTCAGGAACTGGGCCATGCAAACGAGCAATGCCCCATCCACACACCCATGAAATCCAGGCAGAACGTGAAACCACGCCCACCTCGGTCCACTGAAAAAATCACCCTCTACGGAACCGGTTCCAGGTGCCTGAAAGGTTGGGTGCTGTTGATCTAGATGATAAAGATATAAATAACTCTAGGTAGATTACTGTATATTCACTGAAAACTCCAGCAAGAACATTAGATGAAATTATATGATAATATCCTGACAACATCTGAACTTATAAGAACTGCCCAAAACCAAAAGCACACTCAACTTTGTATCTTTTCCAGCAGAGGGACCACTGCTCCATCCAAAGAACAAATTGTATTTTCAACCAAACCCTGGATTACTTTGTTTATTGATCAATTGGGTCTCCTTATCTGGATTAAGTCTTAATTTGTTCTCCACCTCCTTCCTCCCCTCCCCCCCCCCCCAGTTTATTAATGTCAGTGAGGCACTGGTATCAATTCAAAAAGAGAAGAAGCACTTGGTATTAACTTTCAAAATTTGAATAACCTCCCTACTCTTTTTCATAATGATGACAAAAGTGTAAGAGACAGCATGGTCTTCTAAAAAAGTTGGTCTAAATTATAGCCCCTAGTTTCATCTCTGAGGAATGTAGAACTAAAAATGGTATCCTAAAGTCCTATTTTAGCTTAATACCCCTGGCAGATATTCTCATTCATATTATTAAACATGTTTCCTGACAGTTAAACATTTCCTGACAGTTAGAATAATTAAGCAGTGGAACAACTTGCCTCCAGAAGCTGTGAATGCTCCAACACTGAAAGTTTTTAAGAAGAGACTGAACAGCCATTTGTCTGAAATGGTATAGGGCAGTGATGGCAAAACTTTTAGAGCCCAAGTGCCCAAACTGCAACCCAAAACCCACTTATTTATCGCCGGGTGCCAGGTGGGTGTGGCCCATGGGTGGGCGTGGCTGTGGTGGTCATGGCAGACTGGGTGGGTGTGGCCAAGGTGGGCATGGTCACCTCGATGTTGCTTGTGGGGAGGGATGCCTGTGGGGGTTGGGCAGGGTTGAGGGAGATCCAGGGGGTCTCTGGCAGGTGGGGCGGTGGGCAGAAGGCTCATCCTGTGGAGTGAGGCGAGGCAAGGTGAGGCAGGGTGGGGATGCCATTGTCACATGGCAAGGCGAGACAGGGGCCTGGGCGGATACTGCCTGAAACCATCGGCCCCCGCACACAGAGGCCAGCGAGCACATGGGGGTTGACAGTGTCCATCAGCAGCTACAGCCTATCGACCCCTCAACTGGCGCACTCTGGGGCTCCGCAGCCCACCGCCAGCAGTTCAGAAAAGCCTCCTCTGAGCTGGACAAATAGCCAACAACTGAGCAGGCAATGTAGTGGGTCGTGCCTGGGAAAAGGAGAGCATGCAAAGGCAGGAGGGGTGGAACGGAGGGGAGGGAAACCAGCCATGTTGGGATGCATCCGACCATGTGGGACCTCAGCGAGTTAGCGGGCGGCTGGTTGCCATCTCCGGGGTATGACGTGCGTGCCCACAGAGAGCGATCTGAGTGCCGCCTCTGGCACGCGTGCCATAGGTTCGCCACCACTGGTATAAGGTTTCCTGCCTGAACAGGGTGTTGTACTAGATGACCTCCAAGGTCCCGTCCAACTTTATTATTAACTTTGAGAGGTCCAGAGCAAGAAGAGAGAGATACTTCAAGTCCAGCTCCTAAGTAATTTACCAACACTGTTTCCTTCCCAAAATTGGATTGAACCCAGAGTTGGGAACCGAAACAGATATAAATAATAAGGTTCATTGGAGAAAATTGGAAGTTGCAATGCTCCAGTCCATTTAAGTTCTTGTAGGAAAAAGATTTGAAACTGACATATAATATGGAAAAAAGATGTAATGCTGTTGTAATAGGCAAATTCCATGCTTTAATGACAAAGCCCCCAACATTCACATTAATACAGGTCTTACTCTAGTGCTAATCTGATGCCTAAACAGCATTTTTCCCCTGCCCAAAATATCATTTGCTAGGAAAACACATCTGTAACATGTTTCTTTTCTGTTCTTTGTGAAGGAATTATTTTGCATGGGGAGACATCTACAGTCGGAAGTGGTACAACTCAGAACATGTATACTATAGCTTTTGTGGTCTAACATGTTTATACAGTGGACCTTTTAACTTCTTTGAAATATAATGAGCAGTACAAAATCACAACAGAGCCATATTTATAGACTCCAACTCATTAATTTGTATTTTTGTGTTATCTAAAAGAAAAGTTTGAGAGTCTAATGGAATACAGATGTAAATAAATTCCCACAGCATCGTGTTTTCTTCATCTGTAGAAAAATGCTCATATCCATTTCCATTGATTTCATTGCACCTTCCCTGGGGACTGCTCTTTAGTCTTTGGGATATTTTTTTATATATAAAAAGCACAAATAAGTGACCACTTTCCACATTTTGCTGGTGTTCAAACTCTTCCGCTGTCCCCAGGGAGCAGAAACAGCTAAACATCTATTATTATTTTGTACTCAATTATTACCAATATTTGATTGCGATATTTTTAGAATGTTCAACAATGTATTTTTGTTGTGTAAAGCAGTCTCATTATATAAGAATAAGAAGAAAAGGATTCTGACAACATTCCTCAAAATGTAGAATGACCCAATTCCCCTCCCCCCATCCCTTTGCATTTAGTGGAGTAAAGTTCAATAGAAAATTTATATACGGTATGTATGTATGTATGTTAATGTATGTTAATTAAGATATATAATGTATTGGGTTTTAAATGGGATTTATGGCCAAATTGTTTAATTTATTCTTAATTATTTTAATTTTTGTATATTGATATGTTTTTAATTTTGGGCTGTACACCGCCCCGAGTCCTTCGGGAGAGGGGCGGTATAGAAATTGGAAAATAAATAAATGTTAATGTAGGGGATTAAGTAAGGGGATGCAAAACTATTCAAAATATACTTGAAGTTTGAAACTTTGATACTGAGTTCAAAATGGGTCCTTCGGAACCTCTCTCACATATTTGCCCATCTAACAGCTCTGGCTGGAACATTTCACATTAAACTTGCCCTACCCCAATAGGATTGGCCTGCCCCATCCATGCTAGAAGAAGGGCATGCTGCAGACTCTGTCAGTCAAGGCATTCTGACTGGCGGGATGCAGGAGAAGAGCCTTTTCTGCTGTGACTTCTGCCCTTTGGAACATTGTGCCCCCCCCCCGCCAAGGTTAGATCCACACTCACCCTTTTGGCCTTCCATAAGAGTCTCAAAAACCTGGTTCTGCCGACTGGCCTGGGATCACAAAGGGAGCGTGTCATTCTGGAGGTGACTAATGGACTAAGATAAGGCCCCACTCCTCCCTGTGTGCTTCTTGCTCCCTTCCTTCCCACCTTCGTTATTTTTTAATCCATTTTAGTGTTTCTGTTGTTTTAATGTTTTATATTGTTGCTTTTATTGATTGTAAGTCGACTAGAGTCACCACTCGGTGTGATGGATAGCATTTAAGTTTAATAAATAGATAAATAAACTCGAGACATTCTAAATTCAAAATGTTCTGCATAACTCTAGATTCAAGCCTCTAATTTGTTGAAGGGAGTTATATTTCATACCGTACTTCCAGTAACATAGTTTTGCTTTGCTATTTTAACAACAAGACTGTAGTGATCTCATGCTAATGTGGTAGTCAAATGTAAGACAGAAAGAGTTCCACTAGATTTTTTTTCTCTGATTAGTGTCTTTAAGATTAGAGCCTGAAATACAATTTCAATCTTGCTTTCTAAAGCACTAAAAAGTCACAGAGCTTTAAAGCTTCCCCCCCTCCCCAGACATTTTAGAAACTGAAATACTCCCCACAGTGGAAGAAATTGGAAGTACTTCTTAGCCTATGGGAAATTTTTTTTTACAAAACACACATTCTCCTTAGATTTCTGTGAATTTTTGATGACTGAATTCAATTTGAAGGTTTTATTTTCACGCCTTTACATTTTAAAATGGAAACTTTACAGTGACTGGAGGTGTTACTATTGAATGGCATGTCTTTGTACTGCTTCAGAGAGAGATCTGAAAACCAAAGAACTTATTATCTACTGCTTTCTGGCTTCAAACATTGTTGCAGCTTTCCTGAGAGGAGAATTGAGTGGCATATTGGGATCTGGGGTACCTGAGATAAGTAGGTAGGTAGATAGTTACACAAAGAGACAAATGATTACTCAGATCATGAGTTTATCACCTCCATCATGCCTTGAAAGTCTCTGCCATTTATATCTTATTCTTCCATTAGAATTCAATTAAGCAAGGAAGTAGAGACAGCAAGACATTTAGTTTTTTTTCTCCTGCTTTTTTAAAAAACCTAATTTATTCTTTCTTGTGTGGTCTTATCCCAAATCCATTTCCTTTGACCATTTTCAAATCTTAACTATTATTTTTTCTGAACTACACTATAGCTTCTGTTAGGCAGCAGTGTTTTAACCCTTTCACTCCTCCCTTTTATTCCCCAATCATTATTTCCCCAAATAAACATTGTTTTGTTTGAAGGACCTTAGGGTGTGATCAGAGAGCTACCAACATTATCTAGTTTTGTTCTCTTTTGCTATTTGTCTCTAGGCAGATCTGCAATTTCCACTTGGACTGTCACCAGTACAAGATGCTCGCTACTTCATGAGTGCAAGAATAGATGATGACTTTTTTCTAGTTCCAGCCCACTGCAAAGATACCTTGTGCCCTTGGGACTACCGGTACCAGCTTCAGTTCCTTAGTGTCTTGCCCTGAATAAGAGAGTGTCTTTTTCAGGGACTTCCGGTTTTGCATTGTAGTTACACGGCTGAGGGATTGCAGAGCTCTGCACCCCATGGCTGGTTTCGCCCTACCTGGGGACCCTAAATGGGTCTAATGTTACCCCAGAGAGGCAGCAAAGAAGGAGGGGCACCCTGATGATTGCAGAACGATGGCAGGAGAAAGGCTAGCTGCACTCCAGTAACTAGCCCAAGCTACTGGCATCTGAAGTCCAAAAGCACCAAGAATAACTGTGAACAGCGTGTTGGAGCTGGATAAGAATATTGATCTTCTCTTCTTTATTCTGAAACTGATTTCCTGGAAAAGATCCCCAAAAAGCAAAAATTCCTCCAAAAGTGAGAAGGAAGAAGACTATAATTCCACCCTTCCATGGACGGAAGTGGCAATTTAATTTTTTTTTTAAGTTTTTCATAGAAGTTTAATAACAGTACAAAATACAAGAAAAGCCATTTGTTCCATATGTGCTGTAGGGAGTCATTACTATGCTAACGTTTGTCAGCTATGTGCATGAGTACAAGGAGCAAATTCTCTACTTTGGCTGAGGTGAATAGGCTAGATAATTAGTCAAAATATGTCAATCTGCAATTCACTTATTCAGATCCACACGATCCAAAATAAAAGACTGTTCACAACATGGCTACTCTTTAAATAAGAAATGGCAAAGATTGCTCTGCCATATGTTGCAGTATACTTTTTTTGTACAAAACACAACATACAACATTTATTTCTGTTTGGAGAAATACTCTTTACTCTGCTTGACATCTGGCTTGATAGTGTCACTTCCAGGTTGCCAGCCAGCTGGGCACACTTCTCCATGTTTGTCTGTAAACTGAAACGCCTGAACTAGTCAGAGCGTCTCATCAACTGAACGACCAACGGGCAGATCATTGATTGTGATCTGGCGCAAGATCCCTTTATCATCAATAATAAAGAGGCCCCTGTAAGAAATGCCTTCATCTTCCTTTAGTATACCATAATCCTTAGCAATTAAACGTTTTGTGTCAGAAACCAGAGGAATGTGCATACTGCCTAGTCCACCCTGTTTTTTTGGAGTGTTGATCCAGGCTAGATGGCAAAAATGAGAATCAACGGAAGCACCAATCACCTCACAATTTATTTTCTTAAATTCATCAGAACGGTCACTGAATGAAATAATTTCAGTTGGGCAGACAAAGGTGAAATCAAGTGGATAGAAGAAGAGTACAATGTATTTCCCTCTATAGTCAGAAAGTGTAATATCTTTGAATTGCCCATCTGGCATTACTGCTGTGGCCTTAAAGTCTGGGGCTGGTTTCCCAATGAAAGCATTTCCTGAAGACATTCTGATTGAAGCTAAAGCGAATCAAGACGAGACTCTCAGTAACACCCGACCGGTACAAACTAGCGCAATTTAATTTTTAAGGGAGACAGAAATACATTGAAATGGACTAATGTAAAGCTATAATTTGGATAAAACTGAAAATTATGGAAATGGTTAAGATTTTCTACTTAAAAGAATATTGATGGAATTACAAGAAAATAATCATTTCGTTTTAAAAGCTGGAAAATAAACATTCTAGTGGTGAAACAGAGTATAGAATTATAGCCATATTGCCTCAGAAACTGGCAAGATGCCCAGAAACAGAGTACTTTTATCCCTTTGATCCTCAAGGACTCTTAGCCAAACAGAGAACAGCTGGGAATAGAAGAAAGAAAACACACTGGACTATCTATTGCAGCATGAGAGATACAATTGTTTATGAAAATTGTTGACCTTCTTGGATTATAAATACTTAATGATCTGTGATATTTAAGTTTAAGAATAGTCTGCAGAGAAAGAAAAACTTTGACCTTTTGGCTATTCTCCTAGGGGGGAAATTACTGGATGGTTTTTAAATGACTGAACATTTTGGATTGTTTATAAAGATAAGACTATAGTGTTTGGAATTTAAGACTGGTTGGTTTGATGAAAAGGGAGGTTGCATAGACAGCTAAAAGTGGTAAGAAACCACATGTAATATTCTTTTCTAAAATCCCCAGTCTGGAACATCAGAGATCTGCAAGAGAAATACTTAAAGATAAGACAATTTTTTCCAGGAGGAAACAACTAATTCAAACGACAATGGATTCAAATCATAATGAGATTAAAAATAACTTTGATGATATAAATGAACACATTTTTGATCTAAGCTTAAAATTAAAAAATTCTCAGAAAATGGTGATAAAGAATGAACAAACCAATCAGATAATAGAACAAAAACTAGAGAAAAATGATTCAAAGGTGGAGGCTACAAATGAAGAAAACCACAACTTAATATAAACAAAGAAAAACTTACAAGATCTTGCTATAATATTGGAAACGGAAAAGACATTTCATTTTTCAGAACATCAAAACAAACCTGAAGACAAGAAAGAAGATTTGACAAAATGGACAATAGAGCTGTTAGGAGAACCACTAGAGTCTGGGAGACAAAAAATGGAAAGAGAAATTGAGGGAGAAGAAAAGTGGAAGTGTCTTAACGAGTATAAATGGGCGAAACTCCTCCTCAAAAGCACCTTACTCAATTTGTCTTTCCCATTCTTAATAACACCTATAAAAATACAGGAAGAATTATATGGTAAGCTGAACACACTGACTTAGAAAGCTGCTAGGCAAGAGAAGAAGGCGAAAGCCAGACTCAAGAGAGATGATTTGACTTATCAGATGGAGTACTACATGACTAAACACTTGTTTGAATATGGTTAAAAGAATAGTTAAATTTTGGATACGAATGGGTTCTATAGTAAGAGAGATTTGATTTATAAGTAGTGTACTATTGCTTTATGATATGGGAAATGTAAAAATAATGAGATGATTTAAATGAATGAAATGTTTTGGATATTTAATTGTAATCAATTTGGAGAATATTATAACTGATAAGAAATGTTCTGAATACTGAAGGGAACCTAAGCTTAAATAAAAACAGGGGAGGAACATAATAGAGTACTTGGAAAGGCACAACCAGGTACCTGCTACCCTCATGTTTGTGGACGCAGAAAAAGCCTTTGACAGACTGAATTGGCCATTCCTGACGAACCTAGCCCGGGGGATGAAAATGGGAAAGCAGTTCCTCAACTCCATAATAGCAATCTACCAGAAACAAACGGGCCAGATCATTGTGAACGGCGAACTAACAGACCCATTCAACATAGAAAGAGGCACGAAACAGGGCTGTCCGCTGTCACCACTGTTATTTGTCTTAACGATGGAGATTCTGCTGAACAAGATAAGAGCAGCAGAGGACATAAAGGGCATACAGATTGGAAAACAGGACTACAGACTGTGTGCCTTTGCAGACAACCTACTGGTGACAGTATCGCAACCAGTACAATCAACAAGGAGTTTGATGGAGATAATGAAAGACTATGGCAAGGTATCAGGTTTTAAAGTTAATACCGGTATATCAAAAACGAAGATGCTAGTTAAAAATCTAGACAACAAAGCAAAACAGGACTTGGAAAGAATAACGGGTTGTGAAAGAGTTAAGAAAGTCAAATACCTGGGAGTGGAGATAGAAACAACGAATGCGAAATTATACAAAAATAACTACGAGGTGCTGTGGAGCAAGATACAAGCAGATCTGGAAAGGTGGAAAACACTACGACTATCCTTGCTGGGCAGGATAGCAGCAGTAAATATGAACGTCTTGCCAAGATTTCTATTTCTCTTTCAAATGCTACCCATACTCAAAAAGGATTTGGACTTGGACAGTTGGCAGAAGGGCATCAACAGATTTATTTGGGACGACAAGAGACCGAGGGTGAAACTAAAAATCATCCAGGACACGAGGAAGAGAGGGGGACTAAAAATGCCGAATCTAAAGCTATACTACTATGCAGCGACGTTGGTGGCGTTGAGTGACTGGATCAATATGACGAATGATAGAATACTGAATATTGAAGGGCATGGTCTACTATTCGGCTGGCACGCATACTTAGTATACGACAAAAAGGCTGACAGGAACTTCAAGGAGAACCCACTACGAATCCCATTGTTATGGGTCTGGAAGAAATATAAACACCTCCTACACGACAAGATTCCCATCTGGATGATCCCCGGACACGCAATAGGGGATGTAAACATATCCCAAGGGCAAGAAGTGGTGCCCTACAGTAAACTTGTACTGGAAGAAGAAAATGGGTTCTCCTTGAAACCCCAAACAACGCTAGCAGACGAAGGAATAGGAGGTACCTGGCTATCATATCTACAACTGCAATCAAGGTGGCATAAAGACAAGAAGAAGGGCTTATCCTAGACTGACGAGAATCTAATTAAACAGATTAGAGAACAGGGGATCATGCACATCAAACGAGTGTACAGCATTCTGATAGAAATGGACTCTGAAACCGAGCTAGTCAAGAACTGTATGGTAAAGTGGGAACAAGACTTTGGGCATTCTATCACCATGGACACGTGGGAGAAAATCTGGGTGAGAAATGTAGAATTTACGAAATCGCAACACTTAAGGGAAAACTTCTACAAGATGTTCTATAGGTGGCACCTCGACCCGAAAAAACTATCACTCATCTATCCAGACTCCCAGCCCAAATGCTGGAGGTGTGGTGATGGGGAGGCTACCTACTTTCATGTATGCTGGATATGCAGAAAAATCAAAGCCTTCTGGAGGAAGATATGGTGGACACTCCAAACCATTTTCAAAAAGCGTATTGAATTTCTACCTCAGGTTTTTTTGTTAGGGATAACAAAGGATTGCACTACCTCAGAGACGAGCTTATTTCTGAACTTGATCACAGCAGCCAGATTGTTGGTGGGACAATACTGGAAGAATCCAGAAATACCGCCTATAGAAGAATGGACTGTGAAAGTAACAAATCTGGCGGAAATGGCAAAAATATCGGCATACTTGAAAGATCGCTCAAATGAACAATATTTGACAGACTGGAAACAGTGGATAGACTATATACAAGAGAAACACCAATAAAACAAAATGCACCTGGCATTTAGTTGAGGCTCGACGTAAAGAGGGGAGAATGTTTACCAAATCAAATGTTTACAAAGACTAACACCTAATGTTGTATGCCTATGTTATATGACGAAAGCCTCTTAATATGATCTTATGCTTAATGTTGTTTGCTTTAATATTGATAGAGCGGATTGAATTTCTATCTCAGGTTATGAAACTTCTACCTCAGGATCTTTGGTTAGGGACTATAAAAGATTGCACTACTACTGAGACGAAGTTAATTCAGAAGCGTGAATGAACAATATGTGATAGACTAGATATAGTAGATAAACCATATACAAGATTTACCTCAGGTTTACAAAGATTAATACCTAGTGTTATATGTTGTGTTCTAGGATGATTGCTTATTAATATGATCTTAAGTTTAATGTTGAATACTTTAATATTGAAAAAGCGGACTGAATTTCTACCTCAGGTTATTGAATTACTACCTCAGGACCTATTGTTAGGGATCATACAGGTTAAAAATGTAACAGGTGTATAGTAGAGGCTTGAATTGAGGAGTGAAGAATGTTAAAAAAAAAAAGAATAGTTCTTTGCAAAATAGAAGGTAAGGAAGTGATTGTTTAGTACAGGAATAATGGAAATGTGTAAATATAAATTATTTTCAATTGTCAAAAAAAAAAAGATTTACCTCAGGTTATTAAACTTTTACCTCAGGATTTTTGGTTAGGGATCATAAAAGATTGTACTAATACTGAGATGGATAATATGTGATAGACTAGAAACTGTGGATAGACTATAGAAAAGAGAAACACCAATCAAATAAATTGTAACAGGCGTTTAGTTGAGGCTTGATGTGAGGAGTGAAAAATGTTTACCAAACCAGACGTTTATAAAGATCAATACTTAGTGATGTATATCAGGTGCTATGATGATTGATGCATACTATGATTTTATGTTCAATGCTGATTGTATGAATATAGATAGACCATATACAAGAGCTGTATTTTCAGGCCTTATGAGGACAGCTTATTAATATGAGCCAAGATTTAATGTTGATTGCTTTAATATTGGAAAAGCGTACTGAATCTCTACCTCAGGATACTGAATTTCTACCTCAGGATCTTTTGTTAGGGAACATAAAAGATTGCACTACTACTGAGACGAATTTACTTCTAAAGCTCGAATGAACAATAGGTGATAGACTAGAAACAGTAGATAGACCATATATAAGAGAAACACCAATCAAATAAAATGTATCAGGCATATAGTTGAGGCTTGACATGAGGAGTGAGGAATGTTTACTAAACCAGACATTTACAAAGACTGATCCTTAGAGTTGTATTGCAGGTTATATGATGATTGCTTTTTAATATGATCTTATGTTTAATGTTGATGGTTTTAATAAAATAATTTTTTACAAAAAAAAAAACAAAAAACAGGGGAGAACTAGATTTAAGAGAGATGACTTGACATACCAGATGGAATATCATATGACAAACATTTGTCTAAATATGGTTAAAAGAATGGTTAAATCTTGGAAATGAAGGGGTTTTTACAATAAGGGAAATGTGATCTATAAGTAGTATAGTATTTTTTTTCTTTTTTCTTTCTTTTTTATGATATAGGAAATGTCATTGGGAAATATTGGGATGATTTAAATGTACGAAATATTTTGGAGATTTAAATGTAATCAATTTTGATAAAACTATAACTGACAATAAATGTTTTGACTACTGAGGGGAAATTAAGCAATAAGATCTTAGGTTTAATGTTGATCACATTAATACTGAAACAGATAGGAGAAACACCAATCAAAATAAAATGTAACAGGAGTATAGTTGAGGCTAGACGCGAGGAGGGGGGAAAAAGGCTTACTAATTCAGACGTTTTCAAAGACTAACACTTAGTATTGTATACCAGGTGTCATGATGATTGCTGCATAATATGTTTTTATGTCCAATGTTGATTGTTTTAATAAAAGAATTTTTATATATATAAAAAAAAGAATTCTGAAAATAGGACTTATAGTAATTTACATTTTTTGCAAATGCAACTGTAAAATAAGCTGATTAGAAAAGACATTACATACTGATGTTATTGTTAAATATTAGAAAAACGCTTATATTTAAATCTGTATGTATTGATAGTATTAAGAATTATATTTGCTTAATGTTGGTAAAAGGAGAACCTATTGGAAGAAGAGAGGACCAAGGAAAGTATTTCTAGTTAATATGTTGATTATGAAAGTATAGAAATTAACTACTATTCACTGTTGTTAAATATATGACCCCAGACAACATGTTATTTACTAAGCACCAGGGCTTTTTTTTCTCATAGAACACCCAGAATGGAGTTCTGGCACCTTTTTGGGATGGAACCTTATAGGATAGGCAAGGCGGGTTGTATGATGTGTGTGAGTTCTGGCACTTTTTTTTTTTTTTAGAAAAAAAGCACTGCTAAGCGCTAAAGATTGTCATTCTAAAAAGTCAATAAAATACACTAAAAAAGAGAGAGAGAGTCTCTTTATTATGAGTGGGTTTGATACCAATACCTACGATTTGATTACTGAACATAATGCAATAATTCCATTATAGCATTAAGTACTGTATTCATAAGCAACCATCATTTTTCCCTCTCTCTCCTTCTCCCTCTCCCTCTCCCCCCTCTCTCTCCATCCCCTCTCTCTCTCTCACACACATATCCAGATTTTTTTTAAAGAGCTGGCGCAAACAGTGAATATCATACCCTGAAAAAGTTATGTCATACCAAGAAGTTTGCCAGGTCAGAAAAGTAAGTGACCAGATAGATTCTGCCATCTTTAAAAAGAGCTTAATTTTTAAACAGTTTTTGAATAAGTCTACTTTTAGGTTGGAGTAGGACAGTTTCTGCTTCTACATTGCTTGTTCTTTCTTCATCTCCGCTATCTTGGTCTTAAAGGAAGTGGAAAAGGAATATTTTAAATGTTTTGCAAAAAATACCATGTTCCGTCCAAATTTTGGCAGAATCAGTGCCATCCCATTCTGCCACAATTCAATGTAGTTGCAGATATTTCAGTATGTGGTTGATACTTTTATCACATCAAATTTCAAATCAATAAAAACAAATATTTCTGTCTTTAAATATTGAATTTAGTTTGAATTGGGGATGGTTAACAAACCTTAGTCCTTAGTTTTTAATATAAGTTTTATTCTAACATCCTAATAACACAGCACATACTTGCACAAAACCCACTAAGCATGTGTGAAGTTTAACATGATTTAAGAGGTAGAGCCAATGAGATGCTCAATGAAAGTGGTGAGCTGCATGGTCATAAAAATGACATGCTAACAATATTTCAAGAGTGTTACAGAATTGACAATGAAGAGTTAAATCAATCAAATGCATCCACATCATACAATACATTAAAATATGATATTGTGATCACTATAATCCTGGTTAACATATTATGAATCCCATTTTCTTTCAAAGAAAGGAGCAGGAAATTACAAATATAAAAATAGGCTTTTAAAATATTTAATGTACATTCTAATATCTCATACGTGAAATCTATGTGCTGAGACTCTTTTGTCACTATAGAGTAACCTCCCCTATAACCGCCCCTAACTCTATGTTTCTGCTACTAAGGACAAAGAGAGTTGTAGAAAAAGCAAGAATGATTAAGAAACATAATTTGCAAAATGAGAAAGTCATTCTTCATTCACCAAGAGTTCATCTTTTCAACTAGGCTATATGTTTCAGGCAGAATCCTTAACAAACAAATTCTTAGAGCTGCGTCATCTTGCAGAAACAATCATTCCCCTTCTTGTGTAAGAAGGAAATTGCTTTAGTGCCAACTATATTGTAAAAGACAGTAATAGGTAACAAATAAAAATTTGGAAAGAGGCAGTGCTGTCAGCAGGAGGAAATAAAATGTGTCATGAAATTCTATAACAGCAATTCTATTGCTGTTTTGGAAAGTGCCCAAGGTTATTGTATATAAGATAGGTGGCCGCATAAATCTCATAAATCAACAAATAAATATCTGCCTATTGGCTTCAAGAAGTTCTTTGAGAAGCCACCAATGTTTATTAATTTGATGTCATACAGATTTTGCATTACAATAAATATATTTCAGTTGAGGCATAAGATATGACTGCCACGATACATTTTATTTATCTATCAGTGATAGAAGAATACTCTACAATGGCTAATGACTGCATCAGAAATGAAACTTCCATTTCAGACTGAAAATGAAACGACCAGTTATGACATAAGTTGAGGGCTACCTGTATGCTTTTTCTGTCTCTCCTTTCTTGGCATTGAACTGATTTTATTGTTCTTATGTACATCTTCCTACTTGTGTTTCAAAGGCACACTGTTAGAATATTTGTGGGTTAGTGGGAAGGAAAACAGCATCCTAAATGCAGATGACTTTAGAATGCATAATTTGCAAGGCAATGTCTCCCCGAGGAACACATTCATTTTACAGACAAGTCCGGCAAGATATGATTAATCTTTAAGACACAAAAAACAATTCCCTATCAGCATTATCTGCTTTCTGTGATTTCATTAAAAACAACTATATAGTAATTGAGGCCTGCATTAAAGAGCTAAAAATTATCTTTTCTATGCACTCCCAAACATTGTTTTTATACAACGAGATGAACTGAACTCCAGTATTCCAGTAGAGAGAAGTTGTCAGAGCTCTTCATTCCTCTCATTTATCTCTTCCTTGTTTTTGCCTATGTATTTTCGGGGTTTGCCATATTGTTGCATGGAGAATATTATTTGCTTTGCCCTGCTCTGTACGAGATTGCCCTCCCTCTGGGTGAGAGGAATGCAACCTGAAAACATCTGCCTTATCTCCAGACAACAGAGCCTGGGACTGTTGGGAAACAAAAATGAGAGAGACCTTGAGAAGGGTACTAAATCTCCAGGCTCTCATAACACTCTGGCAACTGTGGATTGGCTGTATTTCAACTGGACAGTTGGACATTGTGGGGAGGAGTTTTCAATTGTCTTTTGATGTAACCTTTCACACTCCAAATCTTCAGACCTTGCTTTGCTCTCTTGCCATCACTAACTCTCAATAAAAGTTCCTTTTGAAAGGATGTCTGTTTCAAAAGTTCTGCTTTCTTGGGAGGTCTAGTTGAGGCAGGTCCTCACAGAAGTTCTTTGAAGATGGGCTCCAGCATGAGTCCAAAATCTTGGAAGAGTAAATCTCTGGACCTGGTAATTGACCCAGATTCAATCTTGTTATAAACTGATCTTTTTGCAAATGCTTTCTTTCAAGGATTCCTTGCACAGAATGGCCTGCCACTGAACTTTTGGCCTTCAGGGAACATTCTGAATTCACCTGAATCTATACTGCAAGAAAGTTCTACCAATACAATATGTTCACACTTTCCTCCAGCCTCCAGGAAAAAAAGAATGAAAATACTTTGCATCTTCTTTGTTAAGACCTAGAAGGAAAACTTAATAAACCTTGAAACTAATAAGAGTTGCAATGCAATATTGTACTCTTGCACATGAGAAGATTTCAATCATCTATTGAAACATGATCAAATCTCTAGATTGAGAAAGAAGTTTGCGTTGAAAAAGGGGAAAAAAAGAAAGTGCACAGGGAAGCAACTAGGGCAGTTATGGAATCTAAAATAAATATAAAACATCATTTCAAATAAACTAGTTATACTTTTAGTGATGTGAAGAGGATCTTGGGTTTCAGGGCATATGTGAAGTTTAGTGCAGTTAGAAAGGATATCTTGATCTCCTGTTTGGATGTTCCTAGGCAGCTTCTTCTGATTCTCTTAGTGTTGTCTCACAGTATTCTAGAAGATAAAGATAAATAATAATAGCAAACGGCTAGGGAGAGAGTGATCATTGTCATATGATAGATGAGAAAATTATTTAATGGCTGATCCTACCCTCCCAGTTATTCAAAAGTTGAATAAAAAGTTGAATAAAAGCAGCAAAGTGGATGTAACTGATAAGAGAGAATGTGTTATGCTCTAATTGAGTTTAGATGGGACTGATTCACAATTTCTCTAAGGAATTTGGATGAGGATTCCCCAAATATAGGGCTTTGTAATGGGAAGCATTCTTGTTTTTAAATACCCGTATTTTTCGCTCCATAGGGCGCAGTTTTTTCCCTCCCAAAGTAGGAGGAAAAATCAGCCGCGCCTTATGGAGCGAAGATGCAGGCAGGGAGGGGGGAGAGGCGCTGGAGCAGAGGGGGAAGCGGAGAATCAACGGAGGGCAAGGGGCGAGAAAGGGAAGCGGAGAATCGGCGGAGGGCAACGGGCGAGAAAGGAAAGCGGAGAATCGGCGGAGGGCGGAGGGCAAGGGGCGAGAAAGGGAAGCGGAGAATCGGTGGAGGGCAAGGGGCGAGAAAGGGAAACGGAGAATTGGCGGAGGGCAACGGGCGAGAAAGGGAAGCGGAGAATCGGCGGAGGGCAGAGGGCAAGGGGCGAGAAAAGGAAGCAGAGAATCGGCGGACGGCAGAGGGCAAGGGGCGAGAAAGGGAAGCAGAGAATCGGTGGAGAGCAACGGGCGAGAAAGGGAAGCGGAGAATCGGCGGAGGGCGGAGGGCAAGGGGCGAGAAAGGGAAGCGGAGAATCGGCGGAGGGCAAGGGGCGAGAAAGGGAAGCGGAGAATCGGCGGAGGGCAATGGGCGAGAAAGGGAAGCGGAGAATCGGCGGAGGGCAAGGGGCGAGAAAGGGAAGCGGAGAATCGGCGGACGGCGGAGGGCAACGGGCGAGAAAGGGAAGCGGAGAATCGGCGGAGGGCAGAGGGCAAGGGGCGAGAAAGGGAAGCGGAGAATCGGCGGAGGGCAAGGGGCGAGAAAGGGAAGCGTAGAATCGGCGGAGGGCGGAGGGCAAGGGAGTACGATATAGTACTCACCAAAAGGCCGCCTGGGGAGGCTTGGAACTGTAGTCCAACCTGGAAAGGTGGTGAGCCGTCGCTGCTACTGCCTGCAAGCAGCCATCCCCCTTCCCGCTACTCGCTTTATTCATTTCATTCCTTTATGCAGTCCTTTGTTAATACCAAAGGTGCTTTTTCAAAAGGCAACTGGACTTTCTTTGTTTTTTCCTTGAAGTTATTTCACTCTCATCCAAGACTCAGAACTGAAGAAGCTTCTTGGATGAGAAGAGAAATGTCTTCAGGGGAAAAAACAAAGTCCAGCTGGAAAAAAAAACGAGGAAGTTCCATATCTCTCATGATTTTTGACCCTATGCTGGTTGACAAGATCACTTCTGAGGTTATTTAATGCACGGGTGTCAAACTTGATGTATCATAATGTATCATGACGTTGTTTGCCTTTGCAGATCCGGAGTGGGCGCGGCCTGCATGTGACGCATCGGGCCCATGTGCCATCAGTTTGACATCCCTGATCTAAAGGAAAGGATCTCTTCCAATTAATAGGAAATGTAGATTTCATTTCTTTGCCTATGTATCCATTATTGATGAATTATATCCTGTTTTTCTACAGCTGAATTTTCTCAAGGAAACTTAAAAAGAGTATCAAAATACAATAGATTCACAAAATAATCAGTACTTTTCCCTCACACACACAGTGGGAAACTAGTAAATGACTCTTGGGGCAACTTAAAAGCATTCCTCTTCAGAAAACTCTTTTTTTTTAATGGACAATAAATCTCTATATCTTTCTCTTACCAGTTTAGAACAGAAAAATGGCAGGAGGTTGGAACTGACCACTTTTTCTAACTGCTACTTCACTATTTCAGATTTAGTTCTCTCCAGCTGCTTTTCATTAAGAGGAAAAGAAAAAAGAAAACAAAGACATTGAATTGGGAATTAAAATCAAAGAACTGCGTATGGTTTGTAATTTGCTTGAAATGGTGCTTTGGAGGTTTTGTGGCTGACTGATCTATTCCTATTTATTTCCACTGACCATGTGAAGTAGTTCATTTAACTGGTGTTCTTAGCTGTGTTTGTGGTTAGAAATAGATTCTGTGTGGGCAGAGTTTCATAAAAAACCTTTAGAGATATAATGTTATCATTTGAATGTTCAATGATATAGGGCAGGGGTCCCCAACCTCCGGCCCATGGACCAATACTGGGCTGCGGCATGCCCGCAACTGGTCAGCACAAACAAGCAAAGCCCCATCTGTGGGATGCAGGCAGCACACAAAAGCACACATTCTCCAGTCCGCGGAAACACCTCTTTCCACAGAACCGGTCCCTGGTGCCCAAAAGGTTGGGGACCTCTGACCCTGGGGTCTTTTGAAAACAGCTTAATTTAGTATTTTCTGTTGTAGTCTACTTTATTCCATTGTTGACAAGACATTATCCTAAAGTAGCATTCATCTCAAATAGCATAGCTCTTGGTATTCCTAGCCTGTCATTTGATAATCACATCCAAAATCTTAACACATTTAGGAACCAGAAGAAATCTTGGCCAGCTAAGAGAGATCTTAAAAAGGCTGGCACATGAGTAATCTTTTAGCTTTACTATACTTTCCACTCACTCTGGATTTAAATGCTTGTGGCTTTCTGGTGCAAAGGCCATCAAACAGGAATAATCTGAAATCAGTGTTTATCGGAAGCTCTACATCTTCAGGTGAGATGACAGCAAAGGAATTCTGACATGATGCCCCAAAGTGGAGTTGGTCTAGAGTTCATTATACTCCAAATACTCTTCAAAACTTCATTGAATTTCAGTCCCTTGAGTATAGAGGGTAGCAGGGAAATAAGACCTCCCAAACATTTCAGACACTTCACCATAAAGTCTATCACCATAAAGTGATAAGCAATACAATCTCTATGTGCATATTCACGTGTACATTCATTTTTGAGTATAGCCAGAAGCTATACTCAAAAGGGGTAAAGCCACTGAATTAATAACAACTGATGAACTTGAATCAGTCATTACCTTTCAAAGCAGCCAATCACTCATAATATTAATTCATCACCCAGGCAATTCTTTTCATGCACAACCTAATTTCTCACATAGCAACACAAAGAGGTTGTGGAAATCTGAGTCTGAAAAGCATACATCTATACATGCTTCCTGTATAACAAGCCCTATTAAATTCAATACTCTCTCCGATGGCTGCTGTGCTAGAAATGAATCTGTTTCGCTCACCTTGCTGCATGTAAGCTGGAATTGGTTTGGAGGGGAGGTTCTTGGGATATTGAGCTGACTTTTCCACCTTTTTGTAAAAAAAGAAACAATTTAATAGATGTCTTTGTTCTGGGATGAAGCACAAAGAAAGCTACGCAGGGTTATCCTTTTGTTAAGTCCATTGCATTCAGCAGCCTTTGAACCTCCTGGTAAGGATATTTTTAGATATATTCAGTCAGTGTACTAGTCCTCCCATGAACATAGACAAGTCACAATAGTCTATATTGGGGAACTTCTCAATCCATGGAGACTCTATTAATGATGTTAGTGATTTCGCCAATTCCTCGTTCTCATGGAGTCCTTCTAAGGATAAACAGAGTACTCTATTGCTGAAATGTTTCTTTCTTAGTGTAGAACAGGCATCTTCAAACTTGGCCCTTTTATGACTTGTGGACTTCAACTCCCAGAATTCCTTAGCCAGCATGCCTGGTGTAGAATAAGATAACAGGAAAAGGGAAAAGACAAAGTGGTTGCTCTCTCCTCATTAACGGAACACAAATGACTTCTTATCCTTGCCTGTCTCCATTTAGCCAGTGAGTTGCAGTAAATTGTAAAGATGGGAAGAGGCAAAAAAAAAAAATCAGTTTTATTCCATTTTATTTTTACTCCTTTATAATTAAATATGTATAATACAATTATTCTACAGTTATAAATTTAACAGTTTTAATTTTTCTATCATATTAGAAATTATGGTTTGGTAACAATTTTGAGTTACGGGTATCTCCTTAAAGGGTTTCACAAGTTGCATGCAGCCCTGGATCCTGGATGAAAAGGCTGTGTTTTTCTTATTTAGAATTTATTGATCTTGATATAGAGCAGTGGTTCTTAACCTTTTTGAATGAATCGCCCCCTTGAGCCAGTGAGGAAGTTGTCATCACCCCCTCCCCCAACATAACCCCTAATCACAACATAGGAAATAATTCTTCAATTTATGCAAACACTTTTTTTGTTTTCTTTAAAATTGTCATCAGGACATATCGATGCAAATAATTTATTTCCAGTCTTTTTCCCATATCTCCCATATTCTGGCTAATGACACACCACTGTATGGGTAGAGGTTGCTGCACAACGCGCATGAAGATAAGCGATGCGTATTTACATATGTACGGCGTTCTGTACTGAAGCTAGCTGGAGGAACATTTGAAAACACAATTCAATCCCTAACAGCGAGCGATCTGATGCTTTTGTACGACAGATATACAGCCATTCACTGTACGAAAAAGTCTCAAAAGTGTCCCTAAAACTTCTCTCTCCATCACCCCCATATCGCCCCCTTTCGTTCCTTTGCCCCTGCGTTGCTCCTTTTCATTCCATTGCCCCCTGAAAAATGAAATCGCCCCCTGGGGGGCGATATCACCCAGGTTAAGAACCATTGATCTAGAGGATACATACGGTATGTATGGGTGTCATGGAAGAAAATTGCAATCATGCAATCCATGAACTGTACAATCCAAACATGGATTTATTCTTCTGTATTTACTTATGAAATGCTATGGAAAGGTATTGTGAGGGTAATTTCTCACATTAAAAAGCAATCGAGTAGCAGTTGTCAAAATAATTCACAGATTTAGCCTTCACAAAATTGATAACCCTCCGTCTTTATATATCTAAAAAGTGCAAGCAAATGAAGCAGAGTTTTGTAATCTTGCACTGCACGTATATAGGTTTCTCATTCAAAAACTAAAATATGTGTTGAAATTCTTCAGCCTTCTAGTCCTTCTGTCTAATAAATATTACTGATCAAATCCCTAAAGGACTTGCTCTTTGGATTAACGATTTTCTGGTTTAGACTGCTAAGAAGGAAGTTTGACAGGCAGCCATCATAAGGGAACTTATCCCATTAGGTATTTTCAGATCAAGAAGTGAAGGCAGCAGGGAAGGATTTATAAGTATGAAAGTACTCATGTATTTATTTTGCGTGCCTATCAAGAACTAATCATTTTTACATCTCTGTGGTAGCTAAGGAAATCAACACAAGGACATGCATAAGAATCAAAGATATTGAAGAGAGGAGTGAAAAATGTGTACCAAACCAGACGTTTACAAAGAATAATACGTAATGTTGTATATCAGATGCTATGAAGTTTGATGCATACAAAGATTTTGTGTACAATGCTGATTGTTTTAATAAAGGAATTTTTTATTAAAAAAAAAGAATCAAAGATATTCCCACTTGACTCTAGAAGGATTTATGCAGATTGATCTGGTGCTCAGCTTCAGTACAGCTGAGCTACACATCACCATTGCAGAGACATGCCATCTCTTTTAAATATTCCACATTAGCATTTTGTAAATATCTGGTGACAGCTTAGAGTTGCAGGAATCCCCTTGAGTCAGCGAGTGAACCAGGCCTCCTACTGTTATGGAATTGATGCAGTATTTGACCAGCTGTTGTCAAAACAATCATATTTGCAGAGTAAGTCCTTGTATTTTGGCTAGGGTACAACTTGGAGAATGTAAATTATTTCAAATAATGATTAATCATAGCAGATTATTCTATTGACTTCAGGACTAAAGTTCAGGTACAGACTCTTACAAACAGCCCTCATTTATTATTGAGTTTAAGTGGTAGGGAGGTCCTCTTTTTTCACTAACTTTAGGACCTCTGGAAACTGGAATAGAGCAGCCATTGTTGACATTGTTGCTTGTTAGCATTTTGAGACTGATAGTCAATCAATCAGAATACAGCTTGGAGGTCTTCTAGTCCAGCCCCCTGCCCATTTCAGACAAGTGGCTGTCCAGTCTCTTCTTCAAAACCTCCAATGATGAAGCACCACAACAATTAACCAGTAGAACCAGCTGTTCCCCTGGTTAATTATCTTCACTGTTAGGAAGTTTCCCTTTAATTCTGGGTTGCTTGTCTCTTTGGTCAGTTTCCAACCATTGTTTCTTTTCCTGCCCTCTGTGCTTTGGAGAATAAGGCAAGACAGGAAACAATGGATAGCAACTAATGATATTGATATAGATGGAAACTAATCATGGTGATGAGGATGATTGTTGATTAGCTTGGACCTGAAAGATAAAGTAGTACCAGTGTAGAAGGGATGAGAGACAGATGCTTCCTTCAACTATGAATATCCTTGTGACAGATAAGCTATCTTTCCTGCAGGACCCATAAATTTTAAAAAAGCAGAGGCATCACCCAGAGCAGAAGAAGTTACCGATTTAATCTTCTAGAATAGGGGTGTCAAACTGCCGGCCCGCGGGCCGGATGCATCATCCGGAAGCCGCACCCACCCCATTGCCAGCAATGGCAAAACCATCCCGATACGTTGTGTGACATCACGTGATGTTGTGAATTTGACATGTCTATTCTAGAACATTTTGCCACTAGCCTACAATACTAGACCTTCTAGATAATTCCCTTCAGGTATTAAACAAAGCCAGTTTTGCTTAGCTTTATGAATCAATTAAGTTTGGTTCATTTACCAGTCTGGGTAAATTTTGCTTTGGCTATTTTATAAAAGGAAAGCCTTTTTTTCTTATTTTTTAAATAAAAACAAAGAAATATGCTTATTCAAACCAAACAAAATTTATTACACCAGTGTTTTTTGCTTATTGATTTTAATTTACATAATTTAGTACAGCTGCATTAAGCACATTTAATATAGCCCATCCCTTTTAAATGAGATTGCGACTACCTGTAACCATTAAGCATGACTCAGTTCTTTCAATCCAGTTCAAAGACCAACTTTAAACTCTAAACTCTACCTCTAATATATTTGGACTAATTTTTAGAGTTTCTTTTTTTCTATTGCTAATCCCTAATTTTACTACTTCCTCATTCCTCGCTTTATGAAGAGTTCAAGAGAATGAAACTTTGCACATACCTTTGTACCATTTTGACAGTTCTCACGCAGGTATTCCTCATGCAGGTAATTAGTTGAATAATTCAAATTTGGCAGCTCATAGAAGTATAATGGCATAAACTTATCATTTTGTGCTTCGGAAGGATTTCTTTTTATCTAGAAGCAATTTAAATAAGCAGGTTAACGGCATAGCTCACATGCTATTATTATTCTTGCCCAGATAATGTATTATCAGTTCATGATTCATAAAAGTATTACCATTTATTCTTATTTGTACTAAATGGTTTTATTTGTTCTAGATCAGTGGTTCTCATCCTTCCTAATGCCGTGACCCTTTAATACAGTTCCTCATGTTGTGGTGACCCCCAACCCCCCATCCAGCTGGCCGGGAGGTATCAAAAACGTGACCAAAAAAAGAGAGGAAAAAATGGGAAAGTGTAGGTAGTCCTTGACTTACAACAATTCGCTTAGTGACGGTTTGAAGTTACAACAGCACTGAAAAAGCGAATTATGATAATTTTTCACACTTATGATTGTTGCAGCATCCCCAGGGTCATGTGATTTACATTCGGATGCTTGACAACTGATTCATACTTATGACATTCACAGTGTCCCAGGGTCACGCGATCAATGGCCAGGAGGCGTGGCCAGCTGATCACTCAGGTTGCAGAGTGCCTGTGGGGGGGAATCTGTGGGTCTGTGGGATGGGACTGGAGTGGGTGCCTGCCTTCCTTCCCTCCCCTTGTCCCTTCCTTCTTTTCTTCCTTTCTTTCACCTCCCTTAGTCTCTTCCTCAATCCCTCCCTCTCTCCCATTGTCCCTTCCTTCCTTCTTTTCTTCCTTTCTTTCACCTCCCTTAGTCTCTTCCTCCTTCCCTCCCTCTCTCCCATTGTCCCTTCCTTCCTTCTTTCCTTCCTTTCCTTCACCTCCTTCTTAGTCTCTTCCTCCTTCCCTCCCTCTCTCCCATTGTCCCTTCCTTTCTTATTTCTTTCCTTTCCTTCATCTCCCTTAGTCTCTTCCTCCTTCCCTCCATCTTTCCCATTGTCCCTTCCTTCTTTCCTTCCTTTCCTTCACCTCATTCTTAGTCTCTTCCTCCTTCCCTCCCTCTCTCCCCTTGTCCCTTCCTTCCTTACTTCCTTCCCTCTTTGTCCCTTCCTTCCTTCCTTCCTTCCTTCCTTCCTTCCTTCCTTCCTTCCCTTCCATTGTCTCTTCCTTCCTTCCCTCTCTCATTGTCCCTTACTTCCCTCCCTCTTCCTCCTTCCTCTCCCCTCCTTGCCCAGGAAGGGACAAGGGGAGGGGGACAGGCTGCCAGCATGGCTGGAGGCTTTGCTACTGGTGGCCATGGCGACATGCCAAACCTGCCTGTGCACAGGCAGAGGCAGAGGAGAGCTCCACCCAGCTCACTTGCTCAGCTTCGCCGGGCTACAGCTGATTCGCGCTTCTGCTAAATTAGCAAGCGACATATTTTCCAGCAAAGCTCGAGCAAGTTTGCTGGGCAGGAGCGCAGGAGAGCTGCTGCAGCTGATCTGCTTCTGGGCTGCTCAGCAGAAGCGCAGATCAGCTGTAGAGGCTCGCCCCGATCCTGGACAAGAGGGAAGGACAGAAGGGACAAGGGGAAAGAGGGAAGGAAGAAGGGACAAAGAGGGAGGTGAAGGAAAGGAAGGAAGGAAGAAAGGGAGGGAGGGAGGGAGGCAACGGAAAGGAAAGGAAGGAAGGAAGGAAGGAAGGGACAATGGGAGAGGGAGGGAAGGAGGAAGAGACCAAGAGGGAGGGAAGGAAAGGAAGTTCCACCCAGCAGAGGCTTGGCAGCCTGGCTACCGAGGAACAGAAGAGCGCAAAGCCAAGGAGAAGAAGGTGGCGGTTTCCTCCCAAAGGGGGCTCCTTTTCTCCATCCCTTCCCTAGGTTTGTGGGGAATTTCTTGTCACCAATGCTGACAGGTGCTCCTTCGAGCCCGCCGCGAGCTCTCTCACCCCATTTGCTTCTCCCCCCCCCGCTTTCATGAGGATTGTGGAGCCCTTGGGAAGCCGATCGTGCTTTGAAGCTTAGGAGAGGAGGAGGAGTCCCTTCCTCCTTCCCTCCCTCTCTCCCTGTCAAGCCCTGGCGGGCTCGACATGAACGAGCAGAGGAGGAGTCGAGGACGGGCCGGGTGGCAAAGGAGACCAGTGGCCGTTGCCAGACCTCCCAGTTGACAAGCGCAAGTTCGGGGGTCACCAGCTGATGGGCGCAGGAGATGGGTGCTGTGGCAGCCTCCCCTTCGCTGACCTGCATGCATGAGAAGAAGCCAATCCGGTTGCTGCACAATGAGTCCCTGGGGAGGGTGGGGCCTTGTTCTGCGCCTGCACTCTTCATGCGCCCCCTGCAGGGCACATTTGGTAGAGTTCGTGCAGACTGCCACCAAGCAGCATATTTTCCACAAATACCGTAAGTGAGGTGGAGTGGAGGGGGGAAGGGAGAGAAGGCGGTTGACAAGCCCTGTCTAAGACCATCGGAAATATGTTTTTTCCGATGGTCTTAGGCGACCCCTGTGAAAGGCTCATGCGATCCCCAAAAGGGTCACAACCCACAGGTTGAGAACTGCTGTTCTAGATGGTATAATCTCCCCAAGGTAAACAAAGGAAGAAATTAGGAAGAAATTGTATATGTATTTAGGATTTGCAAGTCTGTTCTAATGTCACTAGCTGACATGACTAAAATACCTGAGATGACTAAGCTTTTAAGAAATTCTAGTGAATCAGTCTCAAAAGAGCATACATGCTGGGCTACTTCCAAGAAAACAAACATCTTGTTTAGATTACCTTACTAAATGCTGTACTGTAAATTTGCGCGATAAAATTTAATACAGCTCAGATCCATGTAAACAGACATATAATTGCTATAGTTCTAACTTTTAATTATTGGAATGCTTATTGTGTTTCTCAGTGCAGGGAGAGATAGCGGAGAGATTTTGTTTTTCAGGGGCCAATATTATTTATTCTACCTAGAATATCATATCTCTGAATGGGTATGGGACATTATTTGCTGAACTATCTGGAACAGCAAAGCAGTTTTGGAGATGTATGTACCATATGGGTATGTGCATGCAGAGGAGGCCAATATGGATTCTCATAATGATGAGAAGTTAAGTTGTGTTGAATAAATCACCCTTTATTTCACTTATTTCTGGAAAATGTATTGAATTGTAAAGTTAGTCCATAGTCCATAGTAAAAATATAAACCATCTTGGGATTTAGAAGCACTAAAACTAAAGTTCACAGCTGCAAGGAAGAACAGTGCTAATCCTAAAAACCGTGTTTGATCTGCTACAAAATACTTACATAGCTGCTTTGAGTCATCTTCACTTAAAAAAATATCACCACCTTAGTAATTTCTCACTTGAATGTAATCAGTGCCACAAGGTGGCACTGTATGTTTCTTTTATAGATTTCTGAAAAGTTCTTGCAACAAGAATTACTATTTCCTCCACACACACACCCCATTTGCTTAGGATGCTACCGGTACTAAAGAAAGTATTACTATTGATTTTTGCTGACTGGATGTTGGTATATATCATCTGCATAATGAATATAATTCTACATGTATTTTATATCCTGCCCAAGGCATATGCATTCTTTTCCTCCCTGCTTTCTTCCTTAAAAGAACAAAGTGTAAGTAAAGAAAAAAAATGCAGTTTGGTTACTAGGCCTAAGAATCTTGAAAATACTGATTAGGAAAACTGGATGCTATCACTAATCTTTTTAAGATCGGTACTGAAAAAGCCAATTCCTATAATTTATTTTAAAAAAATCTATATGGTGAAGTGGTAGATATTTTCCCCTTCAGAACTCACTGCAGCCTAATTTTGTCACTGGAAATCACATTGATGGAAAGGTTTTAATCTGCAAATGCTGCAAATTTGAGTGCTTTTCTGAACCTCCAAGTCAATAACATAATAACATAGTATGGATCAATAATGCATTGTGCTCATTTTTAGCCATAGCATTTTGGATGCTTTCTAATAATTACGGTGATGATTTGGTAACGTGCTGAAACAACAATAAAAATATATTGCATGCAATGATAAGATACCAATGTTTAGTTTGATCATATTTTGACTTACATTTGGAATCAGTTAATGTCCAGTGGATGAAAAAAGCTGAGAGACAGGAAAGAGAACACAATGTTGTTTGGGGGGGGGAAGCAAATTGTTTCTCAAAAACCATTAACGAGAAGAAATCACCCTATATCCTATTAATTATTTCATTCTTAAGTAGTGATTTTTCAGAGATATTTTATCATTATAATGTTTATGTGAAATTGCTCTGTCACATCATTTATCTCATCAAAGCATTTTGTTTACTGCACCTTTTGACAACAAGGTCTCCAACATTTGGTGAACATAAATGAATTGTAAAATAATTAACTGAGAATCAGGTCATGTAACTTAAATCAGTTTATGACACCATGTGTCCCCCATTATCACACCTTGTTATACAAGGTAGGTTAATTCTCACACAGGTAAGACTACTTACTTTTTATTGCCATTAAATGCAACATTTAAGTTAATTGTTAGCACGTAGGTATTTATATGTCCTGTGAAGTCATATAACCTGGAAGATGAAAGAAAACTGTTTTTCAAAAACTATACTGCAGCTCAATGGTGAAATCTTTCTGCATTGACACATTGCTTCAAGAACAGCCACCTTGATTCATTTACATTTTACTTAGATGTTAAGAACATATACAACATTTAGTATGCATGCTTTGTATATATCCAGTCAATATAGCAATGCCTCTCTTGTTTTATAAGCAAACACACAAACACATATATATGCTTTCTAGAAGGGAAAATTATTAAGACTTTTCTCCCACTGGAACAAATAGAGGACCGTTTTAGAAATCAATTTCAGCTTGCAAAAAGGTAAATCAGAAAAAAAAGTTTGATATAAGATGGACAGCTATATAAATATTTAAAATAAGTAAAACAATGAAATTGTCTTCCCTACACTTCTATCTTGATCAGTAGAAGTCTGGCCAGAAGTTGTTCAAAGAGATTCTTCTGTGTTAACCAAATTATTCTGTTTAGCTTCCATCTGCTAAAGCAAATCCTATTACACACCATAGAGTTTATTTCTGAATGGATATACATAAGATTGAACTGTAAGAAGTTATCATTGACTGGAGAGGCCACAGATGAGATATTAAGTTTTGCTGTTCAGTAGATTAATGTGAAATAATTAGTGGAAGATATGGATATCTCTCTGTGGATGAATCTGCTATGAAATGCAATGTTCAGAGTTAGAACATTTTGTTTTAGAACAGATAATAATAATAATAATAATAATAATAATAATAATAATAATAATAATAATAATAATAATAATAATAAAGTTGGAAGGTACCTTGGAGGTCATCTAGTCCAACCCCCTGCTCAGGCAGGAAACCCTATACCATTTCGGACAAATGGCTGTCTTAAAAACTTCCAGTGTTGGAGCATTCACCGCTTCTGGAGGCAGGTTGTTCCACTGGTTAATTGTTCTAACTGTCAGGAAGTTTCTCCTTAGTTCTAGGTTGCTTCTTTCTTTGGTTAGTTTCCACCCGTTGCTTCTTGTCCTGCCTTCAGGCATTTGGAAAATAGCTTGATTTCCTCTTCTTTGTGGCAGCCCCTGAGATATTGGAACACTGCTATCATGTCCCCCCTCGTCCTTCTCTTCATTAAACTAGACATACCCAATTCCAGCAACCGTTCCTTATATGTTTTAGCCTCCAGTCCCCTAATCATCTTTGTTGCTCTTCTTTGTACTCTTTCTAGAGTCTCAACATCTTTTTTACATCGTGGTGACCAAAACTGGATGCAGTATTCCAAGTGTGGCCTTACCAAGGCATTGTAAAGTGGTATTAATACTTCATGTGATCTTGATTCTATCCCTCTGTTAATGCAGCCTAGCACTGTGTTGGCTTTTTTGGCAGCTGCAGCACACTGCTGGCTCATATTTAAGTGATTGTCCACTAGGACTCCGAGATCTCTCTCACAGTTGCTACTATTGAGCAAGGTACCCCCTATACTATACCTGTACATTTGGTTTTTCTTGCCTAAATGTAGAACCTTACTTTTTTCACCATTGACTTTCATTTTGTTAGATGGCGCCCAGTGTTCAAGTCTGTCCAGATCCTCCTGTATTCTAAGCCTGTCTTCTGGAGTGTCTTCTGTCTTCTGGAGTTGGAAGGAACCTTCAAAGTCTTCTAGTCCAACCCTCTGTTCAAACAGGAGATCCTATTCCATTTCAGATAAATGACTGTCCAGTCTTTTTTTCAAAAGTCTCTACTGATGGAGCACCCACAACTTCTGAAGGCAAGCTATTCCATTGGTTGATTGCTGTCACTGTTGGAAATGTCTCCTTAGCTCTAGGTTGTTTCTCTTCTTGGTTATTTTCCATCCATTGTTTCTTCTCCTGCCTTCAGGTGCTTTGGAAAATAGATTGATCCCCACATCTCTGTAGGAGCCCTTGAAATATTGGACCACTCTATCACGTCTCCCTAGTCCTTCTTTTCATTAGTTTAGACATATGTAATTCCTGTATTTTAAATATTTTAAATATTTAAATATAAATATTTAAATGTTTTAAATAAGGCCATCTTCAATTATCTCAATTTTAAAAAATCACTTTGAAAGAGGCATACCAACTTTCATTTTATGAGTTCTGATGAAATATTTGGTAACATCCTTGTGAATTATGTTCATAATTATGTGCTTGCTTAGTAATATACTGCATACTTGTAACAAAGAGTATGATTTATCTGACTTCAATGAATCTGTTACAAATGGATGAAGTTTAAAGCTATTTGATAAAAAAAAGTTTTTTACTGTGGTATTTTTTAAAAAATTATGGACAGTTCTAACCTATATTTAAAGTTCTGGGAGCTATTACACATTTTTGTTGAAAAGGCACAGCTTAAGTTACTATTGCTGATGATTCATACTAAATAATATTTATTTGCCAAAGATGTCTATAATTATCGTTAGTATCTTGGACATTTGCCTTTTGTACCAGAAATATTATGTCATAATCATATACAAACACAGTGTGTTTGATTTGAATTTAAGATAAATTCTTGCAATCAATCCATACACCTTTCCTTTCATACAATTTGTGCTTAATTCTACTTCTTGTATCTTTGTAAGACAGCCAGTAGTTATAGAGGTTCTGACTGTGATCTACATTTCTTAAATGTAGGCTAAAGGTTTCATTCAAATTCTCTGGGGGAAAGGACAAGAGAATACTGTAGTTTTCTTTGCTGGATGCTGTTACAATGCAACTTGAAAGGGAATTTAAAATGTGACCTCTATGTAAAATGTTGTCTGTGTGGAGAGGAGTGGGGGGAAGTGGCTATGACAAGGAAACAGAGGACACCACACAGTGAGCCCTGGGCTAGAGCAGCTCCATTTTTATTGCACAAGGTCAGCAATGTTGGAGAACCATGTCAATTTATTTCCTGGTCAGCTCTGGCTCAGTCAAAATGGTAACAAAGCTAGGATTTCCGTTTGCGAAATTTCAAAAGTGTGAAGGCAACTTCTACCTCATGATTCTTGGGTTTTGGTTGCCATAGTAAACAATTTATGGACATGAGTGGCTTTGCAGGTCAAGCTTTCTGACTCAGGAGTAGGGGCATCCAAACAAATGTTTATAATATCAAGTGAGGAGGGATCTGGACTAACCATTCTATTTCTCTCTTTGGTCAGATGATAGATTTTGTTAATTTCAAGATCTGTGACAACTGATATAAAGCAACCATTGTTGACATTCTTTGTTCCTTGTTCTAGTATATTGAGACTGATGGTGATGAGGATGATTACGGATTAGCTTTTGACTGAAGGATAAAGTGGTATCAGTGAAGAAGGGATGAGAGATGGCTGCTTTCCCAAATATGAATATCCTATGAATAAACTACCTATCACTCAGGACCCATAAACATAAGAGAAGCAGAGGGAGGGGACTGGATTATTTTTATGGCCTCTTCAAAGCTGGTGTTTATTTATATATCATACTTCTTAACAGCCCATATTCCTCAGAGAGGGGCTCTGAGTGGTGTACAATTTAATCAATAAATTAAACTTTAAAATCATATTAATTTAAGTTTGAAAATTTTTAACTGATAAAACATTATAAATATCTCAAAAAATGAGGCATTCCAAGATGGGGGATTAGCAGTTGTTAATACAGGTGGGAGGGGTTTCATGGGGCCAGTTATGCCCTTTCCTGGACCAACAATCCCTACTCATGGTCACTCATGCCCAAGTCATCTCCCATCTTGACTATTGCAATGTATCCAGAAGCACCAGTTGGTACAAAATGCAGCAGCTCGCATGATTTTCTGCAGACCTCAGTGTGCACATGTGTTACCTCTACTGCGGGAACTGCATTGATTGCTGATTTGCTTCAGTGTACAATTCAAGGTGCTGGCTATGTCACCTTTAAAGCCCTTCATGGCTTAGGACCAGGTTATCTGAGGGACCGTCTCTCGCCGAGCTCATCTACCCAACCCACCAAAGCAGGGAGGCAGGGAATGTCATGGGTCCCGTCCCCTAAGGAGATACATCTGGCAGGACCCAGAAGAAGGGCCTTCTCTATGGTGGCTCCCTTTCTCTTGAACATCATTCCTCCAGAGATTAGATTGGCTCCCCACTCTAACATTTTGTCGGAAGATGCTGAAGACCTGGTTCTACTAGCGGGCCTGCGAACCCAGAGCGGGATGGAGCCCATTAAATAGCTAGTATGAATGTGTGTTGTTGTTGGGGTAGGAGCAGTGGGGGATTATTATTGTATTATTTCTTCTTCTTCTTCTTCTTCTTCTTCTTCTTCTTCTTCTTCTTCTTCTTCTTCTTCTTCTTCTTCTTCTTCTTCTTCTTCTTCTTCTTATTATTATTATTATTATTATTATTATTATTATTATTATTATTATTATTTCTTTTATATGGTGTTTTTATATCCGTGTAAGCTGCCTTCAGTTGCCATGTGCGAGTAGACAGCAATATAACTTTTCTAAAATAAAATAAATAAAAATTCTTGGGAGATGAATGGGTAGCTGGATCAAAGCCTCGGTTTTCATCTAGCATTTCACAAGCATCTTCCAGAAATGTTGCCCAAACCCCGGTCCGTGGACCAGTACTGGGCTGCGGGTTGCCAGCAACTGGTCCACACAAACAAGCAAAGCCCCATCCACGAGATGCAGGCAGCACACAAAACCACACCCCCTCCGGTCCACAGAAAAACCTCTCTCCACGGAACCAGTTCCTGGTGCCCAAAAGGTTGGGGACCTCTGCTATATACTACCGTATATTACCATAGGTCAAAGTACATTAAAAAAAAATAGTTATCTATTACCCCATGCCTTCATTTCCCACCTCCCTGTGATTTCCTGTATTTGCTTTTGGCTGTGAATTTGTGAAGGATAGATAGCCTCCCACAAAACTGTAAGACCTGCAGGTGAGGCCTTTCGTTGCTGCCGCCATTATGTTGGACTTATTCGAAGGCCTTATCTTTGGGACGTTGGGTTTCATAATTATTGTTAGTACAACTATCCCTCCTGTGGGTTCTTGTTCTGGACTTTTTAGCCAAAAACCTCCCACAGGTTTTATCTTAGGAGGGACTAATACAGGCATAGCTATAATTATTGCGGCAAGATTAACATCTGGCATGCCTGTTTTTACTACTACCGGTATGTTTTTTGGTATTGCATTGAATGGATATTTTATTGGTGTTACTATTGGGAGAATTGTGAAGTGGATGGGGTGTTGTTGGATGAGTGGCTGGATGATGAATGTATTGGTAGGTATTGGGGGATTTATATAGATCACTGTTCTAATTTATTTAGTTTTAAAATAGGGGTGGTTTTTAGGGAGGGATAAATGGGGGAATGGATGGAGTTTGCAACTGAGTGGAATGAATGGGATGAATTGGCCAGCCTGTCTGGCACTGCAGAGACGGAGGGGATGGGGGATGCTGGCTCCGTGGTGGCAGAGGGCCAAAGTATACTGGTCTTGCTGGGGAGAGGCAGATATGGCGGGAGCCATAGGGTAGGCCATTCCCGGGGAACAAGAGCTCGCTGCTTAAAAGCGATCCTTTGCTCCGACCCCGTGAGCTCAGCCCGAAGTACTGGTGATGGGCTAAATCCGGACCCTGGGCTCAGGCTGTTGCTGCTCAATGCCAGGTCGGTTGTAAATAAAGCACCCCTCATCCATGATCTTCTCCTGGATGAGGAGGCCGACCTCGCATGTGTGACCAAGACCTGGCTGGGCCCGGAGGGAGGAGTTCCTCTCTCTGAGATGTGCCCAGCCGGATTTCAGGTATGGCATCAGCCACGACCCCAGGGAAGGAGGGGAGGAGTGGCTATTATAGTCAAGAAGACCTTTAGCCTACGCAGGCTCGCTACTTCTGAGATTGCGGGTTGTGAGTTGCTCCTTGTGAAGTTGGACCTAGGGGTTCAGGTGGGCTTGTTGCTCACATACCTGCCCCCCAGCTGCGTGTCAACAGCCCTGCCTGCGCTACTTGAGGAGGTTGCTGGGTTGGCAGTTGAGTTCCCCAGGCTTATTGTCTTGGGGGACTTAAATGTTCCATCACTCGGCGAATCCTCTGGGTTGGCGCAGGAGTTCATGGCCACCATGGCCACCATGGCAACCATGAACCTGACTCAAGTAGTTCAGGGTCTGACTCACGAGAAGGGACACACCCCCGACATGGTATTCCTCTCAGAACAGTTGAGCAACGATCTGAATTTAAGGGGCTTAGATATCTTGCCTGTGTCATGGTCAGATCATTTTCTGCTACAGCTTGTTTTCAAGGCTCCACTCCTCCCCTGCAGGGAGGCGGAACCGATTAGGTGGTTCCACCCCAGACATCTGATGGACCCAGAGAGTTTTCAGAGGATGCTTGGGGAAATACCGGATTCTCTCATTCACAGTTCGGCAGAGTCCTTGGTTACGGCCTGGAATATGGCTGCGAAGGGGGCTCTTGACCGGATTGCGCCGCTGCGACCTCTCTATGGTAGCAGACCCAGGAGATCTCCTTGGTTTACTGAGGAACTCAGGGGGATGAAGCGCCAGAAGAGACGCCTAGAGAAGCGATGGAGGAAAAGTAAATCTGAATCTGACCGAACACTATTAAGATCTTATATCAAGACTTATCAGGTGGCGCTCAAGGTGGCAAGATGCATGTATCATTCCGCCTTGATTGCATCTGCGGAATCCCACCCAGCTGCCCTGTTTAGGGTGACTCGCTCCCTCCTTAATTGGGGGGGGGTTTGATGCACCCTTGCAGGGTAGTGCTGAGGAGTTTAATAAGTTTTTCGCAGATAAAATCGCCCAGATTCGGATGGACCTTGACTCCAATTGGAACGCAATGTCGGCTGACAATGAGTCAGTCGAGATGACAGGGACTCGTCTTGATCCTGTTTTGTGGGAGGAGTTTGACCCAGTAGCACCTGATGAAGTGGACAAGGCCATTGGAGCTGTGAATTCCGCCACCTGTTTATTGGACCCGTGCCCCTCCTGGCTGGTTTCGGCCAGCAGGGAGGTGACGCGGGGCTGGGTTCAGGAGATTGTCAATGCTTCTTTGAGGGAGGGGTCCTTTCCGGCTCCCTGCAAGGAGGCAATTGTGCGCCCCCTCCTCAAGAAGCCTTCCCTGGACCCAGCTGTGTTAAACAACTATCGTCCTGTCTCCAATCTTCCCTTTACAGGGAAGGTTGTTGAGAAGGTGGTGTCACTCCAGCTCCAACGGTCCTTGGATGAGGCCGATTATCTGGGCCCTCAGCAGTCAGGATTCAGGCTCGGCTACTCCACGGAAACTGCTTTGGTCGCGCTGACGGATGATCTCTGGCGGGCCCGGGATAGGGGACATTCCACTATCCTGGTGCTACTTGACCTCTCAGCGGCTTTCGATACCATTGACCATGGTATCCTTCTGCGCCGGCTGGAGGGGTTGGGAGTTGGGGGCACTGTTTTGCAGTGGTTCACCTCCTACCTCACTGGTCGGTCGCAGTCGGTGTTGGCAGGGGGTCAGAGGTCGACCCCTAGGTTCCTCCCTTGTGGGGTCCCTTAGGGATCAGTCCTCTCCCCTCTGCTGTTTAATATTTACATGAAACCGCTGGGTGAGATCATCCGACGACACGGGGTGAGATATCATCAGTATGCTGATGATACCCAGCTTTACATCTCCACCCCGTGTCACTTCAGTGAAGCAGCGGAAATGATGTGCCGATGTCTGGAGGCTGTTAGGGTTTGGATGGGTGCTAACAAGCTCAAGCTCAACCCCGACAAGACGGAGTGGCTGTGGGTTTTGCCTCCCAAAGACAATTCAATCTGTCCGTCCATCACCCTGGGGGGGGAGTTTTTGACCCCCTCAGAGAGGGTCCGCAATTTGGGTGTCCTCCTCGATCCACAGCTAAATTTGGAACATCATCTTTCGGCTGTGGCGAGGAGGATATTTGCCCAGGTTTGCCTGGTGCACCAGCTGCGGCCCTATTTGGACCGGGAGTCTCTTCTCACAGTCACTCATGCCCTTATCACCTCGAGGCTCGACTACTGCAATGCTCTCTACATGGGGCTACCTTTGAAAAACGTTCGGAGACTTCAGGTAATGCAGAATGTAGCCGCGCGAGCAGTATTGGGCCTACCCAGAAATGCCCACATTTCAACATCACTCCGCGAGCTGCATTGGCTGCCAATTGGTCTCCGAGCGCAATTCAAAGTGTTGGTTATGACCTATAAAGCCCTACATGGCATCGGACCAGGTTACTTACGGGACCGTCTGCTGCCCCATGAAACCCAGCGACCGGTTAGGGCCCACAGAGTGGGCCTTCTCCAGGTCCCGTCAGCCAGACAGTGTCACCTGGCGGGGTCTAGGGGAAGAGCCTTCTCTGATGCGGCCCCGGCCCTCTGGAATCAACTCCCCCCGGAGATCCGTACTGCCCCCACCCTCTCCACCTTTCGCAAATTATTAAAGACCCATCTTTGCCGACAGGCCTGGGGCAGTTAACACCTTGCCCCAGCCAGTGTATGTATGTTTGCATGTCTGTTTTGGGTGATTGGTTTTAATTAATGGGTTTTTTACAATGTATTTTAACTTTAGATTTCTTCATGTTGTATCCATGTTGTGAGCCGCCCTGAGTTCTTGGAATAGGGCGGCATAGAAATCTAAATAAATAAATAAATAAATAAATAAATAAATAAATAAATAAATAAATAAATAAATAAATAAACTGTCATATCAGTTCACGAATGATGTCACATAATGAAATCATAAACTTCCCAGACTCACTTAAGTGAGATAGGTAGTGCAGAAATTTAATAAATAAATAAAATATATTACAGTTGAACAGTAATCTCACAGAGACGATTTGATTTGTAAGTATTTGATAATTTTAGGGCATGAATGGGACAGACTGTTAAGAGGGGGGGGGGAATTGTAACTGAATGGCAAAGAGCTCCTGCCAAAATGCCTAATTCAAGACTAGACAGATGAAAAGTTTGAGATTACAGGCAGCATCAGTGAACATGGCATTTCCACATCCGATTCATCATCCATACGGAAGTTGCCATCAGACTAATCTTTCACTCAGTTGTGAGGCTGGCTGGGAAAAAGGGGGTAAGATCACACCCTGTACTTCAGATCTTAAAACGAATACCATCTATCTTGTTATATATACACATGTATATTTAAGTGGGAAGGCTGATTCTCTGCCTTTAATCATGTCTAAATTGCTGTTGTTGCCACCAGATTGCATATGTTCCTAAACTGGTGTTGCTGCCCGGCCATTAATTCTGGCTAAGCAAAGTTAATAAATGGCTAAATAAAGAATGTTGATTGGTCCACTCTTAAGTACTAGGTTGTTCCTTATATTTCCTAAAATAAGTCATCTTATTTCCTCTACTTAGCTAGCATTTAAGCACTTTAAAGGATTAAAGCACATTAGAACTTATACAAGGGGTGTATTCCGATAGGAAATGTTTGTAGTGGTCATATAAATTACCCACAGTTATCCAAAATAATTAAGAACAGCTTGTGAGGTTAAACGGCATCTCACAATGCACAGTTTCCACAGTTAGCTCAAGTACTGGACTTGCTTGCCAAATGAACATTCATATAATGTTTACTGAATAAATGGATCAAATTCTATTTAGTTTCTTAATAGCTGCAACATTAATTTCATGGCAAAAAAGTCAGTCATGTCCTTATCCATATCTAATGTTATCTTGTTGCTTCTCTGCAGTTAACTGGAGAAAGTATCACTCCTTGTATCACCATACAATCAAATTTATCCACATATTGTATAGGGAGGTTATTCAAGTTCTGAATTAAAAGAAAATCATAAGGTTGGAAGGACCTTGAACCCCTCCTATTACCCAGGGCAGGGATCCTCAGATCATCCCAAACAAATGGATCTTCAACCTTTGTTGAAAATCTCCACTGATGGATCATCCATAAATCTAGGAGATTGTTCCACTACTTAATAGATTTCATATTCAAAAATCCTCCTTATTTTTAGTTGGATCTTTATAAAACTTCCATCCATTGGTTCATATTATATCCTGGAGCAGTACAGACAATAAATTCACATTCTCCTCCCTGTGACAGAACATTGAGTACTATATTACAAGGTGGCTATCATATTTCTCCTTATCTTTATCTTCTTTATGTTACATATGCCCAGTTCCTTTAATCATTCTTCATAGAATTTAGCCTCTGGAGCCCTGAGAGTATCTGTTCTTATCAGGACTTTTCTCAGTTTATCAGTATTATTCTTGAATTGTAATGTCCAAAGCTGGACACAGTATACCAAGTGTAATTTGACTAGTGTAGCAAAGAGTAGAACTCTCACTTCCTGTGACCTCAACCTTATAAATCAAATTATGCTTACATTGATTACATTGGCTCTTTTGGTGGCTGTAGAATACTGCACGGTCATGTTTAATCTGTGATCTATCAGGATATTTGGATACTTCTTAAGAGTACTACTGTCAAGTCACAGACTATTTTGTACTTGCGATCTTTTTTCCCCCTCTACTTATGTGTGGAGCCTAACATTTCTGCTATTCAATAGCATTTTGCTGGATAGACCACCTTGTTTAAGTCCACATCCATTTGACTCTTAACCCTACCTTGGAGTTAACAATCCCCTTCAGTTTTGTGTCATCTGCAAATTTGATGAGCATCTCTTCTACTTGCTGAAGGCACTTATAAAAATATTTAAGAACATGGTCCCAAGAGAGATTTTGAGGTACTTTGTTGTGTGTTCTTCCCTTAGCTTATAGCAGTCTATTTTTGAAATAAAGAATGATAATCTGACCACCTAGAGTTCTTCTTGCTTGAAATATGATGAATTACATGGATATTCTCTGTCAGGATTCCTGCATCTTTCACTTTCTCAGCCATATTTTCTCTGTTAAAGGACACCAGGATCCATGCCAAATATGAATAATGCACTGGCTAACACAAAAGCATTCCAGATTTCAGAAACCCAGTCCACCTGTCTAGGAATGACTCAATGAATTCCCAACAGATGTTTTATTATTCATATTTGCAGAAACTGGGTTTTTTTAAAATCAAAGGTTGCTTTAGGGATCTAATTCAACTTGGAAGGGATCAAAATAAACAAATCCACCTAAAGACTCTGAAGCTTCAGAACCATACCATCTTGATACACTTGGTTAAATATAGACAAGCGGATACCAAGTAAAATGTTATTAAAGCAAATGGATGTAAAGATGGCCTTATAGCAAACACTTTATCATTGCTTCCTTTGTTGGTAAGGAATTCAGTCTATAACAGAGAACTCTTGGTCGTATACATAATAACTTGGAGTACTAAATTTTTCATGGCCACTAGCCTAGCCTAGGTATCTAACTGAAAATAGTGAAATAAACACATCCAAAATATTTCTTGTTGTGGTGTTGACTGATGATGAGTCAACTGCACTCATGCCCATGTTTAAGTCCCTTAAATGAGGTACTAAAAGAGAAAGATGCTTCTGCCTCCAACAAATCCTTTTGCAGTCATTGTCCATAGTTCCAGTCAGACTCTCATGCAAACCATTTCCTCTAAATAAGTCTCACTTGGAAGTTGGATAGAGATGACATCAAGAGCTATTTCATATTTTTGCTCAAGAGAAACTCAGCTGTCCTTCCAACAAACCTCTCCACCAAATGCTAAAGAAAAGGTGAGCCTTTGCCCCTGCCATTCTCCTAAGGAGGGTGATATGTCTCTACTATAAAGTATTGTTTCTGTGGTGTAATGCTCAATTTATTCTGTATTTTAGGATGGCTTGTTTATAGCAAAGTTTCATGACGTGATGTTGAAGTCACTTCAACAGACAAATATGTATGCCTCCTTATGCCTGGAATGGAAACACCTATCTTTCAAATAGTATATTTGGGGAAGGTTTTATTACCCTTGTCCACTATGAATCGAGGCTGTGGTGCATAAGATGGCACTTAAATATAATGAGTGAATAGCAGGTTCAGACATTGTGGAGAAAAACTGGAGGAAGAACGCTGTGTACTTGGTTTTCTGAAGAAAGGCAGAATATGTATAAATAATATAACTAGCATGCCCTAGATCTAAAAAAAACCCCACTATTCTAAACGGTCATGGAGGGAAAAATTATTGTTGCTCAGACCATTACAACAGACAGTTCTTAAAGACAGCTCTCTTCAAAGCCTAGTTAATCCTAATAGCTTGACTTACCTGTGAACAGTAGAGTTCACTTCCATGGGTCACTGCTAAAAAAGGAAGGCTTAGTAGTGTCTACTAAAAAGATCTAGCCTTTGGGTTTCTCATGAAAGGAAGAGCAAATGACAAGGATAAGAGATTGGTTACTTATATTTGAACAGTTTGAAGGCACTAGGTCGTGACCCAAATTGGACATTCGTTAGTTGAGCTGATAGGGTGCCCTGACAAAAGACAAATTCAGAGCAGTAAGAATTGTATAGCAAGTCTGGAAGACAGTCTGAATAGCAGTCACTACAAAGGAGGCCACTAAGATTTTTTGACTCCTGACATGCTTTGGTAGGTATATAGACTGTGCCACTTTAGTATTCCCCTTACAAAGGAGAGGCCTTTGAACAAGCCGAAAATGCTTGCCTTTTTTTCTCTGGCTCTCTGTGAGTTCAGAATCCGAGCCCTGGCACTCACGTCACTGGTGCATGACCAAAGCAAGGGAAGATACACTTTAGCAACACACTAGATTCTTTGCTTTCGTCTTTGTCTCAGAGGTCGGCCAGTGTTCTTGGCCATCATGGAAAAAAATACAATAAAGGTGTTGTTGAAGCCTGAGGATGAAGCTGGCATTACGAAATTGCAATGGTGCAGAACTAATCTGCGTCCAGACTCTTCCTGTGTGATAACCCACCCACCCCCAGCCTCAAACCAAAGTAACCTAATCTGGGATGGGAAATTTCTCTGCAAAGGTTACCCAGCATTTATGGATGGCCTGAATTTTTTCACAGCTATTTGAAGGTTTCCACTAGGCCATTTTTGGTCATTTGATGTGGCAATTAGCATGTGTGTGTGTGTGTGTGTGTGTGTGTGTGTGTGTGTCTGGGGGGGCAGTTACTTTTGTGCTCTGGGAGACAAAACAAGACTGTTTCAATAATGATGTGGATGCCTTGAACAGAAACAACGTGAGACCTGCAAACATCCAATCACTTGATGCTAGTCGTCCTTTACTACGTTTTAAGCAAAGTTGTGATTTTTCCCATGAGAAAATGAAAAGGTGCAATGCCCATTCATTGAAATCAATTAGTAAAATACCCCTTTAATAGAGTAGATGGAACTTCCAAGACAATAAAATAATATAATTCATTCCAACTTTCTTTTATCTTGCAGTTCAGTTGATGACTGAACTAATTATCATTGTAGAATATTAACAAGTAATGACTATAAGTACCCCACAATGTATGCAGTTGCCCTTGTTCTGACATCAAAAGAAAGTTAAAGATGCTGTATTTAGAATAATTGCAATACTGAAAATTACTATCCAGATATAATACATAATTCAGTGGTGCCATGTGTGGAAAAGATATTTGTTTGTTTTTAAATGTGGTAATACATTACATAACAAATCAGTAACCATAACTTCTGAATGATTTCAAATGTTTTTAGTAATGGTTATTTATAGAAGAAAATCTCAAGGAAGGGCAGTATGTAAGTTTACAAGGATGTTAAATATGTATTCATACATAGGGTGCATTTAATTTTTTAAATTCAGCAATGGCCCATGGAAAGAAAGCTTTTTTATTTTTAATTGTTGTCAATTCATCATGTGAAGAAGCAAAGCATAGCTTTTAGCATTTAGGAAAGGATACTATAGGTCAGGGGTATCAAAATGCCGGCCCATGGGCCGGACGCGTCACATGGAAGCCGCGCCCATCCCATTGCTGGCAATGGCAAAACCGGCCCGATACGTTGTGCGATGTCACGTGACATCGCAAGTTTGACCCGTCTGCTATAGGTCTTAGAAGCAATAGAAAAATCCTGTCAAGAAAGCCAACAGGTTGGTTTTGCTGTTATAATCTAAGAACCAATTGCCATGTTTGAAATCCTACTGTATATCTCAAATCCTTCCTGAGTCTTGATCTGCAGAAGCTAAGCTCTCCTCTGTTTCTTATCCTCTCTTTTTATATTTCTCAGCAAATTAGCTTTTTTGTTTCTAGCACATGAGTGTCTTCATTTATTTATTTTTTTCTGTACTGTTGCACCAAATTGGGACATTATTAGAAAATATTTTTCTTATATGCAGAACCAAAGTGGCCCAGACATTATTTTTTTTCCAATGGGAATTAGTAAGCTTAATCATTGGGCATATTTTTCCCTTGGTCTTGCCCCCTTAATTCTGATGATTTTCAATTCATATGGGAACAGGCTAGTAGTGTGACTAAAATCTCACCCTTAGGCTTCTTTCCAGATCTTTTACCCAATATTTATTTATTTATTATTATTTATTAATTAAATTTTTATGCCGCTCCTCTCCGAAGACTCGGAGCGGCTAACAGCATAAATAAAACAACATTTCAACATTTCAAAACTAAAACCAAAGCTAAAAAGCGTTTAAAAAGACCCCCAAACACATTCATCATTCGCACACAATCACAGTCATCCCCAGGCCTGCAGGCATAAATAGGTTTTTAGATTCTTCCGGAAGGCCGGGAGAGTGGGGGAAACGTGGACTTCAGGGGGCAGTTGGTTCCAGAGGGTGGGCGCCGCAACAGAGAAGGCCCTCCCCCTAGGACCCGCCAGACGACATTGTTTCGCTGACGGGACCTGGAGGAGGCCGACCCTGTGCGCTCTCACCGGTCAAAGGGAAGTATGTGGCAGAAGATGGTCCCGTAAGTATCCTGGTCCAGGGCCATGAAGGGCTTTATAGGTAATAACCAACACTTTGAATTGCGCTCGGAGACCAATAGGCAACCAATGCAGCATGCGGAGAGTTGACGAAATGTGGGCACAATGTGAAAGGCCCACAATTGCCCGCACAGCTGCATTTTGCACTAATTGTAGTCTCCGAACACTCTTCAAGGGTAGGGATATGATCAGTCCATAGCACTCGTTAAAATATGTGTAGCCGCCACAGAGTGCCAATGGGGTCTAGCCAGGACCCCAACTTTTATTCCCAGGGAATCCAACAGGTATTCTGCCTCCTCTATAGGACACTGAACTGAACTCAAAGTACCTAAACACCAGAAGGGCTTTCTTCTTGTGCGATGTCACACCCTCCTCTCAGTCTTCTTGAAGGCCAATACAGAAATATTCCTTACCCAGAGAGACTATGTACCTGTGACTCTGGGCACTCTGAGACAACTGAGATGTGCTTCTCCAATGCTTGCATTATAGAGACATTTGTACTAGTCTCATCTCACCATTTCTGCATAGATACCCAGGGCATACAGGACATTTCTATACTCTCTCACTGCTGTCAGATACCAGCCCTGCTACAATATGCTGTGTTGACAGGTTCTGCAAAGCAGCACTTAAAAATTATTGGATGAATGACCTGTGCTACACTGGGCATCTATTCCTCATATTCATGTACTTTGTAATTTGATAAAGTTTTCCACATTCTAATCTTTATGCTCCTTTTAGATTCTTCAAAACTCTTCTTTATACAAACTTTCTATTTTAATATATATTTTTTATATTGCCTAACTTTTCATATTTTTTGTCTTTTATGTATTTTTCATGCTTTTAAACTGACTATATCCCACTCACCTTATGCTGCTCAATGACCATAATAAAGTTTTTATTTGACTCTGCAGCATTCCTGCAAATAAACATGTAAGTTAGAAGGTTTGTAGGAACATAAGGAGGAAAGGATCTTGAATAAAGCTGTGGCAAATTTACTGAAAAAATACCCCATATTTTTCGTTCCATAAGACGCACCTGCTGATAAGACGCACCTAGATTTTAGAGGTGCGTCTTATCAGCAGAGCCTCTCCAGCCACGCGCCGGGCCAGCAGGCTGCGCAGGGAGAGCCGCTGCCGCCGCCCCAGCCACCACAGGCGAGGCTGGCTCGCCAAGCTCGGAGGGAAGGAGGCTCCCTCGCTTGCTCCGCACAGCCCCGCCGCCCTCTCGGCCCAGCGCGATGGGAAGCGGCGGGGCGAAGTAGCGGGCGTCGCTGCCGCGGGGGAAGGAGCCGGTGGAGGCGATGGGGCTGGCGTGGCGGGGGGGAGCGGAATCCAGAGCTTTGCACCGCTCCCCTCCCCTCCCTTCCCCGCCCCGCCGCCGCCGCCACCGCTCACTCACTCACCCCGCCGCAGGGGGACGAGGGGAGGCGCACCGGGAACCTCTCCTTGGCGCAGGGAGCTTCCTTCTGGCTGGGGCAGCAAGAGACTGGGAAGAAAACCCGCCCCTCCATCTCGCTCACTCACTCACCCGCCGCTTCGCTCGCGCTCCCTTTTCCGGCGACCAACCTCCCTTTCTTTTTTTTCTTTTTTTTCTTTTTCCAATTGCTCCAGCGCCTCCCCCCCCTGCCTGCATTTTCGCTCCATAAGACGCGGCTGATTTTTCATCCTACTTTGGGAGGGAAAAAACTGCGTCTTATGGAGCGAAAGCGAAAAATACGGGTATATGCCTAGAAATAGATCACATTATGTGCCAGCTACATGTGTGAGGGAGAAGGAGAGAAGGAGAGAGAAGGAGAGAGAGGGAAGCAGAGAGAGGGAAAACCTCTTGGGTTATGATGGCAATCAAGACCAGGATTGCTATCAGTAAGCAATACATTGTAAAGTGAGATGTCACAGGCCATATTACTTAGCTACTAAGTTCAGGGTTGCCATCATTAAACAAGGAAGGAAGGAAGGAAGGAAGGAAGGAAGGAAGGAAGGAAGGAAGGAAGGAAGGAAGGAAGGAAGGAAGGAAAGAAGGAAGGAAGGAAGGAAGGACTTCATTGAGAATGTCGGTTTAATATAAGTTGCTTTTTAAATGCTAACAATTAGGTCCATTTTTCTTGCCTTATGGTTGTGAACTATGAATGAGTCAAGAAGGACAATTTTTCCAGTTCACTTTAGCTAGGATGACTTCTTAAAAAAATAGGTTGCAAATGTGGACAGGAGGTCCTGCACTGCGCTAGAATGAAAGTGATATTTTGAGTCTGCCATTCCACTTCATGAAGTAATCATCATTTTGTGGGTTTTAAAACTTCTAAAGTGTTATCTTGCAGCACAACTAAGTTCTACAGTACTTAGTTGTGCTGCAAGATAACACTTTAGAAGTTTTAAAACGCACAAGGTGATGATTACTTCAGGAAGCAGAATGCAATACCTTCCTTCCTTCCTGCTTAGCTACTTTTAAATGCATGCATTTCTAGTAATAAAACATTTTCTCTATAAAGTGGGTTTTGATTTTTATTTCATTCAAAGATGGAAGAGGACACCCTCACCACCACTGATACCTTGTGACTTTTGCAAAAACAGGAGTTTTCTTTCAGAGATTCTAAGTGTCATCTTGTTGAATAAACATTTTGTCATGCATATTAGAGTTTCTTTTGAAAGAAGCTTGGAATCAGTGAAGAGGTCACAATTTAACAATCATAACAGTTGGCAGAAATGGTAAGACTCCATTCTCATCAATCAATTTGAGAATGAAGTGGCAAATTGCCTTCATACTGGAAAGCTACAAAGGCAATTACTTCAGTTGTCAGTAGAAATGTCACAGGATTTCCCCAGGGGCATTGGGAAATGTTTTTTTTTTTGCTTTGTTTTGTTACTTTGAATACCAATTCTTTTATCGATCATCCAAAGAATTCCCCCAAGCTTCCTGTACTTCCCAGATGAAACATTCATAAAAACAGCGCTCCTGGTTAAATGTTGTCCACCCTTAAAATATAAAAACAAAACACCATCAGATTTAGTAGAGATTTTTTGAGCCCATTATTGACAAAGTTCCAGGGATATGTGATCTTTCTTTGAGGACACCTGATTTTTATTGATCCTGCTTAACAGCATAAATGTAATTTGGGACAAAGTATGAAAAATTGCTGATTCATGTCATAAGTTGCAAATTTAGCACTGCCAGTTGTGAGGGGGAATGGAAGATAAAAGTTATTAATATAAAGTTTTTAAGGGTTTTCTGCTCTATTTTAGGAATATGTTTTTATTCTTTATTACGCAGATGAATATTTTTGATCATAACAAGACTTAAAAATAGCTGGAGGGGGATAAATGGAACCAAAACACTCTGGAGACTTTTTAAAAAATTGTTTAAAGACTTCATACTTCAGGAAAACACTCCACAACAAAGTTCTCATCATAACAGACAACTCCACATCAGTAGGAAGAAGGAAGGAAAATTGCCAGATATGCAATTAAATACCCATTCTCCAAAAGACCATTAGAAAGACTGCAATATTCAAAGAGTTTATTCGATAACTCCTTAAGCAACAAGGGACAACTTCAGATGGAAAAAGGGGTTGGAGGCAGAGGTAAAAAGAAAGAAATGGAAAAAAACACACAATATACCAATCAGGACCTCCTGGATCCTGGAGTCCTTGTACATATCCTTATTCAGTAGCCAGTTTCTTTCTCCCTCTTGTTTTCAGTTGGACTTTGCTGTAAATTAGAGTGGAAAACTTTGTCCTCGGGACAGCTATTGGCGAGAGAAACGCTGGGAGTTATAGTCAGCAACATCTAAAGGGCAACAGGTTCTTTAATATAAATGAACCACAGAGGAAATCGTACATAATTCATGGCTCTCGAATGGACAGGGGATTAAAATGAATTGCTGGAATATGAGTTCTTTCTCCACAGTACAGGTAGTCCTTGTAGACTTACAACCATTCATTTAATGATTGTTTGGCGTTATGAAGGCATTGAAAAAAGTGACTTGTGACCGTTTTTCACACTTATGACCATTGCAGCATCCCCAGGGTCACATGATCAAAATTCAGATGCTGGGCAACTGGTTCATATTTATGATGGTTGCAGTGGTTGCACCTCTAACATGGAGAGGACAAGATACAAGTATGGTGTTTGGTTCCTAGAAGCAACTACAGGTAGTCCTACTTTGGCAATGAGTCACTTAGCAACTGTTCAAAGTTTTGATGGATCTCCCCAGAGCCACTTACAAGCCAGAGGTCTGACAACCGGACACGCACACATAAAACACCACACACACACACATACATACACACACACACACCGCTGTCATGTGATTACTTGGCAACCAGCTTTTATAGGAATTCGGATTGTTCAGATCAGGACTATTAAGATAAAATAATCTTTATTGTCATTTTTTACTGTGGGCATACTGGCACACATTAAAAATGAAATTCTGTTGGTGCTCTCAAAAGTGTACACATACATAACACACATATAGACATGCTGTATACTGTATATGTGTGTATACCTACACCCTTACATATAAATACATATAAATATTAATCACTGTCCAGAAAGAGGAAGCTTGAGAGTTCACTAGGTTGATACTGTATGGAACAAAACTGTGACTGAATTTGGATGGTCTGCTATGGATACCACAATACCATAAAGCCATGAAGCTTACAAGGAAAACAGATCATGAAAAGGATGTTTAGTGTCCCAGACAATCCTGTGGACCCTGCTTAAGCAACGCTTATGTGCTATGTCCTGAACAGAAGAGAGTGAACCACCAATAATCTTTTCTGCCATCCTCACCACTCTCTGCACCACCTTCCTGTCTAAAGCAGTGATGTTTTCAAACCAGACTGTAATGCTGTATGACAAGATGCTCTAGATCATCCCTCCATATAAAGTGGTAAGGGGATGGAAGATGTACTTTTGTTATGTGATGCAGAAAATGCAGGCGCTGCTGTGCCCGCTTCACCAGTGTCTCACTGCTAGCGAGCAGGCTAGCCTACTCGTTAGCTACACACCCAGAAATTTGATGCTGCACAAACTTGGTTACACACACATATTGCACAGACTTGGTTATACACAGTTGTTCAATCTTTCTCTACTGAGAGAATGTGAGAAAGGGTTATCATGTTGTAGCTTGAATAGTTGCTTGATCTGCCCTATAATAAGCCAGCCTGGCAACCAAAGATTCACTATTTTGATTCTAATACATTCAGATGATTGTTTTAGAAACAATTCCATTTGTATGCATTTTAAATGTCAACCTTATTTTTGCTAAACAAGCACTATGATCTATATAGGCCATGTCAATAAATAGACTATGTAATTTATACATGACACCACTCATTCCCTCACTTATTTTAGTTCAGACTATGAATTAATTAAAAGACATGGCTTGCAATTATGTCTTTTTCCCCTGCTTTTTTAAAATGAAAAAATGGGAGTTGTGCCTAGTTACTGTTATGGCAAACAGTAGGATGTTGGCTATTTGCAGTGGCTCACCCTATGGCAACAAGAGGCATGTGTGTGAGTGTGTGAGAGAGACTGTAGTGGAAGCAAAATGACATATTATGATGTATCAGTTCTTGATATTAGTTGGTTTCCTGCAGTTACTTTTGGATTAAAAATGACTTGTTAATAATTATGCCTATGATTTGAACCTAGGAATTTTAATTTTCTTGAGTAGGGAACCAAGTAGGGAGCTCCAGAAACTCACAGCAGTATTAAAGGTTTAGCAAGTTTTACTACTACTACTACTACTACTACTACTACTACTACTACTACCGTACTACTACTACCCTACAATGGATGGCTCAGCAGTTAAGATGCTGAAGCCAGCTGGAAAACTGGCAGCCCAGGTGCAAGACCCGAGCACCACACGATGGGGTGAGCTTCTGTCCTTGCCCCAGCTCTTGTCCACCTAACAGTTTGAAAGCATGCAAATGCAAGTAGATAAATAGATACCTCCACAGTGGGAAGGTACTAGCACTCTGTGATGTCATGCAGGCCACAGGTCCAAAGAAATATCTTCAGACAGCACTGAGTCATTAGCCTTGAAATGGAGATGAGCACCATGCCCTACAGTCAGCAATGACTAGCTGAGTAACATCCACAGGGACTCCTTTATCTTTTTTACAATGGCCTAGGACAAAATAATGTAAATGTGAATAACTGGAGTGTAAAGTGGTATTCAATGTGGTAATAACAAAGCTAACATAAACCTTCTTTAATAAACTTCACGTAAGAAAAACACCAGATATAAAATAGCTCTAGAATATGTCACAGCTGACCTAACACAGAGACTATAGATGGTTAAGAATAGAGAAAAAAACTAGCTCAACCTTTCCCAACCTGGTAGTTTTCAAATATATTGAACTATGCTTGCAATGACCCTTAGCCAGCTTGTGCACTGGAGCTGCTTGGAGTCAACTGGGCCTTTGGTCCAACACAGACAGAGGGCAGCAGATGAGAAAATCTCATCTTACGGCATCTGAGGATGCTTAATTGTTGTCAATGACTTGGTAAAGAGGAAGGCATGAAGAATCTGCCATTTCATAACTGATGGCCCTTTCCGAAAGAATTGAAGGTGGGAGGAAGGGGGGGAATGGGGAGCATTTTCTTTGGTGCGCTGGCAACTGCTGGAATAGCACGGTTATTCTTGCATGCAGTTTGACTAAATCAAGCATCTTGTTGGACAAGACTGATGACAAGGCAAAGGGTGGCTGAACAATGGTGAGGCTTTACCAATACAAAAGGGAAGAATCTGCTGATCAGTTAGGAAAAAGAGAGGACATTGCTTCTCTTGTGAACCATTTTGTAAGGAAAAGAGAGGAATCCTTCTTTCTTCTGTCTCTTTCATCTACAGGAAAACAATCCTTGCTGATAACATTTTGTTTGTATCTTGAAAAGGGCCAAGAAAGTGATTGACACAACCACTGTGCAGATGTTTCCAATGAATACTTGGCATGTAGGCTTTTCTTTCTAGAAGGATAAGCAAGGAGCACAAACATTCACTGGCTTTCAGAAAAGCAGGAATGAAATGTTCACAATTGCCTTTGAAAATGCTATGAGCTCTTGCTCTCTAAGCAGTTTTTCAAGAACATTTCCTTGACCAGAATGATGAATGGTATCCAGTCTCTGAAGAGTTTTAGATACCAGGATGGGTGTTTTTAGGTGGTAGCTTTAATTTTTTGGAAACTTTGATAAACTTGATCAGTTGGGGCAAGAAAGTTGTGCACTTCTGAATTTGATAGAACTTTTCAATTAACAAGAAGCATAATATAGCTACACTATTTCCACATGAACCATTCCTAGTATTGCCATTCAAAAGATGGTGTGCTATGATTCCCTTAATGGCGTGTGTGTGTGTGTGTGTGTGTGTGTGTGTGTGTGTGTGTGTGTGAAGAAAAGATATGGAAGAAGTGTGGGATGGATGGAGGACATTTTTGTTTAAGCCCTCCTATAGAATTCATTAAACAAAGTGGGTAAAAGTTTAGTAAAAAAAAAACCTGATCTGCTCTGAGACTCCAAATACAAAAATGTCTTTTAGCAATGAATCTACTTTTATCACAGGTCTAGCCAGATCTTGGCTAATAGTAAAAAGCTGAGCATGAATGGATCTAATGAGTATTTTTATAAAAAAAAAACAAACCTATAACTATGAGCTAAACTGAGAAGTTAAAGAAGCATCCCAGAAGGCAATGGCAGACCATATAGCAGGGGTTCTCAACCTTGGCAACTTTAAGACTTGTGGACTTCAACTCCCAGAATTCCTCAGCCAGCAAAGCTGGCTGAGGAATTCTAGGAATTGAAGTCCACAAGTCTTAAAGTTGCCAAGGTTGAGAACCCCTGCCATATAGGTATTGTTGCTAAATGAATACATTTATCACAATAGCAATTATGTTTATCTTTTGGGAAAAGATTAAAGGCTACTGCTACCAGTCTTTCCCCGAAAATAAGACCAGGTCTTATTTTTTTTTTCCTCCAAAAGAGGCACCAAGTTTTATTTTCAGGGGGTGTCTTTTATACCCAACTCTGGCACCAACAGCCCCGCCCAGCCGGCTCACTTATTCTGACCAAAGGAGCAGCTTCATTCTGAAGCTGCATTCCGGCCTGCATTTTGCAGTCAGGCCTTTCTGGAAGGCCTATGCAGACGAGTACCGAGCTATGGATTCACTTAGCATTGATGTTACCTAGCTGGGTAATGAAACATCTGCAAGAAAATAACCGTACTCACAGAGCATCAAGGACCTCTCATTTCAACTCTGAGCTACAAATATTCTCTTTTATGTGCCAAATGTGTTTTGCAATGCCACACATAAGCATTAACCAATGATTCCTCAGTTGTTTTTCAGTAACATTTGGATGACCAAATCTGATTAAATGGGCTAATTAAACAAGATATTTACAATCTTCTATTAGCACTGATTCTTTATTTCATTATTAATTAGACCTAATTCAGTAACTGAATAATGTAATTGTGCATTCTGTAATTGTTGTGTCCTGAGCCTGCAAAAGCAGGCTTGGGAGGTTGCATTGGTGCTGGGCATTCAAAAAGCTGCCCAGGACCAGACAGAGCGGCGCTAGCCTTGTGCGCATGCGCAAGGCGCGAAAACGCTCTGTTCCTATTGGTTGACATTGTCCGGGTTTCTGGCCATATAAAAAGGCCTGCGTGCCATTTGCTTTTGCTTGGTTGTTGTAGAAGGTGAATAAAGTGTTTGTTCAGCATCGCCATGTGTCTTCATCATTTGCATGCGAACAAAGTACACAACACTGGCGATGAAGGTGGGATCCTTTGCAAGCTGAAACAAAAGATTTAAGGACTTACCCAGGAAGTCCTGAAGAGGGGAAGATGGTGTCTGAATCAGCGTCCCAGCCTGCCAGTACAGCGTCACTGGAGGTTGAGCTTGGCTAAAGGACTCTTTCCCCAAACAGCAGCTTGTAGAGGAAGCGAGTGGTGAAGATCGTAAAGTTTACGATGTCGAAGATTGGCCACCTGACTGATTTCGATGTCTCCCATCCAGAGAGATGAAATTCTTACATAGTATGGGTGGAGAATTACTTCCGAGTAAATCAGATCACAGAAGATGGCCTGAAGGCAGCAACTCTTTTGTGTGCCTGTGGACAAGAAGCTTTTGACATTGCAGAAAATCTGGTGGCCCCTGCACCTCTGGAGTCAGTAACCTATGCTGACTTGAAGAAAATGTTGAAGGAACATTTCCAGCCAAAGTTGTCTGTCCTTGCTTCGAGGCACGCGTTCGAGCAGAGAGACCAGAGGCTGGGTGAATCTGTTGCAGACTTTATTGTGGCCTTAAGGCAAGCAGCCAGACCTTGTGAGTTCAAGGATCTGGAAGAGAGGCTGGGAGATTGTTTTGTCTGTGGCTTAAGGAGCAGAGACTTACAACAAAAGATTTTTGCAAAAGAAAATGTCTTCTTCCAAGATGTGTTGCGAGAGGTGACAACTGAGGAAGCTGCAGGCAGGGCTGTGAAGGCCTTGCGCCTCACCAGAAATCCTCCAGACACAGCTACAGTCCATCAAGAGGATGCTCGATAAGGATCAGAAGTGGATCCTGAAGAGGAGGTTGACAGACTTCACCAACCAGCTGAGAGGAGGCAGAAGAGATGTCCGGTCAAGGCCCCAGCATTTCTTCAATGCTTCGGGTGCAGAGGACGCCACAAGCAAGCTGACTGCAGGTTTCGCTCCGCCATTTGCAGGGCGTGTGGCAGGCAGGGCCACATTGCATCCGTCTGTTTGGGTCGCCAGAAGGTTCAACCTCAGGAAGAATTGCTTCAGAAAGGTACCAGGGTCCCCAGCCAAAACAGGGTGGGTTTCTGCACATCGCGTGGGAGCATTCTAAGAACAGGGACACAGAAGCCCCTTAAGAAGAAACTTTCCATTAATGTAAGGTTGCAAGGAGTTCCCTTACTAATGGAGTTGGACACAGGGTCTGCTCTTTCCATTATTTCAATTAATACCTTTAAAAGGATTTGCAGCAGTAGTGGCCTTCGAGTTAAACTCAGGCCATCAAATCTAATACTCACTGATGTTCAAAGTTCTATGGTATGTGTTAAGGGGAGGCCACTCTTAGGGTACAGTATAAGGATTTTGAAGGTTCCCTAGATGTGGTGGTTGTTGGGGGTGAACGTACGAGTCTTATTGGATTCGATTGGTTTGAGGTTCTGGGAATCCAGGTAACTGGGCTGCACAGCTTGCAAACGTTGGGCCTTGCAGAGGTTTGCAAGGAGTTTGCAGATGTGTTTAGTTCAGAGCTAGGATCCTACAAGGGGCCTCCCATTTTGCTACAGTTAGACCCAACCATCACGCCCATCAGGGTTAAACCTAGGAGGGTACCTTTTGCCCTCAAAGGTAAGATTGATGCTGAGCTGGACAAATTGCTCCAACAGGGCATTCTAGAACCTGTGGATTCAAGTCCATGGGAAATCCCATAGTAACGCCTCTAAAGGCTAATGGGGACATACGTATATGTGCAGACTATAAGTGCACACTGAATAAGGCGCTGCAACAGCATGCTTATCTAGTGCCTGGGGTTAGTCACATTCTGGCCTCCCTCAAGGGGGGGGCGCATTTTTGCGAAGCTTGACCTGGCACAGGCCTATCAACAGTTACCTGTTGATGAGGCAGTGCAGAGGCCCAGACTATTGTAACTCACAGGGGGGCCTTCAAGGTCAAGAGACTGCAATTTGGGGTAAATGTAGCCCCTGGCATATTCCAAAGTGTCATGGAGAGCAACTTCGAGGTATTCCTGGGGTCTGTCCCTACTTCGATGACGTCCTCATTGCTGGGGAGTCATCTCAAATTTAGCAGAAAGATTAAGGGTTGTCTTGCTTCGTTTTCGAAAAGCAGGCCTTAAACTAAAGAAGGATAAATGTAAGATAGGAGTCACTTCTACTGACTTCTTAGGATCCAGGATAGATGCTCAAGGCATCCACCCTACTGAAACTAAATTGCAAGCTATCCAGCAGGCCCCAAGTCCTAAGTCTAAGAGTGAGCTGCAAGCCTTCTTGGGACTATTAAATTTTTACCATGCATTTCTCCCAAATAAAGCTGCAGTGGCAGAGCCATTACACAGGCTCTTAGACAAGCAGGCTCCTTGGCAGTGGACTAAAGTCCATGACAAGAGCTTCAATGAGGTTAAGGCTTTGCTCACTTCTAACGCTATTTTAGCGCATTTCAATGAGCAACTGCCTGTTTGCATTGCATGCGATGCATCTCCTTCTGGGGTGGGAGCTGTACTTAGCTATCTGAAGGCTGATGGGACACAGGTCCCTGTGCCCTATTATTCAAGGACTCTGTCTTCTGCAGAGTGGAATTATGCTCAGATTGACAGAGAAGCCTTGGCCATAGTGACTGGCATTAAGAAATTTCATGATTTCTTATATGGCCGCCATTTCACGGTCTGTACTGACCATAAGCCTCTGCTGGGTTTGTTTACCACTAACAAACAGACCCCACATATCATTTCTCCTCGTATGCTGAGATGGTCCATTTTCCTGTCAGCATATGACTATGCATTAGTTCACAAACCAGGAAAAGAAATGGGTCATGCAGATGGCCTGAGCAGATTACCCCTGAACCAATTAGAGCCAGATTCTGCTCCAGCCATTAATATTCTGTCCATTCAGCCATTAATATTCTGTCCATTAATATTCTGTCCATTGAGTCTCCCCTCAATGCTAGGGACGTGGCTGCAGAAACTGCCACTGATCACACGCTTACACACGTGCTGACATGGGTATTGTCAGGATGGCCTGACAAGTGCCCAGATACTGAGTTCCAAAGCTTCTGGCACAAGAAGCATGGGTTTTCCACTTTCAAGGGTTGCCTGTTATGGGGTAGCAGGGTAGTGATCCCAGCCTCATTGAGGTCTAGAATATTGATCTCTCTGCATGAGGGACATCCTGGTATAGTCAGGATGAAAGCGCTTGCGCGCAGCCATCTTTGGTGGCCTGGGCTTGATAAAGCCATCAAGGCCCAGGTGCATGGGTGCCAAGTGTGCCAACAGTCTCGGCCTGAAATGCCTCAGGCCCCAGTATATAGGTGGGAGGAAACTCAAACCCCATGGTCTAGGGTGCATATAGATTATGCTGGGCCCTTTCAGGGACAATTCTTCCTGGTTGTTGTTGATAGCCAAGTGGCTAGAAGTTGTTCCTGTTTCCTCCACTACTACTGCCAGGACCATCCAGATGTTGAGAGGAATTTTTGCATCACACGGTCTTCCGGATCTGCTGGTTTCAGATAATGGCCCTCAATTTATGTCTTCTGAGTTCCAGGCTTTCCTTCAGGCCAACCTGATCCGGCATGCACCATCGGCTCCATTCCATCCATCCTCCAACGGACTGGCAGAGAAAATGGTGCGCACCACTAAAGATGCCCTCAAGAAACTGACTTACGGTAACTGGCATCACAGGTTAGCAGATTTCCTTCTTGCACACCACACCATGTACAGCCACAGGGAAGAGCCCTGCTGAACTCTGCTGGGGTCGCCGCCTCATCACTAAACTGGACAGGCTGCACTCGACCGGGTGGCTTCACAGGTGTCACAACCGCGGGCACCTAGGAGACTCCAGGTGGGCGATCCAGTTTGGGCAAGAAACTATGGGCCTGGACATCTCTGGGTCACAGCTGGGTCACAGCTGTGGTCTGCAAGGTCTCGGGGCCATTGTCATACCAAGTGATGGCTGCGTTCTTCGCAGACACATAGACCAACTGCGTTGGAGACTGGACTCGCACCCTTCTGCTCCTGGCTCTGCTCTGGGGGGGGAGGACTATAATATGCATTCTGGGTCACAGTTTCCTAGGACTAACAGGCCCTCACTAGCTGCTACTGAGGCTGTTTGGGATTCATCCCAAGATTCCGCAAGTGCTCCTAACAGGAATTCACTGGATAGGGGATCATCCCACACATCCATAATTACTCCAGACAGGGAGCCACACCGGGGGTATCCACAGTATTCACATATGTCAGATAATGCTCCAGACAGAGAGACTGACTGGGGTTATCTACACAAATCACAAGCAGCAAGAGAAAAGGAATTCCATCAGGAGCGCTTGCCAAATTCCGCAATTGCTCCCAAAAGGAGGTCTCCAGCAAAGGGGGTTGCCATGGAGGTGACTCCTGACTCTGCACCTCGGGCACATGCTTGGGGGCCACAGAGTACTGGGGCACTTCTGCTACCCAGCCCTCTCCATCTGCTGGCCTTGGGCTCGAGGGACAGTGTTCCCAAGAGGGGTCCATTGTGGACTTGGGGACTTCCACCCCTCCAAGGTATGCTGGTTTGGACTTAGAGATCCAGCCAGCCAGCAGCTGGGCGGGTCAACTGGTATTTGGGGCAGCAAAGTCCTGGCCTGCCTAGCCTGGTAGTTGAGCAGGTAGGCCAGGTACCCTCACCAGGGTCACCTGGGGATTTAGGGCAGCAACACCCTGGCCTGCCTAGCCTGGTAGGTGAGCAGATGGGCCAGGCAATCTCTCCGGGCCTTAGAAGGTTGCAGCGGGCCAAGTGCCCACCCAAACATCTGAGAGACTTTGTGAAGTTGCTGTCAAATCATGAGGGATTTGTTCATGAGGCCCCTGGATAACGGAGCAACTTGTGGGTAGATTATTTTGTATTTTTTTTATTTTGGATACATTTATTGTATTAATCAATATTGTAGAGGGTTTGCCTGAGGGCAGACTCAAGTATTCCACACTCCTTGCATTTGAATAATGCAACTGTATGTCACTCTTCCCAATGCATGACGTACATGAATGTACGTGAAGTATATTCCATCTAGGGGGGAGGGGTGTTGTGTCTGGAGCCTGCAAAAGCAGGCTCAGGACATTGCATTGGTCCCGGGCATTCCAAAAGCTGCCTGGGACCAGACAGAGCAGCGCCAACGAAAACGCTCTGTTCCTATTGGTTGACATTGTCCGGGTTTCTGGCCATATAAAAAGGCCTGCGTGCGTTTTGCTTTTGCTTGGTTGTTGCAGAAGGTGAATAAAGTGTTTGTTCAGCATCGCCATGTGTCTTCATCATTCGCACGCGAATGAAGTACACAACAGTAATGATGTAATTAATGTTGGATTTATTGTCATAATCTATCTCTGTGCTTACCGGTATATAATAATATACTATGGGAAAAAATAACCTCTTTGTTTTGCCTGTTCTTTTCTTTTCAATTAATATCCTACTTAAAAAGTGGAAGTTGTTTAAGAAGTAATCACATTCCTTGGAAGGATTTCTTCTTCTTCTTTTTCTTGTTAGTTGCGAAATCATGTCCAACCCATTGTGGCCCCATGGATAACGTTCCTCCAGGTCTTCCTGTCTTTTACCATCTTCTGGAGTCCATTTAAGCTCACTCCTACTGCTTCAGTGACTCCATCCAGCCACCTCATTCTCTGTCATCCCCTTCTTTTATTGCCCTTAATCTTTCCCAGCATTAGGCCCTTCTCCGGTGAGTCCTTCCTTCTCATTAGGTGGCCAAAGTATTTGAGTTTCAACTTCAGGATCTGGCCTTCTAAAGAGCAGTCGGGGTTGATCTCTTCTAGGTTTGAACACCTTAGGAGTCTTCTCCAGCACCATAGTTCAAAGGCCTCAATTCTTTGTCACTCAGCCTTCCTTATGGTCCAACTTTCACATCCATACATTGTAACTGGGAAAACCATGGCGTTGACTATACACACTTTTGTTGGCAGGGTGATGTCTCTGCTTTTTAGTATGCTGTCTAGATTTGCCATAGTTTTCCTCCCCAGGAGCAAATGTCTTTTAATTTCTTGGCTGCAGTCCCCATCTGCAGTGATCTTGAAGCCCAGGAAAATAAAATCTGTCACTACCTCCATTTCTTCCCCATTTGCCAGATGCCATGATTTTGGTTTTCTTAATGTTGAGTTTCAAGCCAACTTTTGCACTCTCCTTCTTCACCCGCATTAAGAGGCTCTTTAGTTCCTCTTCACTTTCTGCCATTAGAGTGGCATCATCTGCATTTCTTAGGTTGTTGATATTTCTCCCGGCAATCTTAATTCCAATTTTTGATTCGTCTAGCCCTGCCTTTCTCATGATGTGCTCTGCATATAAGTTAAATAGGCAGGGTGACAATATACAGCCTTGCCGGACTCCTTTCCCAATTTTGAACCAATCAATGGTTCCGCGTCCAGTTCTCGCTGTTGCTTCTTGACCCGCATACAGGTTTCTCAAGAGACAAATAAGATGGTCTGGTACTCCCATCTCTTTAAGAACTTGCCACAATTTGTTGTGAATCACATAATCAAAGGCTTTAGCACAGTTAATGAAGCAGAAGTAGATGTTTTTCTGGAACTCCCTAGCTTTCTCCATAATCCAGCGTATGTTGGCAATTTGATCTCTGCCTCTTTGAAATCCTGCCTGTATTTCTGGTAGTTCTCGATCCACATACTGCTGGAGTCTAGCTTGTAGGATTTTAAGCATAACTTTACTAGCATGTGAAATGAGTGCAATGGTGTGATAGTTTGAACATTCTTTGGCATTGCCTTTCTTTGGAATTGGAACGTAAACTGACCTTTTCCAATCCTGTGGCCACTGTTGAGTTTTCCAAATTGGCTGGCAAATTGAGTGTATCACTTTTACTGTGTAGTCTTTTAAAATTTTGAATAGCTCAGCTGGAATACTGTCACCTCCACTAGCTTTGTTGTTGCTCAGATTTCCTAAGGTCCATTTCACTTCACATTCTAGGATGTCACACAAATCCAGCTCTCTAGCTTCTGACATAGTTTAGCAGGAGGTTTATGCAGCAGGTTTGTGATTTAATGAACAGCAGCTGCAGCAGAAAGGATTTTGACTCTCCTTCTAGTGGCATGCATTTAAGGGAGATGTTCCAAAGTTGTTTTATATCATGTTACATAGTAACAAAATATAGAAAAATCTGTCCTTCTCTTTTGGGACTTGGGCAGTTGAGAGACAATAAGAATTAAAATTAATAACAAGGAAATAACAACTAAGAAGGAATGACAACATTGGGTACTAAATAATGAAAATATTTGATTGGAAGTGCATTAAGGATATGTTTAGTTAAAGCTATGAAGTGGTTCAGAGCTCAATTCTCCACCTTCCATTCTCACAGAAAACAGAGAAAATAGCTAACACTTAACCTACTACTCCTAAGCAGATTGTATTTATCTGCACTTTTGGAGCACATCATATCCTTTGGGAGAGACAAAAATTAAGAGCAGTCTACCCACACTGAATGAATTTACATAGATGTAGAATTATCCAACCTTTTTCTTGTTGAAGAAGCAGTTTTTTCCCCTGGTAGAAACATCCCTGCTGAGTTCAACAAGAGAATGGCCAACTGGACCCAAAACAGTTTCCCAGAGAAACATTCTCTGTCCTTCAATTCAGCCTGGGCAAGCTAAAGCCAGGACAATCACAAGATTCACAAGACATGATAGCAGTATTTGAGAGGCTGCCATAAGGAGGAGGGGATCAATTTATTTTCTAAAGCACCAGAAGACAAAACAAGAAACAATGGCTGGAAACTAATAAGGAAAGAAGCAAGCTGGAACTAAGGAGAAACTTCCTAACAGTGAGGACAATTAACCAGTGGAACAGCTTGCCTTCAGAAGTTGCGGGTGCTTCATCACTGGGGGGTTTTTAAGAAGAGACTGGACAGCCACTTGTCTGAATTGGTATAGGGTCTCTTGCTTGAATAGGGGGCAGGACTAGATGACCTCCAAGGTCCCTTCCAGCTCTATTCTGATTGATATGATTGATTTGAAGATGACTCATCTCTTTGCTGTTCTGGGTTTCAATCCCATGGTTCAGTTGGCTACCTGGTTTGTAGACTCAATTAGGCAGAGCAGTAAATCTTGGCTTGCTAAAATTTCTTCTCAAGTATACTAGATCAAGTATTTCAGTTGGGATGTAATCCTGGACATAACAAAGCTTAGGCAATATAAAGCTATATTATATTCCTAAAAGTAATATTCAAATCCAAGTGCTTATGTAAGTTAATGAATATGGGGTCTAAGAGAGGCTGCTGTCCATCCAATTTTCAGTAAGGCTTCTACTCTGGATAACTGAAATAGAGTTATCTCTAACTCCATTATTGATCTCTAACTTCCCATTATAATAAAGAAATAGGTTTTGCAATTATTTCTATAAGCAAAGCAGAGTAGTTAGTATGGAAACACAAGATGGCGCTCCTGGGGCAAAAAATAAATAAATCACCAGGCTTCATTCAGCTTTCAGGTTTCTTAGGATTTGAAGGACAGGATGAAGTTGCACAGAGCACAGGAGTTATATGATCCAGTTTCATAATCAGGATTTCCTTTATTATTGTGCTGGTTCTGCATTGTGTATTTATGATAATGTGGTAAAGAAAAAAAAGTCTTTGATGTGCACACTGCATTGAAGACAGGACCTAGCCATTTTAATAAAGCCACAATCACAATCAAAGTCAATCCTGATTTGTTCAGAAATGATCACACCAAATTTCTACAAGTGAAAGCACAGAGATTTAGAGTTATACAGCCTTTTGCTTTTTAAAGAACCAGTTTTTTTTCTGAGGTACAAATTTCCATAAGCGAATGGCCAGCTTGAACCTATATGAACAGATAAAAAGCCAGAAGGAAGAGGTGGTCCTAAATTCTGGTCCCTGGAAAAGAGTAGTGAAGTCCTAAAGAGAAATGACTGCAATGTAAGGAGGCAATCCCAGGACCAATTTTACATAACTAAATGTGTGAATAACTCATAAGAACCACGTGCAATTAGTAGGTGGAGAGTCATAGAAATCAAAAACATAATTAGGTTATGCTTGAGTAAATCCAGCCTACACTTAGGCAGAGCAAGATGATTGCCCAGGAAGCAACTTCGGGATTTCATTCACTGTCAGGCAAAACAGTAAGTTTGTTGTTATTATATTTTTATTGCTAGTATGGAAAGGAAGTGCTTGTGAAATGTCAGAATACATTTGAGTGGCTTTGGATACTGTTCATCTTGAACGAGGGGGCAGAAATCATTGTTGCTTTGCCTCAGGCAACAAAATCTTGGATTGCCCGGATCCTTGGGGATAAAAGAAGAATAAAGAGCTTGGATGTAGTAATGACCTAGAGCTTAAATGATTGGGATATTATAGGAACTGCTATGACTTCATGGGACCAGTAGTAATTTAGAAGGTTAGTAGACTAAATTAAATATCCCATGGAACATAAGAGGAAGTTTAAAATATATTTAAGAAGGTCGTATAAATTTGTCCAATGACTTCTGATATCAAGATTCAGTATACTGTTTGGGATTGTATGAAATACTGTACATGTTTTATATATATATATATAGCATGCAGACTGCCCAGGTTCGAATCCCGGAAGGGTGAGTTCTGACTGAAGAGAGTTAAGAAACTCGAAATGGCTATATCAGAAATCCCTTATTTCTTTGTCAACAATTTTAAACAACATATATATATATATATATATATATATATATATATATATATATATATATATATATATATATATATATATATATATATATATATATATATATATATATATATATATATATATATATATATATATATATATATATATATATATATATATATATATATATATATATATATATATATATATATATATATATATATATATATATATATATATATATATATATATATATATATATGAAATAATGTATAATAGCAGTTATGTTTGAAACCTGTATAAATAATCCAGCCATCCTTTTATTTCTTTGTTTTAAAAATTAAACACAAATATAAGAATTCTGCCTAATCTAAAAGCTCCTGTGGACCAGTATTCTTTCCAAAGCAACCAAGAAACCAGCTTGTTAGAAGCCCATCAATGTTAGACTTCACTTTGTGTTCCTCACTAACTGAAAATTATTAGTAACTTTTAATAATTTCCCTGAATTTCTGTAATCTCTCTTCAGTGAGGGGTTTTGACCCATCATTATAGCAATGAATTTCATTGTTTATTTTTATCTGAAAAAAAAAAAGCTATTGTGGTTAAAAACAAAAAGATCTCTGCAATAAGTTCAGAATGGAATGTTTGTTTCTTTTGCAATTATTTATAAAGAGTCATACCGTAGAACATAGAATAATGGAATTGGAAAGGACCCTGGAGGTCATTTAGTCCAACCCCCTGCTCAAGCAGGAGACCTTATACCATTTCAGATAAATGGTTATCCAGTCTCTTTTTTAAAACCTCCAGGGATGGAGCATCCACTACTTCTGAAGGCAAGCTGTTCCATTGGTTAATCGCTCTCACCATTAGGAATTTTCTCCTTAGTTCTCAAGAGTTCAAGAGAACATTTGTGCCAAAAAATTTATCATCCTAAGATCGCTTCCTCTGATTTCCTAAACCTCCTCCAAATAAAAAGAAGCTGAATCTTACATTGTTTTCAAGTTACCTACTTATTATCTTTGGAATGAAATGCGTCATAAACCCACCCAGAGTTATCCTGAGGTAGATGAGCAGCCAATAAATCTTATTAAAAAAATGAATGTATGCACATCCCCAATCACTGTATCTTATGTACAGCATAACATTGTTAGAACCTGATCTAAGTATGGTTTACTTACAACTGAAAGTGATTAATGCATTTTTGCGTTCTGGATGAAACAATGATATTATTCCTCTAGTCCTGATGACCAAAAATTATGACTACAGCTGATTTTATTTCAAGAAATGAATCTTTAATTAATTTAGAATAAATTTAGAATAAATTAATAAATTAATCAGAGATGGTGAGCCCCATCTTCAAATTAGTTCATTTATCTAAACAGCCAATACTGTACTTTAAGTGAATGGATGTTATTCATTGCAGTGCCATTTTTTTTGCAGTACAAATTACTTAACTTGTATATTCCTCAAACTAACACATAAGAGTAGAATACTCTATTTTAATATAGTGCTGCTGATCAACTAATTAAGCCAACAGTAACTCTTCAGTGCTGCCTAGTGAATGTGGTATAATATTGCTATTTAAACCCAATTCTTGCAAGCCCAACTTTCCTTCGGATGTATTGCTTCACCTATGCAAGAGCAATGAATAGCAAAACTTCAAGGGATTTGTTTCAGTAATTGTACAATGAGCTTCTATTGATGCTGTTCATTTAATAAAGTTTTCAGAGCTTTGAATAAACAAGAGAAATGCCCACATCAAAGAGAACAAAACACTGGTCTCTTAAAAGCAGTTGACAAAATAGGATGCTAGGCATTTGAAAACTGGATCACTTGCTTATACATGTAGAGATAAAGCCTAAAACCTGAAATGAAAATGGAAGACCTATATTGAATATTCACCTGATAAAATGATTGTAGGATAAAATAAATTATTTTTATTTATTTATTTATTTATTTATTTATTAAATTTCCATACCGCCCTCTCCCGCAGGACTCGGGGCGGTTCACAACCCAATAAAAACATATTAAAAACATATAATAACTGTTGTGAGTGTCTCTAGACCGGCTGGGGACATATCAGAGGATGACGAAGCACAACCAGGCCCCTCTGGGTATTTTCCCCTCCCGGCAGCCGAGCTAGACAATGAGGAGATTTGTATGCAAACTGAGTCAGACTCTCAAAGTGATGAGTCAGATTTGGAACAGGAAGATAGATGGCTTGATCCGAGATTCCGAAGGTTTGATAGGCGGAGGTGTCAGTTAAGTGGAAAAAGGAAGTGACGTATTGAAAACTATATTAGAAGAGGAAGAAGAGACTAATTCTTTGTCACGAGCAACGTTAATATCAAGAGGCAGTCTGATGCATCACCGAGTTCGTTTGAACTCAGTTTTCTGGTGTTCTTGAAATCTACGGAAGATTAATGAAGTCTTGGACAATGTGAGATAAAGAGTGAGTTAATTGGAAGGTGGGAGAATGTTTAAACTAAATGTACATATATCAGACTTGGCCGTTCCGGCCAACAAACTGCCAGCAGCTTGCTTTGAAGTGAATCTTTTGAAATGTGTTAAATAAAACTCTTAAAGAAATATTTATGTGGATTTTACTGAGAAGGGCCAGATACAACAATAACAATAAATGTTTAAAAGTAAATTAAATTAGATTAACACAAGGCTGTTACTAAAAACCAGTTAAAAACCCAATTTAAAACCCGAACAGCCTTGTTTAAAAATTTTAAAACCCGAGGAGATCTAGGCCAGGCCGGCTTGATTGAAGAGATGAGTCTTCAGTTCTCTTCTGAAGGTGCGGAGATCATGACATGTCCGGAGTTCTGGGGGGAGCTCGTTCCACATCGTCGGTGCCCCCACACACAGAAAAGGCTCTCCCCCTGGGCGCCACCAGCCAACACTGCTTAGCCGATGGCACCCTGAGGAGGCCCTCTCTGTGGGAGCGAACTGGTCGATGGGAGGTATTTACTGGCAGAAGGCGGTCTTGTAAATAACTGGGTCCTATGCCATGGAGCGCTTTAAAAGTGGTAACCAGTACCTTGAAGCGCACCCGGAAAGCCACCGGCAACCAGTGCAGCTCGCGCAGGATAGGGGCCATTCGTACCCGCCAGGGTGCCCCCACTACCACCCGCGCGGCCGCATTCTGCGCCAGTTGAAGCCTCCGCGTGCACTTCAAGGGGAGCCCCATGTAGAGAGCATTACAATAGTCCAGTCTTGAAAGTATACTCAGTTATTTGAAAGTATACTCAGTTATTTTGCTAGTATACATTTTGTACCCTGTTTTTCAATTTCTAAAATAGGATACCCAAGTAAAATATGTCAGGACCATCAAAGAATGTCTTCATCAAACTAAAAAAAAATGATTGGGTATCAGCTGGAACAGTAGTAACTGTAACAGAGTTGGAAGGCACCTTGGAGGTCATCTAGTCCAGCGGTTCTCAAACTGTGGGTTGCGACCCCATTTGGGGTCGAATGACCGTTTCATGGGGGTCGCCAAACACCGCAGTCCGCCATTTTCCCCCCATTTTTCCCCCATTTCCCCCCCCCATTTTCCCCCCATTTCCCCTCGGCCGTCGCGCGCGCGCCGCGCATGCACAATTTGGGCCATCGCACCGTGCATGCGCGGTTCGGGCTGTCGCGCCGTGCATGCACGGTTCGGGCTGTTGCGCCGCGCATGCACAGTTCGGGCCATCGCGCCGCGCATGCACGATGCGGGCTGTCGCGCCGCACATGCACGGCGCAGGTCGGGGTCGCGCCACGCATGGGCGGCGCAGGTCGGGGTCTCGGCCTGAAAAAGGTTGAGAACCGCTGATCTAGTCCAACCTCCCAGTCATACCGGAAACCTATACTATTTCTGACAAATGGCTGTCCAGTCTCTTCTTGAAAGCCTCCAGTGATGGAGCACCCACACCTTCCAAAGACATTTTGTTCCACTAGCTAATTGTTCTCACTGTTTGCAATTTTCTTAGTTCTAGGTTGCTTCTCTTCTTAGTTTCCAACTATTGTTTCTTGTCTAGCCTTCAGGTGTTTTGGTAAATAAGTTGGCCTCCTCTTCCTTGTGGCAGCCCTTCAAGTATTGCAAGACTGCTATCATGTCACCCCTGGTCCTTCGTTTCACTAAACTAGGTATACCCAGTTCCTGCAATCATTCTTTGTATGTTATAGCTTCTAGGCCCCTAATCATCTTTGTTGTTCTTCTCTGAACTCTTTCCAAAATCTCAACATCTTTTTGCAATTAGGCTGACTAAAACTGGATGCGTAAGTGTGGTCTTATTAGGGAATTTCAACCAGTCCATCTGGTTGGTAGCAGCTTTTTCTGCAATAATATGTCCTTTCAACTGCACATTGACATCCTCCTCAAAACTATGTTTCTATGATATCTCAGTAATCAAATGGCTTCGGACTGGTTGCCTACTCTATCCACTGCAGAGGAATGAAATCACTGGGGAATCTTCTAGCTATCTTGTAATAATTTGGTTTATAAGGGAATTTAAAGCTGCTATTTTCAGTGGGCAAGCATTTGTAAGCATTTTTAAGAACTGCAGCTTTAAAAAAGAAATTTAAACAGGCTTTGCAAGGGATGAGAATTATTCAGAGAGCTTTAAATTACACCAAGTTGTGACAGGCTACATCTAGGTTACATGATTCAAAATACTTTTTTCTATTCTGCCTTTTGTTTGGACTCTTTGATTTATTAACATAGGCTTCTTTTTGATCTGGCCATCTCTTGTCAGTCACTGATGTCCCACCCATGGAAGTTTGATTTCTTTTTCATCTCATGACATTGGCAGAGGATTCTTTAAAAGATAGAGGGAAGGGTAGGGGCTATCATATAAAACCTGCATTGCTCAGCTTTCAATATCTCATTGAGCCTCTCACAGCTTTGATATTTTAAGTAGGTATCAAAATAAAGGGGCAACAAGTGACTGGAAAGGTAATGCAGTATATTAGGCCTGCTAATGGCTCAGAATGTCCTAGGCAAAGCTGTTGAAAGCAGGGCCCCTTCCCATGAGTGCTATTTAATTTCGGTGTAAGGATTCCACTGGTGAGTTGAACCTGCTGTCTCTCCTCTTGGTTTAGCTTCTTTTGTTCTTGCTCAGTAAGTAAAATTTCATTTATAACTTCAATCGCCCGGCTGATTTTTTTCTCCTCTTTTTTCATTTGCATCACTAGAGGGTACTATGTATGCATATCATCTCCCCATATCTTAGTGCTACACTCCCTCCTCTGCCTTCCTAAGGTGTAAGTTAAATTAAGATAAGGAAGAATGACATATTGTATTGCACAGCTTCTGCGCCCTGATTGTAATGCCACTCTTCATCTGTTGTCTCTTTGGTAATGATATACTAAGCAGGGAAAGCATTTAAAAAACTAATTTCCTCAGTGTAACATGAAACATATCCCACAGCCTGGGCTTCCTATGGAACAGGCAAAATTAGGCAATTGCTAGCCCCTATATTCAGCTAAGGGGTCCATTCACCACTATTATACCTTTTTCACTTTATATACAGTATCAAAGAGGCTCAAAGAAAAAAACAGAGAAGCTTCTCGGCTTGAATGCAGGGCTTCAAGTGCATCAACACTCATCTACTGAAGATATTTTTTATAAAAAGTTCTTCAAATCCCTGCATGCAACGCTAGACCACATTTCTCAACAACTTCCCTGTATCGTTCAGAATCTTAAACATGCAGTGGTGTCTGTCTCTTAATAAAATGACATCCACCATCCAGGATTACATTTTTCTTTTCCTCCAGGCAGTGTTTCTCAACCTTGACAATTTTAAGGCATGTGGACTTCAACTCCTAGAATTCCACAGCCAGCATTGCTGGCTGTGGAATTCTGGGAGTTGAAGTCCACATGCCTTAAAATTGTCAAGGTTGAGAAACACTGCAGGGTGATCTGGGGCATTAACAGGAGGTAAAAGTCCCTTTTGGAGGGTTGAGGAAGATATAGCCCTACTACTTAGGTAATGCTGGATGTTACTGATACTTAGATACAAACAGCAATTACTTTTTAAAAAAAATCTATTTCTCTTTAGTTAATCACAAACTGAATGATTAAAGCATCTGCTAAATTATTGTAAAAAATATGGTGGACACTTCAAACCATTTTGAAAAAGCGTATTGAATTTCTACCTCAGTTGTTTTTGCTAGGGATCATAAAAGACTGTAACACTGTAGAGACGAACTTAATTTTGAACCTGATCACAGCAGCGAGACTATTGGAAGAAGCCAAAATTATCATCTATTGAAGAATGGACTTTGAAAGTTATAAATTTGGCAGAAATGGCTAAAATATCGGCATATTTGAAGGATCATTCAAATGAAAAATATATGTTGGACTGGAAATATTGGATAGACTACATACAAGAGAAACACCATTCAAAGAAAATGTATCTGGCTTATAGTTAAATCTTGATATACGGAGTGAAGAATGTTTACAAACTTAAATTGATTGTATTAAGTTGAATAGCATTTAACTTGAATTTTTTCTTGGTTTACATGTACAAATATATATCTAACAATAAAAAAAATTATTGTAAAAAATCTAATAAAACAGAAAAAAAAATAAAATCCAAAAAACACTCCTCTCTTTGGCTCACTTAGAATCATAGGGCTAGAGGTCTTCTAGTTTAAACCCCTGCTCAGGTAGGAGACCCTACTACACCATTCCAGTCAAATAATTGTCCAGTCTATATTTGAAAACCTCCAGCGATGGAGTACCCACGTCTCCAAGAGGCAAGTTATTAATTGATCTGACTGTTAAAAAAATGTCCACACTTTTTTTTTGAAAATTATTTTTTATTAAATTTTATAAACTTTTAACAAATTTTAACACAAAAATATAATAACTCAACTGATAACAAACAAATAACATATTTAACAAACAATACAAATAGCTGCTCGGAACCCCCCCCACCACATCCTCCTACATCCTAACCCCCTCTTCTATCCTTCTAACTACATACTTTTGCCTTTCTGTACCTCTTCCCTCCATCCTCCTGTACTCCTTCTCCCCCCTCTAACCCTCTAGACATACCTCTCCTTCCACCTTCCTCACCCTCCAATGCGGTGACTAGAGTTCTCCCGAGCACCCTGAAAAAATTATATAGTCCCTAATTACCCCCAACTACAGTTGAGAAACATATTCTAATACTTATTATCTCCCTCCCCCCACCCCCCCCAGGCTTCCCAGAGTGAATACAGAGTAAAAACGCAAGAAACCCCGCTAATCTACTATTTAGTAGCTATTTATCTATATATCAAATCTAATTCTTTCAATTGATATTTCTTTTGCATATAATCAATCCATTTTTTCCAGTCCATCAAAAATGTTTCATTTGAGTGGTTCTTCAGGTATGCCGATATCTTAGCCATCTCCACAAGATGGGTAACTTTTAATGTCCATTCTTCAATAGATGGTATTTCAGATGACTTCCAATATTGTCCCACCAACAGTCTTGCAGCCGTAGTCAAGTTCAAAATCAACTTAGTCTCTATGGTGGAACAGTCCTTTGTTATACCCAACAAAAATAACTGTGGAACAAACTCAATACGCTTTTTCAAAATATTTTGAAGAATCCACCATATTTTTATCCAAAAAGCCTTAATTTTTTTACACGTCCACCAAATGTGAAAATAAGTAGCGTCCATAGATTCGCATCTCCAACATTTGGGTTGCAAATTTGGATACATAAGCGATAATTTTTTTGGATCTAAATGCCATCTATAAAACATTTTATAAAAATTCTCTCTTAAATGCTGAGCTTGTGTAAATTTAACATTTTTCACCCATATTCTTTTCCAAGTTTCCATCATAATTGGATGTCCAAAATTACCTTCCCACTTAATCATACAATCTTTAACTAATTCCTTTCCAGAATCAATTTCGATTAAAGCATCATATATTCTTTTGATATGCATCACTCTTTGGTCTCTAATTTGTATAATTAATTTTTCATCCTTTAAAGAAAAACCCATCTTGACATCTTTTTGCCATCTGGCTTGAAGTTGTGCATGATGATACCAATTGTGAGCTATACCTTCCTCCCTTAATCTATCTAATGATTTCAGTTCTAGGCTATTCCCTTCTTTATTTAAAAGTTTATCATAGGGCACCACGTCTTGAATTTGTTGTGTACCTACACTCTGTATTGCATGCCTGGGAACAGTCCATAAAGGAATTTTACCGTTTAACTTATAATAATACTTTTTCCAGACACGCATCACAGAGTTTCTTAATATATGCTCTTTAAAACCCCTATCCAATTTTTTATCATAAACTAAATACGCGTGGAACCCACACACTAGCCCATATCCTTCTATATTCAATATTCTTTCATTTGTTAAATTAATCCAATCACTTATTGCCACTAGAACTGCTGCATAATAATATAATTTGAAATTAGGCACTTTCAATCCACCTCTCTCTCTTGTGTCTTGAATAATTTTAAGTTTAACCCTTGGTTTCCTGCCATCCCAAATAAAGTTGTTTATACCTTTCTGCCATTCATCAAGATTCCCATCCTTTTTAAGTATTGGCAACATTTGAAATAAAAATAAAAATTTCGGTAATACATTCATTTTAATAGCGGCTATCCTACCCAACATAGATAATTGTAATTTTTTCCAATTCTCCAATTCTTTTTGCACTTTACTCCATAAGAACTCATAATTATTCTTATATAATTTACCATTTGAAGCTTCTATATAAATTCCTAAATATTTGACTTTTTTAACTATCTCACATCCCGTTATTTTTTCCAAATCTTGTTTTAATTTATTATCAAAATTTTTAACCAACATCTTTGTCTTGGATAAATTTAATTTAAAACCTGATACTTTTCCATAATTTCGAATAATTTCCATCAAACTCTGAGCCGATTGCATTGGCTGAGTCAATGTCACAAGTAAATCATCTGCAAAGGCACATAATCTATAATCATGTTTTCTAATTTGTACCCCCTTTAATTCCTCTGATGCTCTAATCCTATTCAATAAAACCTCTAAAGTTAAAACAAACAATAAAGGAGATAAGGGACAACCCTGTCTAGTACCCTTCTCAATGTTAAACGAATCTGTTAATTGACCATTTACTATAATCTGTCCTGTTTGTTTCTGATATATAGCTGTTATAGAGTTAATAAACTGGTCCCCCATTCCCATCCTTACCACAAGCCTTTGCAAAAATGTCCAATTCAGTCTATCAAAAGCTTTTTCTGCATCTAAAAAAAAAATGTCCACACTTAGTAGGAGTAATTATTTCTGACTGTCCTCTGGCCACACAGGTGAGAATAGGATTTCTGGGTGTAATGTGGTTTGAGGGGAGTTTAGGTAGGTGGATTGTGGAGTATTTTCACTGGTGGTGCTGCCAACTTGTTTAGTATGCTGTGGTCCTTTGATTCAAGCAAGGGAGGACAGGGTTGGGGGACATTGTATTGAGGGGAAGGTCAAGAGATAACATCCTGGTGGTAATAGAAAGAGAAAGGGGAAACCAGTTCTGATGCTTTGTACCAATGTACATTCTAACACACTGTGCTGTACTTCAATCATCAGAGATCCAGAGGTCCTCTTTTCTAGCTGTTGCTTCTGAAGGCATGGCCAGCTGCTAACAAAGCTTTTCTTACCCATGATTTAATTGTTACTAAGAAAGCTAATTTTTTTATGCTGGAACCTAGTTCGAATGGGGGGGCATGTGTTATAGAAATGTAATCATCAGAGGTCAGTGTGTGGCATTAGCCATGACTCCAGTGTAGGAGTGGTGGCATAGTCATCATCATCTGAGGTAGTCCAGTGACTTCTGGTGCTGCTGCTTTGCAGGTCTGTAAAGCAAAGCAAAGATAAAATAAGATTATAAGCACAGTCATACCACTTCACTTATCAACCAAATTGCCACTCCCAATAGGGGGTCACTAAATGAGGACTGCCTGTAATTGACTGAAGGCTTCTATTTTTGATCAAGAAAATTCACCCAAAACACTCTCCTGTAAGTTAAATGCATTCTGTAGCAACTTTCTATATCAGTCCTAATTGAAAAAAGAAAGAAGGAAGTATATGCAGCTGCACAAGGGAGCGATTGTGAGGACTATTCTAAGAATCTGTTGTATAAAGTCACTCAGATTTGCTTTTGAGTTAGATTCTGGATGTTGAATTCCTATGGAAGTGACTGAGACATGGAGTTGGTTGTTTATCTGGAAAAGGGTTGAACCTGTTAGTCCTAATGAAATGGACAGAGTATTTGGAGTTGTGAATTTGACCACTTGCTGTTATGTACATGTCCCTCCTGGCTTATCAAGTCCTTTGTAGTGAGGTATGCTTTTTTGAGGAAGAAGATGGTTTCATTGGCTCTGAAAGAGGTGTATTCTCATATCTGTTCAAGAAGCCATCACTGGATCGATGAGAAGATTGTTGGCATGCAGCTGTTCAGGGAATCAGAGGAAACAGATTATCTGTTATCCTTTTCAGACCTGATTATAGTACTGAAATGGCATTGATAACACTTGTCCATGATCTTTGGTGCAACCAAGATGTGGGTAGTTCACCCGTATTGGTCCACTTGGGTATCTCAGCAGCTTTTGATGCTGTCAACCATGGTATCATTTTGGAGTGAATAGGTGGCTTGGAAATAAAGAGGACTGTTTTGTAGTGATTTTTCTTCTTTTTTCAAGGCTGTTTCAATTGTGTTAGGGGAGACAGGTTTAGCCCCAAACTTCTGTGTTGTGGAATGCCAAGGTTCTACTCCCTATCTAGTCTTTTTCAAAGTCGACATGAAGCCTTTGGGTGAAATAATCCAGTAGCACAGGGCAATGTTTAATAAGTATGCTGACAATCTCCAGTTGTACATCATTACCCTGGGATGACCAACCATAAGGCCAGAGTTCTTTGCCAGTGTCTGAAGGCTATGAGGCTCTGGATGGAGAAGACAGGTGTGGATAAACCTTGACAAGACCGAGTGATCTCTTTATTTTGAAATGGGATCACACTTCCCAGGACAGAATTGGGGCTCAGTTTGGGAGCCCTTGTGCAGTCACGGCCCCTGCTTGAATAATGCATTCCAAATGGAAGTATCTGACAAGCATTTGGGTGTAATGGCACAGGATGTTTTGGGCTCACCAATGTACTTCCTTGAAACATCTCAGTATAATCCTTCTCAGACAGGATGATTGTAATATGCTGTTTCCATGGTGGCCCCTATATAATAGTTTTTGAAAATGATCTGGAAATCTGCTACTGCTAGTATTAGTCTCTTTTATTGGTGAAACTGGTATATATTTCAAAGGGAAACAGAAACTATTGATAATTTTAAGTGAGAATATTTTAATGTTCCTTATGGTCGTCGAGAGAATGCAAACGATGAGCTTACAGAAATAATCATGGTTTTATTAGAAGTCATCTGCATTTCTATCTCCCATCTGTAAAAGAATATTATCATAAATGGATGGTAAATTTATAAACAGGCACTGAGACTTGAACATTTGTTTTTACCGAGGTCAAACCATGTACCGTCTGGTTACGCCCAAGGAGTAATGGCACTACAGTAATATTAAAATGTTGAATATGATAATCATAATTAATAACTGCTAGTAAATACATTCTTAATTCTCTAGGAAATTTACTTGTTGAATAAGAGCAAAATTAATCAGCTGTCAGGTTGCAGATGAACTGTTTGCAAACAAAACATTACTGCTATCTCTTGTGCTCACCACTTTTTAATCCACTATTATAGTTTGCACATTTATTATCATGTATATTAGCTGTGTCCTCTAGTTAAAAAAAATACTTGAATTTATTCTAATTGTACAAAACATTAACATGTTTCGTTTTATAGAAATTCAGTGGGGAAGATTCAAATGTACTTACATTTGAATAAGAAATACAAAATAATTCCCAAAATACAAAATAATTCCCAAAATGTTTATTGTGTTCCTTTTTTTAAATTTTTTATTATTATTAGATATCCATTTGTACATGCAAACAAAGAAAAAATTCAAGTTGAAGCCATTCAGCTTAATACAATCATTTTAAATTTGTAGATCTTCTTCACTCCGTATATCAAAGTTTAACTATAAGCCAACTACATTTTATAAATTTTAAGTTTCACTTCTTTTCAAATCTATCCATTGTACATCACACAAACAAGTCTTCTTTTTAAAGTTAATAATTATCATGTCATTACACCCCTCCCTTCAACGTGTACATTCTTAGTCTAGTTAATATATATCTTCCATTAATCACCCGCTCCTGTCTCTTGCTCTTGCACTTAGTCCTTAAATCAGTCCATAATTCTTTGCCTTTAATTCCTTGCATAAAATATTAAGTTTCTCTTCATTTCAGTCGAATTCTGGGTTTCTTCCTCTGCCAGGTGGATTTCCATAGCACAGCTTCCCTTCCAAGTAATAAGTCTCTCTTTATTGCTTGCAATGTCCCTTGGTTCCATATAAGCCATGCTCTATGGATTCTGTCAGTTTGCCAAGAGAAATTTTTAGCCTCCTCTCCTAGATATTTTTCCCATGCTTTTATAACAATTCTTTTCAAATCTTCTTGTCTCTCCACCTCTTCCATCTTTTCTTCAACTCCTTCCCAGACCCTCTTCGAATTTCTCCCAGTATCTTCTCTCATTTCCCCACTGTGCATTTCTCCAGTTTGGTCCAAGTCCTCAATAACTGCTTTGCTTTGATTTTCCACAACTTCTCCATTTCTCTGCTTTGTTCCACTGCCTCCATCATCTCCATCCTTCCCTCCCATGTTTTTGCATACATGTCTATTATCATGTCCATCTTTCTCCTCATTTTTTCCAAAGTTGTTGATATTTCATCTTTTAATTCTTTCATCGTCATTTCTGGGGAGCTTGTATACATCCTTAGGTTTATTTTGCAAAATTTTTAGGTTATGCATCTCTGCTGCCCTCTAGAGGTCTCTTTCGCATTACAGTTTCTCTTCCGGTAGCTCTCACTTTAAATGAAAAGCGGTCGCCATCTTGGGTGCCTTCTGTTCAACGTAAACGTATTTGATCCGAGGTAAAATATAAGAAATACTTGCTTTTTAAGCTCCTGCGTTCAGTCTGTCAATCTCTGTGCTTCTTTGAGATGTGTTCCTCGGGTGGTGGCTGGTCTCAGCGTCTTGGTCTGTCAGCTGACAGATGCTGCCCCAGGCTGGAGCTATTGTGAGCTTACGGGGAGTCTTCTTTCTTCCCCCCAGAGCATTTTGTGGGGGGCTTTCAGAAGATCTCAACCCACACTCACAGCTCTTCGCCCCTACTCCTACCGAGGAGGGTTTTTTTCGCCACGAAAAACAGCTGGTTTGCGCTGCTTTGGTGGCTTTACAGGTCCCGTGTCGCAGAGCCTCCTAACAAGGCTATTTCGACCCTGAGGCAGCCCTGTTTATTGTGTTCTTGAACTATTATCCAGGTTAAGAAGATTAAACACCCTTAAGCAAATATTCCATGTCCCAAATAATTTCTTAATAATCATGCAAAATGTACTTTGGATTTGAGAATGTTGATATTATAAATAATCTAGTTAAATGCCAATATGGTTTAACTTTGGACCAAGTAGGAAATGTTAGATTATTGATAAAGACCAGATGCCTATATATTATTTTATAGTGTAATAATCCATGATATTCCAGAGTAGATGTCATGGTTCCAACAGATGAATCTCTTCAAAAGAACTTGTAGGAGGGTAGAGCGGCAGCAGGTCCAGCTTGGGTTTTGGCTGTCTCCTGCATGGGGGACGTGACTTGGGCAACAGGTTCCTGCGTGATCCAGTTGGATTTCTCTTTCGCCGGCTGCTGGGCTGGTGTCTTTCTCACTGGTGGTCCCAGTCTATTCAGCTGCTGAGGGTAAGGGACAGGGCAACTCGCTGCTCGATGTCCCTGTTGTCCACATCTGAAGCACTTGATCGGTAGGCCTGCAGGTAGCCTGGGATTGTCAGTATCCACGGCGGTTGGAGGCTTTCAAGGGGGTGGCTGTCATTTGGGTTGATCTGGCCTCGGTTCGGCTTCTTGTGGGGGTGGCTTCTTATAGCAGGCAAGCTGAACATCTAGTCTTATTGCTGCCTGGTACAATTCTTGCAGCTGATTAGGAACTGCTCTAAAGATACAAGCCTGGGAGAGGTGGTCACCTAGCCCCTCCTTGAAGTGATGGACTAGGGATTGCTCAGGCCACCTCTCTATTCGGCCAGCTATCTTGCAAAAGTCTTGTACATATTCCAGTGCAGGCCTGCTGGCTTGTTTTATCTTATGGACTTGGTCCAGTGGTTGCTGCATGTCTGGGGGCTGCTACCATCCCCACTGTTGCTGACCTGTGGGTGGTTGTGGTATCCCCAGTTGTTGTAGGCTCCCCTGTGGCCTCAGAGGTGGTTGTTGCTGGATCCCCATCGACTGCTGGGCCCTCAGCAGTTGCTGTACATCCGGAGATAGTGGCCAGCCCTACTGCTGCTGCTGTACTCCCAGCGGTTGCAGACTTCCTGATGGCTGCCTCACCCCCAGTTGTTGCAAGGCCCCCATCTGCTGCTGCACATTCTGGGGATGTGGCCACCCCCAATTCAGTTGCTGCACCATCAGTGACTGTTGGCTTCCCATCTGGGGAAGCTGCAATGTCTCCCATTGCTGTATGGGCCCGGCTAGGTGGCCGGTAACTGCATTGATCCAGGGTTTGGCTGTCCTGGTGACGCATTGGGCTCTTATCTCGTTGGTGGTGATCAGGGCTTTTGGAGGGGCGACAACTGTAGCTGTCTCTCCCCGCAGGGCTGGAGGCCATGGTTGGTGGTTTTGAGGATGGGGAGGCTGCCTGACCTGCAGAGGTGGAACTGGGGCTTTCCCTTGGCTGCTTCTCCAATCATCATGATTGCTCGCATATGGGGAATGGAAGAATTGTTCTCCACTTCTCATTTCTAGCTCCTCAAATCTTTCCACCAATTTCTCCACTGATTGACTATGGGCTGCGGACAGGTACCTCCATTCACCCGAGTCCTCAGCAGTAGTTGATTTTGTGGTTCTCCACCAGTCAGGGAATGTGATGTGTGGAAAGCCCCTCTTTGCAACTTGACCTCATCTGCCTTTGAAGCACTTGATTGTGGCAAGGCCGTCTCGAGGTGTCTAGAGTCTCCACTGAGTAAGGTCCATTCCGACGACTAGTTCAGTCTCCACCTGCACGTTGGCTTGCTCTCCCCCCTCTGAGGTAGCAGGCACTGCCGGGGTGCTGGTTTCCGGCACTCCTTCCTTCTCCATGCTGAGATCTTCCCCAAATTTTTGTCTATCCCTCAATTCTAGGGACAGAGACTGGAGCTCAGGACCCTAAGATAGTTTGGTAAAAATTGAATCTCTTCAAAAGAACTTTGAGGCATTGTTTTCCTTAAAGAATCTTTTATTCAAGAAACAAAGTATTGGCACTACATAGTTGAAGCCAAAAACTGCATTCCCCTCTCCTGGCACAAAGTATTAAAGCACAATTCCCTTCTCCAATTAACAATCATAAATCATATTCCCGAATTAACTTGAAGCATGGGCTTTCTCCCCAGCTCTCCAGCCCGCCAAATCTCTATCAACTCTGGACCTAATAACCTTGGGTTCCCACGGCTGAGTTATTATTGTTATGATTAGCTGGACTCTTATCCACATTCCCCCTCCCAGCATCAACAAACTCTAAAAGCGATAGAGAAAAAATGGCTACATTTCCATCTGTTGTCAAAGCAAGAGCATCCGATGTTAGCAGGGTTGACAGTAGACCCTATTGAGTTTAATGAGACATATTCACATAATACTATTGAATTACCTAACATCTTTTTCCTTTTTCCCAAGTCTTAATGTGATCATACAAGTAGGTTTAAAACTCATATTCTTTTCTGCTTTAAACTTAATAAAAGTATATGAAAAGAGAGGAAAAACAACAGTTAGTTTTTCTCCATTAGTTGCCTAAATGGCTAAATCTAGTTCTTTGCTATATTTGCCTCTGGTTTGTGAGAGAATTCTGCAGTCTTCACAAATCAATTATCTTCAAAGCTCCAAAATGAAAAGGAATGAAGAGGGCAGTCTCAAGAGCATCCTTTGCGTTCTGGAGTTAACATTAGTTAAGTACTTTAAATGATCACTAATTAGAGCCTTCAGCAGGCACTCTAAGGACCACCCGTCTAAAACATCTGATTGTGAAAATAACTTATTGGGTGAAATAGCTCAAATTAACTCTTTGATATGGAGTACGCAAATCCACATTTTTCCTTCTGCCTATGAGAATCTCCACAGCCATGAGGCCTTTTTAAAATCATTAATTACTGTTGTATTCTTTTGTGATATCCAAGACAAGCGGGACTCTGAAAACAACCAATTATTGAATAGCATTTGTATTTAAAGTTTAGAAAAATGCATGTATAGTGTTTGTTCTGTCAGGATACATTTGTGTAAACACAGGAGAATAAGTGGTTTTTTTTTTTAAGACAACATTTTCATTTTTCTTCATACATTATTTTGATTGTTCACCTCTTTATAGACAGTATTTTAATTGCAATCCAAGGCAATAGGTTATTTTTCCCCATTCATCAACTGCATTTAAAGAGCTACTCATAGTCCCTTCCTACACTTATGTCAGATATACAAATAATGATAAACATAGAGTTCACACAGTCCTTTTTCTGCATTGTCTTCCCAGTTGATCCTTGGTTACAAATGCATAACAGTATGACTTGTTTATTTTCAGTGGAAGATTCAATACACAGTACACAACTATTCAGTTCCCTGTAGCTACCTATGGTTGTGAAAGCTGGACTTTAAAAAAGCAAGAGAAGAAGAAAATTGATTTGTTTGAACTGTAGTACTGGAGAAGGCTCCTGCCTAGTCCTTGGACAGCAAAGGTAACTAACAAGCAAGTACTGGAGGGCAGAACACCATAAATGTCACTGGAAGGCAAAATCATGAAACTGTGTGTCCCTTATTTTGGCCAAGTTGTGCAGGGAATTCATTGTAGAAAGCAATTATGTTTAGAAGTGATAAAAGGAAACTAGGTTGCCAAAGAACATGGTGGCTGGACACCATCAAAGCTGACATCAGCCAGAGCATCAAACAACTGAAAGAAGCCATGCAAGATCAGAAGATGGGGAGAGACCTGGCCCATAGAATCGCCAAGAGTCAGACATGTCTGAATGGATATCATCATCATCATCATCATCATCATCATCATCATCATCACTCATCATCTTCATCGTATACATCATGCTCTGGGTCAAAAAACATGGAGGTTTCAGGCTGTGGAGGAGAGAGGATTGGATAAGTGCATAAAATAAATGCGTTCATTGCTAAAAGTAATAGCAGAGCCAGAAAAGCAAGTTGAAAAGAGGCTCCATTGACCAATACATTGACCATGTCTTTGGACTTTGAAAGTTGTATATCTACTGATATTTTCAAAATAATTTATTTATTTATTTATTTATTTATTTGTTGACTATCACACCTTGGGGCTACTCTAAGCAGTTTACAATAATAAAAAAGAAAAACAAACAAACCGAAGTAAAGTAATAGAACAATAAAATAAATAATGTCAAAGTAACACAATGAGAAGAAATATGTCAAGCACCAGGGAAATCAGGAGATTCGGGCAGCTCAAATGTGTATAAAGATTTATCGCAAGCTTAAGCTCTCTACAAGAATCTGAACTACTAACGGTCAAGGGAAATTAATGAGAGTTAAGAAATGAATTCAAGATGGTCTGGACTCAAGACTGATGATGCATTTAACCCTTTCCTCAGGCTCAGCTTGATCATCTTTTACAAAATACATCAATATGATAAACAAAAAGATGGGGGAAGTGGGGGAAGAGGAGTCTACCATCAATGTAGCAGCCACCTCCAGTGTGGAACACCCCCATTTGATCTCCAGGCCAACTGGCAGAGCCAGGTCTTCAGGCTTTTGTGGAAGGATAGGAGGGTGGAGGCAGATCTTACTCTAGAACAGACATGTCAAACTCGCAACTTCAGGTGATATTGCGCGATGTATCGCAACGTTTTCCCCATTGCCGGCAATGGGGTGGGTGTGGTTTCCTCGTGACGTGTCCGGCCCATGGGCCAGCAGTTTGACACCCCTGCTCTAGAGAATAGAATGTGCCAAAGGGCAGAGGCTGTGGCAAAGAAGGCTTTTCTTCTGGATCCTGATAATTGGAGTTCTTTCACTGGCTGAATCCAAAGTAGGCCCTCTCTGAATCCGAAGTAGGATGGGCTTGTCCTAGCTGATAAGGCAGTTCATCAGATAGCCTGGACATATGTCATTAGGGCTTTAAAAGTCATAACCAACACCTTGAACTTCACTTGGAAGGAATGGCATCAATCTCACTATATTCCAATAATATATTGGCCAATTATCAACAATTGTACATTCAGCTTCAAAAATCAGTCGGCGAGTGCATGAACTCACATGGGAAGCTCCATTTGCATGAGCAGTGGGCGCACACACACACCACTCATGTAAATGGAGCTGGGTGTGTGAGCATGCATGCCCGCTGCTTGAACAAAACCATTCCTTCTCCAGTCTGCAAAGCCAAATTTAAATATTCAAGTGCAGGTGCGAATCAAATAACAATCATATGCTACTAAATCAAATGGCTGACACCCCTTCAGGGAGGCTTATCCCTGGCATCATCATCATCATCATCATCATCATCATCATCATCATCAAGTTGGAAGGGACCTTGGAGGTCATTTCTAGGCAGGAAACCTTATACCATTTCAGACAAATGGCTGTCCAATCTCTTCTTAAAGACTTCCAGTGTTGGAGCATTCACCGCTTCTGGAGGCAGGTTGTTCCACTGATTAATTGTTCTAACTGTCAGGAAGTTTCTCCTTAGTTCTAGGTTGCTTCTCTCCTTGATTAGTTTCCACCCGTTGCTTCTTGTTCTGCCTTCAGGTGCTTTGGAGAATAGCTTGACTCCCTCTTCTATGTGGTAGCCCCTGAATTACTGGAACACAGCTATCATATTCCCCCCCTTGTCCTTCTCTTCATTAAACTAGACATATCCAATTCCAGCAACCGGTCCTTGTATGTTTTAGCCTCCAGCCCCCTAATCATCTTTGTTGCTCCTTTCTATACTCTTTCTAGAGTCCCAACATCTTTTTTACATTGTGGTGACCAAAACTGGATGCAGTATTCCAAGTGTGGCCTTACCAAGGCATTGTAAAGTGGTATTAATACTTCATGTGATCTTGATTCTATCCCTCTGTTAATGCAGCCTAGCACTGTGTTGGCTTTTTTGGCAGCTGCAGCACACTGCTGGCTCATATTTAAGTAATTGCCCACTAGGACTCCGAGATCCCTCTCATAGTTACTACTATTGAGCAAGGTGCCACCTATACTATACCTGTGCATTTAGTTTTTCTTGCCTAAATGTAGAACCTTACTTTTTTCACCATTGAATTTCATTTTGTTAGATAGTGCCCAATGTTCAAGTCTGTCAAGATCCTTCTGTATCTTAAGCCTGTCTTTTGAAGTGTTGGCTATTCCTGCCAGCTTGGTGTCTACATTATACTTTATGGCTTTCAATTTTTTAGCAGAATAATTTTAACATGGCAAGTGTTTCTGCCAGAAACATGTCTTTGATATTTTCTAGCAAGATAAAATCTAATCATGGAAATATTTCATGTCAATGAATTTTAGAAATCAACATAATGCACACAGAAAACATAAGCAGGGGATCACTGCAGCCATATTAAGAATATGGATTTATTATATGCTAAAATAGCATTTCTTGAAATGATCAATCAATTCAAGAAAAAAAATGTGTATTTTCCAGTGCATTGTGCAGTTCATAATACGGTTCTTCAATGAGAAAGAAATACAGATAATGTATAAAAACATATATGGGAATGCTAAGGTAATTTTTCATCAAGGGAACACAGTTTTGATCCTTTATGCATATTTTCCTTACAAGCTGAGTTCTTCTATTTTGGGGTACTAGAATGCCAATCATGACTGTTTCCTACCAAGGCTTGAAATGGAAGTTATAGTTTAAAACAATGAATGATCAAAGAACAGTATTTTTTTTTACACAGATAATTCCATATAGGTCTCACAACAAAAAGTCTTCAAAATGGCAGCAAACCTAATATACATAAATTTCATATATTTTATATATCAAATGTAAAATAACTGATTGTTCTTAACAAGGATTTTTACAGGTTTTTTATTTATCACATATTATGATTTTCATTAAAGAGCTCACACATATAAAGTTAATTTTATCTTATCACAATTAAGTAAAGTTAATTTGAAAGCATATAAAACTATGGTCAAGTCCAACTAGCAAAATTCATAACTGAAAAATATTTTGAAGATCGACATCTAATTTCTCCTGCTGTTGTAGGAATATTGTTATCATACTCAGATATTTAGATGCCAAAAACTGAATCTTAGATCTTATATGCAGGTAGTCCTTGACTTACAACCATTCATTTAGTGACCATTCAAAGTTACAATGGCACTGAAAAAAGTGATTTATGACCATATTTCACGCTTATGACTATAGCAGCATCCCCAAAGTAATGTGATCAAAATTCAGAAACTTGGCAACTGGCATGCACTTATGACGGTTACAGTGTCCCGGGGTCATGTGATCCTCTTTTGCAACTTTCTGTCAAGCAAAGTCAATGGGGAAGCCAGATTCACTAACGACCACTTTACTAACTTAACAACTGCAGTGATGCACTCAACAAGAAAGGTTGCAAAAAGGGGGCAAAATTCACTTAACAACTGTCTTGCTTAGCAATGGAACTTTGGGCTCAATTTGATTGTAAGTTGAGGACTACCTGTATGGAAAACAGGTAACCTAATACACACATAGGGGGGAGGGGAAGCTCACCTCTCACCTTTTCCAAGGACCTTATTTCAATGCACAGTGAGGGTTTATGATCTAAGCCAGGGGTGTCAAACTCAATTTCACTGAGGGCCGCATCAGCATGGGGGGGCAGGTGGGTGTGGCCAGAGTGGGTGCAGGCTACTGGGTGGGCATGGCCAGTTCTACATCATTCGCGTCAAGGGTGCCTATGGGGGCCTGGGCAGGAGTGAGACAGATCTGAGGGTCTCTGGCAGAAGCGGGTGGGACTGGGGCAAGTGCCAAGATGGCCACCACAAAATTGCACATTGGCTCCCAGCTGACCTGGGCCAGGGCCAAGGCAGCGGGAGCTGTTCCCTCACTGTTTCCAGGATGACTTCACGGGCCACATGAAACCACTTTGTGGGCTGCATCCGGCCCCCAGGCCTCATGTTTGACATGTCTGATCTAAGCAGAATTTGCGTCTTTTGGTAAAGGATGAACACCTGGATCTTAAACATATTTACAAAATACAGAAGACCAAATTCCCACTTAAGTAGCTGAAAATATCTTGGGAAGGAAATCTTATCTTTACAAATGAGCTTTTAGTACTTTAGCACAGAAACCATTAAACCACAGTGTAATATTACTTTTCCCAGTGCTCTTTTCCCAGAGCATCATTAACATTTTTCTCAAACATAAGGAAAATGGAGGAAAAAATGACCAAGGCTGAATCTTGGAATGAATTCAGCTGCAATCCTAAATCCACCAATTATTTACAATGGGATTAATTTCATTCATGTTGAGGAATACCTATTATGTTTCCGTGGTTTATGCCCAATTACCTAGTAGTCACCCAATTAGAAGGAATTTATTTTCTGCTATGCTTGCAGCTCCATCAAGTGCCAAAATGGTTTTAATATTTTGTGTTTCCTCATTGCCTATAAATTGCTCTCCCTCTCCCTCTCCCTCTCCCTCCCTCCCTCCCTCCCTCCCTCCCTCCCTCCCTCCCTCCCTCTCTCTCTCTCTCTCTCTCTCTCTCTCTCTCTCTCTCTCTCTCTCTCTCTCTCTCTCTCCCTCTCTCTCTCTCTCTGTCGAAGGAAGGTTTGATTAATATCATTATTTTAGCACCCGTGTTGCTTCCTGGCCCTCTGGGTCAATGAAAGGGTTAACAATTTCTATCTCGATCTTGATCTTTGCTGAAATGGTGTGTATGGGAATGAAATGGTTGCCAATTTGTTTGTAATGCATTCTGACTGTACAGGAGTTCTTTTTTATCCTGACAGGCAGGTGAGATCAAAGTAGGGCAGGACAAAAGGGGCTCAGCAGTGATTTGTCAGGGGACGAAAGGCAGCCTTGTCTGGGAAAGTGGCTGTAGCCCAGAACGAACCTTCAGATCAGTAACACACTAAAGAAATCATGGCATGAGAAAAAGTACAGCAGAAAAGGTTCAAAGGTCAGTTTTATTTGGTTTAGATGGTTGGTGCCTCCTTTTAAACCAGGGACCAAGAGGGGAAAAGAACAGGCTAATAATCGTTGTTATTGTCCACGGGGGAAGGGGAAACCCCCCCTTTCTTTTGTACATGCTGCTTAGAGATTGTCTATAATTAAAATGCTGTTGTTCAACCAGAGGTCTCCTTCTCTAAATCTTTGTTCCTTTCAATAATACACAATGTTGTCAGTTCTTCAGTGGCATAGTTTATAGAAATCAGGATTACTTTCAGGAGTGAGAATTGCTGCTCGATATGTGTGTGTGTTTCATGCAGAAAATTGCTCCTCTTGGTTTATAGAAGTTATTTGGGAAATAACATAGTTATTTAGTAAACATGCCTTTGAGGGGCTGTTAATGGAAATAATTTGGCAGAAGTAAAATGAACTTCATTAGGTACCTATGAAGACTTCTCTTGAAATCTCTGTAGCAGCTTCCAGGTCCTGAGCAGCAGAAAAATAAATCAGTGTGAAACCAACGGTTTCTGTTGCTTATTCCTTGCTTCTGGTCTTTCTTCCAGACAATAATCTGATTTCCTTCCAAGGCAAAAGTAACAGATTGTAAATTCCAGAGGTTGTCTGTGGGGGAAATATTACTACATACTACTTCAAGATTGGTTCAGTTAAGGACAGCAGAAGCCTGTCTCACTTATAGGATCATAGGATTTCATAAGTGGCAACAACAACAACAACAAAAAGATGTTGCCAGGACATGTTTGCTCCATGCTTAACTCCATTAAGTGGGGAAAGGCCATGCATAAAGCATTTGATGCCCTAAGCATCAGTTTGACTGGGCTATAGAGCTAACAAGAAACCTACTGAAATTTCTGATCAATTTAAAAATCTATCCAGGATGTATTGTACCAATCTAATTGGGAAATTACCGGTACAAGATTTATGTCACAGGGAAAAATCTCTGGCAAACAGTAGAAATAGTATAAGTTGTCTCTAGTTTCTTCTGAAAATGAAAACCTCATCAATAAAAAGGACTCCAGGAGTCTCCCAATTGCATGTCTGTTGAGAATGTGTAGTTGTTCCATGAAGAAAATATTCCAATTCCTTTCATGGTTATACCCCATTAAAGCCGCAGAGTATTACACAGAAAAAAGAAAATACCCATTCTCAATTCATTGAAAAAGAAGATGGAATTTGATGCCAGCAGCATAATGATGATGCAACATTCAGTACAAACTCTCTCCAATGATTGTGTGAAGTAGGGAAAACATCCAAGCATGTTCTCAGCCCCTTTTTCCAGGAGTAGAAGTATGAAGAGTTTGTATTTCCTTCTGTGCAAAAAGGGTAATGGATTGGAGCCGTGTATGTGGATTCCAGCGCTCCCATCCTTATGTTGTGTCTGTGTCCGTCTGTTCCTGGGTAAGGGAGCAGAAACAATGGCCCACCCAGCATACCGCTAAGTTCTGTTTTTGAAGGAGGCTGCACTTGTGAAGCAAAGAAAGCTCCACTGGGTGAGTGTGGTTGCAGTCATATATTTAAATTTCATTATTTATTTATTTATTTATTTATTTATTTATTTATTTATTTATTTATTTATTTATTTATTTATTTATTTGCTTATTTGCTTATTTGCTTATTTGCTTATTTGCTTATTTGCTTATTTGCTTACTTACTTAAACTTATATGCCGCCCTTCTCCTAGGACCCAGGGCGGCTTACAAAAACAATACAATAAAATTATACAATAAAATTAATCACATTCATACAGCATACAAGCACAGTCAACTCACAGTCGCTGATGGAGGGACATTCCTAGGCCCAGGGGCAGAGCACAGCTCATACGCCCCAAGCCTGTTGGCATAAATGCATCTTTAACAATTTCCAGAAAGCTAGGAGGGAGGAAGCAGTACAAACCTCTGAGGGAAGCTGGTTCCAGAGGGCTGGGACAGCAACGGAGAAGGCCCTTGCCCTAGGCCTTGCCAGATGACATTGCCTAACAGACGGGACCCGTAGGAGGCCAACCCTATGTGCCCTAACCGGTCGCTGGGATTCATGAGGCAGAAGACGGTCCCGCAAGTATCCTGGTCCAAATTTCATTTAATTACCATGACAATCTGCCTTAAATTCCTAAGTAAAAGCTGAAACACGAATATTTTTTAAAAATAAATGTGGCGAGAGAGACGTTAGCAGAGCTGCGCAGTGCAGATCTTCCCATATCTCCAGAGGGGATTCGATTATCCAAATGACATTAAAAGTATTTGCTCTTGTTTGTATGCCTTCACAGATTGCCAGCCTCTTATTAAGACAGCCAGAATCAGACTGTAGGGTTTCTGGCTTGAAAGTAGTGTTTTCCTCTTATTGTAATCAATAAGGACTTTCTTTTATATATATATATATATATATATATATATATATATATATATATATATATATATATATATATATATATATATATATATATATATATATATATATATATATATATATATATATATATATATATATATATATATATATATATATATATATATATATATATATATATATATATATATATATATATATATATATATATATATATATATATATATATATATATATATATATATATATATATATATATATATATATATATATATATAAATATTTTATTAAATTTTATGCAGGTAAGGAAAGGATAGGGTCAGTACAGGTATGGGAAGGGGTGGATCAATAAGGACTTTCTATGGGACACGGAAGAGGATCCTTCAAGAATCAGTGCTCTGTTGGGCTTCAGTTGGCCTAAAGGTTCTGCTGCAAGATTGCCCTCTTACCCATCACGGTCGCCTGCAACTCCATGGTCATTTTGGCTGTGGCTGTGGAAAAGAAGAGAAAACTCATGAAGTGCAACATAGTTCTGCTTTCAGAAGGGGGGGGGGAATTCAGAGATGGGAATATTGATCTCACAAGAAGGAAAGTTAGGAAATGGCTCTTCAGCCAAGATTACATGTTCCGCAACTCATCTTCCCATGTGTTAGGCCAGGGGTAGGCAACTTTGGCTCTTTTATGACTCGTGGACTTCAACTCCCAGAATTCCTGAGCCAGCATGGCTGGCTCAGGAATTCTGGGAGTTGAAGTCCACGAGTCATAAAAGAGCCAAGGTTGCCTACCCCTGTCTTAGGCAGTGCCGAAGGGGGTTGGTCAGTTCTACCATGGAAATGCTGGCTGTAAAACCACAGGGAAGATCAGCTTCCTTTGCTTCCTTCCACCTTTGGGTAACCAAGAGAGAAGGAAGTGGATTTCCTCTCATTTTCTCTCTGCTCCTCTTACAAAAAGTGGCAGGAGAAGCAGAGGAGAGAGGAGTGGGTAGAGGAGAGGAGTGGCAGAGAAGTGGCCATCCTTTGATCATCCCAATCTGTGGGATAGGAAGGCTGATGGCAGAGGACTCATGGATCTTTTGGTGTCAGTTACTGGCACATTAGGAGGCTCTCCTCCTCCTCCTCCTCCTCCTCCTGGGTTCTCAGTGCAAACTGAACTATAGCTCCTAATAGCCTGGCACCCTTTTATCCTGATTTCCACATTGGCTAGCCACATTTTAGTGTGGCCATACAAATAAGCCCTTTGCATTGCACTTGCCTCCTAGTGACTGCAAGGACATTGACACACTTTTCTTGGCAGCCAATGTGGTTTGCTGTTGCCAGGTTCTGCGATGTTTTTGGATTTCCCAGACAGAGATCTATCATTGGATAGAACCTTCTGTTCTCCATTAGCCTCCCAGTTGCTAACCAAACACAACTTTGGTAAGTTTTCATGATCAGAGACAAACTACCAGATGCTGAGGCAGCACAGCAGATTTTTATTTTGTCTGTAATAATCTGAAATAATCTGAGCATGGCTTTGAGAAGCCTATCTCTGCTCACACACCATGTAATAAAAGGAGAACTATACAACTGATTTCATCAGCATAATGATGATACCTGATTCCAAACTAACAGGGTCTTATCCAATGCTTCATGTAGATGTTAAACAGAAGAGAAGAGTGTAGAACAGGGCTTTTCAACCAGTGGTACGGGTACCACCTGTGGTTCATTGGCACCTGGCAGGTGGTACGTGACCATCCTAGAAAAGTGGTAGCAGGGGAGGGGAATGAGCTGAACCGGTGGCAGCACCGCACAAGCCTGAGCGAGAGATGGCTGGAGCTGCAGGGCTGTCAGGGCTCAGTGGAAGCACCAGGATCAGCGCCAGGCTCCAGCTGGAGCTCGGCACTGATCCTGGTGCTTCTGCTGAACCCTGAAGAAGCACCAATCAGCTGGAAAGCAGCACTGATCCTGGCACTTCTGCTGAGCCCAGAAGAAGCGCTGATCAGATGGAATGTTGCAGCATCTCCAGGGTCTTGTGATTTACATTCAGATGCTTGGCAACTGATTCATATTTATGACAGTCACAGTGTCATAAATATGAATGCAACCACCCAACAAATGGGGGGAATAAAAACCAAATAGCCCCCACCCCACCCCCATTGCCAATCCTCAACAGAAATGCTCACAACAATGAAAACCTTGGACAGGAGGAAGAGCGCCGCCGGGTGGGCAGGCAGGTGTCTTGCTTGGCTGTGCCTTGGGGGGCACTTTTTTCAGTGCCACTGTAACTTCGAACCGTCACTAAGTGAACTGCTGTAAGTCGAGGGCTACCTGTACTTTATCACTTTTTTCCTCTTTTTTGGGTCATCAAGTTTTTGACACCTTGCTAGGCAACTGGTGGTACTCGGATGTTGCCATATCCTAAAAGTGCTACAATGGGTGAAAAGGATGAAAAGCCCTGGTGTAGACCAGGGGTCTTCAAACTTGGCCCTTTTATGACTTGTGGACTTCAACTCCTAGAATTCCTCAACCAGCGTGCCTGAGGAATTCTGGGAGTTGAAATCCACAAGTCATAAAAGGGCCAAATTTGAAGACTCCCTGGTGTAGAACCTTTGCAGCATTCCACAGGTGAGGGGGGGGATCTCTCCCCGCTTGTTGATATTGATGGAAACTGACCACTGAGAAAGGAGGCCAACTACCGTAAAATGGTGCTTCCCACTCCCAGCCCCAAAAGCAAGTGCAAAAGGACACTGGGCCAATGGGAATGAAGGCTGCCAAGAGATCAAGTTGTATCAGAATAGATGCAGCACCCGCATCCTGACTCTGCCAGAGTTCATCAGCAGATGTGATGAACGCTGTTTCTGTTCTAAAGTCCAGCCTGAAACTCAACTGAAACAAATCCACCTTTCTTAAAAGGGTAAGGTAGAGACTGGAAAGAAATCGCCAGGAGTGCTGGCAATAACTTCCTGAATAGAGGGTGCACTAGAGCAGTGTTTCTCAACCTTGACCATTTTAAGGCATGTGGACTTCAACTCCCAGAATTCCACAGCCAGCATTGCTGGCTGTGGAATTCTGGGAGTTGAAGTCCACATGCCTTAAAATGGTCAAGGTTGAGAAACACTGCTCTAGAGACATCTTCAAGATCAGGAAGACTATCCCTAGTTCGAAGGAGTTGATACCCCCACATGGACCCAATCAGAAGTCATCTTCCAGGTGGCTCTCCTTCCAGGACAGACTTAGATCTAACAAACAGACTGGAGAACTGCCCATCTCTTTGTGCATTACAGAATCCATCCGGATAGCCCAGGGGTAGGCAACCTTGGCTCTTTTATGACCCGTGGACTTCAACTCCCAGAATTCCTGGGTCATAAAAGAGCCAAGGTTGCCTACCCCTGGGATAGCCCTACCTCAGGCAGTTAGGATCTATCCAGATGGAATCCAACCTACGAGGCAAGATATTTTGATTTATTTTTTTTGCCCACACAAATATTTTGATCGTTGTGCACCATATCCCCTAGGGTTGTGCACATTTCAAAGATGCTTCAAAAGAAGTTTCTCAGCCCCGGATAGAGCACATCACAGAGCAGCCCCAACTCTCTGTGGCTTCACACAAGCCTCTCGTTGTACTCAAACGCTTGCAAAGGAATGGCGGATAATTTTTCAAAGTCAGTTTATGCGGTTGCCAGAGAATACAAAACTGCCCCTTGAGGGAGGTTGGGAGATGACGAAAGTCGCTCGGGGTTGTTGTTATCAAGGGCCTCCTAACTTTTTTAGGAAGCAGGTGAGCCCTACTCGGCAGGAAGGGAGGGGCACCAGCTATGCTCGCGAAGAAAACACCCTTCAGCCGTGCCTTTCTCGCGCGCTTTCTTTCCCACAACCGGCGCCAAATTAATTGTGCGCGTTAAATAAGCAGAGGGCGGCTGCTGATCGGCCTATTTTTCCCCCGCCTCCGGCTCCGAAAACCGCGGAGGTTTCGAGGGCTCCGCTCGCTGCTGGTTCCGCTTTGCGTTCCTTGTCAAGTATTCGTGGCGAGAGTTGGGGACGCGCGGTAGCCCCAGGCAGCGAGTTCAACTCCGACCCACAAAACGACGAGCCCACCAAAGTCCTTTATCCACGTTCAGGCAATCGAGAAACCGAGATCCTAGGGGGGAGAAACAGACCACAGAGTGGAATCGGGCTTGCTTGCTTGCTTGCTTGTTTGTCGTCTGGACAGTCGCGATGGAAATACGCTGTGCTGGACTTTTCCGGGCAGGCAGTTCACGTGTTTCTTCTGTTGGAGGGAGGGGAGCCGGACTTGGCTGGGCACGATGGGGATTGCAGGGAAGGCGCCGGGGGGGGGGGTGAGATGCAGAATTCAAGACCGCGCCAGGAAGTCGAAGCGGTTGGATTGAAGCGTTTTAATTGAATTAGCACCACCCGGTCATCAAGGCAGCCCCACGCGTCTTGCCTTGGTCCTCGGCAGCGCTGCCGTCCGAGAAGAGCCCCCAATGGATTTCAGGGGGCTGCTCTCGTTCTTAGTCATTTCCTTTCCCCCTTGGGGGAATCTACCGTACGTCGGGGTGCCCAACCTTGGTAACTTTACGACCAGTGAACTTCAACTCCCAGAATTCCCCGTGGCTGGCGGGTGAATTCTGGGAATTGATCTACAGGTCTTAAAGTTGCCCAGCTCGGATACCCCAGCTGCCCATTCTCTGCCCCTACACTTCGAGGAGCATTCGCTAACCGGGAGCTCTCCCGACGTAGTGGGGTGGGGGATGGATGTCCGTGCCCATAGTCCCCAGCAGGAGGGCAATTTAAGAGCGAGGCAGTCGAAGGGCGCCAAGAGGGGGCTTTGCGGGGTTATTCGTTAAGAAATTTGAAGCCCCGATGAAGCAAATCCGGTTTGACTTCTTCGGAGGAAAAGTGTCACCTGCACCAATCACTCCTCCAGTTTGACAAAGGAAGTTAATCTCATTTAATTTAAGAGAGATGACTTCCAAGGTTACACGTTTAGAATAAGCACAATCAGATTTGCTTGGGTATTATGAGAGAAGGTCGCAAGGTGTGATCGAAAAAGAGAAGGACGAGGGGGGGGACATGATAGCAGTGTTCCAATATCTCAGGGGCTGCCACAAAAAAGAGGGAGTCAAGCTATTCTCCAAAGTGCCTGAATGCAGGACAAGAAGCAACTGGTGGAAACTAATCAAGGAGAGAAGCAGCCTAGAACTAAGGAGAAACTTCCTGACAGTGAGAACAATGAATCAGTGGAACAACCTGCCTCCAGAAGCGGTGAATGCTCCAACACTGGAAGTCTTTAAGAAGAGACTGGACAGCCATTTGTCCAAGGGGGTTGGTCTAGATGACCTCCAAGGTCCCTTCCAACTTTATTATTATTAATAATAAAGCAGGGGGTTGGACTATTGAGCAGGGGGTTGGACTAGATGACCTCCAAGGTCCCTTTCAACTTTATTATTGATATTTATGTTGTTATTATTAACTTAAAAACGGGGGGGGAGGTTTCAATTGGGCCGTCGTGGGTGCCATTTTTGAGTTCTTCTTTTTTTTAAACCACACCCCGAGAACATCCCTGGGAGATTGGGAATGGCGCGGAGCCTCCCCTCACATCGGCCCTACTGGCTGAGGTTCATGGTAGTAGGAGTCCAAAAAATTGTGGTTATCGTGCTCCCCACCTTTGTTCTAAGTGTTGGGTGTTTTCTTTTTTTAAAACACTGCCTTCTCTTTGTGTAAGAAGAGCAAGAACGCAGTTTGAGATAAATCAAACAGACCGTCGATTTACAGAGGCTCAGCCTGCGCGCAGCCGCCGCCGCCGCCGCCTCCTCGTCTTCCTCCGCTCCATTAAGTCACAGACTCAAAAGTGCCCTTTGATTATGACTTTGGGGCTACAAACGAGAAGAGCCAGAGTCCCTAATCCAAAGTATCTCCAGAAAGGACCGCTCGGCCACATCTGACATCCCACCCTCGGTTCGAATGCGACCGCATCAAAGGGCCCCGTTGATGTTGTTTTAAGTTGGCCAGACAACTGACCGCGCGCAAAAAAGGGAGATTTTTTTTAAGGGTTGTTTGTTTGTTTGTTTTTTGAGTGGGTGCATAGAAATAAAGCGGTCTAATTGGGACAAGAGTGTCTGAAAACTGCGGGCTGTTCAGGCGGGTTAGCCCTAGGACCTCAGGAGTTCTCAACCTTGGCAACTTTTAAGAGTTGTGGACTTCAACTCTCAGAATTCCTCAGTCAGCAAAGCAAAGCTGGCTGAGGAATTCTGGGAGTTGAAGTCCACAAGTCTTAAAGTTGCCAAGGTTGAGAACCCGTGCCCTAGGACCTCAGGGGTAGGCAACCTTGGCTCTTTTATGGACTCGTGGACTTCAACTCCCAGAAGCCCTGAGCCAGCCTACCCCTGGCCTAGGTGACTCAAGGGCGTCAGGACTGCAAACTCCGCGCTCTTTCCTTGGAGACAAAATCCTTTCTGGGGCGGACGGGGGGGAGAGCGGGGGGTCAGGAACCGGAACCAGCCAGGAGCCACAAGCCTCCTTTGTAAGGCTGCCCAGCTAAGGGCTGGTTGTACTGGCTCTGTTCGATGCTGAAGGCAGCAAAGGTTGAGGGGCGGCGACCATGTAAGCAGGGAAACACCGGCGACAAGGCGCTCCAGAGACGCGCCGTCGGAGTCCTCTTTCATAAGAGTAACAGGGCAGCTTTTTTTCACCCAGCCTTCCGGGCAGCTTTCTCCGACTCGGGGCCGTCGAAAGGCCTTGGGACTACAACTCTCATCATCCTCGAGTCGCGTTGCATTGAAGGCTTTCGGTTCATTGGAGAGCCAAAACTGGCGTAGAAATGGATTCGGGCTGGCCATGGTGGGAGGGAGTGGGGAGGAAAAAATAAATAAATTTGGGAAGCGAAAAAGATCTGCTGCCCATTTCTCACCGGGATCCGTGCTATTGAATTTCCACGCCACCCTGAGACGGGATCCCTATATTTAAAGATGGGAAGGGGCGGGGGAGGAGGAGGAGGAGGAGGAGGAGGAGGAGAGGGGGAAGAGGGTGTGTGTGTGTGTGTGTGTGATTAGACAATGCCTTTTGAATGCGCTTTCCCAACCTTTCAAAAACGTTCGCGATAGTGCCCCTGCCAGCGCTGGTAACCAGATACGGCTGCTATCCGTTTTACACCCCAGTTGTTCTGAGGAAGAAAGAAGATATTTGTTGGTGTTTCTCTCTCTGTGTTGTGCTTGTCCGAGCCAGTTTTTGAACCAATGGGAAAGACATATATATATATTTAATGTTGTTAACTTTAGGTAGGATTACATATCAATACGTGCGTGTGTATACATAAATCTTTCCATAATAAAAATATTTTTAAAAAACGGTTAAACCAAGTGCCTATCAAACTGGCCACTTCCATAACATCAGAATTTCCGTGAAATATTGTGTGTCTGTGTGTGTGAGAGAGAGAGAGGGAGAGAGGGAGAGAGGGAGGGAGAGAGAGGGAGAGAGAGAGAGAGAGAGAGAGAGAGAGAGAGAGAGAGAGAGAGAGAGAGAGAGAGAGAGAGAGAGAGAGAGAGAGAGAGAGAGAGAGAGAGAGAGAGAGAGAGAGAGAGAGAGAGAGAGGCAGGCTCCCTCCTCCACCCCCAGCATGCACTCTCTTTATATGTATACAGTACTTTAATGTCATGAATGTCTTAAATTTTAATATAGGTATGCATATATTTTAAGATATCCCTATGTCTTTATATGTACACAGTACTTTAATGTCTTGAATTTTAATATAGGCATGCATATATTTTAAGACACCACTATGTCTTTATTTGTACACAGTACTTTAATGTCATGAATGTCCTTAATTTTAATATAGGTATGCATATATTTTAAGACATCCCTATGTCTTTATATGTACACAGTACTTTAATGTCTTGAATTTTAATATAGGTATGCATATATTTTAAGACATCCCTATGTCTTTATTTGTACACAGTACTTTAATGTCATGAATGTCCTTAATTTTAATATAGGTATGCATATATTTTAAGACATCCCTATGTCTTTATTTGTACACAGTACTTTAATGTCATGAATGTCCTTAATTTTAATATAGGTATGCATATATTTTAAGACATCCCTGTGTCTTTATATGTACACAGTACTTTAATGTCATGAATGTCCTTAATTTTAATATAGGTATGCATATATTTTAAGACATCCCTGTGTCTTTATATGTACACAGTACTTTAATGTCTTGAAGGTCCTTAATTTTAATATAGGTATGCATATATTTTAAGACATCACTAGTAGAGAAAACTAAATTGGCTGAGCAAGTCATCCATCCCCTCAGGTGTTTATAATAGACATCTACTTCAAAGTATTTAGCGTATCTTTCTAGATAAATGAGTACAGCATTAGGACTTCAGCCACATTTTTGAATATATTGGGCAAATACCAATTAGGGTTTATTGGGAGAATATTGGTTTACAATCAATTGTTATTGTTCAAGATTCGGCATATTAATGGCTTAAAACCATAATTTTATTTTGAGATTTGTATGAAGGGTTTAAGTGCTAACAAGCAAGCCTTAAAGAGATATTTTACAGTGAGTTAGGTGAAAGGCTGAAAGATTAAATCGAATGTAACATCAACATCCGTCTAATTATAGCTGTGTAATTTTTGTAAATGTATGTATATGTATATGTGTATGTATATATGTGTGTGTTTCCCTAGCAAAATGAAAAAAAAAGTGGCTAAAGTTGTAGAGTTTGAAGTATTTTCTTCCTGCATTCAAGATAAAAGGAAACGGTTTAAATCACCCAAAGCGACTTCTGTCTGTGAAGTCTCCAAAGTGTGGGTGTTTTGGTTTTTGTTTTTTTTCTATCCGCCTCCCGAGATGGCAGACAAAAAACCTCTTTCTTATGCTTTCTTTTCGTTTCAAAAGTATATTTTTAAAAGCTCCTTGTACATCACTCATCCACATCACTCATCCGACACACTGGGCGAGCTGGGAAGGAGAGCCGGTCACGTCCGGCCCCGGCCCCGGCCACGAAGGTCTTCTTGGAGGTATCTAACATCGGGACGCCTCTGATCTTTGGGTCTGGAGGCGGTGTTTGTTTCGTTTGTCTTAGGAACGGTCCAAGGAAGAGGAAACAAATCGACCCCTGGGCTGCTGCAGTGTAGGAGGCTGAACGGGGGGTAAGTGGGCGAAGAGGGATATCTGCCACAGACCCGTCGCCTGGCCCACGTGGGCGTGCGTTTGCGCGTAAACCGGAGGGATTTTCTTCCCCGCGTCCAGAGGGATTTTATTCCCTGCAACTCGGCTGCGGAGCAATTATTTGGTGCCGAACGCCTTTGCTTCTTTACGCACTGTCGAAATTTCCCCCACGTCTCTCTCTGGGGAATTTAGGTGCCCTTCCCCCCTCCCCCCCCGGTTGCCCGCCCCCAGTTTCCTCTCCTTCCTTCTCTCTCCTTCTTCCTGTCCTCTCTCTCCTCTTTCTTCTCTCCCTCCCTCCCTCCCTCCCTCCCTCCCTCCCCCTCTTCTCTCTCTCTCTCTCTCTCTCTCTCTCTCTCTCTCTCTCTCTCTCTCTCTCTCTCTCTCTCTCTCTCTCTCTCTCTCTCTCTCTCTCTCTCTCTCTCTCATTCAGGAGTCCTTGAGACCGGGTACCCTGGCCGCAGCTTCTCCTCCTACCAATTCTAAAGACTATCTTTCAATTCACTCAGATCTAAAACAGATTTGGGTCTTTAGATTGGGTGGGGGGGGGGTGGAGGGAGGGAAAGAGGAGGAGGAGGAGGAAGAGGAGGGGAACCAAAGCGACGCTGATTGAAACAAATAAACAAACAAACAGCCCCCCCCTCCCGCTTGTCCCCCGCGCTCCCAGCGAAAGCCGCAGCCACCAAGGACGAGTAGCCCAGTCGTCCCGTGGGGATCCGGTGCGCCCTGTGCCACTCCGGTGGGGCTGCCTCCTTTCCAGCTCAGACCTCTTGAATGGCTCCGGCGGGGCTGTCCTCCGCTCCAAGCTGAGCGCCGCCTCGGCCATCATGCACCATGGTGACCACCTGGCTCGTCCTGCTGAGTCTCTTGCAGGCGCCGGGCTTCCTCGGGCTGGCGGCTGCCGACCTGCCCTCGCCGGCTCCCGCCTGTGCCCGGGAAGGGCAGGCGTGCGACCCGCGCTGGCGCAGAGATGCCGGCGGGCGCGGCGGCGTTTACGAGCATCTCGGCGGTGCGCCCCGGCGCAGGAAGCTCTACTGCGCCACTAAGTACCACCTTCAGATCCACGCCAGCGGCAAAATCAACGGCACCTTGGAGAAGAACAGCGTGTTCAGTGAGTACCCCGGGAGGGCTTCTCTCCCGTCCCCCTGCCCGCTAGTCTAGCCCCCCCCTTGGCTCTCGCTCCGAGCGTTGGGTCGAAGACCCCGGGGCGCTTGGTGGGGCCCAGGCAGCAGCGTTTCGGTCCTCCTCCGATGCCAGGGCTGAAGCGCCGTTCGTTTATTTCATAAAAAAGTAAATAAATACAAAAAATTAACCGTCGCCTGTCTGTTCAGGGGCGCTCAAGGCGCTTTGCAGCTCTCCCGTAAGAAGTTCGCGTCGCAGGCGCTCTCTGGATTAACTTTGTAGGAAAGTCTACTCACTCGGGCCCGGAGTAAAGGCAAAGCGGCTCAGGTTTACCGGTTGAGAGACGGTGCCAGCCAAGACCGCGACTTCGCCTAAAGCCAGACTGAAGCCACGACGAACATTCAGAGCCTGCCCGATCCACACCAAGAGGCGATCTCTGGGCAAGATGTAGTAGCCTGGATGATTTAACCAGAGACAATGCGTTTGGCAGCCAGGAAGTTTTAGTGGGGCTGGGAGAGAAACATTCCCAGGATTTCAATTCTGCTTATGCGTAATGGGGAGAAACAACTGGGAAAGAAATTCTTGGAATAAAGGAACAAATAGAAAAGCCCAAATCCAGGCAATATATTCCCCTCATGAAATTTATAATAGTTCAGACGTTAGCCTTCTTGGTACCCACTTGAAGGCAAAAAGATCAAGATAATGTGTGTCAGGATAATCAGACCTCCAGACTGACCTTGCCAGGCAGTCAGGAACCTCCCAAACAGGACAGTCAGCACTTAAGAGAGGCTTGTCCTAACAGCAGAGAAGGTTGCTGTCTTCAACCTATTAACATTGTTTCTTATTTCTGGAGCAACTAAAAAAGCTTCTAAGTTACAAGGTTGTTTGTGAACTGGCACAATATAGATTCTCCTGTTGCCTCACCAATGAAGCAGACCTAGGCTGTTAGGGAGCATGGTATACACCAGAGACTTGAAATAACACAGTTTTGCTTGGAAGATAGTCTTAGAATTTATACTGTTTACCCCTAACGTCTCAACTATTGCAGAATACCCTGGGAAAGAGTTGGTTTCATTCACAACTATGTCTGAAATTGTAGATCTTGGTAGCTTTTGAACTATCTTCCTCCATTTCTACTTCTCGCATGGTATATAGCGACTATTTTGTGGAAACGCAGGACATAAGGTAGAATAGTCTTTGAGGAATGTAGGTATGGAAGAAAGAATTTTTCACTGAATCACCATTTTAACTCGTCTAGTAACACTTAACATCTTGGACCCGATCTCACAATCCACATGGAAATATTATCTGGAGAGGATCAGGTTGAGATAGGCTAGGCTGGTTTGTTGAGGATAAAAGAAGCTTCTCTCTTGCTTTGGATGAGGAGAGGAGAGGGTTAGAAACCATGTTGTGTAACCAGTTTATGTTGTGCACACAGATCCCAGGCTATTTCTTCAGATGCTTGGCTAGAATGCTTGAAGCAGAAAGAAAAAAGATTTTCAGGTCTTCTTGAAATAGAACATTGTTCAGTTTGCAGAAGTGGCAAGTAGAGTCCTTGTGGTAAGCCTTTTTTCCCCTTTTTGTCCCCGCTCTTAGAAATCTTTGCATTGTACCTCTGCTTTTTGCCTGCTATCCTTTCCCTCTCTCTCTAAGGATACAGTTCTGCAGTTGGGAGCCTCAGGTAAAAAACAACAACAACCCCAAAACCTTAAACTCTGGAATTTGCAAAAGACAAGGATAAGTGAGTGGCTGTCACTTAGTTTCTCTGTCCAGAAGGTGTGATTTCCCATGGCTCTTTAAGTCTCTTTAGATCCCCTCTTCCCTTTATGACACAAAGCTGGATACTGGGGGATGGAGGAGTCAGAGTAACTATCCCAAAAGATGTGTAAATAACACATCAGGATGACTTTCACACTTCAGTCTGTTCATCTCATCCTGGTGTTTGGCTTTCTGTTCCCTCCTTTCCTCCAATTAATCTTGTTTTGTTTGTCTTGGCAAAGTTTGGGTATTTAGGGCAGAGGAAATTATGCCCTGTTTAAGGAAATAGCACTTACCAGCGACAAACCAGTTGTAGAAAACCCTCTTCTCCTTTGCAAGGTAGACAGGGCATTCGGAAATTGGACTGATTGCACACATCGTTCATCTCTTGGCAGCCAAGAATACCTGGTATATATGTATGTATGACAGGCACCCAGGCAGATTTTTTCTATCATTTCTAGCAGACCTTCTTATGTACATGTTCACCTCTCAGTTGAAGTATCACTGAGAGCATGATCTAGCCAAAGCTTAAAAACAACAATTACTACTAATTAAAACCAATTGGAATAGAAAGTGTTTAATGTTTCTGTAGCTCTTCTAAATGATGGAATATAAGGATCTGAACACACATCCAGCTTTTAAGTAGAGGTTACCTTTAGGCTGAACAAAGATGCTGTGAGAGGAGAAAATAATACAGCTTTCTATGGTTGACTTTGTAAAAAAGCATCCTTGTATCCCTCTGGGACAGATCTAAACAGAAATGACTGACAATGAATGAAAGAAAGCTTTCCCCCCAAACATTCAGTAGGCCAAATCTCATGTGCATATAGGATTCTCTGTTATATTCTGTTGATATATGCAAGTTGCATTTCAGAATGCACTGCAGAAAAGGGTGCCCTTGAAAGGGAATGTGAAAGTTTTAACTTCAGCCTTTAAGATGTACCGCAGAATAGCTAAATCTTCATTTGGACACTTCAGCTTGATCCGTAAGTCGATGTTTTCAGTTACAGAGATGAAGAAGGAGAGATTAGGAGCTGTCTTTGGATCTTCTGAATCTATGGCCTCATGGATAAATTCACAAATGTAAGCATCAGTGACTGTAGTCTTCTTAAGTGGAGCTTACCTATCTGAAAGAACCCTATTGACTCAAACAATAGCTCTATTAACACTTTAAACATAATAAGTTTAAATGTTGGTAGTCTACATCTATGGCTTAAAATCCTTAAAATCCAGAAACTGACAGCTGGTGGTCAGTTTCTACCACGAGTGTCCATCTTTTCTGCAGTTCTTTGTATGAAAATATTCCAGGTATACTGTAGATAGGAACATTTTTTCATTTCTTGATGTAACATTGTGTAAACATAGGTGTGCACAATGATGTCTGAATTTGAGGCTGTCTTTCTATCTCTGATACTACTCTATTGCCATAATTTCTGCCAACAGAGTTATGCCAGTAGCAGAGATACAATTTATATTAAATCCCAATCAGTATAATTTGAAGAAGAGAGTTGTATCCTGAGAGTTGTATAGACATATGTGCTGTGGTCAAGTCATGTTTAAAGTATTAACAGAATTTCAAAGCTTCATGATTTAAAATGTTGAGTACATGGGACAGTATCAGTGAAAGTGAATTCCTGAAACAGCTGGCGGCATAATTTGAAATGTAAATAATAAATCTCTTCATGTATTATTTCTATGCTATTATTTTTTTCTCAAATGTTTGATTATTCCACATAAAATTAAAGATTCTCTCCTCAAGAAATGCCTATAAATGTAATATATACATGAGAACAGGTATGTAAAAACATGTATCTTGTGACTTTTTTGAAATGACTTTTTTATTATGTATTATGTATTATGTGGCCTTAGAATGACACACACATACTCTCTCTGTCTCTGTCTCTCTTCATGTCACGATGTGTGATATTATTATCAACCCAAATTAATCCTCTGCACAGTATAAACATTTTCACGGAAAGTTATGGACCATGGTGTCCTGTGCTGGTCCAGTGCCAGATACATATTTCTCAAATTCCAAGTCTAAGACAGAGAGAAACAGGGACACAATCCAACTTCCATTCCTAAAGAAAGAATAGAACTAATTAACACTAGTTCTTCTATGTATGAGTGTGATACCTATGTGTGGTGACATAGGTGTGTGTAAGCATGAGAACAAGGATTGCCTGTATCTCTATAAATGCTGTACATGCAGACTTTTTTTTTGCTATTCATTATAATGTTTAGAACAGTCCTTTGATAAATAATACGTGCAATCTTTCTTGGTTCTTTCATGGATGAAAAAAGTTCCTTTCTCTGAATTGGAGGCAGACAGCCACTTTGTCCTTTCCCCAAGGACACACTGTCTTCCAACTGACTAACTCCCTTCATTGTCCAAGCTCTTAGATGGGGGCAGCCTCTTGTCTTCCTCCATTTTGCCCTCCAGAAACCTCAACAAGGGTATTGTCCCCAAATGGGCAGCTTTGTGGTTTGTTTCAATAAGTCAAGCACTCCTGGACCCCTAAGAAAGGCATTAAAGGGGATTTAAAGTTTTTATAGACATATAGGATTAGGTGAACCTCAGTTCAATGTCAGAGCCTTTCTTCTTCTTCTTCTTCTTTTTGAAACAGTTCAGTCTCAATCAAATAGCTGTGGATTTGTTTCTAACAATTCCCTTCTTATCGTCTAGAGTGTTGTCATTTTCAATCATCCGGATTTGATTATGAATGTAGGAGTAAATGCTGGTATGTTGTGCGGTGGTGTTATTAAGCATAATGATTTCCACATGGCAATAACATTTAAGATAGTTTAATATTACTAGCTTAAGAGTCAAGGGGAAAAAAAAAAACCTGGGTCCAAATTCCTGCTCAGTTCAAGTGTCAGCCAATAGTACATTATTTTCATATTTTTTTTCTTGTGTTAAAATGGGAAGATGTTTCAACTCTATTGGAGAGACAGTGGGAATAAAAGGGATTTAAAGTACTTTGCATAAAGAAATGCCAATTCTGAAGATTTTGGTTAGGATTCAAAATGTTGGTCTAACGATACTCCGAAGGCTAGGCTGCCTTATCATTTGAATGGTGGGGAATGTTTTTACAAAATAAACTAAAACTTAGAATAGGAAACAAAAATAGCCCAATCGGCTTATTTCTGAATAAAGGTAAAGGATTTCCCTCTGATTTCTGTGACATGTAGCATTTCAAGTTTCTAAAATATGTAAAATAACAACAATGCTATTATAAAACAAAATCATACCTATGTGAACCATCTAAATAGATCTTATATTTTTCTTTTAGGTATTCTGGAAATAACTGCAGTGGACATTGGGATTGTTGCTATCAAAGGCTGTTTTTCGGGCAGATACCTGGCCATGAACAAAAGAGGCCGACTTTATGCTTCAGTAAGTACTATTTAAAACAGAGGCATCTTAACTATGGCAAGCCAGCTGAAGCATCCTCCACTAGAGTGCCCATCTTTTTCAATGGGGATTTAAACTCCATTGTAATCAAAAGGGCAGAAATACTGGGTGCCTATGGAGGAACATTTGTAAAGAACAAAAATATGTGCTTTGGTTTTATTTGGGGGATTAAGCAGAATCCCTTAGTTGAAACATGATTGCAAGCATGAGGCACACTCATTCACTTTTCATGCGTGCAGCAGGTTAGGAATTCAAATAAACCTCCTACTTACGCATTAAAAACAAAACATTTATGTTTGTGGACCTCTGGTTTAGGGACCGTAAACAACTGATTTTGGGTAAGGAGATCAGTAAGGAACTGTAGAACTGATGAAGTGACAAGGATGCTTTTCAAAAAAAAAAAAAAGAGGAGAGGAAACTCTGCATAGGAGTCCCATTTGCAAAAAAGTTTTTAGAACACATAAAGCTGGGATCTAAAGGCAGAGATGTGGATCCAAAGGCATTTATAGGTTGAATGAATGTGTCAATCATTCTGCAAATCCCTGGGTTTCAAAGATATTGCGGTGAAAGCCCATTGGAACAAACTGGGAATCTACTCTTTAATATTTCATAATAGGATTAATATAGCATATTATTTCACTGGGCCAGTGGTAGGATTCAAATATGTGAACAACCAGTTCTCTGTGTGGATGCCACTTCCGGAAGTCCATTCTGGGCCTGGGCAACAAAAAATTAGCTACTGGTTCTGCCAAAGTGGTGTGAACTGGCTGAATCCCACCACTGAACTGAGCCTTCATACAAGTGGAAGAGGAGCATTTTTTTGTCATAAACCTTGCACAATTTGTGCCTTGGATATTCATTTGTTTTCTCTTTTCCTCCCTATCTTAAAAAAACATAGGAACAATAGTATCAGTTAAGGTGACTGAGAGAACATAGGAACAATAGCATCAGTTAAGGTGACTGAGAGAAATTAGTATTTATTTATTTATTTACTATGTAGACTTATATTCTGCCTTGCTTAGCAGAGCACTAGAATATATTTATCCTTCCACTTGACACTGGAACCAGATAGTTTTCCTTTCCAGGTGAGATGTTGAAATTGATGGATGAGCGAGTTAAAGCCATCATCAATCAGTTACTGGAGATCAAATTGGAAGTAGTGAAATAATATTTATTTAATATCTATTTAAATACGGTTACCCCCAAATCCACACAATCTTAACAGAAAATAGCTCTTAGAACCATGTTGTGAATAAGTCACAGGAGCTCTCTAAATAGTTAATAAGAAATTTAAAAAATCCATTCTTTTTTTTAAAAAGTGGAAATTAAGAGTCACCACTTCTATAAAGAAAATAAAGAATCCTATTCTATAAAGAATTCTATTTAAGCATTAAAAGCTGTAGAAAGTGAGGCATATGTCCTTGGCTGAGATATTCAGGAGCCATTGCCAGATAAAAATGTTAAAGCATTTTTTAAGCTCAGAAGAATGAGATAGCACTTGGAAGCAACTCATGCAGAAGCCTCCCTAATTCACTTAAGTATAAGGAGGAGAAAGAGGTAAGTACAATCAGACTTTTATGATTCTATTATTACAAGTGGTCCTGGCTTAGTGACTGCCTTGTTTAGTGACTGTTCAAAGTTATAACTATTGGGAAAAACAGCTTTGTGACCAATCCTGGCATTTATGGCCATTGCGCCATCTGTGGTCATGTGATTGCCATTTGGGCACTTTGCAACCAGTATGCATTTATGACTGCTGTCAGAATGGGACAACTTGGTGTGGCCAGCTCGATGTGGCCAGCTTGGCGTGGCCAGCTCGCCAAGTCATCACAGGACAATTCAACGTGGACAATTTGTCACAGTAACAAGTGGGCAGCCAGAGGGAGAACTGGGTGGGCAAGTGGGTGGGTAGAGCCGCAGCAACAGTGGGGGCGTCCCATTTTCCCATACCCCCACGGTCACTGTTGCCATGGGGCATTCATTAGCAGTGGTGGTGTTCAGGCTGTTCAATGGCTGTACTGGTGGGCATGGTGGGAAGACAGCAGAGGCTGGGTGCAACCCATTTGACACATACATCATCACCACTGCTGCCGCAGGCCATTTGTTGGTGGTGGCGGTGGGCAGGGTGAGTGGCAGAGAGATAGCGGAGGCAGATGCATTCCACACCCCCACCACTGTCGCCACTGCATCGAGTTCCCGTTTGGCATGGTAGCACTGACAGTGTGGTATGTGAAAATGGGAAGCCCCCAGCCACTGTTGCTACTCTGCCCATTTGCTCACTCTCCCATCTACCTGGCTCTCCCTTTGTGGGGAGACCCTGGCCACCACCACTCTGCACTGTGCCCACTCACTAACCACTTGGGTCTCCCTCTGGTTGTCCCTGCCAAGTTTTCCCCATGGTGAATTGGCCATATTGAGTTCTCCTAAAACAACTTGGCAGTGGTGATTTGGCAGAGGTGACTTGGTGGTTGTGCCAAGCTGGCCACTCTGAGCTGGACGCACTAAGTTGTCCTAGATCTGACTGTTGCAGCCTCCTGCAGTCACATGTTTGCCATTTGCAAGCTTCACAACTGGCTTCCAACAGACAGCATTAAGGGATAACATGCAAGAGAAATTGCAAGTCACAATCATATGATGTCTTGCTTAAGGCATCATATTAAACAAATTGTGGTGATTTGTTTAATGGCAGAAGTAGGTGTGCTGTCATAAGTCTGGTACAGTCATGTGATTTTCTGCTTAGCAACCACAATGCTTAGTGATCGAATTGTCAATTCCAATTGTGGCTGGTAAGTGTAGACTATTTATATATCTCAATCTCAAAGTTTTAGCCTTCCTGTGGAGTTAAATTTTCTGGTCTGGTCTGCTTAGTAGGACTGACAAAATTTCTGGTAAAGAAATATCTTACGTGACACCCAAATGATGCTCACTGAGCATTGGAATCAGGGAAGGGGGAAGGCTAGGTGTCAATTCCTGTCACTCTGTATAATTTATAGTTTTCCAGCTTTTGTGACAAAAGAAGTCTGTGCTAAAGTTTTATTTAGGAGCAATGAAGTGTTCCAGTCCCAGGAGGAAATCATGATTTATTTTCATACACAGGAGTAATTTGTGAAATTACAGGGAATGGTCTCACAAACCTAGCATTCCGTTACTTAGAGGATTGTATGGAGGGGAGGAATCTGTGAGAAAACCAGATGCTTTGCCCAACAGCCATGGAGGGAGCTGTTGGGTGGTGATGATCAGCAGAATGTTTCTGGAGGCCTTGACTTGATCCTTAAGACATGGAGTGGTTTGAAGTCCTGGGAAAGAATGAATGGCCTATGGAATGGAAAGGGTTGAGAAGTGTTTGATAGTTAATATGGACGATAGCTGTATCACAAATACAGCTGTATAAGTGGCTTCAATCAGCAACATTTGAGTGGAAGCACGAACTGAACTATAATAAGCAAATTCAGCCATAGATAAAAGTCAAGCCAGTTGTCTCAGTGATGTATACAACAACCACAAAGATATTGTTTTAATGTGGTATTTGTTATTTTCATTTTACCACTGTGGAGGATAGTTTCAATTCTGATATAGTTGAAATAAAAAAGTATGGTTGAATCTAAGACTTTTTCAGAAGTAAGATTATTCCTATGGTTTCAGAAAACCTGAAGACATCTAAGGAATGGAGAATGGACACAACATGGAATAAAATAAGCTGTTTAGAGAAGTGATCAAATACCACCAAAATAGCATCAAACCCATGGTAGATAAATTATAAAATCTATGTCTATGGAGATTCTCAATCATCCAGGTCATGGTTGTCCCAAACGTGTTTTTTCAAGAGGCAACTGGACTTTCTTGCTTTTCTCTGAAGATGTTTCGCTTCTCAGCCAAGAAGCTTCTTCAGCTCTGACTGGATGGTGGGGAATGGAAGGACTTATATTCCTTGCAGACAGCTGGTCATTTGTATTCTTTTAGAGAGTCATTGAGGCCACTTGGAGGTTTATCTGGGTCCTCGGGGTCACCTGATTAGTGCAAATGGGTGAGGTGCCTTCTTATAACTGCTGAAAGGACTATATTGTAGGCTGGAGAGTATCCTCCCCCGCTGGTGAGAGAGGGCTGTTCAATTTTGATATAGATGGCCTCTTTGACCCCTCTTTCAAACCAGTGGTCCTCTGTCCAAAATGTTTATATTGCTGTCTTCAAAAGAATCGCCTTTGTCTTTTAAATGTGAATGGACTGCTGAATCTTGTCCGGATGGGTTTGTTCTCCTATGTTCTCCTATAACAGTGATGGCGAACCTTTTAGAGACCAAGTGCCCAAACTGCAACCCAAAATCCACTTATATATTGCCAGGTGCTGGGTGGGCATGGCCCGCTGGGTGGGTGTGGCCCACTGGATGGGTGTGTCTACGGTGGTCATGGCAGATGGGTGGGTGTGGCCAGGGTGGGCGTGGCCAACTCGATGTGGAGAGAGATGCCTGGGGGGAGGGCCGGGCAGGGTTGGGGGAGATCCAGGGGGTCTCTGGTGGGTGGGGTGGTGGGCAGGAGACTCATCCTGTGGGATGAGGTGAGGCAAGACAAGGCAGGGCGGGGCAGGGGTGCCATTGTCGCAGGGCAAGGCAAGACAGGGGCCGGGGCGGCTGCTGGCTAACACCATTGGCCTCCGCACACAGAGGCCAGCGAGCGCATGGGTGCTGGGATGCATCCGGCTATGTGGGACCTCAGCGAGCTAGCGGGTGGCTGGTTGAAGAGGATGGCTGCCATCTCTGGGGCATGGCGCACGTGCCCACAGAAAGGGCTCTGAGTGCCACCCCTGGTACGCGTGCCATAGGTTCGCCACCACTGTCCTATAAAATCCAAGGAAATGCTTTTCCAGGGTCCTTGAAAAGAGGGAAGCGAAGCAACTATCCATCCAGAACCTACAATTATGGTGTAACAGTTTTCCTATTCCCAAGAAAAATGGAGGAGAGAGATCAGGGCTTCTGCTGAAGGTCATCTGTCTGAGTGTCCATATGTGGTCCTGTTTTTACTGTGTATGGAATTGATAAGTCAAGAAAAGAATTTCCATTTTCCCCCAATAGTTTTGGAAAACAAGCCAAATCTATGGCAAACATTGGCAAAGAACTAAACAGAATGGTTTTTATTTTACCTGGATTCATCTTAATTCCTTCCAAAAAAATAATAGCCCAAACAGTCCAGTAATGATAAATCAAAGAAACAATTAAATAGCTTAGTATAGGGTCTCTAACAAAAAAAATATTGAAGAACAGCTTGAACTTGATCAACATAGAGAGTGATCCTGCAAGTAAAATCAACAAACACCCCAGATACATACTGTAACTAGAAAAAAATCATGAAAAAATATTTGATAAGTTGCATGAAGACCAATAGAGTAGTATCCAACTAAGAAAAGCATTACTATTCAAACATCCAATAATAAGAATCTAAGGCAGTTAAATATTCTTTTATGCAAATCACATTCTGAGTTCCCCAAGATCCAGTCTGGTAATAATTAATGTCTTTTGCAGTCATTCCAAGAGTTTGGAAATTGAGGCTGGGGGGGGAGGAATAGTGATCGACAAAGGTTACAAAGTTTGGAAACTTGTAATCATAGATTACAGGCAGGGAGCTAGCATTCTTAACAAGAAAAGAACATTTGTGAGGAAGGAGAAGTGGATTAAACCCTTCTATAAATTCTCATCAATGTGTACTTTTACATAGATCAATTCTGGACAATTGGGACATCACAGAAAATGTGTGCTCCAGGAAGATAGTTGGAAGTGCAGTCACAACATTGACCTGGCACAGAGTTTTGTATGCTTTCTCCTTTCCACACTCATCAGCATCTGCATGTTTGTCAAGCAAGCAAGAAAGAAGCCTCTAATGTGGGATGGTCAGCCATGGGGAAGTTGAAGGTTGTGAGTCATGCATGCCAATGAATCAAAACCAATCTTTTCCCCATTTCAGTGAATGTGTGGATTTGGTGTATGAAGCCATTCAATTCCTGAGCCTATTGAAAAAGGTACTAGATTTCTCTGTCCAGTTGTGTCTGACTTTAGAGCACAGTGCTCATCTCCATTTCTTGGCCGAAGAAGCCAGCAGTGTCCAAAGAAGCTTCTGTAGTCATGTGGCCAGCATGACTATATGCCAAAGCATATGGAAAATGTAATAGGGATGCTAAACAAAATCAGAGAGACTCCTGATGATCCCTACTGTGAGAGTGAGGGAAGGCTGATCTTGCTATCAGACATCTTTTTGACACAGTACGTGCACCCCCCCCCACATCAATAGGCATGACATATGCAGATACAGAGGCACAGATATAAAAGTCTTCCTGTTAGTACGAAAAAAGCATCCCCTTCACTTAAACAGAAGAGACTCTGGTGGTGCAGTGGTTAACTCGGTCCATAGCCTGGAGTTAGATTGTTGTGAGCAATGGCCACTTTAATTATTTTGTGCTGAGAGGCCTTACTCTTTCACAAGTTCATTTGGAAGAGAGGGTTACAGCTTTGCCCGCATAAAACCTACCCTGAAAATAAACCCTAGCTTGATTTTTGTGGGTGGGCCTAATATAAGCCTTTCCCCCCCAAGTAAGCCCTAGTTTTGGGACGAGACACTCACCTAAAAATCAAGTTAGGGTGGGGTGGGTTTGTGGAGCTGCCCCACATGCCCTGCACCCACTTACCTTGCAGCTAGGGCTCTCCTTGCCGGCCCACTTCTTCTGTGGCATCCCCAGTCCTGCATTTTGCAGTCAGGCCTTTCCGGAAGGCTTTTGCAGCCAAGAACCAAGTTGTGGATTCAATCCATAGCTTGGTTCTGCAAGGCTGAATCCATAGCTCAGTTCTTGGCTACAGAGGCCTTTGACTGCAAAATGCAGGCTGGCAAATGAAGCTGCTCCTTTGGCCACGGAAGTGGGCCGGCTGGGTGGGGCTATCCGTGCCAGAGGTGAGTGGAAAAGATACACAAACACACCTAATATAAGACCTGGTCCCTCTTTTGGAGGCAAGAAATAAAAATAAAAAATAAGACCCGGTCTGATTTTCGGGGAAACACGGTAGTAGTATTAAACTAGATAACTTTCCTACTGCTATGAATAGTCGGAACCATGAATCAAAACACTCAGCTGTCTGAGGAGAGGAATTTAGATTCTCCTCATTGTTAGCTAAATTAAAATTGTTGATAGTAGCTGTACTGAGAATGGAGAACTGGGAAAAAAAGAGAACTGGGAGTATTAGCATATGGTAGAAGAAAAGACCTCAGGAAGCATAAGTGAAGAAGGTCACCATGTCTAATTCCAGATCAGTAAAAGCTCTCTGATAACTGAATTACACAAAGCTCTCCATTCCAGATCAGTATTAGCCCATTCAGTGAGATGTCCAAAATAAGTCCAGCATAAATTGTGGCAATGATGATGATATTATATGTTCAGTCGAGTCTAACTCTTGGTGATTTAATGGACCAGGTCTGTCCACATGTTCTGATCTTGCACTATTTCTTTGATTTTTTTCTATGCTCTGGTGATGTCAGCTTTGATTATGTCCATAGCATTTAGACTTACATATTGCCTCATAGTGTTCTTTGACAGACTGGTTTTCTTTTACTGGTTAATTCTTGGTTAACTCTTCCAAACATAATTGCTTTCTCCAGTGAATTCCCCCTTGTGATAGGGCCAAAGTAAGTGAGACTTACTTTCATGATTTTTGCCTTCTAGTGATATGTCTGGTGTTATGTGCTCCAGTACTTGCCTGTTAGTCACCTTTGCTGTCCAAGGAATATGCAGGAAGCTTCTCCTGTACCATAGCTCAAAATAGTCAACCTTCTTCCTGCCTTGCTTTTTTAAGCTCCAACTTTCACAACCATAGGGAACACAATAGAGTGGACTAACCTACATTTGGTTCCTAACCTGATGGCCTTGCCTTTCCATCTTTGGCTCATGTTCATCATTGCTGAATGACCTAATGCAATCTGATGTTTTATTTCTGTGTTGCAGTTACCTCTTTAAGCTATCTGTGATCTTAAACAGTGAATTTTCCCACACATTTTATCTCTTCACTGTCAATTTCTATTTCCTTGTAGTGGCCATCAACTTGGTCTTTTTGATATTCAGGAAGAGGCCAAAATTCTCACTTTCTTCCTTGGTTTTCTTTATCAGATGTTCCAGGCTTTTTTGGTTTGGATGTATCATCAGCATATTGAAGATTGTTGATGTTTTTTCAATCTTTACCCCAATTTGATTCTTCAAAATCTAGCTTTCTCATGATCATTTTGGCACACAGATTAAATAAAAAAGAGAGGATGCAATCTTGTCACACTCTACCCTAAACCAATTGGTATCTCCATGTGGTGTTTGCACAGTGGCTTTCTGATTTGTGTACACCAACTTGACCAGATGTGTTGGTACCCCCAGGTCTTGTAGGGCTCTCCTTAGCTTCTCATGATTAACACAATCGCTTTCTCGTAGTTGATGAAGCACATGTAAATAATGTTCACAAGATGTTTCCATGATCCAGTGCAGCTTTGCAATATGGTTGCAGGTGCCATGACCTCTTCGAAAGCTAGTTTGGACATCTGGTAATTCTCTTTAATTTCAATGCTGGACATTGTTGTACAATTTTAAGCAGAACCTTGCTGATATGAGGGATAAGAGCAATTGTGCAATAATTGGATCTTTAGAGTCACCCTTTTTCGGCAGTGGAATTAACACTAAGCGTTTCCAATCCTATGACCATGTGTTTTGATTTCACAGATTTTCTGGCATAGGTCCCTGATGACTCTGGGTGATACAGATTTTAATAATTCTGCATGGATAATGGGGGTAATAAAAAGTAATATATTGTGGTGATTAAAAAAAGGACAAGTCCCAAAAAACCCAGTAGCTGCACAAACTCACTTTGTAACTTTGCTGCTTCTAAGTCCAATCTACCTTGCAGGCATAATGGGAAGAGGCAGCACTTGACCTCTTGAAGGAAAGTCAGGGTATAAATCTAATAGATAGATAGATAGATAGATAGATAGATAGATAGATAGATAGATAGATAGATAGATAGATAGATAAGCAAGCCACCCAGAGTCAGCTTATAGGGGAAATGGGTGGCATAAAAATAAATATTATAATAATAATAATAATAATAATAATAATAATAAAATTGTTTATGATGTATCATGGCAACCATTGTTTTAACAGGGAGGCCTTGGCATATATATTGAAAGTCCTAAAACAATATATTTGGGGGAGATTACAACACCAGTTTGACGTCTACTTAGCACAATTAAAAAACTGTTGGGGAAATATGACAGGGGGTACATCAACACATTTTTAGTTAATCTGAAATATCCAGTGTAGAAATACATTGCTTAAATCTCAGAGAAGATTAGACTCTTGCTTGGAATCCTCATAGATCCCATCTTCCTGATATCATACCACATCACATCACAAACAGTAAAATAAATAATAAATGACCATAGGGGAAATTATGTTATCTGCTTGTCTAAACGTGGTCTGTGTTAGTAGTCTACTTATGCAGTACACTTTCAAGCATGAGATTTGCAGCCTTGATTTTACAGGCAAATTTACTCCATCTGCTGGGCTGATTGAGAATTCCCTACAACTTTTTTTTTAAAAAAATACATCATTCCAGAATAGTAGCAATTATATTTAGAAATGTAGATAATTTAGAACTGCAAAATAATGAAATATGTGGGGACTGGAAAGTAAATGAAGAAATGCATCTATGAGAAATTGGCATAAAGAGAGGTTCATAGATAGCTCGCATTTAGATTTTAAGTACTTAACTACCATCATTGGTTTTAAGGGAATGGAAGCAAAGCTAACAGTGTGTTAGTTTGTTTACACTATCCAATACTTTGTTAGTTTATTTACATATATTCAATATTAGAACTTTATTTTACTTTTGCTAAGTAATGCAATGTTTTACTTCATCTCTGAAATGAAGGCTGGAAATTAGAATACATGGAATTTCCAACAAATCTCCAAGATACCAGTTTAAAGAAAAGTAAACTAAGCTATCAGCAATATAGGAAAAAATATTGTCACAATATATAACTAGGGATTACCCAATCAGTTTTTTAAAAAAATACTTTATTTAGGAGATGTGTAAAGGGCCCACTAATTTTTCTTGCCAATAAAATCACCTGTTTCAACAAATTGTAGTAATAGAATATGTAATTAATTTCTGAAAATATGGTTACGGGCCATTTCTATCACAGTTATAGATTGTCCTAGGAAAAGAGGATGATCTGGAGCCCTTTCAATCATGGTTCAGGCCTAGGTATGAGACAAAGAGAGTATTAGTTGCTCTAAGGGATGGCTATTGGTGAGAGATGGATGGGAGTTGTGTACTGCTCTGGTCTTACCAGCCCACTCAGCAGCCTTCAGTACCACTGACCACCATACCCTTCTGGACTTCCTGCAAGTATTCAGTACTGGGGGCACTATTTTGCAAATGTTCTATTACTTCCTTAATAGTGGTTTGATTGATGCTGATGGTAGAGACTGAGCCAGTGGCCTCTCCTTTGCCTCATGGATTAGTTTTTTCTTCCGTAAGAACTACTTACTGGACAGAACAACTGTCTGAAGCCACTAGGAGAGGTCACTAATCAGTTTGGGGTGCGGTATCATTTATTATGCTACCCTGGGGCAAGACTGAAGATGCTGGTGATATCTTGTCCCAGTGCCCGGATCTGGATGGGACAAAACAGGCTAAATTTGAACTAAATTTGACTGAGTTGCTGTTTATATATTGTGGCTCTCTGTCAACCTCTAGTGTTGTTTCTAGATAAGGAAGCACTGCTTCCGAAGGAGCAAGGCAATGACTTAGGGTTCTTTCTGGATTCATGGCCACTGCTGATTAGGCAGGAGGAGGCCAGGGGCCTTGGCTAATGGCAATTGGTTTACTTGTTGCAATGCAACCTGAAGTGGGAGCTGCATTTCCCTGAAGTGCAACAGTGAAGAGGGATCTACAATAATGCATGCCCTGTTCACCATCCACTTTAGATTACTGTAATGTACTATAGTTGGGGAATGAGACAACTTGCCTTGGCCAACTCACCATGGCCAATTAACAATTAGTTCAAATGCAGTGGCCACCTATTAGGTGGTACACATCACAAAGAATGAATTATACCTGTGTTTTGGGTCCTCCATAAGCTTCCAGTACCCTTTCAGCTGCAGTTCAAAGTGCTGATTTTGACCAATGTGATTTGGCATCAAATTATTTTTAAGACTACATTCTCCAGTTGTAATAGCGCAGCTCATTCAGTTATCCTGGGAGAACCAATTGGTGGGCTCCCACTTCTGTGAAGTAAGCTGGATGTGGGAGAGTTGAAGCATGAAGAGTGTTCCTTTTCATTGGCAGAGCATATTTGCTAGAACAGCCTTCCAGGTGAGATTAGTTCCTTGGTTGGTTGTTTTGGAAGAGGTTGAAAACAGCTCTTCAAAGATATTTTGTGGGCTTAGCAGTTACCATCTGAGCTTCTATCTGTGTTCATTAGGTTTTCCTTATGAGATTGTTTTTTTATAGGTGTTTATATTCTGGAAATTATGCTATGTATATTTGTCTGTTAACCACCAGAGGTCCTAGTAAATCATGGTGGCTTACAAGTCAAATATGGGTTACAGGAGTAAGAGAAATGTAGTGTGCCAGAGTGGTATTCCCTGGTAGCATCAGACAGAGGCTTCTACTTTTCATTCTCTGTTTGGCGGTGCTCATATAATGCTGGGCAAAGTATGATCAATCACAGGATCAATCAAGAATAGATTGTAATAAACTTTTTCGCTTTTATCATCTCACTGTCACTGTCACCATTTCATAGAGAAAGGCAGGAAGGTAAAGGCTGGCATTCTTTGTTTTGTCTGATATATAAGAACAGGAGATGTCATTGGATATCAAATCTCCTTTATAAATAAAGGGAAGTCGCTTTTGTGTTGGACCTAACTGAAAGTTTTCATAAGAACAAATGCAATGAGCTTTGTATCTTGCAGTTGTTAGTGCCACTTTTTGAAAGTGATGGTTTGTGTCCTTGTTTTTCAGGAAACCTACAACGCAGAATGTGAGTTTGTGGAAAGGATTCATGAGTTGGGCTATAATACCTATGCATCCCGCTTGTATCGGACTGTGCCTAATGGCGCTGGCAGCAAACACAAAGCTAGCGCAGAGAGACTCTGGTATGTCTCCATCAATGGGAAAGGACGACCCAGAAGGAGCTTCAAAACCCGTAGGACCCAGAAATCATCTCTCTTTTTGCCTAGGGTGTTGGATAACAAAGACCATGACATGGTCCGACTATTCCATACAAATGCTAAGTACAGAGAAAGCCTATTGAAGCCAATAAATAAGAACCAGAGAAGAAGGAGAGGACACTAGCAAGCATTCTGCAAGTGGGGAAAATATGATGGATCCAAAGATGAAAAAAGCTACTATTCCATGGATATTGTTGGCTAAACCATGTTGACCCAGTAACAAATGATTCCATGTACACACACACGCACACACACACACACACACATATATATTTGCTAATAGATGGTTTAGATGTGTATCCGATTGCTAAGGATAATAAATTAAAGCATGCTTGCATGTACGTTATCATGATGAAATAATGAGTTTGAGTATTCCTTGTCAGTTTCTTAATTTTTTTTTAATGCCGTGGGAGCATTTCAGCCTAGTCCATAATAGGTCTGTCACTTTACTCTAATAAGCTTTTAATTAATTATATTTATGCAAAAGCTGCTTGTGAGAAAACAGTTATTTTAGAGAGAAAAAACCCTTTCTTTTCTCGATCAAGACAGACTAGATGCTCTAGTGAGATATATACCCTTTGTATTTTTTCATTTATTAAAAATAATTACTTTAAAGTATGTTGCCCAGTTAACTTGGGGATACCTTTTAACTATGTAATTTTTAAGTAACTCCACATATTTTATTAATAATTAAAGGTTACATCCTTAGGTGAAAATATTACATGTTCTTTTCTTTCCCAATTATAAACAATTAGAGGAAGATCTGTTTCATTATATATACTTTTTTTTTCTTTTTCATTTCTTTTCTTCATTTTACTGAACAGTAAGGTATCAAATACTATATATTACTCTTTATGCTAATATAGGATGTTAAGTGGAAGAGATTTTTGAAATTGCAAGAAACAGTTGCCAAGATCTTGAGTGCTTTTTAAAAGGATGTTTTGCTTGACCAAAATTTGTTCATAGATTTTCCTTAATTAAGAAAGTATAGAAAACATTTTTTCAAAACATGTTGGCTTCAACAGAACAAGTAAAACAAAATAACTAAACACACTGAGTTAATTCCAGATTTTGTTTCTCCTGATAAGTAGGAGTCAGTTTGGCTATAACTTTCTGGAAATATATGGAAATTATTCTGATGGAAGGAGAAGAGATATTAACACAAATAATCTCTATGGCCCTTTTCATAGGTGGCCTACACATTTTTTCAAATCCTACTTGTAATACATGTGGATATTTTTAATATGGGATTGTATATTGAATGAAAGCAAATGCAACATTAGTTTCTGTGAGTTTTTCTTTTGTATTATTGAACCATTCATTAGAAACAATCTGCTATAGTATCTTTTATGAAAGTTTTCTTTCCTCCATAGCACCATTTAAAGTGTTTTGGGACTTCAGATATCAAGTTATTAGGTTATGATTACTTTCTCAGGAAATTAATTTAATTAATTAATACAAATATTGTTGAAATTCTCTGAATTATCAACATTGGTTAGATTGTTCATGCTGTCTTCATAAAAATTGCTAAAATAATGCATGTAGGTAGTATTACTAAGAAGCAGCTGTGACAATAATTTTCAATAATATCAATGACAAATATTTTGTTTAATTTATAAACTAAGGCTGATAATATACTTAACAGTGTAAAGACCTACCGGTTTTATGGATGCCTCAACTATTCTCCACAGAACTGTTGCAAAAGATTTCTGGCATTAGATGGGAGGGGGGTTAAGAAAAGAGCCCACCCCTAAAGTGAAAAAAAAATGTAGCCTAGCTAACGCCACAAAATACACTGATCATTTCATATAAGGCAGAGATTTTTTTCCATGTATTTTTCATGGGAAGTATGAACCAATGGCAAGAAGCAGGATTGTGACACAGTACCTTCTCAACTAGATCGCTGTCTTCCCCCTCCCCTGTGGTAAAACTTGTTCTCTTGCCAGCAGTAAACTGGCAAGTAAGTAAACAGCAGTAAGATTCAGTTGCCAATCTAGTTGTCTTCTCTACATCTGGATGTATGTGGGAAGAAGGAATTTTGCTGTTTTGCTTCAGGAACTAAAATATCTTTCCCTAGCCCAGGGAACATGGTGCTGATGACATAGCCACATGTATTTGGCATAGAGAAACATCTAGGAAACATAGCTCTTGGTTGGAGATCTGGATCATCTGAATAGTTTGTTTCAATACAGCCTGGAGTACTATCAGATTACCACCATTGAAAAACACAATTCAGTTCAGAAACAACCCTGATAAATTTTCAATTCAATTCAAAATGATAGTGATAAATTTGAGCTACAGTCCATGCTCACTGATCATTGTCCTGAGTTGATGCTAATAATAATTCAGAGTCATAGTGAACTATATAATTATATATAAGACCTAAAAATTTTAAAAAAAACACGTCAAGTTCTTTTAAAAAGGAATCAGTAGGAAGACAGATTCTGTGAGTGAGATGGGCGGTTTTTAAGTCTGGTTAATAAAAACATTTTTAATACTAAGAGATAAATATTTTCTCCCACTATGTTTGGGACAAGCTGCCTTTCTGGAAAGGCCAGAACATATCGTTGTGGTTTGCCTGTGCATGCAAAGCCTAATTCCTGTCACATATGTGCTGAGTTTTTTTCTGTGCCTGGACGAGTAAGGAAATGTGATTTTTTGGCTTAGTTGTAACGTGTGATAATTTAACCATCTATTCATATGAACTGGACCAAACTGGGTAGATAACACCACTAGCTAAATGGCAAATGATTATAGAGCTATGGTGGTGCAGCGGTTAGAATGCAGTATTGCAGCCTAGTTCACTGCCAGGAGTTCAATCCTAATCGGGCTCAAGGTTGACTTAGCTTTCCATCCTTCCAAGGTCGGTAAAATGGGGATCTAGATCAGGGGTGTCAAACTGCCAGCCTGCGAGCTGGATGCGTCACGAGGAAACCGTGCCCCACCCCGATATGTCACGCAATGTCACGTGACGTTGCGAGTTTGACATCTAGATTGTTGGGGGCAATATGATGACTCTGTAAACCACTTAGAGAAGGCTGTAAAGCACTGTGAAGTGGTATATAAGTCTAAGTGCTAAATGCTATTGCTATTATTAATATTTCTAGCATTCCTTCTCTGGGAAACTCCAGCTTCCAATGTTTTCTGCTGTAATTAGATTCCAGTATAGAGTAACTCCTGCCTCAATTTCAGCCTCGATGCTTAACAGCATTCACAGCTCCAATATAATTCCAATGCCGTCTCAAAAGATTGGTATCTGTTGGATCTAATACAGAGTCAAAGACAGAGGCATTAAAGGAAGTTGATTAAACAGTGACCTTTCACTACTCAGTCCATTTGGATCATCTACTAACTTTATCAGAAGGAACTTGAAAACTGAGACTAAAATGTTATACTGATCCTTAAATGAACGTCAGGTTCCCATTGCTACCTGAATTGTCTGATTTCAGAAATAGTATGGTTTCCAAAGAAATAGAGCCACAACAAAACAAAATTAGATTGGATTTAAGAAGGAAGCAATTTTATGCTTTCCACTCCACCCGCTTGTTTCCTCTGTCTTTCTTTTCTCCCCCCCCCACTAGTAAAATCCTTTCTATATAGAAAAAAGTATTGGATTTTTTTTAAAAAATGGGGGGGGGGAGAAAAGCTATTTTAAATAGGCCTTTGAAGATTTCAGTAAAGCTCAAGTTCAAATGTCTCCTGTTTCCTTTTGGAAGATCTGAAGGATTTGGGAAGGTGAACAAGCAAAGCTATAATTAAAGAACAGTTGATGTTAACTATCCCCTCCTGGTAGCATTCTAAAGCTACCTCCAAATATAGATGGGAAAAGAAAACTTCATCCCATTTTAGTTTTGCAATAGTTCAGATGCCTCTACAAGAGAGCAGGAAGAACGCTCTTCAAAAACCTTGAGTGCCTGGATATACAGAAACTATTTTTTCAGAGGTTGACTATTGTTCTATTTTTTTTCCTTTGGGGATTCAAAGAACACACTCCAGAGTAAGTTGTCAGATGACACTATTGCATAATCATTTCAGACATATCACTCTCACAGTTCTCCATTCTGTTCCCTTTCCACTTTCCTCTCAAGTTCTTCCTCCTACTGTCTTTTACCTCCTTCCCTCTCTTATAGGAAAACAGCAAAAAAACCCAACATTTCTACTTAAAAATTTTTTTTTATATACAAAGACACATGTACCACACAAATATAATGATTTCACTAAGGCTACATAAGCATGTTACAAAATGCAGACATCTTCTAACAAGCCTGTCACTTCTAGTTATCATCCCCTGGGTGAAGTTCACTTCAGAATTTATTGACACACAGGCAAAATCTTTCAGAGAAGAAAGCTCAGCATCTTGCAAAATGGCAGCCACCACATCAGAAGCAGAAGGGCTTATACTGAGATGCTTAATATTACCATCTCTAGTTTTCATTAATTCAAAGAAAGTTCCCAGCTTTAAGACTGTGTTGTCAGCATAAAGCTATTATCTCCATACTTTCTGACATCTGAATTAATCACCTTTACCTCAAGATAAAGACTAGGAAGCTTAATATGAATGTTCTGAGAAAGATGATGCAGCTTGGCAGGAAACTCCTCTCTTTGTTTTGTTTTTATTTTGACAGAAAGTGGAATCAAGGAAATAAAGAAAGAGAAAGAACCAAAGAACAACAACAACAAAAAATAGAGAAAAGAAACAGAAAAAAAATCATTTACAGTCTATGTAACTTAAACAAGAATGTTCAAATAAGTTTAGATTAATATGCATACAAAATGATTTTATATATAGCCATTTAAAATTGTTATTAGAACATAGTGCAAATGGGTGTGGAACCTTCTTGGAACTGCTGAAGGTAGTTTACACACAGTCCTTTGAGCAGTTCCAAGAATGTTTCACACCCATTGGCACTACTCAGATGATCCTGAGGGCACAGATAAACCTTCAAGTGGCTTCAACAACTCTCATAGAGAGTGTTAATAACTAGATAACTGCAAGGAATATAAATCCTTCCATTCTCCGCCCTTCAATCAGAACTTCAGAAGCTTCTTGGACAAGAAGTGAAATGTCTTCAAGGAAAAACAAAGAAGTCCAGTTGCCTTTTGAAAAAGCACCTTTAGGGTTTCTGTAGGAAGCATAAAGTATCCTACCAGCTGTTATCCTATATACATTTTGTATATATTACAGAAATATAAGAGTACAAGAAACAAACAAACACACAACAGCAAACAGCTGGAAAGAAAAGTTGATGTTTACATTTTGTTCCATTCTGTGTTGAGTTTTATAATGTTCTATCTATATAAAATAGAACAATATGCCATTAAAATATCATAATTCCTTTTTCTGGTTCTTCTCTTTCCAGTGAGGAAGACAGCAGAGTTTTTTTAAAATAGCAATGAAAACATTTTATTTTATTTTTATTCTTGGGACTAGATAAGAATGGATATGTTTAATGTTACAAGGCTGGAAGAAACATGAAACAAAGTAATCCATAATGCCAACTGTTGGGCATTATTGACAATTATTTCACAGAGATATCCAAAATGAGGAAAAAATTGCTTAAATATTTGCACTGTAGCAGGAATTACTTGTGGCCATTTGTTGGATTAAACCATTGTTCCTATATTTTAAAAGCAAAGTAGCTAGCTAAAAAGCAAGGCAGTTCTTTAAATGATAATACTTCAAATTCAGCATACATAAATCAGAAACTGGACAAACGTACATTTCCATAATGAGGTTGATCCTGAATTAGGTGATAGAACATGGGAAAAGGAATCAGCTATATTCATTTTCCAGAAATATGTTCAACAACATAATCATAAGATTGTAATATTCAACTGAGATGCTGAAGGCATAGTGATAAAGTACTCAGATTTGTATCTGAGTTATTTGTCTATGTTAACAATTCAGATATATATTCCAAAAGATAAACATTAAAATATTGTATAGCCCATACAAATTCCCAAGTTTCACATTCAGTCTGTGAATACCTCTGTTCAGGAGAAGGAAATGAATGGCTGGCATACTTAATAAGCTTCTTTGATCCATCTTCTTCAATCTGTAACAAAATGGCATCAAGTCCAACAGGACTGGCATTAAACACAACAAATGTTGGTACCTTTATATTATAATAAGCCAGATTTACATTTCTTAATTAATGTAATTAATCTATGTGTCTTTTAAATGCATCATTTTAAAGGCAATTACTGCAAATTTGACTAAGCAATTCCTTTTTTTTTTTTTTGGGGATTAATAAGCACAGTGGCTTTGAAATATCTGTGTAACTAGCAATAGCAATAGCACTTAGACTTATTGTATAAACCACTTCACAGTGCTTTACAGCCCTCTCTAAGTGGTTTACAGAGTCAGCATATTTTCCCCAACAATCAGGGTCCTCATTTTACCTACCTCAGAAGGATGGAAGGCTGAGTCACCCTTGAGCCCGTGAGAATCGAACTGCTGGCAGTCAGCAAAATCAGTCTGCAATATTGTGTTCTAACCATTGCGCCACCATGACTCTTTAAGAACACATTTACACTTCTGGTTCTGTGCAGCAGTGTAGCAGTCGAGGGGTTCAGGGCTCTGTGCCCTTCAGCTGAGTTTCTTCCTGTTAGGAGACCCTAAATGGGCCAGAAGCCACCCCAAAGAGGTGGCAAAGAAGGAAGGAAGTCCCAGGGACCACGGAGAGATGGTGGTCAACCTGATTGGTCTAGGAGAAGCCTTCCAGAAACCAACAGGAGAAAGGCTAGCCTAACTTCAGAGTCTAGCCCAAGCTGCAAGCAACCAAAGTCAAAAGCACTATTTTAAGCTGATTGTAAACAGCGCATTTGAATCTGGGTAAGAACATCAATTTTCTCTATCCTACTTATCAACTTTCCTGAAGAAAAAAAATTCCCAAGAAGCAAAAAACCTCCGAAAGTGAAGGAGGGGGATTTTTGCCCCACCCTTTTACTAACGGAAGTAGCGAATTAAACCTTTTATGGAGGACCAAAACATATTGAAATGAAATGACTACAAAACCTAAATTTGGATAAGTTTGAAATTACTAAATGGTTAAGATTCCCATTTTAAAGGCAATTTGTTCATTTTGAAAATTTGAAAAATAAACCGGTGCTGACATCTAGTGGTGGATGAAGACTATGACAGCTATGGCTTTCATGCAAGACTTGGCAAAATCTGGAAAAAACTAATTTCTACTTGTGACCTTCAAAGCTCTAACAATAGAGAACAGCTGTGACAAAAAAGAAAATCTGGGCTGCAGACAAAGTGAGACTTATAAACTTTAGGGAGCAAAAAAAAACTTTTTTTGAACTTTCTGGATTACAAGTATCTACTTAACTCTGACCCCAAAGCTACTTGTAGAGAAAAGAAAATTTGGATTCTTGGTCATCATGGAAAATCTGAGATTTATAGAAAGAACTTATCAAGAAAAAATAAATACTTTTCAAGAGGAGACATATGATATGTTGCAACTAATTCAAATAACAATGATTTCAAACCACAAAGAAATCCAAAATAACTTTGAAAATATAAACCAATTCATCTCCAATTTAACTTTACAACAACAACAAAAAATACCTAGGAAACAACAACAGAGTAGGAACAGATAAAACAGACAACTGAATACAAATTTGAGGATAGAGACTTAAAGATGGAACCTAACGAAACAAAGAAGTATGATTTAACCCAAGTGGAAAAAAATTTACAAGAAATATTGGATTTGGAAAGACAACTTATACTTTAATACCACAAAACAAATCTGAGAATAAGAAAAAAGATTGGACAAAATGGACTGTAGAGATGCCAGGAAAAACACTAGAACTGAAGAGACAAAAAATGATAAGAGAAGCAGAGAGAAAAAGAAAGAAAATGATTTTCAACAAAAATGAATGGGCAACTGCCTCTTACAAAGATATTGTATTTGACTTACCTTTTATATCTACAGTAACACCTACAAGAATATGGAAAGATTCTTTGATTCAGCAGAACATATTGATTAAGAAAGACACTGGGCAAAAGAAAAAGGCTAAAGTGAAAATTAAGAAAATAGATGATGGGATCTATCAGAGAGAATATTTAAAAAAAAAACACCTGTTCGAATATGGTTAAAGAAATAGAAAGATTTTGGATATGAATTTTATTTTAAAAGGGAAGAGCCCCTCAAGTAACATAGTACTTTCTTTTTCTTCTTTCTTTTTGTTTTATTTCATGATATGAGTAATATAAAAGAGTTGGAATGGCTTATATAAAGGAAATATTTTAGATATTTAAAGACGATTGATTTTAAGAAAATTACAATGGATTAAAATGTTTTGAATAAGAGTTAAAAGACTAGAGGACTAGGTTTATTAAATGGAATATTTAAAGACTAAATATATTTTAATTATGGTAAAAAAGAATGAATGTTTTTGGAAATAAATATGTATTAGCTTATAGGAAATAGAAATTTTAAGTAGCATACTATCGTTCTATTTCTCTTTATTCTTATTCTTTTTTCTTTTTTTAGTCTTATTTATTCCTTAAGAAAGGTAAAAGTATTGGGTTGGCTTACATGTGAAAAAATAGACTTAAATATTCAAATGTAATTAACTTTGAGAAAAGCATGTTTTGAACATTGTGGGAAAAACAAATGTAAACAAGAACTGTAAACAGGACCTATGATGAGACAACCAGAATGACTAGATAGAAGAGAAATATTATATTGATATGATTATTATCTGTAGAAATATTAGGAAAATTTTTATACTCAATCATCATTCAGTAAAATAACAAGAATTGTATTAACTTAAGGTTAGTAAGAGAGAACATTATGAGAAAAAGAAGAAATCAAGTAAAATTATTATGTGGATTATAGATTATAGAAATCAATTGTTAGTGAATGTTTTTTAAATGTAAACCCAGACAACACACTGTTTGCCAAATATTAAGGTGATTATGTTAAAAAATTAATAAAACATTTTTTTTTAAGAAAGAACACATTTCACAATGTAGTTGCAGGCAGCTAGAATAGAACATAGAAAATCCAGATTTTCAAGAGTTGTGACCTGTATTAAGGTGTGTTATAAAAGTTGTTAAACTGTAAGATTCTAGTACTAACTCTATTTGCCAAAACACTCTGTAGGATATAAGAGGTCTAAGCATTATGTACGTATGTGGCCTTGAGTTGACAACAAATAAAGTCAGGATAAATCTAATAAATAAATAAATTTAATCTAGTAAATATCTATGCATCTTACATAAGATGCTGTTTTTCATACAAGATGGTGCTCTTACACCACACCTTTTTACTGCTCTTAGGTTGCTATAAAGATAGATTTAATCAGAATATTGTTTTGATACAAATAACCTGGCAGAAACTCAACTTGTACTTTCATTTATTACTTCTACATTGCTATCCCACTACGTACATTTTCTTTAACTCAGCATTCATAGCTTCTGCTGTGGTATATGGTATACATTACAGCTTCTGTGCAACAGGCACAATGCCCACATCTATTGTAACTTTGTGAGAATATTCAGAAATTTGCCGGTCTTCCAGTCTTGCCTCATAGTGACGCGGCAGAGGGATTGCAGCTGGTTTCGCCCTGCCAGGGGAACCTAATTTGGGTCTAAAGTCACTCTGGAGAGGCGATGAAGAAGGAGAGGCCCCACACTGATCGTGGAATGATGGCAGTTGATCCACTCAATCTGGGGGAAGCCTTCCAACCCAACAGGAGAAAGGCTAGCCACACCTCGCTGACTAATCCAAGCTACAGGTAGCCGAAGTCCAAAAGGACTAACTATAACAATGGTGAACAGCGTGGTTGGAAATGGGTGAGAATATCAATTTTTCCCCCTATTTTGTAATTGATTTCCTGGAAAAGATCCCCAAGAAACAAAAAGTCCTCTGAAAGTGAGAAGGGAGGGGACTACACCTCCACCCTTCCACAGATGGAAGCAGCGAATTAATGTTTATGGGGGACTGAAATATATTGAAATGAAGTTAATAATACTACAACCTGGATAAATCTGAATATTATGAAAACTGTTAAGATTTCACATCTGAAAAAGTATTGATGAAATGAAAAAAAAATACTTCGTTTTAAAAGTTGAAAAATGAATAGACACTGACACCTAGTGGGGGATCAGAGCATAACTATAACTGCATTGACTCAGAAATTGGCAAGATGCCAGAAATAGAAAAAAACCTATTCCTTTGAATCCCAGTGATTTTCAACTAAATAAAGAACAGCTGGGAACAGAGGAAAGAAAACACAAGGGCCATCTACTACAGAGTGAGAACAACATTTGTTTTAAAAACTGTTGACCTTCTGGGACTCACTGAGCTGTGATTTCTAAGCCCAATAATTGTTTGCAGAGAAAGAAAAACCTTGACTCTTGGCTAATCTTCTAGGGGGGGATTTACTGAAAAGCTTTTAGGTGGCTAAACATTCTGGATTGCAATTTTGGCTTGTTGATAATTCTAAGACCCCTCAACAGAAGAACTATTATAAAACACTACTTTCAATGATGCCTTGACAATTGGAATCACATTGGACTATAAAAGCCATATATAAAGATAAGAACCATATAAGATTTTTTTTTTATTTTAAGATTGGCTGGTTTGATAAGGCTAATCACAGAGACTATGTTATCAGTGAAAGACTGTCTGGAGGGGGGAGACAAAATGGATGTTGCATACCTACCTAAAAGTGACAGGAAACCACACCTAATATTCCCTTCTGAAGGCCCTAGCCTGAAATAACAGTGATCTGCAGGAGCGATACTCCAAGACAAGGCAAATACTTTCCAGGAGGAAATGTATGCAATGCTGCAACAGATTCAAATGACAATGATTTTAAACCATGATGAGAATAAAAACAATTTTGATGACATAAATGAGCATATTCTCAACCTAAATTTACAATTTAAAAACTCTCAGAAAATGACTATAAAGAATGTACAAAGAAATCAGATAGTAGAATGCAAACCAGAAGAAAGTAACTTAAATAAGGAAGCTACAAATGAAGAGAACTACAACTTAATACAAATAGAAGAAAATCTACAAAATTTTGCCACAATGAAAATGGAAAAGATATTTTATCTTTCAGGACTTCAAAACAAATTCGAGGATAAGAAAGAAGATATAACAAAATGGATTATAGAGCTGACAGGAGAATTATTAGAGTCTGGGAGACAAAAAGCATACATCCTACTCAACTTGTTTCTCTTACTCCCAACAACACCTACAAAAATGCAGGAGTCCTCTGGCAAGTGGAACATACTGATTTGGAAAGCTACTTGGCAAAAGAAGGAGGCTAGAGCTAGATTCAAGAGATTTGATTTGATCTACCAGATGGAGTACTATATGATTAAACACTTGTTTGAATATGGTTAAAAGAACAGATAAATTTTGGATGTGAAGCAACTCTATAGTAAGAGGGATAAAATATATAAGTAGTATAGTATTTTTTAAAATACATGAAATGTAAAAATACTGGGATGATGTAGGTGAATGAAAAGTTTGGATACTTAAAGGTAACTAATTTGGAGAAAATTATAACTACCAGAAAATATGTTATATGTGGATGTTATAAGATATATAAGTAGTATAGAATTTTTTATAATATATGAAATGTGAAAATATTGGGATGGTGTATGTGAATGAAAAGTTTGGATACTTAAAGGTAATCAATTTTGAGAAAATTATGACTGATAAGAATAGTTTGAATACTGACTTCCGGGTGGCTCCGCTGGCGTCGCTAGCCTCCTCGGAGGCTCCATTCTTCTGGGTTTGTTAAGCCGCATAAACAGTGAACACCAGCTGTTTTTTTGCGGTGAAAAATCCCCCCTTCGGGCAAAGAAGGGATGAAGAGCATCAGGCTAAGGTTGAGTTCCTCTGAAATCCCCCTGGTAAAGTTATCAGGGGGGAAGAGTGAGAACTCCCTAGGAAGAAGCTTGAAGAAGCTCCTACCCAGAGACGTTCCTGTCTGCAGACAGGCTCAGACGCCGCGACCTTCTCCTGCTCGAGAAAAACTTTTTAAAGAGATCTACAAGCAGGTGGAGTGAATACAGGAGTTTTGTATTGCAAGTATTTTCTTTTATATTTTACTTCTGACTACGTATTGCTACAATCAACATAATGTATCCAAGATGGCGATCGCTTTCACTGTAAAGAGAAAGTTACCGGAAAGTGAAAGTAATTTTTGAATTTTTTTTAAGCGTTTAGAGCGCTTAGAGCGATCGCTAAGAGTTGGTCTAGATTTATATATTAGAATCTTATTAATTGTAACTAAAGAAGATAAGAGGAGGAGACATTTTGGCAATATATTTTTAAAGAACTTTTAAAGAAATATTTTTTTTCTTTTATATATAACTCTGGATTGAACAAAATGACCACTAGACAAGCTAAGTTAGCTTCCTCAAAGGTGGTACCCTCTCCAGCTCAGCCATATAAAGTAGTAGCTAGTTCTCTTGCTCCCCCACCTTCTTCAACACCTGTAGATTCTCAAACCCCTTTGCCTGTACAGGCTCCTTCAGAAATGCTTACTGTGAAGGATATACAGGCTGCATTGTCAAATTTGACTGAGGATTTGGAGAGAAGATTTGAAAAAAGGTTTGAAAAAATGGAGAAAAAGCTGGAGGGTAAGATTGAGGATTTGGAGAACAAGATTGAGAATCAAGGCAAAGGTGTATCTGAGGAACTGGAAAAAATTAAGGCAACAATCCAGACCCGCAATGTTGAAATAAGAGAAGATATTGTGGAAGCTGTTAAGGGGGTCTGGGAGGGTGTTGAAGAGAAGGCTGAGGGGGTCGAGCAACAAATGAAAAGTGAATTACGTGATCATGCTTTGATGGTCCAATACAATCAAATGATGTTTGCTATTAGAATTGGAGGTCTGAGGGAGGTACCAAATGAGACTCAAGATGATTTGAGAAGAATTTTTGAAGAGGCCTTGGGAAAATTACTTGACGATGCTGTGAAAAATTTTTCATGGCAAATTGATCGAATCTACAGGATTAACTCATGGGCTGCAAAACAAAGAGGATTACCTAGAGATGTTGTCATCTATTTTGTTACAAGGAGATTTAGAAATCATGTTCTTACAATATCTTATAATAAGAAATTAAGTGTTGCTGGTCAGGATCTTGTGGTTTTGAAGGAGATTCCCCCAAAGATGTTGAGAGCTAGAAAGGACTATGCATTTTTGGTTGCTGAACTCAAAATACGTGCTTTACAATATAGATGGGAGGTTCCAGCTGGACTTTCATTATTTTATCAGAGCAAAAGATATTATTTGAATTCTGTGGAAAAAGTGAAAGATTTTGTTGAGAATGTCTTGAAGGCAGGTAGACCCCCTTCACCAATACCAAAAAAAGATTTGTCAAAAAAAGAAGGAATGGAACTTTTACAACTACAGCTTTCAGACTCACAGCCCTTACCAGCAGCTGGAGGAGTACTGATGGAGTTGCCTGTGCAGAGTATTGATATTTTTCAACCCCTGGAAATAGAGAAACCTAAAGATCAAAGGCAAACTAGATTAATTACCAAGCGTATGGAAGAACAAGAAAATGAACAACAACAACAATATCCATCTGCAAGTCTGAAAGCCATGGGAGCTAGACCAAAGAAGAAAACGGTGAAAATTGATTTGGTCTTGCAAAAGCTTTCTCAATCTGGCCATGTCAAATAAATATTTGACATGGAATGTCAACGGCTTAAATTCTCCTCAGAAGAGGAAAAAGATATTTCACTATTTGGCTCAATGTAAAAATGATGTAATCTGTCTACAAGAAACACATATTAGATCTAGTGATCAGAAATACTTGATAAATAACAAATTAGGTTCATATTTTGTGGCAGCGGCTAAAGAGAAGAAGAATGGAATTGCTATTTATGTTAAAAATCACATAAGATCTAAGTTAATAGAAGCTGATGTTGAAGGCAGATTTTTAGTAATTGAAATTTTAATAGACGGGAAGAAAGTTCTTCTGATGGGTATTTATGCACCAAATCAACAACAAGGAAAGTTTTATAAATTAATACATAAAAAATTAACACAATTTGACTATAGGTCTTGTATTTTAATGGGAGATTGGAATGGTGTTATGGACATTAGTTTAGACAAGAAGAAAACATCGCCAATCCCTCAAATACGCTCTATGCTGCCTAAATCTTTTTTTGATATTAAGGATGATTTTGATTTGATAGATATATGGAGAGAAAGACATGGTAAAGAGCAAGAATTTACTTTTTTTCTGATAGACATCAATCATTTTCCAGAATTGATTTTATATTAATTACAAGTGACTTTATTTCTGGGGTAAAGAAGGTAAAAATTTTGCCTAAAGTTTTATCAGATCATAACCCGGTTGTGATGGAGTTAATGGTGGGCCAGACTCCTAGAAGATCTTGGAGACTCAATGAAAACTTGTTTCAATATGATTCAAACGTGCTTGAATGTAAAAGTGTCATGAAGGAATTTTTTATGTTAAATCTTCATAAGGGTACAACAATAGAAATGGTGTGGGATGCTAGTAAAGCTTTTATGTGTGGGGTTTTAATTGATATGAACAAAAGGTATAGATCTAAACGGGAGGAAAAAAGGAAGGAATTAGAGGAGGAAATAAAGAAGAAAGAGCAACTTTTAGTAAAGAGACCAGATGATAAAAATATTAAAGAGGGGATTAAGATTTTACAGAAACAATTTGACTTGTTGATGGCCGACCAAGTTGCTAGGAATATGCAATATGCTAAACATAACACATTTTTTAATTCTAACAAACCTGGCAGATGGTTGGCCTATATATTAAGGAAAAAACAAAAATCCCGCATTATTGATAAAATAGAATATAAAGGGAAGGAGGTATTTCAACAAGAAACTATAAAAAAGGCCTTTTTAGAATTTTATTCTAAGTTATATGCTGAAGATAAGATACAAGAGAATGAGATAGATGTTTTTTTGCAAAATGAGAATGTATTGACAATTACCAATGAACAAAGAGATAGATTAAATAGATTAATTACATCAGAGGAAATAATTTCAGCGATTAAACAATTGAAAATGGGAAAATCTCCCGGGACAGATGGCTTAACAGCAGCTTATTATAAGCATCTTCAAACGGAAATGGTGGAACCTCTTAGAGAGTTGTTTGTTAATATACAAGAAGGTGGCCAGGTTCCACCTTCATGGAAAACAGCTTACGTTTCTTTAATCCCCAAAGAGGGAAAAGATAATGTTCAACCAGAAAATTTTAGACCTATTTCATTGCTGAATACGGATTATAAGATTTTTGCAAAAATCTTGGCCAACAGATTAATGAAAGTTTTACAACAAATAATTCATTCAGACCAAACTGGCTTTTTGCAAGGGAGACAGATGAAAACTAATGTTAGACAACTTATTAATATATTAGAATATTTGGACAAGCATATCCAGGTACCTGCAGTTCTTATGTTTTTGGATGCGGAAAAAGCTTTTGATAGATTGAACTGGTTGTTTTTGAAAAAATTAATAGCTAGGATGGGAATGGGGGATCAGTTTATTAATTCTATTTTGGCTGTTTATCAGAAACAAACAGGTCAGATTATTGTGAATGGGCATTTAACAGATTCATTCAAGATAGAGAAAGGTACTAGACAGGGATGTCCTTTATCTCCATTGTTATTTATTTTAACGTTAGAGGTTTTATTGAATAAGATAAGAGCAGTAGATGATTTAAAAGGTATACAGATTAGACAACATGATTATAAATTATGTGCTTTTGCAGATGACTTGCTCGTGACATTGTCTCAACCAATGCAGTCAGTACAGATTTTGATGGAGCTAATTAAAAATTATGGTAGGGTATCTGGTTTTAAATTAAACATATCTAAGACAAAGATGTTAACTAAGAATTTAGATGGTAATGTAAAACAAGATTTGTAAAGAATAACGGGTTGTGAAATAGTTAAGAAAGTTAAATATTTAGGAATTGAAATTGAAGCCTCTAACGGGAAGTTATATAAAAATAATTATGAAGTCTTGTGGAACAATACACAAATAGAATTGGATAAATGGGTTAAACTACAATTATCTATGTTGGGTAGGATAGCAGCAGTCAAAATGAATATATTGCCAAAATTTTTATTTCTTTTTCAAATGTTGCCTGTACTTAAAAAAGATGCGAATTTGGAGGAATGGCAGAAGCGTATTAATAGATTTGTTTGGAACGGCAAGAAACCGAGGATTAAATTAAAAATTATTCAGGATACTAGGGAAAGGGGTGGTTTAAGAATGCCCAATTTTAAGTTGTATTATTATGCTGCTGCTTTAGTAGCGATAAGTGACTGGATTAATTTAACCAATGATAGAATATTGAATATTGAAGGGTACGGCTTATTATATGATTGGCATGCATATTTGGTGTATGATAAAAAGGTGGATAGGAGCTTCAAAGAGCACCTATTGAGAAGTGCTCTCCTGCGTGTCTGGAAAAAGTATCAGTATAAATTAAATGCAAAGATTCCTCTTTGGACGGTTCCCAGACACGCAGTAGAGAATATAAATAGATCACAAGTTTTAGACGTGGTGCCTTATAAAAAACTCCTAATTAAAGAAGGGAATTTGTTAGTACTGAAGTCTTTGAATATGTTACAGGATGAAGGATTTGTTCATACTTGGTTTCTATATGCACAATTGGAGTCTAGATGGAAAAAAGATTCTAAGATGGGCCTATCTTCAATAGATGAAAATTTAATTAAACAAGTTATAGATCAAAGGCCCATGCATATTAAAAGATTGTATAATGCATTGATAGAAATTGATTCTGAAACTGAGTTAGTTAAAGATTGTATGATAAAATGGGGAAAAAATTTAGGACAACCAATTTTGATGGAAACTTGGGAAAAGATCTGGGTGAAAAATGTAAAATTTACACAAGTGATTCATTTAAGAGAAAATTTTTATAAAATGTTTTACAGGTGGCATCTGGATCCAAAACAATTATCATGTATGTACCCTAACTTACAAGCTAAATGTTGGAGATGTGATAGTATGGATGCTACTTATTTTCATGTATGGTGGACTTGTAAAAAAATTAAGGCTTTTTGGATAAAAATATGGTGGATTCTTCAAAATATCCTAAAAAAACGTATTGAATTTCTACCACAGATGTTTCTGCTTGGCATTATAAAGGACTGTACCACCATAGAGACAAATTTAATCTTGAATTTGATCACAGCAGCAAGATTGTTGGTGGGACAATATTGGAAGAAGCCAGAACTACCATCTATTGAAGAATGGATTTTGAAAGTAACAAATATGGCAGAAATGGCTAAAATCTCTGCATATTTGAAGGATCACTCAAATGAGAAATATTTGTTGGACTGGAAAAGATGGATAGAGTATATACAAGGGAGATACCAGTTTAAGAAATTGTATTTAGCATATAAATACAATTTATATGTTTTATTTATCTGTTAGGTTGCAAAATATAGTATTTTTAATAGGTTTTATATAATATTTTGGAGTAATTTAGTGGGTTTTCTTGTGTTTTTACCCTGTATTCACTTTGGGAAGTCGGGGTGGTGGTGGTGGTGGTTGGGGGGGATTTATAATTTTATTATTTGTAATATGAAATTGTGTTATGTAAGATTAGAGATGGATTGCCTTAGCGGCACCTCAGAACCACATTCGAGGAGGGGGAAGAGTTTGGGAGTGAGGAGTTAGGGAAGTAGGGAGTTGTAAGAGGAGTGAGGAGAGTGAGGGAGGTAGAGATGGTGGGGGGATAGAAGATGAAAGGGAGGAAGTTAGAGGGGGATGTGGCTGGTGGGGTGATGCTGAGCGATGCCTTACGATATAATTATGTTTATTATTTACAATTACATTGTATTTATAATTATAAAATTAATAATAATAATAATAAATTTTACAAAAAAAAAAGAATAGTTTGAATAGTGAGGGGAAATTAAGCTTAAATAAGAATTTTGAAAACAGGACACATAGTGACTTAATAAAATGACTTTTACAAATACAAATTGAAACATAAGCCAACCAAAAAATATATAGATGTTATTGTTATTTGTACAAACACAAAAAAAGTTTATATTCAACCTTATATGTATCAAAAATATTAAGAATTATATTTGTTTAATGTTGACAAAGGAGAATACTATTGGAAGAAGAGAAGATCAAGGAAATATATTATTAATTAATATATTGATTATGGAATTATGGGAATTAATCTCTATTGATTGTTTTTAAATATATGAACCCAGACAAAATGCTGTTTACTAAGCACTAAAGATTGTTATTGTAAAAAACCAATAAAATATATTTTTAAAAAAGATGGATTTAATCAGAATCTTGTTTTGGTACAAATAACCTGGCAGATACTCAACTTGTATTTTCATTTATTACTTCTACATTGCTATTCTATTACGTACACTTTCTCTAACTCAGCATTCATAGCTACTGCTGTGGTATATGGTATACATTTCAGCTTCTGTGCAACAGGCACAATGCCCACATCTATTGTAACTTTGTGAGAATATTCAGGAATTTGCCCAAGCTGTTTAAACAATAAGCTTTACTGTTCCATCAGTTGATCCATTTGACTCTGAGAATGAACAGTGGCGCTTGTAATATGATTCACAGAGTCTCCTTTCTGAAGAATGGGCAAAAATAGCTTTTTGGCCAAATAATAACTCTAGAATACCTTTGATAACATATCTAAAACCATCAACCACATTTTTGTTCCAAACTACTTGTGCTGTGAAGTAACCCAAGCACATAGGTAGGTGAGAGTAATTAGAACCCAAAGTTACTGGATGACAAAAACTTTAATATCTTGCTTAAAATGCTGCATAATAATGTTTGCTGCAAATAAAATTCCGCATACAACCAGCTTCCATCACCATCTCTAATTACTTTTCATTAGCACTCACAATTTATTTTTTTTCTTCAGGACTGACAAAATAAACTAATTCTAATTCCTCACTTTTATCTTTTATCTTTGGTTTCCTAACAAATGTTGTCACCTTGCTCCTTGCACGTTTTATGACCAAGTTACGAAATGCATCTCTGGCTTTTTTCAAATCAAATGACCAATTTCTTTTTCAACTTAAACAGGTCGTGTTTAACACAACAGCACAACAAGCTGTTCTCTTCAATATTGCAATAATCCACAAGGAATTTCTGCCCAGGACAGATTTTTCACTCTCAGACACCGACTACATTTTTCCCAGCCTTATAACTACTCTTTGCTGATGAATCCAATCAATGGAAATATTCACAAAGACACTACCCATTGATCCTTTCAAGCAGCTTTCATCTTGAGCATTTTCATATTATTTGACCATAGTAACTGCTTTATCGGATGACAAATCTTCCTGCTGGAAATATTTATCACACAACATTTTATTTTTCCACCACATGATCTCAGATTACATCAGTTTCTAAGTCTCCCTATTCCTATGAATCTAATTCTTTACCGTAGTTTCATTAGATGCTGGTATTCTATGTTTATCCAAATAGTTTCAGTTTGTGAGCATTTACTTTTTTACTTTTTTCTTCAATAAAAAAGTTGTACTGGAGCTTCCAAGTAATTCAGTAGTGTAATTCAGTAGTGTGGCACTTCGATTAGCATCTTCTTCATCTATCTCATGTTTCTATGGTGCCCTGCTGATCAAACAGTCAGTTAGCTCCTATTTCTTGGCTCTATATAATCTATATGCTCCATGAGGGTAGGAAGATACTAGGAGCTTTAGCTATTCTGGGTAAGTCAAGGTACACATAATAGTATACTGTATATAGTTATTCAATTTCTCATCAGACTTTTCAGAGAAGTCTTCCAATATCTGTTCTGGGTCTAAAAACTGGGAGCAGATCTGACAAACTTTTTTTTCCTCAATGTGAATATCTGACTCCAGTATATCTAGTGAAAGAGATCACATCAAATACTTCTAGCTCCAAATGTTATGCATATGATGCTACAAATATCCATACTTTCCACATATTGCTGTGTACATAAAAGATTCCACATAAGAAATGGTACAGATGAAACAGAATTGTTGTGGTGAGGACTCCTTTGGGTGTATAATGTATGTGCAAAGGTCTCTTCTACACAGAAATTCATGCTACACAAGGGAAAGACATCATCTCAAATCGTTCTGAACAAATGTTGAAATACACACACACACACACATAAACGCTCACACATGTACACACACACAGAGAGAGAGAGAGATGCATACACAGGGATTAAAATGAGATGATAAAATCTAATTTTTATGGAATGATCTCAAAAGTAGTACAAGAAAAATATGAACCTGATCACCTGGAATGTTATATTAGAAAGAATGAACTGCTGCTTAAAGATGTAATACAATTCTAGCAGCCGAATACCCAAGCTGACAATACAGCTAAATCACTTTGACTGCAATGAGAGGAAGGTGTAATTATGTACCACTGAATTCAAAGAAATGCCGACTGTTTCAAAGAATGGGTGACTGGAAGAATAATGGATTGCTTTGATTTTCGACAGAAAAATTTGGATACCCAAACTGGCAGAGACCTTTCCCAAGATATGGGAATAGTCTACATCAATTATAATTAACTCCCATCAATTATGGGAGACTAAAGGATAGGGCATAATCAACCTAATTCCATGCCAAGAATTTGCATTAATGTTTTGCATTTCACCACAACAAACTTTTTCTTAAATTGACCCTCTTATAAGCTGATCCTGCAAGTCACTCAGTATTGTGCTTAAACTGAGCGCAATTAAAGCTGACTTTTCTCTCTTTTAAATCTTGCTGTCAAATGCAGCCATGTTCTAGTTTGGGAGAAAAAAAATAACTATAAACTTTATAAAAGAGGATTTCTTTTGAAGCCTTATTCAACATCTCTAGTATGAATAACTGGAATATACTAAGTAGGATAGTTAAATAGCTCAGCACATAACTAGATGAAAAGTAATAGAGCACCCTTAAAACTAGAATAATATCAAGGAACAGCTAAGAAAATTGTATCTTTTGATGTATGTGTGTGAAAGTGTACATACCGGTATATATATAAAGAGTTCCTTGTACAAGCCATGTTAGTTTCCAATTGACAATAAGATTTTCAACAATAAAACTGTTTTTATTAGACAGCCAATTTTAGATATAAATATGTATAATTAATTAATTAATCAAAGCAATAGCATCAGCAATAACCTTGCATCATATATTCTATTGCTTCTATTGGCCATCAAGCACTAAGAAGAATATTTACTGGATGGGTGAGTTACATTGGCTATTCCAAAATCTCTTGCAAAGACGCACCATTTCAGCAGGATTTAGGTAAACATAATTGCATAATTGTGTGGAGGCAGGAGGTATACTACATGGAGCAGTACTTTATTAAGTTGTAAGGATTAGTTTTATGTAAATCAATAGTCATAGATTAGTGAATTCTACCACATTATACCATTTATTCAGGATACTCAGTGACACATGTTGATACTTCTTAAAGAATTCCAACATTAAATGACCATACTAATAAAACAATTTTCCTTTAAGATAAATATTGATCACAAGAAGATTGCTAAAACAATACCATCTGTATCTAAAAGGTAAGAGCAAGAGAACCAACCTAACTTATTTGAAGAGGAAAAATGAAGGAGAGGAAATCTTGGCATTATATTGGTCACAAGCTGAACATGAGTAAGCAATGTGAAACAAAATGAAATTCAATGGAGGAAAAAAGTAACGTTCTACATTTAGAAAAACCAAATACACAGATATAGTATAGAATGGTGGTACCTTGCTCAATAGTAGTAACTATAAGACGGATCTCGGAGTCCTAGTGAACAATCATTTAAATATGAGCCAGCAGTGTGCTGCAACTGCCAAAAAAGCCAACACAGTGCTGGGCTGCATTAACAGAGTAATAGAATCAAGATCATGTGAAGTATTAATACCACTTTACAATGCCTTGGTAAGGCCACATTTGGAATACTGTATCCAGTTTTGGTCACCACGATCTAAAAAAGATGTTGAGACTCTAGAAAGAGTACAGAGAAGAACAACAAAGATGATTAGGAATGGTTGCTGGAATTGGGTATGTCTAGTTTAATGAAGAGAAGAACGAGGGGTGATGTGATATCTCAGGGGCTGCCACAAAGAAGAGGGAGTCAAGCTATTCTCCAAGGCGCCTGAAGGCAGGACAAGAAGCAATGGATGGAAACTAAAAGAAGCAACCTAGAACTAAGGAGAAACTTCCTGACAGTGAGAACAATTAACCAGTGGAAAAACCTGCCTCCAGAAGTGGTGAATGCTCCAACACTGGAAGTTTTTAAGAAGAGACTGGACAGCCATTTGTCTGAAATGGTATAGGGTTTCCTGCCTGAGCAGGGGGTTGGACTAGATGACCTCCAAGGTACCTTCCAATTTTATTGTTATTATTATTGCTTGAAAAAGAACTAATGTAAGTTTATGCAGCTTGGAGAAAACCATATTTCCAGTGTTTGAAGCGTAATAACTACTGTGTCATATTTTAAAAATGTATAATATGCTAAGGAATTCAGCAAAGGAAAGATTTATATTACAAACCACACTTAACTTAAAGGAAAGGAATGAAAATATATTTCAAGCCAAAAAAGTGTTAGACAACACAGAAGAGGGCCGAGGCAAGGTTTCAGAAGTCAAAACAAAATTCAATGGGATTAAGTTGCAGAGGTAAAATAGATTTCATTTAAACAATATTTTAAAACTCTTTGACTTAGAAGATGATGGGTTGTGCCTTCTGCTGACTTTGAGAATGACAGCCATATGTTATGTAAGCACTAGCCCTGGAGTTTCCCTGGTTGTTATGTTCAGATGTGTCTTACCTGTCCATCAGACTTATCATCTGGAAATGATGGCAGCTGTAGTCACAGCATATTTAGGAGTCACTAGGCTGGAGAAGCCTAGCCTACATGATCCGCTCTATTTTTGTGTTTGGAGTTCTGCCAGTGTAATTGGCTAGGCTAGTCAGTTGGCTAAGGATTTGGCTAAAGATTTAATGAGAAAGGTTATGCAATGAGTCAATGTTGAGAGCTTTAATTATGGCATCTCCAATGGACTATAATTAGTGCATGAATACAGTTTTTCATCTTTGGTAGTCATTTTTTTTGACATAGATTTCAGGAATGAGTACAGTCTTTTACTGTATGCCTCTGCTTATGTACAAGCATTTTGCTGAGCAGTTTTTCCAATTCAGGGGCTAAAAGTAAAGGGGATGGAGTTTATTTTATAATTCAGAATAAGGGTTTAGGAGAGTGTTCAAATTACAGAAAGAGTGAAAGGGCCTGACTTTTTTACATTCCCCCACTATTCTTGTTCTCAAAAGGACAAATCACACTATACTAATATTGAGGGGGGGAGGGGAATCAGGATTGGCCTTTCCCCATAATTCAAACACTGGATTTAGGATAAAAATACTGTGGTCAAATCCAATCCAATCCAAACCCAAACCCAACCTTTATTATGGACATAGACCAGCAAAGATACACTACTGTCATGTAGAACACAACATGCTCTATTAATATTAATGTATCTATAATCTTTTGTATCTCCATGAAATTTCTAAGACACTAATTGTACTTTATTTTATAGAAGTCTCTGCATGTTGTTCATGATAAAAAAATCTTATTGCCTAGACTGTAGGTGTTCTCGTCTTACGACTGCAACAGAGACTACTGTACCCCAAATTCATTATTAAGCAATGTGCTTGTCAAGTGATGCATCATGTGACAGCATCTGACTTCATTATTTTTCTTTGCCATGGTTGTTAAGTGAACCACCATGGTCATTAAGGGGGAAATCATGTGACAGCAACTTGCAGTCTACCCTGCCAGTTTCCCCAATGACTTTGCTTGTGAGAAGCCAGCTGGGAAGGTGGCAAATGGTGATCATGTGAACACGGAATGTTGCAATTGTTATAAGTGCACAGTGGTTGCCAAGTGCCTGAATCACGATCATGTGACATGGGGACACTGCAACAATTGCAAGTGTGTGATACAAATCACCTTTTCAGTCTTGTCATAGCTTCCAGCATTTGCTAAATGAACGGTTATTCAGCAAGGACCGCCTGTAATTAAAGAAATAACTTCTGATTTTGTTTGCAGCAATTACAAACAAATTATCTCTCCTCCCTCTGAAAGATTTCATTACAGAGATTCTTTTAATCCCATTTTCAACCCTTTTTTCAATTAGCAAATCCAGAAACATCCGTTTCCTTTTTTTTCAATTTCCACAAAAAGTCCAAAGGTTCCCAGTCTTTTATAATGTACTTATTGTTTTATCTCTGACCAAACAAATCAGTTTTGTCATTTCTGCTATTTTTTACAATCCATCCCACCACTGAGGGTATCTCATCATTTCTCCATCAAGATAGTAATCCAGTTATGACCATCTAAATAGACCTATTCTCTATTTCTTGAATATATTTGATGACATGCCACTTTTGTTGATGTCTGTGATGTATTTCTTACAGTTCTCTCCACCTATTTTGACATCACAGTTTTATTTTCAGCTTGGGGCTTGGCTTGGCTTGGCTTGGCTTTGAGCAATTAAATTCTGTACATGAAGATTAATATATAGCCTCTGAGTGAAGGCAAGGCTGTGATCCAAATCAAGAGTTTTGTTGACACCATAATCCTTAGGACTGCACAACTGGAACATTTCATTAGCAACAGGCGGATGGCTCACTCTTGATTTATGGCCACGATAGTCAATCAAGAGTCCATGTTCTATGCTACTGGTGATAACCTGAGGATTTCCAACTGATGAATTTAAGTATTTTATGCAACACAGCACTACTTTTATGGATTTTACAACAGACGCCAGGCTCTAGGCATCTACGACCTTTCAGTTATTCTAAATGAGATACATTCTAAAAAAAGGATTCAGCATCTCAACCCACTTAGACAACCTGCTTGTTATATGACTGTTCCCATTACAACATAGATGTTCTAAGGATCTTTTCTGATAAGCCAGAAAATTAGCAGGCCATGTGTTTTTTGATGTTTATTTATCATATCATGCCTTAATCACACAATCATGGCTAAAATGTCTGGGTTTATGTCCATTTTCCCCAGCAAAGGACAAAAGGAAGGAAGGAAGGAAGGAAGGAAGGAAGGAAGGAAGGAAGGAAGGAAGGAAGGAAGGAAGGAAGGAAGGGAGGGAGGGAGGGAGGGAGGGAGGGAGGGAGGAAAAATAATTTTCTGGCTTCCTTATAATCTTGTGTCATTCTTCACTTTTCTTTCCTTGGTTTCTTTTATACAATATTTTCAAATTCATTTCCTAGAAATAATATAGAGAAGTACTTCTCTGCTTGAGAAGTAAAAAAAGTTTGAAAGCCCAAGCATTGTCTCTAAAGCTGAAGGTCTCTCAAGAAGACTTTTCTGATAACCAGTCGCTATCCTGGAGAATAACGTAAGTGAATGTTTTTCCTCTGATTTCTCATTCTGTCGGTGGGTTTGGTTCGGTGTTTCCTATTCTGAAAACAGGTCTCCAGCATCTTTTAATGTAAGATGTAGAAAACTGATCTTGTAGCCTTCCGAATGTAAAGAAATATTTGCAATATTTCTGCCAGCGTAAAGAAATATTTGCAATATACGAGAGATCTTTATTTCCATTTTGTCTGAATGTAAACGTGAGAGGAAAGTGCAATTAATATGCCTTATTTGGATTTGCAAAATAATAATAAAAACGATTAGCTACTGCAATATGTTCAAGAGCAGCCAACTGTCTTAGAGCTACATAACGATCCTCCTTGTTCTCTCTTCTTCCACAGAGCAATCTGCCATCATTCCCCTCTGACCTGAAGTTCTCCAGATTGTTTCCAATCCTGCATTGCTCAACTCACTGAGCCAATAGTATTTACAGTATTTTGGGATAGTGACTCACAAGACAGCTATGAAGCCTCCTTAAGGGGCTTGTGGAAGTCTTGGTGTTAGCAAACCTCCCTCTTGGCCACAGCTGTAACTCTCAAGCGTTGCATGCATTTGAGATCTTCCTGCCTCCACTCATTTTTAAAAATAATTTTACTGAAGAAATTTTTCAACAGAATAAAAAAAACAGTACGAATTCTGAATTAAAGAATAAAGAAAAGCAATATAAAATAAAAAAGGAATAAGAAATAAAGAATAAAGAAAAGGAATAAGAAATGAAAAAGAATACTAGTAGCGGAAGAAAGGAAAAGAAAAAAATGATAAAGAAGCAGTTTCTGATCTTGAGGGTGATTAAAAATAAATGTATATTTTACCTTCACTGAGGTAAAATAATTTCTTTCTTTCCATAAGCTACCCTTGCTAATCGTTAAACTTATAAATCAAAACTTCATTTTTCTCTTTTTTCAATAAAAAGCCCATAATGGGTTTCCAGTCACTAATAAATGTAGCTATTCGTCTTTCTTTAATCAAACAAGTTAACTTCATTACCTCTTCGAGTTCTGTCATCTTCTTCAACCATTCTGCTGTTGTGGGTATTTCCATTTTTGCACATAAAATAGTTTCATAGCAGCATACTCTTCATACTTTTTGAAAGCAGGGGGCGGGGTGGGGGATGTTGTTTCTAACATTCTTCCTTTTGCTGCAGTCTCCTATGGGCTGCACTTTCATTTCTGATGATGCTCAGTGGGAATTTGTGACTAAGGTGAAGGAAGTTGTGACTACCGAAAAGTTACGTACTGTACTTTCATAATATGAAGGATCTCTAGAACCCCTCCTTTCCTTTCATCTCCACTGCAGGACATTCATCATTGTTGTTTTTCTCAGTTATAGGTCAGATGAAGTTATTTGGTATCATAATTTTGTCCTTCAAGATGTTGGCCAATCCCCAAAACTTTGGTATATTTGCCTATTTGATACATATCCCTTCTTCTCCAATGTCTCAATCATTTAGAAAGTATTGAATAGCATTGCCAAAGATGGAGTCCTAGGGACCTTAATTGATACCTTTTTTCAGATTGATGGGAACCCATTTATAAATCTCTCTCTCTCTCTCTCTCTCTCTCTCTCTCTCTCTCTCTCTCTCTCTCTCTCTCTCTCTCTCACACACACACACACACACACACACACACACACACACAGCCCTCATTAGCCCTCATTTATACACCTCCCCTCTTTTCAGAATTTCTTCCTATGACTTCTAAATATACATGATATACAGCCACAAGATGTGAAGTGTATATGTTGGTAGAATCTGTATGAAGGTTATAGTTGATAGATTATATCCTATACAATCTGGGCAACATGATTGATTAATTTTCCATGCATATGAATGATAAGAAATTTCTTCAGCTGATGTATTATAAACATAGGCAGGGGTAAAAATGGAATAGAATAGAATAGAATAGAATAGAATAGAATAGAATAGAATAGAATAGAATAGAATAGAATAGAATAGAATAGAATAGAGCTGGAAGGGACCTTGGAGGTCTTCTAGTCCAGCCCACCACTCAAGCAGGAGAACCTATACCATCTCAGACAAGTGAGTGTACAGCTGTTCCATTGGTTAATTGTCCTCACTGTTAGGAACTTTCTCCTTAATTCCAGGTTGCTTCTCTCTTCGATCAGTTTTTAACCATTGTTTCTTGTTTTTGCTCTCTGATGCTTTGGAGAATAATTTGAACCCCTCTTCTTTGTGGTAGCCTCTCAGATACTGAAATACTGCTATCATGTCATCCCTATTTCTTCTTTTCTTTAGACTAGCCAAACCCAAGTCCTGCAGCCATTCTTCATATACTTTAGTCTGCCAGCCTTGGATCATCTTAGTTGCTCTTCTCTGAATTTTTTCCAAGGTCTCAACATCTTTTTTGTAGTATGGTGACCAAAATTGGTTGCAGTATTCCAGGTGTGGTCTTACTAGGGTTTTATAAAGTGGTACTAATACTTCATGTGATCCTGATTCTATGCATCTGTTTATACAACCCAGGATTGTATTAGCTTTTTTGGTTGCTGCTGCACACTGCTGGCTCATAGTCAAGTGATCGTCCACTAGGACTCCAAGATCCCTCTCATAGTTATTGTTTTTGAGTCAGGTTTCACTTAATCTGTACTTATATCTTTGATTTTTCCTGCCTAAATGTAAAACTTTGTTTTTCTTCACATTAAAACTCATTTTGTTGGATAGGACCCATTGTTCAAGTTCAAGATCTTTTTTAATCCTGAGTTTATCTTCTATTGGCTTCTATTGGCTATTCCTGCCAGTTTAGTGTCATCTGCAAATTTGATCAGTTCCTCTTCTATTCCCTCAGTCATTTCTGAAGATATTGAAGAGTACTGGGCCTAAGACGGAGCCTTGTGGTACCCCACTACTTACTTCTCTCCATGTGGATGTAGTACTATTGAGGACTACTCATTGAGTATGGTTTGTCAGCCAGCTACAAATCCATCTGGTGGTGATGTTGTCTATTCCACCTTTTTCTAGCTTACCAAGCAGTAGATTGTGGTCTACTTTGTTAAATGCCTAACTGAAATCTAAGTATACTATGTCCACAGTGTTTTGCTGGTCTACTAATTTGGTCACTTTATCAAAGAATGAAATAAGATTGGTTTGGCATGATCTGTTTTTAACAAACCTGTGCTGGCTACCAGTTATAACTTTGTTTGCTTCTAGTTGTTTGCAGATCTGTTTTTTGATTATCTTTTCCAGGATCTTCCCAGGCATTGATGTTAGACTGATTGGTCTGTAGTTTCCTGAGTCTGTTCTTTTCCCCCTTTCTTGAAGATGGGAACTACATCAGTCCTTTTCCAATCCTCAGGTATTTCCCCAGTGCTCCAGGATTTTTGAAAGATATGGTGCAATGGTTCTGAGATAACATCTGCCAGCTCCTTCAGAACTCTGGGATGTAATCTGTTGGGTCCTGGTGATTTATATTAGTCAAGGTCGGATATAATGTATAGGATTTTGTGGATCCTCCCCTGTGTTATCCATGTTTCTTTATGATTCTACTCCATATAATTTAGTCTATCTGTGAATCTACTGGCATACATAAATTGTTCTATCGGTGAATCCTTCCCATGAGCAGAATATCTCACATATCTCAACCCTAAACCAGTGGTACCTGAGCACAGTTCTCGCCATTTTGTATATATGGTTCTTACTGGCACATGATAATTTTTACAAATGTTCCACTGAACCATTTTGGCAACTGTATTATATTGTTGTTTAGAATCAATTTATGTGATCTTTGTGCATAAGCTGAACATATGATTTACTATTTATTCTGCTTCTTTGCACAATTTCCAATTTGAATCATTTGATAATTTTTCAATGCTGGCCTTGACCGCATTAGTTTAAATAGCTTGCTCTCGCACAGCCAAAAGCAAGCTTTCAATTTCTTTTTTTTTAATGTTTCAGTTTTAAGCCACTCATTGTAAGACAATAATAATAATAATAATAATAATAATAATAATAATAATAATTTGCTAAATTTATGTCACCTGACTACCAGTGACTCTAAACAGAAGATATACATGAACTAGTTACACGTGTTTATCATATTGCTTAGATGTATTCTTTTTTTTTAAATTTAAATTTTATTAGTTTTTTAATTTTTACAGAAAAAGAAAAATGCTCAAGTCACATCATAGTGTTAATATAAACAATCATCCCTAAACAAAACATAAATACATAATTCAATCAATACATCTAGTAATAATAACTCAACTGAGAATCATCATAAACCACATTTACCAAGCAAATAACATACCGGTAGCTGCTCGGTACCCCCACCACCACATCCCCTTGTCCCTAACCTTCCCCCCTCACTTACCAACTATCTACATACTTTCCTGCCTCCTTCTCTGTACTCCACCCACCTATCCCTACTCATCCCCCCTCTTACCAACTCTTTCTACTTACATCTACCTTCACTCCTCCTTCCTCTTTCCATCCGATGTGGTGCCCAGAGGCCACCCGAGCAAACCCTTAATAACTATAATTAGCATTACATCAACCCCAATTACAGTTGAGAAAAACATAATATATAAAATTATAAACCCCCCCTACCCCCTACCCCGACTTCCCAGAATGAATACAGGGTAAAACAAAAGAAAACCCAATACATCAAACAAAGTAATTAAATAATCCTAACAAGAATTTTAAACTATATGCTAAATACAATCTCTACCTTACATTTATTCAACCTTATCAATTCAAATAAATATCTAATCCATCAATCAATCCATCTAATGTCAAACCTTAAATCATTTCAATCCATTAAACATTAAACAAACAAATCATCTTGTTAAGAATAGTAATTTTCATTTACATATCTAATCCATCAATCTAAGTCAAACCTTAAATCACTTCAATTCATTGAGAGGTTATGTAGAATCCCCCAAACGACCAAATTTAATATATATCTTCCAGTAATCACCCTCTTTTAACATTCTAAACAATCATTTCAAACCATTAAACATCAAATAAATCGCAAAAAACAATTAATATCAATATACCCCTCAATTCAAAAAATACGTTCTTAATCAATTTAATATATATCTTCGATAGCTATTTCAAATTATTTAACTCTCTTCAATCACATTAAACAGGTGGCTCCATTGACGTCGCTAGAGTCTCCTTGGTGAGGCTCCGTTCCCTGGGTTTGTAAAGCCGCAAAAAAACAGCGAACACCAGCTGTTTTTTGCCGTGAAAAATCCCTCCTTCGGGCGAAGAAGGAGTGAAGAGCATCAGGGGCAAGGTTGAGCTCCTCTTGAATCCCTGGATAAAATTTTCAGGGATCAAGAGTGAGAGCTCCCCAAGCCCTTGAAGACGCTCCTGCCCAGAGACACTTCTGTCATTAGACAGAGAAAGATGCCGCGACCGCTTCTGCTTTTAAAAATAGATCATAAGAGAGACTGTTTGCAGACGGAGTGAATACAGGAGTTCTTACTGGATTGCAAGTATTTTTTATTGTATTTCTGGCTATATATTTCTAACTTTTACAATCAACATAATGCATTCAAAATGGCGTATAGCTTTCACTGCTTTCACTGCTAAAGGAAAGTGCTTGAAAGTGAAAGTGAATTCTCCATATTTTTTTCTCGTAAGCGAAGCTAGAGAAACGGCTGTAGGAAATTGAATAAAGCCAGAGCAATTGTTTTAAAAGTTAAAATGGAGTGGAACTTACATTTAAATGTTAAACCTATTATTGATCGTATTGATGAATTTAAAGAAGAATTTAAAGAATTTAAAGAAGAATTGTTCGCAATAGTGAAGGAGTTTACTACAGAAATATTAACCAGATTCTCTCTTCCAAATAAAATTGATTTGCAACCTACTGCTGAGCATTTTATAAAACAACCTATACAAGAAGAGGACAGTATTGAGGATAAAGAGGATAAAGAGAAATGGATCTTGCTTGATAAACAGTTTATTTATGGAATGGAGGAAGAGGATTTGTTTCAAGATAGGAGGGGATGTCCATTCCTCTCAGATAAGCAGCAAGAAGAGGATTTAACTGAGAAAAAAGAGAAATTGACCCAGTTTAAGAAGCAATCTACTTATGGTGTTGAGGACCAGGAAAAGCAAAGACAGAGATTTGAAATGTTACTGCAACGAAATTCTATGGCTAAGAGAAACAGAGGATTAATGCAAAGGCTAAGATGGTTTACATGGATTCAAATGATATTGCAAGTAAAAAAGAGAGACTTATTAACTGGAAGGGAGGCTTTGTTATGGAGGTTTACCTGGCAGAAGAAAAAACCCAGAATTCGACTGAAGAAGTGAAATTTAAAAGAATAAAGGGTAATTTAAAATTATGGACTGATTTAAGGACCAAGATTATGAACAAGATGTAAGAGAAGATGAGTAACGGAAGAAATAACTAAACGGACTAAGAATGTACTTGGATTGAAATGATTTAAGGTTTGACATTAGATTGATTGATAGATGGGCTAGATATGCATTACGTGATTTGATAAGGTTGAAGGAATGTAAGTTAGAAATGGATTAAATAGACTGTATTTGTTATGGAGGTTTATCTGATAGATGAGAAAGCCCAGAAGTTGATTGAAGAGGTGAAATTTAAAATTATATGTAAGGAATTAAGGGAAATCTAAGATTATGGGCTGATTCAAGGACCAAGTTTATGAATAAGATGTAAGAGAGGATGCTTAGATGTGTTCTTGAGCATTATGTATTGGTTATTGCTTGGGATTGCTTTATAGCATTAAAAGTCTAGGATTTGGAAAAAAAAGATGGAGGCTTGAACATTCAGTCTTGAGTAGATACAAAAGACCTTACTGGCTTAAATTAATTACTCATTACAAGCAAGAAGAGCTTGGTAAATATGCCAATTTAAGAGACCTGATGTTGGAAACTGTTTAATAGACCTCCAGCAGAGAAGCCAGAGGTGAAGTATTGGATCAATAAATATTGAAAGAAGTCCGTGATCAAGAGGTAGACTCAGTGATCTTATTTGGATGAGCTAGTCAGGGGTCCTGGAATATTACAGATGGACTAACATGGACTGACTAATCATCAGTTAGGGTCAGCCAATATACAACGTACCCTAAATGCCTTGACCAACCAGAAGTAAGAAGGCACGGTGCATAGAGTTCTAAAAAATGTGTGAAAGTTACAGCAAGCACAGTCAAGTCTCTGAGAAACTCCACTGTTGAACACATATTTACTTGCATTGACAATCTCCAGTTCTCTAGTTAGATAGCATCTAGTCTTTGTATGAGCACTAAACCTCTGCAAAAAATATTCTGTTCTGTTCTACCCATATTGCGCTAATGCAGCGGTTCTCAACCTGTGGGGTTGAACGACCATTTCACGGGAGTCGCCAAACAACGCAGTCCGCCATTTTTTCCCCCTTTTCCCCTCGGCCAGCGCAGGGGGCAGCACCGCGCATGTGCCGGGTAGCACCGTGCATGCGTGATGTGGGCCGTCGCGCCACGCATGCGCGGTGCAGGTCGGGGTCACGGCCTGAAAAAGGTTGAGAACCGCTGTGCTAATGCAATATGGTGATGAATGCAGTTAAAATGAAAATGTGTTAATTCTGAAACTAGATGTTATTATAGGATAATATTAGGCATATATGCTCATCTAAATGAAATAATTCAGTCATGATACAATTGCTTTGTTGCAAATTACTTATGTCGCTGAGCTATCTTTAAAACCCGCAAGAAAGCTCACAACTTGTCATTTGGTGGAGCAAAGGATATTCTGTTGAAAAGTAAAGTCCAGAAAGATATGGTTACGAGGGAAGAATCCCTTGGGATTCAGTTACCTTACAGGAATTCTACATGGGAGTATTATTACACAGGAATCTGTCATGTCCAATATTCCACAAGGGAGTAATAGAAGATTTTTAAAATGAAATTCTAGAGTATCTTGTTTTATAGGATCTGGAAGAGAAGGGACAAAGAAAAATGTCCCAGCAATGGAAGAAAGCAGATGCTATTTTATGAAGATGGAAGGAATTCCAAATATTTAATAACAATTCTGGCAAAAAAAAAGCTACATATTGTTGAAGATCCATAAGTAATATGATCAAAAATGAAGTGATAGAAAATAAAAATGTTAAGACTAACATGGTCATTTTTTAATGAGATAAATATTTCCCCAGCTTTAACAACTATATACAACTATTTACAATCAGTTGCAGCCCAAAAGAGTAACCTGCCAGACGTTTTTGCATATTCATATTATCTAAGGCAGTGTTACATAAGAACATAAGAAGAGCCATGCTGAATCAGGTCAAAGCCCATCGAGTCCAGCGTTCTGTGTCACACAGTGGCCCACCAATTGTACATGGGGATCTTGAGCAGAAAGAGAAGGCAAAACCCTCCCTTTCCCTTGACCCCCAACAAATGGTACTCAAGGGAATCCTGCCTGCCTCAACCAACATAGAGGCGGCACATGGACATCCGTTTTAATAACCACCGATACACTTGGCATCCATGAATCTATCTAACCCTGCCTTGAAGCTGTCAAGGCTGACAGCTGTCACAACCCCTTCTGGAAGTGAATTCCATAAATCAACGACCCTCTGGGTGAAGAAATATTTCCCTTTATTTGTCCTCACTTTCTTAGCTATGAGCTTTAGGGTGTTTCTCAACCTTGACCACTTGAAGAAGTGTGGACTCCCATTCCTAAAATTCTCCAGTCAACCATGCTGGCTAGGGAATTCTGGGATTTGAAGTCAATACTTCTTCAAGTGGTTGAGGTTGAGAAACATTGTTAAGAACCCCAAACCAGGTGCTCAACACCTATCTAATAGGCATGAGGAAAGATAATGTCAGTGAGCAGACAGTACATACTGATTATACCATAATGCCAAATGAAGCAGGTGATGCTAAAAGCATGCTGAGATTTATGAATATATCTGATGAACTAGGAGCAGTAGATTTGAGAAGTAATGGCACTGGCTGTCAGTACAATTTTTTTTTCTACTCTGAAAAACAAAAAGAAACTGAAAGAAACCCTAAATTTATTTATATTGGTAATGAATGAAAAACAGAGAAGACTAATAATAATAATAATAATAATAATAATAATAATAATAATAATAATAAAGTTGGAATGGACCTTAGAGGTCATCGAGTCCAACCCCCTGCTCAGGCAGGAAACCCTACACCATTTCGGACAAATGGCTGTCCAGTCTCTTCTTAAAAACTTGCAGTGTTGGAGCATTCATCGCTTCTGGAGGCAGGTTGTTCCATTGGTTATTTATTCTAACTGTCGGGAAGTTTCTCTTTAGTTCTAGGTTGCTTCTCTCCTTGATTAGTTTCCATCCGTTGCTTCTTGTCCTGCCTTCAGGCACTTTGGAGAATAGCTTGAATCCCTCTTCTTTGTGGCAGCCCCTGAGATATTGACTAAAGCAGCGGTTCTCAACCTTTTCCAGGGCTCGATCCCGGCCCGCATCACGCATGCGCGGCGTGACGGCCCGCATTGCAAAGGGGAAAAAAATGTCAGACCAAAAAAAAAAAAGGCCGCCCAAAAAAAAATAAATGGCGGGCCCGCATCACGCATGCGCAGTGCAATGGCCCGCATCGCAAAGGGGAAAAAAATGGCGGACAAAATTTTTTTTAAAAAAAATGGCCGACCCAAAAAAAATGGCCAACCAAAAAAAAATGGTGGGCCCGCATCGCACATGTGCGGCGCGACAGCCCGCATCACAAAGGGGAAAAAATGGCGGACCCAGAAAAAATGGGCAACCAAAAAAAATTTTAAAAAATGGCAGACTGCGGTGTTTGGCGACCCCCGTGTAATGGTCGTTCGACCCCAAATGGGGTCGCGACCCACAGGTTGAGAACCGCTGGACTAAAACCTATTCATATAATCATCATCATCATCATCATCATCATCATCATCATCATCAAATATTTAATAGTGTTCTAATTCTGCCCTATCAAGAGATGTCACACATGATATCTGAGTTCCCCTACATATCCATGATTAGATAAGACAAGAAGCATCCACTTTTGTTTGTGTATGTATGTTTGTATGTTTGTATCTACTTTTGTTTGTGTATGTATGTTTGTGTATGTATGTTTGTGTTGACAATAAGATTTTTACAAGGGTCTTAACTTATGTTTTTAATTGACTTTGATTGCATATTCCATTTTTATCCTTCAGCATCCAGAGTTCCATTCGTTTGATGGGCAGCATATAATTTTGTTTGTGAATTAATTAATTAACTACACTTTTACCTCTGAAAATGCTTCTCTGGTGTCTCAGCTGAGCGATCTCCCCTATTATCTATTAACCAAGGATCAACAGAAAGGAAAGAGACATGTTTGTTTCCCTCTTATACAACAAGGAGTCCTAAAAGCAGGTGAAGTGTTAGAAGTTTCCATATTGTGTGCTACTTCCTTGTTAGAAAATATCTGTGGCAGGTTTTTTTACACTGTTTCTTTCCCCATGCCTCCCCCCAATTTTCAAAGCCTTACATTAAGTTAAGTTTAATGTGTTAACTGAGGGATTCGAACAATGTATAAAACTGAAGGCAAAAAGAAAAGATAATTTAATAAGAAAGTGGTAAAATAAAATTGACAGAATTACTCCCTGTGTATTTAACTATTTCCTCCTTCTTAAAAATGACCTAAACTCTTGGAAGGTCATTGGGACCACATTCAAAATTTGAAATACAGTATTGCAGGTGGCTGGGGTTACAGTCTGTTTCTAGGGCTTGTACTTTTAAAATCACTTGTCCCATACATGGCCAGTGCACGTTGAAGTTATTTCTGGATTAGAGGAGGAATCACACAATCAACATTCACAAAGCTAATGATGCCATGGAGAATCCAGAAGTGTGGATCACAGGAGGTGTTCTAGTCAGGCACCCTTTCTTCAATATTTATTTATCCCACTTATATCTCACTCGCAGTCAGAAGACTCTCGGTAGCTAACAACACGTAAAAATACAGTAAACGTGATAGTTAAGACAAATAAAACTCAAACAAAATATGGTGCACCAAGCCCCACAGTTTCCATCTTTAAAATGTGGAGATATAATGTCTCTGAACATCCTTCCTGCCATCTCACCAACATTATTTCCTAACACTAAAGAATGGCTATTGCCTCTGCTTTGTCCAGAAGGAGAAAGCCTAGAGCAGACTGTATTTGCTTGGTTGCATGGATATCAGGCCTATGGCAGAGGACAGTGGCTTTTCAGTAGCATACAGCACTACTAGGTATTTGGCTGTCCAAGTCTCCACATTCTTAACTTGAATGTAAGCTGGGAGAAATTTTCAGTTTAATTGCATCTGCTTTTTTTGCCATTCCAAGTTTTATCCCCCAAGACTTTTCCCAGCTAAGAATGATTAAAAAATAGCTCAGATATTGGAAGAAATGTGCAACTGACCTCATATACTAGCTCAAAGCCTGGAGGAAGCTATTGTAGCAATGAACTCTAAGGCAGCGGTTCTCAATCTGTGGGTCGGGACCCCATTTGGGATCGAACAACCATTTCACAGGGGTCGCCAAACACCGCAGTCTGCCATTTTTTCCCCTTTTCCCCTCGGCCGGCGCAGGGGGCAGCACTGCGCATGCGCGATGCGGGCCATCGCGCCATGCATGCACGATGCGGGCCGTCGCGCCGCACATGCGCGGCACAGGTCGGGGTCACAGCCTGAAAAAGGTTGAGAACCGCTGCTCTAAGGCAACCCTTCATCTGTTCATTGGTTGCTGGAATTGAAGAAGCCACTTATTTTCTTCATACAGTATACCAAACCCATGAACGAGTTTGAGTTTAATACCTTCGGGCCAATGCCGGCTTATGAACTGCTTTCCTTGCTTTTGTTGTTCAGATTCCACAAAGCACAAAAAGACAAAAGATCCTTCTTCTGCAAACAGCAGCAGCAGCAGCAGAAGAAGAAAGAAGAGATGATATTTCAACAGTTCACAAGTCCAGCTCTAAATGTTCTCTGGAATGAGGAGAATGAAGATAGATCTCAGCACTGGAACCGGCCTGTGTTTTTTAATGAGTAACATCAAAAGTAACCGGGCAGGCCAGGGACATTGCTGAAGTTCGGAAGGTTGCACATGAGAGACAAAATGGCCAATCCCAGTTGCTATTTCACACAGGAAGTTTCTAAGCAACGGTATATCATCAGCCTTCAGCCTCATTCCAGGATGATTTATGAAGCTGAGTTCTGCCTGCAAGTTACACCTGTGCCATCCTGATACAATCGGCCTGGGAGGACACAGCTGACAGCAAACTTAAGTTGCAAGATGAACTCTGGGCCAATGCATTGAAAGCAAATGTTACTGTTAATTTCACTCGAGGCAGAACTTTATCTATAATGTCCCAAGTAGGTGAAACTTGCCGGCCTTGAAAAATCTCCTATATTTTTTTTTCTATTTCCATTCAATTTTTCCGTATTCCAAAGGAATATAGAAAATAAAAGTATAGCAACATAGAAATATAGAAAACTGATGGCAGAAAAAGACCTGGTTGTCCATTGGTTATACCCTTTGAGTTTTTTTGTTTTCTTTTTAATTTTTTTACAAATAATTTTAAATAATAAATACATACATTTTCTGCATGGCATGAGAAAAGCACATCTTCCTTCCTCTGTCCTTACCACTTTCTACAGAGGGACAATTGAGAGCATCCTGTCATACAACATCACATTCTGGTTTGGAATCATTACTGCTTCTTTTTTATATATAAATATTTCATTAATTTTCTGGTTTTACAATCAAATACTTAATAGACAACGTGTGTCTGGATCCATTAGTAATTCAGTGATTACTAATCAATAATTCAGTGATCATTACTGCTTCTGACAGGAAGGCAGTGCAGAGTGGTGAGGATGACAGAAAATATTGACAGTTCCCTCCCTTCCATCCAGGACATAGCATATAAGCATTGCTTGAGCAGGGTCCACAAGATTGTCTGGGACACTACACATCCTCTTCACAACCTGTTTTCCTTGTAACCTTGTTATCTTCTGGGAGGAGGCTTCATGGTATCTGAAACAGAACATCCAGATTCAGTCACAGTTTTGTTCCATACAGTATCAACCTTATGAACTCTAAAGCTTCCTCTTTCCATTATGTATTCAAGATGGACAGTGATTAATATTTATATGTTATTTATATGTAAGTGTGGTAGGTTTATATATATGTTGTATATAGCAGGTTCAAATGTGTGTTATGCAGGGCTTTTTTTGTAATAGAATGCGCCGGAACAGAGTTCCGGCACCTTTTTTCAAGGGATTTTCCAGAGTTGCATTCTTTTCCTATTGTTGCCCTTCCTATTCTTGTTTGCTTTTGAAAATGCCCTGCTGGTGGTACGGCCCTGCTGGTGGTACGGTGCGAGCAGGGTCCCCTCCAGTGCTGTCCGCCTCCTCTAGGAGGAGCCATGAGGCACCAGAGCACAACAGCCAGAGCATGGCTTGATTGGCTGGGCCGGACCATGTAGTATGGAAGCCTATGGTGGCAGTGGGAGACACATAAACATGGAGGCCATCTTTCATGAGAGGGTGAGTGAGACTTTTGCCTTCCCTTACAGAAGGTGGGGTGGTGAGGTTAAAAAGAGGCAAAGCAAGAGGAAAGAAAGGTGGCTGGCGTGGAAGCTTGCCCAACAGCAAAATTTTGCTGTTTCAGTTCCTTGGGTAGTTCAAAAGCTGGGATGTCTACGAAAATCTCTTTTTAGTCTTTTATGTTTTATATTCAAACTGCAGAGGGGAAGAATAAAAATAAAACCAATGTCTTGTGATTTGGAGGTATTATTATTAATAATAATATATATTAATTATGTATTGGTCAGATGTAAAGGTAGACCTACAGTATGAGGTTTAATCAGATCTATTTATGAAATTGGGTTTAACTTAAAGGTAAATTAAAAGTAATCTGTTCACTGACAAAGTTTCAACTTTAATTTGTTTCAAGTCAATATCCATATTAAAGTCCAAATGTAAATTTTTCCACCTTGTTTGACAACTTCTTAAAAATAATTCAATCTTTTACAAGCAACCAAATTTTGTTTAATTGGGCCAATTTCATTCCATATAGAAAGCTGATATTCCCATTCATTAAACTAAATGGGTATGCCAGTGGTAAATGTCCCAAAAGATTAATAAGATGCCTTCTTGTAATTTAAAGCCACGTAGTGCATGGTAACATTAATAATATTAATTTACCTTGAACAAAATCCTAGTCTTTTAGATACACTAAAAATTGAAGGGTTTTTTTTCAACTACAAAGGTAAACCTTGTAGGTAGGCAAGGCGGATTGTATGACATGTGTGAGTTCCAACACCTTTTTTTTTATATACAAAAAAATCACTGGTGTTATGTATGTATACACTTTGAAAACAAGCAACTAAATTTCATTTTTAGTGTGTGCCAATGTGCTCACACTAAAAAATGACAATAAAGGTTATCTAATCTAATCATTTAGAAAGAAAACAAAACAAAACCAAACCTCAAAGGGCAGACTCTATGCAAATTATGCCCTAGTTTTAAATAAAACTTTTGAGGTATAAACTATACAGTATCTTTTATGGAAGTTAGTTCACTAGCCCTAGCCCTGTCATTTTTCCTACTATTTTTTTTTCATGGACCAAACAAGTTAATTGGGATTCTGTTTTGTTATTCCAAGATTTAGAGTCTATAGCAAGTAATAGGACTTATTGAAGGACACAGCACAAATATTTATCCAATTAAAATTATTTCAGGAAAGCTTATTAAATAGGACTCTCAATTCATAAGGCCCCACCATTACTTAGAGTGAGCTGGTAGGTATTAGCTGAACTTTTAATGTTCTTTCTGCTGGTTTTTTAAAATGGTTTGGATTTACTTGTCTCTTCTGCTAGACAGAGCAGTTACTGAGTTATACCACCAGGTGTTGATAAATACTCCTTTTTCTCTCAAATACTACTTTTCTCTATATTTTAACAATAAAAGGATGTGAAATTCCAGTGTTTACCCCGCTTCTTAATAGACAGATATCAGATGCAAAAATCAATTGCAGATCTATCCTTAAGGTTCTTTGCACATTGTACGTCTCTCTCTCTCTGGCATGCATAATTAAATCCAAGAATTTCTAGGATTTCTGCAACTTCCATTCTGTGTTCTCCCAGTTATCAAATAGCAGGTTCTTATCTTTGCAACTGCTTTATGCAAAACGAAATCAAAACTCCATTCATGCTAAGGCATCTGCTCAGCTGTTTGTCATTACATCTTCCCCATTTTTCTGTACATAGTGAGAGTCATCTGCAGCTACTGTGCACTGAACAAAAAGCAAATGAAAGCACAACATGGTTAGCTATCCATGTCTGAATGCAACTTGTCTTCAGACCTATTTTTTCCAAGGAGTACCTATTATAATGGTTAAAAACATAAGCAAGCCATGTTCTAGCATCTTGCTATCTGTTCTGTCTTTAATGTACATTGTCTGGTGACATCAATAATACAATGCAATCCAATAGACATTTGAGCAGGAATGCAAATAATGACCCAATGTCTATGGTCCCAAAATTTGGGTTTAGGAAGCAAAATTTGTGCCTTAAACCTCTCTTGGTCACCCATTTCATCTCTTTTTTTTTCCACTATAAAAATTCTTTTATTAAAACAATCAACATTGAACATAAAAACATATTATGCAGCAATCATCATGGCACCTGATATACAACACTAAGTATTAGTCTTTGAAAACGTCTGAATTAGTAGGCCTTTTTCCCCCTCCTCGCGTCTAGCCTCAACTATACTCCTGTTACACTTTATTTGTTTGGTGTTTCTCTTATCTGGTTCAATATTAATGTGATCAACATTAAGCATAAGATCCTATTGCTAAGCAATCATCCTAGAACATAGCATACAACATTAGGTATTAATCTTTGTAAACATCTGTTTTAGTAAACGTTCTTCCCTCCTCCCTTCCATCTTCAAGTATACTCCGAATACATTTTGTTTGATTGGTGTTTCTCTTATATATGGTCTATCTACTGTATCTAGTCTATCGCATATTGTTCGTTTGCGCTTCTGAATTGACTTCATCCCATTACTAGTGCAATCTTTTATAGTCCCTAACCAGAGATCCTGAGGTAAAAGTTTCATATCCTGAGGTAGAGATTCAGTCTGCTTTAACAATATTAAAGCAAACAACATTAGTCATAAGGTTATGTTAAGAGGCATTAGTTATAGAACATATACATTCAACATTGGGTGTTAGTTTTTGTAAACATTTGATTTGTTAACCCTTCTTCCCTCCTCCCATCGAGCCTCAGCTAAACGCCAGCTGCATTCTGTTTGATTGGTGTCTCTTTTGGATATAGTCTATCCACTGTTTCCAGTCCGTCAAAAATTGTTCATTGGAGCGATTTTTCAAGTATGCTGATATTTTCGCCATTTCTTCCAAATTTGTTACTTTCACAGTCCATTCTTCAATAGGCGGTATTTCCGGATTCTTCCAGTATTGTCCCACCAACAATCTTGCTGCTGTAATTAAGTTCAAAAATAAATTTGTCTCTGAGGTAGTGAAATCCTTTGTGATCCCTAACAGAAAAGCTTGAGGTAGAAATTCTATACGCTTTTTGAAAATAGTTTGGAGTGTCCACCATATCTTCCTCCAGAATGCTTTGATTTTTCTGCATGTCCACCATATGTGAAAGTAAGTAGCCTCCCCGTCCCCGCACCTCCAGCATTTGGGCTGGGAGTCCAGGTAGATGAGTGATATTTTTTTCGGGTCTAGGTGCCATCTATAGAACATCTTGTAGAAGTTTTCCCTTAAGTGTTGCGATTTTGTGAATTCTACATTCCTCACCCAGATTTTCTCCCACGTGTCCATGGCGATAGAGTGTCCGAAGTCTTGTGCCCACCTTATCATACAGTTCTTGACTAGCTCAGTTTCAGAGTCCATTTCTATCAGAATGCTGTACACTCGTTTGATGTGTCTGATCCCCTGTTCTCTAATCTGTTTAATTAGATTCTCGTCGGTCTGGGAGAACCCTTCTTCTTATCTTTACGCCACCTTGATTGCAGTTGTATATATGATAGCCAGGTACCTCCTATTCCTCTGTTTGCTAGCGTTGCTTGGGGTTTCAAGAGGAACCCATTTTCTTCTCCCAGTACAAGTTCACTGTAGGGCACCACTTCTTGCCCTTGGGATGTGTTCATATCCCCTGTTGCATGTCCGGGGATCGTCCAGATGGGAATCTTGTCGTGTAGGAGGTGCTTGTATTTCTTCCAGACCCATAACAATGGGATTCGTAGTGGGTTCTCCTTGAAGTTCCTGTCTGCCTTTTTGTCATATACTAAGTATGCGTGCCAGCCGAATAGTAGACCATGCCCCTCAACATTCAGAATTCTATCATTTGTCATGTTGATCCAGTCACTCACCGCCACCAACGTCGCTGCATAGTAGTATAGCTTTAGATTAGGCATTTTGAGTCCCCCTCTCTCCCTTGCGTCTTGGATGATTTTTAGTTTCACCCTCGGTCTCTTGCTGTCCCAGATAAATCTGTTGATGCCCTTCTGCCAGTTGTCTAAGTCCGCATCCTTCTTGAGTATGGGTAGCATTTGAAAGAGAAATAAAAATCTGGGTAAGACGTTCATCTTTACTGCCGCTATCCTGCCCAGCAGGGACAGTCGTAGTGATTTCCACCTTTCCAGGTCTGTTTGTATCTTATTCCACAGGACCTCGTAGTTATTCTTGTATAATTTCGCATTTGTTGATTCTATCTCGACTCCTAAGTATTTGACTTTCTTGACTATTTCACAACCCATTATTCTTTCCAGGTTCCGTTTTGCTTTGTTGTCTAGGTTTTTGACTAGCACCTTTGTTTTTGATATATTTACTTTGAAGCCTGACACCCTACCATAGTCCTCCATTATCTCCATCAATTTCCTTGCTGACTGCACTGGTTGCGACATTGTCACCAGCAGGTCATCCGCAAAGGCACATAGTTTGTAGTCTTGCTGTTTAATCTGTATGCCCTGTATGTCCTCTGCCGCTCTTATCCTGTTCAGTAAAATTTCCAGTGTTAGGACAAATAGCAGGGGTGACAGCGGGCACCCCTGTCTCGTGCCTCTCTCTATGTTGAATGGGTCTGTTAGGTCTCCGTTCACAATGATCTGGCCTGTTTGTTTCTGGTAAATTGCCCTTATGGAGTTGAGAAACTGTGCTCCCATTTTCATCTTCTGGATCAGGTTCGTCAGGAATGGCCAATTCAGTCTGTCGAAGGCTTTTTCTGCGTCCACAAACATAAGGGCGGCTGGTACCTGTTTGTGCCTTTCCAAGTACTCTATTATGTTCAACAGCTGTCTCACATTTGTTTTCATCTGGCGTCCTTGTATAAATCCCCTTTGGTCCGGGTGTATTGTTTTTCGTAGTATAGTCATTAGTCTATCGGCCAGAATTTTTGTGAATATTTTGTAGTCCGTGTTAAGTAGTGAGATGGGCCTGTAGTTTGCGGGTTGTGTAGTATCTTTCCCCTCCTTGGGGATTAATGAAATATAGGCTGTTTTCCAAGATGGTGGAACTTGGCCTCCTTCTTGTATATTGACAAATAGCTGTCTAAGGGGTTCTAACATCTCTTCCTGGAGACACTTGTAATAAGTCGCTGTTATCCTATCTGTCCCAGGCGATTTTCCTGGTTTCAGCTGTTTGATCGCTGAGTGTATTTCCTCCTTTGTGATTACGGCATTCAGGGCCTCTCTCTGTGTGTTGGTGATTGCCTGTATCTTTTTGTTTTGTAGAAAAGTTTCTGTCTCTTTGTCCTGTGTCTTCTCCTCGGCGTATAGCTTCGAGTAGAACTCTGTGAAGGCTTTCTTAATGATTACTTGTTGAAATTCCTCCTTGCCTTTATATTCTATCTTTTCAATTATGCGGGATTTCTGTTTCTTTCTTAGGATGTAGGCCAGCCATCGACCCGGTTTGTTGGCCTTGCAGAATGTCTTGTGTTTTGCATATTGTATGTTCCTCGCCGCTTGGTCTGCCATCAACATGTCGAACTGCTTTCTTAAGATCTAAATTCCTTCTTTGGTGATTTTGTCTTCTGGTCTTTTTATTAATAGCCTCTCTTTCTTGCTTATCTCCTCTTCTAGCTCTTTTCTTTTTCGTTCTTGTTGGCGACGGTGCCTTTTATTCATGTCCATAAGAACCCCACGCATGTACGCCTTGCTGGCGTCCCAGATAATTTCTATCGGTGTTTCGTTGTTCATATTTATGCTGAAGAATTCCTTCATAGCATTTTTGCATTCCGCCACCTTTTCTCCATGTCTAAACAGGTTTTCATTAATTCTCCAGGATCTCTTCTGTCTCCTGCCATGTCTTAGTTCCATCTTCACCGGATTGTGATCTATTAGCACTTTGGGCAGGATTTTCACCGCGTTTAGACAAACTAACAGGTCACTTGATGTTAATATAAAGTCAATTCTGGAGAATGATTGATGTCTGTCGGAGAAAAAGGTGAATTCTTGCTCTTTGCCGTGCCGTTCCCTCCAGACGTCTGTCAGTACAAGGTCTTCCTTCATGTCAAAGAAAGGTTTAGGCAACTTGGAGTGCTTCTGTGGGCTAGGTTTTGCTTTCTTCTTGTCTAGGGCAATCTCTATGACCCCGTTCCAATCTCCCAGAATAATACATGATTTGTAGTTGAGTTGTGTTAACTTCTTGTGTATCTTTTTGTAGAATTTTCCTTGTTGTTGATTTGGTGCATATATGCCCATCACTAGAATTTTCTTGTCTTCCTGTGTCACTTCGATTGCTAGGTATCTACCCTGGGAGTCTGATTCTATTAGCTTGGCTATTACGTGTTTCTTCACGTATATAACAATCCCGTTCTTCTTTTGTGGCGCCGCTGCGACAAAGTGTGTACCTAGTCTGTTGTTGATTAAGTATTTCTGGTCCGCTGCTCTGATGTGTGTTTCTTGTAGGCAAGTTATGTCGTTTCTTCCTTGAAGCAGGTAATGAAATATCTTTCTCCTTTTCTGTGGGGAATTTAGTCTGTTAACGTTCCATGTCAAGTATTTAGTTGTCATTGTCGGTTTCAGGATACTCTTCCGAGACCGCTTCTGTTCTATCTCTTGTGTTCTTCTTTGGTCTCGTTCCCATGGTATCCAAGTTGGTGCTCAAGTTGCTTAGAAGGATCATATCGTGTTGTTCCGTGCGTTTGGCGGTGGATCTTGTTATCCTGCCCTCTGCAGTCTGTCCTGTTACCTTGTTGTTGTTGCTTCCTGTTCTCTGTGTCGTCGTGTCTCGAGTTGGTCCTTTCCTTTCTCTTGCTCCTGCTTCGGTCTGTCGTTCTGGTGGCCCTCCTGCGTCTTCTCTCATGGTGTATTGAAGTCCATCCGACGTCAGTTCCTTTTCAAGGAATTCTCTGGCTTTTTGGACCGAGTCCAGGCAGTATCTTTTATTTTTATAGAAAAGTGTCATCCCCATAGGGGCTTCCCATCTGTATCGCAGAGCACGTGATCTCAGTTCGTTGACCAGGAACCTGTATTCCTTCCTGTCTCGCAGCATCGTCTGGGGGATCTCTTTCAGTACTTTCACTTCTTGCCCCTCTATGTATAAACTCTTGTTGTACGATGTGACTGAGATGAGGTTCCGGAATCCCTGCATCGCGAAGTGGATGACCACGTCCCTTGGTTGGCGCCTGTTTGTTGTCGTCTGTGTGCCCACTCTGTAAATTCTGTCGAATTGCCATGCGATGTCTGAGATTGGCTTTCCCAGAAATGTTGCCAGGGCCTCTATGAAGGTTCTGAGCAGGCCCCCTTGGGTCTCGTTTGATGTCTCTTTCAAACCTCTAAACCTGATTGTGGATGCCAGTTGCCAGTACTGTATCATGGAGGATTGGTCTTGGGTCACTCCTTTCATCTCTGCTATCTCTGCTATCTGTCCCTCTACTTGGTTCTCCACTTTTTCCATCCGCTTGTCCACCTTCTCTCTGATCTCCTGGAAGTTTTTCTCCATTTCCTCCCCTATTTCTTTGTAGTGTGCTTGCATCGCCTCTTTCATTTGTTCCAGGTCTGTGGCCATCGCCCTACGTTGCTCCTCCCATTTTCTCTCTAGCTCTTTACCTTGTTCTTTCAGCATTTGTTTAAATCGTTGTATCTTTTTTCCGTCTTTTGTTCTGCCTCTACACACCTCCTCTCCATCTTTGCGTCCATTTCCACCAACTTTTTATCCATTCCATCCATCCTTTCAACCAGCATTTCTATTACCTCTTGTAATTTTTGTAACATGTGTGTTGTTGAGCTGGCCTGTGGGGGTAGATGGGTCTGGGGGCCTGTATTTGGATGGGAGGGTGTGGGGGCGGGTAAAGTAGGTCCTGATGGTTTGGTACGCTGAGCTGGGGAGGATACAACTCCCTTCGCTTGTGTCAGTGTGGTCTGTTTGGAGGCCATCTTGAGCTTGTCTTCCTGTTGTTCTGGCACTGTTTTGGTTTCTAGCTTGGACCAGGTTGGACACTAGACTGTGATCTGGTGCTGGTCCAGTAATCTGACCTTTCAGTGGGAGGGGAGGCTTCAGGGTTCAGGCAATGCAGGTCTAGGGGCCTGTAGGCAGGAAGGTCTGTCCGTGTTCAGGGAGTCTATTCAGTGCCTCTGCCTGTCTGGGATTCCAGGCCCCTTCTGCCTTCCCTCCACAGCAGCCCAGGATGCCTTTTTGTCTTCCTCCTATGCCCCCCTTTCTCCCTAGTGGGTTCTGCTCTCTTCAGTATCCCTGGGGCTCCCGTTCTGGGGGGTCTGGGGCACAGCTTGTGGGGTTTCTCTCCCCGTCCCCCTGCAACCCAGGGAACCCTTTTCTTGTGTCCTCTCCCGCCGTCTGCTTTCTTGCCTCTTCCCTCTTAGCTCTTTTCTCCTCCCCTCTATTGTTCTGGCTTGCCTGATTCCAGCTCCGTTGGCTGCGTCTGTCCCTATCCGCCGCTTCAGGCCGCTCCGCTGTCCTCTCGGCTGCTCCACCCTCTTCGGCTCTTCTGGGGGCTCTGTCTAGTTTGGGATGCCCCCCCAGTTGCCCTCGCCTCTCTTACCGATGTCGCTCTCGCCTCTCTTCTCACCCTTTCTCCGCCGCCCGAGGCCTCTTCCTTTTGTCCGGCTGCCCCGGCCCTCTCCGCCTCCGAGTCCTGCGTCCGTCTCTCACCTCCGCTCTCTCGGTCTCTGACACTTCGGGCGGCTGAAAAGTCGCCGAAAATCCGATCCGCCTCTGTTTTCCCGCGCCAGGCTTCCTTCGGTGGTCTCTCGGCGCTCTTCTCCTTGCTCCTTGCTTGTTCCGTCCAGTGTTCTTCTTCGGGCCGGCAGGCCCTCCCGGCGGCCCTCGCTACTTCTCATTTCATCTCTTAAAACCCTTGAACATATGCCAAAAGCACTTCTGACCCAAGGTCATCCACGCAATAGTCCATCCAAGACTTGATCCTTGAGTTGTCAAAAGTTGTACACTACTGTCTTGTCATATTTCTGGAAAGTGTAGTTTGGACCTATGACCATTCTGTCTATTCATTCTGCCCCTACCTTCTCCTCACTATTTGCCATTATGGGTAGAAGGCAATTAGATGAGAAGTGAGCCAAGACTATTTCTGGCCACTGTTTTTACTTAGAAAGGTGGAAATAGTCTGTGCAGTCTAAATTAGCATGTTTTTATATTACCATTCCTTTACCATCTGCCACCTTTGGTCCAAACTGGTCATTGGCATACAGCAATTTTTTGTTTCTCTTTCTTACTTAGAGATATGATGAAAAAAATTGGCTGTCTTGCTTATAAGAGAAGATATTTTCCTCTGAATTATATTTGAGATACAAATTGTTTCTTCATCCAATTGTGCAGAGCTCTGAGGATAAATAAGAAAGTTGTTGGTTTTTGTTTTTTTACTATAGACTGTGGTGGCTCTGAAAATGAATTAATGATGGGGAAAAGCTCATATACTAGAAAGGTAAAATCTAAACTAAGGACTAATCTCTGAGATTTAAAGATAAAATAATGGGGTTCATTCAAAGTGCAGAATTAACAAATGGCACTGAGTACGAATTACATAGCTACCAGGTGAAGCCAAAAAGCCCCATCCTATAACCTGAAGTTTTTTTTTAAAGAAAAAGTCTATATATTTTCTTAGATATCTAGGGTAATCTGTTTAGATAAAGAATTCCTTGAAATGATGTGGCAGCCTCAATGGTACCATTCTATTTGCTGAGTAAAGTTTGTAGAAAACTTTGTTTTGTTGGATCCATTCTACTCTTTTCAGCTGCTCCACAAGAAAATCTTCTGTCCTGATCAAAACTGAGGAGAGAAGACTTTAAAAAAACCCTTCACCACAACCTGCTAGTGTTATAACTGTTGTCCCCTTCTTTATTTTTCCCAATTAATTTAATTAAGGATGTATAATATTGGAGTTAATCCTCATCAGCAGTGATGGTGGTGGCAATGCTTAAAGTTAGTCTGGCTTTCTTTAATGTTGCTCATTTAACTTGTCTCCCATCTGCCTTTATAAACATAAATTTACTTCAGGGTATAGCGAATGAGAAAAATTATAACAGGCTACATTTTAATTAGGAGATTGAATCATTCAACTCTGGACATTTACTGCCTAGCTCCATGAGGTTATAAGAACAATGTTCTTCCCAAATAAGAATATCTTCTTTCAGAGAAAAATTCTGGATATAAATGTACATTAGACTAAGAGGGACATGTATTTTAAATAGTATACTATCTTCTTATTTCTTTTTTTTAAGACATGAGAAAGGTAAAAGTGTTGGGATGGCCTGTATGAGGAAAAAGACTTAAATACTTAAGTGTATTTAACTTTGAGAAAATCTCAACTGGTAAGAATATTTTGAACATTACGGGGAAAACAAACTTAAACAAGAATTTTGTAAACAGGATCTATGACGAAGGATGATCAGTTAGAAAAGAAGCTTTATATCAGCGGTTCTCAACCTGTGGGTCGCGACCCCATTTGGGGTCGAATGACCATTTCACGGGTGTCGCCAAACACCGCAGTCCGCCATTTTTTTGGGGTCGGCCATTTTTTTTGGTCGGCCATTTTTTTGGGGGGTCGGCCATTTTTTTCCCCTTTGCGATGCGGGCCATTGCGCCACGCATGCGCGATGCGGGCCCGCCATTTTTTTTTATTATTTTGGTTGGCCATTTTTTTTTGGTCGGCCATTTTTTTCCCCTTTGCGATGCGGGCCGTCGCGCCGCGCATGCGCGATGTGGGCTGTTGCACCGCACATGTGCGATGCGGGCTGTCGCGCCGTGCATGCGTGATGTGGGCCGGGGTTGTGCCGCGCTTGCGCGGCGCGGGCCGGGGTTGAGCCCCGGAAAAGGTTGAGAACCACTGCTTTATATTGATGTGGTTATTATTTCCAGAAATATTAGAAAAATTTCTATATTTAATTGTTATTTATCAAAATAATAAGAATTGTATTAATGCAAGATTAACAAAAGAGAATATTATTGGAAGAGAAAATCAAGCAAAGCTACTATGTGGACTATAGAACTATAGAAACTAATTGTTACTGATTGTTTTTAAAAAAAATAAACCCAGACAACATGCTGTTTATCAAATATTAAGGTGATTATGTTTTAAAAAATCAATAAAATATTTTTTTTAAAAAAAGAGTATCTTCTTTCAAAATAAAATGGCAACCTTTCTCCATTCCCAGTAAGACTTCTTTGTGGCGTGAGGAGGGACAGTGGGTAATCTGTTCATTTTGAATAAACAGGTTTTCCATTGGATTTTGTTTTTCTCCTGGGAAGTAGAGGGAGGTTATTTACATCTGTGATGAGTCTTTAGCGCTTGGGGGGCTGTTTCTGGCCAGGTGTCTAAGAGGAATATTTTGTACCTCTATATAGTGTAGGCAGATAGCACAGCAGTGACTGCACATTCACTGCCTGAGTTATCCAGGGAGATAAAACAAAATCAAAACATTTACAATAGCATTCAAACAATGAAAATGGTAAGTTAAACCAGCTGATTAAAAAAAAATCAAAAACTGTGTAAATCTCCTGATAATGGTACAGTAGGAATTTTTTAAAAAAATCCAAAAGTATTATTCACATAATGAATACGAATCATGGATTGATGCAGAAAGCATAGAATTTCCCCAGCATTCTACCAATTGTAATAAATGTCTAGGCATTGAACTATGAGTACTTCCGCCCACTTATATAGGTTATATGGGAGCACTTATGCACATGGAGAATAATTTGCCGTCATTATCAGCTATGAAAAATTTGCTAGAAAATATTGCAACGAAAACTCTTAACACCCCTCTCCCAAATGATTCTATCTACCACCCTACCTTCTATATTTATAAGGACCACTTCTTTTTCTAGCCTACAACAACACCTCAGCATGAAAGTCTTTCTTGAATCCCCAAGAAAAGATTATGAGTTTCTGTTAATATTCAACTGGGTTCAAAAGGAACAAGCATCAAAGTTTTCACTAATGATGGAAATGCTTCCCTGCCTTTCTCTCTCTTTACCCATCATTAAATAGAGATGCAGTGACAAGCTGTCCTTTGGAAGATCTGCAGTTTTGTGTTCCAGACAGTTCAATTAACTTCTACATCTGGAACAGAAGGGGGGTTACCTGATCTTCACTTTGACTCTGGCTGCACATGGGTCTTCTTTACAGTATGGTTTAGTAAATGGGGAAGAAGGAGGAGGGAAACAAGGAAGAAGGGAGGAAGAACAATGTCCCTGCTTGATGAACACTTTTCAGGTCTTGCATTCTCCCCAAAATGGCTGGATCATATATGCTAACGACAGTAGTAATAAACTTGAATTTGCACTCAGTCACTTGCTTTGTCTATGCTTCCCGTTTGTTTGTAACAGATTGTACAGAACTCACGTGACAGCCACCATCAATCTAAAATTGCTGATGTATATGCCATCCACACTGTTAACAGAACTGCAGGGCTTACAATACAAAGAAGAACATACATTAAAAACAAGAAATATACAACACTAAAGGCGAAAGCTCTTAGTATTACAACACCTGCAGATATGGGCAAATAAGTACATTTTAAACCCTTTCTTAATAAAAATGTGGTTCAGTTTAAATGCTGGTCCATACCTTTTGTATAGCCTGACCCTGCCAAGGAAAAACAAAATTAAGTACTGATGTTACACACATCCATGGTGAGACATGGAACAGGTGCCCCTTGATGACCTAAGGGCAGACAGGAATAGGCAGAATCTTTAACTAGCTTGGGCCTAAGTCATTAATCAATTCTCTGCTTGCCTCGCCTGGATGTACGGTAGCTTTAGTTCCCAGATCTATTGCAGCATGGGTGGCCTGATTTCTACCAGGCCTTCTGGCACCATGACCTGAGAGGATGAATTTGTGTTAAAACTATTAGAATCTAGGCTACAAAGCATTGAATATCTGCTAGATGGCAGCAAAGAATCAGTATGATCTGTGTCTCTTTGAGGCCATCCAGTGGCCATCTAAATATTTGCAGACTGTATGTTGCAATTCTAGTTCTATACGAAATAATAGAAGAACCTTGAGAATAAAATGCTTCCTAAGCTAATCAGAAAATGGCTTTATACTGGGTCAGATCATTGGTCTCCTTGCATTCAACAATTTTCTAGGAATTACAGATGGCAGATTTTCCCAGTCATACTTAAGAATGCCCACAATTGATTGCCTATTGGACCTTCTATTGGACACTGATTAATATTTATATGTAAGGGTGTAGGTATGTTGTATATAGTATGTTTAAATGTGTGTTGTGTATGTGTACACTTTGAGAGCAAGGAACTAAATTTCATTTTTAATATGTGCCATTGTGCCCACAGTAAAAAATGACAATAAAGGTTGTCTGTCTGTCTGTCTGTCTGTCTGTCTGTCTGTCTGTCTGTCTGTCTGTCTGTCTGTCTGTCTGTCTGTCTGTCTGTCTGTCTGTCTATCTATCTATCTATCTATCTATCTATCTATCTATCTATCTATCTATCTAGAATTAAGGTGTGTTTTGTTCCCTCAGTTTGGGGCCAATAACAGAAAAACAATGCAAGACATTTTTAATGTTTTTAAATACATTTTTGTTTTATTTGCTTAATGAAATAAAACGAGGTGGGCAAATTGTTTCATATTTGAAATAGCTTTTTTATGTTTGAAATAGGCTGTTCATTTGAAGCCTTCTTATAATAGATCCATAATGTTGTGCTTTTTTTAATCTTGGGGTACAGAAGTTGTCTTTTCCACTAGGTTTTAAGATACATTTTGTTTATTTGTTTAAATAAATATGTCTAAAATAAAATCCACTGATGATTTTTTCCTTCCATTTCAGCAAAATGGAACCACAAAGAATGGTTTGAAATTTCCGAAAGAGTTGTGTTAACTAACTAACTAACTAACTAATTAATTAACTAACTAACTAACTAACTAAAATAAATAAATAAATCTCATTTATAAAGTATGTGTGCCTATTAAATCTAAAAGGGCATCTTCAAGCATTAGAGGTATCTACTTTGCAAGAATTGGAAACATTGATGGTAAAAATATCGTCAGTAGACATTTTTATGTTAGTATCACATTAACTTACAACAATGCAGAGAAAACACTTCTTGATTAGAAGTTCTACCAAACAGACCAGCTGTAACAATGATGCAACGGCATGTCAGGATATTATTTCTTTTTACTGTATGGCCTGCCTGAGAGATTGACTAGGACAGGGGTAGGCAACCTCGGCTCTTTTATGACTCATGGACTTCAACTCCCAGAATTCCTGAGTCAGCATAGTATAGCTGACTCAGGAATTCTGGGAGTTGAAGTCCATGAGTCATAAAAGAGCCAAGTTTGCCTACCCCTGGACTAGGAGCTCTAAATCTGTGTCCTTTAATCTAACCTAACAATCCTACAATTCTTTCAAGGATAATAACTGTCGTCTCCTCCTTCTCCTCCTCCTCCTCCTCCTCCTCCTCCTCCTCCATATGAAGCTTATTGTATTTTATACAATATAATGTACCATGAGGTAGTTTTATTATAAAGCCCAAATAAGTCTTTTAAAAATGTATTTAACAGCAAGAATAATTATAGTAAAATAGTATCAAAAATATTGAACATAAATAATTTTAATGACTAGCTCCATATTGTGTTGGCATGCCTTCAGTGATAAAACGATTCCATATCTTTACAAAAACTGTCACTCTGAGTTATATTATACTGTAACCAACAAATAAATTTGGTCAGATCTAACAAATGGGCATGCAAACTTATTCTGTTTACATGTAAGATATCTAAGTCAATGCTTGCGTGAATAGCTGGTTTAAAGAGATAATGTGGTTTTTTTTTAAAAAAAAATCCAAATCAAAGGCTCTTGAATTACTCCAAAAGAGATTTGGTTAAGAAATAGATTATTTTTCCTCTAATTTTCTTGACAATGGATCTGGCAGGACTAATTTCTGAAGAAATCATAAAGTTTGCCCTTGTTCTTGTACTTCCAGCCTGTGGAGACTGGCTGAGTCTTAGCAGGTGTTTAACCTCCTTTAACATCTTTGATCATATTTTAAAATGGCTTGAAAGTTACCACCCAATCCTCTGATGGTTGAACATTAGAGATGTCTTCTCCCTAATGAGACTATAAATGTCATTTAGAAGAACTACCAGCCTTTGAAATCCATAGAGACACAACATTGTTAACTAATGTCTTTTAAAGAGGCATTGCTCAGAACAAGCAGAGCATGAGGTAATAGTTACTGAGGATGTAAGTGTGCTGGATGACAGAGGGAGATCCTCCCATTAAAGCTTTGTGCATCTGTAAGCATCTTTTTCATCCATCCTATTGCTGTTGGCTTCCTCAATGCCCTATTGTGGCTGGCCCCTGCTATCCTCCACTGCCCCTGTCCAGCATATTACAGCACCGTGTTGTCTGAAGTAATACATTCTTGATCAGGACAAGGCGCTAACAACAGCCGGCAACAAAGGAAGCCAGAGATCAAATAAGGCCGCTGCATGAACAAGAGGAAGAAAGGAGTTTGTGTGCCTATCTAGCTGGATTGCCAGTGGGCACATGAATGGGTGTGTGCGTTTGTAGGCATCACAGCCTTCAGAGGCCTAGCTGGTGAGGGTCTCCCAGTGACTCTCCCTAGCCATTCCAGGCTTGGGCCCCAGTGTTGGTCTACATTCCAGCTGGTTCCCTTCTCTCAGCTGCACTACTTTGACATAGAGAATCAGCCAGACGTGAACGTGAGAAAGCTTTTGCAGACAAGGCTCTTCAACTGATTGCTGCTGCTCGGTGGCTTCTGAAATGATCATCATCAAAAGAGGGATGTCTGACAAGAGGCCTACAAGACACAAGAGGAGGTATTGACAGGCTTGTTTGTATTGACCTACTTACATACAAATATGGGAGGGGAGAGATCTGTCCAGCAATATAATGAATGGAAGATTAATACATGTGGCCTCCTTATTCCACCACTTACAGAGATGGATCAAACATGATAGGACGATCTTTTCCCCCAGTCTTAGAATTTTACAAGACGTCAGTTTGGCATCCATTTAGCAGAGCTAAGAAAGTTCACTGCAAAACATTGTCACTATATAAGTGCACGTGTCTATCTACATTTGCATTGTATAATGTTTGTGCATCTAGGCATGATGAGACATAGGAATGGATGGATTAGATAGACAAATATAGTTTTTTCAATTCATTGCTGCATTATTTAGATCATGGATATGTAATCTGAGCTCCTGAGACTAAGTATTCTATAGTCCAACTACCAAGCATATGCATTTGGGTGAAGCTCTCATAGATCACCACCAAATTATAGGCTGCATGGAGAACAGAAAGAACAGGTTAAATGTCAATTTAACCTGCCTGCATATTATCAATTAAGATCCTTAATTGGATATTTAGTTAGGCCAGGAGAGAAGCACTTTTAAATAGTGTATTGGTGACTTAAAGAGATGTAAAACCATTACAAATCATTTTTGTAAGTTGTGCCTACATGTTGAACTCTCATTTGCATGAACAGCTTCTCTTTGACTCTATCTTAATGACCTTTTATTGTAGGAAGACCACTGACTTTTAGAAACTAGGACAGATCTCATGGCTTTTATGCAGTTGCTGTCTGAACTGCCTGAGACAGGATTTTATAGGAGTAAGTTAGAGATTTTTCTTAGTTTTGCTTTGCTTTCTGAACATTATTATCTTCTTTATTTACCATGTTTTGAATTTTTCAAAAGGTCTAAATATGCTATTCATAAATACATAATTAATAGAGCTGGGCAAATAATAAGTAGAGCAAGCTAATGTTGGTTGATCTTAGAAGAAGCCTAGTAGGATCAGGACAGGCATGGTCAAAGCACCCTTCCAAATTGCTGCTCAAAGCTTAAAGTACCACATCTTTTAGATAGCGTAGCATGGTTATTTTAGTTATACCCCAGTACGCACAGTCAGAGGTAAGTTGGAAATCAATGGAAACTCTCTGGATTAGTTCATGCTTGTTTTGATCTGGTGAACATTGGTGCCAAAGAAGTTCCAGCTTCAATCTTTTGAAAGAAATGACCTACTTTGCTACAGGGGCATAGTTCTTGAAGTTACAGGCCCTCCTATGGTCTCTGGAAGACTCCAAAATATTGGAGCAATTTGTAACTTGACATAATGGGGCTATGATTGATGGAAGATTCTTCATATAATAATTTTAATTATACATCAATGAAATATAATACACTTTAATTTTTATCTATTACCCTATCCAATGATTTGTAGAGTTAGTCCCTGAGGGTGCACCTCCCAGCCAGGAAAAAAGTTGAGAAAGAAATGCAAAATGCACCCTCCCTTGAGGGTGCTTGAGACCTTAGAAAGCTCAGATTAATAGACAAGACTGGTTAAACTGGATGAATAATCTGACCTAACAAAAGCCAACTTTCTGTATTCTACAGTGAGGTGTGCCTCCCCTCCCCATATAATCTTGTTTGGCCCTAGTTAGAACACCTGCATTTCATTAGAGGATTCTAGAAGATCACATTTATAAGAATAGATAATATCTACCAGTAACTGTAATCTCTCTCTTGGGGTCCCAAGAAAGATTGAAGTTTTTGTTGTTAATACGTAATAAACTTGAAGTTTTTGTTGTTTTGTTATTAATACATAAATAAGAAAGCTAGCATAACTGGGATAACTGCAGTTGAATAGCTACCGGTAGGTTTATTATTTATTATAAGATACTGCCAGTATTAGCAATAGCAGATATACACTATTGATAAGCAGGTATATGAAACAATTCTAAATTTACCTTAATGTTAATTTATCAATGAATTTGATCTAAGAGTAGCAAATTTATCAATGAATTTGATCTAAGAGTAGCAAATGTATCAATGAATTTGATCTAAGAGTAGCAAATTTATCAATGAATTTGACTTAAGAGTGGCATATTAAAAAAATGGTTTCTTGATTGTATCCCAGTTTGCTCCATCCTTATTTGGTTTCACAGAAACCATCATTTATATGAAGCCCCAATCCCTCCTTGTAAGCAAGACTTCATTTAATTTGGTCTACAATGTATGATCAGAGTTGGGACAAAAATATGGAGTTCGTAAAGCATACAATAGAATTAGAATAAATGAAAGAGTACCTTGCAACAGGTATAAAACAGTTTCTCTCCCACTGATAATTTCATCCCACTCTGCACAAAGATCATAGATAGCCATTTCTACTCCAGTAATAGATAACTGGGATAGATATGGAACTAGATAATCTAGACAATTTGCTCTATAAAATGCGTAAGCACAATCGAATGTTTGTTCTTCATGTTAACATAGCCAAGAAAACAAAGCATCATTACAGATAATCCCCGGCTTACAACAGTTCATTTAGTGACCATTCAAAGTTACAACAGCACTGAAAAAAGGTGACTTATGTCCATTTTTTTACAATTACAACCATTGCAGCATCCCCATGATCAAGTGATCAACATTCAGATACTTGCCAACTTTTCAGATACTTGGCAATATTTATGAGGGTTGCAGTGTCCTGTGGTCACGTGATCACCTTTTGTGACCTTCTGACAAGCAAAGTCAATGGGGAAGCCAGATTCATTTAACAACAGTGGCAAGAAAGGTCGAAAAATGGGGCAAAATTCACTTAATAAATTTCTGGACTCATTTGTGGTCATAAGTCAAGGACTACCTGTACTAGATCTAGATCCATAGCCATGTAGATAAGGGCATCGTTGGATCAACCCTCAAATTTCTTTCAGTCTAGTACTGTGTCTTCAGGAAGAACTAGCATGAAGTCTTGGTATCCTCTCTGTGACAGGAAAAGATGAGAAGAATCATCACTAATTATTTGTGTCCAGTCATAATTTGATCAGTAATAATATTTTGTCTCTTGAATGGCTGCAAAAGTTTATGAGTTAGCAGAGATGGCTAAATTGACTGCTTTGATGAAAGAAAAGAACACAATTTCATTCTATTTGGAAACGACTTTTGGACTTTGTGCTTGCAATGGAAAAAAATGTGTTTTTTTAGTTTGAATGTGCTGAGTAGATAGGTTTTTTGTTATAGAAATGACTAGTATATTATTATTATTATTATATATTATATTATTATATAAAAGTAAAAAGTTGAGGTTTCTACCTGCATCCAAAGGAGTGGGAAGTCAATGTTTTTTTTTCTGTTTTTCCGCTCTACCTTACACCCTTCTCTCAGCTGATTGTGTTTGTATGTGGTGTGAATGAAATTAATTTAATTAATTTTTAAATTTTTATTGTATTATTGTATTGTTGTTGTGAGCCGCCCTGGGTCTTAGGAGAAGGGCGGCATATAAATTTGATTAAACTTGAAACTTGAAACTTTTCCTCCCTGATTTTAATATTATTTTCATTTTTCTTTGTATTTCTGTATTTTATATTTTGATGAGCTAATAATAAATTTTGGGGGGAAAAAGGAATAGATTGTCTCTTATTAGCAATTTGTGGCTAATAACCATTGGCAAACAATTCTCTTACAAACCTTTCCAGTATTTTTAATCAAACAGCTAAACTGCTGCCCATCATCACAGCATAAGTTAAAGATGATGCTAAATGCAAGAAAAAAATTGAAAATGGTGGTGGTGGGGGGTTTCAACACGGGTGGGGTAACAATTTCGTACACTTGGGTTGTTGTGCATGAGGGCTTTCTTTCTTTTCTCTTTTAGCATTAAGTTCTGGTTCTTGTGTAGTTCTCTTAAGTGAACTTTCTAACACTTATCTGGGGACAAAAGTGAAGGGAGACACAATAGCCGGTACATGAAATCATGTAAAAACAATACTTACTCTGTATTTCATAACTCAAGAATCTACAAAGATCTGATGATGCGGAACAAGCAAAGGATTTAGGAGAGAGATGAAGCAGCCTGTCCACAACATCCATAGTGAAAAGATAAAATTTGCTACTTCGGAATGTAATAATGGCAGCAGTTAAGATGTTTTAGAGGGGGATTAGACAAATACCTGAAGGATGAGATTCCCAGTGACCATCAGCCAGATGACTGTATAGCTACTTCCAAGAACTGAGGCAGTTTGGCAGCCCATAGGTCTGACTGGGAGCGAGATTCTGGACCAGATAATCCCTTAATACAGCTCAGCTCTCTTTAGAAAAAAGGAAAGCTGATGTGAATATTAGAGTAAACTGGGGAGGAGGGACGATGGGGGGGGGGGTTTTGAGATTTTAACAAAAGTCAAAGATTTTCACGCTTAGGTGAGGTGGCATCTGACTCCCAGGGCAATTCCCTTTTTCTTTCTCGCCTCAGTGCTGGAGCAGCAGGGAACCTGGTTCCACTGAAAGGGATGAAACCTGCTGGTGGCTTTTAAAGACTGTGTGCTTTGGGGGGGGGCGTTTGGGACCATCCTGGACTGTTCTGACATTCTTGAGCAGGTGGACCCCCTGATCTTTATTTAATAATGACAATAAATGCATACATCAATATATAGACTTGGAAGCAGATCATGACTTCATGGGCAGGGACATCCATCTCAGTACTTTTTCTGTCAAGGGCACAGAAATAATTGGTCGCTTTTCTTCTGGGATGTTTGCTAAACTCCCTTAGTCTGATTCTGTTAGCTTCTTTTGAGATTTAGAGAGGTTGGTCAAGAGTTGCTGCTGCTGGTGGTGATGATGATTGCTCTAACTGGCTCTGAGACTGCTGGGAACAACTCAATAATCAATAATCACATTCTGAGCTGGGAATAAGCCTAATGAATTCACATGGACTTTAAGATACAGTTAGGTTTGCTCTAGAACAGTGCAGTTGCATTTATAAACTAATTTACATTTAGGTACCTTGATGCTTAATTTCAGCCTTGCTAGAGAGAAAAATCCCATCCAATGCTTAGGGTTTTTCTGGAGACGATCCATCTGGGTGTAGCTTTGCAAATGTGAAAACTTGAACCTGACACAAGATCCAGCCTTGTCTACTGCCAAAAGGAAGTGAACAAATTTACAGAATTTGTGCAAGTTACATCAGCCTCTTATCTCTGGGTGAACTTTTTTTAATATATTGGGAAAACAAACCCACTATCACAGAAAAGAGATTTGAGATGTAGTTTAATACAGAGAGGATTTGATCAGTTGTCTTTACCACTGATCTTTTCCCTCTTTTCTTTCCATTGGGTCTAATTGGGGGGGGGGTCTTGGGAGGGTATAAGCTATAAAAAAATCCCAGGGCTTTATTTTCAAGTTAGACCTACTGAATTAATTAACATGTTTTCCTCTGTCCTGTTTCAAAGGATGAGTATTAAAAATGCTGAATTGGTTCCTTAAGGAAATTTTTCGTATCAGGGGGATGAATTCCATAGGAGCAGAATGAGCTGCAACCTATATGTGAAGTATATGTTCTTCATGTTCACATAAAGGAAGAACTCCCAAAGAGAAGAGAAAAGAGACTTGGGCTCCTGCTGCAGGAATAGTATAGATATTCTATATATATACATATAGACAGAAAAATGACTCCACGGAGCATATATGTAACCAGAGAAGAGCTTCTCCATGGGCTGTCAGTCGGATACTCTTAGAAACGCTGGGGTAACCTAAAACTATCAGATACCAAAAGTATCTTCAAGATCCCATTCCAATGGATCGCTGGAGAATTCGGCACTCCTTACTACTCTTAACAAGTCCCCGGTGCATTTTTGGGCTTGTTTCATTTTAATTGAAAGGCGGATTCTCCTCTCTCCTCTCTTTCCCCATCTTTCCAAGCTCCTCTTCAGATATGCTTTGATTTCGTCTGTGCAGAACGCTTTGGAAATGTTGCCTTTCCAAATTTTTTGACCTGGCTTTTTTTTTTTTTTGCATTTAAAAAAATGCCTTTAGTCTCTCATGCATTAACTATTTTGGCCTATCATAAATGATCCCCCCCCTACCCCGCTTTCTCTGCAAACTCTAAAGCATGCCACTTGGAAGCAGCCAAAAGCTTAAATTCCTCTGTTTTCCACAAAGTGAGACATTGTTGAGGGGAGGAGGAGGAGGATGGAGCGGGAGAGGCGTGTTGGGCATTCTTTGATATGTGCGTTTGTGCGTATGTTAAACTGGTAAGCATTTGCACACGCTTGCAAAACCGAAGGGGAAAAAAAAAACCAGTACGAGTCGCAGGTCCTGAGCAGGAAAGGTGAAAGTTTCTCGATTATCCTTAAGGGAAGACTCGTGTATTTTTTTTTTATTTAAAGTTGACATATATTCCCTCCTCCTTTCTCCTCGCCTCCTCCTCCCCCCTCCCTCCGCGACTTCTAAGACCCAATTGGTTGCGATGGACCATCTCGGGGTGATCGTTTCGCGTCCAGTTCAACTCGCTTGTAGGCAGCAATAGGTGGTGATGTAATAGGTACCAAGGCCCGCTGGACATATAAACGTCGTGGTTTCGGGGGGGGGAGAAGGGCCAGGAGAGTGAGCGCGCAGAGCAGGTCCCCCATTTGACGGAAGCGGAGATCAAGTTCAGAAGAAGCTGTCGCGGACTCGATCTTTGCTTGCGCCACCGGATTCCGCTTCCATGAGATCTAAACAGGGGCTCTCCAGCTCCACAGGGTGCTGAGTTACTTCCCCCCCCCTACGAATTTTTTATATATATAAAATTTTTATATATATATTATGTATATTTTATATACATAATATAATATATATATATATAATTTATATATATATATATATATATATCATCTATATGTAATATATATAGAGATATAGAGAGATATATATATGCACATATTTGGGTGTTTGTGTTTGTTTGTTTGTTTGTTTGTTTGTTTGTCTTCCCTGCGCCCACCCCCACCCCCGCTCTTGGGATCTAAGTCCGGGGCAGGAGCTTCGCCGGAGAAGGGTATTTTTAGCCGCTTGCCTCCCCTGGAACCACGTGTGCTGCCAGCGCGCTCTCTCTCAGGATGACTGGTCCCTGTCCGGCCTGCTGGCCAGCCCTGCTCCTGGGACTGCTGTCGCCCTGGCTGGCGGGGCGCTGCATGCCCGTCTTCGCCCAGCAGTACAACGAGACCCTGGAGTGGCGCTGGGAGACTCTCTTCTCGCGCTCCATGGCCAGGCTCCCCCCGGGGGAAAGGAATTTGCTCAGCCGGGACGGGGACTATCTGCTGGGCATCAAGAGGCTGCGGCGCCTCTACTGCAACGTCGGCATCGGGTTTCACATCCAGGTCCTGCCGGACAGCCGGATCAACGGGATCCACGATGAAAATCGATACAGTAAGTCGCCTTTGCCCACCTGCGTCCGCTCGGCCGGGACGCCCCAGAAGGGGCTGGCGAGCGAGCGAGCGCCGCGGAGCTGCGCGGGATCCTAAGGCGGGGAAAAGGGGGCGAGGGAGTTGCTTCGGGGTCCCGGGAAGCTGCCTTCGGGTCGCGGTGGACGGAGCAAGGCTCTCGGGGCGCGGACGGTCGAGCCCGTCGGTCCGCTGTGGTCAACGCCTGGCTGAGACGCGCTCGCCTAGGAGGAAAACCCCGGCGCCCCCTTTCAGGGCAAGGCGCCAAACCTCTCCCCCTGCCCCGCTTCAGCCAGGCTCAAAGCCGAACGAGCTCCGAAGGCAGAGAGAGGCATTAGGCAGAAGGTGCAGGAAAGCAGCCTCGGCTGCAGCAGGGGGAACGAGGGGGTCCAGCTCAGGAAGGCCAGGTAGACCAAACGCGGAGAAACCCCCCGGAAAAAAAAGGCCAACTAGGTTGTCAGATGCTTGTTTTCTCCGGCTTTGCGGCGAGCTGCCAGGTAAGTTCGGCGGGGCGTCAGACGAGGAGCCTTGCGTGGCGTTTTCCCGCTATTTTCCTGCGCAGAAGGGATGGGGTTGGGTCTGAAGAGCAACGCAACGTGTGAAGGAGTGAAGGACTTCTCTCGCGGGTCTCTCGGGAATCAGTTAAGAGCTGCGATCAAAGCAAAGGGAAGCCGTGTTTCGGAGGGGTCCTCGAGTATGGCCAAGGAAAACTGGGAAAGGTGGAGGCTTGGGATAGAGTAGCCATTTAATACAGCAGAGTGAGCTACGGCTCAGTTGACTGGTAGCCAACGGCGCTTGCTGTGCAAGGCGTGGGGTGTCATCTTTGAAAGTGAGATTTCCCGGTTTTATATGGGGTGATTCGATTTCACTGGCTGCTCCTTGTGCAGCTCAGCCCAAGAACAGAAGCAGAGTCAGCCCTGCCTCTGTAGCTAAGAGTTGAGCCCCAGAGGTTTCACCAACCTGACCTTGTCCTGGAGCTCAATCAATTTAAAGCAGGACTTTTTTTTTTAAACTTTCTAAACAAAATTAGACATTTTTCCTTAACAACCTAGCTTCGGTTATGGGAAGCAGCTATTCTTAAACCCCACCCTGGTTTTGCCACAGGCTGATGAGTAGTTAATTTGGGATTCAAGATCCCAAGGAGCTAGGATAGTTTAAAAGCATCTGTTCGTGACTTAACCCCTTGGCCCCATAGCTCTAATTCTAACTAACACCCAACTGAAACAATAGGACTGGGAGGAGGGGTTAAAGACTGCACCATGACAAACGTTTCATGTGTCCTAAAACATGCCAGTTACTTATTTTAAGCAGGGCAAGGTGGGGGATCTTTGCTAGCTCTTCAATCACAGCAGAAGGAGGACCTGAAGCATTTGCAAGCCAGCTATGTCAGACTCCAGCATCCCTTTTACTATCACTGCCAGCAGAGCCATTTGTAGTTCCACATATATCTGGGAACTGCTAGATTGACAAGGCTGCTTTTAAGCACTTTCTAAAAGGAATTATAGCAGGCAGTACATTGGCTGAGCTGGGCTGGAAGAGCCGTTAATGAACATGCTGAGGAGTTAAACTAGATGACATCCATTCATCCATTCATTCGTTTATACAAAAATTAAAATGTTATATGTTATATCATTATAAAAAAATTAAGGAGGCGGGAATAATTAAACCCTAATAAAAATTAGTTGACAAAGGCAAAGGGAGGGCTCTCATGGCAACAATCAACCCCAGGACTATGTGCTCTGTAACTTTATTGAGGCAAGAGACTGTAGAGCAATATGTTGGGCATATCCTGAGCAGGGCTAGCTGCTGGTCTGTATGACAGCCATTTTATAGAGATGTGTTATCATATGGAAAGTTGTCTGTGGAGAGTAGTTTGGTTATGTGAATACAAATCACTCCTATTTTGGGGGGGGGAGAAATCAGTGATAACATTTGCAGCGTGTCTGTTAATTCTCTATGGAAGTATGAGTAGGCTAAATTCATTCATTGTGTTAAGGTGGGGTATGTTTTGTCTCAATGCAATGTGTGAACCCACTTAGTGGTGGTTTGCAAATCATGGTTTAAAGTCAGCATGCTTGAACCAGCCAGTTGTGGTTCACTTAATAAAATCTGATTAGGCAATTCTGACAAGAATGCATAACTGTGTTTTTACAGCCTTCAGATTGCTTCTTTGCACACATATCAAAAATGGTCACAGAGTTTCTCATCGTTGTGAAGTGGCGAAGCACATATAGTATATAAACATAAAATAGGTGGAACATAGTTAGTAATCAAAGAATAACCAGAAATTCTTCCCCTCAATATTGCAGTATCATGGAAATAGTAACATGTGGATCCCAGCCAAATGAGTAGTCAGTTTTGCACATCTTTATCCCACCCATTGCAACTCCCTACCAAAATGGACTTGTCCCTGTTAGTACAGTTTGAGAATCAAGTCAGTGAGAAGGGCCGCACAAATCAAGAGGGCACGAGATGGTTGACCATTACAAAGAAAATGGATGGTTTGGTTACTCAGAAGTGGTCATTACCTCCATTCTGTTAATTCCACCAGAACTGAACCAATATCATGGAAGGTCCTTGCTTATTCCACCACAAGTGACATTTAGTCTCAAGTTTTGGCAAGTTAGTTGTACCTCATTCAATACCCAAATTTACACAGTGTTCTAGGAGACAATTGTGCCAACAATATTCCATATAAATATTTTATAATATGTGAGGGAATAAAAAAAGACCTCCCACAGATGGTGAGATGGTAATATGGCAACTTGAGTAGCAGCCACAACAACTCTTAAGCATTATGAGTAAGCTGATGGGAAACAAAGATTTCAATGCTTCAACCATTTATTCTAAGCTTGAGTGAATCAACCATCTTCTGCAGGGAAGTTTTGAAAAGATTGGTGAAAAAGAACAATTGGTGAGACTGGCAATGGTTTTGGTCTGGACCTGCTGTTGGGCTGGATGGTCCAACCCATAAGCTGGAGATTGCCCATTTCTGTTCTAGAGTAACCTGAAGCTCAGTGGAACTTTTCGGAATCTTAATAGCTTGGTATTTGCTTCCTAATATAGGTATCTACAAAGCCATAATACAAACTGTACATAAATATTCCTAAACTTTTTGAATAGCTGTTGCATGCCACAAGAGTAACCCTACTGGTATGGTTCTACTGACATATCTTAAAAAGTAATAGAATTAATAGGCTATTCTTTATTCAAATGGTTTATGATTGCATGTAATTCTATATTTATATCCTGGTATTTTCTAATGCATTCTTCTTCTCTTAAAGGTTTGCTGGAAATTTCTCCAGTGGAACGAGGAGTGGTTAGCCTTTTTGGTGTTAAAAGTGGACTTTTTGTAGCAATGAACGGCAAAGGCAAACTCTATGGATCTGTAAGTAACAGTTATAAAGGTGTTCAGCTAAAGACTTTTAGTCACCTTTTAAAAATAATATGTATCAATGGTACTTTTATTTGATGAACACAATTGGCACTACTAGAAAGACAAGTAAGTGTTTTAATATGGCAGGCTTTTAGTACACAAATTAAATAGATGTGCTTGTTAAACCACTAAGAGGATAATTCTTTGATTGTATATACACATATATTTCCAAGTATTACAATCACCTAATTTGGGATATCAAAGGATTGCACATATGTGTGTATACATAGGTTTGTAAACTGTAAGATAAAATATTGCTCGGAGACATTCAATTCTTGTAATTTTCTGCAATCTTCCAAGGTATTTGGATTACTACTTTTCCACTGGCTGTGCTGGGTTCAGAAGTTTGAGAGCTGTAGTCCTAAAACAAATGGAATAGTTATTATGATTACTTTTTGTGTGTTTTATAACAGAATACCTTTTCCCTTTATTCAATTTAAAGGGCAAAGTTCACTAGAAGTGAAATGGCAAACACATAAAAAAAATAGGATGATGGGGGTATGGGTTTTTTATTTTTTTGTTCTGCTACAAAGCTTTATAAGACATAATTTCTGGAATTTAGCCAACTGTGTCACTATGTGATAAAAGCTAAGCAGTAATTTATAACAAAACTCAAAAACTAATTACATATGGATATATTCATACACTGTCTAGTGGAAGAAAAGGACAGTTTAACTATGAGGGTAACAGGATACTTTAGATTCCTTTATTCTATACTGAATTTGTTTGAATCTAAAAATCTAGAGCAAAAATGGTGGGAGAGCCATTTCAATTCTTGTAGTCTATTTAGTTCCTAAAAATAACACCAGTCTTTTTTTCCTCCTTTGGTCATTTCCAGCTGTCTTTCTATTGTAGTCACTCTGTTTATATGAACTGATGCAGGCAGAGATTTTTTGCCAAAGAAAGAGTGTTTTCTTACTGTCTTGTCTAAAAGAAAGCGAGACTAAATCTTAAAGGTGTAAAAGGCATTATACAGTCAGATAATTTAAGACTTTGGACATAATAGCTTTTCCTTTATTTATATCAATTTTCCACCAATTATCATTTTCCTTCTGCATTTTCTATATACTTATCATTTTTAAATAGCTAATCAAAAGATACATCCTTTGTTCTGTGTCATTCATGTAGATTTATCTCTCTCATCTATCTATCTATCTATCTATCTATCTATCTATCTATCTATCTATCTATCTATCTATCTCTATCTCTATCTCTATCTCTATCTCTATCTCTATCTCTATCTCTATCTCTATCTCTATCTATCTATCTATCTATCTCTATCATTTGTCTATCTATCATCTGTCTATCTATCTATCTATCATCATCTATCTATATATCTATCATCTGTCTGTCTATCTATCTATCTATCTATCTATCTATCTATCTATCTATCTATCTATCTATCTATCTATCTATCTATCTATCTATCTATCTATCTATCTCTATCATTTGTCTATATACCATCTGTCTATCTATCTATCTATCTATCTATCTATCTATCTATCTATCTATCTATCTAATCTAATCTAATTCTTCAGTTTCATTTGGAGAAAGTTGTTGTGTGGATTACAGGCTGAACATATTACCCAAAGGCACTTTTCTCTAAGATGCCAAACTTTTATTTAGGGCTCAGTATAAACTAGTCATTGGACTGCATTCCAAACAAACTAACAATCTAAAATACAGGCAGGAAAAAAAATTGAGATTAAAGGAAAGTTTCAAATGGTGGTAGACTGTAATGGCTTACCTTATTTTCTTACACTATCTCCCTCGAGCCAAAGGAGTCATCTATGTCAAGTCCTTTGGTTGTGGTATTTTGGATTACAACACAGTAATTAAACAATGGCAAATACCTGGTACTTGATGAGTTAGGTTTCCTTTATATAGGGAGCAAAAGAAAGCAGCATAGTAGACCCATAATACTATTCCTTCTTGTAGCTCTGCTAACTGCCATTGGACAGCTTATGTCCAAAAATAGATAAAGTTAAGTAGTTAATTAGCCATTGGACTCTTGATAATTTTCAGAATAATATAAGAATAATCATAACTTATATTAATCATAATTTATATTAATCAGTAGGTGAGTGGTTATGACTGATTAGCCACATTTGACCTTTAAACAGCATTGCTTTTTTCTTTGTATGGGTATGCTTTATTCTGTGAATGGGGAAAGAATGTTCAGCAGTATGCAGTTCAGTTATGAGAAATATAATTTCTGTACTCAGAAAAACCAGATGCACAGGTACAAAACTGGTGGTACTTGGCTTGGTAAGATGAATGTGATCATCCTGGTAGACCACAGGTTAAACATGAGCCAGCAGCATGTTGCAGCTGCCAAAAGAGCCAATGCAACGCAGCATAAGTATAGTACTGAGAACACAGGAAAGGATATTTGTGTTCTCTGCTGCGCTGGACAGCCCACACTTGAAATACTGTGTTCCGATACATACACTACAATACAAGAAAGCTATTGATGAAATGAAGAAAATGCAGAGAGGAGCAACAAGGGGGCTTGGAGGATAAAACCTGTGGGAAAAAACAATTACAGGAAATGGATACATTTAACTAAAGAAGAAAAAATATGGGGAGAAATGAGAGCCATGTTTTAATACTTGAGGGTCAATGTATAAGGGAGAGAGTGTGGATTTATACTCCAGAGAACCCCAGGGTGGAAGCTTTACAGAAAAATAGTCAAACATGGAACATGGAGAAATTTCCTGGTGGCAAGAGTTATTAAGTAGCCTGCCTCCTGGAGTCATAAGTGATGTACCATTACAGGTTTTCAAGGCATTTGTCTGGGATAATATGAGGATAGTTGCCCTAGGCAGAGGCTGGACCCAGAAAACCATGGGATTCAATGATGGTGCATCCATATCCAAAAGCTTACCTTGTGGATATAGCAGTGGAAGAATCATGGATACTGTATATTGCCAGAAATGCTGACCAGAATAAGCAAATTTCTGTACTATATAAAAAGGTGGTTGTTTTTATTATTCATGCATATAAGGCAGCACTGACATACATGAAAAGCACTGATAACATAACCATTGCTCTTCTTCTGAAAACAAGCAATTGCTTTATAAATCCCTTGTTTTTTGTCCATTTCGTCCATTTTTATTTGAGGCCCGTAAGATTGGGTTCTTCTCTCCTGAAAGAGGAAAGCACAGCTCCACTGATATTTCTTACAAACAAATGTTCTTTGATATATTTTTTTTAGATTTAAATGTTCTGCAGAGGAGGTAAGGCTATTGGGCAAGAAGAGAAAAGAAGGGAGGGGGAGTAAGAATAAAAATGGGAGAAAGAGAAGGCAGATAGAGAAAGTGAGATGAGGCATGTTGACAATAATTCAGAAAAAAGAATCTGATGGGAATATTTGGTAATGCCACCATGGAGGAATAGTTGGTGAAGCTGAAAGAATTTGCTAAGATGGCCAAATTGACCTGTTTGAAGGCAATATCTATGTTTATTGGTGACTGGAAACTCCTTATAGACTTTAGCATAAAACAAACAAAAAATGAATTTATGATCTATGGTTTTAATAATTAGCTAACTAGATTATAGAAAGTAAAACATCATGCTGTAACTTTAAAGAAAGGTAAATCTACAATTGTAGTTACAACTCATAAAGATTGGAAATCACTTCTTTATATCTTCTGGGTTTCTTTTCTGTTTTTCTACTACTTTTCTTTTTTCTTTCATTTCTTTTTCCTTCTTACTTAATTTTAGTTTCTATTAATTTTTAGCGCTGTTTTAATTTTTTTTAAATAACATTATATTTTTAAAAGAGAGAAAAAAGAACGTGATGCTCCAGCATAAAGCTACCCATAATTTTCTTGGAGAAAATGTAGCACTCAGGAGAAAGTTCTCTTGTCTCCTTCAAATCATCCTTAATATAACATAAAGATGTGTCCCTCCCCCTTCATTTTTAAGGCAGCTGCCTGAAGATTTTCCATGCTTGAAAGTATCTGAGGGCTTTACTGCTCTCTGTGTAAGAGGAGACCTTCCCCTGTATAGAAAAGTATATGCATCTACGTTCTTAAAACAGTCGATTCTCTGAGTTTAATATTAAAAGAGGGGAGGGGAAATCCTCTAACATATGGAATATGTGTAAATAGTTGAGGCAAGGATGGGTCTACCTATTCTGAGCTTTGTAGAGTAGATTCCATAGACATTCTGTGTTTTAAATTTTTAGTTGAATATATGTAATCTCAATTAATAAAAACTGATTTCAATTTATTTGTCTTTTGAGTTTTAATTTTCATTCTACATTATATCTGTATTATATTACTGTGAGCTTCAGGCATGTGCCAGCTTTAATAGTTGGGGAGCCACTAAAAACAGTAGAATTAACTAGAATTTTTAAAGCAAATCAAATTGACAGAAGTGGAGATGGATGGGGAAAAGAGAGAGAAGCTATGGGGCGTGTACGGATTAGGTTGCCTTGAGCACTAATTTGAGTGGAAAGCAGGTAATAAAGGTGTACATGTTTGGGGATTCAGCCATATTTAGGCCCTGAAAGCTGAGAAATTCATTCATAAAATTATTTTGAAACGTTATTCCGAATACGATGTGAACGGTTTGTCCACAATCAGAAATAAAAGAGGGAATAATAATTGGTTGAGGGTATTGCTGCTTCAAGATTTTAGGAGTCTTCTTAATGTAGGGCCTTGCCATTTGTGGAATGTCATCACTCTAGACAAGCATAAAATTAGGCTGGGAAATTCTGTTTGAAAAAATAATGCTGCTCTTAGTCCCAAGAGTTTAACCAATGTAGAGGAAGACAAAGTGCTGAATCTGGCTTAAGTGAACAGTTTTGGACTTCTCTTATTATTATTCCAGATCAAGGAACAGGCAGGAAGATAAGTACATGTAGTCCTTGACTTACAACCACAACTGAGCCCAAAATTTCTGTTGCTAAACGGGACAGTTGTTAAATGAATTTTGCCCCATTTTACAATCTTGCCACAGTTGTTAAGTGAATTACTGCAATTGTTAGCAACATGGTTGTTAAGTGAATCTGGCTTCTCCATTGACTTTGCTTGTCAGAAGTTTGCAAAAGGTGATCACATGATGCCGGGACACTGCAACCATCATAAATATGAGTCAGTGGCCAAGTGTTTGAATTTTGATTACATGATCATTGGGATGCTGCAACAGCTGTAAGTGTGAAAAATGATCATAAGTCAAACTTTTCAGGGTTATTGTACAGTAACTTTGAACGGTTACTAAATGAACTTTTGTAACTCCAGGACTACCTGTATGTTTGAGCAATTATCGTTGTGAATTTTGATGAGAATTGACGTAATCTGTACTGGCTGGTGTTGTGTGATTTGAAATATACAGTAATTGTTTCTCTGAACTCAATTTTTGTTTTCAAATACTAAGATGATTGAAAAGAAATGTAAGAAGGATGCATTTAAAAAGGAAAGTTTACATTTATACCAACTTCAATATGAATTTTTGTATACATGTTTGGGCAGTGCATACATTTTTTTAAAAATGAAATCTATATAGGAATGAACAAAGACAAAACTAACATTCAGCTAATTATAATTTGAGTAAAACAGACATTTATTTCTGTTGGAGAGTGATCTGCATAACTAGAAAAGTATATTTCTGGGAAAAAGATAAAATATTGCATGATAAATACTGCGGTGTATCTAGGAAGATGAGATACTTGTGAAACTTATGAAAAGTGAGGATTTTAGAGAAACAAAGGAATGGAACCAAGGTGTGGGTTGTATGTGTGTGTGTGTGTGTGTGTGTATGAGAAAGAGAGAGAGAGAGAGAGAGAGAGAGAGAGAGAGAGAGAGAGAGAGAGAGAGAGAGAGAGAGAGAGAGAGAGAGAGAGAGAGAGAGAGAGAGAGAGAGAGAGAGATGATATATATATTGTCTGATTTTAACTCTTTCATCATTTATGTAAGAAGCTTCCCTACATCAAATTACCAAACCTGATGATTGATCAATCTAGGCCAGTATTGCTTTTCTTGATTAGACAAGATCCATCCTTAATCTATTGATGATACCAAAATTTCACTATGGTCTCTTTAGCAAATATTCCATCAAATATTCCATCATCCAAAAAAAAAAAGTTGGATTACATTTTCTGGAAAGATGAAAGTTATGAGCCGAGGTGGCGCAGTAGTTAGAATGCAGCACTGCAGGCTACTTCTGCTGACTCCCGGCTGCCAGCAGTTTGGTAGTTCAAGTCTCACCGGCTCAAGGTTGACTCAGAGTTCCATCCTTTTGAGGTCAGTAAAATGAGAACCTAGATTGTTGGGGGCAATACGCTGACTCTGTAACCTGCTTAGAGAGAGGACTGTAAAGCACTGTGAAGCGGTACATGTGAAGTGCTATTGCTATTGCTACAGACCAGGGGTGTCAAACTCACCATGTGACATTTTGCGGCTTTTTTTCCCATTGCCAGCAATAGGGTGGGCGCGGTTTCACCATGACACATCCGGCCCATGGGCTGGCAGTTTGATACCCCTGCTATAGACTGTAAACTGAAAGGAACTAGGATGGAATAAAAACCATCTGAAAGACTTTATGAAGCTAGAGTTGTATGATAAAGTTGAAAAGAGAACAAAAAAGAAGGCAAGTGCTCAGGTGTATTTCTCTTGTACATGTATACAAATACATTTTCTATATTTAACTTTTCCCTTACTCTCACTCTCCTCTTCCTTTCCTCCTCCACTCTCGTTTCAGAGCCATTTTGGTGATGAGTGTAAATTCAAAGAGATTCTGCTGCCAAACAACTACAACGCCTATGAATCCCAGACCTATCCTGGGATGTATATGGCCCTGAGCAAAAATGGAAGAACCAAGAAAGGCAACAAAGTGTCTCCCACCATGACAGTGACACATTTTCTTCCCAGGATTTGAGAATTATCCCTTCAGAGCTACCTCAGGGCAGATGGAAAAGGCAAGGCCCAACTGGGAGAATGGAAGAGGGAGGGAGTGAAATCTATGGTGCACTTTTCTTTGAGAGTTTTATGCAAGAGTAGATGTAACATATTTAAATTATTGATGTCTGTATATATTGCTGGAAAATTATTTATAGTTCTGATGATTTTTTAAAAAATTCCTAAAAGAAAAGAAATGAAAGAAAGAACAACCTTCTACAAAACCAAACCTCCAACCTAAGCTATTCATTACACAGTGTAACAGCAGAAGACTCTTGCATTGTGGTTTATTTAATCTTATCTTTGTTTTGGGGTAAGTTATCACAGGTGTGCTGCTATTATGACTTTTTAAATGTGAAATCTGATTCCTATATATTTTGCACTGTTCTGTGCATTGTACAACGTTTGTTAGTGGACATTAAATTGTTTTTTTTTTAAAGAAACACATTGTTTTTAACCAGTTATGACTGCCAGCAAAAGTTTTAGTCCATACAAAAGAGGCTAGACAAATCTTCCTCGGTTCTGATGCCAGCTTATAGGAACGTACAGCATCTCTGATCTCCTTTTTGTGTAGCATCCTTAGTTCATAGAAATGGTATCAATTTACTTCTGCTACAGAAACTGCAGCATTGGTGTATGCTCTGCAATGCTCTTTTTAGCTCTGCTACATTTGAACTCTGAACTTCCCTGCAGTCAATCCCCCTGGGGCCTCTAGAGCAGAATCCACCTGGCAAAGTAGGAGTAAACCCACTGAAAAATCTCTGGAGCTTGCACGGCAGGAGTTCATAGTGAATTGTGCTTAGATAGATCCTTTTAAACTTCTAGACTTAAATTTTCAGCATTGTGAGACTGAGGATTACCATGTTAGTACAAGGCAACATTTGGACATTTTTACTCATTGTTTAGCTTAGGTAGAGCGTGGTCATTTTCTTCTTTCAGCCAGTCACCCTTGGGAATAGGTTATAGTGAATAGCCTTTGTGTTAAAGACCATAAACCCATATTTTGAATGGAACGATATTACAGGTAGTTCTTGACTGACAACCACAGTTGGCACTGGAACTTCTGTTGCTAAGCAATGCAACCATTAAGTGAGCCATTGTACTACTGCGCCCGATCTGACAACCTTTTTTTTTTTTTTGCCAGAGTCATTAAGTAAATCACACATTAAGAAAACCCAGTTTGACTTTGCTTGATGAAAGGCAGCTGGAAAGGTCACATATGGTAATCACATGACCCCAGGATGCTGCAACTGCTGTAACTACATGCTGGTTGTCAAGAACCTGAATTACGATCATGTGACTGTTGGGATGCTGCAATATTCATAAAGGCAGGAACCCAGTTGTAAGTTACAGTTGCCGTTAGAACTTGGAAAGGTTGCCAAACAAATGGTCCAAAGTCAAGAACTATCAAATGCACGATTTTAGTAATATTTGAAAAATCTCGCCCTTTCGGGCCAGATTTCCACATAGTTGTAAGCCACTGTTTTTCAGAAGTGCTACTCAAATGAACATATTTGGCTCTTCCTTTCAATGAGTTGGCTAACAAACTAGATGGTTTCATCTATGTTTTTTTTTCTTTTTCTTTTTACTGTGCATGTTGAATCAGGAACTCTCACCTTCTCTAAGTCCTTCTCAGAGAGGAACAAGCCAAAGTTCCTGCTTCACACATCGCCATGAACAAACCATGGACGACCTATTTTAATTTTGTTCACCTTCCTTTAAAATTGGTTAACCAGTCCTTTAACAATTGTTTCCATAAATGTTACACTATATCAAAAAACCAGCTGATGATGCAATTCTGCAGTACAGAATCTGATTGCTAGTTGAAGTCAATCTTTTTCCGGCTGGGGTTGGAGGCAGATAAACATAGGTCAAGCTACTAGTTAGCCTTTTAAAAATGGAGGTTGCTTTTTAAATATGAAGAAGTATGTTAAACCTATTAGGGGTTTAATAGATCTGATTTATTTTTGTTTTGCTTTAAAAAAAAAAGTGGGCAATCCGATCATCGTAATTCAGTGGTTTCAACCATGAAGTCTTGGGCTGCAAAATAGGTGCTTTTCTATGGAAGAAGTCCTGTCCCACTATCAATGCCTCTGCCATAAGGGTTCTTGCTGGGACGTGATTTTTATAGCATGTCCCAATAGCAGTTCACTCCAAAGTAATAATAATGACTTTAATTAAACATTTGTACTGTAAATGGTTTATAGGTTGTAGTGTTCTCATTTCATTCCCTGAAATAATGATGTTTTAATATCTACCTCACTCAATTATTCTGGAAGCCAGTTGTTTTTTTTTTTACAAGACCAGTAGGGAAGGGGCATTCATTTTTTTCTCCTTACCCTGCTTATAATTCCAGTGTGGGAGGGGCGGCATCCCAATCCCCCCCTTTTTCCATATGTAGTCAAAAGAATTCCAGATAGTGTTGGTTACATCCAATTTGAGCCTTGTCACGTTTGTGCTATCTTTACCCAGTGATTTACTTTTAGTAAGGATAATCATGGTGAAAATATTTGCAGACAGCTGTCAGGCTGCAGCACTGTATGCTCATCCAGTAACCTTATATTTTTCTTTATATATTTTGTGAATGTAAACCATGTCTTTAAAGCAAAGAATGAACCAGCAGGTTTAAGAAGGATGATGGGGGGGATGGGAAGGATGAGCAAAAAAGGAGGGTAACTCTTAGGCAATGTTTAATGGTTTCTTTTAATGGAAGTAGGGCTTTGGAAGCTAATCATAGGCTTCATCTAACAGATATCTTAGAAACATTGCCTAGGGAGCTTTGTCATGTTGTAGAAGACAGGTTTCAAAATCATAATGGGAGCTGAAGGCAGATATTGGTAAGGGCTTACCACGAAATGAGGCACTGGAATTATTAGGATAACTACTCAGCTATCTGGAGATTAGAGCCACCAAAACAATATTTTGCTGCTATGCAGGTAGAGTACCTGCCATGAAGATTTAGAAATGAACTCAATGATTTTATCTGGGAAGGGCTACTTTAGACAACAATCCTTCATCTATTTCTATTTATTTCATGGGATTTCTTTCAGTACATCTTTTCCCCCCACCTCATCTACCAAGCTTATTTAGAGCACTCCCAGATCAGGCACCTGATTACAGTGTGTCTCGTTCTTTGGCACAACAGAAGAATAGGAAGCTGACTTATATCAAGATCAACTCTTGTTCTATCCAGCCTATTGGCTACCTGGGCTAGCAGTGGATCTCCTGGAACTGAGATCTTTCTTGTCATGAGCTAGATAGAATCCTATTAAGCAGAGCAGACATGAAGCTAGGACATTCTACTTAAAAAAAACCAGATGCTCAGTCACTAAACTTACTTTGATCCCACTTTTAATGTTCTACTAAAATATGTTCCCACATTTTACCACCCCTTTACAAATTGGATGTATGTGTATGACTGCTTGGGAGCCATTTGGGGAGACTGCAATTACTGTATGGTGGAATCAGCCTTTAAGTTCTTATTTCTGTTATGAGGAAGTCTGGTCAAGTTCCCCACTCAGGTAAAAATATAATTCATTATGAGTATGGCCTCTGATCTTTGCTTTGACTCTTTAAGACTCTCGAGACTTGTGATGTGGCTATATTGCCCCCATCATAAAAGAGATGGTTAGACCTATGACTGGAGAGAGATATATGAAGGTCATTTTGGATACGTCAGAGAGAAAACAAGGCTTTGGGGATGTCATATTAAACCATGGTTTAGTGCAACATGCATGAGTATGCCCAAGGTTCAGACTTTGCTTCTCTTTGACGCAGTTAAGAAGAACAGTGTAGAAGCATCTGCTCTTAAACCATCCAGAGTTCTCTGTGAATTCTGAATTTGACAGACTCTTGACCAAAGTTCAATAGCCGAGATAGGGCTGAGAAAGACTATATCTCGACAACATTTGGAAAGTCCTTTTGAGAAGTGAAGACTGCAATAGTCAGGGTCATGATGCAAAGTAGGAGAGGCTTTGTCATGCATTTGGGCCTAGATAACATTCCCTAAGTGTTAGAGTAGACTTTTGGAGGGACAGGTGTATTCATTTAGTAAATGATGTTAACTCTAATTCAAGGCTTATAGTATAGCTTCCATATGTTTCCTTCCATATGTTTCCTTCCTTAAAATGATGGGAAATTATATCACCAAATTGCAATAGTTGTAGTAAAAGAGGCTTCTGGGAGTCTGTGGGCTGCCAAGTTCCAATTCAGACAACCATTTTCTTTGGATCATCTCCTAACTCAGGTTTGTTTAAATTATTAACAACTGGATGTTAATTGTCATTTAAATGGTGCACTGAAGGTCATATTTCAATAGTAGAAGGGAAGAGACAAGAGAGCTAAATTTTACTTAATTCAGATTATCATAATGAAATGCAAAGAATATTAATTTTTCCAGTTTAACAATTTACCACGTTAATCACTACAATTTCATAACCATTTTAGAAGTATTTATGGGCCAAACTGCAAGCTTCTAGGGGCCATATATTCTCCTAGTTTTTGGAGTTTTATATTTCTGCTCCAAAGCAAAATTAGGATGAATTGGCTTTGAGCTTGGAGTCAGTGGCCTTAATGACCACAATATCCTTTGAGTCCTTTCTGCAGCCAAGTTGCAAGCAGAAGTGCCTCTAGAAATGCCTAGATTGGGTGTTAAAATGAAACATTGGCTTATATTTATCATGCTAAATACAGAGATTACTTGAATGCACAAGAATTGCCATTGTAGATCTTTATTTCATAGGGCAAATTCTAAGTGACCATGATTCCACATTCATTATCAAGTACAATGCTGAATTTGATATGCTATGATTAACTAGTGAGTGAAGCAAATTTTAAGATCTATCCAACTCTTCAAATATCCGGAGAAAATAACTCATAGCTAGTATATTTCAAGATGTTTTAGTTTTACAGCCTGCATATCTTAGATCATTTATATGCTGCTTTGAATCAATATGCAGCATTTCTTCCAGCCAGAAGTAATAACTCTGGTAATTACTTGGTGTACTTTGCTTGTAATAGAAAGGAAAGTGAAGCAAAGCCCGCTTCATCTTACTGGAGATTGCTATTTTTCTATCCTTTGATATTTCTCAGTCTCAGTCTCCTGTTCAATTTTTAAGTTTATATGTAATTCACTTCAGGAATTATTACCCTAAGGTAACTTTTCATGTAAATGTATCCTTTTTTTACAGTAGTGATAGAAGCCATAGTAGATTGTGACCTTCTCTAGGGAATTCAGTACTGAAGGGCTATAATCTTAAGGAATGTTTACCTACTCGGTAAATTAAGTCATCATCAAAATTCCAAGGCACGGCAAAAATGAATTCAGCTTTCTTTCTTTTTTTAACATTCCTGTATTTGAAAAAAAATGCTACTGTTATATACACATTACTTTATGAATGACTTGCATATATTTATGTACTGTATTAATGGAAGACCTGGGAGAATAAAGCTAATCAGCAGTGCTAATGAGAGTGAGGCCAGAATTTAGGAATATGAATTCCCCTTTTTGGGAAGTTTCATCATTACAAACGTCTATGAATTTGGATCTGGATACAAATGGGAATTGTCCATTTCTGCTGCTAGCCAATAGAAGTATGCTGGAAACACTCAATATTGAGTTCAATAGAAAAGTGTGGAGCCTGAAATGGACTCTTCACTAGAAGCGTTCCCAAAATGGCTACTTGAAACTTGAAAAAAGGGTCAATTTAAGGCCTGAATACTTCTGATGAAGTTGGAACAGTGTGCTTCAAGTTTGATCTTGGTTGTTTTAATTTCAAAATAGTTTGAACTCAAGATGGTTTGCATATTTCTACAGTACTTTCTCCCAGTGTCTTATTATCTTTCAGGCAAAGGCCTTGCTCTTTTTGAGTATGAACAACTCACAGCAGAGACAGAAGAGACAGAAGAGACAGAAATGAATCTCATGACCATGTTCCAAAACATTATTTTGAATTAAATATGATGTGTACAACTGGCTTTTCCTGGTCTTTATTAAGTTCATCATTAAGTCCATTATGTAATATTTTACTTGAAAAGTGAAGAGACTGGGTAAGAAAAGAACTTTCCCCATTCCATTTCTCCTTCTTTTGAGTTTTTGAGTATTCAAACAAAGCTTAGGAGAAAAATGAACCAATTCCAAGGGATAAGCACAACCATCCATCATAAGATGTGATGAGAGAACAGCAGGACCTGATCAGCTGCTGTTCATGCAAACATAAGTAAAATAAGTGCATACAATCCAGTCTTAAATAAATGAACTCAAGACAGAGGAATGCTAGAACATTTCTATGCAGTGTGGGATATCTCTGTATCTTTTCTTTTATTCTCTCTCATTCTTTCTCTCTCTTTTTTTAATGCATACACAATGCATACATCTGAATACCCAAAATATTTCTAGGTTTCCATAATAATTGATACAGCTCACAGGTGCATTTTTAATCACACTTGTTTTCCTTTCAGTTGCCAAATGACGAACTCATCTTTAATGTGGTCAGAGGTGGTTTATATTGTAATGTTCAGATAACATTGTAAAACTTTTATATCAATGTTATGAGATTTCATCATTTACCAAATCTGTCTGTAGTTTTATACAGGTGTTGTTTAATATTGTGGTGTATGTGCTGTGCACATTTAAATGCATAATAAATAGATACATGTTTACAATGGACTTTGTGCATTTGGTTGACATTCTTTCATCAACAGCTGGGGGAAATATTATTTTGTACTTCAAAAATATTTAGTACTCTCATATGGTTACTTTACTTCCTGTAGAATCCAGTGTGGGCTTGTTCCAAAGTCAATTTGAATGGAATTGATGGAATTAATCTAATTGTAAACACATTTACCCCTTATTGTAAGTAGACATGCCTGCACTGTTGGTTTCTAAAATGGTTCCCATTTGCATACTTACAGTATTCAGTAGGTCCATTTGTTTAATGAAGAAAGGTACATACAATACAGCATTCTGTGTGCCTTGGCGTGTACTCATGCTGGCCACATGATCCTGGAAGTCTCTTCAGACAATGCTGGTTCCCTTGGCAAAGAAACAGAGATGAGCATCTCCCCCTACGCTGGACATGACTGGACAGGGGGAAAAGCGGTGGGATTCAGCCGGTTCTCACCGGCAGAACCGGTAGCTAATTTTCTGTTGCCCAGGCCCACAATGGACTTCTGGAAGCGGCATCCACACAGAAAACCGGTTGTTCACATATTTGAATCCCACCACTGAGGGGAAACCTTTACTTCTGCCTTTATCTTTACATACAATTCATAACACAAAGCTTTGAACTACTATAAGGAATACACCAATATTCTTTCACTTTTTCTGCTTTGTTATTTCCTTAAATGCTCTAAACTTACAGGTAGAGTCTGTACTTTTAGGCCTTTTACATGACTGACATTGGGCAATATTATAAGTGTAAGAATTATGGCTAAACAGTAGTTTTATCTCAAAATATACCATACAAATATTTTCATAAAAATTATAAAGAGATAGCAACAAATCAATTCCACAGCTGTGCCATCTTATTTTAACAAGATTTGCACCTGCAATATAAGCCTGAAAATGAAAATAATCTCACCACCACCACTCTAAATAAATTGGGTGAAAATTTGTAAAGATAAAAGGATATGCTAAATGTGAAATTATTTAGAATTAAAGTAACTTTTAGAAGAAACAGTTAAACCCCTTTCAGAATGGAATGGAACAGAACGGAACAGAACAGAATAACAGTCCATATAAGTAATAATTGAATTTATTAAACCTCCGCTGAAGCCAAAGCAAGGTACATTATAGCAAATTTAATTTCAGTAGTGTTATGCTTTATAACACTACAGCTGAACCTGGGAATTTAATCATGGGGAGACAATTCTATTAACTGCCAATTCTTGCAATGATTGCAGGAAATCTCAGCCAGATATTTAGATGAAACCAAATTTTGAATGAGACAATACAACTGTAATAAATAATCTTACATCAGGGATGGGCGACCTGGGGCTGTAAGACATATTAGGGATCATGACAGCCCACAGAGTTCATACCACTGAAAACTGGGAGCACAAGTTCTTTTTAAAGGAGATAAAGCCAATATAAAGCCAAGATGTGCTAATCACATCTTCGGAAGATCATTGGTCTGACAAACTGACAAATGATGTCTTGGATAAGACCCATTCCTTGTATCACAGCTTTGCCTTGAATGTAGGGACTTTAACAATCTGATTGTTAATGGCATACACAATTGTCTTTGTGACTGACATGAAAATGTAGCATATGTCTATAACCTTCTTTTTCTGCCCTCAAGTCAGTCTTTCTTCTCTGTAATTATATCCACAAGTCCCAACTGTTTTTTTGGTTGACAATATTTTGAATTATTTGCTGTTGCTTTCTTCCTAGGGCAGGGGTAGGCAACCTTGGCTCTTTTATGACTTGTGGACTTCAACTCCCAGAATTCCTGAGCCAGCCATGCTTCCCAAGGTTGCCTACACCTGCCCTAGGGAATGATCAGACCAAGTCACCTATGGTCTCCTGCTTTCTAGCTTTTAACTACCACACTAAACAAGTCCTCACTATATATCAGGGGTTCTCAACCTTGGCAACTTTAAGACTTGTGGACTTCAACTCCCAGAATTCTGGGAGTTGAAGTCCACAAGTCTTAAAGTTGCCAAGGTTGAGAACCCTTGATATATATAATTATAGTTGTTAAATTGTTAAAGAGAATATTCTAGAGAAAACCAGAGGAAAGTGTATTAATTAAGATAATAGTCAGCATAGAAGAGATATGTAAAATGCATAGGACATTGCAAGATAACTTGTCAGATACTCCACGTTACAAAGTTGACTCATTTCACATACAGTAAATGAGAACAGAGGACAAATCGGTTCATCAAGTATTTCTGTCATTAACTTAACTCAGAAATGGGATTCTGTACATGAACAAAAGTCCATTTCTTCCAACATTTCTTTTATGGCTGCTTTGCTCCACCATTAAAGGAAACATATTGGGAATTTTCCCTTCAAAAATCCCCCACCATTCAGGAAGCCCCATTTCAAAAATTTCCTAAATTGTGATCAACCAACACATGGTGCTATGAATTTTTTCTCCTGCCTTAATGCTGGAACCTGAGTGCATTCCATAACTGATGGAGGAGTTGGAACACATTAAAGGAAAACTTTCTTCAGGCATTTGCTATTAAACTATAGGATTTGCTTCCACAAGATATAATGACTCAGATAACTTTAATGGGGTTTAGAATAATTATGGGGGCCACAACTATCAGTTATTCCTGGCCATGACAGCATCATATTATAGCCAGTTTCCATTTGAGTGGGGTTAGAAAAGACAATATGGAATATAGTGTAACCAAACAAATGCAGCAACTTACACAGTTGAATAAGAATCGTGTAAGAAATTGTGACATTTGTGGGTTGATGTCATCATATGCATGATATTTTGGCATCAGTGTGGTTTGTTGCAGACACCACTGCTGTCACCAGTCGCATATTGCCTGTTAATGCCAGCTTTCAGAAAACACAAGCACTGGATGACGTTTCCCTCCTCGTGTGCTCCGAGTTTCTGACAGGCATCTGGTTGGCCACTGTATGAATAAGAAGTTAGGTCGGAGGAAATGTTGGATTGATCCAGCAGGACAATTCTTTATTACCTTGAGGAAAGGGAATACTTCTGTCAAACACCATAAGACTCTTGACACATTCTGGAAAAGGACATTGACATCATTGGAGCCAATTTTGGTATTTCTCTTGCATTGCTGCCTACTTGTTGTTTTTTTTTGTATTTTATTATACAGGTTTTTAACTTTTTTATTATTATTAAATCAATCAACATTAATCATAATAGCATACTAAAAAGCAATCAACTGAGGACACGTATTCAGTATGGGTCACTTCTCAAACTATTAAGTCCCCCCCCCCTTCTTTGAGTATTGTATCCTGAAATGGTAGCTATTAAGCAGGCCTTGCCATCTATGCATTTATATATAGCTACTTCCTTTCCTGGGGAAGAATTCTGCCAAAAAAGCAGATGCAGTACTATAAAAGAAACAGCATGAAAAGAATAACATTAACAATAATAACAAATGAGAAGATGAACAATAAGAAGAGTCTAGCTTTAAAAAGGAACAGGCAACAAAGACATAGGCAGAATCAAAAAGGCTCTGTAATTATTTTTTGGGGGAGGGCACAGAGTAAATTTTTTTAAAATAGAAGTATATAGTGAGGGATCTTGACAAATTTTCCCAGGATCCATTACACTTGATATCCATACTGGGCTTCTATCTACAATGATTCTTGGAAAGTTGAATTTATATATTCATACAAATCAAGGTGAGGTTGAGCATGTCACAGCAAGGACAAAACTATTTTAAAATTCCATACCACGGGGCAGCAATGTTTTGAACTGGGCAACTTGTGATATATAACCTTAGACTTCTGTCTAAAACTCTCCTTTTATGCTATAAGCTAGGAGACAGTGCAACCATATACACACTTCAAATAATTTCTCCCTAAATGCTCTAGTCTTAAAAACAGGAAAAGAAAGTAAAGCGAGAAAAGGTATTTCATCTCTTCTGTATTGTCATCATGACTGACATTAAGCAGATGTTTATGTCCAGTGCAGTTGTGGCACTAATAGGTTGGATGTGCAAAACAGCTGCACTGACCTGTTGTAAATATCTAGTGCCGACAAGCATTTTGTTTCTACTGAATTGTGCAAGTGACCTACCTGGTTGAGGGTTTTATGTCACACGCAGCCCACCCATACTGTGTACTTAAGCAAATATGAACTCAGCTGTATTCTCCCCACCTTTGGCCACCAGCAAAACCCAGAAGCAGATTCCCATAGGAACTTTGTCAAAAAAGAGCAGACTTTGAGCAGATATTTGAAGTGGTCTATGAAAATATAAGTGGAACCCAAAGATGCCTCCACTTCATTGTAGTGTTTGTTGTATTTACATGTTCTCTTTTGATTACAAAAATACAATATAATATTTCTCCTTAAGTCAAAAGAAAGAAAGATACCATTCATTCTTCATAATATTGGCAATCAACTTCTATGTTAAAATATACTTTATAATTCCTGTATATCTCTTGCTTTGCAAATGTCATTAAAGCTGTTGACAATTTTCTGCATTAGTGATTGGAGCAGGCTGAAAAAAACCAAGAAATTCATGAACTAGATATAGGTAAATGTACTTTATGGATTAGAGCAATTTATTTATGGGAAATAGTTTTGAAAAGTCAATGGTTATCCTAGGATTTCTAAAGTATTAATTAAACGCTTTGTGACCTCCAGAAGTTAGTGACTAAAAATGCTCAGATCCTTAATTAGATTGAGTTTCAAAAAATCCAGTCAAAACAAATATAAGAATATTTGCAAATTTGCTTTGTAAAAAGCAAAAAACAATTTCTAGAAAGATGCCAGAAAGATGTCATCCACAGTATCAATTTCACAAAATGTTTGACACACATTTATTGAATATAATGTGATTATTATGGTAGTCTTGGGAAACATTTTTACCAGCTTTTCCAACTTACATGTGGAATGTCCATCATTCAAGGCTGTGTAGTAACATGTTTCTCCTAATAATCTCTTTCCAGATTTTTTTTTCTTTAAATGTTGGAGTCTAAACATTCCCAAAGAGTCTATCACCACCCCAGGGACTGGCTTAGAAGTATTTCCCCAGGTGGGTCAAACCTCCTGCTCTTTCAGGGTGACCCATTGTGCATCATTTGACATTAAGCAGCTGTGTTGATCATCAACTAACCTTCCCAATACATTTTTTGGAACCACTGGAAACAAACACATGTAGCTGTAGAGAAGGAGGAGGAAGAAGACGACAAAGGAGAAATCCAGGAGGGAGAGAAGCAAACAGTAATTCACGAGGAATCAGGGTGTTTTCCTAAGTGACTTTGACACTTAACAGACTCCTTTAAGCTGCTGGAGGAATGATTTGTACTTCAGAGGTAGCCTGATTAGAAGACAGTTGGAACTGGAGAATGCTAATGGATACAAACAACATCAAATCACGCTCTTTAACATCTTTGAAACAGTGTGAAGGAGCAAACATGGTAGTCAAGTGAAGCTCAAAACAAAGAATAGTCAGTAAATATAGACTATAGTAATAGGCAATAAGCAATATACTAGAAGGTACTATGGTATGACTAAGTCACCTTTTTTGGAATACTTTCTGACATCTTTTAAATTTTATTTGGACATTTGTCAGTGGTTTAAGAGAGACTACTAAGCCTCATTTCAAGCATAAATATAGAAAAGATTAAATGGAGACTTTTGCTTATATGAAAATCTTGAAGTACTGTAGTTGATGTTGTTACCATGAATGAAACAGGTTGTTCAGTGTTGTTAAGTTTTAATATCATTTATTTTTAATACTGTTATTTTTAGATTTTTGGCACACCTTTATTTCAGGTCAAGTGAAAATACTGAACACTCTCCAACCTTCTATTTTCCTTGTAACTAGAGAGAGAGAGAGAGAGAGAGAGAGAGAGAGAGAGAGAGAGAGAGAGAGAGAGAGAGAGAGAGAGAGAGAGAGAGAGAGAGAGAGAGAGAGAGAGAGAGAGAGAGAGAGAGAGAGAGAGAGAGAGAGAGAGAGAGAGAGAGAGAGAGAGAGAGAGAGAGAGAGAGAGAGAGAGAGAGAGTTGGTCTCCCAATCCCTAACCCAGCTCTTTAGCTGCTATAGAAAGCCAGCCTTTATGTTCCGTTTAGTGGTCCAGTATTGACGAAAATATTTTGAGGAAAATATTCAGCCAAATATTACCCTTAGTGATTAGTCTTCACAAGTTACATCCTTGTCTATCACAGTTCTACCTGGCATATTGCACTCATTTTTAATGCATTTAATATTTATGCAAAGTTATTAAAAGTGCTACTTCATTACAACAAACCTGGAAAAATATACAATTTCAGCATAAAAACAATTTGTCAAATTATTAAAGGAAATAATAGCTGGAAAGAACAACATAAAATGATGGTTTTTCAAAGCTTTCGCTCCATGGCGACTGGCACATTGCAGGAGGGAGAGGCCCACCTGTATTGTCAGCACTCTGCAGCACAAAGAGGAAGGTCTAGGGCAGGCGACACTGGCTGAGGAATTCTGGGAGTTGAAGTCCACAAGTCATAAAAAGGCCAAGTTTGAAGACCCCTGGTCTAGGGGCCTAATAGGCTGATATTAATTTGAAATGTCCTTTAAGATAACCCAGTCCTGAGTTCTTTAAGAACTCTTATATGCAAAATTATAGAATGAAGTCCCTTTGAAATCAATTATATTTTGATATAATGATATCTGTTTAATAAAACCTTTTATTAAATAACAGTATCTGGACAGTATTTGTGTTTATTTGGTAGTATGTTTTAGACCAGATTCAAAGGATAATATGCTGCTCCAAAGTACATCAAGTAGCCAAAACAGCATTTGCAGCATATTACCAAAGAGCTAATCATAATATATTCCTCTTTCTCCAATCAAGGAAATCCTTGTTCCAGTGGCTTATATAGGCAAGTTGAATTGATTTTTCACTACAAGGGCCAGATACAGGTAGTCCTTGGCTTATAACAGTTCATTTAGTGACCGTTCAAAGTTACAACGGCGCTGAAAAATGTGACTTATGACCGTTTTTCACAGTTACGACTTTTGCAGCATCCCCATGGTCATGTGATCAAAATGGCAACTGGTTCATACTTATGACCGTTGTCATATGATCACCATTTGCCACCTTCTCACAAGCAAAGTCAATGGGGAAGCCAGCTGTTCATTTAATAGCTGTGCCACTAACTTATCAACTGCAGTGATTCACTTAACAACTGTGGGAAGAAAAGTCATAAAAGTGGACGAAATTCACTTATCAAATGTTTCATTTAACACCAGAAATGTGGTCATAAGTTGAGGACTACCTGTAATCTATTTTGTTATAGTCCAGTCACTATAGCTGTAAAGCAGAAGCAGCACTTGGATCTGACACAGGAATAAATTAACGAACTAATGTAATACAATAACTAATATCTCCTTATTATCTTGAGTCAGTTTTCCTTTCTCAAACCAGCAGCAGACTCTAGACCAGTGTTTTTCAACCTTGAGAATTTTAAGGCATGTGGACTTCAAGTCCCAGAATTCCACAGCCAGCGTTGCTGGCTGTGGAATTCTGGGAGTTGAAGTCCACATGCCTTAAAATTCTCAAGGTTGAGAAACACTGCTCTAGACAAATCTGTTTTTTTTTCTTTTGATCTGCAAGTTTGCATAGTGGACTGTGGGCATCCTTTATTTAGTTATAAATCCAGTACAGGTACTGTAGTCCTCGAGTTATGACCAAAATTGAGCCCGAAATTTTTGCTGCCAAGTGAAACATTTGTTAAGCGAGTTTGCCTTGTTTTACAAAATTTCTTGCCATAGCTGTTAAGTGAATCATTGCATTTGTTAAGTTAGCAACATGATTGTTAAGTGAAGTGAGCCACTTGCCAAGCATCTGAATTTTGATCATGTGACCATGGGGGAAAAGCTGCAAGGGTCATAAATGTGTAAAATAGTCATAAGTCACTTTTTTCAGTGCCGTTGTAGCTTTGAACTGTTGTAAGTTGAGGACTATCTGTATAACAAAGCGTAAATAATACAGCCTGACTTTTTCCAAAGTGCATGATCAGATCATTTATTTATTTATTGGATTTCTATGCCGCCCTATTCCAGGAACTCAGGGCGGCTCACAACATAGATAGAAATCTAACATTAAAATACTTTATAAGAAAAACCCCTTAATTAAAAAAAAATCAATCATCCAAACAAACATGCACACAAACATACACTGGCTAGGGGCAAGATGTTAACTGCCCCAGGCCTGTCGGCAAAGATGTGTCTTTAGCAATTTGCGAAAGGCGGAGAGGGTGGGGGCAACACGGATCTCCGGGGGGAGTTGATTCCAGAGGGCTGGGGCCGCAACAGAGAAGGCTCTTCCCCTAGGCCCCGCCAGGCGACACTGTCTAGCTGATGGGACCTGGAGAAGGCCGACTCTGTGGGCCCTAACCGGTCGCTGGGTTTCATGGGCCAGCAGACGGTCCCGTAAGTAACCTGGTCCGATGCCATGTAGGGCTTTATAGGTCATAACCAACAGTTTGAATTGCGTTCGGAGACCAATTGGCAGCCAATGCAGCTCGCGGAGTGATGCCGAAATGTGGGCATTTCTAGGCAGGCCCAACACTGCTCGCGCAGCTGCATTCTGCATTACCTGAAGTCTCCGAACATGAACATTCACTGATAAGGACACTTACATTAACAACTGGAATCATGAGAGTCATTTCTGTTATTAACAATATCTACAAAAAATGGCGAATATTCAATAATAGAATGCAAAAGGAGTTAGATCAAGAAACTGACAAGAATGAAGAGATTCCTTTGCATATATAAATCTGACAGGCTTTTCCCCTGATACATATTCAAGGATCTGGGTTCTTAACATCTTTCCAAATAGTAACAATAATATGTGAAATCCAAACTCAGTTTTTGTTGAGAAACTGAAAAGTGCCATTTTGAGATATCCCCAGTGCTTTTTTTGTAAAAAAAAAAAAAAAAAGGTACCGGAACTCACACACATCATACAACCCACCTTGCCTACCCTACAAGGTTCCATCCAAAAAAGGTGCCGGAACTCCATTCTGGGCTTTCTATGACAAAAAAAAATCCTGGATATCCCAATATGTAAGAGTTTACTCTAAAACTTGGCAGTATGTGGACTTCAACTCCCAGAATCCCCTAGCCAGCTTGCTATCCTGAGAATTCAGGGAACTGAAGTCCACGCATCTTAAAGTTGCCAAGTTTGAAAAATACTGGTCTAAAAATAGCCAATCTGCTGACTACTAACTCCTTAAACTACAGGGATGACTAATATTTTCAAATGACATCCATAGTTTTTTATGACATACCCACACATGTTGGGCCTACCTGTACTAACTCAGGCAAGCTCTGAATTGCTGAATTGCTATCTCAGTATATCTATAGGCAGGAGAAAAGGATGGTCTGCCCATTTAAAACTCGCAGGGAAATGCTTGCAAGTCTCCCTGGTCTTGCAGTTCCACTCTCTGTACATATAGTATCAAAGAAGTAAGGCTTGGAAGGGACCTTGTCCAATGCATGAAGCCCTACACAGCAAAGGGCTTCCATTGTCCGGGCTTTTTCACGTAAGATGCCACATTCCCATATGATCTGACTTATACTTCAAAGTTACAACAGAATAACAGATTGGATTATTATTTTTATAACATATCAAAATATTATCCAAACAGAGTTGGACATTATTTTTACTGTCAAGAAAAAAAAAGGAATATACCAATAGCCAGAGATATTCCAATTGGAACAAGAGAATTCAAAATAAATTCTGATTTCCTCATTTTTAAAAGAAATTATTACAAGCTAATAAATTTGCGAAACAGTTTCACGACATCCTTTAAAATCTTTCCCCTCACTAACCAATTTTCATTAAAGGTCTCATGCACACATTTATTTATTTATTTTTCTTAAAATAGAAAACATTTTAGGAAAGCAATATAAACTATAAAAGAGAGCGAAACCTATTTTATATTAGATGCTTTGTTACATCATTTTAGGTATTAGTAGAAAAGGAAGAGATAATAAATGCATCACTGCATCATGCTTCTTTCAATAGGACACTTAATAAATAAATACATACATACATACATACATACATACATACATACATACATACATACATACATACATAAATGCATATTTCAGTACCATTGGTGGAATTTTGGTGAGTCATGAAACTGCAATATATATTTTGTAAAATATATATATGATATATCCATTTGCATAATTACACTATGCTTATGAAACCACGAGAATGGTAAAATTGTTTATGGTAGAGAATAAGTGGGTAGAAAAAAACTGTCTGTGCATGTAAAATGTAGTTACCTCAAAGTAAAAGCCACAGATTTTGTCTTTATTTCCAAGGAAAACAAGGATTTGAAAGAAAACGCATTATATGAAATGCAAACACTTGGCTATAACATGATCTGGAGTCTATTGTTTAAATAAAGGATGCCTCTGAATTTGTTCTTCTAACAATGCATATCCTTGATAATTGAATTACATACATCAGTTGCATATACAAACATATAAAACATCAGGCAGAGATGCTAAATTTCTCACATCGTTCATTTCTTAACACTTTAGTCATGTCTTGACATACTGATAATAAGTGGCAATTAAATGCTCCATTTTCTTGCCATTACAAACATTCCCGAGCCTCCATTAGCAGCAGGAACAGGAGAAGGATAAGGAGGAACACATTTGTTTATTTTTTAAAAAAAAATATTCAAAATCAATAAGAATTCTACACACATACCCGCCCAGGAATCATGGAGGCATGCATGCGTAAATAAACGGTAAGAAAAATGCTAAAGAACATAACTGAATAGTGGAAACACCATCAAAGCTATACCTAAGCCATATCTGTGATATGATATTATTCACTGGACACAAACTGAACTGGGCACTTTACCATAAAAGAAGAAAATTTATAAGTGTTCACTATCGACCGGTTAGGGCGCATAGGGTTGGCCTCCTACGAGTCCCGTCTGTTAGACAATGTCATCTGGCGGGGCCTAGGGCAAGGGCCTTCTACGTTGCTGCCCCAGCCCTCTGGAACCAGCTTCCCTCAGAGGTTCATACTGCTCCCTCCCTCCTAGCTTTCCGTAAATTGCTGAAGACACATCTATGCCGACAGACTTGGGGCGTATGAGCTGTGCTCTGCCCTGGGCCCTAGGAAGGTCACTCCATTAGTGATTGTGAGCTGATTGTGTTTGTATGAATGCAACTAATTTTTAAATTTTTATTGTATTTTTATTGTATTTTTATTGTATTTGTTGTAAGCCGCCCTGGGTCCTAGGAGAAGGGCGGCATATAAATTTGATTATAAATAAATAAATAAATAAATTACATCTCCATAGTGATATGGATAGAGCCTGACACACAGAAGTGGTTTACTTCCAATCAAACAGTCACAGAAAAAAAAAAGGATGCCTTGGCTGGTAATTTAAAAGATAGCCGAGAATAAGCATTGATGCAAATTGAAAACTGAACTGGATGTGCAGGAAACAAAACATGAATGTTGGGGGGGGAGGGGGGGAGGAACCAAGAAAAGAATGCTGACAAGGAAAAGCATTACAAGTAGTCCTCAACTTACGACAGTTCATTTAGTGACTGTTCAAAATTACAACAGCACTGAAAAAAGTGACTTATGACCAGTTTTCATACTTATGACTGCTGCAACATCCCCACGGTCATGTGACCAAAATTCAGACACTTGTCAATTGACCTCTATTTATAATTATTTAAGTGGTGTCCTTGTTATTTTGTAGCACTTTACAATTTCTGAATTCCAATAGCTTCCATTCATTCCCTCTTTGAATTTTTTTTTCAGCGTTGAATCGACATGCCTTACACTTTGGGTAGAAAATGCATTGACAAAGTAACCACGTTAGAGAATAGTGTTGTACAAGCAGTTTTTTTTTCCAAAGCTAGAAAACTCTTTTCACATTTGTTTTTTTCCTCCAAAAGGGTGACATTTGTTTGCAGTTTCATGTGGTGAAGAAATAATCCATAGCAGCGGTGGCCTCTGCCACAAGACATGGGTTGGGAGCACAAAGGTTAATATCCTTGTCATGTCATTAGGGTCATTGTACCACACACCAGGGGTTAATATTACAGCCTGTATCAATAATGGTGTGGGAGAAAAATTATTGCATTTTCAAGTAAAAGTTGCCTAAGTTGCATATTAAATGCTAGCTATATGGTATTTATTTATTTGTTTGTTTGTTTTTTATCCCACCTTGCTCAAAGTGGCAAACATACTTTCTCTTCTGCTATTTTCCCCACAAAAACAAGGTGGGGTAGGCTGGGAGAGAAAATGACTGGCCTAAAGTCACCTGGCCAGGGACTAAGGCAGGACTAGAACTCACAGTCTGCCTGGTTCCCAGGCCAACACTTTCACGCTACACCAATCTGGCAATAAACAAACAAACAAAGAAATAAATAAATAAAATTTATCCCCAAATATAAATAAGTAAAAAATATTTATAAAATAATTAAAATAAAATAAATTCCCAAAGCCATTTTATTATGCCATGAATAAGGTTATACCAGGTTTCACTGGTAATGGAAAGGGAAGTGTGATGCAACCTGAAGGTGCACACACATTGAAAAGATCCCCACGGTCTCCAGCAAGGGATATTTGCTTTGGCTCCACTTCACAAATATATCCAAAACAAGCAAAAATTCCTGCAATAAAGTGAGAACACCATCAGCTGAAACACATAGCTACAAAATTTCCTCATAGTAGGACAAAAAAAGAATCAACAAGTAAGCACATTAAATAATAGCAATGCCCAATTAGACACAGAGATGAGATAGTAGCAGAAAAAGCCCAAGCGACTGATCTTCATGCAAAACAATGATAATTCACATAGCCATCACAGTTCTTGACAAAATGTTCCACATCTGAGTCTACATTAGGACAGTGAAACTAGACATGTAGAATACATTTGGTTTGTAAAACATCATGGTGTCTCATGAGTTAACTTTAACAATTTGCCTGCTTTGCTTTTAGCTGTTCATTCCATAGTAAGATATTATTGGAGACAGAAAGTTTAGTAGCACCTTGCTTAAATGATTTTAATGGAACAGGAATTATTTGTCACTATGTGATCAGTCCATACATCCAAGTCTGTCTTGTGAGCAAAGGGTCACCCATTCATAGCACAAATTGATTTTCCCCATAGATAAACATTAAAATGTTCTGTCGACTGCCTGAATCCCAAAGTTTCATGTTCAGTGTGTAAATACCTCCTATTCGCAGAAGAAAATTAATGACTGACATGTGCAATAAACTTCCTTAATCCACCTTCCTCAGTCTTTGGCAAAATGATATCATTTCCTATAGGAGTGGCATGGATATTTTAAATAAATAAATAAAACCTTAATGACACCCCCCAAAAAATGGTACATTCAGATTATAATAAGCCAGATATAGTCCTTTATTAATGCATCTTTCAGTTGCTGAAGTGGAGACTCACCTGCCCCAGATCTGTGCCATCTGATTCTTTTTCTAGGGAGCAGGTGCAATAATTCTGAAATATCTCCATAATTAGGAATACGCTGCATAAGATGGGTACAGACATCTAGAAAATAACGCACCACATCCAGATTTTCAGGAGATGGAGTTTGAAGAATAGCTTCAGTCTTCTTTGAGAATTGTGTTTAATTCTATTGGCTAAGACAATGAGTGCAGCTGCCTCTTCAAGACCACTAGCATCTTGCTGTTGTTCAGTTTAAGTTTATCACAGAACTCTTCAATAATTACTGCACTGATAAGAATATCTATATTTTAGACAAGGCCAGAACCCCTACAGAAGAAAGTTCATTGTCTTCTCTTGATGGTGGGTATTTCTGCTTCTCTTATACAACTCTCATCCTTCTGCAGTCTCCCTGGCTGCTTCTGCTTCCTGATCTGAAAAAGGCCCAGGAAGAACTTCTTAAAAGCTCTTAAAAGAAGAAGAGGTGATATTCTATCAAATTAATAAAGGCTTGAGTTCTCAGGCAAGTCGGACCAATTTTGCTAGCTGAGAATAATAAGTTTGCTGTCATTCCGAGGCAGCCAGTATAAGCTATTTGATACAAACTGCCTTTAGCTTTTGAAGGAACATGCAGAAAATAAAGTTAGGGTTCCTTGGACAAATTTCATTTTATCACATCAGCAAATACTTATGGAGTCATTCTAAGAAAACCAGTGAGAAAAGTGAAAGAAGATAAAATAAAGTGTGTTCACCAGCTTTATGCAGGCAAACACATGGTCACTGAGGGAGAATATTTCAAAAAGGTCATTTATTCATTTTGTCACTACATTCCTTCACCCCAATGATACCCCCGCTAACTGTATGCCTCAAAGGTCTTTATTATTCTTGTTTTGGCACTCATGAAACAATCACTTTCACAGATAATAAAATAACCATTGAGAAGAAGGGGAAAAAACAGAGAGAGCAGACAGATGAAAACTTAAGAGTATTGACACATAAACTGAGAAAAGTCATTTGAGAAAAGAAAAGGGAGAAATTGGCATTGTCTCTGTGTCCCTGTGTGAAGCAAGCAAGGTGATTTAAACTTTATTACACGAGTCTGAGATCAGCCCATATTTATGAGCCAAATGCTTTGCTTTGGAGTTATCAGGTTTATTTTAGAAGAAAAATTTTACCATCATGCCAGCCATATTCTTGGTAAAGACATGACATTGCTTTCTAAGAATTGCACCTGAGCTGTACTCTTTTAATGACAAATTATCTTGGGAGCATGTGAGATTTTTTTTAAAAATTTTTTATTAAAGCAATCAACATTAATCATAAGATCATATCAAGAAGCAATCATCATAGAACATAAAATACAACAGTATTAGTCTTTGAAAACTTCAGATTTGGTAAACCTTCTTCACTCCTCACGTCAAGCCTCAACTATACGCCAGATACATTTTATTTGATTGGTGTTTCTCTTGTATATAGTCTATCCACTGTTTCCAGTCTATCATATATTGTTCATATGAGCGGTCCTTCAAATATGCCGAAATTTTTGCCATTTCTGCCAAATGTATTACTTTCAAAGTCCAATCTTCAATAGGTGGTATTTCTGGCTTCTTCCAGCATTGTCCCACCAGCAGTCTAGCTGTGATCAAGTTCAGAATTAGTGTTATATGTTGTGTTCTATGATGATTGATTATTAATGTGATCTTATATTTAATGTTCAACTACTACCTCAGGACCTATTGCTAGGGATCGTAGAGAATAAAAAATGTAACAAGTGTATAATAGAGGATTGAATTGAGGAGTGAAAAATGTTTATCAAACCAGACGTTTACAAAGAATAATACGTAGTGTTGTATATCAGATGCTATGATGCTTGATGCATACAAAGATTTTATGTACAATGTTGATGGTTTTAATAAAGGAATTTTTATATATAAAACAAAAACAAAAAAAAAACCTGAGGTAGAAATTCAATACGCTTTTTCAAAATGGTTTGAAGTGTCCACCATATCTTCCTCCAGAAGGCTTTAATTTTCCTACATGTCCACCATACATGAAAATATGTAGCCTCCCCGTTGCCACACCTCCAGCATTTAGGTTGGGTGTCTGGATAGATGTATGATAGTTTTTTCGGATCTAGATGCCACCTATAGAACATCTTGTAGAAATTTTCCCTTAGATGTTGCGCTTTCGTAAATTCCACATTTCTCACCCAGATTTCCTCCCATGTTTCCATCGTGATAGGGAGCATGTGAGATTAATACCAGCAAAGGTATTGAAGGAGTCGGGACAGCCCTCTCTCACTTTGGTGAAGGAAGCAAATCTTTTGAAACTGATTGAATAGGTTTTTGGTAAGGAATGCGGAGCATCTTCCAAATAGCTTATTGGGGCTCAGCAGAATTACAGGAATACCAGCAATTGATTAACAGGGAATCAAAGATAAATACAACTTAATGACATACAATTTTGCATACATATGCCTTTGAGCTAGTGTTGATTCCTGGCAAGTTTTCTTGTGAAGCTTTTCAGAAGTGGTTTCCCATGGCCTCCAGAAAGTGACTGACTGAAAGTCACTCAGCTGGTTTTGTGCCTAAGATGAGACTAGAAATCATGGTCTCCTGGTTTCTATTGTGGCACCTTAGCCACTACATTAAACATACTCTAAACCAGCGGTTCTCAACCTGTGGGTCGCGACCCCATTTGGGCTCAAACGACCATTTCACGGGGGTCGCCAAGCACCGCAGTCCGCCATTTAATTTTTTTTGGTCGGCCATTTTTTTTGGTCGGCCATTTTTTCCCTATTGTGATGCGGGCCATCGCGTCGTGCATGCGTGATGCACCCCGTCATGCCGCGCATGCGCAGTGCGGGCCCACCATTTTTTTTGCGCGATGCGGGCCAGGGTTGAGCCCTGGAAAAGGTTGAGAACCGCTGCTCTAAACATGCTCTTGGATGACATCTCTCTATCTCTCTGTCTTTCTGATATCTAAAAATTATCATAGGTCTAAGACCACTAGAACCTTGAATTGTTCTGTAATATGCTTGCATAGTGGGTTTTTGATCTTGTCTGTGAATCTTGCCAATATATGTATCACATAATGTGGGTTTTTATGTGCCTAAAACTGCAGCACATGCCTTTTTTTAAAAAAAACAAACAAATCAAAGTAGAAAGAGAAATAGCATCTATGTGATGTTCAGCTAGAGATATGGTCTTAAACCACACGTCACAGCTATGTTGCACATAATGGAAGGAATGGGTGCATGGAACCCATGACTCCCTATAGAGAGAGGATTGTGGTCAGAAAGTATTTGGGACCAAAACTCACCAAATATACAATTACCACCATACGGGGGAGTTATGGAAATGATAACACAGTTGGAGAGCCTCCTTGGAAATGACAAGAGAAACAAGCAGATCCCTAAGATCCTCAAATCCTCCAAGCAATTCTTATTTGAAAAGGTCTAAAATATTTCATGTGAAGTAACAGGTTATTTATTTATTTGAATTTATTACTCTGTTTCCCCAAAAATAAGACCTAACCAGAAAATAAGCCCTAGCATGTTTTTTTCAGGATGCTCATAATATAAGCCCCAACCCAAAAATAAGACCCAGTTAAGATTGTCAGCCAGATGGATGCATTTAGTACCGTATTTCCCCAAAAATAAGACCTAATTGGAAAATAAGCCCTAATGCGTCTTTTGGAGCAAAAATTAACATAAGACCTAGTCTTATTTGGGGGAAAATATGGTAGCCTCCAAATTCCAATAAACTCTTTATGTCTTATCTGGTGGCCTCCATCTGTACTAAAGCTACAATTTTCATCATTCCCAGGATGGAAATAGCTGGATATTTGGATAATTTTAGTCTCAATTCATTGGAAAAGCACTAGGTCAGAGAAGGCTATTTTAAGCCAACAATTCATTTAAAGAAAGGATAGAAGAACATTAAACATACACAAACTTTTTTGCTCCTTATTAAGTTATTGTAATCTCAGTTAGTGAAAAGGACTTCAGATAATATCTCTGACTCTCTAGTCTAGGTTTTCTTAATAATATACTTCCATAAAAAGATATTACTGAAACTAACAAGCAATGTATGATAGAACAAAGTTGTTTTGTTTCCTTGGAACTCATAATGCATCTTTTTAGCCCTAACAGAATTATGATTTCTGAACTTCCGGTTCCGGTCGCGGCGTTGCTAGTCGAGCGAGGAGATTGGTCTCCGACTAGTTTTCCCTCCGTCGCGGACCCTTATGCGGGTCCAAAGTCGCCCTGGAGGGCGCAATTTTCCTACGAGGAGGCAGCGTTCCAGCAGCGGAGGAGCGGCGACTCCTCCAGCTGTCCGGATGGAACTCCGAGGGCCGACGGAGAAGAAGATCGGCCAATAAAATGGCCGATCGCTTTGCCGCAAGAAACCACAACTCCAAAGAACATCTAAGCTGCAGACCCACCATGGTGAATCCGGGTGAGATCTTTCCTTTTTTCTCCCTCTCTTTGTTTTTTGTTTTGTTTTGTTTGTTGCCTGTAAGAGCTGTGTTGGAAAGATTTTCCTAGCTCGGAAAGGCAGCTTTCACTCGTTGGGGAAGAAAGGCGAACAAAGGAACAAAGTAAGGTTTTAGAAATTACATTTGTTTTTTTATATAAGTACTCTGGGGTATAGGAAAAACTTTTTTTATAAACTTTATTATTAGCCTATGTTGTTGTTGTTTTTTGAGTAAAGAAAGAAGAATGAAAAGTGAAATGACTTTGGGGGGGGAATGGATTTATTTACTTTTTTAGCTCTCTGAGGACATCTACTGGTTAAAAAGTAATATTGCAATTGGAGAGAAGATGATCTTTTTATATGAAAGTTAACTGGATGTTTGAATTTTTTTTCTAAAATGGAGCTATACTCACATTTAAATTGCAAACTTATTCTGGAGAAAATCTATGAGACTAAATATGTGCTACAATGAAAGAGCTTACTACAGAATTAAGAGCCAGAATCTCTTCCTCAAACTTTAAAACTGACTTTCAGACTGCACCTGATTCTTCTATTAAACAGACTCTACAAAAAGAGGACCTAACTGAAAACAAAGAGAAATTGACTCAGCCTTATATGCAACTCAGTTATGGCATTGAGAATCAGGAAAAGCAAAGATTGGGACTTGGAATTCTAAAGCAACGATACTTTATGCAAAAAAAAATTCAGAAGGCCAATTCAGAGGTCAAGATGGTTCTCACTGATTCTAAAGATATTACAAGCAATAAAGAGAGACTTATCTGTTGGAAAGGAAGCTTTGCTATGGAAAGCTACTTGGCATTTGAAAAAACCCAGAATAAGATTTAAAAAAAAATGAAAGTTAAAGTTTTGAGTAATGGACTAAAGGCAATCTAGAACTATGGACTGACTTAAGGATCAAGATTATAAGTTAGATGTAAGAAAAATGGGATTAATGGAAGATATAAAATCTAGCTACATGATTTACTTGTTTGATGATTAATGAATCGAAATATCTTAAAGTTTGATGTTATCTTGTTAGTTTAAAGTTGATTGATGGTTTATATAGCTTTAGGACAGATTAATTATTTAGTTTAAAAAAGAGATATAAGAGAAAAAAGAAGTGACTAATGAAATACATATTAAATCCTTTAAGAATGTATTTGTTCTTTTTTCTTTTCTTTTTTTCTTTTTTTTCTTTTTTCTTTTGTTTAGGGTAATAGGATTATTTGTAAGAAAATTATTATGTAATCTTGAAGTAACTTAATAAGATGATTTTTGCTTGATAAAATTGATGTCATTAGTTATGACAATTTAATTGGATATGAGCTGAATTATGTTTAATGGATTGAAAAATTTAAGATTTGATTTTATCTGTTAGCTATAAGAGATTGATTAGTTGATAGATTAGATATATATAGGATAGATTAATGTTTTAGTTTAATTAAGGGATATTACTGGAAGAAGAGTTAAATAAAATTTATAATAAAAACTAAGGTACCAGAATATATTTGGAAGGAATACCCGAACTGATAGAGTTTGTATTTAAAGTTAATTTGATTATGGTTGTATAAATTTTTTAAAGTGTTAGAAACAGGTATAGGTTGACTAAATTTAAACCAGACTGAACTATTTTAAATAAACTATGTTAGTTAAGGGGAAAGAGAGGGAATACCAGAGGTATTGATTGAAGTATGTATAAATGTTTTGCTTTTGGATGATTGTTTAGCTTAACACCATGGTGTGCTTTGAGCATTTTGTTGTTAAAATTAAAAAACCCAATAAAATTTTTGCAAAAAAAAAAAGAATTATGATTTCTAATTTAGTCTGTTCTTTTCATGTCATTACGTATCTCAACTCATTAATTGAGACCTTTCATAATGGTAACCACTATAGCCCTTTCTAGCTTGGCACTTTCCAGATGTGTATTGTAATTCCCTGAAATTCTAGGCAATTTCCAACTATTGGAATGGTACAACATATCTGAAAGTATTGCATTAGGAGTGCCTAGGTTTGAGGTTCTCTTCCTACCGTAAGACTGAAAAAGGAACCCCCCAGTAGGTTGTCTTATAAACCTAACCATGAAATGACTATTTGACACCAGAAGATTTATTATCTCCCTGGAGAAATAAGACATTCCTTATGGATCTCCTGCAACTGGGCCCTGCAAAGCCTTTCTTTGATGGAGGTCTCTGTGGTATTGATGTTAATGAGCAACAAGTAACAGAGAAGCTCTGGATCCCCAGGTAGGGACTACCAAAGCGATAATCTAATTACTCTCCAAAACAAATTACTTCCAACCAAAACAAATTACTTTCAATCACTCTGCAGCAGATAAGATCAGCCCAATGAGCTGAAAGCTAATGACAGCTGGAGACTTGGAAGGCTTCAAGAGTTCATGTGCTGATATTTTTTTTCTCTTTAGTGCCACTGGGTGAATGACAAAGGAATGACAGATGAGTAGAATCATGAAGTGTGTTTCCCTTTCATTTCATGTTAGTGAATGCAAGAGATCTCTCCCCATGCAGTGCTATTGGCAACACATGGGATCATTGATAAAAGACAAAATGGAAGCTCTATCAAAGAGCTTCATATAGGCAACACATTACAGAAGAAAAGGATAATCTAAGTTATTTAAATTATTTAAAATGCATCTCCAGCATGAACTGGAGGGCAACCATCCAATCACTGAAAATTTGGCTTAAAAGGGAAGAGACCCTCCTTCAAATATTTATGGCCACCACTTGTTCCACACCATCACTCCTCTGAATTTTATTAAGATTCTCTTACAAAAGCAAAGTGAAATTATTATTTGGTGGTTCTCTCTGAAAATACGCAGCCTATTTTCACAGACCTATTTAAACCACATTAATTAAGTGTCTGGATTCATTCCTATAGTATGAGTGACATAGGAATACAAGCTTGTATGGAGCATGGAGCTTTTGTCTCAGTAATACCAAACCTCTTCTTTCCTAATTCAATTTATTTATAAACTTTTTTGGACCACGGTGAGACCCACAAGCCAGCCTATAATATAAAGAAATGACAAGTGTCTAAAAATGAGGAGCCATAAAGAACAGAAACACATGGGCGTAATCATGTAATGTGAAGACGTATTAGCTCAGCAGAATGTTCCAAATACACTACTGCCTGTTTATTTAACCTGGTCTATTGAACAACATCAGAATCTGCCTGGTTCATTTTCTTTCAAGTGTGCAATCTGAACCAGCAGATTAACCTTTGAAGCGTTTGATTCATGAGTTTCCATGTCTTTTTTTTGTTATTACTTCTGCTCATCTTATTTTCAAATAGTTTTCTAATTAACCATTTTTGGTTAGAAAATTAAGGCTGATTAGGATCAATCCAAATGCAATGCTCAGATGCAGGGTTCAGATGTGTGTTTGAATACTATTCTTTCAGATCCCTGGTTAGTTCTGCTTTGTCAAATAAAGGTCAATTCTAGCTGCCATTGGCAGGATGCTTCAGATGACCTTTGGCCTTCAATTCTTGACCTCGACTGTCCCTAAGCCATGACTCATGGTGACAAATACTGCAACAAGATTAGTTAAGAAACTGTAAGGGGATAAGTGGGGGTGGAAGTCATCATAGCCAATTTCTTATAAAATCTATGAAAAAAATGTTCCATTATTCACTGGTAAAGATAAAGGATTCCCTTTTGGATAACAATAATTTCAAAAGATTTTTTTGGGACCTTTGGTTTGTAGAACCATCATACCTAAGCCAAGAAACCAACTGTTATAAATGTTAGCGATAAGAGTTAATATACAGAGTTTAATACTTTTGTGGAATTAAAAGATTGTTATCTGTTAATTTTGGTTTTTAGTTAGTACAGGGAGTTGAAAAAATGAAACAAATGAAATACCCCGGGAGATTTTCAAAGAAAGGAGTAAGAAATTAGTAGTTACAATGTCAGCAATGATGTCTGCTTCTACGGACAGATTATGTCCAAAAAATATTAATGAAGGAATGACAGATATAAAACAAATTTTGCCTGTTGCAGAAATATTAGGACCAGAAATCCTGGATAATAAAACAACCTGGATTAGAAGAGGAGGGAACAAAAATGGAAACACAAATGACAAGCCAAGGGAATGACTCAAATAAGGACTTTCTACTGAAACTTGGTTGTTGATTAACATTTTGGAAAAAAAATGGAAGTACAATACAAATGATAAACCAAGAGAATAACCTGGATAATACCTTTTTACTGGATTCTTAAAACAGTCTTGTTAAAGCATCAAAGAACTCTTGGGAATGGAAAAAAGAAAAACAGAAGGGAGATCAAATCCGACCACAACATCTGAATGAAACATATACAGGTAGTCCTCAACTTACGACCACAATTGAGCCCAAAATTTCTGTTGCTAAGTGAGACATTTCTTAAGTGAGTTTTGCCCCATTTTACGACATTTTTTTGCAACAGTTGTTAAGTGAATCTCTACGGTTGATAAGTTAGTAATCTGGCTTCCCCATTGACTTTGCTTGTCAGAAGGTCACAAAAGGTGATCACATGACCCTGGGACACAGCAACAGTCATAAGTAGGAAGCAGTTGCCAAGCGTATGAATTTTGATCACATGATCATGGGGAATGCTCCAATTGTGGTAACTGAAAAACAGTCATAAGTCACATTTTTCAGTGCCGTTGTAACTTTGAACAGTCACTAAGTGAACTTTTGTAAGTCAAGGACTACCTGTACAATAAACCCTAACTCTCTGTTGGCCTCTGCTTTTCCACCAGGCACTTGACAAATGTTGAGATGAGTCCTGTTTTTGTTATATTAAATTTGCCTGTTCACTTCCTCATACTATATATTGAACTACCGTACTTTTTAACGATGTATGGTTGATTTCTCCTAATGTTTTTTTTTAATTTTTTATATTTTTTATTAATTATATATTTGTAAATGTGATCAGAGGAAACAAAGAAAAAATCAGGTTGAGTGCAACTCAACTTAATACAATCATTTTCTACTTGTAAACATTTTTCAATCAACATATAAAACATTTAACTATAGGCTAGATACAGTTTCTTAGATTGATATTTCCCTTGTATGTAATCTATCCATTTTTTCCAACATATATTTTTCATTTGAATGATCCTTCAAATATGCAGATATTTTGGCCATTTTTCTGCCAAATTTATGACTTTCAAGGTCCATTCTTCAATAGATGGTAATTCTGGTTTCTTCCAGTATTGTCCCACCAACAGTCTTGCTGCTATGATCAAATTCAATATTAAGTTCGTCTCCAAGGTGGTACAGTCTTTTGTAATACCTAACAAAAACAACTGAGGTAGAAATTCAATACGCTTTTTCAAAATGTTCTGAAGAGCCCACCATATTTTTCTCCAAAGGGCTTTAATTTTTCTACAGGTCCACCATACATGAAAATAAATAGCATCCATACTTTCACATCTCCAACATTTAGATTGGAGGTCAGGGTAGATATATGATAGTTTTTTCGGATCTAGATGCCATCTATAAAACATTTTGTAAAAATTCTCTCTTAAATGTTGTGCTTGCGTAAATCTTACATTTTTCACCCAAACCTAATGTTTATTTTTATTGTACAAGGTTCAGAATCACATTTGGGGCAGTTATAAATGCTCAAAACGAATAAGTAAACATAGAAAGAGTGGATCTTTTACCACTGTTTCCAAATATTCCGTTGTACCTGAACTCATGCCTTTTGTTCCATCACACAGTGTGAATGCCTTTGACCTAGAAAGAAATAACCGAAAATTACCTTTCAGGAAAGCTAAAATAAGTCACTTGTTCTTTTTTTTTTCCTGAGCAGAAACAAGTTATGTAAACTCAATCTGGGGTCAATAATCTCTAGTTCAACCTAAAACAGCACATATAAGCCAAAGCTTATAGCCAAGTAAACTTACAAACAGAAATCAATTTTCAGACTTTTAGAACAAACATTCTGGGGATGAAGAGAGCACAGAAGAGAACAGAAGAGCTATTTCTTTTAGAACTGGAGGTCAAGTTCCATATGACAAGGAGTCATTCTTAGTTATCAAGATTTACCTACAGAATGCATAGGATTAATCCTAAAAAAAAGTGTAACATCTTATAAAGAAGACATTTAAGATATTGTGCACCCTTATTATGTGCACACCTGGATTTCAAACATGGTTAGAATAAGTTGAGAGCTTCAAAACCAACTAATAAGAATCAGGGCTATCATTATTGTAGATAATGGCTAGGAAGAGTAATAGTATCTTAGCTCATTCAAGTTTTGTATATGCAAGTCTTTGCCAAAAAAGTTCACAATGTAATCCTTCTAGAACAGAGAGAGCGTGGGTGCACACACACACACACACACACACACACACACACCAGATCAATGAATACCAATAATAACAAAAAAAAATCAAGAAATTCAAGGAGTTGTTTAGATTCATAAAAAGATTGTCCTAATCCACTGAGCAGCAGAATTTACAGGGAATTTTTAAAATAATAATAATAACAATGAGAAGGCAAGGCTATTTGTGCAAGTGACAGAAATATAATAGTTTCTTTAGGGTCATGGAAATATATGTATTGAAATTTAAATATAAGTTTTTGTATTGCTGCAAAGTAGCACTATAGAATGAATACATGGTCATTTTTAAAAGCACAAAGAAACAACACAGAGTATAACTATACCTGCTGTTGTATTTTTTACTTCAACATAAGAAGTGGATTTTCACAGTAAAATTGTATGCTTAAAATATATGCAGTTATGAATTTATATCTTATTAAGTGGAAGTGAAAGTTAAAATAATTAGAAAAAAATTAAAAACCCTTTAAATTATTTTAATTGTATTTCTTGCAATTTTTTTCTGCAGTATTTCAATATATTTGTCTATCTAGCATAACCCTTTCTTCAGTATGTGCTATATTAATGGTAGTACCTACTTTAGAAATGAAATCTCTTCACCAGAAAACCATGCAAAAGAATATGCCAGATAAAACAGAAATAAATGGTTATTAAAGCCAATGACTTGGGAAGAAAAGTTGTTAGTAAACCACAGGAACTTCTGTCTGGTCCGATAATGATAAGTCTCTTGGAAATCTATGCATCGCTTGAAGTAATTAAGTATCCATTATTTAAAAGATCTGTCAGTGTGGTTTTATAACATTGGTGGTTTACATTTATTTTCTGTCTTATTTACAAAGAAATTTGTAATTAGACACAGAAATTCAAATCCTGTCTATGGTTACATTACTTTTAGCATTACTGGGATCTAAAGGTCCTTCATTTAGAAAACAGCTAGCATAATAAAATGTTGGGTTAGGAATGAGGGGGGATCCATGTTTTAGCTCATTCTCAGCCATCACCCCTTCTCAACCAAACCCAATTCACAATTATTGCTGTAGGAATATCAGAAGAAGATAGGAAATGGTATGTGTCTTGAGTTCTTGAAGAAAAGGTGGGAGAGAAACCTATTAGCTCACTAAGTAAATAAATAAATAAGCAAAGAAATAAATGTGACAAATTCATCTTAAGTAAGGAATCAAGATTGATCAGTGGAATAAGATTGGCAGTCTAATGAGTAAAAAAAAAGAGTAAAAAAAGCCAACATTATTAAATAACAAAAGTTCTTGAATATGAGCTTCATATTCTGTTAAAACTGCTGTTGAAGCTTTTGTTGTTCGCATAGCTTCACATCGTTCAGCTAAAGCTGCCTTATTAGAGCATATGCAGAACTTCTCTTTAATGTCCCTTTCTCTCAATGGGACTCTAACTGAAACTCTCATTAATCACTGAGAAACTATATGAGCAGGCTATTCAACCAAGCAACCCTTTGTTCAGTGGCTGCATTTTCTATCAGGGGTCAATTCCCACTATTGGGTTTTTGTTTGTTCGGGGGCGGTGGTGGTTTCTTCTTTCCCATTCAACTTTTAAAATGTTTCTCTTTCCAATGTGCTGTTTCCTAAGAAGATGAAAGAATTACTACAGTTTCCCGCTGGCATTGGGATAAAGCACTTATACAATGATAGAGTCATAAATGAGAATAGTTTAATATTACATGTTTAAATTATGCACACTTAATATCAGGGAGGAAAAAAAATATAAATCTTGCACTAACTTTGTCTTAAGATAAGGTTAGTTGATCTACCTGAAGAGATGAAGAATTGAATATAGAGCCTTCTGCACCAAACCATTGGCTTTCCTATCTATAGTTCTTTCTAGGCACCAATAGGACAGGAAAATATTTTCATTTGCATTTTATTTACACTTACAGCTCATCAATGAAACTGCCTTATGAATTCCTGAAAAATAATATTTTTAATTAAAAGGAACTTCTGTATAAACCGCTGTTGGGCTGTAGACTAGAACAAGATGAAACTTGAAAAACATCCTAAGTATGTCTGTCTATATACTTACGGGATACTTACGGGACCGCCTTCTGCCACATACTTCTCTATGACCGGTGAGAGCGCACAGGGTCGGCCTCCTCTGGGTCCCGTCAGCGAAACAATGTCGTCTAGCGGGCCCTAGGGGGAGGGCTTTTTCTGTTGTGGCGCCCGCCCTCTGGAACCAACTACCTCCTGAAGTCCGCGTTTCTCCGACTCTCCCGGCCTTCCGAAAGAATTTAAAAACCTACCTCTGCCGGCAGGCCTGGGGATGATTGTTGATTGTGGTGTGATTGATGAGCATGTATGGGGTTTTATTTTTAATGTTTCTTGTTCGGATTAGTTGAAATTGTTTTATATATATGTTGTGAGCCGCTCCGAGTCTTCGGAGAGGAGCGGCATACAAATCCGAATAAAATTAAAATAAAATAAAAAAATATAACAAATGACATCCATAGTACTTTCCAGAAATTTACATGGATGTATCTCAGAAATCAGGAGGAGTGAAGCTTGACCTAAGAACTTGATTTAACAATGACAACAACAACAACAGCATGATCCATCCCAGATCATTTGTCCCACTAATTTCAAAGGATGCTATTTGGTCATATACTTAACTTTCTCACTATACACATATGTTATAAAAAGTTTTCTCTGAATTCCATTGATCACAGATGTGCTTACTTCAATCTGTTTGTGTGCCTATCTGTCTGCCTACCTGTCTTTTTTTATCCATCCATTCTATTCTTCATTCTATGAAGGAAGGTGATTTTGGTGTCCCCTTCTGTTATGGGTAGTTTGCAGTTGATGTCCTACTCTCCCAAGTCATTTGGGGATTTTTTCCCTATCACTTTTTTTTTATGGATAAGCCATCCATAGTTATTATGGAGTTGGGTGGCCTCAAAATTTTATCAAACAAACAAACAAAATTTATTTATTCATCCTCCTAGCATGCTGGGTCTTCCTGCTGTAGTTTTTCTTACACAAATTACACTTCACTTTGTCATCCTGTTTCTGAGGATTCCACCATGTTTGTTTCTCCTTCTTGCTCCTTTCTTTTAATGGAATATTTATTGATTATATTTTGGAATGAAATAAATTCCTATGGCAGAAAGTTATGAATAAATTAGCTATATATCATGATTAGCAAATAGAATTGATCTTGCTTCAATCATGCAGATTCAATTAGATATATCTGGAAGTTTGAAGATACCAGAACAGGTTCATTTAAAGGCAATTGAAACAGCCTGGCAGCAGTTTTGAACTGTCACTGGATTCTGCAGAATTAGAGATTGTGGGAGAGATTTAAGGTTTAAAGCTCTATCTAGTGGTCAAACAAAGAATTAGCAAGCTGAAGAATTTGAGCATTATTCTGGATAAATTCTTGCATGTTGTTCTTTGTCCTGAGACAAAATGAACGTTCTTTCATAGATATGTTAAAAGTATTTATCACAAAGAATCTATGCACTGCTTTATTTGACCAATATAAGAATGTTATTTTGCTTAGGAAATACTCAGCATGTCTATGTAAAAACAGGGACACAGTCAGTTTTGAAGTTCAACTTTTATCTTGCAACATTTCAATATTTATAACTGGAAATAAGCATTCTGTATATTGGATATGATCATTCAAAGGCACACTATTTTTTATATATAAGAAAATTATTAAATCTATCAGTTGGGTATATTTAATTTTAATGATATTGTGTGGTATGCTATGCTATGCTATGCTATGCTATGCTATGCTATGCTATGCTATGCTATGCTATGAGATAGATAGATAGATAGATAGATAGATAGATAGATAGATAGATAGATAGATAGATAGATAGATAATAAAAAACCCCTATGGATTCATGAATATTTCTCACTAAATTCAATTGAATTTACTTTAAATGTGGATAGGACTGCAGTTTTGAGAATATATTGCTAGTTTTTAGATTTTAGTAACCATTTGCTGAAATTAGAAGATTGATAACTTTATCAAAATTTATAGCTTTATCAAAAGATGAACAAAAACTATGTATTCATTCTCAAGTTGCATTATTATTATGTTAGTTTTTTTTAACATACTAATCCAGGAACAACATTAATTACTCGTAGAATTTTAGCCAATCAACTGATTTAGCATTGGCTTTGTTCGCATATAATAAGTGCCAGGATTCTTTTTAAATCAGAGTTTGCTGACCAAAACCTTAATGATCACGTTTTCATTTTATAGTAACATTAAACCACAATGAGGATTTTCACACAGCGCTGCAAGTCAAACAAAGTATTCACTTTATGTTTTAATGTGATGCATGAGCCCAGTCACTGAGCAACAGGAAAGCAGGAGAAATTTCCTTTTCAAAACTACACAGTTCAAAGGAATCTCCTAAGCACATAGCAGCTTTCAGGAGCCTGGCCCTCTCCCAGTCTGATAGAACAACTTCTTGCTTTCTGATTGGACACTAGGCATTCCTCCTTCTGACCCATTTGGAATTTGGGGTTTGGAATTTTCATCACCATAAAACTTTGCTTGGCTTACTAACTCAGACGTTTTCAAGGACTAATACTTAGTATTGTATACCAGGAGTCATGATGATTGCTGCATAATATGTTTTTATGTTCAATGTTAATGGTTTTAATAAAAGAATTTTTATTAAAAAAAAAAACTTTGCTTGGCTAATTAAGCCAATCTTCATCTTCCCATATTGTTTTGCAAGCTAAAATTGGATACTCTGAAGGGTTAAGAAGAATAAGCAGTCCTATTTGCCCTGGAGTGCCACCCTGAGGTTCAGGATGTAATTTCAGTCCTCAGATGTTTACATTGATGGGCAAGCTTGTATTAGGAAGGTTGTAGGTCTGTGTGTGTGTGTTTGTGTGTGTGCATTTGTGTGTGTGTGTGTGTGTATTTGTGTGTGTGTGTGTGTGTGTTGGAAACATGCGTAAGAGGCATTCATCCTACAGTGGATATATACAAACACATGCACACGAGCACACACACACACACACACACACACACACACACACACACACACTGGGCTTAGCTGTATTACCGGTATCAGCTCCAAATTGCTATATATTCTTATATATACATGCCTCTTCTGCATGTTTTTTAAATAATATTTTATTAATTTTCCAATTTTACATCTGAGTATTTAAAAAGCAACTTGGTGACTGGGTTAACCAACAGTTCAAAAACAAAATCTTTAGTGCAAATCTCAGGTTACCACATCAGCTATTCCTTCTCTTTTTCCCTTAACATTTACTGTCTCGTATTCAAGCTAGTACATTTCTTAATTATATCAACTCAATAAAAACATCATTATTACATTTATCAATAATTTTTTTAGCTTGTACATTCAATCTTCATAAACAATCCATATCCTGTTATTTTCAACCAATATGTTCCAGAACTTTCTTTTGCCTATATATATATATAAAAGAAAGAATTCTATTCTTTAGAATATACCTATTTGGAGCTGATCATATAGAAATAGCTAATTTACAGTTAGGTATGGATTTTTGAAAAGTGCCTTTATGTTGCCTGTTTTCTAGAACTCAAGAGCACAAGCACCCCCTTTCCCTCACGCGGGCTGCCCTGCAGATGTTGTTCTTCGTTTTGCAGCTTTCCTCAATTTAAGGCGCTGTTGCATCAGCCGACGCGCTTGGGCACCTTGGGGAACAAAGACGGCGGGACGTGGGGGGGGGGAGAGAGAGAGGGAGAGGCGATTTTCCGGGTCATTTGGCAATTGCATTCAGATTTAAACTTCCTTTAATCGCCCCGCAGTTCTTCTCTCCCTCCTTCCCCCAAATGTGTGGTCCCTGACGCGTAATCGCCCTTTGCGTTGCTCCTCTACTTTCGACAGTGGAAAGGAAGCTCTATTTTTGCACGGGTTGCACGCAACAGTGTATAGGTGTGCAAATAACAACAACAACAAAAAAAACCACCAACAACCCCCGAATAAAACCCCTTCCCAGCCAAACAGGCTTTGCTCTCGTTTGTTGAGGAGGGAGGGAGCAGGGAGGTCTTGTGGGGAGGGGTGCGATTTTGCAAAAAGCCCCCCGGTTTCTTTGCTTTCTCTCTCCCTCTCTCCAGAGGTTTCCCGCACTTCTGCTTTGCAAGCCGACCTTCTTTAACACCTCGGGACTTCAACGGATTGGGAGGGCAGCCGGGTGGGGGAAGGAAAGAGCGGCTTCGAAAAGAGAATTCCCACCGGCGAGGGTGGCTTTCTCTCCCAAGGCTGCCCAAGCCCAGGAAGGCGAGGCGAGTTCGGGAGAGTGAGTTACTGGAAGATCTGGGAAGCCATCCCCGGTTCAATGAGAGCTGCTACATCCCGGAGCAGGTCAGAAGCTGGGTGTCCCCTGGGCAGTGATGTCATCCAGATCAATACGACGGGGCGGGAATTGGCCGGAGCACTTGCTCGGGAGCGGGGTCTGTATTGGAATCGGGACTCGCCTTATCGATTGGGCCGATCGGCGAGAGCTATAAAAGGAAGGGGCTCGCCTGCTGCTTCCCACCATTCGCTTCCGAAGGCCCTCCATCCCCCCGCCCCCCGGCTAGGCTCTCTCTCTCTCTCTCTCTCGCCCTCTCCCCATCCCCAGCGCAGGGGCTTACGGTCCCTCGGCTTGGAGGGAAGCCGCCCCCCCATCTCTCTCTCTCTCTCTCTCTCTCTCTCTCTCTCTCTCTCTCTCTCTCTCTCTCTCTCTCTCTCTCTCTCTCTCTCTCTCTCTCCCCCCTCCACCACGAGCCACGTTCTGCTAGGATGGGGATGCAGGTCGGCAAAGCCGGCGCCGCGCCCCTGGTTCTGCTGGGCCTTTGCTTGGCTGCGGCGGTCAAATCGGCGCCTCTGGCCGATGCCGGACCGCACGTCTACTACGGCTGGGGGGACCCTATCCGGGTCAGGCACCTCTACACGGCCAGCCGGCACGGACTGTTAAGCTATTTCCTGAGGATCCACGGCGACGGCCGAGTGGACGGCGCCGCTAGTCAGAGCCGACACAGTAAGTGGCATCAACGCGCCGACCTGGGTCCTTCTTCCTCCCACTTTCCGCGGGGACACCTTCTGCCAGGTCCCTCCCCCCGCTTTGGGAAGCTCGGGGAGCTCCCCTCGACTCGCTGCGCCTGAACCCCAGCCCTTCTCCCCCCCCACCCACCGCTTCCTTTTCTCGTGGCCCTTTGAATCTGCGCCCCACGGAGACGTGAGGAAACCCCCCGGGGGTCTGGGGGTGGGTGGGTGGGCTTTTTCTGTTCCCCTGATCACGCCGAGGACTTTGGTGGGGCCACCCACCCAATTGCTCTCTCGTCTTTACAGAGACCCCAGCTTTTGTTCACGGGCTCAGTCTATCCTTCCCGTGGAAGGCGCGCGTCTGAGTGGGGGGGGGGAGAGAGACCCTTTCCTTTCCCCAAGGGCAGGGGTAGGCAACCTTGGCTCTTTTATGACTCGTGGGACTTCAACTCCCAGAATTCCTCAGCCAGCATAGCTGGCTGAGGAATTCTGGGAGCTGAAGTCCCACGAGTCATAAAAGAGCCAAGGTTGCCTACCCCCTGCCCAAGGGCTATTTTTCCCTCCCACGGAGTACATGAACCCTACAACGGTTGGTTTGTCCCGCCGCGCAGGTTTGCTGGAGATCCGAGCAGTAGCGCTTCGCACCGTAGCCATCAAGGGCGTGCACAGCTCTCGCTACCTGTGCATGGAAGAGGAAGGCGGGCTGCACGGGCTGGTAAGTGACTTGAAGCTGCGTTAAAAACAAAAAGAACAAAAAACCCGGGGTCAAGCGAAGCCTTCTCTACAGTATCCTTTCATCCCGGTCGGGAACGGCTTTGTCTGCCTCTCCGCTCGCCAAAACGCGGGCGAGACGCGCCCTACTACGCGGGGGGGGGGGACTCGGACCGAGTTGCGCGTCCTTGAACCGAGGCGGGAAGGGAACGCGCTTTTCTGGCTCTTTAAAGTAAAGGTTGTAGCATGAAAAGAAGGAGTTGTAACTTTAGAGGCGATTTGGGCTGGCCAGAGAAGAAGGACGGGGCAGGGGGGGGCGGGGAGGGGGGTTCCACACAGGAACGCCGAGTGTTGCAGGACACTGAATAATTTACCCTGGGTTTCGGAGCGAATAATGGGATGAAAGAGAGCAACATTCCAGAACTTAAAGACTACAGAGTTACTGTTTGTTTACGCTTCTTTGGGGACCTGTTTTCGGGGCGCCAGGCAGAAGATAGATCCTTATCGCGCCCTGTCCTCACGGTAACCTTTGAGGGAGGGGAGGCTGAGAAATAAAGCGGGTAAATCCCTTTAGAGGCCACCCACTACGTTTGCTGGCTTGCTAGAGATTTCTGACTGGGTTCCCCCCCCCACCCCCACATCCAAATACAAGCTCTCCATCCCTGGCACTGCAGTCACTTTCAAGAAAAGACTCTGGGCCTTGCATTCTTCATTGCCTAATGTCAGCTCCCGGTGATCCTGGTTTCCTTCTGTTCCAGAAGGCATAGATTCACAAAGCTTTCTGTTGGTTATTCACCTTTACTACCCTGGGAGGGGGGGGAGGATTATTTCATCGTACTGGTGGCTAGGTGGAAAATAATAAAAGTTAGGTTCTGTTTCTGATCAATTAATGAGACCCCTTTACAGGGTGCGCGTACCCTTTCCATTGTGTTGGTAGCAAACATACAAGTTGCTCCAGGAGCTAGAGCTGGTATTACAGCAGAATCCAAGGGACAGTAAACTAACTATTGACTCCCATCTGCTGGTCATCTGGATCTTTGCAGCACAGGTGTGGCACACTCTGAAGACCTGATTTTTAAAAAGCCTGCAGAAAGGGGAGTGTTGAGGACTAGTAAGCAGGATAAATAAGAATAAACAGAACACTTGTTGTCTCTGGCTACCGCAACCTTTGAGCAGCAGTAATGTGCTATGTAATGGCTCAGTAGCAGAACAGTAGACGAGATGTAGAACTCTTTTTATTTAGATTTAAAAGTCCAAATGGCCAGAGTTATAGATAAAAAAAAATCTTTTATAACTGGTAATGAATGAAGCACTTAAATATTAACTTAAATACTTTGGGTCTTTTTATTTTTACTGTTTTCTCCACACCAAGTATAGGTATTAGGTGGCATATAAGATTAATAATAAAGAAGTATAAATAAAGAAATAAATATCCTAGGATATACTGATAAGTAGCAATGGTCATGCTCCCCATACCAAATCAGCATTACACAGCTCCCGCAATTACCCAAAAGTTGTTCTGCCCTATTGAAATTAATATTCCTAACACAATTTCAAATAGGAAAATGAGTATACCGCAAGTTGCAGTACATTAAACTAGAGCCCTCATTCAACCCACCTCCAAGAAAACCCCTCCATTTTTAATCCTTTTGTTTTCATTGATCTTCTAGCGACTGAATGCGTAGTTGATGACACAGCAATATTTTTGACTCATTTTTGGCTGGGAAGGGCATTCTTCACTGCTTTAAAGCATAATTTTATCAATTTACACTCCAGGATTTTTTCCTGATCATCCCAGACTTGGGATTTTCCCATACAAATAACTGCTTTACTTCTGCTGTATATGTAGGTGCATTTCCATAGGTTATATATATATATATATATATATATATATATATATATATATATATATATATATATATATATATATATATATATATATATATATATATATATATATATATATATATATATATATATATATATATATATATATATATATATATATATATATATATATATATATATATATATATATATATATATATATATATATAAAAATAACCACTTGACACACACACACACACACACATATATATATATATATATATATATATATATATATATATATATATATATATATATATATATATATATATATATATATATATATATATATAATACTTCTTACATGTTCTTAAAGGCATAACTTTAGATAATGACAATCACTGCTTCCATTCATAATGCTCAGACTGTTACATTAAATTCACTTCCTTTCAAAAATGAAAATACGTCATATGCTAAAAGTTAGCTTTTCAATAGTAAATAGAGATTTAAGCAGAGGGCTTCAAATCTGGATTTCTGCTTGTAAACAACAATAATACCGTTTAAAGCTGTCTCATCATTAAAATAAAGATTAGCATTTATCCTCCCAAAGTATTGCTTATCTGTGTAATTTTGTGCAATTATACCTATTTAGAACTAAACCTTTCTAAGCATACCACTAAATACACTCCATTAAACTCTGAATTGTGAGGTTGTTTTTATTTTAATTAACCAATTAATCAATAAAATAAAACAGACTATAGTCTTATACACCACAGAGGTGTAATTGTTTGGTGGCCCGTGGCCACAGTAATTGGGACAATTTACTTATTGCTTGTATTTCTCCTTTCTTCCAAGTGCTTAAAAACAGTGTTCATAGCATCCACTTGTCCAGTTTTCTTTACAAGCCTGCAACGTAGTTTTGCCTGAAAGATAATGAACAGCCCCAAATATTCAGTGATCTTCACTGCTTTAAAGCATAATTTTATCAATTTACACTCCAGGATTTTTTCCTGATCATCCCAGACTTGGGATTTTCCCATACAAATAACTGCTTTACTTCTGCTGTATATGTAGGTGCATTTCCATAGGTAATACACACACACACACACACACACACACACACACACACACACACACAAATAAATAAATAAATAAATAAAAATGCTTCTTACATGTTCTTAAAGGCATAACTTTAAGCAGGGTTTTAAATCAGGGTTTTCCCAGTCTTAGTCTAACATATTGGAGCAAGATTTTCTGTATTTCCCTGGGTTTATTGTGTTGGTGGAAGGAGTTTTGGATTTACTTCTTTAAACTGTTGAGCCTATTGTAGGCCCTGCCCTACAATTTTTGCAACGTTTTCCTACTCAGTTCCTACCATACTCAAAGCATGGCAGCAAAGCATGGTACTGATTTTCAAAGTGGTGCTATTAAGTGATTTTCATGACAGCAACTTCACATTTCAAGCCGTTTGCTAATCTTGACAAAGAGTAAATCATGTTTTCCAAATGACTGACAGCCCGATCTATCGGTGAAGAAATCTATTTTGTCTCTTTGAAGCGATTCTGCTATAAAATATTCAGCAATAATTGATGGGTGGTGGGTGATGGGATTTTTTTCAATCTGTTTTGCATGTCAGATAAATGTATGGTTCAGATGCTTGACTGAGAAAAAGCTTGTGCAATAACACCATTTCTCTTATCATTGAAGCATTCTATGTAATCAGCAATACTTTTTTATTGACCAAGAGTTCAGTTACCTCTAATGACTGAACCAGAGTAACACCAGAGTTTTAGGAAAAACAACAGTGGCACAAAGGGACTAAAACTTTCTGAAATGGTGGCCACATTCTTCATAGCGTTAACATTTCTGAATTAAGAATGAAACGCTGTAGTTTCTGTTGCTCTGAATATACAATATAACAAATGTTTATTCCATTACATCGCCAGACAAGTTTTATTCCAGCTTCCCCCAGTTTGGTGCTCCTGGGTTTTAGTTTCCAGCAGAATGTCCAGTAATTTGGGGAACTAAAGTTCAATTAGGGCTATTGGATATGGGTTGGATAAACATGGATGAACACGAGAGGGCAGGAAAGAGAGTTTTCTAAAGGTCTTTCTGACTGTCTAGTGATTTCTTAAGTCTGTTACATGACTAAATCTGTGGGAATTTCCTAGTGGGAAGGCACTGTGGTTCCCACCAAATAAAAATGTATACATAAAATGTATATTTCTTAAAAGGCAAACCCTCTCCCCTAACAACTTATACACGTAGCCCTTGACTTCCCGCCACAATTGAACCTAACATTTCTGTTCTGAGATGGTTAAGTAAGTTTTTGCCCCATTTTACCACCTTTCCTGGCACAGTTGTTAAGTGAATCTGGCTTCCCCTTTAACTTTGCCTATCAGGAGGTCACAAAACGTGACCACATGACCCTGGGACACTGCAACCATCACATGACCAGGGGGATGCAGCAACAGTCATCAGTGCCACGGTCACTTTGAACTGTCACGGTTGTAAGTTGAGGACTACCTGTATTTCTGTTAGGTTGTTCTGGAGTATGTATTGAGAAACAGACCCATTACCAACTCTAAAAATGGCTGGATGGTGCCGTCCTTAAGCAACTATTGTGCAAAGGTTGCTCTGGCATCATCGAATACAATACACAATTTTTATGGCCCAAGGTTTGCAGCTAATCTGAGTATGCTGGGCTATTTTGCCAAAAGTACTTATACTATTTCATTTATAGTTAATACAAATTAAATGTAATTGATATGACTAATTCCAAGCATTGTATTTAATAGTTTTCTATTTCTGTTACATTAAAAATTAATGTTGGTAATGTCCTTTGTTGATCTTTGAAGGCTGCAACTAAGACTTCCAGGTTTAATTCCACGCTAGAGCCTTATGTCACATATCTCTGGAATAGCCTTTATAACAATCTTTATTCCATTATTTGCATAATTCATTTTTTTTTTGCATCTGTGTTTTTTATAGAATATAGAAATCCTCATAATCTAGGGCAAGGGTAGACAAACTGGTATGCACCAAATTGTTTCGGCTACAATTCTAACAATTGTTTACCATTAGCCATGCTACTAAAACTATTGAGAACTGAAGCTCAAAATATCTGGAAGTTACCTGATCTAAGCAGATGCCGAACTGAGATACTGAAAGGGCATAAATAAATCAGATTGACATTGCTTATTTGCTCCATTAGGTGGTTAAAAAAAGAAACTCATTCAGTACTTTAACCCATAATTAAGACTTGCATGACAACATTTTTATCATGCTCCAGTCTCATTTACTATGAAACTTTCTTTGTTGTTTTCCATATTAGTCCGCACAAAAGCATTCAGACCGAGCTATGATAATTCCTTTATTTTTTACGCATAGTGAAAACAAAGCATGAGCAATAAATTACTTGATGAGCAATCAGGAATTAAAAATATTTCTTTCCTTCCCATCAATTAAAACTGGAGAAATCAAAATGAACCTTGTTGTAAAATTGATCACCATCCCTTAGTAACCTGTTACAGACTATATATTTAAATGCTTCTTATTACCTGATTTATAAATACCTCCTCTTTTTCTTCTTGAGATCCCCTAAGATTATTTTTGCTCTGCGAAATAAGAAATCCAACTTAATCTCTCTAAGGAATATCATATTTAATTATCTTATAACCAAATAGATAATTGCACTGATTATCTGGATAAACAATGTTGCTTCATCTGCCATTTCAGAGACTTATAAACTCATGTAGTATGTAATGTTTACTTTTTTTTTCCCAGCTCGTATATACCACAGAGAATTGCTCTTTTGAAGAGGAGATACGTCCAGATGGCTACAACATCTACAAGTCAAAGAAATATGGAATTCTGCTATCTTTAAGTAATGCCAGGCAAAGACAACAATACAAAGGAAAAGACTCTCTTCCGTTATCTCATTTCCTACCTATGATGAACACTGTGCCAGTGGAAGATTTTGGAGAATATAGTGATACCAGGCAAAATTTGGAATCTGATATTTTTCAACAACCAGTTAAAACTGACAGCATGGATCCCTTTGGTATCACTTCTGAAGTGTCCTTAGTACAGAGTCCTAGTTTTGGTTAGTAACTTCTGTTTCTTTAATTAGATTTTATAAAGATGTTATGAAGAGGTTAGGATTGTATTTTTTTGAAGTGATAACTTAAAACATGACAAACGTGTAGATAGGATTACTACCTTTGTAAAACAATACTAATTCCAAGAAAGCTACCCTCATTCACTCTCTTTCTCTGTCATCTATACAAAGTACTTAGAAAAGTTCCTTCTAAATGTTTTATTTAGGAATGAGAAACATTCAAAGCCTGCAGAATTTTTTTTGTTTTGGAAGATCTTTGGACAGATAAACCCATAGCAATTCTACTGCTTCATTACTTCCAATTACCTCTGAGTCCCAATAACTGCTGCTCATTCAAAGAATGTGTAATTCCCATTCAATGTATATAGAATAGAACAGAATAGAACAGAACTGAAAGGGACCTTGGAGGTCTTCTATCCAGCCCCCCACCCCGCGCTCAAGCAGGAGAACCTATACCAGTGGTGGCAAACCTATGGCACGCATGCCAGAGACGGCACTCAGAGCCCTCTTTGTGGGCACACGGGCCATTGCTCCAGCCCCGCCTCCCCCTTGGCCCCCTCCTCACCAGCAGCCCCCCTAGAGGAGAGTCGCCCCTGGGCACAGCCTGCGCAGAGCAGCGCAGCCAAGAACGACAGCTGGGCAGCAGGGATAAGACTCCACCCTCACGCCCTTGCAGATGATGCTGCGGGGCACGGACGGAGGGCGTGGCCATGGCGCTGCTGGGCTGCCTGAGCGATCTCCTGCGGTGGGCCATGGAAGCAGTGGGTGGCCCTGCAGGCGGGTGAGGGTGGGGCAGAGCGGGGCGGGTCATGGGGCTGGGTGGTTTTTGGCACTCGGTCTCTAAAAGGTTCGCCATCACTGACCTATACCATCTCAGACAAGTGACTGTCCAGTCTCTTCTTAAAAACCTCCAGTGATGGAGCGCCCATGATTTCTGAAGGCAAGCTGTTCCACTGGTTAATTGTCCTCACTGTTAGGAACTTTCTCATTTAAACAGAATAATGTTAGAAATAAATTAGCCACAACTAAGTAAATAAAAGGGACTTATGCATTTTGATACATGCCAGGTCTCACAATGTTTTGCAGACTTTTGCTGTGTTTTTAAGGAAATTGGCTATTGGGAGGTAATTATCATAATTAAGATAATATAAACTTCAACCAATAGGAGAAATTAAATAATAGCGCTGCCATGTTTTAGCAAGACACAGTTTGTTGCTAAATGGTATAAAGACTTTTCAGTGATGTGAGTTTGATCAGGAACAATTGCAATGGTGTGAAGAGCTAAAGTTTTGAAAAAATACAGTTAGGCTGCTATCTAGGAAAGCAAGCAAATAGTGATGCAGCTAAATTCTTCTGATTTCTCTGTAGATTGTCAACAAGTGTCTGTTTTGCTTACTAAACAATGTTGTAAAACTAAAATATGTGCTTCTTTAGACATGCCAAAAAATGTAAAATCTCTATTCAGTTTTAATCATTCACTTACAGATTGGATAACTCTGTCCAAACAATTTCTTTTTCAATGAAAATAACATTAATTCTCAACAAACATAGATAGCTACATTTTCTCCCAACCAGTTACTTCCTGATGTGCTTTGACTGAATTCCCAGAGTTCTCAAACACGGCCTAATTCATCTCAGTAGCTCCAGGTGGAAGAAGACAGGCCGAATAGATAAAAGCGGCCATTTCCTTTGGGAGATGCTTTGGATGTAGTCCAGTCTGTTTTAAATTCCTACTGAAAGTGATGCAATATAATTCACATTAAAATTAGCAGTAGTTCCCAAAGGTGTTGTTCAAAAAGACTTTCTTGGGGTTTTTTTCCCCTTCAAAATGTTTTTGTTTCTCATCCAAAAAGCTTCTTCAATAAGAAATGAAATGTTTTCAAGGAAAAACAAAAACAAGAAAAGCCTTTTGAACAATACCTTTGGGGCAACCATGGCATAGATGACTGGCAATCGCCATAGACATTTAGCAGGATTTTATATATTATGTTTGTATGACATTTTACAAGTTAAGATTTCAATAATTACATTTTGGAAATTTGAAATAATGTTTGGGACATTATTCTTTTAAAAAAGTTATTGTATATAATAATAAGGTTGTACAGAAATCAGAAGAAAGCATTTTCTTCAACTAGCACTTCATTGTCAATGCTCTATTTATGATTAATTTATTAAACACATACATCTGTTTATTTTCTTACTGTATTTATACTTAAATGTATATTTATGTATTCCAATTTTGCCTTTTTGAACACTGGATAATATGTAGTGGATTTTTGTAATTGTAAAAAGGTAAAAAAGCAAATCTTTAAGAATTATGTGTAAAAACTTTAGTTGTAGTATGTAACATTTTAATAGAAATAAAACATTATAAAATACATGTCAGCTGACTTCCTTTAAGTGATAACACATGGTTTAACCTTTGAAATACATTTAGCTAGTAAAAGTTGGATAATTGTGATCTGAACATATTTTGCGAGTCACTCAAACATGCATACAATTTTGTATTCAATTTGATTCAGGTTTTAAACAACTCTCCAGCACACATTGAGATCTTGTCTGCAAATATGATGATTGTCTCTCCTCCCACTGGTGTCTCAAAAGGTTTTATCTCTTTATCTTTTCTGGATAGTTTCAAGACAATTGTTGCAACTTTCAATACTCATATACTTGCCTCTTTATAGTAGCTGGTTTTTTTTTTTTTTTAAGAATTTGAAAGGCAATGATTCCATTTTGATTTGTAGGGCAGATTTAGATGGAAGATTGTACGGATTAACATGGCATTATTTATTATTTACTACTTGTCTAATTTATATAGCTGCTTATCTCACCAAACAAATGACTCTAGTAGCCTTCTAACTGTACCTTTGTAGCATAGTGGTTAAAGTTGCTGCCCACAGCCTGGAGTTCGATCCTGTCAGAGCTCAAGATTGACTCAGCCTTCCATCCTTCTGGGGTAAAATGAGAACTCAGATTGTTGGCAGTCAATATGCAAATGATTCTTCTATATTGTAAACCACCCAGAGAGTGCTGTAAAGTGCTATGGGGCAATATATATGTCTAAATGCCATTGCTATTGCTATTGTATGGCCTCACAATTCAAAGGAAGCCTGGAATATCCACAATGTATTAGTCAGTCAATGATGCAGTCTTGAGTAACATGTGGCAAGTGTCTTAAAAATTCTGTTCTAGAAAGAAGGTCTTCCTGTCCTCCAGCAGTGCCGATATAGTACTCAATTTCCTTTGATGTATTCAGTAAAAGACTACAAGATAAGATAAAGCAGAAGGAATTGTTTTCTACACTACAAAGTTTTTCCCCACCCTCATAAACACAAACGTGTTCCAAGTGCTAGGTTATTTCTTTCCCTTAAGCAAGGAATCGTACCGTATTGCCTTGAACTATGTAATTATTTTAACTGCCGGTTTTTAAATTTTATATTAAGAGAAAACTGAATGAAATTCGATTTCCAATTTGCCTTGTCCGTCCCCCAAAAAAGCATTCCTCCCCTTTTTCACTACAGATATGATTACAAGACGCAGACTAGCCTAACATTATTTTTTTTGTAAGGCACTCAGAGTCACTGAGAGTTAGTGGGGCAGCCATATACGTTCTCTTAAATAAATAAGAACCAAAATAAATATTACACTTACTTGGCTGTATAGAAATAAATCAGATTGGCAGTTTTAGTAGATAGTTCAAAAATGAAACCTGCAATATATAGGCAGTCCTCGACTTACAACAGCTCATTTTAATGACTGTTTGAAGTTACAACGGCACTGGAAGACGTAACTTGTGGTCATTTTTCACGTGACCACTGCAGCACCCTCCCCATGGTCACGTGATCAAAAGTCAGATGCTTGGCAACTGGCTCATATTTAGGATGGTTTGCGGTGTCCTGGGGTCAAAGTCAATGGGGGGAAGCCAGATGCATTTAACAATGTTACTGACTTAACAACTGCAGTGATTCACCTAACAATTGTGTCAAGAAAGGCCTTAAAATGGGGCAAAACTCAATAAATGTCTCACTTAGTAACGGAAATTTTGGACTCAATTATGGTCGTAAATCGAAGATTGCCCGTGATGCTGAATTTATTCTCCTATCAAGATAAGCTAAGGATGTTATCTTTCTATGCCCTCATCTAGCATTTTAGGTTTTTTTAAAAAATAATTTTTCTCTAACTTTCTGCAAAGTTCCCAAGCAATGAAATATATTGTCTTTGCCTTTTTTTTTGCTTGCCTTGGCGCTCTCTGAGCTTGACTGTTTGCTTGCAGACATTTCATTACCCAACTAGGTAACATCGTCAATGCAACGTCTGTAAGCAAAGTAAATGTTACCTAATTGGGTAATGAAATGTCTCCAGGCAAACAATCACACTCAGAGAGCACCAAGGGCTCCATAGTTCAACTACATACATACTCTTTCTGCTTAAGTCTTCATTTTTTCACCATTACCAAAGGAGTTAAGACCTTCCCCTTCAGCTCGGCCTTTAAAGTCTACTAAGGCTTATTTTAATTATTGTTGCTTTTTAAAATTAGCTTAGAGGGGCATATTATTTTTTTTTGCCTGGTGCTCACAATGGAAGGAAGGGTACAAATTGAAACTATTAAACATGAGATAACCCCGCTCTCTCTTTCTCTCCTCTATGCTTCTGATTTATTTATTTATGAGATTTATGAAGACTTACATCTCTAACTATTTAAAGGAGTGTTCAAGAAGACAGGAACAAAATACAAAACTGCCAAATACATAATATTATTACAATAATCTTGTATGTGGATCTAATCAGGTCCAGAACAAGCAGGTTTGTGAGCCAAGTTTTTACAACTTTCAGGAAGGTTGCAAAAATGGGGAGCACAAGCCATTCCAGAACAGCTCCCACAAAATATGCCTCCTTTACCTCCCCCTTCCCTCATTGTACCTCTCAGTAGGTGGGGATCTTCTACAGGCATTCTGTTTACTCAGAATGGATGGATTAAGCAGTCTTATAGATATCAAATCCCTGAGCCATAAAGAGCTTTATAAGTATAATCACCACCTTTAATTGCATTCAGAAAGCCATTGCTAGCCTATGCAACTCCCACAGGAATGGTGTTACATGGTAATAATGAAGTTGTCCAGTAAGCACCAGGGCCATACTATTTTACCCCAGCTGGAGTTTCTGGGTGGTCATCAAGAACAGCCTTATGTAAAGCAAATTACAATGATCCAGGCATGTGTGATATCATCGGTAGAGTACTTCTTCTATGGAAAGAAAACCAGAATTTATGTATTGGATGGAGCTGGGCAAAGACCATCCAGGCCATGGATTCCATATCCAGATCCTCTTTTTTTTTTGAGAACAGCTGTGAGAGCTAAGGACTCAAAAGTTATGGTCCTGTTATCCTTAGGAGAATGTAACCCCCTGAAGAACCAATGATGGTATAAACCCAGAATCAACAAGCTTTTTAATAAATAGCTATTTTGTCTTGCTTGGGTTGAATCTGATTCTCTCTCTCTCTCCCCCTCCCTCCCTCCCTCCCCCTCCCTCTCCCTTCCTTCCCCCTTTCTCTCTTTGCCTATCCAGAACCTAAAAGATCTGGATCAAAGACCTTGGATCATGACTACCACTGCAATTTACCATAGAAATATATTGGGAGCCACCTAGAGTTTGGCTTAAGATAGGTGGCTGCATAAATGTTTTAAACAAACAAATAGACAACTGGGTATTATAATTTTACTAATGATATCTTACCCTGAACTGGCAGATTACTTCTGGCACATAAATGTTAACATATAAACATTAAGCAGTATGCTATACTGTACTTGCAGTTCGTTGCTATTTACTTATTTGCTTACTTACTTACTTACTTATCTATCCATTTTGCTTCTAAGTGATCACAATTTATTTATTTTATTTATTTATTAAATAGATGTATATGGCTGCCTAACTCAACATGGTGTTTCTAGAAGGCTTCCAAATTTAAAAATCAACACTATTAAAAACCCACCCATGCACTCTGGCAGTGACAAATGCAATCATACAAGCCACGGGATCAGTTCTGAACCAACCCGGGATCCCCAGGCCTGTTGACAAAACCATGTCTTCAGGGCCTTCCAGAAAAGTAGCAAAGATGGTGCCAAACTTATTTCCAAGAGATTGATGTATTAAAGGGAAGAAGGCACTACAGAGAATTTGGGTTCAATTCTATTGACAGTCATCATCTGACTTTTCTACTAGAATGAATGTTAAGTTCTTAAGGCACAATTCTTTAGCATGTTTGTTCAACAGACAGTTCATTGTGCAGATTAACTTCAACTTAAGTAAACATAAAGTCCAGGCTGAACATACAAACTGTAAAAGAAAGGGCAGGCAAGACATCTGCAGCTAAAATTTAGCCTCCAAGAGCATGGTGAAAACTGTATGAAATCCACAATGCAAGTAAGAATAAATGTTCAATTCATTATCTCAAATTTTGCAGGAATTGCTAGGGCTTTCAAAATGAGAATTGTGCCACCAAAGTTCCTGGACACTACAGACTGGAAATTGCTCACATTTATTTTAATTTTAAATAGTACAGGGCACTCTTTCAATTATTTCAAATTGCTCTTTATTTTTGAAAATAAATTGCGTAAACATATCCTGGCAAAAATAAAGCACATAATTGCAAAACAAAAAACAAAAAAGCAAAACCAAACATACATACATTGGTGTTTAAAAGTTTTGAACCCTTTTGAATGTCCAATATTTCTGCATAATTTGACCTAAAACGTATCTGTTCTCCACACAGCAAAAGCCATACAGTAGCACACACCTTAGTTAGCTTTCCAGGTGAAAGTTATACATTCTTTCAGTTTTCTTATAAACACTTACAAGTAGCTGAAGTGGGTGTTTACAGAAGGAAGGCCTGACTGATAAGGTTAGAAAGATTACTCTTTCTTGTTTCAAGAGATGTGATTATGTATGCATCTGACCAAGGCACTTTAATGGTTATGTCTAGGGCATTTAGCACTTGATAAACAATTGAAATATCCATAGAGAATCTGAAAGAAAGAAAGAAAGAAAGAAAGAAAGAAAGAAAGAAAGAAAGAAAGAAAGAAAGGAAGGAAGAAAGGAAGGGAAGGAGGGAGACTGAATCCAGGATGAGGCAATAATGAGGGGATTGGATTTAGATGTAGAGACTCAGGTTCAAGTTCCAGTTTAGAGATGGAAATAATCAAAAGAAAATCATATTTTTTCTCTTAACCTAACTTATAGGTATTATTCAATCATGGACGTATTAATTGTTATTTGTAAAGCAGTGTAAGTCCTTGGGGAACAAATACACCTTTCAGAGTCTTTTGTGAGACTGAAGATTTTTGGAAGATGGAGGATTGTAAAAACGGCTGTCCAGCTGTCTCTGTTTATTAGGCCTATATCCCATCTTTTGTTCAAGGACTCCTGATGATGTACATAGCTTTCTGTTCTGCTATTTCCCAGATAACTATAAGGTAGATTGCAGACAGGAAAAATGGCATGAGGTACTAGATAATGAATTTACTGCTTCGGAGACAGGCTGACTCAGTTGTGTTTGGAAATATTCTTTCCTGACCACAGCCTGTAAAAGCCATTTGCTTCCCTCTGAACCAAACTTGAGAATACCAACAAGAATACTGATAGGAAATAAGAAAAATCTCCCCTCCTTTGGAAAAAAAACTACGATAATTTGAGGTGCTTATGCTAGTTCCATTTTAATTTAGACAGAGAAAGGCTATGAGCAGCTTCAAGAAATCAAAGTGATGCTTTGTGGTGGTGATGATAGCAGTAAAAAATTCCAGCCAAGCTACAAAGATAATGTTTTTTGGCAAAGGCTGGGAAAGGTGGAAGGTAGAAGGGGATGACTGGCTGTAAGATCTCAATAAGGATTCAGTTCAGTGGTGGGATTCAGCCAATTCAGCAGAACCGGTAGCTAATTTTTTGTTGTCCAGGACCAGAATGGACTTCCAGAAGCGGCATCCCCGCAGAGAACCGGTTGTTCACATATCTGAATCCCATCACTGACTCAGTTGCTGCATGAGTCAGCGGCAACTGACTAAATGGTCGGTGGTCAGATCACCAAGGAGAAAAGCTATGTGATTTGATGGTATATAATTAAGCAATCACTTTCACATTTATTGTAATCTTCAATTTTTGTAAATTGGTACTGTAATCCTGTTGAAAGAAAAGAAAAAAAAATATCCCCAATTGGCCTGTTTAACTATCTGAACTGCTCTACAACAAGACATTTGCTCAAACAGTAAAGAATGAAAAAAAAAAAAAAGAAAGCCATGGAAGATTTGTTTCTTCCTGTTATTAAACCAATGTAGTAGATTAACCGATCCTCAAATTTGGCCACAGGAAGAACAATTTAAGGACAAAAGTATTCAAAACGGAGTCACCTAACGATAATGGCAATCTCTGCCAAGCAGAATTCGGAAAATGCATCCAGCGACAGAATCCATGCCACAATAAGCGCCACCTGAGAAAGAGCTCCAGAAAGTCCGCGAAACCCACGTTTCACTTTCTAAACTTGCAGTGTTTCTCAACGCTGGCTGTGGAATTCTGGGAGTTGAAGTCCACATGCCTTAAAATTGTCAAGGTTGAGAAACACTGTTTTAAAGCAAACAGATGCGCGCTCCCACGGCTCTAGCGAACCCAGGCCATCTGTTTTTCGAATACATGTTCTCCCTCTAGCGGCTAACAGGGGAAGCAACGGAGACGCGCCGAGAAACCTTCCCAACCTCCGAAAGCGAAATGTGCCGCCAGAAGCCTTTAGGCTCGAGTCAGCGCCCTTTCGGAGCATGCGCAAGAAGGCCGCGTTTAGTTTGGTCCTTTCGGCTTGCCGTCGGTAGAAGAGACGAGCGACGCAGCCGTTGAGGAATCGGCGGAAGCCATGGCGGCTGTTGAGGGCGAGCCCGACGCCTTCGAGGCTATTGTCATGGCAGAAACGAGGTAGGCCATGATCATCACGTTGGCGCCGCCGCTTCCTGACGAGGAACTTTCCCCCTTTCGTTTTGGCCGTGAACGGAATGGGAAAGGCGTGGCTCTGGCCGCGGAGAAGGCCAAACGGGGCCGAGTAGCGGCATCCTCCCTTCAACGTCATCCTCTGCTTTAATGTATCCCCCGCAGAAAGTGGGAGAAATTCGTTGCTGAGGCTACGCGGAATGAAGGTTTTCCTGCCAAGTGGCTCCCCCGGTACGATTCCGCTTGGTGAATGGTCGCTCTAGAACAGGTGTTCTCAACCTTGGCAACTTTAAGACTTGTGGACTTCAACTCCCAGAATTCCTCAGCCAGCAAAGCTGGCTGAGGAATTCTGGGAGTTGAAGTCCACAAGTCTTAAAGTTGCCAAGGTTGAGAACCTCTGCTCTAGAAAGAGTGCAGAGAAGGGCAACAAAGATGATTAGGGGACTGGAGGCTAAAACATAGAAGGAATGGTTGCTGGAATTGGGTATGTCTAGTTTAACGAAGAGAAGGACGAGGGGGGACATGATAGCAGTGTTCCAGTATCTCAGGGGCTGCCACAAAGAAGAGGGAGTCAAGCTATTCTCCAAAGCGCCTGAAGGCAGGACAGGAAGCAACGGGAGAGAAGCAACCTAGAACTAAGGAGACATTTTCGAACAGTTAGAACAATCAGTGGAACAACCTGCCTCCAGAAGCTGTGAATGCTGCAACACTGGAAGTTTTTAAGAAGAGACTGGGCAGCCATTTGTTCGAAATGAGCAGGGGGTTGGACTAGATGACCTCCAAAGTCCCTTCCAACTCTGTTATTCTGTTAACTTTTCTCTTGGACCTCCTTTGCTCCTCAAAGGTTGCTAAATTCCAGTTTCTGGCATTAACTAGCAAGGCCATAGACTCCCCATTCTTGTTAGGCAGCACAGCCAACCTGTAGAAGCTTTGCACCAACTCTTGAGTCCCCAGTTACCATGACTGGGTAAGAAGAGTTGTGCAGTGCAGAGCTTTAATCAATCTCTAGGCAGAATGTTCCATTTCTGCCCTCGAAGAAATCTGTGGTTAGACTGTTTTTATATTGCTCTATTCCTACTAAAAAGATTCCTATGACTGGATTTACCTCTGCATGATAGAATTTCCAATTTCTTTCTCTTCATCTGGTTTTGGCAGACATGTGAGGATAGGGAAAAGTTTGTATGCCAGATTTATTCACACTGAACATGAAGTTAAAAAAAAACCTTGGATGAGAATTTGGCTCAGAAGTTCAAGCCCATATTCTGGAAGAAGAACATGCCATGGGTCATCTAAGTAATCGATTACTCTTCATGCTTTCCTTAAACTGTAAAAATGAGTTGGCTCACAAGGATAGTGCTGGGTAATGAAACTGATAATTCTTACAGGTTTTCTCAGGGTAGTGGCTTCAGCTGTGTTGGATTGCCCATCTCCAAGTCTTCTTTGTCATGCTGGTCAATTAGGGCAGAAGCTGAAGTTCAACAATGGAATAGGGTTGATATTTTATTACCTAGTAATCTATTCCCCAGGGTTCATAATAACAGTTTGCTTTGGTGCATCCTTATAGTCATGTGTTTTAATTTAAAGGAGATAGAAATGTGTTTTCTACTGTATTTGTTTTACAGTTTTAACATTTTTTTTGTTTTTAAGGCAAATAGTTTAAGTTAAGCATAAAATAGTCTGCAGCGATAGAATTATTGCAAGATATAATAGGATACATTATAGGTTCAGTAACATTGTGAGTGCTATCCTAATCGGTTCAGTTTTGTTGAATGGCAAAAGCCATAAGTTACATGCTAGAAAAATAAAAATACATTTCATTCTATTACAGACACCAATCATATTGTTGAGGTTTTCATACAACTGCTTTAAAATTATAGTCCATAGAACTTCAATGTTGCTGTAAATTTTTTAGAGTATTGAAAATTATTAAAGCAATCCTGTTTTACTGTAGATTACAAATGGAATGAGATAAATATTTTACATTAATGGAATTCATTTTTGTACAACTTATTGAAAAAAGCTCAAGAGAACATTTGCTACTGTAATTTATGAAAGTCCAGTTTTAAATTCTTATGAATGTATAATATGTAGTCGCATTTTAATAGAACACAATAAAATCAAGACTGCAATTCTAAGTATGGTTAAGGTGCCAAACTATAAACTGGGAGATCATAAGTTCTAGTCCCACTTTACCTGTGAATGGTAGCTAGGTGGCCTTGAGTCAGTCACCACTCTGAACAGGACTCAGTTCAGAGAGGTGTTGTGAGGAAAATAGATGGAGGAAGGTATATTGGATATGTTTGCTACCTTGAGTTTTTTTGTAGAATAAAAAAGATTAATCAGAGATAAACCTTATAGAATTCAATCACACTTACATCCAAGCAAGTATGTATGTCATACTTTATATGTGATTACAAGCTAAATGAATTTACATTGAAACAATGTATTATATAACAATTGCTTAAATCCTTTTGAAGTTAATTGGAATGTACTGGATTATGTGGAATAAACTTGCATGACAGTTAAAGGAAAGGATGCATTTATATAGATTTATATGCTTATATGACTTCCTCTTTCAAAATCTTTTAACAGATTTCATGGTGAAGGCTATCAAGATGGTTATGCTGAAGGAGTCCATGCTGGTATTGTGGAAGGAAGGCAATATGGAATACAGCAGGGTGCCAGCATTGGCTCAGAAGTATGTTTTAAAAATTACAATTAATTTTTTGATTAAAAAAAGCAGTATTCTCTTCAGTGTGTATAGGCTGAAATGTACACTAATCTCTAAGTGAACTTTGTAGTTTTTATAGCTCTGTAACTATAAACATATGAGAAATAATGTTAGTGGTTTTAAAACAAAATAAAATAATCACTTCTCAAATTTACAGATAGGGTCATACCTTGGTTTTGCACTGACGTGGCAACGGTTGCTTCAGAAAACATCAGCTGAAAAATGCAGGTAAATTTGGGAGGAGGGGGAACCATTGTTACCCACTGGGTTGGATCAAAATTCTGCATCTTGATATGGAACAGCTTCTTATTGTCAAGTTATCTGATCAAGTGAGAGATTCTCATGAGAAGAATGCTGATTTGGGAGAAAGATTTTTGTCATTTTTCCTGCTCTGCTGGAAATTTGTTCTGGAGGATTAAGCAGTTGCTGTCATTATAAAATATGTAGAATTGGTAGCAGCAGAGAAAAAAAGCAAATCAGTAAAATACTCCCCCACCTTTTTTTCCTTTCTGTCAGCGGCAGCATTCTCAATGGATCTCTGTTCAATATATTATTGTTGATAGAAGGACATTTTGTATTCAAATGCTTTTCTCATGGATTTAATTAATTTCCAGAAAAAGGACTGCTTTTCCTTTGTGTTAAAAAAGAGAGCTTAGAATGGTAGGGAAGAAATATTGCAAGAGCAAATGAAGAGGAAATTGGTGTCAACCTAAAATATACATTAAAGTACCTGGTGAAATTAGATTGGATATATGGGTGTGTGATGATGGAATTGCATTAATTGAAATAATGTTGAAAAAGTATCCGCAATTGTACAAGATGTTAATAATTGGATATGACTTCAGTAGTGTGCCAACAAACATATGCAGAAACATAATAGCTTTTAGGTTTCGATGCTTTCAAGTGCAATTATGCCACTACATGGCATAGGATCCCTCAAGTAAACTGATCCTATGCCATGTAGTGCTTTATAGGTAGCACCCTGTACCTTGAATCTCACCTGGAAGCAAACTGGCAACCAGTGCAGCTTGTGAAGATCTGTTACATTGACATCTTGAGGCATGCCTATCACTACCTGTGCTACTGTATTTTGGAACAGATAGCTTTTCAGGGTAGCCCCTACTTAGAACATGTTGCAGTAATCAAGCTGTGATGTGACAGTGCATAAATGTGTGTCTGAAGGGGCTAGGAAAGGGTATAATAGGGTACAGTAGATGAACCTGGTAAAAGCCTTTCTGGTTACAGCTGCCACATCTCACTGAGTAGGTGAGTCCAGGAGACAGCCCCCCCCCAAAAAAAAATTGTGCACAATCTTTGAATGGAGAAGAACAACCCAGTCCAAGATCTAGGAAGTAAAAACACCTACTGCCTCCAGACACAGGGACAGAACCTCAACACCCTCACCTGGCTGCCTCAGAATCAAAATATATAATGTATAAAATATATAATAGAGTATCAAAGTACTGATGATATCGAACTCCAAACAGATGGGTCACCTCAACCAGAGGTCTCATGTAAATGTTGAAAAGGAGGGGAGAGAAAATAGAACCTGAGGTACTCCACAAATGAGACACCTAGGGAACAATCTCTAACCACCACGTACCATCGACAGGACTAACCCCAGAGAAAGGAAGAAATTCACCGTAAAATGGTGCCCCAATGCCCCCACCCATGGAACTGACTCAGGAGGACACTGTGGTTGATGCTATCAAAAACTACCGAGAGATCAAGGACCGTAAGGGTGACCAAAGCTGTCTCAGTACTAAATCCTAGCCTGAAACCTGACTGGAATGTGTCTGGATAATCCATTTCCTCCAGATAATCCATTTCTTAGCTGCAGACTGCCTACCTTTTGAGCAATCTTCCCCAAGGAAGGAAAGTTGGAGAGGAGATTGGTCAATAGTTATTGAAAACCATTGGTCCATGGATAGCCTCTTGAGAAGGGGACACGCCGCTGCCGCTTCCAAGGCTGGGGAGACCATTCCCTTCATTAAGAAGGTTGACACTACTGCATGGACCCACAGGCATATCACTTTCCTGGCTGCTTTCATAACCTAGGAGGAACCTGGATGCAGGAAATAGTGGCCGAGTTGATTTATTTTCTCAGGATTCACCATCTCAAATACATCTCAGATCATACCATTAGATTGCATCCCATTTGCTGCAGCCTGTATCACACTGAAAGTGTCTTGGAACTGGTGAACTATTCAGATCATGTGAATTTAGTTTCCATTTCCTCTTTATGTTAAAGAGGTGATTTTTAATTGGCAAGAATCTACTACTACAGATCTGAGAAAGAAGATCAAATGTAGAGGAATATGCTTTATTATTTGGAATTCGTCATTTTCAGTTGTATGTATGGGAAGGTTATGTTTTATGTTCTATCTCATTTTTCTCAAAATAAAGTCTTAATGCTTTATAAAGTTATCTTAAGAGAATGAAACTCCATTCATAGATAGATCGTTCTAAAATTGTTCACTCATATATGATGAAATGCTACAAAAGAAAGGGACATTTTCTACAGTGACTTTCATTACCCGGTGACAATGTTGCCTAGAAGTTGTGGATTTGGAGAAGGATTGAAATGATAGATTTGATACAGTGTTGACAGGGAACAAATGAATTATCACTGGTGGTATGTGTTTATATCACCTGCTGCTCTATTAATGGATATAGAGGAAACAGTTGGAATTGATCCATAATTCTAAATAGTCTTGTTTTTATGCCAAGCTGTATAATTTGTCTTTATAGATAACATTGATTCTAAATACTATGTCAATGTATTATTTGAGCCTCTATTATAATAATTAATTACAATTTTATTAATGATAGTGAACAATAGTCTTGGTTTTCTGAGTTACCCATCTTGTCAGTGTGATGTTAGAACGAACAGAAGTAGTAAAATACATTAAAATAGGGCTGTATGTAGATGAACTTTGAAAATAACAGTGTGTGACATTGTTATATCAATTTTGTTTCAGTAAAAAAATAAAAGTCCTGGAGCTGTTAATAGAGATGATTCAAAACTTTCCTTTGGAAGATCCAGCTTATGACAAACTTCAAGATGACTTGGAGAAAATTAGGGGAAGGTTTAAACAAGTATGTGTCCAATTTCATTTTTTTTAATTTTTTTATTATTAGAAATATATTTGTACATGTAAACAAAGAAAAAATTCAAGTTAAATGCTATTCAACTTTATACAGTCATTTTAAATTTGTAAACATTCTTCATTCCGTGTATCAAGATTTAACTATAAGCCAGATACATTTTCTTTGATTGGTGTTTCTCTTGTATGTAGTCTATTCAATGTTTCCAGTCCAACATATATTTTTCATTTGAGTGATCCTTCAAATATGCAGATATTTTAGCCATTTCTGCCAAATTTATAACTTTCAAAGTCCATTCTTCAATAGATGGTAATTCTGGCTTCTTCCAATATTGTCCCACCAACAGTCTCGCTGCTGTGATCAAGTTCAAAATTAAGTTCGTCTCTGGTGGTACAGTCTTTTATGATCCCTAACAAAAACAACTGAGGTAGAAATTCAATACGCTTTTTCAAAATGGTTTGAAGTGTCCACCATATTTTTCTCCAGAAAGCTTTAATTTTTCTACATGTCCACCATACATGAAAATATGTAGCCTCCATACTTTCACATCTCCAACATTTAGGTTGGATGTCAGGATAGATATATGATATTTTTTTCGGGTCTAGATGCCACCTATAAAACATTTTATAAAAGTTCTCTCTTAAATGTTGCGCTTGCGTAAATTTTACATTTTTCACCCAGATTCTCTCCCACGTTTCCATCATGATAGGTTGCCCAAAATTTTGTTCCCACTTTATCATACAATCCTTGACTAGTTCAGTTTCAGAGTCAATTTCTATCAATACATTGATGTCCATGGGCCCTTGCTCTCTAACTTGTTCAATTAAGTTCTCATCTGTTAGTGATAAACCCTTCTTCTGGTCTTTTTGCCATCTAGACTGCAATTGTAAATATGAAAACCAGGTACACACTGTTCCTTCCTCTGCTAGCATATTCGATGGCTTTAATGATGACACATTTCCTTCTTCCATTACGAGTTTACTATAGGGCACCACATCTTGACCTTGTACTATGTTTATGTTCCCTATTGCGTGTCTGGGGATCGTCCAGATGGGAATCTTTTCGTGTAGTAAGTACTGATACTTCTTCCAGACATGCAACAGCGGGTTTCTCAGTGGGTGCTCCTTGAAGCTCCTATCCGCCTTCTTGTCATACACTAAATATGCGTGCCAACCATATAGTAATCCATGTCCTTCAACATTCAGTATTCTGTCATTCGATATATTAATCCAGTCACTCAACGCCACCAGCGCCGCAGCATAATAATATAATTTCAAATTGGGCATTTTTAAAAAACCACCTCTTTTCCTTATATCCTGGATGATTTTTAATTTAACCCTCGGTTTCTTGCCATCCCAAATAAATCTGTTAATGCCCTTCTGCCACTCGTCTAGGCCCACATCCTTTTTAAGTATAGGTAACATTTGAAAGAGAAATAAAAATTTTGGCAATACATTCATTTTTACTGCCGCTATCCTGCCCAGCAGAGACAGTTGTAATGTTTTCCACTTGTCCAAATCTATTTGTATCTTGTTCCACAACACCTCATAATTATTTTTATATAATTTCCCGTTTGCAGCTTCAATCTCAACTCCTAAGTATTTAACTTTCTTAACTATTTCACAGCCCGTTATTCTTTCTAGGTCCTGTTTTGAGTTGTTATCTAAATTTTTAACTAGCATCTTAGTCTTAGATATATTTACTTTGAAGCCTGATACTCTACCATAGTCCTTAATTATCTCCATCAATCTCTTGGCTGATTGTGCTGGTTGGGTCAGTGTCACAAGCAGGTCATCCGCAAAGGCACATAGTCTGTAGTCATGTTGTTTAATCCGTATACCTTTTAAATCATCTGCCCCTCGTATCTGGTTCAGTAAAACCTCCAGTGTTAAAACAAACAGCAAGGGGGATAGAGGACATCCCTGTCTAGTACCTTTCTCTATATTAAATGAATCTGTTAAGTCCCCATTCACAATGATCTGGCCTGTTTGTTTCTGATAAATTGCCAATATGGAATTAATAAACTGTTCTCCCATTTTCATCCCCCCAATCAGTTTTTTCAGAAACGGCCAATTCAGTCTATCAAAGGCTTTTTCTGCATCCAAAAACATGAGAGCAGCGGGCACCTGGATATGCCTTTCCAAGTACTCTATTATATTAAGAAGTTGTCTTACATTAGTTTTCATCTGTCGTCCTTGTATAAACCCAGTTTGGTCCGGGTGAATTATTTTTTGTAACACTGTCATTAATCTGTTAGCCAAAATTTTTGCAAAAATTTTGTAATCCGTATTCAATAGTGAGATGGGTCTGTAGTTTTCTGGTTGAGCGTTGTCTTTTCCCTCTTTAGGGATTAGAGATATGTAGGTTGTTTTCCATGACGGTGGAACCTGACCACCTTCTTGTATGTTGACAAATAGTTCTCTAAGGGGTTCTACCATCTCCTCTCAAAGATACTTGTAATAGGTCGCCGTTAGCCCATCAGTCCCGGGGGATTTTCCCTTTTTCAATTGTTTAATCACTGAGAGTATTTCTTCTGGTGTGATCAATGCATTCAGTCTATCTCTTTGTTCATCTGTAATTATCAATAACTTTTCATTTTGCAGAAACTTTTCTATCTCATTATCTTGTGTCTTCTCTTCAGCGTATAACTTGGAGTAGAATTCTGTAAAAGCTTTCTTGAACGTTTCTTGTTGAAACTCTTCCTTTCCATTGTACGCTATCTTTTCAATTATGCGGGATTTTTGCTTTTTCCTTAGTATATAAGCCAGCCATCGACCAGGTTTATTGGAATTAAAAAATGTATTATGCTTTGCATATTGTATGTTCCTTGCCACTTGATCTGCCATCAAGTCAAATTGTTTCCGTAAAATCTTGATTCCAATTTCATTTTTGGAATACAAACTGTACTCAGCATGTGTTCAAAAAGAATAACATTATTGTAATGAAACATAACTGGAATAGAGGAGGGTGATATTTAATCTTTAATTAAAGTATTAACATTTCTAAACTTCTTTTTTTTTTAGATTTGCTCATTATTGCATATTCCATCTGATTTAAGACTTGATTCTGAGAGAATTTCATTTTCATTTTGAAAGCAACATAAAAAGAAAATTGCTGTTGGATATAAAAAGTGGTTACATCTCACACAGAGTGATCATCTTTTCTTTTCTATCCACTGAGCAGAAAACTACAAGGATAAAGCTGATTTTATTCTACTTGAATTGTATCACTGTATCATTGTTTCAGTTTGCATATTCAAGCCCAACTATGGCTTCAGCCTGTTGGTTAACATACTGTTCCAGAAATTAATGTTACACATTATTAGAGAAGAAAATTGATCTATGGAACATCAGCTAAATAGTGTTATTTTTTTTTCTTCTGTTCAATTGCGTCCGGTTCTTGGAAATAGGCTGAAAAAGTCCCTGCAGTTTTCTTAGCAAGAATTTTTCAGAAGTGATTTGCCCTTGCCTACTTCCTAGGGCTGAGAAAAGTGACTGGCTCAAGGTCATCCAGTTGGCTTTGTGCCCAAGGTGGGACTAGAACTCATGGTCTTCTGGTTTTTAGCTTGAAGCCTTAACCATTATACCAATCTGACTCATTAATGACCTATTGCCACTGTTTATATTGAAAAGATAACTGCAAGTAGTCCTCAACTTATGATCACAATTCGGACAGGAACTTCTGTCACTAAGTGATATTTTTTTAAAGTGATAAACACCCCATTTTATGATCTTTTTTGCTGTAGTCAGTAAATCAATAGTTAAGTGAATCCATCTTTCCCCATTGAGTTTGCTTTTTGGAAGTCAACTGGAAAGATTGCAGATGGCAATCATGTGACCTGGGGGAAACTCCAGCTGTTATAAGTACATGCCAGTTGCCAAGCGCCCTAATTTGGATCACATAACTGTGAAGTTGTTGCAGCGTTCGGATATCACTTTTTTCAGTGCTGTTGTAACTACAGACATTCACCAAATGAATAGTTGTAAGATGAGGATTGCTTGTAAAGCATTTTAAGGATTTTTTAAGTAGATTTTGTAAACACTCTGAAGAGGGCCTTCCTAAAATTGGTATTCTGTAGGAAGTGAGTAAAATACGTATTTCACTACATTAGTGCAAAACCCACAAATTTGAAACATGTTATCAGTATGTCTGTATTTTTACAAGTGTATCTCAGATGGGATGTGTTTTATTTGTAAATTAATTTTGGAGGCTCCCAGATAAACTGATTTTTGGTCAGTAGCTTTCTTTTTAGGAGCAGTAGTAATCACCATCGTTATAAAAATGCTAAGATAAATTTTAAAAATAAACTTTATTTGGAAGAAATACAGACGAGGACCTGTAGAGAATTTTGTAGCTTGCAGAAAGGGCCTTCAGAGGCCAATCTGGCACTCTCCTGCGCATTTTATAAATAATTTTAATAGACAAGGTAAAATTCATTTGGCTTGTGGGCATGTTTTGTTATGTCTTGTTTCCCTCTTATTATTTTCCTATCTTTTGGTAGTTTAGAGGAAATAAGTGGCAAAATTAACTCTGCCAGTCCAAAAACAGGCTGCTGTATGAATCCTTTTCTTTTATGCCATCCCTTTGAAATTGCCCAAGGAACAGTATATTTATGTATTTATTCATTTTTAAAGCATGCATGCTGCATCTCAGGCCCAGGTCTTCCTGGGATGGTTTACAATGTATAGAGACACCACATGAGAATAGTATTTAAAATACAGTACTACAATCAGTGCTGTAGCAAAGCAGGAAGAGTTCCAATGCAGCATTTATTTACCAAATCCTGCAGCTAAAAGCTCTTTTGCCTGGCACTGAAAACAAAAAAAGGCAGCTGAAGGGGACCAGGGTTAAAATGTTGTTTTGAAGTGACAATGTTTTCCTCCTTGCTTTAGAGTCCAAAGATCTACTAAGCTCCTGTCTTCAATATGCTGTACTTGCTTTTTAAATACAAACGTTAGTGTATTTATCTCGTTCCTTGTGAACAACATTATAGTAACCAAATCATGGGGGATCCAAGACTTCCACTCCTTGCACTGCATTGCTGTGTTGGTTGTATTTTGCTGCTTTGGACTGAGAAGGATCACGAGAAAACTGAATTGTGTTAAAATCCTACTAGATAGGATTTTGCTGTACCTGTGATTAAGATTAACTTTAAATTATTGAGATGTTAGAAAACACTGATTAGGGCCACCTAGTGGGAAAAATAATTACATCAGCTTTAAAATTCCAATGTTTTCATTAAAAATGGTAAACAGTTTTAATTAAATCAGCTTTAGGAAGAAAGTTTTTGTTTTAAAAAATGGAAGTGCAATAACTGAGACGGTATTTATTGAAACAGTTGAATGTTCTTTGTATATTCAATGGTAAATCTGATGCTTTACCCGTAACTGAAATTATATTCATAATTGTACTCTGTTAGTATTATCTGTTGTATTGATTATAAGGTTGACCAAATTTTACTGCCTGCTGTGTTATGTTCTCATATTTGTACTAAAATATTTTTTTCTTCAAAGTGATTCTTGTGGTAATTCAGTCTGTTACTTAAAATGGCCATTATCAAAAACATTGATAATATTTTTACTTCAGAGAAAAAGAAAATTAATAAAAACACTAATTTGGAAACATAAAAGAAAATCCTGTGACGGGAGCCCTTAGTCATATACCTATGTAAGTGGGGTCTAGAAAAGCAGTTGATAATATGGTTGATTTGCAATCAAAATATGGTGTTTTTCAAGGGTTCTTTTTAATCTTTTGCATAATACAAGGAGGAAGCAAAAGATAGAGTGTTCCTTGCAAATAGTTCTTTGTTCAAATACTATGATAAGAAAAGTTTGTGACACTGGAACAAATGTCATTTTGAAGGTGTCATTTTTAAAAATATGACTTTTTATACATCAACACAGTTACTAGTCAAATTATAACACGAAATCAGTTGTGGGTTTCTAAAGTTAGTGACTTAGGTTTATATATCAAATTATCTACTATTAAATACCAAAACCTAATTATTTTTTTAAAAAAGCTAAAACTTTTTTAAAAAAGTTTTAAAAAACTGTTACATTCAGTGTAAGTAGCTCATTTTGTTGGAAAGGAGAAAAAATTAGTAACAAAACCAGCTGCAAAAATTGTTTAGAAAAGGTGTTGTTGGTTGCCTTATATGAACTTGATTTACACAACAGAGATTAATCTCAGTTTGAAAGGTGTCTGAAACCTAAGATCCATAAATGCTTTTATATCTACCCCATTGTTCTTCATGCTACCAAATTAAATATACACCATGCCAAGTGCATAATGTCTTTTTCCAGGCGGCACTTTTAAGGTAAAGATTTGATTATATCAAAGACTGTACAGGGAGTAACACAACCCAGATCATTAACATGTATAAGAAATTACTCCCTTGTTTAAGAATTTGCAATAATGTTTGACACAGACAAAAATGACCCTTCTGCTTTGATCCTAAATAGTGTATTGCCTTTTGTTTTCCATCTACTACGCAGTACATTCAATCAAATAGCTGTTTTAATAATTAGGGGGAAATGTTTGAGTAGTTATTGAGATTTAGAGTAAAATCTTTTTTAAAACATAAATGTGATGCTTTGCTTGACTTGGTGTAGCACAAGGGTTCTCAACCTTGGCAACTTTAAGACTTGTGGACTTCAATTCCCAGAATTCCTCAGCAAAGCAAAGCAAAGCCAGCAAAGCTGGCTGAGGAATTCTGGGAGTTGAAGTCCACAAGTCTTAAAGTTGCCACGGTTGAGAACCCCTGGTGTAGCACATCTCATTTTGCATTGAATTTTGTGTTTCTTCTCTGCCCGATACCTGAAGACTTTGAAATAGATTGTCAGAATATTTATATAAGACAGTGAAAATAGTCAAATGCAACGAATACCTAAATAGTATGAGAAAAATATAAAACATTTCATTGAACACTAGCAGTCAGACTTTTTTCAAACTGTAGAAAAGCCACTCAGAAAGTAATGTTTTCATTTAGCCTACATTGTCCTGAAGAAAGCATTTCATAAACAGGGCTCATAAGGACAGGGGTAAAGAAATAAGGGAGAAGGCTTTGCTTAAGATTTTCTAGCTTGCTACCAAAGTCTTTTCATGTCGGGACCAATATCTCAAAGAGGACCTGTAAGTTAATTGACTGCTAGCAAAGGACTGATAGAATGGCTATATCACTTATTTCTAGTTAATTGACTGCTAGCAAAGGACTGACAGAATGGCTATATCACTAATTTCTAGTTATTTAAATTAAGTTTCCAAAGTATCGTCTCATACATATCCCAAGGCTGCAAAGGAGAGGTTACTGATAGAAGTGATGGCAGGATGGCAGACTATTGGTAAATCAATCTGTTGATACAGTTAGCTTTTTCCAATCTATGTCCCTTTGATCTGTTGGACTGCAGTTCCCATACGTATTGGATGAGATGGTCCCGTTATCAGTATAGCTATTGACATGAAGGAATATAAGATACCTACGGAACATTGTGGTGCGATTTGTGCAAATTAATACTGTACGTTGTTCTTTCTAGTATTGTCAATCTTTTCTTTCTGTACCTTTCTGCCCCAACCCACCTAACAAAATGGAAGAGGGAGAAAGTAATTATATTTATGCAATTTTTATTTTACCCAGCATAGAAACCATTTTCATTACTATGATTCATCTTGTCCTTTTCTGCACCTTCTCTAGGTTGTTTAAAACTGGGGGCCTTAAATATATGTAACATTCCAGCAGGAGTCAGGAGTGGTCAGATTCAGACCCTGCATCTGTATAGGCATGACACTTCTGGCAATATTCTTTATTATTTTCCTCCTGAATTTGCCTTTTTCTCAGCAATTACAATCTGGATAGTTTTCACAGAGCTATCAATTATAATTCCAAAACTCTTGATCCATCACTTTTTGGGCCTCAGGAAGCACACCTGAATTCAAATGGCTCTCTCATCCTGATGGCATTCCAGAAGTTCTTAAAGAATGTCCTCCCAAGCTTTGCAGTAGGTTGGATTAGATGCATTTGTTGTACATTTTGATATTAATGTTCCAGATTTGCCCTTTTATTCATTTCTCTTTGTGTGTTTTGCATTTATCTTGTTATTTATTTGTTTATTGTACAGTATTTGTTTTTTTATATTGTGAACTGCCCAGATTTGGTCCGAATTTGGCCAGTGTCAAACTTGAATTCATTCATTCATTAGAGATCTTCAGCAAACCCAGCCATCTTATTGTTTATCTCAATTGCAGATAATTTATGAATACTGTAAATTTTTAAAAAAATCATTAATCCCAGCAATGCCCTGATCCTTCAGTTTGCACAAATTGACTACTCCCCCACCCAGTCTTTGTAATTAAATTAGCTTAATGACTAATTTTCTTCTCAAACCCCATGACTTCTAGGTCTACTCATGAGTCTCGCACGTACCTTGGTGAAAAGCCCTTTGTAAACTCAATACAATTGATCTTGTAGACAATCATCTGAATCCATGTTTGGTGACATTCTCGAAGAGTTAGTGAGACTGAAGATATCTATGAAAGATACAATTTCCTATTAATTTTTTCATTAAGGCAACAGTCTAGAATCCAGGAGTTCTAGTTCTGTGTTAGGCACGAAAGATGGCTGGGTGACTTTGGGCCAGTCACTCTCTCTCAGCCTAATTCACAGGGTTACTGTTATGGGGAAAATAGGAGGAGGAAACAGTATTAGGTATGTTTGTTGCCTTGACTTAATCATAAAAATTAATAAAGGTAGGATTAAAAAAAACCTGGTTTCATCATGTTCCATGTGCCTCAAATATAAACCTATTTTAATGTCTCTGGGAAACAATAGCTAGAACCTTTGTCCTGACAACACCAAATATTCTCTTCCCTCCAGTGAAACAGAATTTTGATTCTCAATCAAGTAATACCAAATGAAACAATGGTAATGGCATTGGGTTTTCCTATTTTTAAGAATATTAATGAATGCAATGTATGATGCTTAAAAATGTGCTCTTTTAATAGTTCTACAAAATGGGAAAATTAACAGTGTTTTTTTCCTTGCATTTGAAACACAGATGCTTTTCAGAAATATGTGGGAGATAAATGAAGTTTATAATTCAGGAGCTAGGGTCTAATCAATATTGCATGGAATCTTTTTTGAATGTGAATCAGCAGGTCTTTAATTTTTTTAGTTGGTGCTATTGTTCCAACAGCAAGCTTTACTGCTATTGTCCAGTGTTTGTCCAGCTCACGTTTACTGGACTGTGGGAACGGATTAGGGTTTCATGGTTTCTTCCCCCTTCTTGCATAAATGCTTGATCAAAGACATTCCTTGGATGACAAAACACTGTATACTGTGTCACACAGTCCTGACCAGACTGCATGAACAGTAGCTTAAAAACACATGCCCACATTGTTCTCTAACAAGCTATTTCTTTTTTCTTTTTAAAAAAGGACAACAAATTTAGATTTAGGCACACTTAAAAAAAATAAAGACTTAGTGTACTATTTTCTATGCACACATCTATATCTCTCATCTGTCGTCTTACAAATCTGATTATTGTTTCTACAAATGCAACTCTCCACACAGTAAAATCAAAATAGAAATAGTGAATGATTAATATATACAGTCAAGTATTAAATATGATTAAAAAATTACCCTGATTTCATTTCAATGATTCTGAAGCAGCTTGCAACAGAATATAGCATTTAAATGCAAAATATTTACATGTGTCTGGTTGGAAAAGGAGAAAAAAAATGCTAGCATGGGAATTGGGAGTAATATTAAAACCCCTCTCTGGTGTTTTGATGTTACTGCTATCCTCACAGCCTATAGGAAATGTGGAGAAAATTGCCTTCTGAAGCCTAGGAACATTTCTGCTGACCATCATTGGATAGAATTGTTACTAAAGCACTTTCCTCCAGTTTTCTGCCCTATGATTGTTAGACTTGTTCAGTCTTTCGATTGTTTCCAAAACCCTAACTTGAGGAGCTGCATTTAACCAGGATTGTCTATCAGTAACTTTGAATTCTAAGCACGTGTTTATATCGTTGGTTATAGTACCTATCCATCTTATTTTCTGTTGGCCTCTTTAATTTTTTCCCAGACATCAATGTCTTCTTTAATGACTATAGTATTTGCATTAGGTGTCCAAAATAGATAAAACTTTCTTCTTTTTTTATAATATATTTTATTTTTTTAACACGGTCACCTTAATATTCAGTAAACAGCATGTTGTCTAAGTTTACATTTAAAAAACATTAGCTAACAATTGGTTTCTATGATCTATAATCCACATAATAGCTTTGCTTTACTAGATTTCCTATTCTTCCCATAATGTTCTCTTTTACCAACCTTAAGTTAATACAATTCTTATTGTTTTGATAGATAACAATTGAGTATAAATTTTTTTCTAATATTTCCGCAAATAATAATCACATCAATATAATATTTCTTTTCTATCTAGTCATTCTGGTTGCCTCATCATAGATCCCATTTACAGTTCTTGTTTACATTTGTTTTTCCCACAATGTTCAAAACATTTTTACTGGTTTAAGATTTTCTCAAAGTTAATTACTAAATATTTGATTCTATTTTTTCTCATGTAAACCATCCCATAACTTTTATCTTACTTAAAGAATAAATAAGACTAAAAGAAGGAAAAAAAAGAAGAGTAAAGAGGAATAAAAAGATAGTATACTACTGAAAGTCCGTGTTTCCTCTAACCTAATACATATTTATTTCCAAAAATTTTCCATTCTTTTTTTACCATAATTAAGAATATATTTAATCTTTAAATATTCCATTTAATAAATCTAGTCATCTGATCTTTTAACTCTTATTCAAAACATTTTTAATCCATTGCAATTTTCTTAAAATCAATCACATTTAAATATCTATGTCCTTATATATAAGCCATTCTAACTCTTTTATATTACTCATATCAAGAAATAAGATAAGAAAAGAAAGAGAGAATACTATATTATTTGAGAGACTCCTTTCTTTTAAAATAAAATTCATATCCAAAATCTTTCTTACTTTAACCATATTCAAACAGGTGTTTCTTTTTTAAATATTCTCTCTGATAAGTCCCATCATCTATTTTCTTAATTTTCACTTTAGCCTTCTTTTGCCCAATATCTTGAATTAATATATTCTACTGAATCAAAGAGTCTTTCCATATTCTTGTAGATGTCACTGTAGATATACAAAATAAGTCAAGTACAATATCTTTGTAAAAGGCTATTTGCTCTTTCAATGTTGGTTGAAAATCTTTTTCTTTCTTTTTCTCTCTTCTCTCTTATCATTTTTTATCTCTCCAGTTCTAGTGGTGTTCCTGATGTCTCTGCAGTCCATTTTGACCAGTCTTTTTTCATATCCTCAGATTTGTCTTGTGGTCTTAAAGTATAAATTGCCTTTTCCAAAACCAATATTTCTTGTAAATTATTTTCCACTTGGGTTAAATCATACTTCTTTGTTGTGTTAAGTTCCATCTGAGTCTCTATCCTCAAATTTGTGTTCAGTTATCTGTTTTATCTGCTCCTTCTCTATTGTTATTTCCTGGGATTTTTGTTGTTGTAAAGTTAAATTGGAGATGAATTGGTTTATGTTTTCAAAGTTGTTTTGGATTTCTTTGTGGTTTGAAGTCATTGTTGTTTGAATTAGTTGCAGCATCTCATATTCTCCTCTTGAAAGGTATTTATTTTTTCTTGATAAGTTCTTTCTGCAAGTCTCTGATTTTCCATAGTGGACAAGAATCGAAGTTTTCTTTTCTCTGCAAACAGCTTTAGAGTCACAGTTTAGTAGATATTTATAATCCAAAAAGGTTCAAAAAGGTTTCCTGAAGTTTATAATTCTCTTTGTCTGCAACCCAAATTGTTTTCTTTTTTTGTCACAGCTATTCTCTATTGTTGTAGCTTTGAAGGTCACAAGCACAGATTAATTTTTTTTCAGATTTTGCTAAATCATAGCTGTCATAGTCTTTATCCACCACTAGATGTCAGCACCAGTTTATTTTTCAAATTATCAAAATAGAAAATTGCCTTGAAAATGAGAATCTTAACTATTCAACAATTCCAAACTTATCCAAATTTAGGCTTTATATTCATTTCATTTCTGTATGTTTTGGTCCTCCATAAAAGGTTTAATTTGCCGCTTCCATTAGTAAAAGGGTGGGGCAAAAATCCCCCTCCTTCACATATGGAGGTTTTTTGCTTCTTGGGGATTTTTTCCAGGAAACTTAATAAGTAGGATAGAGAAAATCGATGATCTTACCCAGATTCAAACGCACTGTTCACAATCAGCTTAAAATAGTGCCTTTTGACTTTGGTTGCTTGTAGCTTGGGCTAGACTCTGAAGGTAAGCTAGCCTTTCTCCTGTTGGTTTCTGGAAGGCTTCTCCTGGACCAATTGGGTGGACCACCATGTCTCTATGATCCGTGGGACTTCCTTCTTTGTTGCATATTCAGGGCGGCTTCTGGCCTATTTAGGGTCCCCTAATAGGAAGAAATTCAGCCAGAGGGCACAGAGTCCCAAAATCCCTTGGCTGCTGTGCTACTGCGCAAGACCGGAAGTCGATAAAGCTTTCTTCTTAATAACTGTTGAACTATAACTCATAATTCTGAGACTGACCATTGGTGTGCTGGCTGGGAACTTTGAAACTGTAATCCAACTCATCTGATGGACATGATAATAAAGGCTGAACTAGGAAGATGAACTTTTTCCTTGGGCGGGCTAGTTGGAATTCTTCGGGTAGTTCCTGTGACATGGAATAAATAAATCTATTGTGTGCAGTTTCAAAAGATTTTCCTAGTTATAAAAACTGCTAAGGAAGGAAATATAGAAAATAACCCGTCCTAATGATAATTATATGTTAATGGTGCTGTTTTGCTGATAGTAAGTAGAAACATGTAATTTGAAACAGAAGTTTCAAGTCTGAATGTGTTCTGACTTTACTAAAAATGTTTTGATGCTGTTCCAATCATTCTCCATGTATTTCAATTCAAATTCCAAACAGGTACTTTAAAGTTGAAGCTAAGCTACCCAAGCATGGGATGGATTGTACTTTGCCATCCATGTGTCAGTTTTGCAGTGAGCATTAGGTTTATGCATGTAAGGATGCAAAATGCTTACACACATCTTCCTTCTAAGTGGGAGAGTTTTGAATTGAATGCAGGAAAGCTGAACAGATTTATACCAATATTAGTGTTAATTCTTTACATTTGATTTAAATGCAAATAATTTGGTTTCAGATTGGTCAGACAAAATATTGGTAGTGAAATAGGTCAAATACTGATTGCAAGTGATTGCAAATATAGAGTATCATTTGGTTTCCATTATTTTAGTCACAATTTCAAACTGTATTTTCAGGGCAGATATAGATAGCTGGACTTTTGAAAAGTTAATTAGGCTGTAAGCTGCTATCCCAGTGATACTACCAGTGCATGATAGTCTAGAAACATCTCCTGGTGACCATTTTTAGTGACAGTGCTGCTTCTGTTCCAGCATCTGGGGTAACTCTTTCCTCCTGTCTTTCTCTACAAATATTAGCCTGCGTGAGTGAGCAGGTGAAATAAGTCTGTTACTGATACCAGGTCTGCAGCTGGTAGAGGCAAGGAAAGTATGGTATAGATAGCAATTCCATGTTGCAGTTTGTGATTCCAAAACTGAACAGATCTTGTTATCCTTGAACAGAGAAAGTGCTGCATTTGAATGTTACTGGCATTCTACTGTATTTCCCCCCAAATAAGCCCCAGTTAAGATCCACAGCCATAGGGGTGCATTTAGTACCATATTTCCCCAAATATAAGCCCTAACCAGAAAATAAGCCCCAATGCATCTTTTGGAGCACAAATTAATATTAAGACCCAGTCTTATTTTGGGGGAAACATGGTACCTGATCCAGGTTCAGCCTTTTTTTTCTTTAAGTTTTCTCAAAAAAAAAAAAAAGTTGCTCTGGTTGAATTTAATAAATTTTAAGACAGAAGGAACAAAAATCTGATGCAGTTTATACATCAGACTGAATTAAGGTGTTTTAACCAGTTTGTTTAATCACTGTTGACTGCATTCATATAGTTAAGCTATAATCTATGCTTTAAAGCAGAATGGCTTGATCTGCAGAGCCAAAAGCTAATGAACCTTTTATTTTTGTCTAACACAGAGAAGTTGGAAGTTGCTTCGTAATACAAATTAGCATCACCATTTATTTCAATTTACCATTTACTTTATTTGAAACTCTGATTTACAGATCAAGTCAACTTCGGTAACTAATGACCTCCATTGGTTTAGAACTCCTATTAACCTCTAAACATGTGGACTACATAATTATGAATAAAGTGCAACTCTGTAGAAGTAGCAAAATATACTATTCCTCAAACATGATTTCTAGTGACTCATCATGTAAACATAGCTTACCAATATGCTTCTTAATCTGCTTTCTGCCATGTATTCTTGACTCCTAATTTATAGCCAAAAATTAATTCATTTGAATTTGTTAAAGGAATTTTAAAGGTATTATCTGGCTTGGATGGCTTCAAAACTATATTAGCTGTTGAAATTGGATTTATCTGCAGCTCTTATGTAAGAAAATGTTAAGTATTGGATCAGAAAGTAGACCAATTACAATCTGTATGGACAGGTAGATCTAGACTTGGATCTCTGCTCATCAGTAGCCTTTGTCAGAGCATTCTCCCACCTGTCCTTTTTGACCATGAGGCAGCAGTACATTTATGCAAATACAAAATCTCATATGTGGTTTGTCTCTTCTTCCATTAGGAATCTGTGTAAATTGAATCCAAAAGCACAACCAAACAAGAAAATGTGGGCCTATTCAGAAAGGAAGCTCTGTTGGAGCACAAGAGTAGAAATAGCATTTTAAGTTCAGTTCCATTACACAGAACTCAATTTTAGTCTATTTTTTGCTGTTACAGGTAGCCAAGTGCAGTGCTTTTTTCTAAATGGCATAGGGAATAGTAACATTTATCCAGTAGCAACATCATCTACTATATGAAATTAATAAAGTTATGTAGGAGCTTTGTACTGGTGGGGAAGCACTGTGTTCCAGTATTCTCAATAGATCTGTATTTGGGGCAACTGTAAATTCTTTCTATAACTTTTATTCAATACCCCAAATGTCATTATCCCAAAGGAACACCAGATTGTATAGACTGTATGCTGAACACTAAATATAAATACTAATCTAAAAACACAACAAATCATTGACGATTGTTAATAGAGAACAACAAAACAGAAAACCAGCAGTGGGTTTTACAAATTTATTTCTAGTCTTTTAGGGGAGGTTTTTCTCTTTTGCTGGAAACTTACATTACAGGTCTGTTGGTGACTGTGCATTTCAGACCAATGGTGACAATAAGTACAATATACATATATAGATATATATATATATAAAAAGTACAATTCTGAATTGCTTGGCTTTCTATAGATTGTAATATCAATGTGACAAATAAAGCATCTCTGTTGGCACGTGAACCTGCTTGTCAGCATTTGGCCTTTTAGTACGTACAATACTTTAAAAATCTGCAGTACACGCTGCCACTTCTCAGTGAAACACATCATAAAACTAACAACCAGTAACTCATCAATTTTCTTGGTTGGTTCAGAGACACAGAGATGCCACAAACAGAAGTGTCTATGAGGTAAGCAGTAAGAAATGTTCCTGAAATGTGGACAGAATCTATCCAGTCCTCCTGGGTCCTGCGACTGCTAGTAGCATTACACGGCTGTTGTCTTTAGGTAGGATCTTAACTGCAATTGCCCTCAAAATGAAGTTCTAATTCTGTTTTGGTTTAGCAGCATACAGGCAACTAGATTATTCTTCACCATACAACTTGGTTAGCTGGCTTACTTGAGATTTAGAGGTGTTGCTTTCTGTTTTTGTTTTAAATTAGCATTATGCTATAATTAACATCATCAACAAAAAACCCTAATATATCATAACAGATTAAACACACAAAATACTTAATTCCAGAAGATAACCTATCATACCGCATGATGAATCCTCTCTGGTGGAAAACATCAAAAGGCATATAAGAGTTATATTATAATGCACCTTTCATATAGCAAATGTGGCTAATAACACAGCTTAAAACTACTATGATAATAAACCCCAGATCAGAAAAAGAATCCACTTTATAAAAACGCATTAACAAAAGAACCTGACATTACTCAATCTTCTGAAATGTTTGCTGTTTTAAAATAAGCACAAATTAGTTGCAAATCGCCGAGACCCATTCAGAATAATGTCCAATGCATTTCTGTTTGCAGTAAAACTATGAGGCATTGTGAACAAACATTAAAACCTGATCTAAACATGGTTAACTGAAGTATGAGGTATTGTGAAACAGGAACCTTTTTTGGAATAGAGCAGTAATCACATTAAGTAAAATTGATCACATAAAAAAAATCTACCAAAAAAATGATGTCAATAATATAATTTTCTATGAGAAAATTTAAAACCTATAACATGGCAGTATAATGACATTGTATAAACAAAAAATGACCACAAAATAGCAGCAAAACACAATGACAAAGATACAGAAAAGCAATGTTAATTTTTTTTCAATTCATGCTGGGAATTTATCCATAGCAGCTCAACAGAAAATGTGGGAGCATCTGCTCCTTTTTTTTCTCCTTTTTAAAACTTTTCTTTTTTTTTCTTTTTTCTTTTTTTTACAATCAACACCTTAGCGGCAGTTTCTCACATACATTTTGCCATCACATTCTCCTCAAGCATCAACTTCAACAGCTATGTCCACGTCCCTTCAGCTACCTTCTACAATAATAGATACATAGCCAAGATGTGCAAATTTTCTATTTGTAGCTAAATTTAAAAAAAAGGAAGGGGAAATACACTGGATTAAGATCTTTTTTTTTCAAGTACACCAATTGTACAGTTTTAACTATGGTCCTTTTTCATACTTAATGCTATTTTGAAAATATCTAGGCCAAATGTGTAACTATCTTAAAATGTCTTAAATTCTCAGGAAGATGAACTTAAACTGTAATATTGAGGGTAAAAAGAAATGTTTTATTTTGTTAGAATCAAGGGGGCGATTTATTTTACAAATTATACTGGCCTTTCTGAACATCCTCTGCAATAAATATTCTTTTTAGCCTCAACTATAAATTATACATTTTAGTGTTTAAAAGCCTTCAGTTGTACAACATCTAGAGACCACTCAAAATATGTGTTCTGTAGGTAAACCTTTTAGGCCCCTAAATTTATATTAACAAAATGAGTTGGCACCAAAAAAAATCATCTAAATATCTTTTCTATCAAAATGGTTAGGAAGATATCCTGGCAATTTTGTGAATGCAATTTCTCTGACTGGAATACAACCTTCAGGTGAAAAAAAAAAGACCAAAAAAACACACCTTTCCTCAACACCATAGTTAAATGCACTTGCTTTGCAATTCCAAGTTTGCACACAAGCACTTTATATATATATATATATTTATATATATATTTATATATATAATTTCCAAACCATTCCATTTGAAGAAAAAATTCCCACACACAAAAAAGGAAGTATTTCCTATACCTAATGAACTGAAAGTGCTTTGAAATGGAATGGTTTTACAACTTTTTTTAAGAGATAAGCTGTGGATTCAACCTGGACATAAGTAGGCTGTGTATCTTTTGGGTTAAAACTAGTATGTTTTATGTATACACAGGTAACTATAAAAAATAGGAAGGTTACAAAAATATATTATGTCACTATTGCAATTTCTCTTTATTGTTGGAACATATGTTAACGCCTTTCTCCGGCCATGCTAAGGTGGTACTCTAGAAGACTTATGCACAGGCAATCCACAGGCAGAGAAGATTAACATATAATAATGATGTATGCTAACATATACTAATGTAAAGATTACATTAACCATTTATAAGGTGAAGAGGCTAAACCTAAGAGAATAAAATAAACATTTGCAGATGACTTATAAAGTGACTAAATGCATAAGCAAGCAAGATAGAGAAAAGCCTAGAACTGCATTAAAGCTATGCTTTTTAAAAGGGAAAACGCACACACAAACCCAAACACATAAAATCTATCTAAAAACACCCTCTTCTACTTTAAAAATGGTTGGCTTTTTAATATGCAAGAAACAAATCTAATACTCCCCTGGCGACATGTGTTGCTTGTAATGCCTAGTCTGTAACATATATGCATGCATACATACACATATGTATGTAGCACAAGTTCCTAGAGAGATCATGCAGATACTACTTTATTTTTCTTTTTTAAGACAGTTGGGGTATTAGGGAGGGTGAGTTGCCTGCTAAACTGATAAATGGAAGGAAGGAATAGCAAGGAAAAAAGAATGATTAACATTTTCCCTTCTGGTATAAAAAGTTCTGGAGAAAAGGTTTTCTGGGGAGATCTTGATACCAATTCCTTCTCAGATGCCCTTTTGTCATTTGCTGGAACAGCCAGGTAAATCCAATCACCGAAGTCCTCCTTAAATATTCACATCTCTAACATCAGTGGGTGTGCAGGAAAGATCAGCTTCCTCTTCAACAGTCTTTGTTTCTGAAGATACATTGTGTTGCTGTGCCTGGCGAAGACTAGACTCAAGGAGAGATTCAATCTGTTCTTGGCAGGCTCGTAAACAATCCTGTAGATGTTTAAGAGAAAAGGGCAGGGGAAGGACAATACAATTTTCTTTAGAAATACTTGGAGCTATCATATTCTTCCAAACAAAGTGTTAAATACCCTGGCTTCCATCTATACAATGAGATGTTTTTCCTTGCTCTGTTAAGGAGGAAAGGAATTCATTCCATTGGCAAATGTCATCCTAGCATCAAAGGATCTCAACCTCCATTCTCCTAACTTAAAGGCCCAGTTCCAATTTCACTGGAGATAGTCTTCAATAGTTATTGATACTATTTTTCTTCAAAAACTTTGGACCTTTTGGTTGAAAGTGGTATGTAAAAGTACACACATAGTATCTGTCCATCCATCCATATTTGACCATAGTAAGGGTTTGGCCACATATATGATTTGGAGACACTGACTCAAAAGGCCAAAGACAGAAAAGTTAAGCAATCTTTTTAATCAGCAGACCTTGCAAGCAACTCCACACTGTTTCTTGCCACCATTCTAAATAGAGGAACAATGCCTGCCTTCATTGCAAAATGCTAACTTCCTATCTTTGAATAAAGAGTCATAGTGTTTTTTCTGATGTAAATAAAAATTTTAGAGAGCAGCATGCACAGGTTTCATGCTTCCAGAAGATTTACCTTAAAAAGGTAAAGGTGGAAGTTGGGATTGCGCACAGGAGGAACCAACGTAAAATACCAAGGTAATTATCTTTATGGAACTAAGCCATTCTATCTCAAAGTAAAAATATATACAAAGTGTTTTAAATCAGACATACTAATAACATAATTCTGAAAGAAGAAAAAGGATTTTCCTACAATTCATAAAAATAAAAAAATTAAGATTCAGAAGCTTTCAGAAGTCTATTCATAATCATATTCTATATCAAATAATGAATCAAATTCATTATTATTCAATATTATTTCAACTATGAGCGAATAAAAAATGCAATAAAAATTAACAGGACAATAGCCATTGTCAAGATACCAGCAGGTAGAGGTAATCCTTGACTTACAACCGATCACTTAGCAACTGTTCAAAGTTACAATGGACCTCCCCAAAGCTCCCTACAACTTGTTTTTGAAGTTACCACAGTTATCTCCTTGTGCTCACATGAATGGCTTTTGGTGCTTGGCAACCAGCCTATCTTTACAGCCATTTGCAGCATCCTGCAGTCGTGATTGTGATTTGAGATTATTATTTTTTTTGACATTTTCTGGCATTTAGTTCCAGTTTCCAACCAAAAATAAAGTTCATTTGAACAACTGTGCCTAGGAATGTTTCTATATGTTAGAAATTAAATGGCACATTTTCTTTTTTAATGCTTGTTGCTCCACAATTAATTTTCAACTGTAGGAAAACAAAGAGTCCATGAACCTGAAAGTTCAAAACTACCAAATCAAGCTATCATGCAAGTATAGGCATTAATAACAAACTGCCAAGTTGTAATTTTATTCTAAAAACAAGTTTCTCAATTCTGAAGATACTGTCTTGGTGCCCCGTTGCATTTTATACATGTACTATAGGTAGTCCTTGTTTAGTGACTGCTTTATTTAGTGACCATTCATCATTACAATAGTGATGAAAAAGTAATTTTGCGACCAATCCTCATATTTACAACCTTCACAGGTCTGTAAAGCAAAGGAAAAACGAATTATTATAAGCACCCCCATGGTTTCCCTCAGCAGACATTTTGCTTAACAATCAGGTTGCCAGTCTTGAGTCTGTAGTTGCTGAATGAGGACTATCTGTATAGTGACTTCAAAGCCGTCTCCTGATTGAACATATTTTAGGTATGTTGGATTAGAATGTCTGATATCCCCCCCAAAGCATGGGAAAGAATCACGACTGCTGAAAATGAACTGGGAAACCAAACTGAGATTCACCAGCACCAATGGACCTATAGAAAATCTCTGTCCTTCCATCTATCTGATTCTCAATAGTTGTAAAAAAAATCATTAAAAAAGGACACTTGACACAGAAGAAAACTGCAGTCTTTATCTTCAAATGGAGACCAGAACCTTGAAAGATGGCCATAGTCCAATGTTTTTTCGTAAGTTTGCCTGACTGTCTAGAAAATAGAGGAAATGTAAAAAGGAGTAATAGAAAAGTAGCAGCAAATGATGTAACAGCAGTTATGTCCCTCGCGGCAGTTATTCTTTCACACTGGGCAGTACCCCCACTCAGCAGTCATTTGGTGAGGTTGCCTACAACCTACCCTCAAGATTTCAAATGGATTCACCATAACAAAATAACTGGATATTTACAGAAAAATGCAATTGGAGAGAATCAGGCGGGTTTCTGTAAGGTATATTAAGAAGGACAAAACAAACAAGACCAAATGTCTTTCTCAAAGAATCACCTATGTATTTCAGTATATACATTTGATGGCATAAGTTGCTTCCTTGATTCTACAGTGGATCTCGAATTTCTCTGATAGAAATATGCAATCTCAATTAGCAATTAAACATAGCAAACAGCCACCAACAGGTATATTCATGTGTGCTGGTAGAATACCTTTTTCAACCACTGTGATAACAGTTACCTTAAATGCACAAAGTAAACAATCCCACAGTAGTTTACTGAACTTCTCTGGCTCCGTTTACTCCTGTCTCTAACAAACATTGTCTCAACATGTTTAACACTATGCATTAAGAACTTTGAAGTTTTCTTTTGGGATTGCCTTTTCTGATTTAACCTATGACATGCACTAGCCCTTGTGGCGAACCCAGTCTTCCATGATAAATTGCCGTCAAAAGTGTTAGGATGTGCATGACTGAAAATAAATGTTGCTTTCCTGAGATGGTGACCTGCCTGCTGTTTTCTTTCTTTTCTGTTTCGGTTTTGCCTTCAGAGGCTTCTTGGGTGATCTGCCAGCTTTTCACTGATTCTACTGCCACAAGAACTTTCTCTACCACATAGCATTGGGATAAAATAAGATTAAAAATCCAAGCTTACAATTCCCTGCAAGGCTCTTCTGAGAGAGAGGGAGGTTAATCCTACCTCTAAGCAGATCAGACCATCAGTTACAGCTCACTGAAAACAAATAACCCTTGACCTTTACTGATTTAAACTCTAGTGTAATATTTCCTCTTGACAGAGATTCAGTATTTTAACTAGCAAAAAGAAATACCCCATCTCTTAAAAGTCATTATCCCATACATTGTTTCTCTGCTCTTGGCTTTTCCCAATAAAGACATGAAGATGGGATTATATGAAATAACACTTTTGATCATATATATATCCCTCTTTAAATATCCATAAATTTAATCTAAAAAAAAGTGTAAAGGGAAGACTTCCACCATATTTTTTCTTCTCTCCTCCCTTCCCTCTCCATGCTTCTTTTTGCTTTCACGGTCTGGGAAAGTTCCGAGGTTGCCTCAACCGTAACTATACGCCATATTCAGCAATTCCATTCAGGGAAACAGGATACATATTTCTCTCATGGTTCTATTCCTGACTAATCAAGTGTGAAATGTTATCTTCCTAAGTTCTCTGTTGGAATTCAGTAGATTGTCTAGGATGAATACATATCCATGTGATTGACAATGAAGAAAAAATTCCCAAACCTAAAGACCAGCTGCCAACTATAAGTAAAATAATAGGCCTATCACTTTCATAGTGTGTTTTACAGGTCAATACACTATCAAGGAGTAAACTGTCCCTTTTTGATTTTCCTCTTAGTAGTAAAACTGGATTTCATTTCTATCCCACTGCACTTCAGGAAGCACTCCTACCTATGCTTGAGCTAGGAAAGAAAGTTGCAATTACGTGAGGTTCTCGCTTAATGATTAGTGTCTCACTTAAAACAGTAACTGGGGACAGCTGTTGCTAAGTGGTGCAGTCATTACAGTTTATAACCATTTTGCTTTACTACAGAAATTCTGCTCCCAATTACCATTATTAAACAAGGACTTCAATCTTCCTTTGGAGTTTGAGTTGGGTATGAGAGAAAGATTATGATTAGTTCAAACTCTATTCCTTTAACTTATGGCTTAAATCTGGATTTAACTCAATGAGGAATCTTGGAAGTAGCAAGTACACTGCAACTTATTTTCTCCTAAGCCATCATAAAGTAACACACAAGATGCCCTCTGAATTTTTCTGCATATCAGAAAACATGGACAAGGGTGGTAGAGATCCGTATCTGGGATACAGCATCCTAAACGTTTGTGTAATGCACATATTCTGGAAAGGGTATTGGATATCGGGGAACTAAAAGAGATGACAATACAAATTTATGGCTGGCAGTGGCAATTTCAGAGGCCATGTCTATGGAATCCTCTTCTTGAGAAACTATTTTATATATATTATATTGGGTTGAGCCAGAGCTGTATTAAGACAACAATATAATAACCACTATACCACCAGGACAAGAGCCATGGTGGTGCAGTGGTTAGAATGCAGTACTTGCAGGCTAATTCTGCTGACTGCCAGCTGCTAGCAGTTCAATTCTCACTGGCTCAGCCTTCCATCCTTCCAAGGTTGGCAAAATGAGGACCCAGATTATTGGGGGCAATATGCTAACTCTGTAAACTGCATAGAGGGCTGTAAAGCACTATGAAGCGGTATATAAGTCCAAGTGCTATTGCTATAATTAAAATTGTTAATCCCTGCTTCTATTAACAAAGAAAGCAATACACGAGAGTATACTATTCTAACCGGAAACCGTTTTTCAAAAGGGAAACCATTTTTCAAAAGATCATATTTATGAATTTCTAACTGCTAAATTGTATAAATGCTGCAGTGCATCAATAATTCTCTTTCCTTAGGCTCTGGGATCATAATTTATTAGAGGGTTCTTCTATTGCTGTACCGTGTTATCAGTTCTGTGTACTGATTATTTTTACATAATTTTATTTGTGTTATCAAATAGTTTTGTTTTTAATTTATCTAAGTTGCCCAAAGTCTCATGAAGTCCAGTTATAAAATATAAAGTATCATGCAATTTTGTGAATTAAACCTGTATTTAAACCAAGATCACTTCATTCTACTTGACCCAAGACCTGTGAATGTTGGATTTAAGTAACATCTGTATATGGCCTATATGCATACCTAGGCAACCTGAACAACAGTCACTAAAATGATATGTACATTAAATATATGGCTTCCAATTATCTCCTGTATAATTAGACAGGCTCATATGCAAAGATATACTGAAGCAGAGAGTATATCAAACCCACTATAGTATAGCTATCATGATTCTATTTCATATAGGCTCAGAGTGATCAGTGGATAAACCTCCTATGCTTGATTCTCACATAACTGCTGCTTGACGAGGAAGGAGATACCTTTATCAATATAATAAATATAATATAATATAACATAATATAACAAATATAATATAACATAATATAATAAATATAATATAATATAAATATAATATAACAATATAATGTCTCAGAATTACATAAAAAGAGACTTCAACTTCATTCTCCAAACTTCATGATCAGGATATAAAATATATTATTTTTAGATTCTGATAAAGTACATGAGGATGGTACATAGAAAGGGGTGGCTGTTCTTTCATGCTTCTTCCTCAGTACTATGGTAGGAAAGGAAAGATTTCAAGCAGCAACATCATATGGTAACTTAAAACATTTAAAAAATAAACATGCTTAGGTTAAAACAGAAAACATCAAAAAGAGAAGCAGCTTTAACATTTATTATCTATTTGGAATACAAACAAAATATTCTATGGTTTGAGGAGAGCTGACGAACTCCAATTTATTAAGAAATAACACAGAAACCTGATCAAACTGACTTTTGCCTGACATTTATCTGAAGGTGTGAAAATGGTCTAATGATGAGGCGGACAAGCCAAATTGATAGAAGACAGTTCAAGAGGCCTTACTATGGTTATCTGACTTCTAATTACCTCAGATAAAAGCAAAATGGGAAACTGGAGTCCTAACAATATAACTATGAACCATAAAGGAATTACAATCAGATGCTATTAAACAGTGCATTTTTTAATTAAAAGGAAATGTTTAATTACAAAACTCTCAAATCCTTAGCCATCTATCCTAGGTATAGCTGGAAATATATTTCACATTGTTCAAATGGAATTACTTGAAGAATACAGCATGCTTTACATTCTGAATTTCTTACTCAGACTTTTAATGGCAAAGCTATATGATAATTGTATTATACTGGTCAAAGACCAAAATAAAGATTGCCTGGATGTTATGCCAGAAATAAATACGCACACATATATGTTTTAGAAACTATATTAATTCATATTCTACCATTTCTAATTCATCTTATATTAATCTAAATAATCACAACAAAATCAAGAAACAAATGAGATCATCCTGTCATTGTTTTGATGAAAAAAAATAAGAGTTACTGTGAATACAACTATTTTGCTATGAGTCACAGCTCCTTCAAAGTCCTGTCACATGACTTCTAAATTATCATGAGCTGGGTCCAAAAATAACTGAATGTTGAGAAAACTGCTGATGCTTTTTATAAAGGCTTGGGTCTAGATTAGCAGATTTGCACAGTACTGTGATAACTAAAGGGATTATGGTGTTTGAAATCTAACACATCTAGGTGCACCAGGTTGGAGAAGGCTAGTTCAAAAGCAGATCTCATGTGCCTGGGCAAGAGTTTAGTTAAGAATCATTGGATTTAGTTTTTCTCTTTTTATAAGAATATGGCACTCTAGCCTAAAATTAAAACAGCTCTTCTATGAGTAGTGCGCCTTTCCAGGTGAAGTGGAAAACATCTTCCTCAGGTCGAATGAAATCCATAGACTGAGGCCCTTTGTTCTCAGCGATAAAGCTCCTCTTTGAAAAGGAAGCTTTGCCCTTGATCACGTCATTATGGAAAGGCATTATTACACCTGGTCAGAAACATGTCATGTGACAGATCTAACATAAATGTAGGAATCAAGAATGCTTAAACATGATTTTCTTTTGAACTCAAGATAAGATGCTGAAAGCCCAGATGGAATTTTGAGAATGAGCGTCGGGGCAAAATGGCTTCTACTGAAGACATGGCTGTTCACAAAATGGCTACCATATGGTAGACTTGGCCAATCCCAAAATAGTCACTGCTCAGAAAGTGACCCCTGCAAGATGCTCTCTACTATCACACTGAAACTCTGTAACATCATCATCATGATTCCACAGCACTTCTCAATAGGCTAGCTTCTCATTATATTTTACTAGAAAAATATTTTTAAAAAGTCACCTTGCAAAGGATTTTAGCAGGCACTATTTCAGACCCCAGGATTAACAGTGGTCCATGCAGGTACCATGTTGCCTACCATGCTATTATCAATATAGTAAACCGTTTCTGCTACCGTAATTCTCCAGAAAAGGAAAGAACTAAACTAAACTGCTTGTGAATTGCTAGAACAATTCTGCTCTCTTATCTGAACATTTCAGGCATCCCAAGATTTCCATGGAAAATTCACACAACTGAAAAATGAACATTTTAAGATGTCTTTAAAAAACCCCTCATTCCATTAAAATATATGAAATTTGAGAATAGCTGATGAAGTTGCAGACAAAGACTTTTCTATATATTAAGCACTATCTCTGCGTATCATCAAAAATAACTGCTTAATTCACAAGTCCTGCAGAAACTTTGATAAGAGGAACTGAATAAACATTCATCAATTTTGGCTAAATTGAACCCTACATCTTGAACCCATATAGGTTTTCAGAAAGAACATTCTTAGCAGGGCTGCCATAATCTGGTGTGGAAACTGCAAAGTGCCATGTGGGGTGGGGTACCAGTTGGAAAAGGGGGGAGAAACACCAATAACACAGGCTTACTAACCCTGCACATGTACACTTCATCAGCGGGCTAGAGCCTATGCCATTACATAATTACATTTAATACTTTTTGAATATTAAAAAAACCGTGGAATTCTGCATAAAGTGCCTTGTAGGTTAGCAGTGAATCGAATTCTTAGCACTATTATCTAAACTCAAACTATAGTAGCACTAAAGCATATTTTTTTCCATGCTTGATTATTTTTCATTCCGGTAATGAAGACTATGGAGGACAGAGGACAGTCTTCACATAGAGAAAACTATGAGCAATTCACAACATTACAAGATAAGCCTAAACCTGTGAGCCCAAAATACACTGCCTTTCTGTCAGTGGAATGCAATTTCTATTAAACTAAACACATCTTTATGGAACCCATTTGGTCTCAATTGGGAAGCATGTTGAAGGCCTACCAGGTAGCAAAAGGTGGTCCCAAAAATGGCATTTTGAACTATATATGCTGCTTGCCCTAGGCAAACTCTTCTCCTGCACTTAATTGATAATTCTGGAGAGACAAATTATGGTTCCTATTTTTTTTAACACTAAATGCACATAATCCTGATAAAACTTTGCCCTCAATCCATGTCAAAAAATCAAGTATGTGTGTGTGTGTGTGTGAGAGAGAGAGAGAGAGAAAGTATTTGAGAAATACCGTAATAAATCTATCCATAATCTAGTGATGAAACAAAGATGGCCATCAAATTGCCTCAATATATTATTCCTTGTGAGCCTTTAATATGTTTAGGAGGGTCTGTGATTGTTTTCTATCCACAATTCTCAGAGAGAGTCCTTAGAAAAGGGGGGGGACACACACAAAGGGCACCTGCTCAGAGTAGAAAAATCCTGAAAAAGAGAGAGGTAAGGGTTTCTTAGTTGGTCTCCTCCTCTCCACACTATGCCATTACTACCGGTAGCTGTCCTGTGAGAAGGATCTTCAAAATTTGGTCTTCTATTAATATATACTATATTTTTATTTAAAAATGCTCTTACTCCTGGTAAGAAAGACACTTTGGGACAACCGTTATCCAGAGTAGCTGGATAGTAGCAATATTTTAAGGCTATATGATGGTTTTAGCTGTATGCTCAAGATTTGAATGCAAAACCATAAGGTTGATTCAATTTGATACATTGTTGACATTTGGATACCCCACAAGAACTTATTTCAAGCAACTATATACTGGGTTTTCATTGTTCCAAAACAAAGCTAAATTCTGTCTTAAGTTCACACATCATTATGGCATGGATCATTGACTTTAGGTCTCCCTTATAGGCTCCTTTCCTGCCCATTCATTCATGAAAGGTTTATTGCTCACCAGTTACTGATGAGCATCTTCAGGAAGCTTTGGGGTGGGGGAAGCAGGAAAACGACCATCCATGTTTTCACAAAATTATGGGACATATATTTTTTGGCATTTTAATAGAGGGAGGCTGAGGGAGAAGTAATTCAGCACTATTTTCTGAAGAGGCTCTCTAGTAGTAAACCAATTATATAATTAGAAGACTCTTAGGAATGGAGTCTTCTCCCTTTTAACCATTTAGTTGTAGAGGGAATCTTCACTGTAATTATATAAATTAAAATACTATTAAGTTTGCTCACTGCCATAACTATGTTCCTCCTATTTTAAGTGCTGCTTTCTTCTACAGTTCAATTACCTTTAAACCAAACCAACATAGGTGCCATTTCCTCTTTCTTAGTGCTTACGTTTAGACTGAGTGATGTTTTTTATCCCACACAATATATTAATGCATCTGATTATTAATGTATTTGAAAAACACTGCAGAAGACAAGGTGACTTACTGTGAAACATTCTCCTCAACTGCTGTTTTTTCATTTTGATATTTATAATGGACGTTTGTTTTTCATTTATTTTAAAATTGTTTGCTGCCCAGAGTCAATTGCCGAGATGGGCAGCCATACAAACTAAATGAATGAATAAATAAGTGAATGATTAAATAAATAAAGCAGCCTTTCAGCCTTTCCACAACTGGAATTCACAAACAGAGCAAACACCTTGTTAGAGGTACACAGTTATCAATTTAAATACAAATCAGAATTCAGTGACAGCAAAATAGATTCACTTGAGGATCAAGAATCACTTACCGGATCACATTTGATAACTTTTGATAGGAAAGGTGTGAGACATTGATAAGAGAGAAAAGAATTAGTGTTTCCAAGGTGAAGACCTTGCACTGCTGCTACCACACTACCAGCTGCAATCATGGAAGGTGGGTTTGAAATAAACTTAACATCTGTTGGGGGAAAAAAGAAACAGACTTATAAACCATTGTGTATGCAAATAAAAGAAAGGTAATACTGAAATGGTAGACAATTTAAAGGTGCAGCCTGAGATAACTTAAAACACAGAAAACCCTATTCCAACATTCACAGGCATTTATGTTATTCCTAGAACACTTATCTGGATTATTTCTGGTCTCCTATAAATAATCCCAAGTAAACCAGCCAAAAATTAATGTAAACTTACATTAATAGCATCTGTAAATGACAAAGCATTTGGTACCTATGTTAGGACATACAGATCTGGGTTACAAAAAATCTTCTAGAACATTGGATGGCAGTAAATAAACTGTTGCTGCCACCTAGTGGTTGTGTGGAATTCTGCAGCCTATATTTGACAGCCTCCCAAAAAATAGAATGAGAATTCGTGGTCAGGCCTTATCTCATCAAATGTGAGCAGTGGGTTGAAACTTGAACGTAATGTTTTTTTTATTGAAAATCCTTCTCTGAAAATTGAGTATCATTTATCTTTTGATGATGAGTTTGCTGGTGAAACCAGGACAGTGTGCAGACCTTAACCTTGTCCACACTATTTCTAGAAATTCTCCCAGTTTTTTAATCAAGTATTCTTTTCTTTGTGCAACACATCATCTTCCATACCAATTATCTATTTACTCAGAATAAAAGAACTTGGTCAAATGTATTCTTGCACTCCAAGTAACATATCCTGTTGGTAGGTGATGAGGTATCCTCATCACATAATCTTAATCATCTCTAAGAAAGATTACAATATCCTCCAACCTGTAAGTAAATACAGTATGTTTAAACATTTCCTTTTGAAAAGGCTGTTTCACCCTTTTCTTATCAGCAACTGCCTGCTAGCATTGGCAATAAGGATAGTGTAGCTAAGTGAAGGGGGTCCCACAAATTGGCAGATAATCAGTTACATTCTAATGTGATACCCTGCTGACAAGAACCTGGGCCAATTTCCAAACTGCATTGCTGTAGGTCTTGGTATAAAACCACTCCTGTGATTGATTGGCCTGTAACTGCCATTGAAAATGTTATTCCTTCTTACAACAACAAAAGTAATCATTTGCACTTTTAAGCTAAAATTCCTTCTAAGAAGGAGAATTTGATTCACGCTTACGTCTGACCAGGGCTAAAGAAGTGGAACAAGCTTTAATATCTAATTAATATTTGCTATCCCATCAGCATCAGCTTAAGAAATAATCTTAGCAACCTGTAAATAAATCTGGACAGTTCCTTAATTATTGCAATGCAGCTCTATGCTGCTGGGTACCCTCCAAATGATCTGAAGAGCTGCGTTTTGAATAGTTTTGATATACAATTTTTTAATGACTTTTGAAATAGCATGTCAGTGATGGCGAACCTTTTAGAGACCGAGTGCCCAAACTGCAACCCAAAACCCACTTATGTATTGTCAGGTGCTGGGTGGGTGTGGCCCACTGGGTGGGCATGGCTGCAGTAGTAACAGCAGACTGGGTGGGACTAAAAAGTTCAATAAATTCCAACTTTGCAAGATCTTTTTTTTTCCGTGAGAAGTTGAAATTGACTGATTGATTGAACCTTTTTTTTTTTGTACAAGGCGGCGCAGGCCTAAAGCGAAAAGGTTTTATAAAACCCAGCTGAAGGCCTAGGACTGGGGCAATGGCACGTGTGCCCAGAGAGGGCTCTGAGTGCCGCCTCTGGCACCCGTGCCATAGGTTCGCCATCACTGGCATATGTCACTTAAGGATACATATAAGCATTTTATCACATTGCATCATGGTAATTCTTTTTCTTTTAAAAGTTGACACATCCAAAATGGCAAATCTTAAATGAGACTTCTTCCAACATTGCACCTCCAATTTATCTATTAATTAAACATATTTGATCTATTGAATCCTCCTTCTGGAATAGAGTAGGAAGGACTTTTCATTTGATTCTCTCTCACACACACAAGCTTGTGTTCGTGTGTGTGTGAGAGAAAGAGAGATGGGGTGTGTGTATATGAAAGAGAGAGAGAATGAGTATGTGTGTATTCTGCTATTATTTTTAAAACAATTAAATGACTCAAGCCAGTGAACTTATCTAATACTCCTTCCTCCTATTTTCCTCATAACAACCACGCTATGAGAGGGACTTGGCTGAGAGAATGATCGGCCCAAAGTTATCCAGCTGGCTTTCAGATCTATTCCATCAGTGATAGGAATTAATTTTTTGTCACTCAATGAAAGCAACAATTCCAAGTTAACATTTTGACTGAGGGACAATCTGCACTTAATATTGGTCCTTTACCTGAAGAGTGAAGACAATTCATAATATTTACAAGTGTAACATGCAATTGCCGATTCTGAAGGTGTCAAATTACATACTAAATTTATTTATTTATTTAATCAATTTGTATGCCTACCTAGCTCACAATTGTTACTTTGGGCAATTAATATCAGTTTAAATTCAAGCAAACAAAAATGACAAAATAAAATAGACATAATATTTCAAAGGCCAACTTTTTTAAACCTTTGTAAGAAAAAGATCTATTTAATATCCTGGTCCTAGGAAAAGAGCCATATATTCCACAGGGGTGGGGCCATCCCAATTTTGTATGCGTAGGGGGAAGTTGATGCTGTTCCACAGGACAGGCCCATCATCAGAGGTGGCCCATCCTGTGGGTCCCATCAAATGACACTGTTTCATAGAGGGACCAAAAGCACACCTGTTCATCCTGACATATTTTTATAGGACAAGCAGAAATAATCAGATGGGTGGCTCCAAAAATAACATGATCCTGTGCCTTGAAGGGTGATTTTTGTGGTATCTAACATCTTGAATTGAATATGGAAGCCTGCTGGAGGCCAGTGCAGCTCACAAAGTAGTGATGTTGACATGGCATCACCTCTGGGAACATTAAATGTGGCTGCCTAAATCAGTTGTGGCTTTCAACACAGCAGCCCAGAAGGTATGCAAAGATTCCTTCAGGCAGTTTTTCCACTCTGATGCTTTACAACTCCCAGAATTCACATACAGGCAATATACATAGCCAATATATGTAATATTTATTAAATACTATTTAATGTTCTTAATGTTCTTAAAATAAGGTTCTTATTTTGGAGAGGTCTGAACTGCTGCTAGTGATCTATTATAGATCATATTAAGATTCCACAAGGACCTTCGGGAATCCATTAAAAAAACACCTCCCTTTCAAAATGGCAATATGAATTCCTGGTCCCACTCTTTCTTTCTGAGATGGGAAAAGTGTTAATGAAGTTTAAATGACCAGTTTGTGTCTGTCCCCATAACCACCCCATGTTCCCATAATAAGCCGCATGGACAGACTTTTTTTGTTGCGACCCAACAAGGAATTATTTGTGGCAGAGACCACTAATTTCAGCATATTAATCAGGGGGCCCCTCTTGGCTGTAATTGGATGCCCGCAAGTGAAGAGCGTGGCATCATTGTCAGCCTTCATCGCCTCATCTTGCACTATTGAACGCTCCAGAACAAGGGGGCTTCGGTGAGATGAATTAGACCTGACATAGCTACAATGGGGAAGAGGCCCCCTCAATTGAAGCACACATCCCCAGCAGCCTATCTGAGACTTCATCCAAAAAGAATAAACAACTTCAGTGTGGTTAAAAAAAAAAAAAAAGGAGGGGTGGCGGAGGCAGAAGAATGCCAGCCACCCTGAAGGGAAGACAAAGCAGGCATCTAGGCACTGTGGCGCTTTAAAAAAATTCCTAACAAGGCAAGTCACCCCCTTTTCCTTTTTCAATGGAGCAGCAATTCCATCTGTCTGGAGAGCCGGGGGCTATGAATGAAAATCTTTTCATTGAGCCAAATCAAAACTCTGAACATAAATCACCGGCTGCAAGATTCAACAAGTTCCAACTGGTCACATACCTTGAGACTTCAAGTTTTTAAAAGCCTTGAGAATGGAACAACTAGGGCAAGCAAGGTTTCAAAGAGAATGACTTTTATCAGGGGAAAAATCAACAATAGCAATAGTAATAATTAATAGTAATGATCTTGATTATGCTGAGGCAACCAGTTGAGCACAATGAAAAACGGTCATGCCCGATATTTATTCCTATTAATCATTTGGCTTTTATGTGCAAAATGCTTCTCCTTAGCAATGGCCTCAGCATCGCTTTTACTCTATTATATTCCTGTTTTGATTTGCAAGTCTTTATTCGTTTTTAAGTGAAACAACTCAGGACACCACCACCCCGCTTTTTGCAACCTAATTCACGTATGAGCAGAAAGTGTTAGCTTTGGTAAAAAAAACATGTACAAAACAAAACACTACAAAATAATCCATTTGGGCCAGGGATATAGAGGAAAGAGGAGATAAAATTCTTTTCATCATCACTTTTGCTTTTTAAAAATCTTTTCTGTATCTAACACAAAGCCACACTCACCCTAATCTTCAATCTCTTTTTTTCCTTCCCCTACCTTCACTTTGTGTAAACTACCTTCTTCCATTATTAAACTTGAGAGATGTTGTGTTGGATCTTTCTCCAGGGGGCCCTCTGCCTTACCTATCTATGCTGCAAAGAATCACTAGTCGGCCAAATAGGTAATTCCTACAACGCAACTTTGAATGAAACGTCCATCAGTTGGCAAATGAAAAAGAGTTTGTAATTCATCCAGATAAAAACTTGGCAAAAGGGCAACACGGACGTAGAAAATCTTCAGTGTGCAACAGAAAGACAAACATCCACCTCTTAGTCTAGGCATCCCCAATTAATCTAATGACCTCTAAGGGTAAATTTGCTAAGTAAAAACCCTATTAACTAACGTTGACTTAGGCAAAATTCACACTGACTTCCTGGGGGTTGGGGGCTCCCTTGTTGACCTCACTTCCTGTAAGCTTGTGTAAAATGTTTCTGGACAAGGTTTGCATTCATCAATTCATTTTCCGGTTCTACATATGGCCATTTAGAACAATGTTTAAGATAGGCCTCAAGACCTGCCTTCTAAAGAGAAACATAACAACGCTGACAGCAGATCAAAGTACTTGGGCCCTTTGCAAGCCTCCAACCTTTGAACTATTCTTGTTTTCATCATTGTGGGACTCTTTTCTGCCAGCGCTACAATCCAGGTTAAACATCCCCAATACCCTAAAGAAAAGGCTGGGCAGGCATTTGAAAGAGAGTCTATTAAACTAACACCGTGGCGGCAAAAGAAGCTGATTAAAAAAAAAAACCAACTTTTACTTAAAAGAATTATATTATAGTATTTGTTTGTTAGAACTATTCTAAAACATTCTAAAGATTTTAAGAACTTGGCAAAGAACACATTTTTCAGAAAATCCTAAACTGCCTTCTCTCTTTGGTAGCTAGGCTTAGAAGAAAGGTAAGCTTGAGAAATACTTAATATTTACATATTTTCTGTGGCCAGCTTTCCAAACCAGACTGCAATGGAGAAACCATTTAAAACTGCGTATTTTTTTAATGGTTTGCTATTTTTCTTGGATCTTTCCACCAATTCCATTTCAGGTGTGACATCACAAACATTGCCGAGTGTTACGTCTGGTGCCAACTTGACCCTTGGAATTTATATGCCTTTCAGGTTTTCAATCTTAGATAAATGCTTGGTTTCTTTTGCCCGTCTGGGATCAGATCAGTCATATACATACAAATCAATCTTTACAATCCTGGTATGCTTGATTTAAAAAAATTCAACTGGGCCCTCCAGGTATGTTGTAACTGCAACCTCCCAACCAGCGTTATCTAGAAGACCCCAATTCAGTTTGGAATAGGTTGTACAATATCCTTGCTAATCAACCTTATGAGGGTTTGAAAGAACACGTGTTCATATTGTCTTGTTCTTTCTAATTACTCTGCTTTGGCATTTTCTGCTCTGGCCTATCCATTTTATTATTTTTTTTAAAAAAAAGTTGTCTACCTGGACAACGGGAATGCAGGGCTGCATTTCTGACCCCATGCTCCTGCTTGTTTGAATGGGTGTGGCAGCAGCAATCAAGGAAATGAAACAACAGCAGGCAAAGTTTGGAGGAGCTTGAGAATGCAAGCATGCGCAGATACAGAGATTGCCCTTGAAACCCAACACCCAGGCCTCTCTGTGAAATCCTGGAGCTTAGTCAGTGTCTCTAGCTCCTCCTGAGGCTTTAAGTGCACATGGCTGCAGCCAAGCACGTGGTCAGACTCAACCCTTAGCCAGGAACCTTTTACAGCACCCTCTTCTTGTTTCTCCTGGAAAGGAGAAACAGAGTTATAAAGAATTCAATTGGGAAAGACATTGTCTGGGAAGGAATAAGAATGAAATCTGAGGTTCCAGGGAAAACCTGACATGTTTGTAACTCTGAATTCTTTTTAAACAGTAATGCAACAGCTTTCAAGTCCTAAGAGCCTAATGACTTTGGTGCTTTGCAGCCATTTACCCATTCCTGCTAGCTGAGCTGCCAATGTCCTGCTCCGACACTACAGATCACAAAGCACCAATTTCAGCCTTGAAGCTATCCAGAAATGCCACTTGCAGAGGCCAACTCACCTTTAGAAAAGTAATCCAGGTTCTGGGAGCAAGCTCATGTTCATTGCAAGCATTAGCTATGCTGAGCTACTGCCACCCATTTTATAGTGTGCCCCTGTAAGAATTCTGGACAGTGGAAAAGGGAAGCGGGTGCATTTGCTGGGGCACACAGAAACATAACACGCCTTCGGAGAGTGCAAGGCTCATACCTGTTGCACAGAGAGCCACAAAAGTCTGGGCGTGTTTACGGATGATCTGCTTGCTGTCCTCAGCCACAGGCATTTTATTTAGAAAATGTTCAATAAAATCATGAGGAGTCGTGGCAGCCAAATTCCATTTCAGCTTATTCACCAGAAGCAGTTCCATTTGCTGGGTTGGGATGAACAGAAGAGAAGGAACAGGGAAAAAAATGTGGTTATGAAGTTCTGTTTATAAATAGTTAAGCACACAACTTGTTTGGTGGTCTTCTCACCCTGTTCTACATCACTTCAGTTTAGGTCTTCTGCTTCTTCTAACAGAAATGGAACCCTTGCCAAATTTAGCAGCAACCATTGTGCTACTAGAGAAGAACATAAATAGGCAAGGTGGGTGCCTTTACAGATGAAAATTACATAATTCTGTTCCCTTCCCCCACCATTTCCAGGCACTATCATCACCCAGCTGTTTTGAACTAATGTGCATTAACTAGGCAAATTGTTCAAATTAACACAAGAGGGCGCCAGCCACTCATTTTATTCCCCTATTTTGTTACTGTATTTTTCCTACAGTGAATAATAAGGATTTAACATATTAGGACATTTTCATTCAATTAATCTACTGCACCATGTGGGCTGCAGCTGCCCAGGGGTTGACAAATATCCCAAGACTAAATGCATCTACTGGCTTCCCCCTCCCCCCCCACCAAATTCAGTGGTTTGATTCTGATGCACATTTACTTGAGAATAAATGTGGTTTAGTTCAATGAGACTTGTCTTTCTATAGTGTGGTTAAAACATTGCAATTTATCTTCCATTCAAAAATGGGGGAACACTGTTATATATTCTATTTTATCAGGAAGTCTAAGAGCTAGCATATTTAAAGTCTGAAATAATTTTATGGGGAAACCACATCATCTTAAATAAAAAAAATGGTCTGGGAGAATGGAATTTGTTGTTTTTTTTAAATTAGTTTTTAAATTGCTTATTGCTTCCCCAATGCAATAAAAACAGGAAATTACCAGTAATTCATTCGGTCTAATGGAGTTATCAGTGTAAATACACAGTTTTTCTGCTGTTAGAGGAATAGTTTCCTTCATTTTTGAAGCCACGAACATACAAGTAGCTCCGAGTAGTTGCAAGCGGCTTTTCTTGATGGGTTCAAAAGAGAGGTATCGGTCCAAATAATTCATCGCCAAGGGGAAAACTTCTTCTTCACATTTCTGTTCCTCACAAACCTGTTAAGGAAGGGGGGGTGGAAAAGGGGGGAAAAAGAGACATGCTAGAAAGCTTTTACTCCCTGAATTAAATTGGTTTCTTTTCTTTCTGATAACAAATATATTTTGGGGGGTAGAAAGCAAAAGAAAAGAAAATAATCCACAAATAATTCAGCATACTTTATTTAGTTATTTTTTTTAAAAAAAAATACACTGTGAAAACTGTAAAGTGTAGAAGAAGTGAAAGAGAAAGTCGCACGAGAAGAAAATGTGCTTTTCCGAAATGCGGTCGGACATTTGCAGGAAAAGACCAAAATAGGTGTCTGAGACCCCACGATTTACCAACAGGCAACCTCAAGAAAGCAATCTGGGCTAAAAAATGTTGGGGGGGGTATAAGCCTTGGTGCCCCCTATTGGTTTCATTTGGCTTGAGTGTGGCTGATCCCCCCCCCCTTTTCCTCGAGACACAAAGGTGGCGTCGAGAGGCAGCTGCAAGCTTTTTCCCCAGACGTCATCTTTTCAAAAAATATTTAAAAATATTTAAAAAATCAGCAGAGCCCCCGAAATTGGCTGAAAACAACCCCTAGGGGATCCTTTATTGATCCCCATTGGTATAGGACAGGGGGGGCTCTCAAAAAGACCTCCCCGAAGTCAAACTCCAAGACCCCCATTCCTCTTCTCTCCCTGCCTAGAGAAGCAACGTGCGACATTTGCTTGCACTCAGGGTTTCAAAAATTAATTAAAAATAGATCACAAGCACCCAGAGCTTCGGGAAATGGCTGAAAATATAGCTCAGTCCGTCCTGATCCTGGTGGGACCCCTTTGAAACGTGTCTCAAGGGGGGGAAACGAAACCCACACTATTTTTCGCCGGGCGACCTTGCCGACAAGTTTCTGTAGCAAAAGCATGTCTTCCAAGGGGGGGGGAGGGAAAGGAAGAGACTAAAACCTCCCTCTGCTCTGAACAAAGGAAAGTTTCAACCAGCAGCTCCCCCAGATTTGCAAACCAAGATCCTCATCCTTCGGCCCAGTGGACCCGCGGGGACCCCACTTTTCTCCGCCGAGCTTTTCCCTTTCTAATTATTAATAAACACTTGGCCTTTGCAATAAAAGAACAAAGATGGCGCATAATACTGGCACCAGGAGCACTTGCATACGTGTCCACGGATATTAATTTAAAATAAAATCCCCATCAAATGCATGGCCACTTTGAGGGGCCACCGAAGAACCCGGGGGCGATATTCTGGGTTCGCGGGCTCTAAGGATACCGCCTTGGGAATCCATAGACCTACAAGAGGGGTGTGTACGTTGGGGGAGGGCGACTTCGGAAACTTCCAAAACTTACTTGGGCACCCTCTTTTTTTCCCGGATTCCTGTCATAGGGGTTCCCAAGCTCTTGAATCTGGCTGACAGGGCGTGCGATCGGCATTCCGCGATCTCTCGCCCGAAACCACGCAACCCAAGAGGACAAGCCCGACCGCTGGGAGGGGACGACCGAGTCCACTCCGCAAGATGTTTTAGGGTGCAGGAAGCGGGGCTCGGGGTTTAAAAGAGAGGAAGGGAGGACGCCTAGGCACACAAGGATCGCTTTTATTTCTATAAAGCCCGAAACGTTTGCGAAGCGCGTTTACCTCCAACATCCAAGTTGCCACTATTTTCCTCATATATGGTAAGATCTCCTTTTGCACGCACTTGAAGTAGGAGACGGAGGGCGAGCAAGTCTCCTCCGCTTTCAGCATAGTCTGCAAGACCCTGTCATTGAGGAGGTTGGCATCTTGGTAGGCTCTCCGGATGGTCTCGACTTCACAGCAGAGCAGCTGATGTTCCATGTCTTCTGCCGCCGCCGCCGCCGCCGCCGCCTCCACCAACGCCGCCGCCGCCGCCGCCGCTGCCGTTCTTCTTCTTCCTCTTCCTCTTCTTCTTCTGCGGGCTCCAAGGGCTGGCTGAGTCAGTGTGTTCTGGCGCTCCCCCCCCCCGAGTCCCTCAGATGCTGCTCGCTGCTGTGGCTGCTGCCGTTGCTGTTGCTGCTGCTGCTGCTGCTACTGCTACAGCCCTCTGGAGGCTGCAAAACTTTCTAACTTCCAACAAAACTCTCCTGTATGAGTCCCCGTGTGACGTTACTGTTGTTAAGCAGAGATCAAAGCGCGAAGAGAGAATGCGAAAGAGAGGGGGGAAAGGAGCGAAGCCAAAAGCAGGGGGCCGAGCCGTAAAGCCATCCCATAGGCTTCAAGTCCTTCCCCTTTGCTTAGCTGAACAGACGCAGGGCTAAATTTTAATGCAAATGCAAATGAGGACAAGGGCTCGCTTTCTTTTCTTTTCGCTCTCGCTCTCTCTCTCTCTCTTTTTTTTTTTTTTAGGGGGAAGGAGCGAAGTTGTGGGGGAAGCCCAAATGGTCTCCCCCCCCTCCCCGATCAGGCAGAACTTCTTAAAAATGGAGAGGGCTCCGCGAGGCGAATGATGAATGAGGCTAGGCCACACACAGGCATGTTGGGGCAGAATATGGGCTGGAAGACGGGCTCCGGGTGCTTTTTTTCCCCCAAGAAAAGGCACACCGTCGCCCCGGTTTAGCCAGAGCACCAGGATCTAGATAGCTAAGTGCTGATTTTTCATCCCCCCCCTTTTTTTAAAAATTAGAACCCCGCCATTTTCAGCAAAGGGTTCGGAATGAAAGGGCGGTAGTTGTCAAAAGCACCCCCCCCGGATTAAAGACTCCTAGTGATCCAAAATATACGCTTAAAATCCAGTCCTTCACTCTCTCTGCTTGCTATCTTTTAATGTTGAAAGCGACCACCCTGTTCTTTACGGGCGACCCTCCGTGGTGTCGGGGACCGAGTTTGCACGAGACTGGGCTCCAGCTTCGGGATGTCACACTACTGTGTGCCACTCGCAAGAGGGCATCTCGTCCGCGGTGGCCAGAAGCAGCATTATGGACACAGGAAGGGCACTGGCTTGGTGAGAGAGAAGAATGGGGGGGGGAGGTCATTCACACACCCCAAATACTACCCAGTGAAAATCCAAGAGTGTTTAAGCAAGATGGTGGCTACTGTTTCTTCCAGGGTACGGAGTTGAACACGAGAGAGGAAGACGAAGTGCAGTCATTTTGCCTCTGGATTGAAGTCCCAGGCAAAAACCGAAGGAAAAGTTCTTTCATTCATTTCAATAGGACGGTTTGGTTTTACTTCTACCATGAATTATACAGGCGGATGCATTCCGCAAACATTTTTGAGAAAGCACGTGGCAAGTGGGTTCGCAAGCCGGCGGTGGAGCAAGCTTCAGCGCTTTGCATTTAAAATGTTCATGCCCCCGGGTTTCAAACACGCAAATTAATAAAATTGTGTCCTCTCTCATCTATTGCCTTCGGGGAATAAAAGGCTTACAATAATCCCTGGGAGTGGGAATTCTGAGTAATCAGTTAAAAGTCCCAAACATGCCATGCTTAATATTGCTATTAGCAAAACCGCCTTAAAGACCCTGGATTGTCTAGTATTTATTTGAAATCACAAATCTTCAACCTCCAAATGTAATTCATACTTCGAAGATTGGGTTCCTGCTGCCCCTTTCTTTGTGTATTACCTTTGCCCGCGTGGTGCCTTTATTTTCCTCATGTCTGCTTCTACACCAAATCTCAATGAGGTTTAATCCGAAATAGAAGGGCACAAATATAGTTCTCAGGCAAGGCTCTTTTATGACTTTGAGATAAATTCTTAGGGCAGATTCGGATCCTATGTTACTCAGCAATAAGTTCCACTTTATGGTGGAGCTTTCTCCCTCGCAAGAACACAGGACTTAACCTGACCTTCCTTAAGCTGGTTGTGCGCATGTATGCCTTTAGATCTATGTCTATAGGGTATTTTCTGTGCACTTTTGTTGCAGCATTCTAAGGGAAGCGCAGCCTCGCCTTTAGAAATGTTAAATAAACGTCCCGCAAATGCTAGACGCCTTGACATATAAACATAAAGGGTATCTCTGCATAATTCCTGACCTCTGTCCTTCCCCATTAAAGCATTCACGTTTGGAAAGGAAGCTACCTCTGCTCTCGATCCAAGCGTTTGCGTCTCCAACTTTTTTTTCTTAAATTTTCTTTTAGTAAACAATAGTCAGTCAATAACCAGCTACGTGCACTTTCCCTCTCCCAAACAATATTTGCTTTGTAAAATCGGCTCCCTTTCCAGTGCTTTTTTTTTTTTTTGAAAAGGGAACACGGTGAGAGCAACGTTGCTTCTTCATTCATAAAAATGTGCATCGGTGGGGCAGGAAACCTGGATTTATGAGACGGAATGGTATTAGCTACAGCTTTTCCGGAGCCCCCCTCATACCATCGCCCTCCAGCTGAGACGCCTGCCCAGAAAGATCGCCTTCTGCTGCGTGTGGCAACATTGCAGGGGCGAGATCGCCCACTTAAAACAAAATTGGCTCTAATTCCTGGAGGGAACTTCCCCCCCCTCCCCAACTGGGCTCCAATACAAGAGGAAACTGGAATTAGCATAAACCAATAGGGGAATAGATCTGTTACCAGGCGGATCAGGCAGATCTGAACTAGGAACTTGTTTGATTTCTCTCTGACAAGACGAAAGGGATTTGGTCAAAAGTGCCAGAATTACCGAAAAGCGTGAAAGCAAAGATAGAAAACTTCGCTGAAAAACTCTCATTCGGCGGCTGAATTGGTATTTTTCTCCTATTCTTTGTTAAAAGATTGAAAAAGAAACATGGGTCGAGACAGGCTTTTTCTTTAACTGAGACACATTTGCCATGCTTTTTTGTAAATGGTACCAAGATCTGTCTGGGTGCAGGTTTAGAGCTCGTTCAGGACCAAAGTGGAACATTTGGGTTCTTAAGTCCATTGCGTGATGCGTCGGGTCACTTATATTTCTGCATCTATTCCAGAAATTTACCAATTCAGATTGTCCCTTAACTCTCATGTAGAAAACCGTCGTGGGAGCGTTCCGAAATAGGGTTTCTTTGCTATCTTTCCTCGCTTCCCCGGTTTTTTTTGGGGGGGGTATTTTTTCTATTTCGGGAGAAAGAGCAACCAGCATATTCCATTTCCCCATGCTGAACCCAGTGATCTCTGCTACTTGAAGGCATGCACTTTTGCCTCGATCCCCAGCAATGGGAACCAGCCTTCTTTTGTTTGTAAGAATGCCACACAGTAAATTAAACAAACCACTTCCCACATGTGTAGATGGAATCTCACCTTGAGCTAGATACCTGATGGGCAACTTTAAAGGAGTTCTCCCCCTACTTTCCTCTCCCACCCTCGCCCCTGCTCCATGTTTGCCATTGTTAACTCTTTCCATAAAAAGTATGCAGCTCCTTTGGAGCTCACGTTCGGTTTTACCTGGGGCACCTAAAGCCCGCACACAGTTCATTTTTCATCCCCGATTTAAAACACGCACACGGATCTCGGAGGTAAATTAAGATTTTAGCGTCTCTTCTCAGTCCGATCATCGACATGTTTAACATTGCCTACCTCGTGGCCACGACCACGGCTGGGGGAAAAAAGAGCTTTTCCGTTGTGTCAATACTGTACCCGACCCCCCTCAATAAATTAGCCGCAGACGGAGACTGAAAACTACAAAAGGGTAGAGATCCCGCCTCGGAGGGCGAAAACTGGAGAGTTCGACAGAATTTACTTGGATACTAATTCGCCGGGATTTGGGGCGCTCCTCCCTGCCATTCCACCTTCCAGCAGGCTCAATGTAGGGCTTGCTTGCTGGCTGGTTTCCTTGAGAAGCTATTTTGCAAACTTTACTGGAAAGTAAGCGCCTACCGGTGAACTTAGGCGAGTTCATTAGCCAAGAGGCATCAAACTGCAAAAGGAGTATAATTAAACCTAGATTAATCTAGATCCACAAGACATGGGTCGGGGAACCTTGTACCCCCTCCCAACAAGTAAAGAAATAGACACGTCTTTAGAAACCGCAATGGTTGGTTAGATCGATGTAGCTAGCACGTCGGCTGCCTTGTACCTTGATCGGGCTACAGGCGGTTGTATATATTCCTGAGGTTGCCTACCACACCGCGGCGCGCGCATTTCCTCCCAGCCTTCGGCGTTTCAAAGCATCGTGCGCCTAGCTAACCGAGTTTCTCTCGGTCCCTGTCTCCAACCAAGTATTTAACGCGTGAAATCTTAATTTTTTTCGCTTCTTTTTTCCTCTCTCTTTCTCCCCTCCCCCGCTTCGTGAGCGTGCGTGCATGGCCTCCCCGTTTCCCCTCTCCCTGTGAGAAATCCGATATTCGATCTGCTTCCCCTATCTTTGCGTGGATTGGATAATGGCAACATCAGGAAGTTGGAACTTCGGCGTGAAGAAGAATCTTGCAGGCAGTTTCTCATGATGTAATCAGCATTCCACCCCCTCCCCCGCGCGCCTCGCTTTTCTACAAAGTATATGTGCAATGCAACCCCTTGGACATTGGGAGGGGGCGTCGGAAACTTGAAGTTATCTGTTGCTGTGCTGGAGAGGTGTGGTTAAGCCGAGTTAGCTCTTTTCTCTCCCAGCCTCCTGGTCTCGAGAAAGGAAGCAATAATCGTCATGGGATTATGCATTCTTACTTAAAAAGCAAAATCGCAAAGGCTCCCCCTTACGTAAGGGCCATTGACTACATTGTATTTGAATAAAAGAGGGAGATCAAAATGCAACTGGATAATGCAAATTATGATTTTTTTTGCGGGACCTGAGCACTTTCGAAAAATTCCCAGACTCTTGAAACGCTAGGAAGGGGGTAGGGCGAGGGAAAACGTTAACCTAGTTCTAAATGTGTTTTGAGATTTTAAGAGATGATAGCCTTTTGTTTGCTTCTTTTGTGTGTGTGTGTGTGTGTGTGTGTGTGTGTGTGTGTGTGTTTTAAAAGGGGGGGATTGAATGGCATCTGTATTTTAATGAGAAAAGACGCTGTTCATTTAATTCTCCTGGTCTCCTTATTTTCCCACGCCAAATTCCTCGGGGAGGGGAAGAGAGGGCACTTTAAAAGTAAATGCCAATGCTAGGTGAGCAGGGATTGTAGGGATTGTATCAAAATCGAGACTGGGAAAAATCTAGAATGATATCGTTTTAATTGAGGCTTCTGCCCTCTGATAATTAAATGGAAGCGCGGTGAATTCCTATCATTCTTGCCTGTGCCTAAGTTAACAAGCCCACATGGTTTCTCTTATCACCATCACTAACCGTAATGTTTCTAAGAGGCGAGCCTACAAGGACAGAGAAAGACAGACCTCAGATGGTTACTGTTTTCATCATTGAATCTGGTTTTTGTGAAGCTTCCTGCTTTCTACGTGGCTTCCCCCAAACAAAGCAAAAGGCAGGCCATGAGATTTCATTTATTTTTAAAATATTGTTTTAGGAACTGGATTGGTAACAAATTATTGGTGCAGAGAAATGGAAGAGAAAAAAAATCCTTGTGTTCTGATTTAAAAACAAATCTGGGCTTTGCGTCCTTCCTATTATAAATCAATCTATTACTTAGTAGAAATAGGACTGGAATTGTTTGAACACAGAGGCCTGGCTTCAGAGTAAATATGCTCATGACTGCTCTTTGCTTCTGTAACGAAGTTGTTAATGATGCAGAATAGGAAGTGGGCGAATTATTGTTATTGTCAGAATACAAATAGGAATTAGGGCAAATGTCAGCAGTTTAGAAATCTCACATACCGGGTAGTTCTTGGCTTGCTGCTGAGGTATTCTCTGTCATTGCTTTTCTGAAACAAATGGTGTCCAGTTTCAGTTTGTTCATTTCTAAGGGCTCTTTCTCCACAGCCATATTGACGTGTAGTCCGTCCTACTTCAATCAGGAGTCTTCCGTGTTCGTAAACTGCACCCACAGCCATCAAGGTGCTGCCCTCACAGAACATATCAGGGTTTGCTTTCAGGGTCCACACTGCTGAATTTTCAACTACCCTTTCTCTTATCAGTGAGAAAACTGAACAGCTAGCTGTCCCAAAGGTGCTTTTCCAAAAGGCAACTGGACCTGTGGAACAGCTTGCCTTCAGACATGGGTGCTTCATCACTGGAGGTTTTTAAGAAGAGACTGGACAGCCACCTGTCTGAAATGATATAGGGACTCCTGCTTGAGCAGGGGGCTGGACTAGAAGACCTCCAAGGTCCCTTCTAGCTCTATTCTGATTACATTACTTTCTTGTTTTTTTTCTTTGAAAACATTTAAGCTACAAAATCCAGTTGCCTTTTGGAAAAGCACCTTTGGGACAACAATGACCTGGAAATTGAGAATCTCCATAGGCCAACAGCTAACTGCTTTTGTGAATGTATTGTTGGATTGGGGTCTGGAATTGTCATTATAGGTAGTCCTCAGCTGAGTCCAAAATTTCTGTTATTAAGCAAGACATTTGTTAAGTGAATTTTGTTCCATTTTACGATCTTTCTTGCCACCGTTGTTAAGTGACTCAATGCAGTTGTCAAGGTAGCAACACAGTTGTTAAGTGAATCTGGTTTTCCCATTGACTTTGCTTGTCAACGGTGATCACATGACCTCGAGACACTGCAACTGTTATAAATATGAATCAGTTGCCAAGCGTCTGAATTTTGATCGCGTGACAATGAAGCTGCTGCAATGGTCCTAAGTGTGAAAAATGGTCGTAAGTCACTGTTTTCAGTGCCGTTGTAACTTTGAAGAGTCACTAAATGAACTGTTGTAAGTTGAGGACTACCTGTATTTCTTTCACCAGCCTCTGTAGTGTTCACTGTGAGCTCCTCGGAGCAAGAAGGAGGGGATCATGCGTCAAGTTGGGCATTGCTCGCGCTGAATGGGTTCAGGGAGAAAATGCTATGTTCTGAGGTAAGTTTAAATCCAAACTGTTTCGTGACTCCTATTAGGCCAAGAGGAAGGGCAGGATGTGACTCGGGCAGGAATGTCCCAAAGTCACACTGTGGAGCATAGTGTGGAACACAATCCATACTAGTGTGTTACTACCAGGAAGAGTGATTTGAGTCTCAGCATTCCTGCTCAGTATCTTAGGGAGATGCACATATTTTATTTAATTCTGACATTGCTCCAATTATTTCCAAAAGCTTTCTTAGGGGTAACCCTTTGGATTACAAATGGCATTCTCCTTCGGAGGCTCTGACTTCATTTTCATTTAGGAAACATATGAAATTGAATCCCCAAGCTATGGTGTGGGCTTCATTTGGAAGATCTTGATGGCTTGTTTTAGGATTGAGACTGGGACCTGGGCAAAGAATATGTATTTTTGTGTTTGTGTATGTGTATGTGTATCTATATAGTTCCAGAAAAGATTGGTGATTCGTACACTACAATTAATTTCTTTTCAGAGAGGATTGTGAAGATTAATTTCATTATTAAGAGATATAAAAGGAGATATCCTGAGTATAAGATTTTATGCTGCATTAATTCAAAGACACCGATTTCAGGTGGAATCGTTGGAACTCTTCAGACTGAAGGAATTCTATCCTAAGTTAAATCCTGACTAATAGGAACTACCCAAAGATTTGTGCAAGAAAAATTGTCTCTGGCTTTTACTCTCTCTGCTTTTAAAAAATTATCTTGATATTTGTCTTGCGAGTTGTGAATTCAGCATTTGGTTTTGATTTTTTTGTGTTCAGACTCTTGAACAGAATGTTGCACATTGGGAAAAGTGACCTGCCTCTCCACATGTCTCCTCTTCAAAGTGGGAAAAAGCAGCTTTGCTTTGGGAAAGTTGCCTTCCACAAGCCAATCATCAAACAGAAAACTCTGCTGCTGAAATGGCCAATTCATAGCCTTTAGAGTTGGTTTTCAAAACGTTACAGCCATTAGAATAATGTAGGAGTTGAATTAAAAAAAAATAGGTAGTCTTTGTTTAGCGACCACAATTGGGACCAGCATCTTGGTCATTAAAAAAAGCAGGTAAATTTATAGGTGAAACCGTGACTGTGTTCATGGTCATATTTCAGCATTCCTTTGCTTTTCAGACCTGCAAAGGTTATAAATGCAAGTACTGCAGTTTCATCATTGCTGTAACTGCAAATGTCGCTAAATAAGACAGTCACCAAACGAAGACTACCTGTATATGATTTCCATCCTTTTGAAGAACAGAAGTAACTTAATGAAAGCAAGAACTAAATTGAGGAGACAGTGACTGCATGGGTCCTCTGAAACCTTGTTTTGATATACTATGAGATCAAGACTGCCTTCTCCACTACCCTCCCCAACATTAGGAAAAAATAGGTTGCACAATTAAAGTATCTGGTCTCCCTCCCAGCCCCAGAAATAATGGCCGAGGAGGGTACAGAGCCCAGGAGTCCCATAGGAAGAGTCTTATATCAATTGGAATCCAGCATGGATTCACTGAGTTCTTCAGAATAGGGCGGCATAGAAGTCAAATTAAAATAAAAATGGTGCCCACCTTTGAAGGTTCCTTCTCCATGCATTCTAGAATGTTCACACAGTAGATCTTGTGTCATGTGGTGAGAGAAAACTCTCCTGCCATGCACCTTACTTTAGGTTAACTTCAGGCTGGCTCAGCAGCAGATTGGCAACAAGAGACAGGCAATCTCATGAAGACATGCTCTTTACAAATATTTAGTGGGACACCTTCACACAAGCAGGGCATGATCAATGAACCCCTCCCAACACAGCTAGTTGACAGGAGTGATAGATAAAGCAGCTCTACCTAACAAACCAAAGTCAAAAGATTTGAGTCGTCTGGAGGACGGAGGGTATCTTCTATGATAACAAATTCTATGATGCAAAGTAAATTGACTCTTGTTAGCAAACTGATTGGAAGAGGGGAAAGTAGTTATTGGGATGAATGGGTGAAACTTCCTCTGCTTTATGGTTGAATATTTATGTGCACAATGTTCTGTTTTTATATTCCTAATTCCCAGTGTGGGGTGCTGATTGTGCTGGAGATGACTGCACAGGGGCTATAATTTCTTGTTTTGTTTTGTTCTGATGGTGTACTGACTTACAACTCACATAGTCCTGTCCCATGAGATTATTTTTCCAATTGTTACTTTTAAAAATGCACATTTGTTTAAAAATGTTTTTTTCCTATGTATGCCCAGAAAATGTGGTGCCGGTTCATTCCCCTTTCTACAGTTGGTTCCTCAAGTTAATAGTGCAGTCTTGACAAAGCCCCTTTGTGTTCAGTGGGCTCACTTTCTAGGAAATGTACATAAGATTTCAGCTTCATTCCATTTAGAATTCTCTTAGCTATGAAATAAAGATTTCCTCAAGTTGAGTTTGAATCCTGTCAACTCTTAACAACTATGCAGAAATTATTTACTAATAGGTTCCTCTGGAACATTTTTCTTATTTTCCAGTCTTGTTTATGGCCAGAAATTTCCTTAGAGTCTAATGTACTAATGTGGTCTGACACAACTCTACTTTTTGGGAATCAGCTAAAGTTGTTTGGGTTTAACTTACACATATTCAGCATTCTTCTTCCTCCCTTTCCATCTACCCCCATCGTATTCAGAAAATACCATTATAATACTGAGTGAAATTGGACTCACAAGATGGAAAAACTAGAAATCAATGAAACTAGAAATAAAACACATAAGTGAAGAATAAGTGGAATCTACTCAGTAGAAAAAAAGACCAAAACCAACTTGATGACGTATTGTAAATACTTTGGATAGCTAGGAAAAGTCAATCAGCCAAGCATTGTGCGGTGACTCAGCTGTTCCATAAGATAACTTCATTTTTTTTAAAGGCATCTAATTCACGCTTACAGTTTCTAGATTAAATGTATACGTGCATATATGTAACTTTCTAAGCTTCTTAAGAGTATATTAATTGCAGATGCTCTTGTTTGGTATTTATTTAGCAGTAATTGTCCTGGATCATCATGCATCATGCTAAGCTATAATGTAATTTGATGTGGTTTTGGCTTTCCATGTATGTGAACCCAAACCAATGTCGCTTATAAACTAAGGTTAGTTTACCAGGTTGCATAATACCAGTTAACGCAATTTATTCAGTAGCAAACCATACAAACCATAGTATGCCAGGAGGGTTTCAGTATTCAGTCTTCATTCATTCTTTGGAATTGGAGAGAAGATTATCACTGCTGCCCTAAAACCAGCCTGTCAATTTGGTGCCCTGTTATATTCCACAAATGCTTCACCTGGACTGTACTAGGTAGAAGACTTCCATAAGACTTCGGTAAGCCCATGCACAGAAAGAACTCAGATCACTGCCTAAGTGTAACTTGCCTGCACAACTTATAAAGAGTTGTTGCACAGAGAAAAATGGGATAAGTCTGGGTATACTAGCCTGAAATATTTGAGAGCATAAAATAAGATTGAGACATAGATGCACTGATTCCTTATTGTTCAGTAACTTGCAGCTAAACCTATTAAGTTCTACACTTCCTGAATCTCAGGTGAGAAATTCTACCATATCCAACTGGTAACTATATATGTAGATTTTCATAATTTTAGCATAAAATAGGAAATGCAAAAAAAAATGCCATTTGTGGTAGAATGCTTAATGTGTTAATAGGACTGGTGAGCTCTAGATTCAAGGGCTATGGATCTCAAAAATCAGGAGAGGTCGTGCTTTGTCCTGGAGGAAGGGCATCAGAACTGAAGAAGCTTTTTGGATGAGAAGCTAAACGTCTTCAAAAAAAAAAAGTCCAGTTGCCTCATGGGATAACTATGACCTGATGACTGAGAATCTCCACAGACAGGGAGGAAGAGCAGTTTGTAAATCTACTACCTAAATAAAAGCCCTCACCTTCTAACCTGAAGAATAGGATACTGTGGATCACTTGGGCTGTTAACAGTGTCTCCTAAAAGACACACAATCTCTCTTAGTACAACTGAAATCAAGACTAATTGCGAAAGAGCTCAATCGATGGAGAAGTTCTGCACGTGATCAGTGGGAAGTGGTGTTTTTGGTCTGTCTTAATAGAGATGTGCCCAAGGTGTGTGCGTTAATGTGTAGTCTTTCATTGTGTAGTCATCTTTCCAAAGGGTGGAAACCTCCCTGTCTTATGCTTCCCTCAATTCCCAAAGGAAGAGAATCTAAGTAAACGCCTCTCATTAAGTTTGTTCAGTTTGGAAGCATTTTCAGAGACCTCTGCTACTTGCAATACTTAATAAAGTAAGCTCAAAAACTTCATTGAGAGCAGTGTGGTGTAGTGGTCAAAACATCAGCTAGTACTAGATGGTGAGTTCTAGTCCTACCTTAGGCACCAAGCCAGCTGGATGATCTTTCAGCAGGCAAACTACTTCCAAAAAATCTTGCCAAGAAAACTGCAAGGATTAGTACAGACAATCTCCAGGAATGAACACTGACTCAAAGACACAATCATCACCGCCACCACTGCCATCATCATCTCAAAATAAAATTTGAAACATATTGACAATATAAAGAAAAGGCTGTTTCACAAAAGAAAAGAACTTTCGAAAAGCCAGGTTTCAATACATGTAAAGCTGCTTAATTTAATTCTGGCCCTAGGCTCTTTTGGATAACCTAAAAGATAAGAAATAACATCTTTTTAATTAACCAAAAAAATGGTAACAAAATGTATTTTCCATGTGCTTAATTCTAGATCCTAATTTTTTTGGTGTAGGTGTAGAAAATAGGGTTTTGTTTTTTTTTTACTCCTAAAACAAGTATGTAAAATTGAATCCTCTGAACTAACATAGAATCGAATTTGGGTTTTTTGTGATTTTTCCCTTAGAAATTGATTATTTATTGTAGCAAATTTAGCACAACACTGACAAGATTGCTGCAAATTATAATGGACCGCATTTTAATTTAAGTATCTGTGTAAATTCTGCTGCATTTTTTCTGATTCCCTTCAATGTTTTAATGGCTTCACTGTGCTTTTCCTCCCCCAGTAAATATTTTTAATCCTTCCCAGTAATATCATGTGCATGATAAGTTCTATATTTACTTATTTGTAAAGAATTTATAGAAATGTATAATTCTCTGAAAGAGATTTTGAATAGTTGTAGATCTAATCCTAAACATCTCTCCACACTTTTAGTTATCTCCTGTTTTTTTCCTAAGAAATAATAAACAAAACCACCTTTTGCTGCATATAATTCTTAAGTTTTCTCTTCTTAATTTTTATTTGGCATTTATCCAGCTACAATTTACTTTTGCTTTTTTTATTACTTTTACTAGACTTGTATTTCCTCTTCTTTTTCCCCCCTTCTTCTCCTCCTCCTCCTCCTCCTCCTCTTCTCTCTCTTTTTTGAAAGGCACTTGGGTGGTTTGGTTAACCTTTTGAATGTTGTCATTTAAATAGACTAGCGTGAGTGCAGATGAAGGCAGGCCAAAAAGGAACAATAGTCACTTTCTGCTAAGGCCTTTAGCATATGAATGCATCAAAAGACAGACATGCCGTTATGGGAGAAGGCATTTGGACATCATTGCAGAGTCATTAATTGCATTGTGACTTCCAAATGTAAATAACAACAAATGTGGGCCAGGATGTTAATAGTTAAAGGGACTCCCTACTCACATTCAAGGACATCACAGTGGAAAATGCCTTGGGTTTTGTTATCTTCTGAAGAACACTTCAAACTCGCATTTATTTGAATGAAGAAAACAAAGTTTTGGCTTCATCTGGATTGATAAAGGTCTTATTTAGACTATAAGCTGCTTTGACAAGTGATAGGAATAATCATTTTTTGTCCCAAAGAATGAAAGAAAAATTAACACATGAAGATGATGGAATGCCATAGATAACAGGAGCAACACCCTTCCTTAATCCAATGAGAGTTTAAAAGGTGCTCCTTAATACAGATAGATTCCCCCCCCCCGCCTCTGAACACTGTTTGATCTGGTTCACACATGAGTCTAAATCACAATATGGTTTACTTGGTATGGCATCCTGTTTTGTCTAAATCTAGTCACCAGGTTTGAAAATTACTTAAAGTGCTTGACTAGGTCAAGGGAAATTCCAGGTTAAAATATCCACTAGCAATGAGATCTTTTTTAAAATCTTGAGTCAGTCTCCTAAAACGGGCTTATAGGGATATGTTTATAAGGATAAACCTGGCTTATAAAAACATAAAGTCTGCTTAGATATCTTTGGGAAAGTGTCTGATAAACATCTAATATACCGGTAGTAACAATAATCAATAGCCTGGACAGATGATATAGCTCTTGAAGTAACTAAACGGGGTCCAAGAGGGCATTATAAAATTTACTCGTATACAATAAAGATATATCTGATTTCAGATCTGTTAGGTTTATTTAGTTGGAAATGTTGCTTATGAAATATATTGGGATTAAAGGGTATAGCTTCTTTTTCTAAAAAGCAGTTTGGTACTTTTCAGGATATTTATTTTTAGTCTATAAAATGTTTAAATAGCTGAAAACACTTTAGAGGCAAAGGTGCTTGCTATGATAAAACAAAACGCTGTTATCTTGGTTCCAGCAATTTCTCTTAGCCCCTGTTGATCGTAATAGTTTGGATTTCAGGCATTGTTGTCAGAGAGGATGTGCACAGGATCTTTGAAAAGGCTGACAACCTGCCTGGTTCTAGTCTGCCAAGGGACATAGACTTTGTTTATTCCAAAGGTGAGAAATCGGTGGCATTCCCACCAGGCTGAATCATAATTCACTATCTTCCTCAACACTGTACAGTTCTGGTGTTTAGCACTGCAGAGAGCTGTAATGCCAGGTTACAATTTTTGGTACTTGTGCTCATTCCATTTTCTTTCCAATGCTGTTTTTTCTTCATCTTTGAAAGAAATGTGCTTTAATATATATTTTAAAACGTGTAGATATAGCTTAAGGCAGACTTATGAGGCTTTTAGGACTTTTAGGACCATAATAATATTCAATCAATTTGGTATAGTAAAGGTAAAGGTAAAGATGCTGGCCTAGAAGCCAGGAGACTTGTGAGTTATAGTTTCACCTTAGAGATGAAAGTCGGTTGGGTGACTTTGGGCCAGACAGGCTCTCTCTCAGCCCAGCCCACCTCACAGGTGAAGGAAGGAATATTAGATATGCTTGCCCCCTTGAGTTCTTTATAAAAATAATAAAGGCGGGATCAAAAAATTAATAAAATAATATTGAGCTTGTTTCAAATTTATTTATGTAGATTTATGTCCTGTCTTTCCTCCAGGAAATCAAGGTAGGGTACTTGCAAGTTCAGCAAAGTTGCTGCATCACATATCATCAAGTTATCTAAGCATGGGATGGGTTAAATAATGTTACTCAATAGAAAAGCCTACAGTTTAAAGAACATTCTATATCTATCCCTGTTTTCTGGAAGTGCCTCTGGAAGATTGTGAATTGTTGAAACTTCTGGATTTCTCTGATGCTTTTGCCACTTCTGGATAGCCAGCAGAACGTGGTGTGAATTTGTGTCTCTTGGCCCATTTGTGCCTCTTGGCCCATAAGATCTATTGATTTTATATCTTTCAGAAACACTGGCCTGGCCACTATGGAGAATACTGTAGGATGCCAGAATATATTATGAACCAGTACTGCTTTTATTTTTTAAGTGATAAGCCCCATCAGAAGTTGCCTTAGAATTTTTTTTTGCTATGTTTTATCATTTACTTTGTTGGATGCATATGATATGAATGGGAAATCCATTTAAATGCTAGATTCTATTTTTCTCTGTTGTGATAGTTGGATTTACATTCCTGTGATAAATATGTATGACTTGGAGAGTAGGATACACCACTTTGTATTAGAAGTACACTTTCTGGAGGATCGGACTGTGATAAGATTGGGATTGCCATGAAGAAAAACTGTGTATAAATAAGTAAGTTAGATTTGGCTTTGTTATTGGATGTTGTCCCATTCATAAACAGAGGAGTGTCTTATCAATTACCTTTTGATTCTTTATTCTTCTCATTCCTGTTATGGTAATCTCTTGGAAGAAGTACTGCAATGCTACTGTGGGACTGTTTATAGAAGAGTTTTCAGATGCTCATTTGGAGTTTTTTGGTATCACTATTAGAGCATGGAAAATAAGATTCTTCAGCATCTATTGAGAGCATTTTCTCATATAGCCTTCTCCACCAAGCCCCATTCTGTTAAGATACTTGAATGGAGAGTTTGCTTTTGACCATTTCTCTTTTATTTTTGCAGTTTAAATGCTCTCCATTTTGCAAAAGCATACCCTTTTTTTGACTTCTTAAAAATGGTTTTGCTAGACATTACAAAGCTATTCTGTCAATAAGCATGGTTTGATCTATGGATGAAAGTTTGAAATTGTGACTAAAAAACGGTTAAGTCAGACTTTCCCACTGATAATATTCAGATGTGTTGGCCATGGTGATTGGAGAAGTTAAAGTTCAACACATCTGGAAAGTACAAAAGTATTTATTCATTTAAGAACATTTATAGAGCCTCCCAGCTCACTCTCAGTGACTTTGGGGGGCTTACAAAGATTTTTTAAAAACCCAATATAAAATCAGTAAAAAGCATTAAAGTCACAAGTCTCATAAATCTCAATCAATATGGCCAGTTATAAGTAGGAATTATGGAGACGTCCAAAATATCTAGAAGATTGCCTTCTCAGTGCCTGAAGGTACAGGATGCATCATGCCTGGAAACAATATTGTTTTCCCTTTTCTTGAAGAAACTGGGATACAAATGAAATAAGTAATTTGAAGGAGCTTAGCATCCATCAGAAAAAGCAAAAGTCCGCTCCACACAATCTATTTCCATACTGTCTTTCCTGAAGATCAATCTACAGTTACTAGAATTACTTCCTGCAGAAATATGTTTGTCACACAGAGTGCATTTTGTGTTGCTGTATGTTTCATCTATTTTTGTTGTGCAAGCATTTCAGTCCTTGGATATGTGTCAGTTTCCCAATCTGGGGTATTTTGCTGGTCATTTGGCCATGACAGCAGGGAATGTAAAGTATGATAATGGCCTCCTGCTTAGTTTAATTGAATTGGTCTTTGTTGAGTAATTTTCATTTGGAATTACCGGTAGCTTGTTTATTATATTGGTCCGATTTAATGTATAGTCTTCACCTGTGGGATGTTTCTGGTTTGGTAAGAAAATGGAGAAATTACTGCAGTTACTGAATGAAGGATTAGGGAGAAAAAAAAGAAAAGATATTGCAGTGTAGCTACAAACAAAACACCCCCCCAATGATAGCAACAATAACGACTACCTGATCTTATAAAGATTTTTAAAATGCTATTTTGGTTAATGCTGTAGGACAGATTTACATAGGAAATGTCTATATGTAGGTATAATTCCCATATTTATTGGATCAGTTAGCTGTCTATGGAGATTCTCAATCATCCAAGTAATGCTTGTCCCAAATGTGCTTTTCAAAAGGCAACTGGGCTTGCTTGTTTTTTTTTTCCCTTGAAAATTCCTTAGATTTCCTTGAATTTCCCTGGATGAGAAGCGAAACGTTTTCGAGAAAAAAAAACCCCCAAGAAAGTCCAGTTGCCTTTTGAACAGCATTTTGGGACAATCAATCAGTTGTTGAAAACAAAAATGATGCTTTTTGGGGGGCACAACAATTTGGACAAAAATCATGAAATATACTTGAATGGAGAAAGAGAACCCAAAGAATGAAAGTGAATTGAGCAGTGAGGCTTGATCTGTGACTGATAGAGAACAAATCAATCATCTAATTGCTTCTTCAGTGTTCTACTCATAAATCAATTTGTATTGACAGTACTGTAATTCATCACTTTTTTGACAGGTAAAGGTTAAAACATGAGATTTTTGTAATCTGTACATACTACGTTCTACTCATACCATCTAACCTTGAATTCTTCACAATTTGCTTATTTAAAATAAGCATGTCACTGCTGATATATGTGTCAACAGTAGCAAGCTCCAGGGACTTATTCCATCCTTATGATTTTGCTTTGGGCTTCTTTAATTGTGCTTGTGTACTCACTTTTAACATATATACCTATATTGTATGCAAATCTTTAGGTATCCAAAGCTGTCACTTGAGGAAGATAACCATCTTATCTTGGGTAGACTGAAATGAGATATATATGTTAACCACCAGTGCCAATATCAATGCCATTGTTGGGCCCCTGATAAGATAGTGTTTAAGTTACTGGAATAGAAACTGGGGGATCATGAGTTTTATTTCTTCCTTTGGTATGGAAGTTAGCTGAATGAGTTTGGCCCATTCTTTCTGTAGGAGAAGGAGTGGCAGAACTTGGGGGTGGAATCAAAGATCTCTGTATAGTCACAAATGGACTAAGTCTAAGCCCTCTTGAATTCCATCAACCCTTATCTACTGCCAAAATAGTGCTAACTGTTATTTGAGTAGATCCCTGTGCATAGGCATATCCTGTGATAATACATCAGTTTCATTGAAACTTCACAGGTGGTCCTGGTCTTCCCCACTGGACACCCTCAGCCCAACCCACATTTCCAGGATGTTGTAGTGAAAAAAATAGTTGTGGTTAATCAAGCTTTACCTGTATCCACATTGGCAGTGCTTCCAGATGAGACTTTATTACATAATTGCTATTATGGGGCTATTGATCTGGAACCATCCTTGAAATTTAAGAAGGTTATCTCACAATTCATAAAATTTCACTAATACTGAATACGCTTAGGAAGCAACATTTTATATATATACTGCTGAGTGTACCATTAGCAGAGAGCACAAGCTAAAATGTAAAAACAAAATCAAGACAAATGAATTTTTCTTAATATCTTGTAAAGAAGTAGGAGAGACATTATGCAAGGTTTCCTTTATTGAGGTATCTGTAAAGAAGCTGGCTTACTCCAGCTAGTTTAGGGAAAGAGATAACTTCATCAGGTATTTTGAAAGCTTAGTCAGTTTGCTTTTCCTGAGATTTGATATAGGCTGGACTCCTTTTGAATGAGCACATAAAGATTTGAAATAGTTTTGAGTAGATGCTAGACCTGTCTTTACCTTACAATGGAATTTCAATCATCTAGAGTTCAGGCAACTTGTTTAAATATGTTTGTAAAGCAATTTTCTTTCATGAGGGAATGCAGATAACTGAGTCACAGAGGATCCCAAGGTGATGGCGGGGACTTGAATTTTCCAGGCTAGAGTATCTTAATATGCCCTAAGGAGAGAAAGAAATGTGGAGATTAAAAGTTCTGATAAGAACTGATGTGAGAAAAAAGTCATGAAGCACTGTCAAATATGTTTAGTTAAAATATAAATTAACTAAACGAACTATTTAAGATCTAGCCAAAACAAAGTGTTGCAAAAGGTTGGCTGAAAGGGAGCAGGTCTGAATTTTATCAGAGACTGGAAGCAAATGATGCCCATGGATTTCCTAGCGTAAACCATGTTTTTGAAAGACAGACCCCTTTGAGTGTCCAAATTGCGACCACGTGATTATAGGGTTGTGCATCAGTTGTAAGTGCAAGTTCAGGTTGTTAAGGCCTTTTTTTCAAGGCTGTCATAACTTTGCACCATAATTAAATAAATAGTCATAAATCAAAGACTGCATTGTACTGAATGCAGACTTGAAGACCTGACGGACTAGATTGGGAACATCGTTTTGGAGAAAATCTGTCTTAGATTTTACTACCAAGGAAATCAATTATGCTCAAAATGTTTTTTTTAAAAAGTAATTTTATATAGTGAGATGTATTGAAGTTAAGAAATTATTTTTGGCGGCCAGGGGTAGTCTGCATTTATTATTGAATGAAAAGCTAAATTTCAGTCACAGGTTAGTGAAGAGGAAGTTGTAATTTTTTTCCCACCCAAGTTCCTAGATGCTCTGAAATCTATCCAGCATCTCCAAGGTTATGAGCTACTGAAATAAGAGATCACAAGTTTTTTGAGCAAGCCCTTCCAGTAGTAATGCTACTGGATTATCTTTCAAAAATCCTGGAGCACCGGGGAAGTACCTGAGGATTGGAAAAGGGCTGATGTGGTTCCCATCTTCAAGAAAGGGGAAAAAACGGACCCAGGAAACTACAGACCAATCAGTTTAACATCAATATCTGGGAAGATCCTAGAAAAGATAATACTAAACAGATCTGCGAACAACTAGAAGCAAACAAATTTATAATTAGTAGCCAGTACGGGTTTGTTAAAAACAGATCATGCCAAACCAGTCTTATTTCATTTTTTTGATAAAGTGACTAAACTAGTAGACCAGCAAAATGCAGGTAGTATACTTAGATTTCAGTAAGGCATTTGATAAAGTAGACCACAACCTACTCCTTGGTAAGCTAGAAAAAGGTGGAATAGACAACACCACCACCAGATGGATCTGTATCTGGCTGGCAAACTGTACTCAATGAGTAGTCCTCAATGGCACTACATCCACATGGAGAGAAGTAAGCAATGGGCCCAGTACTCTTCAATATCTTCATTAATGACTTAGATGAGAGAACTGAAGGGAAACTCATCAAATTTGCAGATGATACCAAACTGGCAGGAGTAGCCAACACTCCAGAAGACAAACTCAGGATCCAAAAAGATCTTGACAAACTTGAACAACGGGTCCTATCCAACAAAATGAGTTTCAATGTGGAGAAAAGCAAAGCTTTACATTTAGGCAGGAAAAATCAAAGGTACAAGTACAGATTAGGCGAGACCTGGCTTAAAAACAATAACTGTGAGAGGGACCTTGGAGTCCTAATGGACGATCACTTGACTATGAGCCAGCAGTGTGCAGCAGCAGCCAAAAAAGCTAATACAATCCTGGGTTGTATAAACAGAGGCATAGAATCAAGGTCACACAAAGTATTAGTACCACTTTATAAAACCCTAGTAAGACCATACCTGGAGCACTGCAGCCAATTTTGGTCACCATATCACAAAAAAGATGTTGAGAGTTTGGAAAAAATTCAAAGAAGAGCAACTAAGATGATCAAAGGCCTGGAGACTAAAACATATGAAGAACGGCTGCAGGACTTGGGCTTGGCTAGTCTAAAGAAAGGAAGAAATTGGGGAGACATGATAGCAGTATTCCAGTATCACGTTATTCACCAAAGCACCAGAGGGCAGGACAAGAAACAATGATTGGAAACTGATGAAAGATAGAAGCAACCTGGAATTAAAGAGAAACTTCCTGACGGTGAGGACAATTAACTAGTGGAACAGGTTGCCTCCAGAAATCGTGGATGCTCCATCACTGGAGATTTTTTTTTCACATTTCTCGGGGTGAAGCAACAACAGACAAAAGGCTGCCCCCCCTTTTATTACCTGTTACAGTGGGCGGTTACACAATGCATCACATGGTTACAAACAGCCTATGACAATGTTATAGCTGCAGCCAATGACAAGGCTACACTGGCAAAGTTACATCTGTAGCCAATGGATTCAAATCTTGGTACAATGTTCCTCCACCCACCAGCCCCTCCTTATTTCCTGTTGTTTCAAGGCCGCATGGTCAAGCCACATGGCCTTTGTTCCTTTGTTCCAAGCCACATGGCAGTCTTTGTCCCTTTGTTCCAAGCCTCATGGCGACTTGCTAGGGTGCATTACAACATATCCTGTGTTTTTATTTCTTTAGCAACTGTGCTTTGTTCCACCTATGCACCGTCCAGCTCTTACACGATCCTAGGGCATAGGCCATCTCTGTCCAGTCATCAGAGGCTGTAGTGGGTTCTTAGTTCTTTTTCCAGGAGATGGATAGAAGAGGGAGGCGTAAAGCGTGCACGATAGTCTATTCCAGACGAAGTAAGCAGTGGGTTGTCAGAAGGACGTGACTTCACATCACGTCGGGGTCACCAGTTGAAGTCGGCCCTGCGCAGGCCGCTTCAATCTTGATGGGTTCTTCACGATAGCCGGATTAAGGAGAGACATGCTACCAAGCACATTTCTCGGGGTGAAGCAACAACCCATCACTGGAGATTTTTAAAAAGAGGCTAGACAGTCACTTGTCTGAGATGGTGTAGGTTCTCCTGCTTGAACAGGGGCTGGACTAGAAGACCTCCAAGGTGCCTTCCAGCTTCTATTCCTATTCCTATTCTATTCTATTCTATTCTAAATTAATATTTTTCTGTTCGGTCTCAATTCTTTCCTTATTTAATACACAGCAACCCTGTGATATAGATTATATTAAGAAATTGTGACTAGTCCAAAGTCAGGCCAGAACTGGGCTCATACACTCTTGTTAAGATGTGATTTGGTTAATCATAATTTACTACAATTAGTCATACAACTTGCCAATTATAATCCATAATTTATAAATCACAGTAACTGGGATAGCAATAACAATAGCACTTAGACTAATATACTGCTTCATAGTGTTTTATAGCCCTCTCTAAGAAATTTACAGAGTCAGCATATTTCTCCAAACAATCTGGCTTCTCATTTTACTGACCTTGGAAGAATGGAAGGCTGAGTCAACCTTGAACCGGTCAGAACTGAACTACTGGCAGTTGGCATAATTAGCCTGCAATACTGCATTCTAACCATGGCTCTTGGGATTATACAACATGGAAGGCAAAACTAAACATATAGCATTACAGTAGGGTGCAGTGAACCCAACTAGAATAACCGCAGTACTAAACTATAACTGAATTCAATCCAATAGTCACAATTATAATGGGAGAAGGAACAAAATATTTAAGATCATAATAAATATTATTAATACTCTTGTCTTAGTTTCTGATAATACTACTGATGTCAGCATTTTTCACATGCAGTCTCTACCAATATACCCTGTGGATTGATTTTGCTGTTATGATCCATGAGTTTCCAGTGTGCTGACAATTTCAAACACATTTTTGTATAATTTTGTTGTAAACTATTTTTAAATGGAAACTGAAAGCTGTATCTGTATTTTCTAATAAAAAATTCCTAAGTAAAAGTTCTCACACTACACAAAAGGTGCAATCTCCCAGAATGTGCCACAACTAGTAATACGAGGTTCTGAAAATATCAGATTGTTGACTAAGCACATTGTTCAAGGAGTAAAAGGAATGTAGTTAAGCTATGTGCTTCCGTATAGTAGGACCTGTAAGTAATTTCTCACGGGCCATCAAAAATCTGATTTCTGCAACTTCTCAAAATTACATTGAGATCTTAAAATTCGTGTGCTCAAGGAATCAATTTTTCTAATTAAAAAAGACATGTTGCTAAATATGAAGAAAGTGTGGATTAAGAAATGCTCTGGAATATCTAGCCATTAAAATTGTTTTATCAATGAATATAAATATTCTTATATCAGACCATAATGGTCAGGTTGCATGTGTCATGGGGGAAAAAGATTCTTTTTATTATTTTAAAGTACAAATTCATTTTTTAGGCCATGAATAACCTAGTAAATCAGCAATTTCATATAATACGAATGCCCTCTAAAACATAAGTTAGCAAAGTTCATAATTCCCAAAAAAGTATCTTCTGCTGATCATTCTCAGTAATGGAACTTCTGCTATTCATTTGATATTTGTTTGTTTGTTTATTTATTTATTTATTCTTTCTATGCCCCCCCCCCGACATCCCAAGTACCTTAATGAAAAATCTGCCTATCCCAAAGTCCCCAGAGCATTTATGCCTTTCCAGATTGATGGCTAAACAGTAGTTTGTTTTTGGTTTAGTGAGCTCTCAGAAGAATGACTTCAAAACATTTGGCTAAACATGTGCTTGGATTATCCAATTCAAGAATATTAAGTTGAATCCAGAACCATTTATCTTTCACAGTACACCTCTTTCTGTTTTTTTTTTTCAGTTTAAGATACCTCTAAATCTTGTTGACTTTGGCTTTGCTTGTGTTGTCTAGCAGTTGTTGTGTGGGTGAGCAAAGTCTGAGAGAAGCAACGGAGCCAAGGAACATCACGCAGTAAAATAAAGTTTTGATGACATATTTCACATTTTGTGGACTATGGTTATCTGATTGCCAAGGACATTGGTATAGCTGGGGGAATCTAAAAGAATGTTCTCCTGTTTCTGGTCTGTCTTAAAATGTTTATCAGCTAAAGTTTGGGACTAGTTTTACTTAATAGCCACATGCAGGTATATGGTATTGACTTACCCCAAAAGTATGACATGTGTATTATTTCCAAGCAGATATCAGCAATTTCCCCATGAGAATGCTTTCTCATGCATAATTTTATATGCTGTTCAGATTACAATTGAATAGCTTTAGGCAAATATTACACAGAGGAATAATGGTACTGTATTGGACTTCAATAATTTATGCAGTATTTTCTTTTTGACTAATACTTTATAGTTTTCACTACGTGTTTCCTCTTGCAATGCTCCTATGAGTAAGGCCATTCTTATTCCTCGCAGGGTTATCTTATATCTTGCTTGAGATACAGGATGGGCAGGTTGACTGGATAGTTCCTTTCCATCAGCTCACAAAGTAGACCTGACTTACAAACCATTCATTTAGTGATCATTTGAAGTGAATGAACAACAGCCCTGGAAAAAAAAAGTGACTTATAGCTGTTTTTCACCCGACTGTTGCAGAACCAAAATTTGGACAGTTGGCAGCTGGCCTGTATTCATGTGATCACATTTGGCAATCTTCTGGCAAGCAGAGGCAATCGGGGAAGCTAAAGTCACATAACAAGCGTGTGGCTAATTTAACAACTGCAGTGATTCGCTTAGCAAGAAAGATTGTAAAGTGGGGCAAAACTGACTTTAATAACTTAGCAGCAGAAATTTTAGGCTCAGCTATGGTTGTGAGTTGAGGACTACCTATACCAGGTGTGGGGAACCTTGGCTCTTTTATGACTTGTGGACAGCATGGCTGCTTCAGGAATTCTGGGTATTCAAGTCCACAAGTCATAAAAGAGCCAAGGTTGCCTACCCCTGACCTATACCAAAGAGTGACCATCTAGGATGGAACCATTGCTTTGTTCTCAGCTACTGTGGCACATGCATGCTTAGCGTGTTACAGCAAGCTTTTCTAAAAATTTAACTGATTGATCATTCCATACTTATCTTCAAAGGATATTAGTGGCAATGAATGAATGAACGAAATAATGGAAAATAATATCCTCAAGTACAACAGTATCGAAAACATTACCACAGCTTTTTCTAATTGACATGTCAAGAAATACAGGTAGTCCTCGACGTACGACCACAATTGAGTAACATTTCTGTTGCTAAGTGAGACATTGTTAAGTGAATATTGTCCCATTTTACGACCTTTCTTGCCCCAATTTTTAAGTGAATCACTGCAGATTCACTTAACTGTGTCAAGGAAGGTGTAAAATCGGGCAAATTAACAAATGTCTCACTTAGCAAGAGAAAATTTAGGCTCAGTTGTGGTCATACGTTGGGGACTACTTGTAAATAATAATAATAATAACAACAGTAATACTATAATAATAAGTCTGTGTGATCTTCTTGCAGCAGCTTACCAGGTGTCCACATTTTCTTCAGCTTCTTTGCGTAGACGGCACTTACTGTCTGTTGCTGTCTTCTCAATTTTGACTTTGTATGCATTTGTCCTTAAGGCTTGGTCCTGTGCAGCCAGAATTAGTCCCTTGGAAAGTTGAAGAAAGAGACTGAGGGACTAAAATAGTTAAACTTTTTTTTGTGTGTGTGTGCTTGTGTATGTGCCTTCAAGTCAGTGTTTGGATAGGTTTTCTTGGCAAGATTTCAAAAGTGGTCCTAGGGCTGAGAGAGAATGGCCCAAGGTCACCTAGCTGGCTTTAAGTGTAAGATAGGACTATAGAACTCAGAGTCTCCTCTAGCCTGGTGCTTTAAGCCCTACACTGGCTCTCACTTAAATTTAAATACATAGAATTGCATAAGTAATCATGAAAAGTGTAGCAGAAAAAAGAGGATTTTATAGCAATTATAAAGTCATTGTGAGAAGGAACTGTACACCTGTAGTACCATCCCAGAAAATACATACATTATCCCTCATGCTGCCGATTGAATCTTAAATAATGATAAAAAAGCATTAAAAAGACTGCAATTTATTGGCAATGTATAAATTTGTATATGCAGTAACAAAGAGACTGAGGGACTAAAATAGTTAAACTTTATGTGTGTGTGTGTGTGTGTGTGTGTGTGCTTGTGTATGTGCAGGAGGTACAAAGGCAAGGGAGATCATTTTTTTTTTCTATTAACGTGCCCTTGAGGAAGTTTATTAAGGGAAATGTATCACAAAAACTCCAGAGTTTTAGAGGCATGGCCCTTCATCTTCACTGAAGCTTCTAGGAACTCTGTGAATTGTTCAATTTCCACAAAAAAAGGTGTGTAAACATGAAACCCATTCTCAATTATTTTTTAAATAAATAAATTAGCCCTCTGTTCTGCTTCCAAAAATGGAGGGGACAAAGTAGCATACAAGAAACCAGTGAAAACAATAACATAATCTTCCATTCAAAAAGGCAGAGAATGTTGTAAACAGTGTAAGTGCAGCAAGGAATTATGAAGTAGAGATGCTGAACTTTTGCTGAATATTTTGGATATATTTGTCCAGGTGGTGGCTGATAATTAAAGAGGGCAATCTAATTTTTTAAAGTGATCAAGTTGTTCATTTATTTTTTGTCTCCTCCCCCCACAAATGAAAGACAGCTTATGGGTATGGAACTAAGTGTTCCTGGGATGTTATTATCCATGACCTGTGAAATTGATCTGAGAATTGATCTGTGTGACTGGCGGAGTATCCTGGTGAGCTCCATGCTAGAACAGATGACTTAAACCAGGGAAATTTGGGTTAAATAATCAACCATTATACCGCGCTGATCTTTTGCTTCCACATTTTGAGTATCACAACTGAAGAATCAGTACAATTTGTGTTTGAAAGTCACGACAACTCACAATTATGCAGAAGTTATACTTTCACTGTGTCCTTATGAAGAAGGAGAACATGATATCTAAAAGAGGGCTGTGACTATTTGGCACAGAGCAACCACTGTGTGGTTATAGATACAGTATGTATATTTATTTTAAGCAAAAGAAAATCTTTTAAGCCAAGTTGGTTTCTAGGTGATTACATGGACACATCTAAGCAGGGTTTTGAGCCAACAGTAGAGTAACGTATATATATTTATATATACACTCAATAATGTAATATAATATAATATAATTATTTTTAAATATATATTATATTACATTACATTACATTATTATAATATAATAAATCCTATCCTATCCTATAAGACTGCATGCTATGCTATGCTATGCTATGCTATGCTGTGCTGTGATATATTATCATATATCTCATCACATATCATAAATTAGAGCTAGTTTTGTCAACTGGTTAATGTACTGACCTAGAAACCAGGAGACTGTGAGTTCTAGTCTCTAGTTTCATGTTAGGCATGAAAAACCAGCTAGAGCAGCGGTTCTCAACCTGTGGGTCGCGACCCCATTTGGGGTCGAACGACCATTTCACGGGGGTCGCCAACCACCGCAGGCCACCATTTTTTCCCCATTTCCCCTTGGCCGTTGTGCGCGCGCCACGCATGCGCAGTTTGGCCCGTTGCGCCGCGCATGCACGGTTTGGCCCGTCACGCATGCACCGTGCATGCGCGGTTCAGCCTGTCGCGCTGCATATGTGCGGTTCGGACCGTTGCGCGTGCGCTGCGCATGCGCTGCGCATGCGTGGTTAGGCCCGTCGCGCGTGCGCCGCGCATGCGTGGTTAGGCCCGTCGCGCCACGCATGCCCGGTACGGCCCGTCGCGCGCGCGCGCCGCGCATGCGTGGTTAGGCCCGTCGCACCGCGCATGCGCAGTTCGGCCTGTCGCGCACGCCGCACATGTGCGGTTTGGCCCGTCGCGCCGCACTTGCGTGGCGCAGGTCGGGGTCGCGCCATGCATGGGCAGCGCAGGTGGGGTCTCGGCCTGAAAAAGGTTGAGAACCGTTGAGCTAGAGTATTATGTATATTTGCTGCCTTGCCTTATTGATAAAAATAATAAAGGTGGGAAGAAATGAACAAACAAACAAATAAACAAATACATTTGTACTGTCTTTTGACCACAGTAATGTTTCTTGCAGTTTCCCATCCAGTACTAACCAGATATGATCCTACTTAATTTCTGAACCTGCACAAGGTCAGACAGATGCTACAGTTTCCCCAAATTAGGTTCAGCTCTGAACTTGGCTGCAGGAGTTTGATTTAAAACAAACTTTCACACAAAACCCATATGTGTTTGTGGGTATTTATTTATTACATATGTAGTAATAATAACTTTTTTTGCATGTTATTATAGACAAGTTTTTACTAATTTTTGCTTTTCCATGCACATTTTTATTGGAAAACTACAAAACAAAAGAAAAGTATGATTTTCAGAAGATAATTAAATTGCAGTTTACATCCTGGTTCTACTGTATGATTTCAGGTAACTATCTCGTGTCCTAATGCAAGAAAAGGGAAACTGTTTTCTTATATTTTCTCCACCTTCTGATGTATGAACATTCATTTTAGATTCAATAGGAAAAAAAAGAAAATTCTTCAGATTTCGTTAGGGAAACTGAGATAAATGGAAAGCAAATTTGAGGAGGCGGGGAGATATGGAAAAGTCCTATAAGCACATTCCTAAATGGGGGGGGGAGTTAAGGAAGATTAGGCCCTCTCGCAACCACGTTTTATCAGGGCAAGTTAAACACCTTTGCATATTTCTCTGCCTTCTGACGAGTATTTTTGAATGCAGCCAAGAGGCTCACAAAATTGCCAACATTCAGTGCTACAGCAAGACCTATGTTGAAATGGAAGCCCCATGTGAACAGGGCTTCTTATCTGCCTTTTCAGTGATTCTGACTCAACGTACCCAGGCTTTCTAACTCCACCAAACAATAAAGAGAGACTCTTGGGAAGATTAGGAATCAGAGCCCAGTGCGTCCTTGTGTCTTGTCTTCTCCTTTCCCCTATCTTGGCGTCCTCCTGCTTTCAAAAGGAGGGCTGTTTATCCCAGACCTCTATTCTTCCCATGATTTGCACGTAACCTTTTCTTTGGTTTCTTTGTGAAACTTGGACTTTGGGAGGCTGTCCCAATGCAGAAGTTTGTTGGTTTGTTTTTCTTAAAATGAAATAAGCATGATATTGCAATATTTATTTGGTTGCTTCCCTACCTTTTGCATCTCTCTTTCAAGAATCTGACAAAATAGAGTAGAACCATATATATATGGTTCTACTCTATTTTGCAGGTTCTTGAAAGAGAGAGAGAGATACACATTCACACACACTATCTATCTATCTATCTATCTATCTATCTATCTATCTATCTATCTATCTATCTATCTACCTACCTCTCTCTCTCTCTCTCTCTCTCTCTCTCTCTCTCTCTCTCTCTCTCTCTCTCTCTCTCTCTCTCTCTCTCTCTCTCTCTCTCTCTCTCTCTCTCTCTCTCTCTCTCTCTCTCTCTCTATATATATATATATATATATATATATATATATATATATATATATATATATATATATATATATATATATATATATATATATATATATATATATATATATATATATATGTTTTCTGAGGTTTTCGCGGGTGTTTGTATGTAGGTCTTTGGTTCTTCGGGTTTTCTCCCGCGTAGAATTTGAAGTGTAGAATTTGCTCCTAGAAGCAGAAGCCAAAAGCACCAGCCTGAAGATGATGAATGAGATTTCATCGAAACGTTGCCAAGACACTTCAAATTCTACGCGGGAGAAAACCCGAAGAACCAAAGACCTACATATATATATATATATATATATATATATATATATATATATATATATATATATATATATATATATATATATATATATATATATATATATATATATATATATATATATATATATATATATATATATATATATATATATATATATATATATATATATATATATATATATATATATATATATATATATATATATATATATATATATATATATATATATATACCGTGTTTCCCCTAAAGCAAGACAGGGTCACACTTTCCTTTTATCCCCAAAAGCCCACTATGTCTTACTTTCGGGGTACGGCTTATATTGATTGGAAAACAATTGTCAGTTTTATTTTAAGTATTTTAAGTATATTAAGTATTTTAAGTATTTTAAGTATTTTAAGTATTTAAGTATTTTAAGCAGGAGGCGGAAGTGGGCAGGAGTAATATGTCTTACTTTCGTGGTACGGCTTATATTAGCCGACCCCCTGAAAACCCCAATACGTCTTACAATCGGGGGTGTCTTACAGCCGCTCGAAAAAGTGCTGCTGAGTTTTGTCCAAACCAGTCCCTTAGATTTTGAAGCCACGATGTTCTTCTTCTGCCTGGACCTCATTTGCCTTCAATCTTTCCCTGGACGATTAAATGGAGTATGCTGTATTTTTCTGGGTGTCGCATCATATGTCCGAAATATATAAAATATAAAAAAATATTTTAGTTTTTTAATTGTTTTGATTATTTCCCTTGGTTTTCGAGGCGGCTTATCACCTCATTTCTGATCTTGTCAACCTAGCTTATACGTAACAGCCGCCTGTAAATTCACATTTGTCTTAGTAAAAGGGTAAGTTACTAATGAAACATGTGCTTCTCAGGTAGAAAGCCTTTATTATTTAGAACTTTAAGGGTTACATCAACAATGTTATTTAGGGCTTTATGGGGCTAAAACTATTTTGCTCAGTAAACTATTGGCAACTTTTGTACCTTTTCCATTTCTACAATATTACTTTTGAGATATAATGGTTATGATATGATTTAAAAAAAACCTTGTTTTTTATTCCTGTACTAAGTATTTCCAACATGGAGTTGCCTGTTTTATTTCTTACTAGGGGAGGCCTACATTTTATCCACCACCACACCAAACCATTTTTCTTTTGAACTACCATCAGTTTCAGCCATGTCAGCATATATATAAAGTTATACTTTTTGGCCTTAATGTGTATCACTTTACACTTATTCGTACTAAAGCGTGCTTAATGATTTTAATGCCCATTTTTACCTTTTGGAGAGATTCTTTTGAAAGTCTTCTCTGTGTCTTTTTGCTTACCCACTCTAAATAATTTGATACCATCAGCAAACTACTTGTTACTTATCTTTAGTTTTTGTTCTTTTCTGAATAAGTTAAGAAGCAACAAACTCAATTGCTTTTCATGTCCTTGCATTACAAGAATTGACCACATGTGCCTGCTTTTTGTTTTCTGACCAGTTAGAAATTTATTAAAGAACCGTGCTGCGAAGTTTGCTCAATATATATTTTGTGGGGTGGGTTTACCACAAGCTTCTTGAAAGCCCAAAAAACCTATTGATTATCACTATCCTTATCCTTCTTGGTACTTTCAAAGAACTCTAAAAGGGCTGTTGAAATTCTTGAGCAAGCCCTATTCTTCTGCATGTTCAATAAATTTATCTTTAGTTATACTTTCCACTATGCTACCTGCAAGAGAGGTAACTACTTTGCAATTTCTTAGTTGCCCGTTAAATCTCCTTTAAAAAAAAAGTGACTTTGATTACTTTCTGTTCCTCCAATATATAGACAAATATATTTCACAATTTGCAGGAGATTTAACTGTTTCATGCTGAAGAACTTTTAAATGGATCCAATCTAGATATTGTTGTTTTGAAATTGTCAGTAGAATCTAGAACTTCACATGTTAATGCTATTGTGATATTGGCCACTTTGTAATCCTGCAATTGCTCTAAGTGAACCGAGAGTGCAAACAGAAACAGATTAACTTCAATTAAATTGCATTTATCTTGTTTGGAAGGGATGGCGTAATGAGGGCTGAGTTTCTGAATATCATTGATCTTCAGAAACCCATGGTATGTGAAAACAAAATTTAAACAGTCTGGAGTGACAAGAAACTATTACAATGGCAAATCTAATCCTGGTGGAAGATGCAGTTAATATGTTGCATTTATGTTAATAAGTTTTGAAATTAAGTCCTTGTTCACCTGAACATTCCTGAGTTTTCAGCAAGGAATCTTTTAACTAGTCAAGTCAGAAGACAACTGATTAAAGATAACTTTAAGAGAGCTAATTTCAATAAACTTAGAGCTTGGGAAGGATTCCATGGATGAGAATTCTCAAGGGGAAAACAACTCAAGAAGTTGGGAAATTTTGAAAAGTGAGATTATAAAAGCACAGTCTAGCACAATACCAACGAAGAAGAAAAATAACAGCTCTCAAAAGAAACCAACATGGCTGTATAAAGAACTCTCTGATAAATTGAAAGACAAAAAGGACAAGTATAAAAAGTGAAAAGGGGGGCACATAACTAAGGCAGAATATCAGCAAATCAGCCTGCAAAGATGACGTGAGGAAAGCTAAGGCTCAAAATGAACTAAGGCTTGCAACAAAAGTCAAAAATAACAAAAAAAGCTTCTTTCAACATGTAAAAAACAAGAAAAAAAGTTAAGGAAATGATTGGTCCATTAGTGGGAGAAAGTGGCAAGAAGGTGAAAAGCAACAGGGAGAAAGCAGAACTACTCAACTCAATTTTTGCATCTGTATTTACACAAAAGGAAAAAAAACAGTCCATCCTATCAAAAAACAGATTAGAAACATAAGTTAAGATAGGTAAGAAAATGGTAACTGAGCACCTGTCCAGCCTAGATGAGTACAAATCACCAGGACCAGATGGACTACACCCCAAGGTTCTGAAGGAACTGGCAGATGTGATCTCAGAACCACTGAACTATATCTTTCAAAGATCCTGGAACACTGGGGAACTATCAGAGGACTGGAAAAGAGCTGTTGTAGTTCCCATCTTCAAAAAAAGGAAAAAATGGATCCAGGAAATTACAGACCTATCAGCCTGACCTCAATACCTGGGAAGATTCTGGAAAAGATAATCAAACAACGAATCAGCGAACACCTAGAGGCAAACAAAATCATAACCAAAAGCCAACATAGATTTGTCAAAAACAGATCATGCCAGACAAATCTTATTGCATTCTTTGACCAGCGGAACGCTGTGGGTATAATTTACTTGGATTTCAGTAAGGCATTTGGTAAAGTAGACCACAACCTACTACTTGATAAGATAGAAAAATGTGGGTTACACAGCATCACCATGAGATGGATTCATAGCTGGCTGACCGGCCCTACTCGGCATGTGGTACTCAATGGAACTGCATCTACATGGAGGTAAGTGTGTAGTGTGGTGTCCCAGAGCTCTATTCTGGGCCCAGTGCTCTTCAACATCTTCATCAATGATTTGGACGAGGGGATAGATGGGGAACTCATCAAATTTGCAGATGACACCAAGCTGGCAGGAATAGCCAACACTCCTGAAGATAGGGTTAAGATATAGAAGAATCTTGACAGACTTAAACATTGGGCGCTATCTAACAAAATGAAATTCAATGGTGAAAAAAGTAAGGTTCTACATTTAGTCAAGAAAAACCAAATACACAGATATAGTATAGAATGGTGGTACCTTGCTCAATAGTAGCAACTGTGAGAGGGATCTTGGAGTCTTAATGGACAATCACTTAAATATGAGCCAGTAGTGTGCTGCAGCTGCCAAAAAAGCCAACACAGTACTAGGCTGCATTAACAGGGATAGAATCAAGATCATGTGAAGTGGTCACCACGATGTAAAAAAGATGTTGAGACTCTAGAAGGAGTACAGAGAAGGGCAACAAAGATGATTAGGGGACTGGAGGCTAAAACATAGAAGGAATGGTTGCTGGAATTGGGTGTCTAATTTAATGAAGAGAAGGACGAGGGGTGACATGATAGCAGTGCTCCAATATCTCAGGGGCTGCCCCAAAGAAGCTATTTTCCAAAGCACCTGAAGGCAGGACAAGAAGCAACGGATAGAAACTAACCAAAGAGAGAAGCAACCTAGAACTAAGGAGAAACTTCCTGACAGAACAATCAGTGGAAGAACCTGCGTCCAGAAGTTGTGAATGCTCCAACACAGGAAGTTTTTAAGAAGAGACAGCCATTTGTCTGAAATGTTATAGGGTTTCCTGCCTGAGCAGAGGGTTGGACTAGATGACCTCCAAGGTATCTTCCAACTTTTCTGGGTAGAGTTGAAAATAAGCTACATCGATGGAATGTTTTCCAGCAGTGCTATTTTCCAGGTTTGTGGATGAACTGCTATAAGTAATGGATAGAGATGTTTTTTCTACCCTGCCACCACGAATAGTACCAAACTCCTCTCTTTGTGCTAGATAATATACATTCAGTGGGTTTTTTATGCTCAGAATAAAAGCAAAAACATGAAGAGCCCCTTTTTAAATCAAAAGCTTTCCTTTTGGCATGAAATGTAACCAATGTCAATCATTTTTTTTACTACACAGTTAAGTCCCTACACTGGTGTATTCTTAAGTATTGAAATTAACATAGCATTTTGGATGACATTACTTTGAAAAAGACCTGGAGTTTGTACAAAACTTTCAAAATTGGTCTTTCAAAAACACTTCTGGGACTGCCAAGGAAGTACTTTGCACTGTCCTACTAGAGTTCTCTGGGTAGTAAATACAGTAGCAAGCAGCAAGTTGAGAAAATCCTTTATATACAAGTTACTGAAAGATCCTGTTCAGAGTCAGAGGAAACTTTGACTTCTAGTTGTAGGGAGCGAAAGCAGCATTGTGAAAAATCGGGTTGAATTCTGGACAATTGAGGCCTCACCTGAGAAAATAAATTCTTCTTATTGATGATCTACTCATGTTTAATTTTTTTCCTTGTGAGAAAAAAATGTGAAGGCTAGCAACCAATTCTTTAGAACCTCAGGCTTAAAAACCTCAAAATGCTTTATTTGTTTATTTATCAAACTTATTCATCAGTCCTCACCTGTGTGACTCTGGGCAGTTTACAGATAAAAGCCATAATAATAATGATGATAATAATAATGACAAATGGCTGTCCAGTTTCTTCTTAAAAACCTCCAGTGTTGGTGCATTCACCGCTTCTGGAGGCAAGTTGTTCCACTGGTTAATTGTTCTAACTGTCAGGAAGTTTCTCCTTAGTTCTAGGTTGCTTCTCTCTTTGGTTAGTTTCCACCCGTTGCTCCTTGTCCTGCCTTCAGGCATTTTGGAAAATAACTTGACTCCCTCTTCTTTGTGGCAGCCCCTGAGATATTGGAACGCTGCTATCATGTCCCCCCTTGTCCTTCTCTTCGTTAAACTAGACATACCCAATTCCAGCAACCATTTCTTCTATGTTTTAGCCTCCAGTCCCCTAATTGTCTTTGTTGCTTTTGTCTGTACTTTCTAGAGTCTCATCATCTTTTTTACATTGTGGTGACCAAAACTGGATGCAGTATTCCTAGTGTGGCATTACCAAGGCATTGTAAAGTGGTATTAATACTTCACGTGATTTTGATTCTATCCCTCTGTTAATGCAGCCTAGCACTGTGTTGGCTTTTTTGGCAGCTGCAGCACACTGCTGGCTCGTATTTAAATGATTGTCCACTAGGACTCCAAGATCCCTCTCACAGTTACTACTATTGAGCAAGGTACCCCCTATACTATACCTGTACATTTGGTTTTTCTTGCCTAAATGTAAAACCTTACTTTTTTCACCATTGAATTTCATTTTGTAAGATAGCGCCCAGTGTTCAAGTCTATCCAGATCCTCCTGTATCCTAAGCCTGTCTTCTGGAGTGTTGGCTATTCCTGCCAGCTTGGTGTCGTCTGCAAATTTGATGAGTTCCCCATCTATCCCCTCATCCAGATTGTTGAAGAAGATAAGCCATATAAAACAAATATAGATTAAAAACAAAGTCAAAAAGAGGAATAAAAGCAAGTTAAAAAGTTAAAAAGATGGAGGGATGCTTAACTAAAATGAAACATTCTCAATTGTTGAATTCCTTTTTTGTTGTCCAGGTTTGCTGTCAGATTTTATCATTCTGTTCTATACCCTGTCCAAAACCATCAGATTTCACTTCATGCGTTATTTATTCTGCTATAAAAAAGTAATATTTATTTACAAGTAGAAATCAGAATTAGGTTGTGCCATGTCTGATTTTGAACTGTCACTGAATTAACTGATGAGGGTTTGAAAAACCTGGATTAAAAAAAAACCATAAGTAGTTGGGAACATTCATTGGTTTGGAAAGGATTTTTAACGCACAAGGCTAAAGAGACTATTGTTTTAATAGAAGTTAATTTGTTTTATGTCAGTGTTCTCAGCCAGATGTGTTATGATTTCAGTTACCAGAATGCTCAGTCTGTTTCATTCATTGGTGAGTCCATGGCATAAATTGAGGAATATATGAATGAAAGAAAATATTCCGTGACAGCTGGAACCTTATGCAATAAACAAATCAGTATCCACAGGCAGTGAATAATGAAAGGGAAATTTATTATTAAAATGAAATGGTCCTCCATTAAAACAATCCTTTTATCAAGCTGTCTGCAGAATATAGTTTAAATCCCCTCCCAGCTGATTATCTGGGGCTTATTTTACACTTGTAGCAGTTTTATCTGTTTCATAAAATGTAAAACCTTGTTTTACAAAGAGCAGATTTGGTAAATAAAGAAGATCAAAGTTGCAAAATTTCTAGAACTATCCGTAGCCCCAAAGTAAATCCCTGGCTTTTAATATCCATAAGCATGTCATTCATTTTCTGTCTCCTTTCCAAAAGTCTATAAAATGTCTTTTGACCATATAAGAAGGTTGTTATTAGAAAAGCAACCACACTTAAAAAAAGGTTTCATTTAAGAATAATATCTGTATTAGAGACTTGTAGTGTCTCAAAGGGCTTCTGAGCTCATGGAACGGCTTGGGGAAAGAGAAAATAAGGCATACCAAGAGGCACTTTTTAGGGACATTCATGTTACAAATGATGGCGTATATCTCAATAATAATAATAATAATAATAATAATAATAATAATAATAATAATAATAATAATATAAATAAATAAATAAATAAATAAATAAATAAAGTTGGAAGGGACCTTGGAGGTCATCTAGTCCAACCCCCTGCTCAGGCAGAAAACCCTATACCATTTCAGACAAATGACTGTCCAGTCTCCTCTTAAAGACTTGGAGCATTCACCGCTTCTGGAGGCAGGTTGTTCCACTGGTTAATTGTTCTAACTGTCAGGAAGTTTCTCCTTAGTTCTAGGTTGCTTCTCTCCTTGATTAGTTTCCATCCGTTGCTTCTTGTCCTTGTCGTATAATTTTGTTAACAAATATAGCTAAGTCATGAAACGAGCAGGGGTCTAAAGATTGATTCTTTGAGGGTGAGTTTTGTTTCTAAGGCACATTGAGTTACATATTTAATAATAATAATTAATAATAATAATAAAAATTGGAAGGAACTTTGGAGGTCATCTAGTCCAACCCCCTGCTCTGGCAGGAAACCCTACACCATTTCGGACAAATGGCTGTCCAGTCTCTTCTTAAAAACTTCCAGTGTTGGAGCAGTCACTGCTTCTGGAGGCAGGTTGTTCCACTGGTTAATTGTTCTAACTGTCAGGAAGTTTCTCCTTGGTTCTAGGTTGCTTCTCTCCGTGATTAGTTTCCATCCGTTCCTTTTGTCCTGCCTTCAGGCTTTGAATAATAGCTTGACTCTTTACTTTACTTTATTTAAATTTCTATGCCGCCCTTCTCCTGAGACCCAGGGCGGCTTACAGCAATAATACAATAACATTTAAGTTACCAATGACAATCAACCATCCAATCCAAAACACATTCATTCAATCCAAAACACATTCATACAACACCCAATCACAATCAACACACAATCACTGATGGAGGCACATTCCTAGGCCCAGGAGCAGAGTACAGTTCATACGTCCCAAGCCTGTCGGCATAAATAAGTCTTCAATAATTTCCGGAAAACTAGGAGGGAGGAAGCAGTGCGAACCTCTCTGGGAAGCTGATTCCAGAGGGTTGGGGCAGCGACAGATGACATTGCCTAATAGATGGGACTCGTAGGAGGCCAACCCTATGTGCCCTAACCGGTCGCTGGGATTTATGAGGCAGGAGACGGTCCTGCAAGTAACCTGGTCCATTGCCATAAAGGGCTTTATAGGTCATAACCAACACTTTGAATTGTGTTCGGAGACCGATTGGCAGCCAGTGCAGCTCACGGAGAGCTGGAGTGATATGAGCATGTCTTGGGAGGCCCAAGACGGCTCGCGCGGCCACATTCTGGACCACCTGCAGTCTCCGGACATTCTTCAAAGGTTGCCCCATGTAGAGAGCATTACAGTAGTCGAATCTCGAGGTGGCAAGGGCATGGGTGACTGTGAGGAGTGACTCCTGGTCCAAATAGGGCCGCAACTGGCGCACCAGGCGAACCTGGGCGAACGCCCCCCTCGCCACAGCCGAAAAATGATGTTCTAGGCTTAGCTGTGGATCCAGGAGGACACCCAAGTTGCGCACCCTCTCCGAGGGGGACAGAACTTCTCCCCCCAGGGTAATGGACGGACAGTTGGAATTGTCCTTGGGAGGCAGAACCCATAGCCACTCCGTCTTATCGGGATTGAGTCTGAGCCTGTTGGCACCCATCCAGACCTCAACAGCCTCCAGGCACCAGTTCATCACTTCCACTGCTTCACTGTAATGACACAGGGTAGAGATATAAAGCTGAGTATCATCAGCATATTGATGATAACTCACCCCGTGTCGACGGATGATCTCACCCAACGGCTTCATGTAGATGTTAAAAAGCAGATGTGAGAGAACAGACCCCACATGGAAGAGGCCTCGGAGCCGGTCTCTGACCTCCTGCGAACACCGACTGCGACCGGCCAGAGAGGTAGGAGATGAACCACCATAAAACGGTGCCCCGCACTCCGACCCCCTCCAACCGGCGCAGAAGGATACCATGGTCGATGGTATCGAATGCCGCTGAGAGGTCAAGAAGCACCAGGATAGTGGAGTAGCCTCCATCCTGGGCCCGCCAGAGATCATCGGTCAGCACGACCAAAGCAGTTTCTGTGCTGTAACCGGACCTGAACCCGGACTGCTGAAGGCCCAGATAATCAGCTTCATCCAAGGACCGTTGGAATTGGAGTGCCACCACCTTCTCAACAACCTTCCCGATAATTATGTAAGACTGCCGGGTCCAGGGAAGGCTTCTTGAGGAGGGGGCGCACGAGTGCCTCCTTTAAGGGAGCTGGGAAGGACCCCTCCCTCAATGAAGCGTTAGTAACCGCCTGGACCCAGCTCCGTGTCACCTCCCTGCTAGCCGAAACCAGCCAGGAGGGGCACGGGTCCAATAAACAGGTGGCAGAGCTCACAGCTCCAATGGCCTTGTCCACATCATAAGGAGTTACCAGGTCAAACTCATCCCATTCAACAGGACTAAGACGGGCCTCTGTCATCTCGACTGACTCATTGTCAGCCGACACTGCATTCCAATTGGAGTCCAAGTCAGCCTGAATCTGAGTGACCTTGTCTGCGAAAAAGATGTTAAATTCTTCGGCATTGCCCTGCAAAGGTTCCTCCCTCCTCCCCGTATCAAGGAGAGAGCGAGTCACCTTAAACAGGGCAGCCGGACGGGATTCCGCAGACACGATCAATGCGGAAAGATTATTATTATTATTATTATTAATTTTATTTCTATGCCGCCCTATTCCTGGAACTCAGGGCAGCTCACAGCATAAAGATACTGAGATCTTGCCGTAGTGATCGCTTCCAAATAGGTCTTAATATAAGCTCTCAATTTGGTTCGATCAGATTCAGATCTGCTTTCCCTCTTCTTTGTGGCAGCCCCTGAGATATTGGAACACTGCGATCATGTCCCCCCTAGTCCTTCTCTTCGTTAAACTAGACATACCCAATTCCAGCAACTGTTCCTTCTATGTTTTAGCCTCCAGTCCCCTAATCATCTTTGTTTCTCTTCTCTGTACTCTTTCTAGAGTTTCAGCATCTTTTTTACATCGTGGTGACCAAAACTGGATGGAGTATTCCAAGTGTGGCCTTACCAAGGCATTGTAAAGTGGTATTAATATTTCACGTGATCTTGATTCTATCCCTCTGTTAATGCAGCCTAGCACTGTGTTGGTCTTTTTGGCAGCTGCAGCACACTGCTGGCTCGTATTTAAGTGATTGTCCACTAGGACTTCGAGATCTTCATAGACTTCAACTATCCCCAAATAGATTGGGTAAATTCTTGTTCTACACATGAAAGAGAGACAAGGTTCCTCGACATGTTAGCCGATTATTCCCTTGAGCAGATGGTCATGGAACCTACCAGGGGAAAGGGAATCCTGGACTTGGTTCTAACTAACGCACAGGATTTGGTTCATGATGTCCGTGTAACCGAGCCCATAGGAACCAGCGATCACAACACAATAACCTTCAACTTAACCATGGATAGCAAATTGTCAGTGAAAACTAACACAGAGACCTTAAACTTTCACAGAGGGAATTTTGACAAAATGAGGAAAATAGTAAAGAAGAAATTAAAAGGAACAGTAAAAAAAGTCAAATCCCTCCAAAATGCTTGGAAACTGTTTAAAAATACGTTACAGCAGGCTCAAATAAAATGCATTCCTAAAAGAAGAAAGAGGATTGGAAAGTCCAAGAGGATACCCAGTATGGCTTACGAATGAGGTAAAGGAGGTTATTGGAAAGAAGAAAAACTCATTTAAGAAATGGAAGGCTCTTCCTACCGAGGAGAACAGGAGGGATCACAAACTCTGGCAGACCAAATGCAAGGCGATAGTCATGAAAGCCAAGAGAGACTTTGAGGAGCATATAGCCAAGAATATTAAAAATAATAACAAAACCTTTTTTAAGTACATCAGAAGCAGGAACCCAACCAGAAAATCAGTTGGGCCACTTGATGACAATGATCAGAAGGGGATAATCAGAGAAGACAAGGAGATTGCTGAGAGGCTAAATGACTTCTTTGCCTCCGTTTTCACCAAGGAGGATAGAGAACATTTGCCTGCCACTGAATTAGTTTTCCCAGGGAGGGAAATAGAAGAATTAAACCTAATAGAGATAAACAAGGAAGATGTTCTTGCATGCCTTTCTAAACTAAACGTCAACAAATCGCCGGGTCCAGATGGCATCCACCCTAGAATTCTCAAGGAACTCAAGTGTGAAATTGCTGAACTTCTAGCTAAAATATATAATCTTTCTCTAAGATCAGGCACTGTACCGGAGGATTGGAGGGAAGCAAATATAACCCCGATCTTCAAGAAAGGATCCAGAGGTGATCCAGGAAACTATAGACCAGTCAGTCTAACCTCAGTTCCAGGCAAACTGATGGAAACCATTATTAAAGATAAAATTACAGGGCACATAGAAAAACAGGCATTGCTGAAAGAAAATCAACATGGTTTCTGCAAAGGCAAATCATGTCTTACTAACTTGTTAGAATTCTTTGAGGGTGTAAATAAATACATAGATAAAGGGGCCCCAGTTGATATTGTATATCTTGACTTTCAAAAGGCTTTTGACAAAGTTCCTCACCAAAGGCTCCTAAAAAAGCTCTCCAGCCACGGAATTAGAGGACAGATCTTGTCCTGGATTGGTAACTGGCTAAATTGTAGGAAGCAAAGGGTGGCAGTAAATGGACAATTCTCCGGATGGAAAGAAGTGAGAAGTGGTGTACCCCAAGGTTCAGTTTTGGGACCTTTACTTTTCAATTTATTCATCAATGATCTGGATGTAGAAGTTAATAGTGAGGTAGCCAAGTTTGCTGATGACACTAAATTGTTCCGGGTTGTGAAAAGTGAAACTGATTGTCGGGAGCTCCAGAAGGATCTCTCGAAATTGTGTGAGTGGGCAACAAAGTGGCAAATGCATTTTAACCTAAACAAGTGCAAAGTTATGCACATCGGGGCAAAGAACCCCAATTATACTTACCAACTGATGGGGACCAAACTTTCTGAGACAACCCAAGAAAGGGATCTTGGGGTTTTGGTGGACAGCTCGATGAAGATGTCAACCCAATGTGCAGCAGCAGTAAAAAAAGCAAATTCCATGCTTGGCATGATTAGGAAGGGAATCAAAAATAAGTCAGCAAGTGTTGTATTGCCTCTGTGCAAATCGATGGTGAGACCACACTTGGAGTACTGTGTACAGTTCTGGTCACCACACCTCAAGAAGGATATAATGGAACTGGAAAAGGTGCAAAAAAGGGCAACAAGAATGATCAAGGAAATGGAGCGCCTCCCTTATGAAACCAGATTGCAATGCCTTGATCTCTTCAGCCTTGAAAGATGGCGTTTAAGGGGTGACTTGATCAAAGTGTATGAAATCATGCATGGGATAGAAAAGGTGGATAGAGAAAAATTCTTTTCTCTATCACACAATACCAGGACAAGGGGGCACTCCCTAAAGCTCATAGCTAAGAAAGTGAGGACAAATAAAGGGAAATATTTCTTCACCCAGAGGGTCGTTGATTTATGGAATTCACTTCCAGAAGGGGTCGTGACAGCTGTCAGCCTTGACAGCTTCAAGGCAGGGCTAGATAGATTCATGGATGCCAAGTGTATCGGTGGTTATTAAAACGGATGTCCATGTGCCGCCTCTATGTTGGTTGAGGCAGGCAGGATTCCCTTGAGTACCATTTGTTGGGGGTCAAGGGAAAGGGAGGGTTTTGCCTTCTCTTTCTGCTCAAGATCCCCATGTACAATTGGTGGGCCACTGTGTGACACAGAATGCTGGACTTGATGGGCTTTGGCCTGATTCAACATGGCTCTTCTTATGTTCTTATGTTCTTATCTCTCTCACAGTTGCTACTATTGAGCAAGGTACACCATCCTACACTATATCGGTATATTTGGTTTTTCTTGCCTAAATGTAGAACCTTACTTTTTTCACCATTGAATTTCATTTTGTTGGACAGTTTAGCTTAATAGGATTTGTTACCCTAATCTCTGTGAGTTTAGCTTGTTGTGTGAACATAGAAAATAAGGATAATTGAAAACTCCAGGGCCTTTTTTGTCATAAAAAGCCCAGAACGGAGTTCCAGCACCTTTTTTGGATGGAACCTTGCAGGGTAGGCAAGGCGGGTTGTATGACATGTGAGTTCCAGCACCTTTTTTTTTTTTTTACAAAAAAAAGCACTGGAAAACTCTATAACCAAATCAATCATGGCTGAAATGTATTCTAGCACAGACTATAGAAGCTAGACTGAACATCAGCTGACAACTAGGTGGTCCTAGGGCCATAATGATAACATTGCCAGCAGTTTTACTTCCCAAATTGTCAGAAACAATTTCAGGCCTACCTAGTCATTCTCACTGCTGATGATGATTTTGAACGCAAAGGACATCACCAGTGTGTGCCTCTTTCCACTGTCTTATCAGAAGGACACAAAAATGAAAATGAAGCCCAGCTGCTGCTCTATCCTAAATCCATGTTGTGAGGTCATACTATGAGTAATTCATGAGGAGAGGATCTGCAAAGTTAGTAAGTTGCCAACCCTTTGATCTACCTAGGACAGTTGAGATATGATTTGGCAACTTAATGTGGACAGAGTTCAGAAGAAAGGAAGTGGGGTGAAGCAAGAGTTCCTACCTATGCCTTACATTTGCCTTAAGTCTTCAAAACTCCAGTGTTTCCATTGCAAACCAGTTTCAGTCTGATTCTTTTTTTTTTTTAATAAAAATTCTTTTATTAAAACCATTAACATTGAACATAAAAACATATTATGCAGCAATCATCATGACACCTGGTGTACAATACTAAGTATTAGTCTTTGAAAACGTCTGAGTTAGTAAGCCTTTTTCCCCCACTCCTCGTGTCTAGCCTCAACTATACTCCTGTTACATTTTATTTTGATTGGTGTTTCCCCTATCCGTTTCAATATTAATGTGATCAACATTAAACATAAGATCCTATTGCTAAGCAATCTTCCTAGAACATAGCATACAACACTAGGCATTAATCTCTGTAAACATCTGTTTTAGTAAACGTTCTTCCCTCCTCCCTTACATCTTCAAGTATACTCCGAATACATTTTGTTTGATTGGTGTTTCTCCTATATATGGTCTATCTACTGTATCTAATCTATTGCATATTGTGCGTTTGCGCTTCTGAGTTGACTTCATCCCATTACTAGTGCAATCTTTTATGGTCCCCAACCAGAGATCCTGAGGTAAAAGTTTCATATCCTGAGGTAGAGATTCAGTCTACTTGAACAATATTAAAGCAAACAACGTTAGTCACAAGGTTATGTTAAGAGGCATTAGTTATAGAACATATACATTCAACGTTGGGTGTTAGTTTTTGTAAACATCTGATTTGTTAGCCCTTCATCCCTCCTCCCATCGATCCTTAGCTGGACGCCAGCTGCATTCTGTTTGATTGGTGTCTCTCTTGGATATAGTCTATCCACTGTTTCCAGTCAGTCACAAATTGTTCATTGGAGCGGTTTTTCAAGTATGCTGATATTTTTGCCATTTCCGCCAAATTTGTTACTTTCACAGTCCATTCTTCAATAGGCGGTATTTCCGGATTCTTCCAGTATTGTCCCACCAACAATCTTGCTGCTGTAATTAAGTTCAAAAATAAATTTGTCTCTGAGGTAGTGATATCCTTTGTGATCCCTAACAGAAAAGCCTGAGGTAGAAATTCTATACGCTTTTTGAAAATAGTTTGGAGTGTCCACCATATCTTCCTCCAGAATGCTTTGATTTTTCTGCATGTCCACCATATATGAAAGTAAGTAGCATCCCCATCCCCGCACCTCCAGCATTTAGGCTGGGAGCCCGGGTAGATGAGTGATATTTTTTTCGGGTCTAGGTGCCATCTATAGAACATCTTGTAGAAGTTTTCCCTTAAGTGTTGCGATTTCGTGAATTCTACATTCCTCACCCAGATTTTCTCCCACGTGTCCATAGTGATAGGGTGTCTGAAGTCTTGTGCCCACTTTATCATACAGTTCTTGACTAGCTCGGTTTCAGAGTCCATTTCTATCAGAATGCTGTACACTCGTTTGATGTGCATAATCCCCTGTTCTCTAATCTGTTTAATTAGATTCTCGTCGGTCTGGGAGAAGCCCTTCTTCTTGTCTTTACGCCACCTTGATTGTAGTTGTATATATGATAGCCAGTTACTTCCTATTCCTCTGTTTGCTAGCGTTGCTTGAGATTTCAAGAGGAACCCGTTTTCTTCTCCCAGTACAAGTTCACTGTAGGGCACCACTTCTTGCCCTTGGGATGTGTTCATATCCCCTGTTGCGTGTCCAGGGATCGTCCAGATGGGAATCTTGTCGTGTAGGAGGTGCTTATATTTCTTCCAGACCCATAGCAATGGGATTCGTAGTGGGTTCTCCTTGAAGTTCCTATCTGCCTTTTTGTCGTATACTAGGTATGCGTGCCAGCCGAATCGTAGACCATGCCCCTCAACATTCAGAATTCTATCATTTGTCATGTTGATCCAGTCACTAACCGCCACCAACGTTGCTGCATAGTAATATAGCTTTAGATTAGGCATTTTGAGTCCCCCTCTCTCCCTTGCGTCTTGGATGATTTTTAGTTTCACCCTCGGTCTCTTGTCGTCCCAAATAAATCTGCTGATGCCTTTCTGCCAATTGTCTAAGTCCGCTTCCTTCTTGAGTATGGGTAGCATTTGGAAGAGAAATAAAAATCTGGGTAATACATTCATCTTTACTGTCGCTATCCTGCCGAGCAGGGACAGACGTAGTGATTTCCACCTTTCCAGGTCTGCTTGTATCTTATTCCACAGGACCTCGTAATTATTCTTGTATAATTTCGCATTTGTTGATTCTATCTCTACTCCTAAGTATTTGACTTTCTTGACTATTTCACAACCCGTTGTTCTTTCCAGGTTCCGTTTTGCTTTGTTGTCGAGGTTTTTGACTAGCATCTTTGTTTTTGATATATTTACTTTGAAGCCTGACACCCTACCATAGTCCTCCATTATCTCCATCAATTTCCTTGCTGATTGTGCTGGTTGCGACATTGTCACCAGCAGGTCATCCGCAAAGGCACATAGTTTGTATTCTTGCTGTTTAATCTGTATGCCCTGTACATCCTCTGCCGCTCTTATTCTGTTCAGTAAAATTTCCAGTGTTAGGACAAATAGCAGGGGGGACAGCGGGCAGCCCTGTCTCGTGCCTCTCTCTATATTAAATGAGTCCGTTAAATCTCCATTGACAATGATCTGACCTGTTTGTTTCTGGTAAATTGCCGTTATGGAGTTGAGAAACTGTACTCCCATTTTCATCTTCCGGACCAAGTTCGTCAGGAACGGCCAGTGCAGTCTGTCAAAAGCTTTTTCTGTATCCACAAACATAAGAGCGGCGGGTATCTGGTTGTGCTTTTGCTGGTATTCTGTTATGTTCAGCAGCTGTCTCACGTTGGTTTTCATCTGGCGTCCTTGTATAAATCCCCTTTGGTCCGGGTGTATAGTACAGTCATTAGTCTATTGGCCAAAATTTTTGTGAAGATTTTGTAGTCTGTGTTTAGTAGTGAGATGGGCCTGTAGTTTGCGGGCTGTGTGTTGTCTTTCCCCTCCTTTGGGATTAATGAGATGTAGGCTGTTTTCCAGGATGGTGGGACCTGGCCTCCTTCTTGAATGTTGGCAAATAGTTTTCTGAGGGGTTCTAGCATCTCCTCTTGGAGGTGTTTGTAGTAGGTCGCTGTTATCCCATCCGTCCCGGGCGATTTTCCTGCTTTCAGTTGTGTGATCGCCGAGTGTATTTCCTCTTTTGTGATTAAGGCATTCAGGGCTTCTCTTTGTGTGTCGGTAATCGCCTGTATCTTTTCGTTTTGTAGGAACTCATCTATCTCTTTGTCTTGTATCTTATCCTCGGTATATAGTTTCGAGTAGAACTCCGTGAAGGCTTTCTTGATGGTTTTTTGTCGGAATTCTTCCTTGCCTTTGTATTCTATCTTTTCAATTATGCGGGATTTCTGTTTCTTTCTTATAGTGTAGGCTAGCCAGCGGCCCGGTTTGTTGGCCTTGCAGAATGTCTTATGTTTTGCATATTGTATATTCCTTGCAACTTGGTCAGCCATCAACATGTCAAATTGCTTTCTTAAGATCTTGAGTCCTTCTTTGGTGACTTTGTCCTCTGGTCTTTTTATTAGTAGCCGCTCCATTTTGCTTATCTCATTTTCTAACTCTTTTCTTTTTTGTTCTTGTTGGCGACGGTGCCAGCTATTCATGGATATGAGGATCCCTCGCATGTACACCTTGCTGCCTTCCCAGATCTGTTCTATCGGTGTTCCGTTGTTCATATGTGTGTCGAAGAATTCCTTCATAGCTTTTTTGCCTTCCGCCACATTGTTTTCATGTCTAAACAAGTTTTCATTGATTCTCCAGGACCTCCTCTGTTTCGGGCCATGTCTTAATTCCATCCTCACAGGGTTGTGGTCTGTCAGTGTCTTGGGTAGGATTTTCACTGCGTTTAGACAAGTTAGCAAGTCACTAGAAGTTAGTATAAAGTCGATTCTGGAGAATGATTGATGTCTGCCGGAGAAGAAGGTGAATTCTTGTTCTTTGCCGTGCCTTTTCCGCCATACGTCTGTCAGTTCGAGGTCCTCCTTCATGTCGAAGAAGGATTTAGGCAACTTGGAGTGTTTTTGCGGGTTCGGTGCAGTTCTTTTTTTGTCTAGAGCAGTCTCTATGACCCCGTTCCAGTCGCCCATGATGATGTAAGTTCTGTAGTTAAGTTGTGTTATTTTCTTGTGTAGCTTTTTGTAGAATTTGCCTTGTTGCTGATGTGGTGCATATACGCCCAGTACTAGAATCTTCTTGTCTTCTTGTGTTATTTCAATTGCCAGGTATCTACCTTGGGGGTCGGACTCTATTAGCTTAGCCATTACATGTTTCTTTACGTATATAACAATCCCATTCTTTTTTCTTGGCGCCGCTGCCACAAAGTGCGCGCCTAGTTTGTAGTTGATCAGATATTTCTGGTCTGCTGCTCTGATGTGTGTTTCTTGTAGGCAGATTATATCGCTTTTACCTTGGTTTAGGTAGTGGAGAATTTTTCTTCTTTTCTGGGGGGAGTTCAGTCCGTTCACATTCCAAGTCAAATAATTAGTAGCCATCATATGTTGCAGGATATTTTTGCGAGACCATTTCTGTTGTTTCTCCTGTTGTCTCCTTTGGTCTCGTTCCCATGATATCCGGATTGGTGCTCATTTTGGTTTGTGAGGTCTTGCCTTGCTGGTCTGTACGTTTGGTAGTGAAGCCTGGTAGCCTGCCCTCTGTAGACTGTCCTGCCTCCTTGTTTTTGTTGCTCTCTGCTCTCTGCGCCTTCACCCCTAGAGGTGGTCCATTCATTTCCTCTGCCACTGCCCCGATCTGTGCTTCTGCGGGGCTTGCTCGTTGGCCTCTATCCCTCCCGCTTTCCAGTGGTCTATCTGCTTCTTCTCTCGCGGTGGGTTGAGGGCCTCCCAACTTCAGTTCCTTTTCGAGGAAGTCTTTGGCTTTCTGGACCGAGGTCAAGTAATGTCTCTTGTTTTTATAAGAAAGTGACACTCCTGTTGGGGTTTCCCACCGGTATTGCAGTGCACGCGATCTCAGTTCTGTGGTCAGGAATTTGTAGTTCTTTCTGTCTCTCAGCATCGCCTGGGGGATCTCTTTCAGAACCTTCACCTCCTGCTCCTCTATGTAGAATGCCTTGTTATAGGAAGTGGCAGAGACGTGGTTCCGGAACCTCTGTGTTGTGAAGTGGATGACCACATCCCTTGGTTGGTGTTTGTTCACTTCCCTCCAGGCGCCCACTCTCTGGATTTTTTCGACATGCCACTCAATCTCATTGGCGCTCGTGCCCAGGAATGTTGCCAGGGCCTCTACAAAGGTCCTGCGCAGTCTTCCCTGGGGTTCGTATGTTGTCTCGTTCCACCCTCTGATCCTGATTGCAAATGCCATTTGCCAGAATTGTATCATGGTGGACTGGTCTTGAACTTCTCTTTTCACCTCTGCAAGCTGACCCTCTACGCGGTTTTCCACTTCCTTCATCATCTTTTCCGTATTCTCCCTTGTTTCTTGTAGGTTTTTGTAATGTGTTTGCAATGCCTCCTTCATCTGTTCCAAATCAGTGGCCGTCGCTTTGCGCTGTTCTTCCCACTTTTTCTCCAGGTCTCCACCTTGGTCCGCCAGCATCCTCTTCATGTCTTTGTATCTTTCCTCCGTCTTCCGTTCTGTTTCTAGGCGTCTTTTCTCTGTCTTAGCGCCCATTTCTGCCAATTTTCTATCCATGCCGTCCATCCGTACCACCATCGTCGCAATCGTCTCATTTAGTGTCTCAATCGTCTCTTTTAGTTCTTGGATCATGCGTGCTGTTGCGGAGTCGTGGGTTGGCGTGTGGGTCTGAGGGCATGCAGTTGGGTGGGGATGTGTGTGGTTGGGTGGGGTGTTCCCTAGCAGATTGGAGGGCTGGGCCGGGGAGGGTGCAGCTCCCTTCAGGTCTCGCAGTTTGATTTGTTTTGTCCGTCTGGCAGCCATTTTGAGCTTCTCCTCCTGTTGGCCTGTCCACCCTTAAAGCCACCCCTTGATGCAATGAGTTGTGGGGGAGTTGTTCCTGTGCAAGATTGTCAAGTTGCTAGGGTGGGTTGGATCAAATTTTTCTGTTACAAGTTAGCAAGTGTTCATGTCTCCCAGTTTGTATTTTAACAGCAAAGTGGTAGATCACTAGGGGGTGTAGCCTGTTTTCAATTAAGCTTTTCTGTACTGGCAGGAGTGATACAAAGATGGGAGGATCTGAGGCTTGGGATTTTTGATGATGGCCTTTTTCTCACAATGCAGTGCAACACTAGGTTGTGGTCTGGTGAAGATCCAGAAATCTGGTCCTTCCAAAAAGGGGGAGGGGGTGCCTTCAGGGTTTAGGCAGTGTAGGGGTAGGAGTAAGAGCCTGTATTCTGGCAGCTCTACGTTCAGGGAGCCAGTTCAGTACCTTTGCCTTGGGTTCCTCTTCACTCCCCTCTGCCAGCCTGTTTTTTCTCTTTGCTCTTTTCTGGCTCCTTCTTACCCCTCTTTCTCTGCCTTCTTGCCCAGGTCACTTCCTCCTGTCTTCTATCCCCCTGTGTTTACAGATCCCCTCTGCCTTTCCCTTATTGCGTTCCAGGGTGTTTTCCAGCTGTCTTCTTCTTCCCACCTTCTTCCCTTGCAAGTCCTGCCCTCTTTTGGGTCTCTGGGGCTCCTGTTCTGCTGGGTCTGGGGCGCAGCGTGTGGGTTAACACTCACCAGTCTCTCTGTTTGAGCCTTCCCCCACCGTCTGCTCCTCAGCTGCTTTCTGCCTTCCTGCTGGCTCAGCTCGCGTCTCCCTTTGTTCTCCGCGTCTGGCTCTTACTTTTTCTTTTCCCTTTCGCTTCTCCGGCTTTCTTCTCCCCCGTTGGCTCGTCCGGGGGTCGTCTCCCGGTCTGCTGGCTCTCCCAGTGGCCGCTGCTGCTGTCGCCGATGCCTTCCTCCGTCCTCTTCTCTCCGCTCCGGCCGGGTCCGTTCTGCAGCGCAGCAGCGGCCGCGCGGCCTCTTCCTTGGGCCTGTCGGCCGGCCAGCCGGCCGCCGCCGGCTTCTTCGGCCTCTTCCGCGGCTCTCCCGGACCCCTCGGCTGTGATTTTCACCTTGCCGGGTCGGGCCGGAGGTCCTCTTCGATCCTCTCTTCTCCGCCGGCGATTCACTCCCCCGACAGCCCGTTTAATTTATTTTGAAAAACGCGCCGTCCCAGAGCTCTCGGAGGTTGGCTCCGGTCCGCGTGACCCAGTCTGATTCTTGATGAATTGATGAGTAAGAAAATAGATTTGGTCATTTAATAAAAATTCCAGAATGGATGGAGAATCATATTTAGAGTGGTCCAAACACATGCAGACATCCAAACTAGATATGGAGATATCCAGAGTGACTATGGCCCCATGCTTAGACTAACAGAATGAAACTGAGGAGAAAAATGCAATAGAACTGAACTTTTTGGTCAGTCATTCCTCCCAATCTCCACAAACCTGCTGCCCTTTTCCCTGGTATCATTTCATTCAATTAAAGATAAATTAAAGAGACACTGTACACGCATATATGAAAAGGTCTGTAATCTGGACCCCTGTAGTTATTTTGGATGTAATGTCCCCTTAGTCCCAGCAATGTCATTGAAAATGGAATATGGGAATTTTAATTGAATAGGATTTGCTTATGAGTATCTGTTAGGATGAAAGATGGCTCAGTGATTTAGGAAACCAAAAAAATTCATTACAACATATCATTCATCCTTGCTGGCACAATAAAATAGTGATTTATTTCATATAATAATGAATGCATGTGAGTAGTGTAAAAATGTATCCAAGATAATGAGAAATAAATAACCCTAATCCTCTTTTAGATAGAATTGCTCTTCTTTGAGGATGCAAACTCAGATGTCAGATAATTTGATATGATTTGGAGGGTCAGTACTCTGTTGAAAATAGTCTGCTGCTGTCTGAGATAGAGCTATGATATCTGAACTGTAAAAATGTATATAACAGCAGATATATAAAAAATCTTACCCATCTTGCAGTTCTCATTATTTTTGCAACCCAGATATGGTAGCCTTAGTTAAACAGTAGCAAATTTCAGCTTCATCTCTAGGTCAAGAGACCACCAGTGATCAATTTAGACTACAATACCAGCAAGGAAGATTAAGTAGTCCAGACCACATATAAAATGTTAAGTCTTATTTTCTGTCAATTGAGAACAACCACCTTTTCTCTTTTTTCTTTGCTCCCCATTCTTGTTGCACCTTAAGAACAAGACTTTTCTTTTACTTGGTATGAGCTGCTTTAGGAGTTAATAATTTCTGAGAAACAGCGTAGAAAAACAGTAAGTAACCAAATATACATGAATGAACAGTAGAGAAGGACTCTTGGGGTAGACATATGGTACTACTGCATGGCAAGTGATCACTGCTGTTTCCTGACAGGCTATTTCCCACAGAGCTTCTGTGATTTAATGTCACTGCTAGGAGCTGAAGCTCAGAACTATCTGGAAAAACCAAATGATTTAGGAAAATGTAAGGCAGCTCCTTACTTATCCTTAAGAAAATATTTAATTGCATATTATATAATACTTAGAAGTTAATATATATATTTTTGTTCTGGTTGAGAGAACAACAGTACCTCCAACTTGATGGGTTCAAAGAGTCTGTAACATCTGCCACAGATACTAGAAGAATCCGAAAGAGATCTATTTCCACTTCCTAGCATCTGGATAGAAACACCTTCTGTGTCAGTTTTTTAACCCCAATAGAGATGTAACCAATGGCAGTTCTGCAGAGAAGGCATGATGGCATAACCATTATTTTAATTTGTTCCATAATGGTACTAGCAGCAGTTGTAATAATACTGGTAATAGTAAAAGCCTTGTTTCAATCATGCCATTGACAGAGAATATTGTAGCTTGAAGGTGTTCCACAAATTTGTTCGAAGGCTTTGAAGATCCTATTACTTTTTCTTTCAATATATTCTTCTGAAAAATGGATCAGCACTTAAACAAATAAGATAAGATATTTAAACAGGCTAAATGTTATGCCAACTCTAAGATTTGCGTGAATAAATCTCCTTTCAGACATTAAGGAAATACACCCTCATATGCAAGCTCATTCAGACCATTAAGATTTATAATAATGTATTAAATGGAAGGAAAAATAAAAACATTATTAAAATGTGAGGAATTTCAGTGTTTCCTTTTCATGTATGTATTGTCTTTCATAAAACAAAACCTCACGGTGTTTCATTTTTCATTAAAAATAATTCTTTGATGTAGTGTCACTTGGAAAAGTTTTAAGAAATTTTATAAATACAAAACTAAACTGAATATTTTATATATTATAAACATAACATTATGGCAACAGTTTGATTTCACTCTCATTTAGGAAAAAAAGCCGTGTTCTTTGGGTGTTGTGATTGTTATTTAAGGAAAAATAACCTAGTTTTTATGTCTAGTGTTGTAGCTGTCAAGAGAGCTTGTATGCCTAAAAACTAAAATTATATCCCAGTCAAAACAGCTATTTAGATTGACATCAAAGAGAGGGAAAATGTCTATAGGTCAAGGAGTTTAATTTCCATAGCATTTCTACTTTGATTTCTCATGAAGTGTACAGTAATGACCTAAATGGCCAGGAGCATTAATTGTGATCAATGCTTATTGTGGATAAAATGAAAATTCAGCAGAGGTCCCTCTTTAGTAATAATCCTAACTTAAGATGGTTAAAAGTGACTGTTGACCTGGGATGCCTTCATTGTTTCTATAGTTGCTTGAAGCATATTTTTTTTTAAAAAAGGAATATACCACAGCAATCTGAAAATCAAGACCTTCAAAAGTCTAATAGTTTGGATAAATGCATGCTTCTTTTTAGGATACTGAAATATCTCCTAACCTTTTCTTAATTTAATTTATTTTTTAATTTAATTTTTTTAGTCAGTGAAACATATTATTTCATTAGCACCTGATACTTTCTCTAGCAGAGCTAAGGCATAAACCAATTCAAAGCCGCCTGCCCCTGGTTAAAATTAAAGAAACAAACTTAGAGAGACAGTCACAGATCTCTTATATTTGGAGATCCATATGTGGGTTGAGCTTCATCAAAGAGATCTTGCATTGAAAGATTTGTAGATTCATGATACATTTCCTTTAAAAGAAAATATTTTAAAATACCATGTTTTATGTAGGGTGATCAACAAAACATAAAGACCAAATCAAAGAAAAATCAACAGAAAATAAACTATACAAAATACTTAAACACATAATTTGGGAGCATCTGTAATCTTAAAAATTGCTCCAAATATTTTCCACAATCTTATCTGCAGAGAACAACTTCAAGCTTTATAGTAAAAGATTCCCAGAAAAGCAATTTTTACACCACTGTTGACAATTATATAGCAAAAGAGAGAGAGGGGGGGGAGAGAGAGAAAAAAGGAGAGATTTTCCTGTATCACCAAAAGAATCTTTAAAATATGCATTTTTAGCCCTATGAGACGCATACCGTAATGGCTTCATACAACAGTGCTGCAATAACAGTTAGGAAAAGTGAGAGGAAACAGTTCAACAACTTTCATATATACCATAATTCTTCATCTTTACTGATTCTTTTTTCTATTAAAAACACTGGATGATCTGTATTTGTTTGGCTAAAGTAATTCAAGATCTGATTTCAAAGGCAGTAAATATAAGCACTGGTAAAGTAATGAAATAGTTATAAGTTTAAGTATGATCCGCTCTGAATTCATGTTCTTTTTCTTCAAACAATCTATTTGACGGTATTAAAAGCCTGTTTCTATTGGTGAATTACTGAAGAATTTACAAGGAGACAGTTTGATGAAGGGCAAGTACAAAAAAGAAAGGGAAGAAATTTCAGCCATGCTTTACAACATCTGAGGATACAACAGATAGTAATGCCATTATATGATACTGGAAGATTCTGTCATCTTTTGGGAAGGTAATTTTGTGTATTTTGAACAAAGAAGTTTTAGAAAAACGTTCACTTTATGATATTTTAACTGGTGACTTTCCATTTAAAAAAAAGCCTAAAATATGGAACCAGATAAGAGAAACACCAATCAAACAAAGTGTAACAGGAGTATAGTTGAGGCTAGACGCGAGGAGTGGAAAAAGGCTTACTAATTCAGACGTTTTCAACGACTAATACTTAGTATTGTATAATCAGGTGCCATGATGATTGCTGCATAATATGTTTTTATGTTCAATGTTGATTGTTTTAATAAAAGAATTTAAAAAAAAGGCTAAAATTGCATGGACTATAAATTGCATTGGAAATAAATGCTCTTGGACAATTTAAAACCTTTTGATTGCAACCCTACACATTTGTGTTATATAAAGCTAGGGAATTGGTTTGCCAATTTGTTGTAAATTTGAGAGGAGGTAAGGTTAGACAAAAAAGGATTAAAACCACCCTAGAGAGTGCTTAAAGTTGATCAAATCAACAGAGCAAGAACATGCCTTTGTTTGGCAAATACAGGTGATAAGTTTCCATGGGAACAACACAGTTGGCTAATTGTCTTTTGATACACAATTATTCCTGGAATATTCTGAATGGGAAACAATCAGGCAAAAGGTCAGGTCTTTCTACTCCCCCTTATCTCTGAAGATGATGTCCTCAAGATGTCTTATGTGTAAAGTAAAAGATAAAGACACCAGTGAAGTTTGACTCCAGATGATCAATAGGACACTTGCAATTTTGCCTCAGTAAAACACAAAACAAAATTCTTCTTGTGAAGTTTTTCTTCTGAAAAAATGTTAAGATGCTGTTTATCTTCTACTGAAAGTTAGTATGGAAAAGGGTATTTCAGATATCTGTTTTGCATTCAGCCTGTGTACTTGTATACATATTTCTTCATTCAATCATGTCCAATACTTGGAGACTGCCTAGACAAGTCTCTGCTTGGCAAGATTTTTAGGAAGTGGTTTGCCTTTACCTGCTTCCTAGGGCTGAGACAGTGACTGGCCCAAAGTCACCCAGCTGGCTTCCAGCCCAAAGCAGAACTAGAACTCACAATCTACTGGTTTCTACCATAATGCACACCAAACTGACTCTTTTGTATACTTTTAAGTAAATTGAAATATTAGAAAGTGACCAAGTCTTCTGTGACTTGTTCTAAAGGAATTGCATCAATAACCAGTTAATATTTTTTCTAGTAATCTTGGATTTTTTCACTGGATTGGATAGGTGGAATGTTATTTCTATTCACATGTTTCTTTTGAGTGCAGAATTAATTTGTAGAAGTGTTTTTATATCACAAATATCTATTGGGTAATACTTTTAAAGATATGTTGATTTCTTAACAAGTTTTACAGAAAAACATAGAAAAATAAAAATGCAACCCCCCCTGAAAACAAATATATGAAAAACTATAAAGACAAAGATGGGAAAAAAAAGAATAGCAAGGGGGGAAATGATACATGTTAATTAATTAAATGTGAAAATATTCCAAAATATAGAGAATAATAATTGTTTAACATTACAAAATATAAATCTGTGGTACAGGAAAACACATTGAATCATTTTTGATAAAAATGCCTTTTCAAAAACAGGTAAGTCGCACATTTCTTGAATTTAATCTTTGATATTAGGAATATTATCATTTTTCTAATTTCTGAAAATAATTCTCTTAGAATCATAGAATCATAGAATCGTAGAGTTGGAGGGGACCTCCCGGGTCATCGAGTCCAACCCCCTGCCCGAGGCAGGATTCCCTAAACCATCCCAGACAGATGGCTGTCCAGTCTCTGCTTGAAGACCTCCATCGAAGGGGAGCTCACCACCTCCTGTGGCAACCTGTTCCACTGGTTGATCACCCTCACTGTTAGAAATTTTTTTCTAACATCTAATCTGAATCTTTTCCCCTGCAGTTTCATCCCATTGTTTCTAGTCCTTCCTTGAGCAAGTGAGAACAGGGCTGATCCCTCTGCACTGTGACAGCCCTTCAGGTATTTGTAGACAGCTATCATGTCTCCTCTCAGTCTTCTTTTCTGTAGACTAAACATTCCTAATTCCTTTAACCGTTCCTCATAGGACATGGTTTGTAGACCGTTCACCATCTTGATAGCTCTCCTTTGAACCTGCTCCAGTTTGTCAGTGTCTTCCTTGAACTGGGGTGACCAGAACTGGACACAGTACTCCAGGTGAGGTCGGACCAAGGTAGAGTAGAGGGGAATAATAACTTCACGTGATCTGGACTCTATGCTTCTCTTGATACACCCCAGGATCGTGTTTGCCTTTTTTGCAGCTGCTTCACACTGTTGCCTCATGTTCAATCGATGATCTACTAGGACACCGAGGTCCTTTTCACATGTACTGCTGCTCAGCTGGATTCCTCCCATACTATATGTGCTTTTTTCATTTTTCTTACCCAGATGTAGTACCTTGCATTTTTCCTTGTTAAATACCATTTTATTAGTTGCAGCCCCTTGTTCGAGTTTCTCTAAATCTTTTTGAATCCTTTCTCTCTCTGCTCTGGTGTTTGCAATCCTTCCTAGCTTTGTGTCATCTGCAAATTTGATCAGTTTCCCCTCAATTCCCTTATCCAAATCATTTATAAAAATATTAAACATAACTGGGCCCAGAACAGAGCCTTGTGGCACTCCGCTTGAGACTTTCTTCCAGTTGGATGTGCAGCCATTTATAGCCACTCTTTGAGTACGGTTACTAAGCCAGTTATGAACCCACCTAACAGTCACCCTGTCAATCCCATATTTGATCATTTTTTCAATGAGGATGGTGTGAGATACTTTGCTTTGCTGAAATCCACAAATACTATGTCTACTGTATTTCCCTGATCAACCCATTCCGTGATTTTGTCATAGAATGAAATTAGATTAGTTTGACACGACTTGTTTGTTACAAACCCATGTTGACTGCTGTTAATTATTGAATTCCCATCCAAATGCTGACATATATGTTGCTTAATAATTTGTTCAAGAATCTTTCCTGGTATTGAAGTCAGGCTAACAGGCCTGTAGTTCCCTGGGTCTGCCTTCTTCCCTTTTTTGAAGATAGGGACAAAATTTGCCCTTCTCCAATCATCTGGGACTTCTCCTGTTCTCCATGATTTTTCAAAGATTACAGCAAGTGGTTTAGCAACACTACAAGGCCAATACAACCACAACTCTTCAAAAATAGTGAAAGCCTAAAGTTTCAGGACATAATTTAAGACAACATTAATGACTTTGATGGTAAAAATCTTTCCATGAATCTAATTATGTACTTTAAAATATTATTTTAAAAGGATGTCAGTGATTAACATGAATTTCACATTATCAACAAAGAGAATCTGATGTCCATCCTTTTGAATATGTTATTTGGTGTGTTCAGTAAACTCCAAATAAGATCTTTGAGTAGATCAGATTTAATTTTAAATCCACTGAAATATTTTAAATTAAAGCTTAAATTAAATAATTTAATTTTTTTAAAATAAAATAAACAAAAATAATATGCAACCATTAATGATTCATTATTGACCACAGTATTCTAATTTTTTAATCCATGAACCATAAATGTCTATAAATGTCAACTTTAAAACATTATTTTGTGTTTGATACAAAAAGGATCTGGCTAACGTAATGATATTTCACCTACCACCAGAGGGGAAAAAAATCTGTAGAAAATGTATTGAAGCAATTCATTAAATAAAGTCTGATGGGACTTTGTTTTCTTATTCAGAAAGCATGTTCATTATTTAGAATTGGTTGTAATAATTATTAATCTATAGATTTTATCACCACAATATGGAGTGATAGCCCTTAACTTGGAAGAATTGGATAGTAGATCTATCAAAAACTGTTAGTATTGAAGATTCAGTGTTACCTCTGGGCTGTTGGCGGCTTGCCTCCAAAAACCAGTTGTACAGGAAAATATCAGCGAGAGAGGGATATATCTACATTTCCTGCCAGTGAGCATCCCACAGACATCTGGCTGGGCACTGTAAGAAACAAATTGCTGGGATAGGCCTTAGTCTAATTCAGCATGTTATTCTTATGTTCCAATGATCTTTTGGGACTAATCACGCCTTCTCCGGCACTGAGGAAACCAGGCATATTTTTCCCCAATAGAAGTGGTGAGGCATTGTTAATGCTGGGACACTTGTAGAGATAATGATATTTTTTTAAAAAAATATTGTTGGAACATAGGAAGTTGCATTGTACTGAGTCAAATCATCATAATCCTTAGTATTTCCTATGCTAACTGGCTGCAGATCACCAAGGTTTCACAGTGAAGTCTAACTCTAGTCCTAACCACAGATGCTGAGACTGAATGGACCTGCTGCCTGCCCCTGAGCTGTGGCTCTTTTTATTAAGGTAGTTAGAAAATATTCTGAAGGAAAGAAAGAAGGAAGGAAGGAGAGAGAAAGAAAGAAAAAAGGAAGGAAGGAAAGATGGAAAGAGAAAAGTTTCAGAAAGGTCAGAAAGTAGGACATGGGATTTTGTCTTCTACCATTGTTTTGGATCACATGAGGTATCAAGTGACACTTGGAAACTGTAATAGGAATTCTGCTAACAACTATAATTTTCCCATAGAACGGGGTGGGCAACCTTGGCTCTTTTATGACTTGTGGACTTTGATTCCCAGAATTCCTGAGCCAGCCATGCTACCCCTGCCATAAAGGATACTGAGATTTATGTATTAAAGAACTGTCTCTTTGTGGAATGTGTTGTCTTTTGCAACAAAGATGTGTGACAATTATGCATTGGCCTTGTGGCTGTTGCTTGACGAGCAAGTAATAGCAATGCCTAGGAGGATCTGTGCACAAATCCATCTTGTGAACAAGTTGAACACATTTCTGGCGTGAGATCTACTCATGGTCACACAGTTCTTGGAGTCCTTTCACCTGGATTATGCAGCGGGTTCTACATGGGACTACCCTTGAAGATCACTCACAAGTTACAGCTGGTCCAAAATGCAGCAGTGCAGGAGTTAGGGGTACACCTTGATGTGCCCATATAACAACATTTCTACCCAAATTGTATTAGTTACCTCTTGACTTGTGACATGAGATTCAAAGTGGTGGTTATCTCTTACAAAGCACTTCATGGGTGAGGGCCAAAGTATTTGAGGAAACTCCTGTGTTTAATTATGTCTGCCTGCTCGACAAGATCAGACAGGGCTGGGATGTTTTAGATCCTGTCTTTTAAACATTGTCCTCTTGTGGGACTGAAATAACATGCCTTCTTTGATGCTGTGCATCCCCTGCTCTGAGATATGGACAACCTGAACCTCTTGGCTTTTGACCAGGCCTTGAAGTCCTGGCTGTTTCCTAAGCCAGGATGTATCAATATATGTTTTGTGTCTGATTATGCCCAGTGCTATAGATCAGGGGCCATGGCATATTCAAAATTGGGCTGCATAAGTGGCTGGCTGGAGTGTGCACACAGCTCAACCTTTGTGACCAGTGAGTCGATGGGCAATCACACACCTGTGTACTGGCTGCCACTCATGCGGCCCAATTCCCCTCTCCCTCCCCTTGCAGCTGGGCTGCAAAGATTGGGGACCACTGCTAGAGATATGTGTATTTATTTAATTTATTCACTTTTTTATTATTGAGGTACATTGCTTTTTTCAAAATTCATTGCTCAGAGTTTCCTGGTAACTGGGCAGCCATATAAACTGAATGAATGAATGAATGAATGATTGAAACTGTTTACTAATTTAAAGGAAACCCTGCCACTCATCGGCTGGTAGTTCTGCCATAGCTTGCTGAGGCTAAAGAAAACTTACAGACTGAGCAAAACCCAGCAGACTTTGAGCCATTAGTGCTAAATGCTGACCTTTCAAAGACTGTTGAGAACACAGCCTTCTTCAGCATAGCCTTCTGAGGCTGCTTACGTCAAGATGTCTACAAACATCTGGCTAGCCTCCTTCGCTAGTGTAAATTGTTGTGGATTTCCAAAAAGCTGTTGAAATGTCATCAAGAGAAACAATACATAACTGCAAGCTACCCCCCAAAATGCAGGGATTCCAGCCTGGGAATGCCAAGTAGACCTGATACCGTAGTATAGCTACTCCTCAGGTTTCTGCTTGGTTCATCTATGTCAGGGGTTCTCAACCTTGGCAACTTTAAGACTTGTGGACTTCAACTCCAGAATTCCTCAGCCAGCTGGCTGAGGAATTCTGGGAGTTGAAGTCCACAAGTCTTAAAGTTGCCAAGGTTGAGAACCCCTGATCTATGTCATAGAAGAAAAGAATGTCTCATTTCCCAAAGCTTTGCCTCAGCCTGTTTAATTGGAACAAGGCAGCAATTTCTCCGGTCTTTATTTTACTTTTGGAAGAGAATCTGCTAGAGAATCCCCCCCCCCAGCACTGAGCACACTATATGGAGAAGAGGACTTTTCTCCTGTTCAACCTGCTTTTTCCATATGAAAGAATGGACCTTCTTTTTGTTTCATAAATTACTGGGAAGCACAGGAATAAAACACATGAGATCATTTGACAGAGGAATTCATATCCCAAGACAGAATGGGCAGTTACACCTAGCATAGTGACTCCAAAAGCATTTTCATTGTGCTTAATTCCTACATAAGTCTTTATTCAAGGCTGGAGTCTTAGCTGATCACTGCTGATCAGCCTTCTCATCCTGATGATCTCTTCATGTGTTTGTGATTACTCTGCCCAGAATGTTTTGCTAGTAGATAGGGATTCTGTGTAATATAATTCTACTACATCTAGAGGAAATCAGACTGAGGTAGACCAATGTATGAATACAAATGGCAGGATGGCTAAATGATTAGAGATTTATAAAAATCAAGGTAAACCATGATGCAGAATTAGGAGGCTGCCTAGGATTGGAACTACTAGCTTTGGACTGCAAGAATCTAGATCAGGGGTCTTCAAACTTGGTCCTTTTATGACTTGTAAACTTAAACTCCCAGAATTCTTCAGCCAGCGTGACTGGTTGAGGAATTCTGGGAGTTGAAGTCCACAAGTCATAAAAGGGCCAAGTTTGAAGACCTCTGATCTAAATTAACACTAGATGGCAGAAGAGAGAGAGAGAAAAAACAAATGAAGAAACACAATTTGCTGCCAACTAGTGTTCATCTGGATTTTTGCAGTTCAGACCTGGTAGTCTCAACTTAGAGCAGCTAATACAGGTAGTCCTCAACTTAGGACCACAATTGAGCCCATTTCTATTGTTAAATGAGACATTTGTTAAGTGAATTTTGACCCCTTTTATGACTTTTCTTGCCACAGTTGTTAAGTGAATCACTGCATCTGTTAAGTTACTAACAAGGCTGCTAAGCGAATCTGGCTTCTCCATTGACTTTGCTTGTCAGAAGGTTGCAAAAGATGATCTCATGACACTGCAACCGTCATAAACATGAGTCAGTTGCTAAGTGTCCTGAATTGTGATCACTTGATCATGGGGATGCTGCAATGGTCGTAAGTGTGAAAAATGGTCATAAGTCACTTTTTTTTAGTGCTGTTGTAACTTTGAACGGTTAAATGAACAGTTGTAAGTTGAGGGCTACCAGGAAAATCAGTTCTTTGTCTCCTTCAGTTGCAGAATTTGGTTAGCCTTGGATAATATGAATATTGAACTGGGTATTTGCTATATTCCAGTTCAATTAAGCCCCTGGAAGAGTTAATCAGAGTTCAGAAGCAGGATGTTGTTCACTCCCTACTCCAACTCAACAAATGTTAATCTTTGCTTTATCATTACCATGTTTACTTTTTGTCAACCTGTTCAATTGTTTTTTCTTTTCTTTTTTTGTTCTGGCTGGCTGAATATTTAATAAGGATTGACACTTCCTTCTCCAAAGCCCTACTGCCTTTGTATTAATTGTATCTTTGGTTATCAGTGTTCAAGAGTGGAGACTAGTCAATCTTTGCGTATCTTTTCTGTTTTATGAGAATCTTGCTCCTTCCTTTTTGGGAGAACTATGGAAGTCCCGTGACGCAAGTGTGTCTTCCTGTAACATCCAGTCTTATATTCTTGTGTCTCCTAGGGCACTGTTGTTATATTCTATTTGCCCAAGATAAGAGGTAAGTATTTTCTTTCAATCATTCAGGTGTTTTTTTTTTTAAGAATGCTTTTTCAATGTTTGTCCACTTTCTTCTCTTCTTGCTTCATTCAGGCCTTAATTTGTGATTGTTTCTTTCAGATTTTACACTGTTTTAGTTTTCATATTGTATGATTTTACCCACGTTTTATGAAGCAGATAGAATATTGCATAGCAGTGCAGCAAGTAACTAAATATACAGAACAATCTTTGAGCCAATAATTTCCCAACCTTGGCTATTAACATTGGATCCTAGCCTCCAGCACCACTGAGGGCAGATTTCAATAATAGAATCACGTTGCTAAACCTTTAAGAGTTCAAGCCTACGCCTGTCTGTCAGAAGTCAGCCTAATTAGGTTCCTAAGCATCTATATATGAATAGAGGCTATGTATTCTGTTTGTGGTAAACAATTATGCTGCTTTGCTCTGCAATAATAGTGTAGTTCCCTCACTGTTAATGGAAAGAACTTTCAAATAACTGGGAAAAATAACTAGGTAGTAAATAGATCTATGGGCAGCTATTGGAATTGAAAGGCAGGGTGACACACTGCAAAGTATTTTATAATCCTTGTCATTTTGTAAGAATAGAAAGAATAGAGATAGTGAAGATTTCTTCTGGTGCTTGCATTTCACCTTGGGTTATCTGGTAATTGACTTTATCCAAAGGTGTTATAACATTTATGCTTCTCTGATTACTGGGGATAACTATTGTCTCTGGTGTAAGGATTGTACCCTTTATTTATACACTGAGTATTAGCTTCCATGTAAAGGTCTTGCTTTAGTATAGCAAAGATACCATCTCTTTAGAGGGATGAAATTAATGAAACACCAACCAGCAGGTGGAGATGCATGAAAATTTTATCACTCATGAACATGCTACTTGAGATCTCATTCCCATATGGCTGGACATGCACCAAAACTGGTCTAGGAATTGACTGATTAAATGAAAATGTCAATTTCAGTTTCTTGGAAATGTTTAGAATTAAAACACTAAAGGGAGAACATTTTGCTGAACCTAAAGAGGTTTGAGCCTGAATGAGAGACACTTAGAATCCTTATGTATTGAGTTTCATAATGGAAGAAATGTGAGAAATAAATAAATAAACATTTAGAATTACCCGGTAATGAGAAGGATGCCTTTTCTGTTTGTTTTCTGATTGCAGGATGTTTTTCCTTGTTTGATGCTTTATTTATTTATTTATTTATTTATTTATTTATTTATTTATTTATTTATTTATTTATTTATTTATTTATTCATTCATTCATTCATTCGTTTATTTATTTATTTATTTATTTATTTGTTATTTGTAGGCTGCCTCAATCAATTGGAACTCTGGTTAAGAAGCTGATCAACAGAATAAAAATATCATATATCCCCAAGATGAGTATCCACAAGCAATCAGTTGGATAGAGTTAGGGTTCGGGTCATGTTGGAATTGTATAGTTTTCAGTGCCTTGCAAAAATGCAAAGAGGGAAGGGACCAAGTATATTTCTGGAAAAAGTGTATTTCAAAGCACTGGAGCTACAATGGAGAAACAAAATATTCTGCTTAGTCTACCCTCCACACCCTTCTTATAGGGAGGGTTCTCAGCAGGCTTGATGTAGATGTTCAGACCAACAGGTAGATTCAGTTCTGGCTAGGTTGTTTCTGTTGTAACCTGATGCTACATTGTACAGGGCTTCCAAGCTCTAACCCACATTTTGAATTGACTTGGAGGCTTATTGTGAATCAGTGCAGCTATACTTAGAGTTGGTGCTATTCTGTAATAGGGGCTTAATTCTGCCAGAGGTCTGGCCAGCACATTATGAAACAGGTACAGCTTCTACGCTGTCTTCAAAGAGCAATTCCGTGTGGAGGGTATGGCAATTATCCAACCAAGCATTGATCAGAGGCTGACTCACCAGAGTAAACTAATGGGATCAGAATGCTCTGATGTTTATTGATGACAAGCAATTTCATCTAGAGTTTAATTTGAATTTGTTTCACTCTAGCTAGACTCCAACAACTTCCAGACACTGGTTCAGGCTTTCTAACACAGCCCAGGGTGGATTTTTAAAGCTAAGTGACATCCGTATATTAAGGAAACTGCACCGTAAACTGACAGATAACCTCTCTCAGCAGTTTGATAAGTTGTTGAAAAACTTGAGGGACAATTTCCCTCCATAACTTCTGAGTTGCACTGCCCACTTAGGTAGAAATAGAACCACCTTTAAATGGTGCTCCCAATTCCCAGCCCTTGTAGGTGATCCAGAAGGACACCATGACTGAATGACACTGAGAGATCTCATAAGTCCCCCTGTCCAGGTGTCTTTGCACATCATTGACCAGAGCAACTAATGTTTCTATATCATAGCCATCATCTTTATTGGTAAACAGATAATCTGTTGCTTTCCACAGATAGTTGCCTTCCAAAAGGTTAGACATGTGCACCATGCAATCATTGTCATCAACCAATAAGAGCAATAAAATATCAAGCCCACTGATTTTTTAAGAGACCTTAGCATATCAAGCATAATAAGATTTTTAGGAATGTATTGAATGCTTGCAATTGATATCAGACAGATAGACAGGCAGGCAGAAAAGGAAATTTTGGAAGGGAGACATGTCAACGGATTGGTCATTTCTTTGATATCTGTTATTTAACAGCTTTGATTACTGGTTCAGAAACCAAGATCTCTGATAGTGTAAGCAGGCTTGTATGGTGACACAGTTCTTTGGACAACCCAGCTTCAACCCTTATAGGCCAAAACAATAACTTTAAATTGGGCACAGAAGTAAATAGGTAGCTAATAAAAGTGAAGCAAAATTGATGTAATGTGATTTGACCATCTGGCACTTATGAGTATTCTTGCTTTTACATTCTATAGCAATTGCACTATGGGGATATCTTTAAAAGCAGTCCCATATAAAATGCATTACAATAATCAAATCAGGTTATAAGAAAAGAGTGTATTATATCGTCCATGCTATCACTTTAGGATACTTATGACAGAAAGCAGCTGGCCAAGCCTGACTGATATTAACAAGTATAAGCAGGCTCAAACTTACAAATGAGATTGCCAGGAAGCCCCAGGGCAGTGGTATGGACTAGGAAAGTAAAAAGAAAGCAGTTACAAATTATGTCAGTATGGTTGCCAGGAGAACTACATGAACATATCTGTGAAGACATCAGGAATCAAGATTAAGTCTGAGAAGAATTCAGTAGTATCTTACAATTACTTTATTGTGCTGATTGGGTCTTCTAGGCCAGAGTTTCATTTAATTAAGCCATGGGATATGAAGAAAAGCTGACTAAAGCAACTGTCAAATACAAGAAATCAGGAATCCAAGCAGTTCAGATGAATATATAAGTTTACTGAATGTTACAGCTCTCTACACAAATCTGAACTACTAACGGTCAAAGCTAATTGGCGGGAGATGAGTCAATGGAATTCAAGGTGGGCTGGACTTGAGACTGATGATGCATTTAACCCTTCCCTCAGGCACAGCTTGGTCATCTCCTACAGGAACATAAATATCATTAGTAGCTTGAAAAACAGTTTTGATCTTTTCTAAAAGGTGGCATAGCTGTTTCCTAGATATAAGGATCGTCAGTTCAAAAGATTTGATTCACAAATTCTGATAAATGAGTTTGCCCCATATCTCAATTGGGATTTGGAAGATAGATCCACTTTTCCAGCATTCCAGCATTATCCCTTGCAACTGATGCAATGAACTGTAGCTTATGAGAGCTTATATCTTAATAAAATATCTTGGTTGGATAAGTTGCTCCCAGATTCCTCCTCATTTTTAATTTCCATCCATGGGTATCTATTTGTTTCTATCATGGACAACTAATTAATACTATACCAATGTTTATTTTGCATTAATTTTTATTTTGTAATCTGCTCTGAAAAAAATTGTGCCTTTAAACTCTGCCAAAACATTGATCTATTATTTAGATAAATAAATATTATTCAAGCTTCCTGACTTTTCCTGCCTGTTCTTTCTTTCCCTTTCTTTTTCTTACTTCATTTTTTATCTCTATGGAAGTTAAATTTGTTTGTCAAGAGGAAAAGCATGCATCTTATAAAACTCCTGAAAACATAAACATACTTAAAAAGCACCTTCATCACATTCTGTTTCCAGATGTGGAAGTTTCACTCATTTACTTTTTATCCTGTTGTTGTTTGTTGAGCTATTGAGAAAACATTCTTCAGAATGCAGGTTTAGGTTATAAAAACACATTGTGATTTTTATATCAGTGATTCATTGGCTTCAAAATAAATCATGATGGAGAATGGTTGAACGTGAAATATGACTTCTAAAATGCATTTTCTAATGAAACTTTTACCTCAGGATCTCTGGTTAGGGACTATAAAAGATTGCACTAGTAATGGGATGAAGTCAATTCAGAAGCACAAACGAACAATATGCGATAGACTAGATACAGTAGATAGACCATATATAAGAGAAACACCAATCAAACAAAATGTATTCGGAGTATACTTGAAGATGGAAGGGAGGAGGGAAGAACGTTTACTAAAACAGATGTTTACAAAGATTAATACCTAATGTTGTATGCTATGTTCTAGGATGATTGCTTAGCAATAGGATCTTATGTTTAATGTTGATCACATTAATATTGAACCAGATAAGAGAAACACCAAACAAATAAAGTGTAACAGGAGTATAGTTGAGGCTAGACGCGAGGAGGGGAAAAAGGCCTACTAATTCAGACGTTTTCAAAGACTAATACTTAGTGTTGTATATCAGGTGCCATGATGATTGCTGCATAATATGTTTTTATGTTCAATGTTGATTGTTTTAATAAAAGAATTTTTATAGTGAAAAAATAAAAAAAATAAAATAAAATGCATTTTCTAAACATAATTCTCAAGGCTTACAAAACTTAAAAATAATTTACTTCTGAGTCAACATGCTTAGCATTGTACTGTTGCCCAAACTGGCATCAATCAGATGTATTGGTCATGCCACTTAGGATGGAGAAGAATTGTTATCTAACATAAGTTAAAAATTGGAAAAATCTGTACAGGAATTTGCCTCGGCATCTACAAAACACGCTGGTGATATGTCTTGTGTGAACAGATTTTTTTCCATGACGGATAATGGGTTTTTGTTTTGTTCAGTACCATAAGGGGGAAAGTTTGATCTTGTAAGAACGGGAATGGGACAACTTGCCACAGCCAGCTCTCTGTAGCCAACTCATTGTGGCCACAGGACAACCTGCCATGGGTGACTTGCCGCGGGACAACTCACTGCAGGACAATTTAATAATTTTATTTAAATAGATAAAATAAATAAAAAAAATATTTTAATTTTTGCCATTCACATTTCTTTCTGAGGCAATATGCAACTTTATATATACAATCTCATATGAATGCAATGGAATGAAAATAGAGAAAGCCTTCTTTTAAAACATTCAGTGATAGATGCCAATCTAAAGCCAGCCTAAATAAAACAACAGTTTCAACCTGCCTAAAAGTATCAAAATACAGACTTTACTGAACTTACTTAAACAGGAATTCCATAATTGGGCTGTCCCGCCCAAAAAAAAAAAAAAAGACTCTGGGCTTACATCTCCATTAGCTGAATCCCTGCTGACTGTGGAACATCAGATGGCTTCTAAAAACCAATGTAAGCTGAGTGTTATGTACTTTTCTTCTTCTTCTTCTTCTTTTTTTGGGCAAAAGCTGCTAATTACCAATAGATACATTACAATTGCATGCAGGTGTATATAACTAATATGTAAAATACCTTCTTTAATTAGAGAGCCTCTCATCTTGTCTGACTAACAGATGAAGAGAGTGCTACATTATCTGCTTCTTTCAAATAGCCACTCGGAGTCTAAAGTACCAACTTGAGGGCAGGATATATTCCCAAGTGTAGATAAAGCTTAACACCGTTGGTGTGCTTTTTTTCTCTTGATAGAAATACTTTATACATGCCACACATTCCTATGGATAGTTCTCAAGCAGCCCATCTGAGTTACAAATGTTGCAACTGGAACTTGCCTTGACCTAAATATTTATTTCTTACATGATTGTTGATCACCATGTCAGCAAATAATTTCCTGAAAGCTTTTTCCTCCCATCCTCTTGATTTTTGCACATAATTTTCTGTGTAATCTTGACTCCCACAAATTGGATTCAAATTCCTTGAAAAGTTATGTCCAGGTGTTAGTATATTTATCTTTTCCTTTGGGTGCAAGTTACAAATTCCGTCAACAAATAAGAAACAAAATAAGATGACTGATTCCCTCCATTGTTTCCAATGTTTTACTTCTTTAATATAAAATGTATATAATGGAATTACAATATAATTAGATACATGAGTGGTTAGATATGATTCAGTCAAATACTTTGATAAAATAAATTCTTTCCTACAAAAACGTGATTTGAATATCTAACATCGTGTTTTTGAAACTTGACAACTTATAGATGTATGGATGTGGCTGGGAAATCCTGGGAATTGTCCACACATCTTAAAACTTGTAAAGTTTAAAAAACACTTGTCTAATATGTATACTTTTTGTGGCAAATGGAAGGCAATATCACCATGTTAAAAGCTGCATATTTTATGTTATATATGTTGGGCCCAAAGTCTAAAAATTAGCAATGTAAACCAAAGTCAGTATTAAATAAATTTGGTACAGACTTTTCCAAAAGATGCTCATGGTATTTATATTTATAAAGACCTTGTCTGCAAAGGAATATATTCTAACAGGATTTTGGAGAATGGCATTATTTCAACTCTGATGCATATGTGTGCAGCTTATATGTTTTTTCTATATGCTCACCTTCTTAACATACTTGGTTTAAAAAAAAATCAAAAGAGGAAAAACAATCCCCAAAGTGCAAGTAGCAGTTTCAATACATTTCAAATATTACAATGCAATGGTATCTAAATTGGTAAGAAAATAGCTTACTTCTAAAGATATTCAGAAGACATGTCAAATTCAGCAACTACTTCCAATCCCCCCCCCCAACTGAAAGTCATGAACTGGAGAAGGTCAATAGCTACATCATCCTTGATCAAAAGATTAACATGGAGGGTGACAACATACCGTAGAATACATTTTGAATTGAGCTAAACTAGGTTAGAAAGCATTGGGTAATTTCATGCTATATTCAAAAGCAATAAACCAACCTGCTTAAAGAGGAAATTGTTTAATCAGTCTACTACCTATGCTAACATATGCAAAACACAAACACAGTGCAGAGTTGAATGTTATACAAAGAAGCATGAAACAGCAAATACTTAACATTTAGACAAGAAATGTATAGATCCATCAAATAGCAGGAATATGTCACATAATAGGTAACCAACAGCAGGTCAGGGCTGGACAACAGCAATGGTATTATTGGTACCAGTCAACACTGGAACCAACAATGGTACTGGTACCAATTGACCTTAAAACACCCAGGAAACACAAAAGAAATGTTTTGCAAATGATGCAGCTCAGTTGAAAGATGCAAACTTGAAATGATTTGTAGTGTGTCAAAGCAATTGGAAAGCAACTGAAGAGTCTTCATCCTGCAGTAGGTTAATTCAGGCAGATACAGTTGATATGTCTGAGTCAATCTCTTTGTTTGAAGATTATGGGCCATAATTTTATTGTGCTGATTCAGTGTGGATTGATTGATGTTTTTCAATTTTCCAGTCTAGGGCTGAGAGAAGATGACTGGTGTCCAAAGTGGTGTCTCCTAAATAGATAGTAACTGTGAGAGGGATCTCGGAGTCCTAGTGCAGGGCTTTTCAACCAGTGGTATGGGTACCACCTGTGGTACATTGGCAGCTGGCAGATGGTATGTGACCATCCTAGAAAAGTAGCGGGGGAGGGGAATGAGCTGAACTGGTGGCAGCACCGCACAAGCCTGAGCGAAAGATGGCTGGAGCTGCAGGGCTGTCAGGGCTCACTGGAAGCACCAGGATCAGTGCCAGATTCCAGCTGGAACTCGGCACTGATCTGGCACTTCCGCTGAGCCCTGAAGCAGCACTAATCAGCTGGAATGTTGCAGCATCTCTAGGGTCTTGTGATTTACATTCAGATGCTTGGCAACTGATTCATATTTATCATGGTCGCAGTGTCCCAGGGTCATGTGAAGTGACCATAATCTGCTGCAACCACCCAGCAGACAGGGAGAATAAAAACCAAACACCCACACCACACCACCCCCGCTGCCAATCCCCAACAGAAATGCTCACAACAATGAAAACCTCGGACAGGAGGAAAAGCGCCACCGGGTGGGCAGGCAGGTGTCTTGCTCAGCTGTGGCTTGGGGGGCACATTTTTCAGTGCCATTGTAACTTCGAACAGTCACTAAGCGAACTGTTGTAAATCGAGGACTACCTGTACTTTATTCCTTTTTTCCTCTTTTTTTTGTCATCAAGTTTTTGACACCTTGCTCGTGGTACTCAGATGTTGCCATATCCTAAAAGTGGTACAATGGGTGAAAAGGTTGAAAAGCCCTGTCATAATGGACAATCACTTAAATATGAGCCAGCAGTGTGCTGCCGCTGCCAAAAAAGCCAACACAGTGCTAGACTGCATTAACAGAGGGATAGAATCAAGATCATGTGAAGTATTAATACCACTTTATAATGCCTTGGTAAGGCCACACTTGTAGTACTGCATCCAGTTTTGGTCAACACGATGTAAAAAAGATGTTGAGACTCTAGAAAGAGTACAGAGAAGAGCAACAAAGATGATTAGGGGACTGGAGGCTAAAACATATAAGGAATGGTTGCTGGAATTGGGTATGTCTAGTAGTTTAATGAAGAGAAGGATGAGGGGGGACATGATAGCAATGTTCCAATATCTCAGGGGCTGCCACAAAGAAGAAGGAGTCAAGCTATTCTCCAAAGCGCCTGAAGGCAGGACAAGAAGCAACGGATGGAAACTAACCAAAGAGAGAAGCAACCTAGAGCTAAGGAGAAACTTCCAGACAGTTAGAACAATTAACCAGTGGAACAACCTGCCTCCAGAAGCGGTGAATGCTCCAACACAGGAAGTTTTTAAGAAGAGACTGGACAGCCATTTGTCTGTAATGGAACAGGGTTTCCTGCCTGAGCAGGGGTTGGACTAGATGACCTCCAAGGTCCCTTCCAACCTTATTATTATTATTATTATTATTACATAGAAGGCTCCGTATCTTTTTTTTAAAATACATAGAAATAAATCAACATAGATAAACAAGTTTAAGAAATTTGATCAAATGTTTGAAAATCCTTTTCTTGTCATTATGTTATAAATTAAAGTTACAAATGCTGGTAGAGAACACATCAAGAAACTGCTTCAGGTTGGGTATAGATTTGTTGATACAATATTGTGTAACAGTTTATTTAGTTATCTTAATCTGCATAAAGTATTCATAGCTCTTGAAATATTGATCCGTTCCATATGTAATAAGCACTTTCTTTAACATGCTTTGAATAAATAGACCAGGGCTTTTCAACCTTTTCATCCATTGTACCACTTTTAGAATATGGCAACATCCGAGTACCACCTGCAAGGTGTCAAAAACATGATGACCAAAAAAAAATATGGAAAAAAGTGATGAAGTATAGGTAGTCCTCGTCTTGCAACAGTTCGCTTAGTGACTGTTCGAAGCTACAATGGCACTGAAAAAAGTGCCCCCCAAGCCACAGCCAAGCAAGACACCTGCCTGCCCACCCGGCAGCGCTCTTCCTCCTGTCCGAGGTTTTCATTGTTGTGAGTATTTCTGTTGGGGATTGGCAGCGGGGGTGGTGTGGTGTGGGTGTTTGGTTTTTATTCCTCCCCCCCCCCGTCTGCTGGGTGGTTGCAGCAGATTTTGGTCACTTCACATGACAGTTGGGGATTGGAAAGCAGAAGGAGGAAAAAAGCAGCAATTACAATAATAAAGACAAAGGGATATTTTGGGGAAAGATAATACTGTGGGCTAAATAAAAATATTTCATTTTATAAGCTGTATCTGCAGTAATATGCAGACAAGATAGAGCTCAACTCCCCGCCCCCAAATTCTAGCTCTGCTGTTGTGATATCTTGCTTTGTCCATAAATAAATAAATAAATAAACAAATGCCATAAAAACCCAAATTACATATTAAGACAATACCTTTATTGGAATAATACAAAGAATACACAATAATGTGCAAGCTTGACTTTGGAATTCTCTAGAGCTACTTTTTTCCATTATCCTGACCCTCCATAAAATACAGGAAAACAACAACGAATGAGCATTCATTTTTTGGATGAAATGAATCTTTGGATACTCCAAACTGAAATTATTATTTTTTTATTTCAGTAGAGCTTTGGCCAGTTTTATTGGCTGACACTTAGCTCTGAATTTCCAATTATAAGGTCATGTGAAACAAGGAAGTGACCCTTGTCAAATGCCTTTTGGAATGGAAAATCCAAAATGAAGGATACACCATTGTAGCAAAAAGAATTGCCCTTACAATTATTTTGTAGAGATACCAACCTGGCTATACTGTATAAAAACCCAAAAAAGAAAGCTTTACTACTGACATCACTAAATAACCATAAGTGATGTATTTGTATTTGATTGAATAGTTCAGTAAAAAAAAAGGGGTGAATTTCTAATCATTTTCTGCTTAAATTATTAGCAATTAGTTCCAAAAACACCTTTCCAGCAGTAAGTGATACTGTTCGGTCTATAGGTTTGTGCTGTGGAGAAGACATGCAACTTGTTCATTTAGTTGTTAAATTATATCTCACCTATTCCTTCGAGATGATGAACGGAGCATGCCATCTTCCTAGTTTTCTCTAGCAGCAAAAGAGAGCAACTGTTCCAAGTCAATCAGTGAGCTTCCATAGCTGAGAATTAACCACTGCTCCATGTGGCAGTGTGGAATCAGAACCAAGTCAATTTATGTCTGGATTCATTATGGTGAAAGTGAAATTATAGTAAGATTATATTTCTCCAATGGAAAAACTCTTGGCCCCCCTCCCTGTCTCTTTTATCAGCCCCCTCTGTCTAGCATAACATTCAAGACTGGCCAAAGAGAAGACAAATGGTCAGTGGTCAGTGCAAGGAACCATGAGATCGAAGAGTTGAGATGGTCATGTCAAAGTTATATGTCTATGGACATTCTCAGTCATCCAAGTCATGGTTGTCCCAAAGGCGCTTTTTTCAAAAGGCAACTGGGCTTTGTTTTTCCTTGAAGATGTTTTGCTTCTCATCCAAGAAACTTCAGTTCACTGAGGAAGCTTTTTGGATGAGAAGTGAAACGTTTTCAAGGAAAAACCAAAGTCCAGTTGCCTTTTGAAAAAGTACCTTTGGATCATATATGTATTTTGGTATGGTAGTTAAAGGCATTGGTCTAGACCAGGGGTAGGCAACCTTGGCTCTTTTATGACTCGTGGACTTCAACTCCCAGAATTCCTGAGCCAGCTATGCTCATAAAAGAGCCAAGGTTGCCTACCCCTTGTCTAGATACTAGAAGACCATGAGTTCTAGTCTTGCCCTAGACATGAAGCCAATTGAGTGACCTTGGGCCAGTCAGTCTGATCCCCAATTTCAAACATCTTCTCCTGGAAATGGCAAGAACCTGTCCAAGTAGCCACCAGGAGTCAAGAATGACTTGAAAGCATGCACATGCATACACAAAAGTAATATTAAGCACTTTTCAGTTTAATTTGTTCAGTTTCCTTCAAATATTGATAATTTCTTTCAAAACAACTATATATCAATAATGCCAATATATTTCCAAACATCTTGCTTTTTCATTCATTGCCTTTTAGGGGAGAAGGCAAATGAAGACATTTTAAATTGGCTGTGTTTTATCTGCCTGCTTTGGTTGATGTATTGTTTTGGATTTGTTGTTTTGCATTTCCTGTGTTTTCATTAAATGCCATTTGATAGAGTAACAGGAAACAAATGTAAATACATAAAAATAAATAATTTATTATGTCAACATGTGATCTTCCAACTTCTTTTCAGTATGAAAACTTAATTGACTTCAGCTGACAGGAAAAATGAAATTGTGATCTGTACAGCATCCCTCAAATAGCAATTCTTTAGCCTTTGGCAGTTGCATTTCTAAATCTCTACTTTTGCACACCTGCTGACTGCATGGTGACCATCTTATGTCACCAGTATTATGTGGGGATGAGACATAACTGATTCCCATGTGATAAGACTCATTTTAAAAGAGGTTGCAGTTGTAGGAATCAGCATAACCACACAGAGTGATTGTTTACAGAGCTGAACTCTATGATATGGCTTCCATGGTTTTCTGCAGGATCGTGGGAATAGAGACTGGAATGCCCTTACTGTATTTGTCTGTGCCTCCAGTAACTTTCAAGGATTTTTGGAGAACTGGTTTGTATGATATTTCTCATAAGTCTTTAGGAGGGCTTTCCCAGACGCTGCAATTACAGATTTTTTCCAAAGCTTCCTCTCTACTCTTTCTCCAAGAGTTCCAAGGCTGGAACTATATACACTATATTTGAAGAGGCTGCATTTTTCCGATGTAGTTTGATACTTTTCATTGTAAATCTAAATTTAATTCCATTAAAGGGCAGGGTTAGAGCAGAACACAGCCAAGTAGCCACTCATGATTTAAACAGGTGTTTCGACATTCTGAGCCAATAGGAAATGCCTGGATTACTTTTTCCCATCCTCCCAGAATTAAATGCCAGTGGGTTCAGAACTGCTTAACAATAGCAAAATGTTGCAAATAGTTGAAGGATGTGCACAGATAGAGGAAATGAGATTGAATGAAAGACACAATACATATTGTCCTCTTATCCCAAACTATTATTGCTGGGAGTTGAGTGGTATATAAATGTAATAAATTATTATTATTATTATTATTATTATTATTATTGTTGTTGTTGTTGTTGTTGTTGTTGTTGTTGTTGTTGTTGTTGTTGTTGTTGTTGTTGTTGTTGGTCCCAGAGTCAGCCAGAGGTTTGCTTTGATTTGGTGTTTTTACCCAAATCTATCAAAGCCTTCCCAAAGTCCTGAGACAAGCAGATATTGTTTGGTGGTGTTAAAGGAATCATTGCAGGGTGTAAGCTGTTCCAAGTAAAGCTGCCATTTGCAATTGACCAATGGTGATTTTTGTCAATGCCAATGGCATTTAGATGGGCCTCCAGTTGCTTTGGGGCTGCAATTGTTTTTATTACCTTTGTTTCCTTTTGACATAGTTATTCCATTTCCATTTGCTGATCTTTATATTTTTACGATTTTCTCCAGTTCTTTCTCTTCTGCATATTCACCATAGGTAACCAATAAATTCCAAAAGTAGGATTGTACATGTAACAGATAACATGATGACAATTAAGCAAATATTGTATCAACACTTGTTTTAGAAATGAAGTTTGATCATGCTTCATAACAGTTACAGGTAGTCCTTGACTGAAGACCACAATTGAGCCCCAAATGTCTGTTGCTAAGTGAGACATTTGTTAAGTGAGTTTTGTCCCATTTTACGACCTTTCTTGTCACAGTTGTTAAGTGAATCACTGCAGTTATTAAGTTAGTAACACGGTTGTTAAGTGACTCTGGCTTAACAGAAGGTTGCAAAAGGTGGGTTGTATGACCCTGGGACACTGGAACCGCCATAAAGGTGAGCCAGTTGCCAAGCATCTGAATTTTGATCACATGACCAGGGGGATGCTGCAATGGTTGAGAGTATAAAAAATGGCCGTAGTCACTTTTTTCGCTGCCATTACAACTTTGAATGGTCAGTAAATGAACTGTTGTAAGTTGAGGACTACCTGCATAACTTTCTCTGAGCATTAGGTTGTGCACATATTTGAACATTAGGTTGAGCATTCTAGTAACTCAAAAACATTTTCCAATGAACTTTCAAATCTGTTGTTTAAGTTTGATCCACCTTCTAAAACTGTTGAGACTTAATATTTATATTTATATTCGATCAAATTACAAGATTCTGGAGAATATACAAAGACCCAAGGAGGGCATAATAATACACAACCAATTTCCTTAAGCCAGTCACACATTAATGAGTTCATTACCAAAAGCCAATCTATTTTTTAAATGTTGCTGCAAATAAACCTGGAATATTGCAGCCAATTTTGGTCACCACAGACTACAAAAAAAGATGTTGAGACTTTGGAAAAAGTTCAGAGAGGAGCAATTAAGATGATCAAAGGCCTGGAGACTAAAACATATCAAGAACAATTGCAGGATTGGGTTTGGTCAGTCTAGAGAAAAGAAGAACTAGGGGGTGATATGATAGCAGTAGTCCAATATTTGAGAGACTGCCACAAAGAAGAGAGGGTCAAATTATCCTCCAAAGCACCAGAGGGCAGGACAAGAAACAACGGTTGGAGAGAAGCAACCTGGAATTAAGGAGACACTTCCTAATAGTGAGGAATATTAACTAGTGGAACAGCTTGCCTTCAGAAATTGTGGATGCTTCATCACTGGAGGCTTTTAAGAAGAGACTGGAGAGCCACTTGTCTGAAATGGTATAGGATCTCCTGCTTGAGTAGAGGACTGGACTAGAAGACCTCCAAGGTCCCTTCCAGATTCTATTCTGTTCTGTTCTGTTCTGTTCTGTTCTGTTCTGTTCTGTTCTATTCTATTCTGTTCTGTTCTGTTCTATTCTATTCTATTCTATTCTATTCTATTCTATTCTATTCTATTCTATTCTATTCTATTCTATTCTATTCTATTCTATTCTATATATTGGAACATTGATATTATATCACTCTTAGTTCTTCTTTTCACTAGACTAGACATACCCAATTCCTGCAACTAAATAATGATGGTCAACCTATCATTATTAAATCAGATTCCCCTGTCTTGTCACTAAAGCAGAGTTACAACACATATACACAAAATGTATACTATATCCTAAAAAGAAAATACTTATCTGCTTATTTTTTTGTTACCTAGTGTTGTCTGATTTTTTTTTAAAAAAATAGTTGCATTGCCTCCAGAAAAAAAATCTCCTCTGGCTTTGGCAGTCATTCAGGAGAAGGGAGTTCCGAAGCTGACACATAGAATCTCTGAGTCATCAAGAGAATTTTTTGGCTGTCTTTGCTCAGATTGCAATGGAACATAAGGAAGGAAGTGGTATTAGAGGTATGTAGAGGACAGTTGCCAAAATGGACAGAGAAGTAGTGGCAGGAGAGAGAGAGGGGGGGGGAGAGGGGGAGGGAGGGAGGGAGGGAAGGAGAGAAATATGATTATTACAACTACTGCTATTCACTTATGAACCAGTCCTCAGTGTTCAATGGAATTTACACAAAATATGTTTCTGCTCCAAGAAGCATAAAATTGGACAATGAGCTATACCATGGGTGTCAAACTTGCCACGTCACAGCAATGGGGTGGGTACGGCTTCGGTATGATGAAATCAGCTTGCGGGCCAGCAGTTTGACACCCCTGAACTATACCAAAATCATAGTTAGAAAAAAAGAAAGCAAAATAAAAAAAATGGCAGATAGGCTGAGAATGCATTTGGTGGATAACTATTATCACATACAATGTGTTAATTGTATTAATGCCTATACTGAAAGGCTTAAGAAAAGGGAGGCTTAAGAAGAGAGAGTCAAGCTATTCTCCAAAGCGCCTGAAGGCAGGACAAGGAGCAACGGAGGGAAACTAATCAAATAGAGAAGCAACCTAAAACTAAGGAGAAACTTCCTGACAGTTAGAACAATTAACCAGTGGAACAACCTGCCTCCAGAAGCGGTGAATGCTCCAACACTGGAGGTTTTTAAGAAGAGATTGGACAGCCATTTGTCTGAAATGGTATAGGGTTTCCTGCCTGAGCAGGAGGTTGGATTATTATTATTACTATTATTATTACTATTATTACTATTATTATTATTATTATTGCTACTACTATTATTATTATGCCTCCTGAGGTCTTTGAATACTCTCCAGAATCCTGTGTATTGAATGGGGTTGGAAAATTATCTGTATAGACTTCTTTTTTCTCCCATCTTTTTTTCTGTCTTGGAAATGTTTGCATTTCTGCATCACTTGCATTGTGCCCATAATTTAATGCCTGGATGTAATATGAATGGAATATAAGCAAGCTGGCTTAAGCTGATCCTTCTGTGTTGTTATTATCCTTGGTTAATTGTTGTTTTTTGATTTGATTTTAACCTTTAATTCCCCCCCCATTCTGTTTTTAAATTGGGTGGTTCTACAAATCCAATTAAAAAATGGAGACAATTGTCATAGGAATCCACTGGGGGTAAATGACAAAACATAATGGTGAAGACATTGTAGTGCATTGTGTCTGATGTGGGGATGTATGCACAAAAAGCCAGTGTTGCAGTACAATGCCATGGCACACATGTTGCCATTTTTGTTTCATCATATTCAATACTTTGGGGTATTTCATGAGTAGTTTTAAAAATCCTAATAGCAATGCATACACTAATTATCAGACTTAAGCAGACAAGGAAAGTAAATTATTCTTTCTCCCTCTCTAGCTCATATTGCTTTTGAAACTGGAATATATGTTGGATGGATCTCCCCCTATAAGGAAAATGGGATTTCCCCCTCAATGCAATATGCAATTGCAGAAGGAAAAAAAGCAGGATTTGGTGAATGAAAATAGCTCTTCCTTATCTTCTTTGATAATAATTCTTCCCGTTGGCCACTATTTAATGATTTTCAAATCTTACAATATAAAGGGGAAGAGACTTTGCAGAGACTTGGCTAGTAGGTCTCTTCTTCAGGTTGATATTGTCTGCTGCTAGTGCCTAAATTAATTATTTTTCTGGAAGCATGGTGACTTATTTGACTAATGCAACAAATTAGATTTCAATCAAATCCTGCTCAGTATTATGCTACTCATAGTTTGTTGGGTTTGTAACAATTTAGATGTTGCAAGAGATATCAGTATGTCTTAGGATGGAATATGCAAGTTCTGGCATAGATCCAAACCTGGAGTTAGACTGAGAAAACCAGAAGTATTTTACTTTTCCAGAGTCAACTGTGAATATTATGCAGCCAAAAATATTCTAAGTGTAGAAGGCAAAGATGACCTACAGCAATATCTTAATGTGTGCTCAGGTATGCCACTACAAAATGGATCCTTCCTTATTTATTTTTTTAAAGTATCTATTTCAAAATCCAACAATCAGATTCTTCGATGCCTATCCAGTTTATTCATAAATGAGATTATGATGCACAAGGAAGGGAGGCAATTTTGTTCATCTTTCCTTTTCCTTGAAGATTTTCATACAAATCAGGAGATCCTGTCAGTTCCCTTCTTCCAAGAGTTCCCCAGAGAAAGATAATTAAGATAGACTGCCACTGGACCCCTGACACCTTTACACCACCTGTGAGTTCTTATCCCTCCTAAAAACACTGTCTAGTGCTTATCAATTGTACCTTTGTATAAATGTTTGTTTTGAGAAACAAACATTGGATTCCATCTATGCAGGCCACTTAGCATGGGATCAATTTACTAGATATTTCAGGAGGCTCTATGATACCATAGCGGAACTATGTTACATGAATTCCACATTGTTCTAAATGGCTAGCCTCCTTAGAGGAGAATTCTTGGGCAGCTGCCCAAGAAGGAGAAGTAAGAATCATGTATTCTCCTTCCATCAGTGCAATTATACTATAGGAATGTCGTGTGGCAAATCATCACAGATTTGGCCATCAGAAACTACGAATGGATGGTATATGTAAAAATATGTTCATACTTTAGAAAGAATGCAGAGAACAGCCAACAAAGATGATTAGATACTATGATAGACTGGAAACAATGGATAGACTATATACATACAAGAGAAACACCAATCAAATAAAATGTATCTGGCGTATAGTTGAGACTGGACGTGAGGAGTGAAGAATGTTTACCAAATCAGACGTTTACAAAGACTAATACCTAATGTTGTATTTTTATGTTTCATGATGATTGCTTCTTAATATGATCTTATGTTTAATGTTGATAGCTTTAATATTGAAAAAGCGTATTGAACTTCTACCTCAGGTTATTGAATCTCTACCTCAGGATCTTTTGTTAGGGCTCATAAAAGATTGCACTACTACTGAGATGAATTTAATTCTGAATTTGGGCACAGCAGCTAGACTGCTGGTGGGACAATACTGGGAGAGGCCAGAATTACCACCTATTGAAGATTGGACTCTGAAAGTAATACATTTGGCAGAAATAGCGAAAATTTTGGCATACTTGAAGGTTCGCTCGAGTGAACAATATGTGATAGACTAGAAATAGTGGATAGACTATATATAAGAGAAACACCAATCAAATAAAATGTATCAGGCGTATAGTTGAGGCTTGACGTGAGGAGGGAGGAATGTTTACCAAATCAGACGTTTACAAAGACTAATACTTAATGTTGTACTTTATGTTCTATGATGATTGCTTCTTAATATGATCTTATGTTTGATGTTGATTGCTTTAATAAAAAAATTATTAAAAAAAAGATGATTAGATACTGGAGGCTAAAACATACAAGGAACAGTTGCTGGAATTGGGTATGTCTAGTCTAATGAAGAGAAGGACGAGGGGTGACATGATAGCAGTGTTCCAATATCTCAGGGGCTGCCACAAAGAAAAGGGGATCAACTATTTTCCTAAGCACCTGAAGGCAGGACAAGAGGCAACGGATGAAAACTAATCAAGGAGAGAAGCAACCTAGAACTAAGGAAAATTTTCCTGACAGTTAAAACAATTAATTAGTGAACCAATCTGCCTCCAGAAGTTGTGAATGCTCCAACACTGGAAGTTTTTAAGAAGATATTGGACAATGATTTGTCTGAAATAGTGTAGGGTTTCCTGCCTGAGCAGGGGGTTGGACTAGTAGACCTCCAAGATCCCTTTCAATTCCTTTAATCAGTTGTTATGTACTTAGTAATGGGTTCAAATATGTAAACATATAATGTGACTCTGCTGTATCACATAAACCAGGGGCCATAATAAGGAGCAAACTTTCCTCAGCATCCTCTTCCAAAACTGCTTCTTCAAGAAAGCCTGGATGCACTGCACAACCTTGTCCTCTTATGCTCACTTCTGATATATACTCCAGAATGATGCTGTGATTGGACGTGCTTACCCAGCAGCTTTTTGTTTTCAAAATTTGGCCTGAAAGTATATTGAAATGGAACTAAATAATCAGCATTATCGATCAGTGCCTGGAGTTGAGAAAGTACTACCTGTTCTACTATTTTATCTTGAAAATCAAATTAAATACTGATGGAAACATTTTCTAAGCAGCCACAAGTATCACAGATATATATCCGATTACACATATTTCCCCTTTATTTTAGGTTGGCTATGGCTCAGTGGTAGAGATCACATTTTGCGTGAAGAAGGACCTAAGTTCTAACCTCAGGCATTTAGGAAGCTAATGGCAGCCAGTATTGATAATGGTGAACACCCAATGATATGACTGAGTTTATATTTGCTTTCAATCTATCTGTGTTCTTATATATTGAGTTGATCGCTTAGCTTCTCAATTTCATTCCAATGTTCCAAATAAGAATCTCTTCTTTATTATTTCCCACGTGGAAAGACCCAAATCCTGACGATTTGAAATGCTGTGGGAACCCTGTGCAGCATTCCTTCTTGTTTGTCCTTTGTAACAGAGCTCATTTTTCAGTGGAGGTTTCCCATTATTTCTAGGAAGGTTGTGGTCAAACCCATGCACTCCCTGGGCTTTTGATCTCTTGCATCCTCTTCATATCCCAGAGGGGGGAAAAAAGGCAGCGATTAAGACAGAGTTCCTTAAAGAACATAGTCTGTCTTCTGTTTGACCAAAATGGGTTCCCAGTGAATCAAACTTTTCTCAGCTGAGGGGGGTGTCCCACAATAGGCTCTGAAAAGATGGATAGAGCAATTGTACTGTTTAGTGATCCACAAAAGGAAAGGAGTCCTTAGTGAAGGGAGACCTTACACTAAATCTGACCTGACACTTTAGGAGTAAGACAATAAAAGGTCAAGGGGACTAACGAGAGGAAAAATTCCAACAATACATACCATAGCTAGCACACAGCTTCTGCCACCCAGACTATGGGGCAGCAGCATTAACTGCCTCAGACATGTGAAGAGGAAATGAAGCGGAAAGAACTTGAAGTTTCCTTCTTAAGAATTGTGGCCCCAAATTTTCACAACTTAGCCAGGTCCCCCCAAAGAGGTCAAAGTAACATCCTTAGGATGGAGGGAAAATTTTGTTTTTAATACATTTAGGTAATATAGATGAAAGGAAGGAAGACTATAGATGCTGCACCAAGTTGCTTAAAAAAGAAAGAAATCAAAACCAGAAGCTGGCCAGTAAGATAATATAAGTCTCAGTAGCTCTCTCAATCTCTCCCTCTCCCTCTCCCTCTCCCTCTCCCTCTCCCTCTCCCTCTCCCTCTCCCTCTCCCTCTCCCTTTCCTTCTCCCCCTCCCTCCCTCCCTCCCTCCCTCTCTCTCTCTCCCTCCCTCCCTCCTTCTCTCTCCCTCCCCCTCCCTCCCTCCCTCCCTCCCTCCCTCTCTCTCTCTCTCTCTCTCTCTCTCTCTCTCTCTCTCTCTTTCTGTATTTCAATTATAAAAAAATAAAGCTTGCTATTTGTTATTATTATATCAATATACAATTATGGTTTTCAACTGACAACTAGTCAATAGATATGGGAACTTCCTTCAAGCAATGTTTAGTCGAGTCCCCCCCCCCACAATGAATTGTTTTTTCTGAGACTCCTGAAGACAAACAAGGAATTTCTGTGGCACCTGTATGCCTATCTCTGTTGTCAATCACATCTCCATTATCACTTCTTTGTAATAAGGATCTGGCCTTGTGGAAACACTCCTTCGGTCCAGCTAGTCAGATACTCTAATTACTTTCTTTGGTGGTGTATGCATCTGCAGGCTACCTTTAGAGATGCTAACAGCCACCACCAACTCATCCGGAAGAAAATATTTCCACCCCCATTGTTTTTTATATAAATGAGAGAGGTTTGGGCCATTGAAATCACTCTTCTGCTCTTTCTCAAGGAGGACCTCAGGCCTTTCCTAAGAATATCGGTGCTAGGCAAAGAATGAATGCATTTGAAAGGTTTAACCATAGACTGCAGCTTGAAGCAGGGTGCAGTAAAGATTTGCTTTCCAAGGCATCTTAGTTTAGAAATCCTGGCCAAGAAACTTTTTTTAGTTAAACTCAGCTATTAAAATCAGATTGGCAAGGACAACAGTATTCCACCCATTCTGCCATACTCATGTGTGTTTGTTGTTTGTTGACTTCAGTTCAGCGTTTAACACAATCATTCCCCAGCGTCTAGTAGACAAACTGGGCCTTTTAGGCTTAAACACTCCTGGATTCTTGATTTTCTCATCAACAGGCCCCAATATGTGCGAGTTGGAACAAATAACTCTAATACCATTTCCTGGAGCACAGGTTCTCCCTAGGGCTGTGTCCTAAGTCCGCTGCTCTTCACTTGTTGACCCATGACTGTTGTGCTAGGTTTGCCACCAACCATATTGTGAAATTTGCAGATGATACAACAGTAGTGGGCCTTGTTCATGATGATAGTGAGGATGCTTACCGCAAGGAGGTTGAGGGATTGGTGAATTCGTATAAGGAAAACAGCCTAGTTTTAAATACCAGAAAAACCAAAGAGATCATTGTTGATTTCAGAAAAGGCAGGTACAGCCATACTTCTCTGTGCATTTATGATTCACCAGTGGAGATGGTTACCAGCATCAAATTCCTGGCTGTGCAGTTAACAAGTAGGCTGGTGAATGCAGCAGCGCCTGCATTTTCTGCGTCGCATGAGAAAAGCACATCTATCCTTACCACTTTCTACAGGGGGACAATTGAGAGCATCCTGTCATGCAGCATCACAGTCTGGTTTGGAAGCATCACTATTTCAGACAGGAAGGCAGTGCAGAGAGTGGTGAGGATGGCCGAAAAGATCATTGGCAGCTTACTCACTCCCATCCAGGACATAGCACAGAATCATTGCTTGAGCAGGGTCCATAAGATTATCTGGGACACCACATATCCTCTTCACGACCTGTTTTCCTTGTTATCTTCTGGGAGGAGGCTTTGTGGTATCCGAAGTAGAACATCCAGATTCAGCCAGAGTTTCATTCCATACAGCATTAAACTTGTGAACTCTCAAGCTTCCTCCTTCCGTTATATATTCAAGATGGACAGTGTTTAATATTTATTTGTTATGTGCATGTAGGGGTGTGGGTCTATACATATGTTATATATAGTATGTTTAGGTGTGTGTCATGTATGTGTTCACTTTGAGAACGGGCAACTATATTTCATTTTTGATGTGTGCCGTTGTGCCCACAGTAAAAAAAATGACAATAAAGGTTATCTTATCTTATCTTATCAACGGTAGAAATGGACCCAATCATTTTTGCTGTTTTAATCCTCTACTTCAGGGGTCCCCAACCCCCAGGCTGTGGACCAGTACCAGGCCGCAGCATGCCAGCAACCGGTCTGCACAAACAAGGAAAGCCCCATCCACAGGATGCAGGCAGCACACAAAACCACGCCCCCTCCAGTGTGTGGAAAACCTCTCTCCACGTAACCGGTCCCTGGTGCTCAAAAGGTTGGGGACCTCTTCTCTACCTCATTGTAATTCATGGAAGGAAACTGCTCTAGTTCCAGATTGTTAGATTATCTGTGCCCTAAGAAGGAGAAGGAAGATGGATCTTGGGATCCAAAGTTCCAAAATCTTTTCCAGTCAGTTCTTGGAGTCCCTGCAAAATGTCCTCATTGGTTCTACCAACATAACAGAAACAGTCCTGAGGTAAAAGGTCAATCTGCTGAGTTTTCCAAAGGCATTTGTGGAGTTTCTGCATCTTACATATCTACTCACTTTGTCGTATGTCAGTTATCCGGTGCATATCATTTTGCAAGATTTACAAAACATTTCATTTTCTTTGGGTTTCCTTTTGGGGGGGGGTTGTATGTGTCAAAAATATGTTTACCACTGCTACTTCTCCTGTCTGATGTGCCTATAGTGCTATTCTAACTAGGTGTGTTCACATAATATCCTGAATCTCCCTACTTCAAGAAAGCAAGCCTTAATGAAAACGGAGGAAAATAGATGGTGGAAAATTACTATGCATGAAGCAATCAGAACATTTTTATATTATTTATGTACTACCTGACTGGACTAGCATGAAAACAGAGTGTATCTCTTTCCTGGAGGGGGGGAAGGTCTGGAATTTTGCAAATCTGGTACCCGTAATGTTTACTAACTGAAGCATGCTTATGAAACCTACATGCATATTCTGCTACTCATCAGTAACTGAAAAGGAAATTAATTTAGCTTTTAAAATCTAGATGTAAATCATTTCACTTAGCAGTTAAAAGTGCAAATTAACTTCTGCTTTGGACCTTACTCTATACATCAGTTGTGGTCCTCTCAAAATTCTTCAGCTCTGAGATAGCTGAATTGGATTTAGAAAGGCCAAGTCATGTGAGAGTTCCATTTTTAAAAAGAACTAGAGGAAGAATTAGTATAAACGTCATTCACATGCCTGGAATCAAAAAAGTAGCTCAGAGCCAAATGTTAAGGCAATATTATTGTAGAAGTCCAAATATTGTTCCATTTAGCAAATTAGAGATAAAGTATCTTTGCATCATTTTTGCAAGTGAGTATTTCTTAAGCACTGGACAGTAATTTTATTTTTGAACATTAGCTGTTTTTAGCCTCTGATTGTTTGTCTTTTGAGCTGTTATAGATAGTCCTTGACTTATGACTACAATTGGGACCAAAATCTCCATTCTAAGCAAGAGTGTTGTTAAGTAAATCATGCCCAGTTTTATGACTTTTTTGCCATAATTGTGAAGCACATCACTGCAGTTATTAAGTGACTGTTAAGGATACTGAATTCAGTATCCGCCATTGATTTTGCTTGTCAGAGGCCAGTCAGCTAATAAGTGATTGCAAATGGTGAATCACATGACTCTAGGGTGCTGCAACTGCGGTCAACATATACTGGTTGCACGTTTTTGAATACATGACTATGGGGTTGCTTTTCAATGATTGTGTGAACCACTTTTCACAAAAAAGTCATCAGCACTTTTTTTTCCACTGTCATTGCAACTATAAATTTTACACAGCAAATAGTTGTAAGTTGAGGATTGTTTTTCATGTACATCCTGTGTGTCTTGAAACAATGCTTCCACTAAAATCACTTAGTAAGAGAATGCGGTGAGGAATATATTTTTTTCATGTTTCTCTTTTCCTACTTTTCCATATTTTAAAAATCCAGTGTTATTATCTCACAGCAGAGCAAAACCAGACTTATCTATCTATCTATCTATCTATCTATCTATCTATCTATCTATCTATCTATCTATCTATCTATCTATCTATCTATCTATCTATCTATCTATCTATCTATCTATCTATCTATCTATCTATCTATCTATCTATCTATCTATCTATCTTAGCCACCCATAACTTTATAAGGCAGCTTATACTCAGCATCAGGTTAAAAAGAAAAAAAGAAAGTATTTTGTAACATAAAACTTGGATCTTTTGTAAACCAGCTTATGAAAAATTGTAGTCAAAGAAATTACCAAGAATCAGGTTTTTGTGCAGAAGGAGATAAACCAAATAAATAAAAAGAAGAACCCTGAAGCAGATCAAAGGCTTGTAATGTAAAAGTGATGGCATCTTCTGATGAAATAGAATGCAATAGGAAAGATCTGAGATGCAGAAAGCCATTGTCAGAGTTAGCAGTTCTAGATTGCATTGGCCAACTATTTATTCTCTATTTAGCTCTGTGCTAATTCTGAGAAAAGTATGCAAATTATGAATTTTCTTCAACCCAGGACCACTCAAAGACCCATTTTTAGCAATGGTGACATTAAGAAGATGATTATAACACTAATAGAGAATTTGAATATTGTTATACTGAAAACAAAAGCAAATGTTTGAGTGCTATGTTGCCTTTGATTACTCTAATTTCCTTTCTCTCCCTTTCTGATTATCTCTGGATTAAGAGCAACAAGGTTCAACACTTTATATTTAGGAGCAACATTCCAGATGGAGTTGGGTCATAACACAGTGATAATTCTCCTTCACATTGCATCTCATTGTAATCATGTCTTGGGGCTTACAGGCTGTCAGAGTGTATTTGCAAATACACTAGTCTATATCTCTCTCTCCCTTCCTCCCTAGCATAATACTGGACAGCCAGAACCCATGTAGATAGAAGGTTTGGAAAAGAAGTGCAAAGCTACATAAATCCAAAGGTTCCCTTAATAATTCTTGTACTTCTTAGCTTTATCAGGCCATTTGTGAATGAAACACAAGCACAGCCTACAATGTGTGTCACAATAAAGCAAATTGGTGTATATTGTGGACAAAGCAATGAGTATTTATTACAACAATGGCAAACAATTTGGTCCAAATTTGTTCATATGAACTATTACGGGAAATCAACATGCACAAACCTCACCATTGCATCAACAACTGCTCAGCTAACCCAGTTCCTAAGAAAACATGCTTTAACGTGCTCACATTCCAGCAGGAAGAAACTATGAAGGAGCAGAAATCCAGGATAATTTGGAATTAGAATTTCTCACATGAAGATCTCTTCTACAAGGCCTGACTCAGAAATATATTAAGTTAATGACAGTGTCTATACTGTTATTATTCTGTGGTGTCTATGCATATCTGTGCATATGTCCTGTTGGATTTGAACTGTATATAAGTATTGATAAGTAAATAAATAAATGCATTTGGGATTTATTTCTCTCCATGTTGTAATAATAGCTTTCTCAAGCCACATTGATTTCATCAATAGAAGCATGTGGGGAGATTTATGCTATACAGTATATTTTCAAATTGCAGGTAAGGAGTTGTGTGTTTGTAAATATTCCTTGGTATGTAGAAATATCTTAACTCTAGAAAAAGACTAGGTTGTATTTTTCTCATTGATTAATTTTGTGTATCAGGATTTTTTTTTTAAGATGGGCAAGTTTTCACATATATAATTTCCGACTAGAAGTAGTATGTGTAGTATAACCCCCAAATTATATTACATTGCACTAACATTAACATAGATTCTGACCCAATACTAATTGCATCCTATAAACTGTGGGGCATGAATATTAACCCTCATGTAACATTGGTCTTTCCTTTGGAGGATCTATGGTTAGGTGCAAATATATCTGGTTATGGTTTCATTTTTTTTAAAAAAAATTACTCTTTATATACCACATTTCTTTCCCTGAAATAGTCCAAGATGGCTTATAAAGAGAATTTAAAAAATCTTAATAGGTAAAACAATCAACATGTAAAATCAAACAATAATCTAAGAATATAATAATTTAAACAAAAGTAAAGGTTGTTTAAAAGGTAGACTATTTTTGGACCAATCGTTAACCTACAAATAAATAAATAATTTCGCACCCCACCTTTCCTACAGGAAGGCAGCATAGATAACATCCCTGCTTCAAATCTTCTGTACCCAATGCTATTAAGCTACGAATCTGTGAAATAGATTGATAGAGCGACGATATATTTATTCATTTCATCATTTCATTTATATAGTTACCCAATCAACATATGACTCAGAAATAAAAAACACAGAATAATCAGAACAACCCCTCTCAAAAAATAATAATAAAACATATTATGCCTGAGGCATGAAGGACAGGCAAAAACAGTCCAAGAAGAATCAAGACAGGCATGACACCACCTCAACTATTGCCTGGGGGTGGTGGTAAAAAACAGGTCTTAAGAGTCTTCCAAAATACAAGTAGAGTCAGGGTCATCTGAATTTCAGAGGGACTGCTCTTCCATTGGGCAACCATTACACATTTTTTGGATCCCATTACATAATACAGGTTATGTGATGGAACCCAGACCACGTCCACCTTGGCAGATCTTATGGATGGGCAGTAGTAATTGGAGAGAGGCAGATAACCAGGTCTTGTGCCATGAAGTACCTTATAGATCATGACTACCACCTTGAATTGTACTCAGAAGCACATTAGTAACCAATAAAACTAACAGAGTAATGATGTTCTATGGGTATAGTCAAGTGCTCCCATAACAACTGCACTCTGGAAGAATTGTAACTTCCCAGTGGTCTTCAAGGGCAGCCCACATATTATATGTTGTAGTAATCAAGATGAAAGGAAGCAAACATGTGAGTGATGGGCTTTCCTGTCCAAGAACTGATGAAATATTTTTCTGTCTCACCTCTCACTAGAAGGATCAGCAAACAGTTCTCATTTAGAAGAAACTAAAGTCAAATGTGTCAATTTGGATGTATGTTTTTAAAATGTAGGGCTGGTTCTGGTTCTGTGTGAAACAGCAACAACAAAACCTTGTTGATCAGCATTGAAGGAAGGGTGGAGGTTTCCAGTAAAGCAAGAAGGGGGAGCCCTGCTAGCCCAGGAATCAGGTGCTGACAGATGGCTGAATCCAGGAGACCAGCCATCTATCAAAACTCACCAGTAAGCTGTAACCCCAACTATATGGTGGATTCTTTTGTGCTAGCAGGAGAGTCTACCATTCTCTCTAATTTCTCCTGAATTGAGGCCAGTACCAGGATTAATCCATCCAGAACAAACTGAAAGTACAGGTAGTCCTCAATTTGTAACAGTTCATTTAGTGACCGTTCAAAGTTACAAAGGCACAGAAAAATGTGACTCATGACCGTTTCTCACAGTTACGACCTTTGCAGCATTCTCCTGGTCATGTGATCAAAATTGGGATGCTTGGCAACTGACTCATATTTATGGTGGTAGCAGTGTTCCCAAGTCATGTGATCACCTTTTGCGACCTTTTCACAAGCAAAGTCAATGGAGAAGCCAGGTTCACTTCATGACCAGATTACTAACTTACCAACTGCAGTGATCCACTTAACAACAGTGGCAAGAAAAGTCATAAAATGGGGCAAAACTCACTTAACAAATGAAATTTTGGGCTCAGTTGTGACTGTATGTTGAGGACTACCTGTGGTCCTGGGCATCAGCAAGAGGGGGTTTATTTGGGCATTGCTTCCCATTCAACAGGTAGATCAAGCAATGTATTTTAAAAAGCACATCGTATGGTAAAGTGGGAACAAGACCTTGGGCATCCGATCGCGATGGAAACGTGGGAGGAAATCTGGGTGAGAAAGCGCAACAGCTAAGGGAAAACTTCTACAAGATGTTCTACAGGTGGCATCTAGACCAGAAAAAACTATCATACATCTATCCAGACACCCAGCCCAAGTGCTGGAGGTGTGGCGATGGGGAGGCTACATACTTTCACGTTTGGTGGACATGCAGAAAAATCAAAGCCTTCTGGAGGAAGATATGGTGGACACTCCAAACTATATTCAAAAAGCGTATTGAATTTCTACCTCAGGTTTTTTTTGTTAGGGATCATAAAAGATTGCACTACCTCAGAGACGAGCTTATTTCTGAACTTGATCACAGCAGCCAGACTGTTGGTGGGACAATACTGGAAGAATCCAGAAATACCACCTATGGAAGAATGGACTTTGAAAGTAATAAATTTGGCGGAAATGGCAAAAATATCGGCATATTTGAAAGATCGCTCAAATGAACAATATTTGACAGACTGGAAACAGTGGATAGACTATATACAAGAGAAACACCAATGAAATAAAATGTATCTGGCGTATAGTTGAAGCTCGACGTGAAGAGTGAAGAATGTTTACCAAACCAGACGTTTACAAAGACTAATACCTAATGTTGTATTTTATGTTATATGATGATTGCTTCATAATATGATCTTATGCTTAATGTTGTTTGCTTTAATATTGAAAAAGCGGATTGAATTTCTAAAAAAAAAAAGCACATCAAAAAATATTTTGAGTTTAGAAACACGAATCTGACATGTTTAGTTAGAAATAAGTAACCCAGAGTAGAAGGAGGTTTTTTCCATTTGTTCTCTCTGTGTGTGTGTGCTTGTAGTCTTGGCTGCACTAAAATATACTGTGAGCTCACTTTTGGATCCTGAACATTTTATTGATGGTTTTAGAAGAATTTGTATTAGGGAGGATGACTTCACCAATGAGTAGCTTATAGTTGTATTCAGCCTTATGATTGATACAGTGATTACACTGAAATGTTCTTTCTATAATCTGATTTATTAAACAAATGTAGATATGTAGGCCAGCTGTACTCACGTCTTTACAGAACGTATTTGGAAAGATCAAAAGGGTTGCTCTGTAAAGGGGAATGTGAATGTCTTATGAATTCCAGTGACTGTTACTTCTTCTTGCCAAAGTGGTGCAATGGAATGGGTGGGAAAAGATATGAAAAGTCCAGAAGTAAAATCTTTCCATACTTTGCACAGGGTTTATAAGTGAATATCCATGTGTATATAAACAAATATCTGATTTTCTGAACTAGATAAGATGCCCAGAAAATTAAACATTGTGCAGTTCATTTGGGAGGAGAACTTTATAAGATTCATTGGGATTTATAATGCAAGGAAGTGGGAGAATCCTAAAGATGCTTTTTTTTTTTTTTATCCCTCAGTCCCTGATGAAGGACTCTGCTCACCTCTTCTCCTGCCTCCCTCTTCTGCCTACATTACAGGTCTCAAATCTGGGCTACAAAAATCCAGATGACCATGAGATGGCAGCAGACATTTGGGACTTTTGCATTTGATAACCCAACGCTCCACTGTTCAGTACTCTCAAACACCTAGAACTGATTTTCCAGAGACAGAAGGGAAAAGAAGAAGAAGAAAAATGACCATAACAACTTTGGGAGTTTGAGAACACACTGCTGAATCTGATTTATTTATTTATTGGATTTCTATGCCGCCCTATTCCGGGAACTCAGGGCGGCTCACAGCATAAATAGAAATCAACATTAAAATACATATAAAAAAGAACCCCTGAATTAAAAAAAACCAATCATCCAACAAACATGCACACAAACATACATTGGCTAGGGGCAAGATGTTAACTGCCCCTGTCGGCAAAGATGTGTCTTGAGCAGTTTACAAAAGGCGGAGAGGGTGGGGGCAATACGGGGGGAGTTGATTCCAGAGGGCTGGGGCTGCAACAGAGAAGGCTCTTCCCTTAGGCCCCGCCAGGCAACACTGTCTGGCTGACGGGACCTGGAGAAGGCCGATTCTGTGGGCCCTAACCGGTCGCTGGGTTTCATGAGGCAGCAGACGGTCCCGTAAGTAACCTGGTCTGATGCCATGTAGGGCTTTATAGGTCATAACCAACACTTTGAATTGCGTTCGGAGACCAATTGGCAGCCAATGCAGCTCACGGAGTGATGCCGATATGTGGGCATTTCTGGGCAGGCCCAACACTGCTCGCGCGGCTGCATTCTGCATTACCTGAAGTCTCCGAACGTTTTTCAAAGGTAGCCCCATGTAGAGAGCATTGCAGTAGTTGAGCCTCGAGGTGATAAGGGCATGAGTGACTGTGAGAAGAGACTCCCGGTCCAAATAGGGCCGCAGCTGGTGCACCAGGTGAACCTGGGCAAATGTCCTCCTCGCCACAGCCAAAAGATGATGTTCCAAATTTAGCTGTGGATTGAGGAGGACACCCAAATAAATAGTAAGGAGAAAGACTGAAAGAAGAATGAAGGATTGGTAGGGTTTATGCAGTAGTGCTGGAGACAACATTTAGGGACGTATGGGGATAAGGAACTAAAGAAACACTACAACGCTCAATAACAGGAAGAACAGTGTGTTCTTGTGAAAAGGATCAGGAAGTGAGATTATTTGCTAGCTACCAGTGCATTTCAGTTTTCAAAAAGCTGTAGAAAGAAACAAACTGCATACTAGATGTCTATGTGAAAATCCCATTGAATAATCTATATCTGATCTGCCAATCAAGTGTTTCAACTTTGTCCACACTTAGTATTCCTTCCCCATCTTTGCAGTCCATATAATTGGCCTGCTCCATTCAGAAGCCATTTATGGGACAGACTTTCTAGCTCAGAAATTATTATTCAGTTTGTGAGCAACCTTTTATAATTGGGAAATCTGTAGTGGACCCTGTAAGCTTCATACTTGGCCTCTTTCGGCCCTGGACTATCTAGTTCATTTGGCTACATTGTTTTGAGAATGCCTGTGGTAACTGTGCTTGGAAAATCACAGAGGCCCTTTGCTTCTGGAATCAGAAAGCAACTACACAGCAACTATTAACTTGACCACAGACTCTATTAACCATGAACATTCTGCTAGGTCCAAAGTTATACCCAGTTCCTCCTCTACTGAAAGGATCCCTGTCTTTTGTAAAATCACTTTCTCTCTGTTAGAGATTCTTCTTGTTCTTCTTAGTGCATAGGTGCAACGTCCGTTTTTTTGGTATTAACCAAGTTGATCCATTGATTGTGACAGTAATTGGCCAACCAGCTTATTGCCTGAGCCTGACATTGTGAGCTGAGAAAGAGTCACCCAGTTGGCTTTCATACTTACAGTGAGACTAGAACTCACAATCCCCTAGTTTCTAGCCTGTTGCTATGGCCCTATTTAGATGATCTGTAGAGCAGCTGCTTGTAAGGGGTAGCTTGCGGTGTCAGAAATGAGAGAAAGCAGTAGACTTTGTATGTATGGAAGACCTCCACAAAATACTTAAAGGAATGCAGCTGCACAAGTAAGATGGAATGTTAACAAAATCTATGCATCACAGTCCCTCCAGCCTTTTGAAATTTCTCTCCCATACAATCACTTTTATACTACTTGGACCTTTCGCATTAAAGTGAAATGATCTATTCCAATTTGGAGTTTGAATGAGAAAGGTAGTAGAAGGGCAAAAAACTTTATTTACTACTGAAAAACTTTATTTACTAGGCAGCTGGATCTTTTTAAGAGGGCAAGAAAGGAAAGTAGGGTGATGGTGAAACTTTAAAAGGTTCTTGGTTCCCTTGTAGAATTAACAAAAGCAGAATAATGAGTGCGAGCAGGGGGTGAGAGAGGGGAGGTGAAGGAGAAGGAGAAAATGAGAAAGCTCATAAGATGATTGAATTTTATTATTTCTCTAGAATTGCAATCAGTCACATTTGAAAATTTCTTCCATCTATTTGGTTAATGTAGACAAATTTGTGCACATGTGTGTTTTTTAACACAACGCCAAATTAACATTTAAAATTAAAAAAAGGTCATTCACATCTAACTACCATAATTTTCCAAAGGGTTTATAAAATTCCAGGCATGCTTTTGGTCTAACAGGAATAAATCTTTTGCAACTATTATCATTTGTGTCAGTCACAGAAGGAAATTGACAAATCAGTAAAGTTCAAGTCAAGCCACATGCAGCTAAGGACATAATTTAGACTTAAGTCTGGCATTTCTTCCCCTCTTTGGAATGTGAAATATGGATTGACCATGATCACCCACTAATGGATGCCTTTGAAAGAGATCTCTTTTAAGGTCAAAGAGGAAAATAACAAGTACACAATTCTTATTCATGAAAAAAAAATCACTCAGACTACTAAAAAAACAAGGAAAAACAACCACAAGCATCAAACTCTGAATTTGTCTCGTATAATAACATGAAATGGAGACTCATGAAGTTTGAACTTTCTATTTATTTAAGCTAATGTTTTGCCACACTATTTTTTTTTTCAAAGAGAGAAGCATGCCTTATTCTTAACAATCTCGGCCTACATGGAACAAACAGGAACCAGCAATACTTGGCTATCCATCCCATCATTTGTACCACTCTTAATGCCAACAAATAGTTCCATTTCCTTTTCAGATCTTCTGAAAAGCAGTTATCCCCCTCCCCCTTTGTTTCCTGTGAGATCAGAAAGTGAAAGAAATGTAGCATGCATGCTTTGAATGGGCCAATATGATCACACTCACATGCCATTGTTTAACCACAGAGCATTTAAGTGTCATGATCATGTGCTCCTGATAGTGCTTCCTGCATATTTATTGCGTATAATGACAAGATTTTCCAGTTTTGGTCACCACGATGTAAAAAAGATGTTGAGACTCTAGAAAGAGTACAGAGAAGAGCAACAAAGATGATTAGGGGACTGGAGGCTAAAACACATAAGGAACGGTTGCTGGAATTGGGTATGTCTAGTTTAACGAAGAGAAGGATGAGGGGGGGGCGTGATAGCAGTGTTCCAATATCTCAGGGGCTGCCACAAAGAAGAGGGAATCAAGCTATTCTCCAAAGCGCCTGAAGGCAGGACAAGAAGCAAAGGATGGAAACTAATCAAGGAGAGAAGCAACCTAGAACTAAGGAGAAACTTCCTGACAGTGAGAACAATGAATCAGTGGAACAACCTGCCTCCAGAAGTGGTAAATGCTCCAACACTGGAAGTTTTTAAGAAGAGACTGGAGAGCCATTTGTTCGAAATGGTATAGGGTTTCCTGCCTGAGCAGGGGGTTGGACTAGATGACCTCCAATGTCCCTTCCAACTTTACTATTATTATTATTATTGTTGCTGTTATTGTTATTATTATTATTATTATTGTTGTTGTTATTATATTATCTCTGCACATTGCTGGGAGATGCTTAAGCAAGTTCAGATAGAATTTTTAAGGATAAATGCTGCTGTTCAGTTTTCAAAAGAAATTCTAAATTTCCCTTCTTGAAAGGAACATACGGCATATTCATTGTCCATTGTGTAGCCTTTTTGTTGTTAGTTGTGAAGTCGTGTCCGACCCATTGCAACCCCATGGACAACGTTCCTCCAGGCCTTCCTGTCCTCTGCCATCTTCTGGAGTCCATTTAAGCTCGCGCCTACTGCTTCAGTGGCTCCATCCAGCCACCTCATTCTCTGTCATCCCCTTCTTCTATTGCCCTCAATCTTTCCCAGCTCTTCTCCAGTGAGTCCTTCCTTCTCATTAGGTGGCCAAAGTACTTGAGTTTAGGGACAACAAATAACGTAAGTGCCTCTAGCGGTCATCTGGAGTTCTAAGGGCCATATTTGTACTCATAATAATTTGTTGCTAGATTTGTTTTGATGTAGTCTTTCCTAAATATACCTGAGAGTATGTTCCACCAATTTAAATGGGTTTCACACTCTTGAAATAGATTTGTGGATTAGACTGATAATAGAACTAGAGTCAAGATAGCATTTAGGAGAAAGTCTGTGGAGGTTTTCAGTTATCCAGGTCACAGTTGTCTCAAAGGTCCTTTTTCAAAAGGCAACTGGACTTTTTTTTCCTTGAGGAAGAAAAACAAATCGTTTCATTTCTCATTCAAGAAGAAAAACATTGTCTTCTTCCTCAAGATAAAACAGTCCAGTTGCCTTTTGAAAAAGGACCTTTAAGACACTTAGGAGAAAGATTAGAAAGTGGAAGTATCTTTTTGCATTATAGGGAATGTACCTGACAATCTGGCATCCTTGCCATAATTTTAAGCATGAAATAATTCTTTCATGCAAAACTGAAAGAAGCAAAATTGAACTGCACAGTCTTGTTCACATTTAACACCAAGCCAACAATTTCTATACATTACTGTCGTTTGCTGTCAGTGTCTGACAAATTGACAATAAAGAGCCATAGATATATTGAAAAAAAAAAGATAATACCACTTCCCCTAATGTTTCTTAGTGATTAGGAAAATTTAATAACTTGGAATTGTTTTCTGTATATTTGGAAGGAAACCCAATAGTGTATCTGGGGCAGCATGTGCTAACTTGAAAGGGGGCTAAAAGACAGGAAAGGTTTTGGTAATGTTGTTTTGTGAGATTGATATTGGATCAGGGTGGTTTTTTTTTTTTTTGCTACCCAGTATACAATGAATATGTTGACAGACTCTGCTTGTCTATTTGTAAATATGGTAGATTTTGTAGATATAGTGCACATTTCTCCTACTTTTTCATTCAGAGGAATACAGTTGTCATGCATTTCCTCTGAACTTCTTATAGACTCCAGATTTCATTCAGAGGATCAGATTTGTCCTCCTCTTTAACCCCTCACATACATTTTCAAATCTGTTGTAGAGACTTGGGGACCATCTGGAGCAGATTTATAGCACATGTAGGATTTGAAGGGAGGAGTAGAGCAAGGGAAAGGCCTGTTGCACAAGTAGAAGTCTGCTTATATAACATTAGATGCAGCCCTCTATTAATGGACTAACATCCGCCTGCTACATATATGGAATTCTGTCTGGCTGACTCTCTTTAAGACAGAGAAAGATAAGCACTCTTGTAGAACATTTGATTATGCAATTTCTACATAAAGATGCTTGCCTCCCCCTTTGAACACACTGTAACATTTCCCCCATAAAATTCCAAGTTTTTTTTCTTTCTCTGATGCTGAGGTTATGAACTTTGTATTTATATTACAAGTAGGAGATTAGATTTATTTATTTGGGAGAAGAGTTGTTCAAAACAGATTTCTCCATTTTCAGACACCACAGCAATAGGTTTTTGATGTATACGGTGAAAACCTTTCGAGCGGTTAAATGAAAACAGCAATATCAATATATGCTCAAAATATTCCTTCCTGAAGTTATTGGTTTGAAGAAAATGCATTAGAGAAGAAGCTGGGATGGGTGGCAGTGGAGAGCTCCATGGGTAAGAAGCGTCATCAAGGACTTCATTTTTTAATGCAGCTGGACTATGCATCCTCTCTCTGCCCAATGTTTTAAAATCTGCAGTGATGGTACTTAAATGAACCACTAGGGCCAAGCCTCTCAACATCTTCTGATTGACATAAAAATGCTCGCTGATTTGCATTAAGGTCTCAGAGTAACACTGCTTGGTCCTACTGATTCATAATAAATGTCACTTATTCAAATAGAAGATTAATTAGGAAGCGTGGCTCTCTATTGGTGTTAAATGAGGACCCTATGGTGAACTTGCATTTGCTATGGTGGCAATTAGGTACAACACTGCTTTGTTGATCAGTGAAAATGAAATGCAGATAACACACATTGCAAGTACTTTTAGATCACTTGCACTTAATTGCTTCTATTTTTTTGATATTAGGTGATTAAATAATTAAATAAAATTAAATAGAATACAAGCAGTGGCAAAGAGTTGTAATTTGCTGATTCTTACGGAGAATAACTATCTTCAGTTCACTCGAAGAAGGTGGGTGACAGGGATAATTTAGATGGGGATAAGTAGAAAAAAAGCCAAAAAGATGCAAATCCACAAAAAACATTTGTGCAACCAGAATCCCACCTCTGTAATATCACCAAAGGCACACTGTCTCCATTTCATCATTTGACCATGTCCAATTTTACAATTTTTGACTTACAACAGTTCATCTAGCAACCATTAAAAGTGACATCACTGTTTTTCACCCTTACGACCGTTGCGTCATCCCTTTGATCATGTGAACAAAGTTCAGACATTTGGCAACTGACTCATATTTATGATGGTTGCAGTGTCCTGGGGTCATGTGATCAACTTTTGTGACCTTCTGATAGGCAAAGTCAATAGGGAAGCCAAATTCACTTAACAACCATATTTGCAACTTAAAAACTGTGGCAAGAAAGGTTGTAAAATGGGCCAAAACTCATTTAACAACTGTCTCACATAGCAACAGAAATTTGGGCTCAATTGTGGTCATAGGTCAAGGATTACCTGTGTTTATTATTTATATATGAACCTTAGTTAAAAATTATTTTAACTCGCAAGTTTGCAAGATACAAATAACATAAATTAATGCATTATTTCTGTATACCCCCCCCCAAAAATAATGCAAGGAATTATACTTCATAATAACGTTACACAGATGATGTAAATTCCTGAAAATCTGGCCCATTGCACGTAAAAATCAAAGTCTGCTCAATAGAGTTTTCCCTGTATTAAAATGCAATAATATCATGCCCCAGTTCAGATAATTTCATAGCCAAATTATATAAGAGATTCAGCTCTTAGTCCATGTCAGTAACAATAAATAAAATTATACATGCAAAATAAATGAGAGTATATATAAATATGTTGGCAAGAAACAGTAAGAATAATTAATTTTAAATACAAGGCTTGACATAGCCTGGAGTCTTCTATACACTCATAAACATATAAGAACATTCCTTCAATTTTTTTCAAAAGCTTAATACTATCAATTATTTAGTGTACAGTGCAATGAAATAAAGTTTACAAAATGGGAAAGGCTAGACCAAATAAAGAGAAGATGCTTAATATTATTCATCATTAACATACAGCTGAGGATCAAGCTAGTTGCTCACTGCAAAAAAGCATTCAGTAAAATTGAATGATATCTTCAAATAAGCTTAAAGGAGAAGTAATTCATAAGAGAGCCAGTTTGCTGTAGTAATTAAGGGTCCAGGCTAGAAACCAGGAGACTGTGAGTTTCAGTCCTGCCTTAGGCACGAAGCCAACTGGGTGACCTTGGGGCAGTCAGCCTCTCCCAGCCCTAGGAAGGATGCAATGGCAAAGTACTTCTGAAATCTTGCCAAGGAAACTGCAAGGACCTATTCAGTCAACAGTGACTTAAAGACATGCACACAGAGAGAAATGACTAAAATAGGTATATGTTATGAATTTATCGTCCCCAGAGCCCTTCAGCTATTAATTGTCATAAATCTTGTTTTCGAATATTTATTCTGACCAGATTTCTGGAAATCTTGGAACTTTGGGATGTTTCATTTTCATTTTTTCCTTTCTGTACTGAAATCAAGAGATTCATACAGTGGTTTCTATGTGCAATTTACAAAATCTCCATGAAGTGCATTGTAGCAAGCAATTATCAGAATGAAAACTGATAAACAGCAACGGAAATTCAAGTCTGTTTTTTTTTTTCATTCAACCACTGCAGAAAATTAAATAGCTAACAATCTCATTGCTGTGAAGATGACTGATTCTCAGTCAGCTCTCAAAAATCATCAAAGGAAGATATAAGAATGAATTTTTTTCTTCCGAAAGAGAGAAAAAACAAAATCAACTCTTCTGTTCTGTCCAGTTTCCATAATTTATTTTTTCTTAGGATGAATAATATAGCTGTTACCTTGAAGTGTCAACTTATTATTTGATGATACTCTGTATTTATAACTGCATTGTAAGGGACAAGCAAGGATCTGACTTCTTAAAGGTGAATGAAGTTTACCAGTGGCTATCACGATCAGTTAGAAGTGCTAAGCAATTTCAGAAACCATAAACTGAACTTGTTTCTGTTTATGAAGCTCCTCTTGGGGTCTTTTTACATATTTGCTAAACATTACTTATTATTAACAATTTACTTAATAAATTGTCCTGAAGGAAGAAGCAACGGGTGGAAACTAATCAAGGAGAGAAGCAACCTAGAACTAAGGAGAAACTTCCTGACAGTGAGAACAATTAACCAGTGGAACAACCTGCCTCCAGAAGCGGTGAACGCTCCAACACTGGAGGTTTTTAAGAAGAGATTGGACAGCCATTTGTCTGAAATGGTATAGGGTTTCCTGCCTGAGCAGGGGATTGGACTAGATGACCTCCAAGGTCCCTTCCAACTTTACTATTATTATTATTATTATAAATTCAGTCAACAGGGTTATTTGTGGGAATAAACATCAATGGTAGCTAGATTAAACATAATTCTATAATATCAAAACATCACACAAACACACATATGCACCTATATAAGATAAATATATTGTTTGTAATGTATGAATTGGATTCCCTACCTGAATTCCATTTGCCAAGTTTTCTTGTGGAGTTACTTAGAACATTTACTTTAAATGATGGCGATAAAATTTTTTTTTAATCTCTCCAATCATTTTCTGACTCAATTCTCCTTCTTCATACCATCACTTCTTTTCTTTCATTATTAATTATTATTAATGACTTTGTTACTACTAATTCTGGTATAACACCTCCATCAATCCCATCACCACCAATGCATACATAGACTGAAGAAAACAAAGGAAAAACTACCCTAAACTTTCAATAGTAGGGTGACTTCTTAATTTGTTTATTAGAGCAATAATTCAGGATACAGAACAAAATGTTCTCAACATCAGCTTCAAAATTCTCAGCAGTGAAGTGAAAATCCTTCTGGGATTTATGCTTTTTCTTTCTTTTAGACAATTTTTTGGCTGCGCAGGGGGAACTAGAAGTAGCATCATTCTAATAAAGAGGAAGCACATTGCTACACAGGAAGTAGAGATGGGAGCAGAAGGAACTAGATAATGTAGAAGAAAGATTTTTACCCATGAGAATGTGATGAGCAGGAACAAAGTATTGCACTGTCTGTTAGTTATTGTTCCCCCCACCTGCATAAATATTTTACTTTCATGTTTGGGAATCTTGAAAGTCTTTGGATTCTATTGATTTTTATTTAGAGGTTAAAGATCTCCTGATGACCATGACTGAACACAGTTAGGAAACTAAAATAGGGCTCATTCTGCAGGACTCACTCCAGCAGTGACGATGACAGTAAACAGCCTTTGCTTCTCTATTGGTTTTGCAGAATATTATCTAATGAAATTTTTCAATGGTTAAAAAAAACAAAAACATTCAGATAATCAGCTGCCTGACGAAGCCTTTGAAAAATTGATAGTCTGCCTGTTTTGTGGATGAAATTGCTTGCATGCATCTAATTTGGATGCTGTTCATTTTGACAGCTTTAGGGTATCAGCTGCTTGGTTTTTGAAATTTTGAATAAATGCCAGTTTATGTACAACCTAAGGATGTGAAACAACAGTTCCGGAGACCTGGCCCTTCCAGGCTTTTGGAATCTGTCATAAGTGGCTTTGATGGACAGATTGAGAAGTACAGAATGCTTCCTTGAGGGAAGGAAAAGGTTAGCATCTATTCCCTTCAAAAGGCAGTAGCAAAAGACAGGGAAACATAGAAAAAGTTATTGTGGATAACTAAGGCCCAGAATCAAACATTCCAAATGTCTATAAGGTGACAGAGAGGGTGATATTATCTATCTTAACTTCTAGGATTCTTGAGTAGAACTGATCATTCAAATCATATCTGTTGCTCCTTTGGTTTTTGAAAATATCAACTGATAGAGCTACAGGGAGTCTGGCTTGTGTTTTTCACTGGCCAGTTGATTAGCAGATCAGCAGAAAATGAATTCCCAAATGGCAAGGCCAAGTGGCTTCCACTGTTAGTATGAACAGGAAATCAAGAATCTGGAATGGGAGGTAGAGAGAGTGGAAGGAGATGTGGGTAGGTTTGGCTCTAGATTTAAAAGACTGTGTACATTTTGAATTCAGTTGTCCAAGTTTGCAATCTGTGGAGCTTCTGAGGCCAAAAGTTTGCCTATTCACAATTGAAATTTATTTCAAACTGGTTTTTGGATCAATTGTCAATCAGAAACAGTTTTGGTTGCTTAGCTCAATGACTTACACGAAGAATGGTTTGTAAAAATGTAACCCATTGATGTTAGAGCCAGCATCACTATGGTTGATAATAATGCTTTGAATAAATTTCTGGAAAGGTTTCAGCTACCCAGTTTATGGTCAAATTCTTTCCCATATAGCAGAACAAGTTGTCAGACCTTTCTTCCCTCGTGGCATTTGACTTTTGTCATATCAGGGCATTCTGTCCTGCCCTCCTACTGTAATTTCTTAATGTCATAATAAAGTTATGGAGGAAGTCAAAATCGAACTGTGATACTGCTATTTAAACCCTAGGTGGCAATATATCAAGATGGAGGCATTCAGCTAGGCTCCTGGTCTGTAATTTGCAATAATATTGCAGTTGTTGGGTATCCTTTGGGGGAGTGGGTGATCTATGTTTCCCCCCACTCAAGTTAATGAATGTGCCCTCAGAAATCCAAGCTTATGCCTTTAAGATTTGTTCATCATGACAGTTGTCAGCCTCAGATGGATTCATTTTGCGGTAGTGTAGATCCTCAGAATTTCCCACAGAAGCATAGAGGAACAAGATGAAGATATTCAAGTGGAGGAGGAGGTAACTGAGAGGAATTTCTCAAGGCCATGTAAAAGTACAGATGGGAAAGTATTCCAAGGTGCCATCCAATGCCACTGAGTACTTTAGCAGAGTGTGAAAGGAGCAGTATGTTGGTTAGTGTGGACCTATTTCTTTATAACAGGATTCTTGGCAGGATTTGAGGAATTGTCTTTCTGTATGTTATCACTGGCAATTATATTTCTGGCTGGGAGATGATTTTCTTCGACTTATTTGGGTCCTGTCAAGTATGAATTACTTCCCCTGTGGTTTAGCTTCTTGGCTTAATCAAACCATATATAGTGTACCATGAACACCCTTGCTGGGTTACTCTGAAAGCAAAATGTAATAGGGATGCCTCTAATGTGGATTTAAAAAAAAACTTCCATTTTTTTCTCTTTTTTTATTTGGATCATTTCTTTCTCACTATTTTTAATTTGTTTACTCCCTGTACCTAGCAACACCAATGGAATACAAAATAACATGCGGTGCTAGAAGGCTGGAATAAAATGTCTGATGGGGGACCAGAATTGTACTCTCTACGTTTTGCACAGCATATTTAAAGGAAGTCAACACTATGTGAATAGGAAATGGAAGTAGAAAAAGGTTTAGGAATGGAAGCAGTCACTCTGAAGAGAAGCATCTTTTAGACCACCCAGTATTTGAAATACTGGCCTTAGTCTGAGCTATTATTTTGAGCAACTTGCATGTAACTGACCCTTGCCTTACCTCTGCTTCAAAGTTAGGATAAGGGGTACTTTGGGGAGGGGAGGGCAAACTTTTTAGAGATGAATAGTTTAGGGTCAGTTGTAGGATAACCTCTGGTGAAAGGTTATTCTAGGGTTAGTGTTTCTTATGAACTAGACTCCAGCCATCCGACTGTAAAAAACCTCCCTACAGTATATTTGCCATAAATCAGGGGAGGGGGACATTTGCATAGGCTTCTGTTTTGCTTAAAAAGACGGTCAGGTTTGCCTCTGTCTTTAAGACAATGTCTCAGAGCCAGGTGAATTTCAAGCAGAGATTTTATACAGTGACAATAATGGCTGAGGAAAGAAACATTTGGAAGCTGAAAGTGTATGCTGTGGAAACATTACATGAGCAGAGCATGGCCATATGAGGAAATGTAAAGGCCTTAGTTACAAGCTCTGTGATGGAAAGGATCTGAAGCTTGGATCCCAAGACAGGCCAATTTATTTATCTATTTTAACTCTGACATTCTTGTTAAAGAAGGCAAAAATGTAAAACTGATACAGTACAGCTCTTTTTTTAACAAAGTGGGGGGGCTCACTGTGGTTGCATAATAGCAGTGTTCTATCATCTCCTTCCAAACCTGTGGGTGCCTCTTAGGTTTCCTCAAATACTTTATGGACTGTTTTCAAAGATTTCTATAAAATCAGGCCAGCTATGTCTGCATCCTCTACCACATCAGTGAAGAATTACACCACGTTTCAAAGTCATGTAAAATCCACTTTATGGGAAGCATTTATATTTGACAAAGTATAAATTTAGCAGATTGGTCCCTGAGGTAAGCATACTATTGGTGAAACTCTGCAAATGTCATAAGATTACACCAGGAATTTGTTTGTCCCACCGTCAAGTGGGGAGCATTTGGCTGATGCTATCCTCACATGCATCAGAGACTGGACTCAGATGGCTATTTATTTCCAGTGAGTGAAACTGTCTACCTTTATATATATGGTTGAAATGTGACAGCTTGGTTTTACTCATGTCACATCAAACCTTCAAGCCAGCAACCATTATAAAGATATGAGTATTGTAGCCCAATCTTGGCTTGGTATATTCAACTCACAGTTTTCTGCCTGGTCTTTTATGATAAACTGTGGTTTGATCTTGAAATACATTACTTAATACATATAGAGGAGACTACAAGCATGGTTTAGAGAAATGAAGAAGGTGATATCCAAATGCAACTATCATATGGGAATCTTCATAGACTTCAACAGTGGAACCTATAATGATTTGTTCTGTTTATGGCTAGTACCATTACACAATTTCTTAATAAACAGCTGCTCCACAAAAAATAATTATTGACTACCATCTCCTGTCAGTACAGGATGTAAAAACTAACTTGATTCCTTCCAAAATAAGATAAAGTCCCCTACATCTCATCAGGAAGGTCTGGGAGATAAATGTCCACAACACAAAAGGTGAGTGCAATATTCTTGAGGAGTAGCGGGATAAAATGGAACCAAATGCCCAGAGTTAGTACATAACAAAAGAAAAGGATAGCCATTAACATCTTTCTCACAATAATCTGCTCCTGACAAGGGGGCAGGGAAAAATATGTATCAGTTTTAAATTCCCAGGTCTCAGTCTTCAGCAGCTGCTTCCACACTATACTACCACATGCCTAAAGACAAACCACAACAGGCGGTCTAGTGGTTTCTCCACTTCCAAGGCAGTCTTCCCCCTGATGTTGGCATTTCCTGCTCTAACGATTCAAGAAGAGCCCATTCCTTCTTCAGGGGACTTTGCAATCAATGTTGCTGGCATGTACTCAGACGTCTACATTTAGCAAAATACTTTCTTCAAGTTACTACGCAAGGTTCAAGCTGTGATCTATGCACACTGTCCCCTGTTTCTCATTTCTCTGTACCTGCTTTCCTATGCTGCTAAATTAAATCAATGGCCAAATCATTGAGATGTATATTCCAGTACAAACCCATTTCAAATATGTGTGATTCGTGGAGCAGTTGGGCTGTTCCATAACTGTGTAATGAGATTTCTCCCATATATTTGTAGCCGGACAGTTTTTCCAGCTGGATGTATGTGTCTGTGCATCTTGCCTGGAATGTGTGGTAAATGCATCTATGCACATTAACTCAATACTCAGAACCCTTTTTTCTGGAAGGACTGTATTTGTATTTGCCTGATCCACTAGTCTAATGGGGATTTGGGATACAGTCTAGTCATAATTGCCAGAAGGACATGAGGAAAAGACGTAGGTAAGATTTTCTTGGTTCCTGATCAATTTTAGTTAACTGTGGAGTCTTTAGTACTCTCGGAGCACCGAGTCAAATGCTCAGTCCATCTATCAATAAAGGAGAAACACATTAAGTTGCTGTTGCAAAAGTGCTAAGAACCATTTGCAGTTTGCTATCTTACTTGTTTTACAAAGAAAATGATCTCGGAACTCTTCTGCTTGATGGGATGTCCTTTCTGCGGTCCCGTCAGAGTTATCTTTTTTTCTGTATATGAGATCATCCAGAACTGAAATAGGACCAGTTTTATTTAATCTACATAAAACAATGACAAAAAGTAATAGCTCCTAGTGCAGCAGTTCTCAACCTTTTCCGGGCTGCAACCCTGACCTGCACCGTGCCCCGCATCGTGCATGCACGATGCGACGCCCCACATCGTGCATGTGCGGCGCCCACATCGCACATGCGTGGCGTGACGGTCTGCATCGTACATGCGTGGTGCAATGGCCCACATCGCGCATGCGCGGTGCTACCCCACGCATGCGCGGTGCTGCCTCCTGCACCGGCCGAGGGGAAAAGGGAAAAAAAATGGCGGACTGCATTGTTTGGCGACCCCCGTGAAATGGTCGTTCGACACCAAATGGGGCCGTGACCCACAGGTTGAGAACCGCTGTCCTAGTGCATTGTTTTCAATACTTGGAATGATTAGATGGGGTTTACTCTTTAGCTGTTAGTGAATCTACATCATATGAATCAATCATACATATTATAAATATCCAGGAAAAGGCTGAATTGTTTCAGAGTTTGCATTGTCAGTTGGAAAATGAAAGCAAAAATGCTTTGAATTATATATGCCAAACCTATCCTTTTTGGAACAATTATTACATTCCATAAACTTCCTATTTTTCTCAGCTTCATAAGATGATTTCTGATCCTTACAAAGCAATTGTTTACAATGAATGAAAACAAATCTAACCAAGTTTTGGTTCCTTAAGATAATTATGCATTGTAACAAGAATTGACATTTTGTATACCATATTCTTCCCTAAGACACATTTGATGCACTATGCATCTTTTTGATTTATTTTTAATCACATTTCTAAAAGGATAGTTAGATATGATTACTGGAATGAGTTTCATTCCTAATTATTTTTAATTGGATTTTAATTGCTTTATAGTACTGTATGCATAGGGATTATTGTTCTTTGTTTTTTTTCTTTTGCTTCTTTGTTATGTTAACTGCTTTGAATATCCTAGAAATGCAGGGAGAGGCATGTAACAAAATAATAAATAAAGCATTGCACCAAAATGGAAAACACTACAGTGTAATGTAGCATAGTATTACATGTAATTCAGAATTATTGAACACAAAAGTTTTAACTGGAAAGTAAATGCAAAGGGATCATCACTTCATTTCATCACTTTAAGAAGAGATAGGAACAGCTACTTGTGTGAAATGATATAAGGTCTCCTGTTTGAGTAGGGGGTTGGACTAGAAGACCTCCAAGGTCCCTTCCAGCTCTATTCTGATTGATTATAGTTCACCTGAATTTGGAGCCCCCTATTGGTTTCTGTGTTCTACCATAATAAAAGATGCACTGATCCCCAAATCTTTGTCTATTGGGGGGGGGGTTAAAATCGTCAGATCACATTTCCTTGTTTTGAAATATTGTCCCTAAAGACACAGGACACACAATGTATTCAACATAATATGTTCTTTAATCCTTGAAGATGATGTACAGTACAGCTTGAAGATGATGTACAAGCACAGCTAAGAAATCTCTACTATGTTTCTTCATGCATTTATTATTTTATAATGAATAATGATTAAATTATGCCTAACATTATTCACGATTTAAAAATAGCTGGCCATTTACAGAGTTACTAAATGCATTCAAACACAGAAAACAATAAAATCATTTTAATAAAATAAAAAAACAGCACAGAAAAGATAAAAACCAGATAAAAACCATCTTCTCATTATTACACAGGTCCTTAATATTAAATAATTTTTCTTATGAATGAATAAGAGGAAATCTTCTGAACATTTTTAGAGGGCAGGGTGGATCACATGAAACACATGGAATTCTTTATATTTTCTGGCAAGAATAAACATCAGTTAAAACATTTAGATGGTTCAGCATCAAGCAGGGCAAGACAAATAGTTTTAAACTTAGCAGGAAAATGAAAAAAAAGAGAAGAAAGAGATTTTCTTCTTTTCTTCTCCTAAAATCCATCAAATTTTTTTTCTTCCCCTATTGTCTCATTCTTTTCAGACATACTGTAAGCATCTGTAAATGAAGCATCTGTAAAGTATACTCAATGGGAAAAGAGTTTTATGAACAGCTGATGTGAGGCTTAAAAAGAGGCAACATATTAAATGGTGCTTGAAGAGGGGGAAAATGCTTGCATTCCAGGACAAGAACATCTGGTTTATTGCAACAAAAACTACTGTAATTATATCAGTGCTGTCTGCTGGAAGAACTGCCTTAGGTTAGGTTGCGTTTATGGGTTTTCATAAGGCATACAGTTCTGAAGAAGCAGAAGGAGGCTTTGGTTGCATATCTTGGTGTATTAGACCATAACTGAACAAAATTATGACTTGGGGCTAAGGAACTGAAAAATCTAAAAAACCCAAACGGGCAGTCTTCCTGGCAATTAATTTTTTCAAATGTTTAGGACAAACTTATTCCATCAATGTATGAACTTCCATGCAATATTTATTATTTGCTAATTTCAGCTTTGGCAATATTTTCTTTATTATAACTAATCCTATATCTACTGAAGATGCATTTTTTCCTCTTAATAATAGATGCTAGCTTCATAACAAGTCTGCCTTTGTAATGCTAATATTTATGCCTTAGAGAGGACAGAAATTAAGAGCTATTAATTAAGATTTAGAGAACTGTTTTAAATTAAAATCAAGTAATAAGAACAGAATCTAGGTCTTATGGTTTCTGCTAAAAAGAGGGAATAAACTGTTGTAGAAACTATACCACAAACAACATAGTTTTTAATGTTCTGGCTCTGAAGATATGTTCCCACCATGTTCTTGATAATACATTTGGATGCTACTTATTTTCATGTATGGTGGACTTGTAGAAAAATCAAGGCTTGATGGTACATTTGCATTTTTAATGTTAATTATATTTAACGTAATCTAAATAAAATTTAATTTATGTCCTGGCCTTGCTTACTTTTTGAAATGCGGTTTCTGATTTAGGACTCAAAATCCAGCTGTCGTCATTAGTTCAGAAAAGATGGTACATTCTTGCTATAAATTATCTCAGTATTATCCTTCTAAGAACAACAGGCAGCTCTAATATTCCTAGATGCTGAGAAGGCTTTGACAACTTAAATTGGGTCTTTATATTTAAAGTTCTATAAGAAATGGACCTTGGGGGGAATTTTATTCAAGAGGTTAAAGCTATTTATACATTACGGCAAGCAAAAATGATTATTAATGGTGATCTATTTAACTCAAAGAGCGCACGGTAAGGATGTCCAGTATCTCCATTGTTGTTTAGCTTGGTGCTGGAAGTCCTGAATAGAGATATCAGGCAAGATGAGAAAATAAAAAGTATAAATGTTAAGAAGGAAGTTTATAAATTGAGGGCCTTTGCTGATGATTTGGTAATATTTCTGCAAGACCCCCTGCATAGAAACCAAATGTGGAAATGGCTTACTATTGCCTTCTTCTGGGATGGTTTTTAAATCTTAGCCTAGTGCAGTGGTGGTGAACCTATGGCGCGCATGCCAGAGGCGGCACTCAGAGCCCACTCTGTGGGCACATGCACCATGCCCCAGAGATGGCAACTGTCCCTCTTCAACCTGCCACCCGCTAACTCACCGAGGTCCCACGTGGCCGGATGCATCCCAGCATGGCTGGTTGCCCTCCCCCCATCCCATCCCTCCTGGCCTCACATGCTCTCTTTTCCTGGGCATGACCCACTGCATTGCCTCCTTAGCTATCGGCCAGCTCAGAGGCAACTTCTCTGAATTGCTGGTAGCAGGCTGCAGAGCCCAGAGTGCGCCAGTCGAGGGGCCGGCAGACTATGGCTACTGATGGACACTGTCGGCCTCCATGTGCTCGCTGGCCTCTGCAGGGGCCAATGGTGTCAGGCAGCAGCCACCCCAGCCCCTGCCTCGCCTTGCCCTGCAACAATGGCACCCCCGCCCTGCCTTGTCTTGCCTCACCTCACCCTGCAGGATGAGCCTCCTGCCCTCCGCCCCATCTGCCACAGACCCCCTGGATGTCCCCCAACCCTGCCCGGCCCCCACAGGCATCTCTCCTCACGAGCATGATCGAGGTGACCATGCCCACCTTGGCCACACCCATCCAGTCTGCCATGACCACAGCCATGCCTACCTGGCACCCAACGATAAATAATTGTGTTTTGGGTTGCAGTTTGGGCACTCAGTCTCTAAAAGGTTCGCCATCACTGGTCTAGTGTATCTAGTAGCTATATCTCCAAATCAAGTTTAGTAGAATTTCATGATGACTATGTGAAGGCTGTTTGCAGTAAACTTTTTATTGAAGTAGACTGCAGCTCTAGGCAGCAATTTATGTAGCCACTAATTTTGAAAATGCCAAAGTGTGTTGTAGCAGTCTATACTATACAGAGATCATGTGATCCCCTTTTGCAACCTTCTGATAAGCAAAGTCAATGGGGAAGCCAGATTCACTTAACAACCGTGTTACTAACTTAACAACTGCAGTGATTCACTTAACAACTGTGGCAAGAAAGGTCGTAAAATGGGGCAAAACTGACTTAACAAATGTCTCACTTAGCAACAGAAATGTTAGACTCAATTGAGGACTACCTGTACTTTGGAATAATAATCACATACTATAACACAATTTCAAGAATCCCTTTTAAAAATAAAATGCTGCACTAATGCAACAACTTGTCTATTTGCATTACATATTTTATTTTAATAGTTCTTCTTGAGCCATGTTCATAATGATAATGAGGATGAGGATGATGAGGATGGCCAGAACATCTGACCGAACTGGACAATCTAGTTCAAGATCTTGGTTTAACTGAGGTTGGCTGATAAAGAAACAATGTTCTCTTTTGTTCTAGAAATAAGTTTGGGCTTTTAATATAGAACTGAATTATGATGAACTTCTAAGGAAAGCCTAAGATATTCTTTTCAGTTTTCTGTCTTTTGTTTCTCTTTTTAGACTGTTACATCTGTAACCTCTAGACAACAAAAAACGAAAAAGAAAAAAACAAAAGGTTGATTGACTTCCTCTCTTGGTAGTCATAAGTCACCACTGATTGGTCTCACTGTCTTTCATCTATGTGAAGCTCAAATCAAACTCACTCTTTAGAGTATGTTCATTTCCAGTTTGGGAGGCCCAGTTTGCAATAGTAGATAAAACTGTTTACTAATGTTGGTTATACTGTAACCAGGATCTCTAAGAAGATCCAGTTACCTATTGGTAAAATATTTTGCCTTTTTCTCTTGAGATTTTTGCATTGCACATTCACTTTTAGAGGAACACATTGGTAGAAAATTTGCAAAGAAAGATCAACTTCTTTGCAGACCTATAGGGAAGACAGACGGAAGCAATTGACTCTGGTGGAAGGCACATACTCTGAAATATAGTCTTACATTTTACATCTTGTTTCCCCTGGGATATATACTTGGAGCAGTCACTGAATTGTTTCAATTCCTTACAGCAAGTAAGACAGTTTAAATCTTTGTCGGGGAAAAAAAATCGCCATTCCACTATATATCTTAGGCAACCACAGGGATTTTGTATTAACCTTTGAAAATTTAGGAGCATAGGAAGCTGTTTTCTATTGCATCTCTCCCAGTATTGTTAAGAAGCAGAATTTTTTCCAGCATTACCTGGGGATTCCTGGAATTGAATCTGAGACCTCCTGATGCAAAGCAGAAGTTCTAGCACAGTGGTTCTCAACCTTGGGGTCGCGACCCCATTTGGGGTCGCGCGACCATTTCGTGGGGGTCGCCGGGCACCACCGGCCGCCATTTTGTTTTTTTTAATTTTTTTTAATTTTCTTTAAATTTTTTAAATTTTTTTTTATTTTTTTATTTTTTTTGGTGCACGCGCGCCGCGCACGCTCAGATCCGCCCGTCGCGGTGGAAAAAAAATTTTAAAAAAATTTTAAAAAATTAAAAAAAATAAAATAAAAACAAAATGGCGGACTGCAACGGGCGGATCTGCGCATGCGCGGTGCGTGCGACAGGCCGATCCACGCAGGCGCAGATTCGCCCGTCGCGGCTGCCATTTTGTTGTTTTTTATTTTTTTAATTTTTGTTACATTTTTTTTTGCGTGCGCGCGCACACCCGCACTCCCCCAGGTCGGGGTCGCGGCGCGCATGGGCGTGGCAAGTGGGGTCTCAACCTCAGAAAGGTTGAGAACCACTGTTCTAGCATAAAGCCCCGACACCATCAGATTTTCAATGTCTTCAATCCTTAATCAGATTTTGAGGTCTCTTTCACTGTTGACTTTTTTTTCACTATTTTCTTTCTGAAAACTCTTTTCATATTAAATCCTCAGCTGAAGACTTATGTAAAGTTATTTTGAAATGCTTTTGCCTTTCAGAGGATTTTCAAAAGAACAGAACATAAATATATATTCCATATACGGTACACAGAATTCAGACCAAGGTTGTGGAGACTTGCTATTGTTCCAATTGAAATGTATTAGTAGACCCCCTTTTCACTCCTCAGAGAGGAAATTCAGAATAATCTTCACCTCCTCCATAGCATTGTAATGAAAATAAAAAATCTCAAACCGTTGCAGGTCTGCAGCAATAAAAATCTCCTGCTTGATAGTCCTATTGCATAGAAAAGAGAAAAAAGGGGGAAAATCTGTTTATTAGTTGGTCTTGCCAATGTCAAGGGGAGGTGTGAAAAAGGCAAACTAGCATTTCCATTATTGGATCCGAATTTCAGAATCTGGGAATAAAAATTTTCTCCAGGTGGAGAAATAGAGGAACAATGTTAGTAAAAGTGATGCCTATGTTTGCATGTGTATCAACTGTATTATAGCTGAGCTGGAAATAAGTCAGCTCAATTTTCCAACATGGCAAACAAGGATGCCCAGAGGTATCTCTTGTTGTGTGTAAAATGATTCCACAAGGAATATGTAATTATAAACTATACTGAGATCTATTTTAATGGGTAATATAGGTAACTATTTTAAAACAAACAATAAGGGGTGGGTTTAACAGACCAACGCTAGTGCTCTAGATGTTTCATCAACATACAGTTGACTGCTGGGTGGTGCACAGAAAGCAGTCTGAATGTACCAAACCAGTTTTTACCCATGGTGGAAGAGAGCTCCCAACTGGATGAAGGTGAAACACCTTGGGATGCTGAATCTCTCTCTGTCAAAGTGCTAATTTGCTTACACATTTGTTCTGCATTCATCCATTAATAAAGCAAATCTCAATACCAAAATAAGTTTTCAATGCTGTGATATCCAAAGGAAGAATAAACTCTTGTTTGTGGAAGAAAGTGGACCTCTACAGCACTATATTCCACACCATTTATGAATCTCTTTCCCATGCATATTACGAGTATTGAAATCCTATTATCAAGAAGTGATTGTGCCTCCAATGTACTTGTAAGACAACTTTTTCCATCCTTAATGAATTCTTTACTTCAATGAAATTTTAGCAAGATAACTGTCAGTTCTTTGAGGTAGACTAGTTAAAAAAAACAGAGACCACGTGGCTTATTGGAATCCTACTTTATTGCCACAGAATGGATAACAAAATCTTGAAAGCCTGATATAGATTCTCTTCCTTCTTATATTAAAGAAAATCAAGGTAGATCAATCTTGAAATTTTTCCTCACCTCCCACCTGTTTGGGTGATCTTGGGAAATGAGGGGAAAAGATGCTGCCTAGGAAACAATCAGAGAAGAGAGGCAGGAATCCCCAGTGGTTCTGTCAGAGAAAGAAATTTAGGATGGGTCTGCCCTAATTGATCAGTTGGTTAAAAATGGCAATGGGAAGTTTGTACCTTCAGACTTGCAAGACTCTGTTAATATAGCTTAACAATAAAGTAGAATTAGTTACTTTAGCTAATTGTGTTTCTGTTTGGTTTACCTGGGAACTGATAATTGTTAATTGGCTTTTTGTGTTAAATGTGTCAAAGTACATTTTAATAGATAAGAAATGTCTTCTTTCTTTGATTTCTTAGAAAAACATGCATATTATGAGAAAGTTTAGGACAGTTTCTCCCAGTGAGGTGTGATAAATATAAAACAGGCACCCAAGATGTTGGAAATGACACAACTATCTCTCATTTCTCTTGTGGTTCACCACAGAAAATGTTGAATTATGGGTGTAATGTTAGATATAGATTAAATATTTTGGTAATTTCCATAGCTCTAGCTACATTTCATTTTATTTTGTTATTGTTTTCAGCATAGATGTATATGTTGTTTCTACAGTATATAATCACTCTTACCGAATTTCTATTTTCTTTTAATCTTGTCTGATGGATTTCTATAGAGACTTCAATTGGGAAGATAATGGATTGGCATTGCATGTTGTTGATTGTGTTTGCATAGGCGTTAGAGTTAGGAAAAGAAATAAAAATAAGCCCTGGGCTTTGGAAGAGGACTGAAAACCATCTGAACAATATAACTGAAACATATACATTATATAGAACGTGCAAACATTCCTTACAAATGTGCAAGATATGTTGTTCAAATGATCAGTGAAGCATAGCATCTCTAATTCATAAGTCAAATCATGTTACTAAAACATACAATTTAGGGAATTATCCCTGAAATATTTGCTGAAAAGCCATTCTGTCCACTGCTGTCAGCCTTCTGAGGTATTGTATAACAGAACGACCTGAGAGATCTTGTAGTCCAGCCCCCTGCTCAAGTAGGAGACCCTAGACCAGGGCTTTTCAACCTTTTCAGAGATTTTTAGGATATGGCAATATTCGAGAACTACCAGTCGCCTAGCAGGTGGGCATGGCCTGCTTGACGCTACTCACTGACACAGCTGACTCGAGACAGCTGGGTCAAAATGGAACAAGTTGCACTGGCTAACTTGATGTGGGGACGACTCGGTGCCCCATAAACTCCTCCCCTCCCCAAGCTGCTAGTAGCCAAGCACATGCGTGTGCACGCACATGCATGCACATACACTGCATTCCAGGTTTGGGGACTTTTATCTCCCCAAGCCCAGGCATGATTTAGTTAATCCACAATACCACCCTATGAAGAATGAATATAATCTTTTGGCCCTGAGAGCATGCAGGTGTCCAGTCAGAATATTAGCGGCACACCTGTCAGCAACTGGAAATGCATAAGTCCATGTACTCCCCTTCCCTGTCTCACAACTCAATCCATACATCCTTTAATTTTCAGACACATCTTTTTCTCATAAACTCCTTTAAAAACCCACAAGGTATACTGTAATTAGCAGGAAAAATAAATCTAGCATTCCTGAATTCTTGCCCCAAGGGGGAAAGGAAAGTTCACAGCCTGCAGGTTGCTAGCAAAGTCATCAAACAATGTAGTTATTGCTGCTAAAGACAAGAATAAATAACAAATCAATTTTGCAGCTCTCTCCTGTTACTAAATCCTCTTACCTCCAGAATGTGGCCTGGGATTGCACAAGGGGATAGGCTAAAATCCAGTTGAGTGGTTTGCAGCCAGGTGTTCAGTACAGACCTTGCCAATGTGATTTTAATAGCCCAGGAAGGGATTGTAAAACCCGATGAAAATTTGCAATCAATTAACCATGCTTGTTTTGACTGATTTTGATTCTCCTCCCCAGCAGCCCATCGGTTTTAGAACTGCATGGCCACAAAGATAGAGGCCTTTAGCCTCCCAATCCCTGCTTAGAGAGGGATTTGCATTTTGGTAAAGGTCAGGCCATATGCCCCCAATCAAAGGAAAACCCAGAATTCAGCGGGCCAGAAGGCAGCCCAGCCACTGCGCCCCTCCGGTTCCTTCTCCTCACCCTCTGGGCACAGACACAGTTACTGCTCCTTACCATAGCTGGAACAGGACTAGCAAGTACCTCCATCCTGCAAAGTGGCGTCCCCTGGCGGTCCCACCCACCGCCATGCAGGCAGTCCCAACTAAAGGCCGCACATTCCAGCCTCGCCCTGCCAAGAAAGGGGACAGCAGCCAAGACTACATCAGATCTGCAGCTTGTCAGTGGCGCTCAAAGGCTGCCCAGCTTTATTCCGGGATTTCAGGGTTGGAAAGCAGAGGGGCAGCACTGCGTTTGCAGGCCTGGCGGCACCTGCTGAAAAGCCTCCCTCTCCCCTGCAGCTACCTCCTTTGGAGCCATCCTGATTTTGACGGGCCTGCCGGCATAGATCCGCCCACTTCATCCTGCAAAGCGTGGCTCACTTGGCACTCTCATCTGCCGTCATGCCAGCAGGCCCGTCGGGATCAGGATGCCTCTGAAGGAGGAGTGCCGCTTTGCAGGACGGAGGTACTTGCAAGTCCTACCCCAGGTATGGCGAGGACCAGCGACTACATCTGTGCCCTGGGCCCGAGGAGATGGAAGCGGAGAGGAACAATGGCTGGGCTGTCTTCTGGCCTGCTGTATTTGAGGTTTTCCTTTGATTGCAGACTGGGGTGGGCTGGCCCTTCGCTGTCTCCAGGGCAGCCCCAGTCAAATCTAAACACCCTATGGGCATGTCTATCCCCTCCTCCTCCTCTTTTTTGTCTTTGATGTAGCTGCAACTGACTCTTTTCCCCAGGCTGTGTGCAGCTTCCAGAAGCACCAGTCAGCTGGAGCCCGGCACGGATGCTTGGTGCTCAGCAGAGCCCCAGCAACACTCCAGCTGACTCTCCCAGTGGTCTGTGCTGTGTTACTGCCACTTCAGTTCATCCCACACTACACTTTTACATTTTTTTACACTTTTTTATAGTGCTTTTCAACCCATTGTAAGTGTACCACCTGCCAAGTGCTGATGTACCACCAGTGGCATGGGTACCACTGGTTGAAAAGCTCTGCCCTATACTATTCCAGAAAAATGGCTGTCAATTCTTAAAAGCCTCCAGTGATGAAGCACCCACAACTTCTGAAGGCAAGCCATTCTCATTGTCAGGAAATTTATCCTTCGGATGGAATTCTTCCTGATAAGTTTACATCGGTTCCTTCTTGAGGTGCCTTCAGGTGCTTTGGATAATAGGTTGACCCCCTCTTCTTTGTGACAACCCCTTAAATATTGGAGGACTGCTATCATGTCACCCCTAGTCCTTCTCTCCATTAGACTAGACATTTCCACTTCCTGCAACTGCTCTTCACATACACTCAGCCTCTAGTCCCCTAATCATCTTTCTTGCTCTTCTCTGTACTTTTTTTTAAGAGTCTCAACATCTCTTTTTGTATCATGGTGACCCAAATTGGATGCAATATCCCAAGGGTGTTCTCACCAGTGCAATATAAAGTGGCTCTAACACCCCATATGATCTTGATACTATCCCTCTGTTGATGCAGCACACTGCTAGCTCATATTTAAATTGTTGTACACTAGGAGTCCTAGATCCCTCCCACAGTTACTGCTATTGAGCAAGGTACCATCTATTCTATACCTGTGTATTTGTTTTTTCTTGCCTAAGTATAAAACCTTACTTTTTTTCATCACTGAATTACATTTTGTTAGATAGGGATAGTATTCAAGTCTGTCAAGATCTATCTAGATAAATAATATTTAATAGATAGGTAGATAGTAGTCTAGATAAGAATCATACCCATAAGTACTGGTTTTAATTTTATTATAAGATTTCATTAACATAATCTTGCAAGTTGAAAGTATGTCTCTGAACAACGATATCAATCAATCCTCAAACAGCCTTTTATCTGACCATTCATTGCCTAGTCTGTGGCCCCTCTTCCTCCTCTTCTCATGGACCATTATGCATTCTCACACAAAAGAAAACCCTCTTCCATATCAGTAAAAGAAGAAAAGGTGTATGGTGGTATTAGCAATTAATTTTATTTTCTTCGCAAAAGATTTTTTTAAGTTGCTAAAAAAGACTTAGAATGTGACATGGCTTAAGAATGATTCTTTTACACTCACCTATTTGACAGCTGGAGGAAATGCTGATTAGTTTTGTTGGCCTCTGAATGTTCTTTGGATTAATGATGTCAAAGCAAGGGAATACAGTTGCAGGTAAGCTTCAGATTGTGTTGCAAGAGATTGGAGGGTGGAAATAATGATTTGTGGAGGTATCCTTAAAGATTCCCGAAGGCAGAGTGGGAATATAAGGCCCCAAGTTTATTGATGAAACTGCTGGAAACTTATTATTCAAGAGTACTAAATTTGGGACTGCCTCTCCACAGGATGGAACAGAATTTTCCTAAAATGTTGATATTAACAGTAGTGTAAGTCTGTTGCTACCCATTTACAGTGCTGTTTTTCTGAAAAAAAAAAAAAGGTGCCGGAACTCACACACGTCATACAACCTGCCTTGCCTACCCTAAAAGGTTCCATCCAAAAAAGGTGACAGAACTCCGTTCTGGACGTTCTATGAGAAAAAAAGCCCTGCCCATCTATATTCCCTCCATATGCCTACCCAGGGGTCTTCAAACTTGGCTCTTTTATGACTTGTGGACTTCAACTCCCAGAATTCCTCAGCCAGTGTGCCTGGCTGAGGAATTCTGGAAGTTGAAGTCCACAAGTCATAAAAGGGCCAAGTTTGAAGACCCCTGTGCCTACCTGTCTTGACTGAATGTCTCAGCTGTTGACGCAATAGTGTGGCTCAAAGATTAACATACAGTATTGTGGATAGTGATCACTGCCCTTCTTCATAATAAGACATGCAGCCAACCTGGAAATCAGAAGGAGCTAATTCTAACTCCACAAATTTCTGTGCATTTTTATATATAGCTGTGACATCCTATTCTTCCCAGCCAACCAATGGGGGAATCTCTCAGTTAGCCTTGAGTTTTAAAGTAGTTTGAAAAGCACTATGGAGCAAACTTGAAGAAAATACCAGTCAGTAGGTGGAGAGTGTGCCCATTCTCCTGAATTACAGGTGAGGAGGTTCTCTGGCAAGGCAAAACAAAAACAACAACAACAACCCGATCTCAAAAAAACAAAGCAGAGAAAACTACCTGGAGGCAGTTTGGTAAGTCAAGCTTCTAAAACTCATTCTACAAGTGCAGTGGTTTGCTCCTTATCCTAATCCTTTCTTTAGGATCTCCCAACTGCCAGAGGAGCTTTTTTAGAGGATTTCAGGGGCAAGAATAGTGAGGCATCAAAGTAGGTAAAGGGCACCTTTTCTTTGTTGTTTTAACCTAACACGAAGAGCCTGAATGACTGATAAAACAAATTCTTTAACAAATAGCTTTGAAGTTATGGTTTCAACATTCTCCTACAGTGCCTGGAATGCAAATATTGCACAAGACTATGTAGCACTTAGAAAATGAAACTGCTTGGAATCAAAAGTGAAACTTCACAGCATTCAGAAGTGCAAGCACAAGGTGGGAAAAGTAAATTAAATATTTCGTTTAAATGGAAATGTGTTTCCTTTTAAGTGAAATATTTACATATCTGTTAAGGATGGGAGATAAATAGTAAATTAAATATTTATAAGACACACACATGCACATAAACACAAACGCACACACACACAGAATATTTATATATTTATATTTATCAAATGTCTATGCCGCCCCTCTCCTAAGACTCGGGGCGGCTCACAACAACAATACAGCTACATATAAAAATTAATAATAATGATAACATCCAATCCAAAGATCCATACATACAACATGCAAACACAATCAAATATACAATCAACGATGGAAGCACATTCCTTGGCCCGGGGGCAGAACAGAGTTCATACCCCCCAAGCCTGTCGGCATAAATAGGTCTTCAAAAGTTTCTGGAAAGCTAGGAGGGAGGAGGCAGTTCGAACCTCCGAGGGAAGCTGCTTCCAGAGGGCTGGGGCAGCAACGGAGAAGGCCGTTGTCCTAGGACCCGTCAGATGACACTGCCTGATGGACGGGACCCATAGGAGGCCAGCCCTATGCGCCCTATTCAATGACTAGTGACCAAGATATGACCAAGGTCTGTATATATGTATATATACACGATAAAGTGTGTGTGTGTGTGTGTGTGTGTGTGTGTGTGGAGAGAGAGAGAGAGATGTGTGCATATATCCTTTTAAAATTGATAAATCTTTACTGAGTGAATGCATACCTAACTAGATCATTTGAAGCTGAAAATATGTCTCTTGTTCCACATACTGCCTCCAGTTAACTTTCTAAGTGCTAACTCTATCTGTATGAAGAGGAAGTCAGCAGTAGTATCATAATTCTTTGCTGAAGGATAATAATAATAATAATAATAAAGTTGGAAGGGACCTTGGAGGTCATCTGGTCCAACCGCCTGCTCAGGCAGGAAACCCTATACCATTTCAGACAAATGGCCGTCCAGTCTCTTCTTAAAAACTTCCAGTGTTGGAGCATTCACCACCTCTGGAGGCAGGTTGTTCCACTGGTTAATTGTTCTAACTGTCTGGAAGTTTCTCTTTAGTTCTAGGTTGCTTCTCTCCTTGATTAGTTTCCATCCATTGCTTCTTGTCTTGCCTTTAGGCGCCTTGGAGAATAACTTGACTCCCTCTTCTTTGTGGCAGCCCCTGAGATACTGGAACACTGCTATCATGTCCCCCTCGTCCTTCTCTTCATTAAACTAGACAAACCGAATTCCAACAACCATTCCTTATATAGTTGTTTAGGGCTTCTTCCTATTGAACAATGGGAGGGGGTGGTTTAATTTTCCTAGCATAATATGGGATCTAACATACAATTTTCTGTAAAGTTAAAAACGGTACATGAGGTGTTTTTTTTAAAAAAGATAGTTCAATAGGCCAAGTTTTCTCACCTGAGGCAGGAAGGGCACTACCTGAGGATCATGGTGAGAACAATACAATAGAATAAAACGTATGTATTTTTTTTAAAAAAAGTAGTTCATTTTGAATATATGTATGTCACACAGTCCATATTTATGTATGCATATATATGTTTGTATGTGTCTGTATATGTATATTTATATTTATATTTATGTGTATATTTATATGTGTGTGTGTGTGTGTGTGTGTGTGTGTATTTTTTTGAGAGTGGGCATCAGAATTTCATTTTGATGTGTGCCATTGTGGACCCAGAAAAGTATGCAATAAAGGTTTCTTATCTTAAAAAAAAGTACAGTACAAATCTCTGTTGAGCTTATGGACGGTTCATTTTTTCCTTTCACAGCACCTCTGGCTTCACCTTTCTTCCCACATTTTGGCCTTTAGCACCCAACAGAACATCAAATTTTGTTTATAGTTTCTCAAAGAAGAAAGATAGCTTGAAAGCATTACAAGATCTCTTCACAGCAACTGCCCAGATTTTAGGTGTCTATGTGAATAAGACCAGACAAATGCACACATGCTGCTGATTTCACCATAAACAATAGCTAGGATTTGATCTCCGAACTGCTTTTGTTCTTTGTAGATCTTATGGCTCATCTAGACAAATGAAACAGGAATATAATTGTTAGAGTTGATTTGTTTTCTCTCTTTTTGATAAATGACAGGCTGGCTTTTTTCCCCTTAGCAATAAGTGGACAGCCATAAAAATTGAAGACATATAAGCAAACAAGAAAACAAACAAATGAATAAACACCATAGCAATAGGAAATCAAGATATCTCCTCTGCAACCTATGAGTAACGCAGGTTGAAATTATCCTTAGCTGTACCAGTTTAAAAGTAATATTTTCCCCTTATTCCACCAGATCTAAGGTGTATAAAAACGGTTAGCTTTGTTGCCCATGAAGGGATATTAGGTTGCTGTCATGATGTGAATTAAAGTTAACAGTGGAGAATGGCCCTCTTTAATAAAAAGGCAACGGTTGCCAAATGTTTTCAGAAGCTGAATTCCTGTTAGTACATTATTCAAACAACTCTTTCTGTCTTACTAGGACCAACTTCCTGCTTGTTCCTCTCACAACCCAGTTCCTCACAGACCTCAGACATCACCAAATAACTCACCTTGTGGGCATGGAACTATTAGTGGTCTTGAAAAAAGCAACTTCTGTTTAAACATTACAAGGTATGCTTTCCCCTTGCTAAGGAAATTAAACTCTCTGCCAAAAGAGCATATTCAAAATAGTTCAAACTTGTTCTTTTGCACTATCTCTTCAGGCCAATCTGGGTTAATACATGTGCAATTATATGAAATTTAATATGCAAAAAGGAACAGAATCCAGGATAATCCCAGAATCTGAATAGGATTGTCTTCCAAATGGAACAACTCATTCAGCAATTACTTGCACAATGTGCATTAAATGGATTGGATTGGAATATGCAGACCACATTTGAACACAGGGTTGACACTTTTTCTGATCTCATTTTCCAAACTATTTCTTGCAAACTGACAAAGCAGATAAGGAAGATGAATATGAATGGAATGTTGATGGAGCTTGAAGGAGAATTCCCCATTATGCTGAAATGGTTGTTTGCTAAGCCCTTTTTCTGTAAACGTTTATTACAGCATATAGCTCTTGAGTCAGTCCCTGCAGCATGGGTCAAGGCACTGCCAGAACAAAAGTCAATAATAGGGGCATTTGGAAACGGCTGAATTTTCTTTATGGCATTATAGATAATATCCATTGTAGATATCATGCCTTTGAATAGGAATGGTTTTACCCAACTGATTGAATATTGAGGGAATACAACCTGCATATGCCTTTAAAAGGGTACTGCGAATGGGTCCATGGCCAAATTCTAGTTCTTGTACATGCTGGAATTATATACTGATAGTCTGGCAAAAGATAAATATCCAGTTTGAATATGAAGGGAGAGTCTACCAAAATATTCTGTTTTCAGATCTGTGCTTAGCACTTTTATACTTGTGCTAGGTTCCCATGATGTACCAAATGCTTTGGATGGACGTTAGCTGCCAGTGTTTTGAAATACACCATGCAGGTAGAATAGGCATTAGGAATGGGGAAGAAGATGTGGTGCCCATGTTGTTTTCTGCTGATTCAAGGATGGTGAGGTAGTGGTTAAGGCACCAGGCCAGAAAGCAGAAGATCATGACTTCTGTTTCCACCTTAGCCAGGAAAATCAGTTTTGTGACCTTGGGCCAGGCACTCTCTTTCAGCCTAATTCACCTCACAGGATTGTTGTGGGGAAAATAGGAAGAGGAAAGTCTGTTTGATATGTTCTCTGCCTTGAGTTATTTGTAAAAAAAAAAAAAATAGTAAAGGCAGGACATAAACCAACCAACCAACAAACAAACAAGCAGCCAGGAGCTTATTTTAAGATGGGCAGCCATGTAAATGTTTAAACAAACAAACAAACAAACATTTTAACACAGCAGTATTAAAGTCTTACAGCCACCAAGTCTGTTTTTAAAGGCTTCTGGATTATTCTCTGGAGACAGTGGTGGAGCTCTTGGCAACAGACCCACTGCTATTGACTCTAGAGCCAGAATTCTGCAGACAGAAAAGTAATAGTTTGGAAGATGACAACTTACAGTCTGAACTATGCAAAGTATCAAATTTAACTTGGATCACTTTTTTTTTCTTCAAGTGCATTTTATTCATGTCATCCACCCACTTGACAAAGCCAGCTATCATTATATGTCATATTACCAGTTAGTTCTTGCAACTTAGAGGCATTCTTTATCTCAAGACAATGAATAGAGTCCAGGAAACCTCAAAGGATAGGATTGGATCACCTTGTAGCTTCTTGTAACTATGTGCACATTCCTGCAATATTCTCTTGAAGAATCATACCTGCAGGGATTTTTTTTTTTCAGTACCCACTTGAAGTTAAAACACTGTGGCACGCTCATTGGATGCATTTAAAGTGACGCAGCATATAGTGTTATCTAATTAAATAATGGCTAACAACTTTTCCAGCGTGGGTGAATTTCAGCACTCAACCTCCTTCTATCACTGCCAGGCAAAACAATTATATTCTATCTCAAAGGGAGATCTGTCTTAGACAGCACCTCATAAAACCAACACGTAGGATACTGTTCTGCAATAGAAGCCAACTCTGATTCCTGTCTTGGCAGGTATGGCATTCCTATCTTGGCAAGGAAAGCCTTCAAGAACTTGCTTGTTGGAAGCACAAAAGCATTTATTAGCTAAAATAGTCTCTCTCCAGGCTTGTTGCTTGCCTTAAGCTCAGGATTTCAAAGAATTTCCCAGCAAAGCTTGGTGTGGTTGCATCATGCCTCATCATACCAAATAATCCAGTGGGATGTACATCATTCAAACCCAATTCTATTGATTTTTCCCCTCACTCCACCCCACCCCAAATCCTAGCACCTGAGTTTATCAGCTTCTACATGAGCATTGAAAAAGAAATAAATGAAAATTTGCCTAGAAGGGAAGATCATAGTCCACTGAAGGTGATAGTAAGAGGAGCCAATTCTGATGTGATGTATTTTTCCACAGAAGGCTGTAATTATTTTGCAATTAATCTTGTGGTGGAATGCAAAGGAAAGAAGAACATTTGCTTGAAACTGTAAATTCGTATGAATTTTACCAGAGAGCTTAATAAGCTGGAGCCAACATGAACCGTTGCTTTCCTCCCAGTTCCTTCCTGCAAAATCCACATGGATTTTCAATTCTGATGTCACGTTTTCCACGTGTAGTTCTCAGTAGGAATCAGTCCAAAAGCACCACAATCAGTCCTCCATGTCAGTGGAGTCAGTGATCTCACTTAAAAGAGGCCCCAAATCTTTCTTTCTGTCTCTGTTTTTCTGGTAGAGGGTTTGACTGAATGTGGAGGGCAGACTGAGGTGGGGGGTGGGGGGTGGTGGGAGGTTGAAAGCAATATGCTCCAGGAAACCTATAATATCCATGCTCATTGATATATGGCTTGAAAATTATGATGACCATGCTTAGAATAAAAAATGAGGTAAGAGTTATTTATATGATTGACATTCTGCTTCAGTGTTTTCACACAAAGGCCCCTCTTTCTCCGTGATATGCAGACTTCACATTCCCCACACATTCTTGCAGCCTACACCACATCCCCGAACAATAGAGACCCTTCTTTCATTTTCCTGCCTAGTTTCTGTGAACAGGACTCTGTTGACAACAGAGTGTGTTCTCACTCCTGAAGAATTCCAAAAATTGAACAATCTAACGATGGACTGTGACTTTCAGGAGGCATCTTTAGAAGCGTTTTAAGAGAATATAGTTAACTGAGGGTGTCCCTTTCTTGCTTGTGGTGGCTGTGCTAAGGAAAGCCTACAAAAATGCAGTCGCTCTACAAATCAGGCTGTTCCCCCCCCCAAGAAGGCTGTTCTTGACATGACACCACCAGTGACAGCAATAAAATGTAAACATGCAAGATGCTTCCATTCTTTTACTGCCACAAATACATTCCTTTCCCTTTTCACCCTGGTTATGTGGGTGGGATGAATTTTATTTCTCATGGTAACTACTACACTTGCCTCAGCCTGGGGGCAGCACCTGACTGATCGTGTCTGACCCTGGAGGCTAAGTAGCATCAGGTCTGGTTGCATTTGGATAGGTAACCACCTGGAAATTCCTAGACTGTAGGTAAGCATCAAAAGTTGGAAAGTATCTAGAAGGAGGCAATGGCAAACTACTGCTATTTTGTTGCCAAGAAAATTGCATAGATATATCTGGGAGCAAAAGTTAAGTATATTTCTCCCTCCCTCCCTCCCTCCCTCCCTCCCTCCCTCTTTCCTTCCTTCCTTCCTTCCTTCCTTCCTTCCTTCCTTCCTTCCTTCCTTCCTTCCTTCCTTCCTTCCTCAGATTTAGTTCCACAATTTGCTTTTTAAAAGAAATTGGGAAAAACTCAGGCAGAGCTATGAAAACGAATTTTGGGCAAACTCTGGGAGTCAGTGGAGAACAGGAGAGCCTGACATGGTATGATCTATATGATTGCGACTAAGCAACAACAAACAAGACTGTCATATAAAATACAGACAAACGGGAACAAGAAGACAACATATCCTATCTTTATCTCACATCCTCCAGTAATGCCATGAAATAGCAGTTTTTTTGGCCTATAATGCAATTTCCATGCAGACCTGAGTTACATTAATGCTGGTTAAGGGCATAAAGGTTAAGATATTAAACTAGCTCCAAGAAGACCCAGGTTCTGGTCTGCTGTTAGTCATGGAAGTTCACTGTGTGACTAATCTCAGCTGCATTTACAGAACCTCACAGAATTATTGGTGGAAAAATTGCAGGGGAGAATCCTTTATAACCACCTTGAGTTCCTGGAGGAAAGAAATTAACAAGCACATCAATTAGCAATAAATGAAAAAACAGACATTTCTGGATATAGTAAAGCAACCACTATATACTGATTTGGTAGAAATACAATTTTGGTTACGTATCAAGAATAAAATAGCCTGCCTCAACTTGACCATCAGCAAATATTTTGAGATACATCTGGGAATTCAAAGTGAATAACACAATATATAGTTGGATAAGCTTGCTTAGTTAAAAGAAAGTAATTCACTCAGGCAATAGATTTGGGCTGTCAGTTTGTTATTGCAATAACATCTCTGGTCCTCCATTCAATGAACATTGGATGTTATGGAGAGCTTCCTCCCTTGTACTCAATCCCCAAGCCATGGACAAAATCTGTTGCATCCAAAGCAGGCCAAAGAATTGGCAGATTTTACACTATTTCTATATTTACAAAACTGACATTTTACTTCATTTATTTGCGTAAATAACATAAATTGACGCGTATGATGTAACATGTCAAGAATGTATTTACACAATTTTGGTTGCCTTAAGGCAGTCCAACCACCAGTGAACAAGGATGTAGTTATCAGAACGTTTTGGGAAACCTAAGATTTGCAAACCCTAAGGAGGGATCATTTCTCCCAAAACAGAGTGTGATGCACTTAATGCTGACTTTGTCTTGGGACAAAAGAGTGAAATGGAGAAGTAGAATTGGAATAGACAGGATGTTTGATATGAAGTCAATGGTAACTGGACTTGTGATGGTAGTTGTGTTTATTACTTTTAAAATTAAAGTACGGTTTTTATTATGGAACTTTTTAATGTTGGATGTTATACATATGGATAATTTATATTAAATATGTTTACTATAGACATTTCATGTTCTGTATTATGGATATTTTATGTCTGCTACTATTATGAAAGAGCAGGTCTGTGAGTGTGTAGATCTTCCTGGACTTAGGGATCCTGTTGAAAAGGAAGCCCAGGAATGCCATCACCCAGCTGAAGTTGATATGCCAACCACCCAAGATCTTAGAACAATAACTCATGCCTTATCACTACATGTCTAGATTACTACATGTGACCTATATGGGGTTGCCTTTATGTGTTACTTGGAAGCTGTACATGGTACAAATTGTTACAACCTGTTTACTGACAGGTATTAATTGGCAAGAGCACATTTTACTTGTGGTCAAGTATCTCCATTGGCTACCAATAGTCTTTCAAATGGAATTCAAATTCTGCTTTTGATCTCTAAATCCTACGCAGATTGGCTCCAACATGTATTAGACCTACCTTCTTCAGCCAGAATCAAGCTGTCTGGAAGAGGCTTTCAGTTGTTACACACTTTAATGACATCAAAGGGGCTGAAATGAGAACATGATATTGCTCTATAATGGCACCAACTATATGAAATAACCTTCATTTAGACATTAGACATTATCCTGCAGCACAGGCCTTCCAGAAAGCACTAAAGAGAGAACTGTTCTAGAGGACCCTTTGCTGGTAAAACATACAAAGATTAACTTCCCATTCTGTCACATTACTTGACACCATTATTGCTGTCTTTAAAAGGAAGATTTTGCTTTGACGCTGAATTTGATGATGAATATGGTTAAAGGCCCCTGGCAGCTTTTATAACAGAGGCCAGATAAATCTCAGGCTATCCCAAATGGGCAAATGTTCTTATTAATGACCAAAGTCAGGTCTTTGTGGTGACCCAACATTTTGGATCTCTTTAACTCCAGAGATCCTTAAACCTCCCTCATGATTTGCAGAATATCTTTGAAGATAGCTTTGTTTTACCTCACAGACAAAATACCTAAGTTTTATTGGCATCCCTCTTGAGTGAGAGTTGATTTATTGCTAATCTTTTTATAAATTTGATTTATTTCTATTGCTGCTTTTATAATGATAAGTCATAATCTTGAGACATGTCTATTTGCCTTCATTCATGTTATAATCTGTCCAGAGTCTTTTGAGTTGGGCAGAGCATACAAATGGTGTTATAAACAAACAAACACACACACACACAAACAAACAAACAAACAAATATCAATAAACAAATAAATAAAGTACTAACTCTTCCATCCAAATTTCTTGAAACAACAATATGATATTTTAAAATTATTTGGGGGGGGGATATTCAGGTAACATCCAGCACAGTGAAAAGCAGATCATGCAGGGAGATTTCCTGAGTTTTGTGAAAGTAGTCACAAAAGGAGCTTGCCCAGATTTTGAAAAGTTCATCTCTCTAAAACTTTCTCCTTGTTTATTTAAGTATGCCTTCATGACATTATTTGCAAATGAAGGAGTGTAGTTGCTGTTGAAAGCAGCAATCCAGCACCTCTCCCCTAGCAACATTGAATAAAACAATAGACAAACATTGATACGATGTCACTGACAATAGACCCACCCAACCTTTATTGTAGGGGTACCATATTTGGACTGCAAAGCTCTGGATTGCCACTAGGTGGCAGCAAAGGCTTAGAGTTGTTGCCATTTCTTTGCTGTCCTCTAGGGGTTGGATTTGGCAGCTCCAGTGAGAAATTTGCCTTGGAGCCCACAAAGTTCGGCTCACACCCATTTCTCATCTTGCTACACCTGATCTGAGCTTAAAAGCCTAACCTTGCCAGTTTTCTAAGAGTTATTTAAAAAGTGCTTTCATTTTTCTACCTCATTAAGGATTATGAAATATATGTTTTGCTTTGTTGTACTTATTTTATGGCCAAGTGTGCTTAGCTATTACATCTTTTCCCATCATTCTTCAACATTTCTCGATTCCCAAGTTCCTGACTTTAAAAAAAGTGTTAAAGTTGGAGTTTCATCATGAGAACTTCAGAAGCTAGGGAATTTGGTGATCAATGTAGAGAGTATTGTACAAGGAAAGACACAGCTTTCAGACACAATGGCCAGGCTATTTCTAAGGTACGTGAAAGATACGTAGAACTAGAGAATGCTTCACTTTTTCATCATCAAAATGCAGGAGAACTTCTAAAAGAAAACATGTGGAGTGGGAGAATAAATATTTTACACAGAGCAAATATTTGGTACGGTTTCTTGTGCCAAATATTGGTACAGTACCAATATTTGGTACAAAACACATGGGTGAAGGGTCTCTCCACTCAACTGGGGATTTTCTATTGAGAAAATCAGAGAACCTGTTAAAATTAGGACCAGCAAAGAAGGGGTCCCTACTATATGTATCATGGACATGTCAGGGAATTTTCCCCTTAATAACCCTCATACTTTGCAAGGAGGTGAAAATTGGGACTGAGATAGCCAACACTGTTCTATATAGCCCTGTTAAAAGTCTCAGTTAACAATACTGGAAGAATCCGGAAATAATACTGGAAGAATCCGGAAATACCGCCTATTGAAGAATAGACTGTGAAAGTAACAAATTTGGCGGAAATGGCGAAAATATCAGCGTACTTGAAAAATCGCTCCAATGAACAATTTGTGACGGACTGGAAACAGTGGATAGACTATATCCAAGAGAGACACCAATCAAACAGAATGCAGCTGGCGTTTAGCTGAGGCTCAATGGGAGGAGGGAAGAAGGGTTAACAAATCAAATGTTTACAAAAACTAACACCCAATGTTGAATGTATATGTTCTATAACTAATGCCTCTTAACATAACCTTATGACTAATGTTGTTTGCTTTAATATTGTTAAAGCAGACTGAATCTCTACCTCAGGATATGAAACTTTTACCTCAGGATCTCTGGTTAGGGGCTATAAAAGATTGCACTAGTAATGGGATGAAGTCAATTCAGAAGCGTAAACGAACAATAGGCGATAGACTAGATACAGTAGATAGACCATATATAAGAGAAACACCAATCAAACAAAATGTATTCGGAGTATACTTGAAGATGGAAGGGGGGAGGGAAGAACGTTTACTAAAACAGATGTTTACAAAGATTAATACCTAATGTTGTATGCTATATTCTAGGATGATTGCTTAGCAATAGGATCTTATGTTTAATGTTGATCACATTAATATTGAACCAGATAAGAGAAACACCAATCAAACAAAGTGTAACAGGAGTATAGTTGAGGCTAGACGCGAGGAGTGGGAAAAAGGCTTACTAACTCAGACGTTTTCAAAGACTAATGCATAGCATTGTATATCAGGTGCCATGATGATTACTGCATAATATGTTTTTATGTTCACTGTTGATTGTTTTAATAAAAATTTTTTTTATATATATAAAAAAAGTCTCAGTTAACAGTCTAATAGATGGAATGTGCACACCGAACTTCCAAGGGATGTCTTTTTGTAAAAAAATCCCAACTTTGTCTTGGCATTTCCCTTTTCTGGGTGTTTCCAAATCTAGGCTGAAATTCAACATCAGTCAAGCTGCTAACGTAGGTTTTTTTTAAAAAAATAAAACAATTGGAAAATGACAATCAAAGGAAGGTGAAAGATCTAGTCCCAGGGCTTCCTTTTTCAGATAAATAGTTTATTAAAAAAAAGGCAAAGAGATTATCTATGGTAAATAGATAACACTTGTATGTTTATCCCCATAACCAAACACTTGCATACCCTTACCTTATGTTTGGGAAGAATTTGTGACTCCTGTTCTGTGACAGAAATAGCTGCAGATTATAATCTCATACTAAAAACAGGAGAGCTATCATACATAAACTGCAAGGATCCAGATTATTCACTACATGAATGCAAGAATTTGGCCCTTTTTTGTATCTCTTTGGTGCCATCTACTAGTTGTCCAGACTTTTGCAGCCCAAATATGGTAGCTTAGTCTGGGACACTACACATTCTCTTCATGACCTGTTTTCCTGGTTACCTTCTGGGAGGAGGGGGCTCCGTGGTATACGAAGCAGAACATCCAGATTCAGTCACAGTTTTGTTCCATACTGTATTAACCTTGTGAACTCTAAAGCCTCCTCCTTCCGCTATATATTCAAGATGGACAGTGATTAATATTTATATGTTATTTAAGGGTGTAGGTCTATACATATGTAAGGGTGTAGGTCTATACATATGTTGTATATAGTATGTGTATACTTTGATTAAAATTTCATTTTAATGTGTGCCATTGTGCCAACAGTAAAAAATGATAATAAAGGTTATCTATCTATCTATCTATCTATCTATCTATCTATCTATCTATCTATCTATCTATCGATCGATCGATCTATCTATCTATCTATCTATCTATCTATCTATCTATCTATCTATCTATCTATCTATCTATCTATCTATCTATCTATCTATCTATCTATCTATCTATCTATCTATCTATCTATCTATCTATCTTAGAAAACAGAATGATTGCATGGATGTTAGAAGGTGAGCTAAGAAATGGAAACCTGCAGGTCAGACAGTATAATAATTGTATATGCAGAGAAAGAACAATTTGAATATATAGAATATCTTTATTGTCATTGTGTAACTCACAACAAAATTAAGTGGTTGAGAAAGAATTATTCCTCTTTTGTTGTAGTGCTGCATACTCCTAACTGACCTCATACCTGCAGTTATAATACTTAAAAAGGATTTTTAAAGATTTTTTTTAAAACTATCAGTTTGCAACGCAGAGTCATTCCCTAGATTCAATACAGCTCACAAGCAACCAAGCGTTAATTAGAAATGTCTTCACATTCTATCAGCTATTTTCAAAGGCTGGTTTGGGCATCCATTGCCTAATTCATTTCAGGTTAGTTTATATGATGTCATGGGGTTTCTCTTGAAGATGGCTTAGAATGCAGTTGATCTTTATCTTCATTAGTTTGTTTCCAGGCTCAGTTCAGCTCAGTGACTGATGGGATATGGAGTACTTTTAGAATTTTATCTCCTGTTGGAAACTTGGGATATGCTCACCAAAATCATGTGGCATAACTAAGACAACACCAGGCGCTGTGCTTGTTGCAAAAGAGTCTTTATCATTTTTAACAATAACCCCACTTCAGCTCACTGTCTGTCTGGCTACAAAGATCCTTTAATCTTAGTAAGATCTTTTCTAACTCTTGTTTTAATTAGGTATTAGGGTGCCATTGTGATACTTTGGGGATAATTGCTGTGTATATTTTGCTGGATTACATTTAATTCTCATGGAGTTTTCTTTACTCTTTCATCTTCTGAAACTTTCATTAGACCTAGGTGAGGCATAAATAGTAGCGATAAACAAACAAACAAATAAATCATTTATATGTACTATGGCTGGGATTTGCCTTGATGAAGAACTACATGCTAACCTACAACTGCAGTAATAAAAAGCTTCAATTCACTCATAAGACGTGGGAGAAAGTCTCTTCCACTTAGACCAGCGGTTCTCAACCTGTGGGTCGCGACCCCATTTGGGGTCGAACGACCATTTCACGGGGATCACCAAACAACGCAGTCTGCCATTTTTCCCCCTTTTCCCCTCGGACGGCGCAGGGGGCAGCACCGCGCATGCGTGGTGTGGGCTGTCGCGCTGCGCATGCACGGTGCGGGCCGTCATGGCACGCATGTGTGATGTGGGCCGTCACGCCACACATGCGCGATGCGGGCCGTCGCGTCGCGCATGCGCGGTGCAGGTCGGGGTCATACCGTGCATGCGCGGCGCAGGTCAGGGTCGCGGCCTGAAAAAGGTTGAGAACCGCTGACTTAGACTGCTGGAGGAACCTCAGAAGAAGGGCAAAGCAAAAGAACATCTGCCTCACTCAAAGAGGTAAGGACACTATACAGCTTTGAGGGCCTTCATTTCAGCTTTTGTCACAGAATAACAATATTTTGAAAGTCAGCATGGGTCTCAATATACTGTATATAGTGATACAGGTCTATATATCATTTACACCTATTCTAGGAACCAGCTGCGTACAGAAATATAAATTAATATTTGTAGTTTGTCTATAGAATTTAATTCTATATTTAAAAAACCTATGAAGGGACCCTTGTAGTTCATTGCAGTCAGTGCTAAAGCACATTGATACAAAACTTAAATGTGCAAGTGATTTAAAAATATATATTCTAGTTTGGTCTTGCAATAGCACTATGAGGTTGATTATTAATATAGATAATCCTCGATTTGCAACAGTTTGCTTAGTGAGCTGTTTGAAGTTACAAAGGCACTGAAAAAAGTGACTTCTTACCATTTTTAGTACTTATGATCATTGCAGCATCCCCATGGTCACATGATTTACATTTGGATGCTTGACACACATTTATGACGGTTGCAGTGTCCCGGGGCCATGTGATCAACTTTTGCAACTTTCTGACAAGCAAGGTCAATGGGGAAACCAGATTCACTTTACAACTGTGTTACTAATTTAACAACTGCACTGATTCACTTAACAAATGTGGCAAGAAAAGTCATAAAATGGAGCAAAACTCATTTAACACATTTCTCACTTAGCAATGTAAATTTTGGGCTCAATTGTAGTCATAAGTTGAGGACTACCTATCGTAAATACTATCATTGGGTGGCTATGGGAATGAGGATACAATTTTCATTTTTCCCAGTTGTAAGTTGTTGGTGCTTGCTCCATTTAGCATCCAATGCTGCCTTGCATTTTCACAAATCCAACAGTATGCATTCTCTACTCACTGTTGTTACTTTTATGGAAATAAGTAATAGGCACCTCATCGCTCCTCTTCAAACACAATTTAGTGAATATCAGTGTTTGGGAAATGGGTAGCAACGTGCTTTGCTATCATTTTAAATGACGACCTGATTCCAGAAAAGGAATCCTCTCCTAGTTTCATCTGCATGGGAAAAGATTGCTTTCCCACTACATTTTTAGGGTGGTACACAAAATTAAATGAAGAAGACCATCTGTGAATTGCAGTGACTCCCTTTCCTGTGTCTAAGTTGGCCTACTTTTCTAAATATTGCACATTCTGAACAGATGCACAGATGGTATCTAACTTTCTTCCAATTTTTTTAAAAAAGTACCTATGTTGTTCTTGTAGAAAGCCCTTTTGCTGGAAAGGCCATATAAACTGAGTGGGCTCAGAATTTACAGCTTGTCAAGACAAACATTATGCCTGTTACAGAAAGAAGGCGACAATATGCTATTGTCTTTTCACAATTCCACTATAAACAACTTATAAAATGTATTCTTATGAATGCTGCACAATTACATATTTCATATGAATTCATCACTAGCCAACTGTTGTACTGGCTATCCCCCTAATAGAAACTGTGTAGTTTCCCACTGTAGCAATTGCTATTCTTAACATACACTGGCCCTCCAATGGCTAAAAATACTAGAGTCCAATTGCTTGTGGGAAAATTGTACTGCAGCTATTTCTATTAAAACGTGGAACACTGGGCCTTTACACATTTTCTCATATTGTAGCTGCTGCTCATATTTAGCTTCTTTCTTGCCTTGTTGAAACTACAAGAATTTAAATGAAACAAATGGTGCCTACTTAAGAAAGGATGCATATTGTATTGCATATTGTGTTTTGTTTTAATACTTAATATGATTGATGAGATCGACAGGAATACTATTTTAAATTTTATCAGTGTAATACAGCAAATAATTTTATTGCGAATTAAAGGCTACGGAGTTATGATAAATTATACTTTAAATTAGGAAATGATATACCTTGTTGCCCTCTATAAAAGACAAAAATGACTATTTGCCGTGGTTAGATGTAATATTTCATTCAAAAGCTGTGTAAGATTGAAACTCAGAGAGAAAAATTCACAGTGCCTTATCTTTTCTTTCAATTTTTGACTAATTGAAGATTAAGGTTCGTTTTCCGAGCTTCTGGGTTGGTTTCCGAACATTTCATTACCAGGCTATGTAACATCTTCAGCGGAGTTTAGGGGATGTCAGTGTCAGTGTTCTGTTTATAAGGGCTTCAGGTGTGGGTGTGTCAAGTGAGGGTCTTGTGATGGGTCAGGTATGAGTCATCAGTGAGAGGCTTGTGATGGGTCTTGTGATGGAGAGGTTACATCAAGTCAGGGTCATTGGGAGGTGAACTGCTGGTGGGAGGGGGAGGGGGTCTTGTGTGGGTTGGTTGAGGGCCGGTGCTGTTTCTGGCTGGCTGTGCAGTTGATTTAGAGTCTGAGGGCTTTGTAGGCTGGTTGTAGATTGATGTGTCTGTTGATGGAATTGCTATTGGAGTGCCAAGGTTCGATGAACTCACGGTTGATAGCGTGGCCAATGATTTTAGTGTTGCTCCAATTGAACTGGTGTTGTTTGGTGTTGGTGCATCACAAGATCCTCACTCGACACACCCACACCTGAAGCCTTTATAAACCAAACACTGACACTGACATCAGCTCCACTGAAGATGTTACCTAGCCTGGTAATGAAACATTCGGAAATCGACCCACAAGCTCGGAGAACAAACCTTCACTCTCATCCGACACCCAAGCTACAGATATTCGCCACTTTTGACTAATTGTTATAAGCCTTCTGAATAATGCTTCAAGTTTAGATTGAGGAAAGACAAGATGAGGGCTAAGATGGTCAATAGCACTTACATCTTACAGATATAGGTGAAGATAAAATATTACTCAATATAGTTAATGCTAACCACATTTCTTGTACCTTTTCATACTTCTCTCCCCTTGCAAACTATGTCTTTGTAATGTACCGCTTCGTGAATTTGATTTTTGCTCTTTAAACTTTTTACTGGTTTTTGAAGATCAACTCCATCCAGTCATGACTTTCTCAGTCTTCCTTTTCCTCTTGTCCCATTCACTTTTGCTTTAGTTGTTTTCCTATTCCATTCTCATTCTCATCCTTCCCATTTTTTCTGTATGATCGAACCACCCCAAGGTCCTTCTTTGGTGCTGGCCACTCACTTTTTGTATTCAATCCACTTTCACTCATTGCCCATTTATACTTGACACTATCTCCTCTTGTACACAAACACTTCTTAAAGCATCCAATTTACTTTTATGTTATTCCCGACATACCCATCCCCCACTTCCATAAAACAAGGTTATACACGTGCTGTTATACACACATAGTTTTGGAGCATTCCTCACAATATACCACCTACCATGCACTATTTTGTACCATTTGCTTGTCTCAATTTTCTTCCTTCATTACTCCATCCTTAGTAAAGATTCTGTTGTGATATAAAAAGTGGTCTACTGACTAATTTTTCACTATGTATTATCAGACATCAATGGTTGGACACGACTGAATGGCTGATGATGACAAATTTGTATTAATATATAATTGCAACTATGCACCCCCATTTTTAATACAACTATCTTCGTCTTTGACACTTTAAATTTCATATTCACACTTTTTATTGCACAATATAATTTGTCTAAAATTTACTGAAAGTATCCAAGTTCTTAGCTAACAACAGGACATTGTGTGCAGAAAAAAGAAGACATAGATTTATGTCCCTGACAAATGGACCTCTAATGTTATCAGAAACTTTCAGCACCAATTTATCCATAATTTGTATTAAGCACCCAAGGAAACATGAAGCACCCTTGTTTTACTTCTTGCTTAATATTGTACCATGGATGGAACAAATATTACATTTATTCTTATACATTTTACATTCATCTGATATCACTATACATGTAATTCTCAACTTATGACCAAAATTGAGCCCAGAATTTTAGGTATATGTTGAGTAGCCATATGACCAGACTCAATTTTATGACTGTTTTTATAACAGTCATTAAATAAACCACTGTGCTAGTCAAGTTAATCATATGGTTGTTAGGGAAATCGCCTGGTCATAAGTCTGAATCCAACTTATCCAATGGACATTTTTGCCAAAAAAATGGTAAAAAAGTTGCAAAACACAGTCATGTGACCATGGGATGCTGCTACCAATTGTAATGTGAGCTAGTTGCCAAGCAGCCCAAATGCAATCATGTGATTGCTGGAGTAGTGTGACAGTCATAACTTCAAAGATGAGCTGTATGTAACTTTTTCTGAGGCTGTTGTAACTTGGAATGATTGTGGAACAACCAGTCCTAAATTGAGGACTACTAGTATTTATATTCAGTAACCAACTATACACTTCATAACTGCACAAAACATTCCACAATTTAAGCACATTATTATATATTTCTTCTAAATAAACCAGAAACTTTCTCTCACATATTCATATATTTCTCAGTGGTCTGAACAACAATATATGCATAACCCACCATAAAGATGCACCATGCTTTCTAAATTTTGCTCACTGTGTCTTATACTCTTTCAATCAGAATTCTGCCAAATATTTTCCCAGACACACCTATCAAACTAATCTCCTGCAGTTTTTGCATTCCATTTTGTTACCTTTCTTTTCTATAGGGGAAAAGAATATTATTTTTCTAATTGTCAGCCACAGATACAATCTGCACGCATATAGTACATTAAGTAAGCCGCCCTGAGTTCTCCGGAATAGGGCGGCATAGAAATCGAAATAATAATAATAATAATAATAATAATAATAATAATAATAATAATAATAATAAATCTCAGGGCCACTTTATGATCAAATCACATCTATAAATGAACACTTCTTGTTATACAATCTACACCTGCAATCTTACAATTTTGAATTCTGCTATCATTATGCAACATTTTTTGTTACTATTGCTCTCTCTGTATGCACAGTATATAACATTTTCCAGATTTCTGTTATGTAGGAGCATAATGTCATTTCCCCTTTTCACCATCACACACCTTATTTTTTTATTAAATTTTACCAAGGAATTTTTTTCATACATTTCATTAGAGTATCTACAGAAACTTCCGTTACATTCAATAATACAATTCTTTCATTCTCTTTCAGATAGTTTCCACATCCATTTTCCTTATATCCACTTTCTATTTCTTTTGTTGGGAGAGTAATCTCAATAATAATTAGAAGTAATGTCTTCTAATAATTTTTCATTTACCATTCATCCTTCCCCTATTGCAGTAATTCTACTTTGACCTTAATTGCTTTCACTTAAAATTTTTTCCATATCGTTTTTTCCCCCAAAATCCACTCGTGATAATTTCCATATTCAGAACTTCACATCCCACTTGTATCTTACTAATGCTCTCAGTTTTTCATAATAAATGAACAAATTAAACATGCCTTTTATATTTATATTCATTCCTTCAAATTTTTTTTTCACATGAATAGATTCATGGTTAACCACATATTCTGAACAAACAGATACCAGGAAAAAAAAATTGTGCAAAATTGTAAATACAGAGAATCCTGGGCAAGCGTAGGTTCATTTTCCTTTTTAGTTTTTCCTTTTTTGTTGTTTTACTTGCTTAACTAAAATAGATGTAAAATTATGAAGCTTGCACTTCTAGTCATCAACTTCATTGACTCAGGTAATATTGGAACCAGTGCAATTCTATGCCCCCCTTGGTACATGCTGGAATTCCTGTATCATTGTTTTGTTTATTTTTTTCTTACATTGTTTTTATTTTGGTTTTAATTTTATCTGGTTATTAGTTGGGGACATTAGGACATTCTTCTTCTTTGAAAAAAAAAGTCAGAATCACTCTTTTTCTGGAAACTGATTTATAATTATTGATGCAACTAGACAAAAATGGAATGAAGTTGATAAAATTAGTTTCCACCTTAAAAGAAAGATTAAACAAAGACTTACCATTCAACTCTCTCCCTTCACCTCACAGTATGACTAGAAGGATTGCATAATAAAGGGTATTTAATAACATGTCAAGGACAAATAACCTTTGAAAAAAAAATCAACTAGTATCTAAGAAAGTTACTGGAGTTACCTAGCTATGAACACCAATAGTGTTTTTGTGGTATTAAATCATAAACACACTGTTTTTCTCTCAAATAGATTTAATCATATAGAAAAGGGTATTTTTATTCCAGGAGACAAAAGAAATAAACATCCACCAATAGAAGGCAATGCTATACAGAAGATGACTATAGAATAGAAATAGGACTATTACCAATTTGGCATTAAAATAAAACATTCTGAGAAAATGTAAAGGTAGAAAAATGTCTAGTTGTATGAATTACTAATATGCTTCACTGAAACATGATTTATGGAAAATTCATGCTAAAGGAATGTCTATATAATAATGTCCCAAAATTTCATAAGTCATTTGCCATATTCTTTCAAGAGAAAAAAAAGATTGAATTCCTTTCCATATCAAGCAGAAGACCACTTAAAAATGCAATAGCATTAGCACTTCTGTACTGTTTCCAGTGTTAACAACTGCCAGGAATTAAGTTCAATGTTTTTTTAATCTTTTTATCATTGACTGAGTTAAAATTTTATTTATGTAGAAAAAAATTGTGCTTTTTTCTTACTCCATGCAGCTATTTATGGGTGCACCACAATATATCCATGTAACAACACTGCTTTGTTCTTTTTTCCTGTTTTTTCGTTTGCATTTTGTACCTAAAAATATAAAACAAAAACAAAATAATTACCATCCAGAATTATTGGGAGTCAAGTGGCCTCTGAATTGTATAAATGAAGGAATATAAGACATTCAAAATTTCTGATAACTATGAATGCAGTCCTAGACACGTTCACTTCCAAGAAATGAATGCAAAACAACATATCCTCATTGCCATTATCATTCATTCGTTCGTTCGTTCGTTCGTTCGTTCGTTCGTTCGTTCGTTCGTTCGTTCGTTCGTTCGTTCGTTCGTTCGTTCAGTCAGTCAGTCAGTCAGTCAGTCAGTCAGTCCATCAATCTGTATGCTACTGAATCTAGAAGGGACTCCTGCTGTTTCCAATAATTAAACTGAGAATTAAAACTTCTACAGTGAACAGTAATCAGAAAAATTAAAGTACAAACCATATTGTATAATCAGTATAAAAATAAAACAATATAATAAGTGCATTAAAAATAGCAGGCAAAGCAAACAACTAGACCTGGCAGTGGCTAAGAGCAAGAAAACTGAAGAAAGAGATAGAGGGGCTAATTCTGGCTGCACAAGACCAAGCCTTGAAAACAAGAGCAACAGACAACAAATACTGCTTCTGCAAAGAAGCTGAAGAAAGACTGCACCACCACCTAGATAGCTGCTGTAAGAAGATCTCACAGACTGACTACAAAGAATGACATGAGAAACAACAAAGGTGCATTGGAAGACCTGAAAGAAATACTATTTGCCTGCAAGCAGGAACTGGTGGACCCACAAAATAGACAAAGTAATAGAAAACGAAGAAGCTAAAATTCTCTGGGACTTTAGAATTCAAACAGACGTGCCCACCATATAAGAGAGACAAAAAATTCTGGAAAGTGGAAGTGGCAGTATCTGGATTTAACAGAATAGAAGAGAAAGAATTGAAAAAATAATAAAACACAAAGACCTGCAAATAGAAATAGAAAGATTGTGGAAAAAGAAAGCAAAGATATTACCAATAGTAACAGGTGCCTTGGGTGCGATCCCAAAAAAACTAGAGCAGTGATGGCAAACCTTTTAGAGACCGAGTGCCCCAAAACCGCCCCACCTCCCTGCCCACCCTCACTCTGCACCCCGCCCACCTGCATGGCCAGCCACCGCCTCCACGGCCAACTGCAGCATATCGCCCAGGCAGCCCAGCAGTGCCATGGCAACCACGCCCTCCGCCCATGCCCCGCAGCATCATCTGCGTGTGACAGGATGTGAGGGCAGAGTCTTGTCCCCGCTGCCTGGCTGCCATGCCCATGGCTGTGCTGCTCAGGGGCAACTCTCCTCTGGGAGGGGGGCTGCTGAAGAGGAGGAGGGGGACGTGGGGGGAGGCATGTCTGAGGCAACGGTGCACACCTAGAGAAAGGCAAATTGGGCAAGGTTGATATAGGCAGAATATTAATTACCCAAAGAAAGTTTAAATGAATTGACTTCTATTTATGGACAAAAGAGAAAGAAAGTAAACAAAGGAGGAATGTGCTTCACTTCTGATCATCACTTTACATGTGAGTGTCACAACCGTGCTTGGGGGCAACTCTCCTTGGGGGGGGGCTGCTGGTGAGGAGGAGGGGGCCTTGGGGGAAGGTGGGACTGGGGCAATGGTGCATGTGCCCACAAAGAGGGCTCTGAGTGCCACCTCTGGTCACGCGTGCCATAGGTTCACCACCACTGAACTAGAGCACCACTTGAACACCATTAGCAATGACAATATCACCATCAGTCAATTGCAAAAGGCAACTTCACTAGGGAACAGCTTGCATCCTACAACAATACCTTTAGCACTATCAAACAACATTTGCCTATCCCAGGTCCATAGAATAGAATAGAATAGAATAGAATAGAATAGAATAGAATAGAATAGAATAGAATAGAATAGAATAGAATAGAATAGAATAGAATAGAATAGAATAGAATAGAATAGAACGTTGGAGGTCTTCTAGTCCAGCCCCCTGATCAAGCAGGAGAATCTATACCAACTCAGATAAGTGACTGTCTAGTCTCTTCTTAAAAATCTCCAGTGATGGAGCACCCACAATTTCTGGAGGCAAGCTGTTCCACTGGTTAATTGTCCTGTCAGGAAGTTCCTCCTTAATTCCAGGTTGCTTCTCTCTTTGATCAGTTTCCGGTCATTGTTTGCTGTCATTCCCTCCGGTGCTTTGGTGAATAACATGACCCTCTCTTCTTTGTGGCAGCCCCTTAAATACTGGAATACTGCTATCACATCTCCCCTATTTCTTCTTTTCTTTAGACTAGCCATACCCAAGTCCTGCAGCCGTTCTTCATATGTTTTAGTTTCCAGGCCTTTGATCATTTTAGTTGCTCTTCTCTGAATTTTTTCCAAACCCTCAACATCCTTTTTGTGATATGGTGACCAAAATTGGCTGCAGAATTCTAGGTGTGGTCTTATTAGGGTTTTATAAAGTGGTACTAATACTTTGCGTGATCTTGATTCTATGCCTCTGTTTATACAATATATTGGATTGTATAAACAAGGATTGTATTAGCTTTTTTGGCTGCTGCTGCATACTGCTGGCTCATAGTCAAGTGATCGTCCACTAGGACTCCAAGGTCCCTCTCACAGTTACTGTTCTTGAGCCCAGTCTTGCCCAATCTGTACTTGTACCTTTGATTTTTCCTGCCTAAATGTAAAACTTTGCTTTTCTCCACATTAAAACTCATTTTGGTGGATAGGGCCCATTGTTCAAATTTGTCAAGATCTTTTTGGATCCTGAGTTTCTCTTCTGGGGTGTTGGCTATTCCTGCCAGCTTAGTGTCATATATAAATTTGATGAGTTCCCCTTCAGTTCCCTCAACTAAGTCATTGATGAAGATATTGAAGAGTACTGGACCTAAGACGGAACCTTAGCTATGTGTTTATATCTATCTCAAAGTGGCAAATATTAATATTGTATTAATATAAATTAATGTTAGTATTCCTTAGTATTTCTGTCTCCTATTTTCCTCACAGGAACAATCTTATGAGGTGAATTGTACTGAAAGAGAATGACTGAGGCAGTTACCTAGCCAGCTTTCATAGTCTCCTACAAGTCATAATCTAAGCCAGTACCTTAACCACTAGACCAAAGTAGCACTGAGATTAGTCCAGCAGCTCAGGCAGGAACCCCACTAGGCAGCAAGGTGGTTGATATACCAGTGGAATCTCCATATTATCCAATTTAGCAAAGAGATATTCATTGAACAGCGATCCTGGAATGAAGGCAGAGGAAGGATATGAAACCTAGGTCTGAAGATTTATGTCATGGTTCTGACAGATGAAACTCTTCAAAAGAACTTCGAGGCATTATTTACCTAAAGAATCTTTTATTCAAGTAGCATAATATTGGCACTTACATAATCGAAGCAAAAAACTGAATTCCCCTCCCCTGGGCACATAGTATCAAAGCATAATTCCCTCCTCCAATTAACAGTCATAAATCACATTCCCCAATTAGCTTGAAATGAGGTCTTCCTCTCCAGTTCTCCAGCCGGCCAATTCTTTATCAGCTCTGGGCTCAATAACCTTGATTCTCACACTAAGTTTAGTGTTGTTATGTCTAGCTAGATTCTCATTCACATCCCCCCCTCCCAGCATCATCTAACTCTAAAAGCAACAGGGAAAAAGATGGCTACATTTTCATCTGTTGTCAATGCAAAACATCCGATGTTAGCAGTGTTGACACAGGGTGATATAATACCCATCTCCCACCCAGGTTTTGGTAATATTCACCTAGGCCAAGGTTATTATTGATTCCACCATCAAGATCCAAGATCAGGTACAATGGGCGAAAAATAATGATCAATACCAAATTTTACAATTAACAATTATCCTACTGAGCAGCAATTGTGGTGTCACCTATTGCAAAACTAATGTCCAACTGACTGAAAATACATGTGGTAGATTATTGTTATTGGTATGAATCTCTTGAAGGTACATTTTTTTCACCTACCCACTTTGCTGCAATTTCTTGCACCTTGACCATTTGATTAATCATTCCTGGGAGTTAGGGAGACCTCCTGGAGCACTGCCATACATGTCATAGAGAGGTGTCATAAAAGGAAGAAATTGGCAGAAATCTGAAAAAAGCATCCTTTTCATGGTGGTTTTCCAGCTGAATAGGGATCAAAGGGAGGGTATTATTTTGAACAGGCTTTGCAGATTTGGCAACATCCAGTCACTGTGGACTGCAATTCCTTTCATCTCAGCCACCACAGCCAACAGCCATGCTGGATGGTGATAAAACAGTACACTTAGAGAAAGGCAGATCGGGCAAGGTTGATATAGGCAGAGTATTAATTACCCAAAGAAAGTTTAAATGAATTGACTTCTATTTATGGACAAAAGAGAAAGCCCTGAGATAAAAGTAAACAAAGGAGGAATGTGCTTCACTTCTGATCATCACTTTACATGTGAGTGTCACAACCTTGGAGATAGTCAGAACTGGCAGGTTTCCATTGTGGAAGCCGTGTACTCAGAACCTGTGGATAATCTTTGGTTGCAAAAATTCTACCTTATTGACTCATAGGTCAGAGATATCACCCCCAGTTGTTGATGGACTAGCGTCCACAAGTCTGACAAACAATTTTCCTGCCATTTGGGACAATGGTCAATCACATGTTTGAACTCTCTGGTAAAAAAAAAATATAGTTTAAGCTTGCAAATTTCAAGCAATACTCCATGGACCTATCTTATTCACCAAATGTCATCCAACCACACAATACAGAATAATAGAGTTGGAAGGAACCTTGGAGGTCTTCTAGTTCAACCCTTTGCTCAAGCCATTATAGACAAGTGGCTGTCCGGTCTGTTCTTAAAAGCCTCCAGGGATGAAGCACCCACAACTTCTGAAGACAAACCATTTCACTGGTTGATTGTTCTCACTGTTAGGACGTTTCTCCTTAGTTCTAGGTTGCTTCTCTCCTTGATTAGTTTCCATCCATTGTTTTTTGTCTTGCTTTCTGGTACTATGGAAAATAGGTTGACCCCCTCTTTTTTGTGGCAGTGCCTCAAATATTAGAACACTCCTATCATGTCACCCCTGTCTTTCTTTTTTCTAGACTAACGATACCCAATTCCTGCAACTGTTCTTCATATGCTTTAGTCTCCAGGTTCCTAATCATCTCTGCACTACTTCCAGAGTCTCAATATCTTTTTTATAATGTGGTGACTAAAACTCTATTCCAGATGTGGTCTTACTAAGGTTTTATAAAGTGGTACCAATACTTCTTGTGATTTTGACTCTATCCCTCTATTTGTGCAACCAAGGATTGTATTAGCTATTTTGGCTGCTGCAGCACACTGCTAGCTCATATTTAAGTATTTGTCCACTAGGACTCCATGATCCCTCCCACAGTTACTGCTTTTGAGCCAGGTTTCACCTAATCTGTACTTGATTAACCATGACTAACTATGTATTTAACCATGGATTTAGTGCACAGATCTTGTTGTACTGTAGAATCACTATTATGTGCTGTTAAAATAGTAAGATCAGAAAATTCATTCCAAGTCTTTGCTTAGTTTGAACAGTGCACTAGTGTCATAAAAATATTATTGCCTTTTCTACCAGTTATCCCAGATGTCCCCTTCTTTATCAGAAGGTCCACAGCTCCTTAAAGCTTGAATAAGTGTATTTTATTTCCTCCCTGAAAGCTGTTCCCTGTGATGCAAGACATTTCTCTTATCTGAAATACCTAGTTATTCAAACTAAGGACAGGTCTCTGTCATTGTAATCTTGTGTAATAAATAGTATTGCTGGATGATCTCAGTTGCCCTCAGGTCATTGCAGACAGTAAATTTGTAATGCGCTTAAAGGGATAATGAGAAAACATTTCAAATTATAAGATGGAAAGCAATAAATCAGATATTTGAGAATGTATGAAGTCTAATGCACTGAGTGACTAGATGCCCATAAAACTCATTTTGAAAACCACCATATCATTTAATAGTCACGATGGACAAGCAGCCATTTGAAAAGCTACATGAAAAAAAATGAAAATATAAGCTTGTGCATTTTCAAAAACAGCCAATTGGCCAAATCTCCTTTTGTTCTCTGCTCTCCCATAATCCAGTTAGGAAATGTTCTAGAATCAGTTCTTTTCAATTCTTGATAGAAAGATACATGCAGTGCTTATTCCTATTACCTGAAAAATTGTAATACCTTGCTTAGAATTCTAAAAATTATTTGAATAATAGCCTCATTCCACTTATTATTTATTTATTAATCTATCAAATTTATACACTGCCCTTCTCGTCTAAGTGATTCTGGGTGGCTGACAATGAAAACACACAATAGTATAAAAATATAGTTTAAAAAGTGATATGTTACCCTAACATCTATACATATAGAGACTCACACAGATACTGTAGCCAAAGACAGACATGGACTCCTGCCCAATTTGTTGACAAATTTGAAAAGTGCAGACAGGGATAAAAATGTTAAAATATAGGTATCCGTGCTTAATATAGTTTGGTTAAATGAACTATCATGTTACTTATTTTTAAAATTATTGTTAACTTTCTTAAGTATCATTTTTGTTAATGAGGTAAAACAAGAAAGCAGTAAATAAGATCATATTTTAAAACACGATTAGAATAAGATATATCAGGACCTTTGGGTGAGCCTGGAATATCTTGCAATAATGCCAATGTTTCCTGAAATGCCAAGTCTGGTATTTTTATTAAACTATAGTAATTCAATAGCCATTTAGAAAGTAACTTTCCAAGAGAGGTTTACTAAGCACTTTCTTTGAGAATTTAAAATTGAAATCCTATAAATCTCATCACTATTTATTGTGATACACTAAATTTAATGGGACATATATATTGCTCAAAAAAATAAAGGGAACACATCCTATAGGATTTCTTATAGGATGTGTTCCCTTTATTTTTTTGAGCATATATAAGTATATGCTTATATAAGTATCCATGCATTGGTTTCATTCCAAAGGAGTTTTTGATTGATTTCCCCCACTTCATGCTGATGCCATTTCTTGCTGTATTGGTGATTATGTTTTTGATTTTTAAATTAGTCTTATTATTTTAAGTCCTCAAAGCCTAAATAGTAAACCAATTTACTTCCCCCAATGTATTCCTAGAGCAATGAACAGAAGATTTACCATTTTCCTTAGTTGAGATTGAAGAACTGAAGATACTGACCCATGATGGGGCTCTCTACATGGGGCTCCCCTTGAAGTGCCCATGGAGGCTTCAACTGGCGCAGAATGCAGCTGCGCGGGTGGTAGTGGGGGCACCCTGGCGGGTATGAATGGCCCCCATCCTGCACGAGCTGCACTGGTGGTTGCCGGTGGCTTTCCGGGTGCGCTTCAAGGTATTGGTTACCACCTTTAAAGCGCTCCATGGCATAGGACCCAGTTATTTACAAGACCGCCTTCTGCCAGTAAATACTTCCCATCGACCAGTTCGCTCCCACAGAGAGGGCCTCCTCAGGGTGCCATCGGCTAAGCAGTGTCGGCTGGTGGCGCCCAGGGGGAGAGCCTTTTCTGTGGGGGCACTGACGATGTGGAATGAGCTCCCCCCAGAACTCCGGATGTGTCATGATCTCCGCACCTTCAGAAGAGAATTGAAGACTCATCTCTTCAATCAAGCCGGCCTGGCCTAGACCGCCTCGGGTTTTTATGTAAATCTTTATGTAAATTTTTTAAACAAGGCTGTTCGGGTTTTAGTATTGGGATTTTAACAGGTTTTAGTAACAGCCATGTATTAATTTAATTTATTTTTAAATATTTATTATTATTATTATCTGTTTTAATTGGGCTGTAAGCCTCCCCGAGTCCTACGGGAGAGGGGCGGTATAGAAATTTAAGAAATAAAATAAATAAATAAATGATAAGCCAGGCTGAATTTGTATAATAATCTGAACACACATTTAAGTTTAGTTTTTTTTTTCTCCATGCACATACTTGTTTAACAAAAGACAGGGAAAAACAATAGGAAAAATAGAACTGACACATAGTTAGCAATGGAGCAATGATGAAGACATTCAAATTCTTAAATTCTCAAACTTAAGTTAAATTTAAATTCAAATTTAAATTAAAAAAAACTTTAAAAAAAATAATTCTCAAATATGTTACGAAATTTTTCCTTAATCCTAAGTGAAATTAACTAATGGAAAGAACAATCAACCAATGGAATGACTTGCCTTCAGAAGTTGTGGGTGCCCCATCACTGGAACCTTTCAAGAAGAGACTGGACAACCATTTATCTGAAATGGTATAGACCAGTGTTTCTCAACCTTGACAATTTTAAGGCATGTGGACTTCAACTCCCAGAATTCCACAGCCAGCATTGCTGGCTGTGGAATTCTGGGAGTTGAAGTCCACATGCCTTAAAATTGTCAAGGTTGAGAAACACTGGTACTATAGACTGTCCCGTTTGAGCAGGGGATTGGACCAGTTGATCTCCAACATTCCTTCCAACTCTGTTATTCTATGTTCTAATTTGTTCTAAATTTTTTGAAGCATATTTCTTGGATTCCATTTACTGGTCTCATTTCACATTTCACAATATTTAATGTAGCCTTGTAGTTTAGGAAATCAAAAAGAGACAGAGAGGAAAAAAGAGAGTGAAAGAATATACTAGGAAATATTAGTCTTGGCTACTACTTTGCAGTAGCTCAGCAGCTGTGGCAGCTGTCGTCATTTTCTGCATTAGCCAGCAAGGTTTCTGTGAATCAGTTTCAACAGCCTCAAGATGCATGCCAACAATTGGTTTGACCAACTGCTGATTTTTTTTTTTTAAAAAGAAACCTTATAAACTTCTCTCTTAGTCTCCAGTGAAGTATTAAGATTTTAATTTGTTTACAGATTATCTGTGTGCGGACACGCATATAGGCGTACAATATAAGCATATGAATGTTTTTATATGCTAATCTGTATAAATGTAGTCCCATCATTTTCAAGTTAAGAAATTTATCTAATCTTTTACAGAAACACGGGGGGGGGGGAGGGAATCAAATATTCTAGATTGTGACCACGTTCAGATGATTGAAATCCATTCTGAAATTTTGACACATACACATACTCAACATTGGCGTCTCTGGCTAATGCTTTAACCTGAAATCTTTCTGCCTTGTGCAGCAACTACCTCCTGTTGAAGTTAAGTTAAGACAGCTGTTATCATAAATAAAGACATAATCAAGTATAAGTAACTCCTAGCTCTTCTTCCTTTGGCAATTTTGCTTCTCTTAAGGAAGGCAAACTATTGACTTTTGTTAAAAATTTGACACAATAAGGAAGAAAAATAATGCTGCTCTTTTTAAAAAAGGTTACCTGGTGCCATGTAAATGGTTTCCATTTTAGCACAAGAATTTACGTACAATATATTTGGAGTCCTAGATTTCATACACCTAATACATATTTTGTTGAGCGTTTGAAAAAAAAACCCTCTTAATGATGTGACCTATAGAGTCAAATATTGTATGCATTGGGAAAATGAACTAGATATGAAGGTTGTGTTTTTGTACATCATTTAAAGTGTGCATGCATGTGTTTTCTGTGTTTTTCCTGCACAAATAACTTTTGTTCTCATTCTGCTTCTTCTGAACAATATTTCTTAATAGTGCTCTGACTCTTTGTTTATTAGTTTTCTAAAATGTATTATTTATACTCTTCCAAACATAGTTTTTCTATGGTGACTTATAAATGATACGATCAATTATCCTTCCTTGTTAACTTATCAAGTATTAGTCTGTAGTATACTTCTTGACTTTGGTTCCTTTACTGCTGAAGTTGATCCTAGTGATTAATTATGTGCCATCAAGTTAGTGTTGACTCTTAATGTCTACATAGATAGACCTTCTCCAACCTGCTACTTTAGGTTTTCCAAAGGTGAAACTATCACCACTGTAATTAAGTCTATCCATCTTGCTGCTAATCATCCTCTTCTTATCTTTCATTCACCCTTTTCAGCATTATAGAATTATGCAGAGACCTAGGTCTTCACATAATTATATCCAAAATCATATAATTTGAGCCTGGTCATTTAGGCTTTCAGTGAGAATTCTGGATTAATGTATTCAATGATCTATTAGTTTATTTGGCATGGGCCCAGGCTACTTGAAGGATCATCTCATGTTTTGCTGTGTTCCATCTGGATTATTGCCAGGTTTTCTGTCCTGTATATAGCTTTCTCCTGAATGCAGGTAATCCTTGATTTACATCCAAAATAGAGCCCAAAATTTCTGTTGCTAAGCAAGACAGTTGGTAAATGGGTTGTGCCCATTTGATGACCTGTTTTTCCATAGTGGTTAAGTGAATTACTGCAATTGTTAAATGTATCATATAGTTGTTAACACTAATCTGATTTCCCCCATCGATTTTGCCTGTTGGAAGCAAGCTGGGAAGGTTATAAATGGTGATCTCATGACCTCTTATGACAATGCAACTGTCATAAATCCATGCCAGTTACTAAGCGTCTAAATTTTGATCATGTGACCATGGGGATGCTGCAACATTCACAAAGGTGAATACCAGTCATAAGTCACTTTTTTCTGTGTCATAACTTTCAATGGTCACTAAATGAATGGTTGTAAGTTGAAGATCACGTGTACAGTGAGATGTTCTGAGATTCCCATTTTTCTAAGCACATTTTCCAGCTTGACAAGGCTGACACAATTGCAAGCCTTTCTATAATTAACAAAGTACATAATGACTTCTTTTTGGTGTTCTTTGGTTTTCTCAATTACATAGTGTGCATCAGCAATAATGTTTCATGTTCCTAAAAGTAACTTGGCTTCTCTGGTTTCTCTCTTTTCATGCATGGCTCTAATCTGCATTGGATGATCCCAAAAAATTATTTTACTAGCATGTGAAATTAAGGACATTGCATGATAGCTTCACACCCTGTTAAGTCTCCTTGGTATGTTGCCAGACTTATGAGGTAGACCAGATCAAGAAACTGACTCCACAGGAACAATAGAATAATAGTTCATTGAGATAGGTTATAGTAACAAAATCTTGCAGTTCTGGTTGTTTTTTTCCTTTCTTCATTATGAAAGCAGTACCATTCCTTCTTTTTTTGTGGGTGGGTGTGCCATGAGAGATAAACAATATGATCTTCTGATTGAAAGTGTCCAATTCCAAAATCCATTTCAGTTCACTGATGTCTAAGATGTCAGTGTATAGTTGATTCATTTCATCTTTTCCTGTCTTTTACATTTCCTGTACTTTTTATTTCCCCACTATAATTCTGTAGCTGCAGTTTTGGACGTTCTTTTCCCGCATGGCAATATCAGCAACCAGATGCCCCAAAGTCACTAGATGTCACTCATAGTCACATCACATATACCATTAATACTCATTCTTTCTCAATAACTTGTTAAGAGCCAACCAACTCAAGAGCCAACCCAACATCCAGCATGATATCATCAATCTTTTTGTGCCGTCTACCCTGTGGTTTTCTTAGTAGTTCTATATAGGAGTTCTATATAGCTTTGTTTTGATCAGCCTTCATTTTATCCTCATTTCTATCACGGAGTTTGGATAAAAATGTGAGTGAACCACAGTCAGCTGTGGTTGCTCTTGCTTGACTCAAAAGATTGCTGTTTCATTCCCAGCACTTCCAACGTGATTGAGAATTCTGACTACAATAACTTAGCAAAAACCTTCCATGTGCTGTTGGGCTTAAAGCAGAGGGATTCTCCTTGCAAAAATTGTTCACTTGGGATAATGGCATTAGAGTAGAGATCTCCAACCTTTCTCAGTTGCGGATCGGAGGGAAAGGGAGGGGAAGTATTTTACACGTGTATGCATGTGTACACACACAAACGGGGCTGCAAGCACACGTGATGTAAATGGGGCAGTGCTAGTGCCCATGTGACACCCACTAGCACCACCCTGTTTTCGCCATGCGGGCGCTAGCACTGCCCCGTTTTCACCATGCAGCACCCCGTTTTCATTGTGCAGTGTCCTGTTTTCACCACACGGTGCCCCATTTGCCTAGCGGTATCGGCACTAGTGTGAGTGGGGGTGTGAGCACGTGCACACACATGCACACACTGGCCAACCTGTTCTGCAGCCTGCTGGCCAGCAGGCCACTGCCCAGTAGTGGGCTGTGATCCACAGGTTGGGGACCCCTGCATTAGAGGAAGAAAAACATGAACAAAACATTAGCTACTCTTCATTATTAAGCATTTGCACATGATTAATACTGTTGGCTGTTAAAGCATTGGTCCATAAGAATTCTGCAGCCATAATATTTATTCAGAAGATATACAATGAAATTTTCAGGACACACTATAAGCATTGAAAAGGATTACAAAAATATGCTGATCAAGAAAGTTCTGTATAGCGATCATTTTAATCTGTGAAAATTTTTCCATTGACTTAGAATGTACATTCTGTGTGCATGTTGTGAATTATCCAAGTGCATCAGAATCATAATAATAATAATATCAACAATAACCACAACGAACTAATTTTTTTCTCCCCAATATTATTTTAGTTATCTTGGCAGTCTAAGAATGTTTGCATTTCTTGTCCAATTATTTATAACAATTTCAATCCATAGCTTATAGCATTCTCATGCACAGCATCTGAAGTTTTGAAAAAGTGCTTGCTAAGTGATATAGTCCTAAACTGAGGTCCATATGTAGGACATAGCCATTCATAAGATGCCATATAAAGTAACTTTTTATCTACTTCCTCTAAGCCTACAATAAGAGGTATATCTGAGACTTGACTGAGACCCAAAGCTTATTGATTCAGATGGATCTGGGAGATATCCATATTAAAAGCAAAGTTCCTTCAGAGCAAGCAAAATCCAAATCTGATTCCTTCAGAAGTTTAATCAGTTATTTCAAACTCAGAGGCTCATATAAATATAAAGGTGTAATCATGAATGTTGATACCTTTTAGACTTTACTAGGCTTTGTTATCCATATCTCATCTATAGTTTTGGATATTGTAGTTGATAAATTTCATTACTATGGTAAATTATTTTTATATATCTGGTTTTCATCACATAATTCTGATCTGTTTACTATTTTGCACATATGTAGGAGAATGCATTCAACCTCCTCCACCCATCATATTTTCCCAAAGGTCCCAGCAATCTTCAGTGTTCTGACCTTATCATCCTCTTGTTAAACATTACTTCTTCCATATGGAAAATGTGGCAGCGTACAGCAGCTCTGTTCTGGGAGAGTTTGTATAAAGTTTGTACAAAGCATTGTTCTTGAGCTAGAAAGTAAAGCTGCTGGACTCACAATAGCACAGTATCCATTGCACAGTGTTATAGCATCAGTGAATCCATTGCCCATTCCATAAAGAGAAGGATAGCTAGTATCAGTGTGAATATGTAGACATCTCAGAATCCGAAAGTAGTATTGAAAGACTTGAAACAATTGGAAAAGGTTGTCAGCCTGTGGACAGAGAACCACTGTATGCCCATAGGAATATGTCATTGAGTGGAATAGTAATCTGTGAAAAAATGCTGCAACTCTAGGCAATGGAAAGCATTGATTATAGTTTCCAAGTCATCAGTGGCTAATTGTACACATCGAAGCATCAATTCTACTCCCAGGGTGATTGAGTTTAGGGGTTGCAGTCTTCAGTGCTGATGAGACAAGGCTGGGTTCAATTATATTTCTTCATCAACAAATAATCAAAAATTGCTCCAAGCTTTAAGAACTATCTTATTCTGGTGTGTGACAATCCTGCAGGGAACTGTGTGATCTGGATCTGGTCCTGTACAGGAAGAATAAAAACCACCTTTCCATATTCTGGAGAACACAGATAAGTGTAATGTATGACTGGGTGAACAGCTTTCTACATGAGGTGCAATATAGCTCACTTTGAAGAGCCTAACCTTCAGAGTCATCCCACTGAACATTCTTGAAGTTTATATACCCAGCCATACTTTTTGATGCAAGCAATGGAGCAAAGATCTGCCAGAACCATTCAAGTCCTATCCCATTGCTTATCTTCAGAGTAGTTCTGAATCTTAAAGAAAACATTTTTCTCTGTCACTCAGCAATGGCTGAAAGAAGTATAGCATCACATCAGGACTGGAGCATATCATAACACAAAGGACCCAGCAGCAGGAAAAGAATTTTTTCATGTGCTTAATCTGTATAGGCTATATATTAAAAAGTACTAACAGACTGCAGATGTAGGTACACTTTCATGGTGCATATCGTTGGGACGACAGGCAAAGAAGATTGCCTGTAGTCCTTTTCTACATGGCATGAAAACTGTAACATTTCTCTAGCTCACAATATCTTTAAATATGGCTGGCAACAAATGAACAGTTACTAATGCTAAATGGTAATCTAATCAGACTCCTGATTTTTTTTTAAAAAAACTTTCTTTATGGGAAAAATAATTTCAAAGCAGAGAAAAATCGCAGATAGAATAAGTCCCACCAAGAGGCCCCAGAGATAGCTTTTTAATCTGTTCCCAAAATGGTTGTTATATTATATATGTGATTCTATATGGTTATTTTCCCATAAATATTGTGTAAGCTTTTAAGAGAGCTGAATTCTTTTCCATTTAAAGAGGTTGATAAATATAAATTAATTTTGTCCCCCAGCTGTTCCAACAACTGAACAATGTATTTAACAGACCTTGACTGAAAGAACCCACTTTTAAAATTATAAATCCATCTCTCATATTTATATATACCACTTGTAAAATAAAAATTAAATATACCCATTGTTAACCTAGTTCTCTTAAACAATAGGCCCAAATCATATTAATGATTTCAAAAAGTCATCAAGCTTCAGCACCTTTTGTCCTCTATACATTAACTATCTGGTAATAAACAGTAACTGCTTGTATTCTACTGTTTTATCATAATCCAGTGAGACAGATATTTATCATCACCTCTGAGCTGGGAGATTCATTCTGACAGATCGACATCCTTATTTATGTAACAATTTCATAGACAGTAGCCTCTAATGAGTGGAGTGGCACAGAAGTCTGTTAGATGGAAAGGCAAAACTAAACTGAAAAGGGCACAAGGGGTTAATGGGGCTTTTTTCCATTCTAGCACTAGATGTGTAATTATTTCTAATAAAGAATGAGTGTATTGATTAGATTCATGTGCAACTGTGTTGGTACACCGAATCTGGCATACACGTAAACAGTAATTGGGCATGCTTTACATATCAGTTCATGTTCCTAAGATAAATACCTTTCTTTCTTTAGCCAGAAGTGAAGCTTTTGTTCATTACCAGATGCTCTACCTTTTATGTCTGAGGGAGCTGTGATTTCATCACTGTTATAGTTACGTTTGGTTAGCATCGTAAAAGCAAACAACCTACCATAGCTGAATGAAGAAATTGCATTAAAATAGGAGCCAGCATTTCAGTCCTTTTAATATTCTTTTTTTTTAATTGGAAGATATTAATACAAGGTGAGGAAATTCCTGCTAAACCTGATGTTGATGCTGCTAACATCGGATGTTCTTGCTTTGACAACAGATTGAAATGCAGCCATTTTATTATTTCGCTTTTAGAGCTAGTTGATGCTGGGAGGGGGGGATGTGGATGATAACATAACAATAATAACTCAGCCGTGGGAATCCAAGGTTATTGCGCCCAGAGTTGATAAAGATTTGGGGGGCTGGAGAGCTGGGGAGAAAGCCCAAGCTTCAAGCTAATTGGAGAATGTGATTTATGACTGTTAATTGGAGGAGAGAATTGTGCTTTGCTACTTTGTGCCCAGGGGAGGGGAATTCAGTTTTTGGCTTTAACTATGTAGTGCCGATACTTTGTTTCTCGAATAAAAGGTTCTTTAAGGTAAACAATGTCTCAAAGTTGTTTTGAAGAGTTTCATCTGTCAGAACCATGTATTCCAAGTATACAAGAACAGGGATTAACAGAAGTCCTAGCTGGCAAAGTCAGCCAGTTTGTTAGTTACAATTTATAATGCTAGTACGGTATGATCAGTGGGCATCTCAACTTGTGATCTCTTCTTCCTCAAAACAGACATAAACGGCATTCCGCTCATAGGACCAGCTCTATTATAACGTAGAATAAAGCTAGAGATAGTAGTGGCATTTTGCCCTCTCCAACAGAGCTTAAATACTATACAGGCTTTCCTTTGTTTCTTAAGGTAGTGGCTGGCCATAAATGTAGTGAAAGCCCCCCCCCAGTTCAAGTTAGAGAAATAAAAGAGGACATCTGCCCCAAGAAGCAATAAGAGTTGGCTAGCCTAGTCAGCTATAGAGGGGAAAATGAGATGCTGTCCCATTTTATTTTGGATCTGACTGCAAGGAAAAACAGACAGGGCATCTATTGCTGTAGTTTATTGTAATTCAGCTAGCAAAAATCTGGTTCTTTGGGCTTCAGATCCTGGGATAATGAACATAGTTTTATAAGTCAAACAGACATGGATCAGTTAAAGGATTTTCTGGTGTTACCTACAAGCTTTTAGGTGAAGATTACAGTGAACTCTTTAAGTTTACTACTTAATAAATTAATATGTGTTTACTTGTGTATAAGTCACTTTGCAACTTTTTGCAACAAAGATGCAACGATGATGAAGTAGAAGTCACTAATAACTTCTGTGATATCAAGGATGCAGCATGACCATGAGACCTAGTCATCGAGTGGGAAAAGACGAAAGTACTGACTATTGATTGCTCATCAGCAGCTAAGTGAAGTGCAGTTATAACAAGTACAAAAACTAAATCTTCAGCTTTATAGCACAGAAAAAATAGGGAAGTCTCGACAGCTGGACTGGTGCTGCTACTTCAGTTTTTGGTTCAGTTGTTTGGTGATAATGGTGGAAGACTTACATAACCATAGACACCTAAATGTATGAATGTTTTGGTCTCTGACACAAGTGCAAATATATAGAGTGAAAGCACAGATACTTCTATAACCAGAGATTCAAAACATAGAAATCTTCCAAACATACTGTCTCCATAGGATACTTAGTATCAAGTTGATGGATCACATAAGATATGAAATCATCCATCAATGAACAATAGCTGATGAAATCCAAAACTGGCAGCTGTAGATCCCATTCAAGAGGGTCATATATATTAGACTGGCTGTCAGAAAGAGTGAGGGAAGGGTTGATTAATTACAGCAAGTAAGTTGCTGGCTTTTTAGATATCCTTCAGTTTTGAGCTGTTTGGTAGGCTTGGCTGGAATCTGGGAAGCAGCATGTCTACCAGTGTAAGTTTGCCATAAGATTAGATAAACATCAAGCCTATTTAGTGAATTAAAAATATCCTTGTCTTGGTATTATATTGCTCATCCTGTCTTTTATTCCATCTCTGCATTTAGAAAGATCATCAGGATCATATCCATTTAACATTTGGAATACAGAATCTTTAAATTATACCATTATTGTTTTATGTTTTACATTTCTAATCATTTTACTACATTAATTCTGTTACTATACTTATACTATACATATGAAAATTTACAATGTGTATAAAGTATACCATGGCTATAGTCCATGGCTATTGACTTAAATCAAAATAACATATATATCTAATCATAAATAAATAAAATTTATTCAAGTTTGATGAAATTGTGGTTTCTGTCATTGATGTCTCATTAATTTGACTGTGTAACTTTTTCTAATGGTACAGTGAATAGGCTTTATTAAACCACAACTCAGTTATTATTTTATCTGGAGTTTCCCAATGTTGCACAATTATTATTTTGGTGGCTAAAATTAAACAAACAACTTTTTATTTTTAATTTTATTATTTGGTCTGATAAATAAATGCAATAAGCCTTGCGGTGGAGAGCACCCAATTCTTTGATTAGTGGATGATACTTATTTATCCCCCAAAAAATATTACATCAAAAACTTTATCACACGACCATTACAAATGAAAAAAAAAGACTCTTTTTTGATAATCTCTAAACCATTTGGAGAGATAATTTGATATGTGTATATCACCTTCCACTACATTTCTTGCATTGAAGCTGAAGTGAAACTGTCTGGTTTTTATAACTTCTGCCAGTTTGTATGGGATTACTAAGATCAGTTTTAAACCATATGGTAGATCCCCTATTTCTGATTGCAATAATAACCTATAAATTTTTGAAATTGTTCCTTTTGGTTGTTTTAAATAAAAAAATATTAAATTTTTGAAATTGGCCTAGGGCGGTGTTGCTGAATCTCTGATATTTCTATTGCCCAAAAGTGATTTAAATTGATACGAGAAGATCCACGGTAACTATGAACACCTATCTGTTGCTCACTGTGATATTTATTGAAAGTTCCTTATCACTATAAAATATTTTCATCTATAAAGATTATATTTACTCAAATATTTTAGTTTAGCTAAACCATAATGATCATCCTGATCAATATATGTTATTAAAGGAGCTAAAGGGGAAATATATATATTATTAGGTATCTAGTCTTCCAAATTTGAAACATTATTTTGGTGAAAACATTTTCAATCTATTTTATTCTAGAAATATTTTGGGTGAAAGAAGCATTGGTTTATAAACCTATCTGGCTCTAACATAATTTCAATAGAATTCATTGTTTAGAAGTTTCTCCCCTAATAAATGGAATCATATGCCCTAACTGTGCTGCTTGATAATATATTAGCAAATTAGGAATGCCCCAGTCTCCCTGTTTCTGCATCTATATAAAATCTTGTTATTTATTCTGAATATTTAAAATTGGTTAAATTATCATAATTCTTGCACTTTTATTGAGATCCTAGGATGATCAGTTTCTAAAAACAAAGAAAGGTAGCTAAGGTATTTTATAATACCTTGGGGTATACGTGTTCTAGCTTGCTTGTAGTTGTGCTAGTAAATAAACTCTTCTCATCGTAGAAATTCACCATCAAATCTATTTTTATTTTGCAAGTTATAAGGCCACATAAGAGACAGTGTAAAATAAGTAACTGTGCAGACTTATCCTTTCTTGTTCCACCTATGATGTCAGCCTAAGCCTTTTTCTCTTAGCGGGCCAATCTTTCATTCAAGCCACAGAAGTCCCTGAGAAAGTTTGCTTCATTTCTTTATTTTTCCCCCCTCTTTTCCAAAACTGTCGAGTGAGCTCCTAAAAAATTATTGAAAGGGCATTTACGCGGCCTGACACATTCCATTTATTTCAATATGGTGACAATGAGAGAAGATCTAGTTAAAAATATCGCTAAAGCCTTATGGGATACTTAAAAAGATTTCTTTTTTTTAAAAAAAAATGTAATGCATTACAATAGAATACTTTGTTTTTGTAAGAAGGGTGTTCTGTATTCGCCAAAAAAGCTGCTGACTTAATCATTAGTTATGATGAGAAGAGATTTAGTGGTCTCTTTCTTTACACTGTCAGTGAGAACAATGTTGCTGAAAAAGCCTGTGCTTCCCATTATAAATCACTATAAGCTCCATGAAAAATTTTCAACTACCCTGGGGTTTAAGTGAACCAATACTTGGTGGTGTAGACTCCTCAATTGAAGTTTGCTATGCAAAGCTTTATAAGTTTTTTTTTAAGGAGCTGCTATGTTATATTGCAGGACTCCTGAGCAAAATTTCCATTGTGTGGAGCACATTATGAATAACTAGGGTTTCATGTAGAAAAAGCAGCCTTCCATTCTAGTTTGTGAGAATTGTGTGTGTGTGGGTGGAGGGGTGGATCTCTAAGATATACAAACTGTTTCTATATAAAATGTGCTGGGGCCGGCAAACGGATCTCCATGTTTAGCTGCTGTCCTTTTAATGTTAAATTTCAGATTGAAATGCACAAATTCCATTGATGATGAGAAGCAGATGTGGAAAAAAAGGCTGATAACAAACTTGTCCTTTAGAAAAAAATATTGTTCAGTCATAAAAATGAAAACCATAGGTTGAGCAAGCAGTGTCCATTTATGATATTTATATCAGCATTTTCATTCATGAATGATTTCAATGCAAGCTGGAAGTAGTTAACCCCATGGGATTATCAAATATATTATTTAACTGCATAGCTATTTGGTTTTATTCATGAATAAGTTTGTTTGGTTTTTAAGCATCTGTTTTGGAATGACAGAACCTCATTCATTAAATTGTCAGCCCAAGTATGATATTCACTGTACAGTATTATCTTAAAAATTAGTTGTGATCTGTTATTTTTATGTTATATATATGTAAGGGTGTAGGTCTATACATATGCTGTATATAGTATGTTTAAATTTGTGTTATGTATGTATACATTTTGAGAGCAAGCAACTAAATTTCATTTTTAATGTATGCTGTTGTGCCCACAGTAAAAAAACAACAATAAAGATTATCTAATCTAATCTATTTGTATAAAATTTTAAACTCCTAGGACAATTTCTTCAACCAATACACAAACTCTTGTTGTCCTGACCTTTAGCTGGGTGAAACATTTTTGAACCAAGGTATCTCAAAAGGGCTAACTTACAGAATACATCTGAAATTCAGGACCTATGAGTCCAGAGGGAATGAAATTTGGAAAAAGTTGTGGCTGCTTCAGTGCTGGTGGGCTGGTGCTATGGTCACGTGATCTTCATTTTCAACATTCCATGACAATTTTCCAGTCAGTCTCACAATCCCTCACTTCCTGTTCAATCCAGCAGATACTTAGCTGCCTGCTAGAAGGGACAGGACAGGATGGGATGGGGCAGGAAGGGAAGTGAAGGAAAGGGGAAGCAGGAGGAAGGAAGGAAGGAAGGAAGGAAGGAAGGAAGGAAGGAAGGAAGGAAGGAAGGAAGGAAGGAAAGAGAAGGAAAGGAAGGAAGGATTTAGGATGCTCCCTACCAGATTCCCAGAAGGTAACTCAGTGGGGAAGCTGGCAGGAAGTCAGAAGTTGTTCCTGCTCCCACAACATTTTTGCCTGCCCTTGGTCATTTTGTTTCTCAGTTTAAGTATGGAAATAGCTATGAAATGATGACCCAATGAGGCACTGTTTATCTAGTAACTATTAACATGTACTAAATAAGCCTCATCAGTACTCATACTCTAGCACTACTTTGCTTCCTTTTGCAGCTAATCATTATTTTTTTTGCGGGTTGTAGCCCATTACACCACGATTTTATTAGCAGATCAAATATATTCTGTTCTGTTCTATCTGATTCTCTTCCCATTACATACTTTCAAATTTGCTTTGAAGGGCTGAAGGAATCTCTAAGAGTCTACTGAGCTGATAGAAAAAGAGCAAGGGAATCTTTAATTCAGAAAAGATTTTTCAAATACTTTCAAATTTAATATTTCTTGGGTGTGGAGAAACTTCAGTATTTGTACTGAATCAAGGCCAAATAATTTTGTTTCTTTCTGATGCCAGATGCATCAGTATAAGCTTGTCTTCATGATTTTTGAATAAGAGATGAATTTCCAGTTGTAAGAGAACGTTTGTAATATATGCATTTTTCTGGCTTTTTTGGGGATACAGTCAGTTTTGTCTCTGCCTGTGTGAGTCTGAGTGTGTGTGTGTGTGAATGTGTGTATGTATATACACTTTCAAGTCAGTGTTGGCTCCTGGCAACTGCCTGAACTAGATTCTGCAGTTTTCTTGGCAACATTTCCAGAAGTGGTTGCCATTATCTCCTTCCCAGGACTGAGAAAAAAGTGACTGGTCTAAGGTCTCCCAGCTGGCCTTGTGCCTAAGATAGGACTAAAACTCATAGCCTCCTGATTGGGGCCCCTTGCCTTAATCGTTGTATCAAACTGGCTCACAAGTGTCTCAAAGTCAGGTATAGTGTATTTTTAAAATATGGAAATGAAGTAATTGGAGAAGACCAATCTGAGCTTGGTAGATGAAGAAATAAAATCTGTGGTGCAGCTTTTGTCCCGAATGGAATTCAGGACACTTGTTCTAGAATGGCCATCTTTCCCCAATGCCATGATTCAGTTGATAACGGCAAGCCTGAGAGGCCTCCTTCTCTACCCATTTTTGTTGCCTAACAGGATTAAACATGTTGAATCAAGTTCAGACAAAGCTGAACTTGAATTTTCTCCTATTCAACCTGGTACAGTTGCTTCAGGATGATTGGAGCAGGTCTGGAGATATTCTGAAGGATAAAATTGGACACACGCAGAGTGGAGACCTAATGCAAAATAAAGCTTCTTTGAACCTCCTAGAACAGACATGTCAAACTCACGATGTCATATGACATCGCACAATGTATCGGGACAGTTTTGCCAGTGCTGACAATGGGATGGATGCGGCTGCTACGTGATGCATCCGGACAGCGGGACAGCAGTTTGACACCCCTGTCCTAGAGGCCATTTTATCTTGTTAATTAAAACCCACAGATGTGATTAAAAATAATATGCAAAAGAGCATAAAGCAAACATTCCATAAAGTAATCCAGCTGCCTGTTCCTAGATTTACATAACAAGGGAAAGACTGCTGTGTAATTCCATCAGCTGAACATCTTGAGGGGGAGGGGAATCCTCCAGCTGTATTTGACTTAGTCATTAGTTCAAACATCCCATTTATGTAACATCATTCCCTAGATCAACTGTAAAAGAGACACTGTTGATTTTGGCTTCAGGCTTTGGGGTGGACAGAGACTGCCACTTGATCTAAGCAGCTGCCTCCTTGCGCTTCCCTCTAACTTCATTGTCATGGACAGAAGCATGAATTCATAATGGATCCGCAACATGTGCACCAGTACATCAAAACAGGCATATGACTCATCCGATAACATCACTGTTTTAAAAGCTATTCAGGGAAGAGAGAAGGGTTTCCCAAGAGATTTGGTTTAATTTTTGCAGGAAATGGGCGGGGAGAGGATGCCTCTTATACTGTATCCTCAGCTGAAAATCTGTCTGGAGGAGAAAAAAAAAGAAAAAAAAAAGATCAATCCTGAATAATGGTTGATCTGGAATGCTTGGTGTGAGCAAAGCAAGGGCTGCTGCAGAGGAAGACAAATAGCAATGCTGCAACCCTACCCCATCGAAGAGCAGCTGTGTAGCAAGGCATACGAAAATCATTAGCTCCAAATGCAAAGTCCATATGGAGGTGTGACTGTACAGAATGAACAAATCTCTCAGAAGAGAGGGCCAATCCAGCCAGGAAGCCCCCAAGAAGAACAGACATCTATTCAAGTGTCCCTCAAAATGGCCTGGAGCTCCCCAACAACCGACAGATCTAGCTAACATTTGCAACATCCCTCTCCATGCATTATCAAATGCCCTTTTAAAGCAATCCAAGCTAGGGAGACGATCTCCATATGTTGTGGCAAGAGATTTCATAAAGTAATTATCTGTTTGGCAGAGAGGAATTTCCTTTCATCTTGTCCTGAATTCTAGTGCTGAGAAAGAGGAAGAAAAGCACATCTTTTCCTACTCCCACCTTAAATTACAGAGAAGGTTTCCCAAGACCCTGATCATTTTCATTGTCTTTTTATTTATTTTTATTCTGTATGATAAGGGACTAGAACTAAACATTCCTCTCTACAAAAAGTGAACTTGAAGGAATGATGAAGAATTGGTGGGATAAGAAAAGATCATCATGACTTGGTCAGCAGTGTTCCATCAGATACCTTCCATGGTACCTGATTAGCTTCAGGCACTACTTGTTTTTGTTTTCATGAATGCAAGAAAGACATTTTTAGTATCTCTACAAAACAATGCTCCAAGCGCCAGAACCATCTCTACACACACAAAAATAACCTCTGGGAACCTCAAAAGCATTCTTAGAAAATACATTTAAAAATAATAGATGGCCACTATATTCCAAGTATGTGATTTGGAAATGTGCCCACCTGCCATGGCACCCAAAGTGAAAGCAACGTTCAGAGAAGCATTGGGGGATAGCAAGAGCAAACGTGGCTACTAGTAAGTGATGTTTTATGACCAGCCACCCCTCCATGGCTGACACTTCATAAATATATAAGCCTCCTCAAGACAGTCATTTTGTATTTACTTTTTATCAAATTTATTTCTGGTTTATCTCATGGTTCAGGTGACTCTTGTATGCTGTCCCAAATGTAGTCACTAGTCCAATATTTCCCAGCCCAAAGCAGGAACGGGCAGGCTTAAATCTGTATACTCCAGCCTTGTTCTCAGTTTTAGACAATTACTTCTATCTGGTTCTATTCCTTTTCCACCCTAGAGCCGTGGTGATACAGTGGTTAGAATGCAGTACTGCAGGCTAACTCACTGCTCATTTCAGAAATTCAATTCTGGCCAGCTCAAGCTTGACTCAACCTTCCATCCTTCCAGCATCGGTAAAAGAAGGACCCAGACTGTTGGGGGCAATATGCTGACTCTGTAAATTGCTTAGAAAGTGCTGCAAAGCACTATAAAGTGGTATATAAGTATACAAGTCTATTCCTATTGCTACCAAGCTGTTCTTGAGGATGAAAGCTTTGGAGCCATAGCTAAAGGAACAATGAAAAAGAGAGTATGTCATAGGAAGGAAACTAGTAATTTTTACAGTATGGGATATTCATTTAAAGTATGTGACAAAATGAAATGTAACTTTCTTAACAGGTTTTATTGGAAGTAAGATTTGGATATAATAAACAAGTCTAATTTATTATTATTGTATTTATTTATTTATTTAACATATTTATATACCACCCATCCCACAGACACTTGTCTCTAGTTAGCATATATTAAAACAAAACAATATTTACAAAGATATTCTAAAATTAAAACAAGTGTTATTATGAAAAAGGCCCCCAAAAGGTAGGAGAGCAATGTTGTTAAAATAATGTAGCCATCTCATTAAATCTCTGTTTACAGAAGATGCCCAAACCTGTTGACATAACCAGGTTTTAAAGGACTTTCAGAAGTCTCACCTTGGGGGATGATGTTCCACATGTGGGGTATAATGGCAGACAAGGCCTGCCATCCTGGATCTGGCAAATGTAATTCCTTCATAGATGAGACAAAGAACATGTCTCTTCTGTCAGCTCTAATGAGGCATGCTGATGTAATCAGGAAGAGAGAAGCCCTCAAATAACACAGCTCCACCCCATGAAGGGTTGTAAAGATGAAAACCAGCATCTTGAATTGGCCCAATAAGCAAACTGGCAGCCATTGAAGTTTGCAGAAGGGAGATGTCACATGTGTTGTTCTAGGGGCCACATCATTGCATTCTATACCAGCTAATACTTTTTTTTTTAAAATAAAAATTCTTTTATTAAAACAATCGACATTGGACATACTTTTAAAGGGTAACTCCACGTAGAACACATTACAGTGAGCAGGAGAACAGACCAGAGTGACTGTGCAGATTATTTGCTTGGTTTTCATTAAAATCACAAACTGCAATTTGAATTGAATTGGTGGGATTAGAAATCAATTTTGGTAAATTGTCTGCTAAATTAATCAACATTGATTTAAAAAGAGCAAACAATTCCAGGAATTTGCTGGTCTTCATGTTAATCCAGACAGATTTAGATATTAAGAAGTAGCCAATATATGGCCATTGGTCCAATTAAAGAAACACAGACTTTAAATTATGATAGTTTTTTCTTTATCAATATTTTTAGACTAGCCAGAACAATGTTTTGTTAAAAATGATAATTTTTTTCTTATCCCTCTTTTAAGAAATCTTGCTTATTCATTTGCTTTGCATATAATTTCTCTTGGATGTCTTTGAATGAAAGTAATTCATATGAGAAGTTCCAAATTAGTACTGTTATATTAAACACTATTCTCTTCCTTGATAATCAATTCTGCCCCAAATATTTCCACATTTTTCCATTACTTGATAAATATGGTATTACCTATATTAGATAACCATGTGAATAAATATGAACAGTTATAAAGAAGAAAATGGAAGAAGGAGGAGGAGGAGGAGGAGGAGGAGGAGGAGGAGGAGAGAGAAGAAGAAGAAGAAGAAGAAGAAGAAGAAGAAGAAGAAGAAGAAGAAGAAGAAGAAGAAGAAGAAGAAGAAGAAGAAGAAGAAGAAGAAGAAGAAGAAGAAGAAGAAGAAGAAGAAGAAGAAGAAGAAATATTAAAAAGAAGAAGAAAAATACAACCATAGACAAAAACAAACAGTCAAGATGGGAAGTATGTCAACAAAAATGGAGTGGAACAAAAGAACTAAAGCCACATAATCCAAAGGGGAATTCATTCAATTTTGCCAAAGGCTTAGGTAAAAATGGGGCTACCTTTACATGGGGCTACCTTTGAAAAACGTTCGGGGACTTCAGGTAATGCAGAATGCAGCCGCACGAGCAGTGTTGGGCTTGCCCAGAAATGCCCACATTTCGGCATCACTCCGCGAGCTGCATTGACTGCCAATTGGTCTCCGAACCCAATTCAAAGTGTTGGTTATGACCTATAAAGCCCTACATGGCATCGGACCAGGTTACTTACGGGACCGTCTGCTGCCCCATGAATCCCAGCGGCCGGTTAGGGCCCACAGAGTTGGCTTTCTCCAGGTCCCGTCAGCCAGACAGTGTCGCCTGGCGGGGCCTAGGGGAAGAGCCTTCTTTGTTGCGGCCCTGGCCCTCTGGAACCAACTCCCCCTGGAGATCCGTATCGCCCCCACCCTCTCCGCCTTTCGTAAATTGCTTAAAACACACCTCTGCCGGCAGGCCTAGCCAGTGTATGTATGTTTGTGTGTATGTTTGTTGAATGATTGGTTTTCTTTTAACTTAGGGGTTTTTATATATGTATTTTAACTGGTGATTTCTATTTATGTTGTGAGCCGCCCTGAGTTCTCCGGAATAGGGCGGCATAAAAGTCAAATCAAATAAATAATAAATAAATAAATAATAAAAAATACCAGATCTTCAAGGCCCTTTGAAACATCATCAAAATGGGGGCTATATTCAGATCTCAGAGTAAACCTTATTCTAGAGGACAGGTGTTGCCACAAAGAAGGGTCTTGATAGATGGTATTTTTTAAATGAAGGAACCTGATGCATGCCAACTCTGCCAGATCAAATCAGCTGGGCAGATGTTACAGGAGATAGTTAATCCGTCAAGTAGCCAGGTCTTATGCCAAGTAAGGCTTTATAGGTAAGGATCAGCACTTAGAATCATATCCAGAGCAAGCTGGCAACCAGCGTACTTTACATGGGCACATGAAGGTATGCCCATCACTGTATCAGTGTTTACTGGGCCAGCTGAACCTTCTGGGCGATCTTCAAGGATAGCACCACAGATCGCAGTAGTCAAACTGGGCATAAGTGAGGATAAGAATCTACATCTGCTGAATATTAGAGCTAAAGAGATTAGAGAACTTTGAAGGGAGCTTCATTTTATTTAGAGATATGTCTCAGATATCTTTCTAAGGGTGAATATCTTCAAGCTTTGGAAGGGATTGGTATTGGAATATTGGACTGGAATCCATTTGTGAATTCATTAGAAGCACATGATGAAGCATAAATGAAACAACCTGGACCTACAAGGCCAGGGACTCATTCCTCTTTAAGTTGAGATCCTATGAACAGGATTTGAATCAAGCACTGGTATTTCAGGATAAATCTGGCAAGGCTTCAAATGAACATATGCACATATGTACGTATGCCATGTCCAGATCTTTAACCCTGATTCCTACAGCAAACTATGTTCCCCAGATGCCCAAAAAAGAAGATAGCAAGGGAGGAAGTTTATTTTGTTAAGGAAATCCCTTAATGCTATTGAAAATATGCTTGGAATGGTTAATTAGCATGCAGAGGTTTTGAAGGAAATGATATCTTGAAACTGGGCCATCAACTTTTTGTCAGGTTTTCCTTTGATTTATCTCTTATCTTCAGGAAACTCTCACAGCTTCTGAATTTGCTTTTGGCTGGAGTGAGCAAAGAGACAGTGACTCACTTTTGGGCAAAGGTGCAAATGGTCTTTGATTCCTGACTTTCCACATTAGTGCCTAGTGTACATTCTATTTAATACTTCAGACCATTTCTAAGATATGCAGATGGGATCTTCCACACTAATGCAAAATGAAAGTTCTTTCTTCAAAATAACAAACACTGAATTGGCACAACAGATAATTCCCCCAGAGATAAACACACTTGGGTCATATCGTATACATTTGCTGGATTTCCGATGACTCAGGTAGGAAGCATGTATAATATTAGTAAAAATAAAATACTGTATTGTAAGTGGGTAAGGAACTCTCGAAAAGATACAGAAGCAACCAATACTTTCTAAAGCTGTTTTCTGACCAAAAACATTCAAGGCTGCTATGGTTAGTTCTGAGAAACTATTTTTGTTTGTGGTCAGACGCTTGAGATTCTTTGCTCTGTAGCTGTCAACAGGGCTTGGAAAATGAAGAACTTTTTATTAGTTGCAAAAGAGGATTGCAAACTGCATGGGAGGTGATGGATCAGCTCCAGTAACACCTTTTTGTGGCAAGGAACTCAAGCAAATGTTCAGCTTTGATGTAGGTTTGAAAAGAGATTCAGTAGTGCCATCTTCTACATATTTACTTGAAGATACATTTACTTGAAGATACATTTCAGTACGTTCAGTAGAACTATACCAACAACTCTTGCTTGAAAAGCTTGCCTTCCTAGTTTTTTTTTTAAAAACCAATGAACAATTTGTGATGGACTGGAAACATTGGATAGACTATATCCAAGAGAGACACCAATCAAACAGAATGCAGCTGGCGTTCAGCTAGGGCTCGACGGGAGGAGGGAAGAAGGGTTAACAAATCAAAGGTTTACAAAAACTAACACCCAATGTTGAATGTATATGTTCTATAACTAATACCTCTTAACATAACCTTATGACTAATGATGTTTGCTTTAATATGGCTAAAATAGACTGAATTTCTACCTCAGGATATGAAACTCTCACCCCAGGACCTCTGGTTAGGGACTATAAAAGATTGCACTAGTAATGGGATGAAATCGAGTCAGAAGCGCAAACATACAATAGGCGATAGACTAGAAACAGTAGATAGACCATATATAAGAGAAACACCAATCCAACAAAATGTATTCGGATTATACTTGAAGATGCAAGGGAGGAGGGTAGAACGTTTACTAAAACAGATGTTTACAAAGATTAATACCTAATGTTGTATGCTATGTTCTAGGAGGGTTGTTTAGCAATAAGATCTTATGTTTCATGTTGACCACATTAATTTCGAAACAGATAGAAGAAACGCCAATCAAATAAAATGTAACAGGAGTATAGTTGAGACTAGACGCGAGGGGTGGGGGGGGGGAAAAGGCTTACTAATTCAGACTTTTTCAAAGACGAATACTTAGTATTGTATACCAGGTATCATGTTGATTGCTGCATAATATGTTTTTATGTCCAATGCTGATTGTTTTAATAAAAGAATTTAAAAAAAAAAAAAAAAAAAAAAAAAAGTAAGAATCTTGCATTCAGATTTCTCAAATATATCTCTTCTGTGATATTTGCTCTTCTGAGTAGTACCTTGAGGACTGCAGTGTAAAAATTATAGCTAAAAATAATAGTGGCTTGCATGAAATGGAGCAAGAATATATTGATTTATCCTCAGGGGAAGAATAAAAAGAGAGCAAATGAACTATTCTCAGCATCTTTTGAGACACTGAGAATGCAGCGAAATAAGAGAAAAAATTCGCACAACTGGCAAAAGCCATCGTCGTCATTATTAATGCAGCATATTTAATGAGAAAACACATTTAATTAGAACCATTACTAGGCTTTGTTTTTGCAATTCATGTATTTATTAAATTTAACACTTTTTGTACCATTACAGTCTAATATTGCAGGTAGATGAGTGGGAAATCATTATTTACTTATAAACATACAAGAAATCTACGGCAGACAGACAGCAGAAGAGCAAAAATAAAGAAGCAGATTCAGCTGTAAAAAAAAGGAAGAGGGACTTTGAGTGGATACTGCTAAAAGGAGAATGATTAAGCACTGCTAATAGCAGAGCAGTTATGTACTAGCTGGGTTCCACAAGCTTTATATCCGCAAGCTTTATCTGGTATTGCTGTGAGCTCCATAGTTTCTGTATTTTTGTTTCTCCAAATCAGACTTGCGAAACTGCTAGTGAGCAGCCATACACACTGCAAGTGGGTTGTGGTCTTCTAGGTACAGATCTGGGAAAACTTATCAGCTTAAAATTCTCAAATTCATTAACATGAGTATCAGAATATTAGAGTTGGAAGGACCTTGGATCAGTCCAACTCCTATTCAAGCAGAAGACCTTATACCATTTCAGATAAATGATTGTCCAGTATCTTCTTAAAAACTTCCAGTGCTGGAGCATTCACAACTTATGGAGGCTGGTTGTTCCACTGATTAATTGTTCTGTCAGGAAATTTCTCCTTAGGTCTAGGTTGCTTCTCTCCTTAATTAGTTTCCATCCATTGTTTCTTGTCCTGCCTTCAGGCGCTTTGGAGAATAGTGGACCCCCTTTTCGTTGTGGTGACCCCCTCAAATATTGAAATACTGCTATCATATCACCCCTACTCCTTTTTTACACTAGACTAGATATATACCCAATTCCTGCAACCTTTCCTCATGTTTTTAGAAAGACTTAAATTAGAATCGTAAGTGCTGCAATAGTCACAGGCCAACACTTAAAACTAAATTCAAAACCTCATTCAATTTAACAACCCCAAAAAATGCAACTTAAGAATATCTCCCATTGCATTATTTTCCTAGGCTGAATCTACTAGCTTACTGTATCTTGTTTTTCTTTTTGTTCTTCTAACTCTTTCCATATTCCTAGCAAATGTATGAAATAGGAATAAAACCAATATGTGAATAATCAAGGAGTCTATTTGCTGCTTTAGCCAATCTCCCACAGTCTGTGCTGCATAATGAAAAAGTCCCATCCATATTAACACAGCTTTATGCAACAAATCCAAAGTGACAAACCAAACAGCTTTGAGTGGTTACTTTCCATCTCCTAATATCCCAAAGTGCCGCATGTCATTTAAAAGCTACTCCAGAAAGGCAGGAAAAAGAGAGAGAAAGAAGGGTAGCTTTGAGGAGGCAGCCTGGCTTGATTCTGAGTGTTTGAGCAGACTGTTACAAGGTTTCTCCCCATCAGAAGACTCTTGCAAAGGCAGTCTGGTGCTGGAGTTGCCAAGCCAAAAACATTGTCCCACTTACTGAAGGGGAAGACAGTTGTTCTTAGGAGCAATGCTACAAAAAAAAAAAAAAAGTTGACTTCTGAGTCATCACGTTTGACCGCCTGTGTGTCCATTTCTTTGGGTAAAACATTCCGTGGCTGTTTTAAGATCACCAAATCTCTCCCCCCCCCCGCCTTCCCGCACATGACCCAGGATCACACAAGTTGACAAAAGAGGAATCTCATTGCTTTCAGTGGGGTTTGGATTTGACCCAGAGAATTCTTAAACCTAGTAGTTTTAATTACTAACAATTCCCTTCCCTCGCAGAAAAAAACCACAGAAACCAAACGTCTTTGCTTACACGCTGACTCCAAAGCAAATTGGGTGCTTTGGACAGAAATTTAAAAACAAACAAATAAGCAATCAGGATGTACACATTCTTGAGAATCAGCAGCATGGAAATCAGGGAGGGAGAACTGCTTTTTAAGTTGCTGATGAAGCTGGTGGCTTCATTGAGCTTGCCCTCTATAGTTTGATTGAAGTACTGCAGATGGGATCTACATAAGGAGAGAAGCATTGTGATCTCAATTTATAGGATTTATTGACGGAAACAGCAACAACACAATAAATCAGAGTGCATACAAATTGTCATAAGTGTCACACAAAAATGAGTTCATTGGCCTTGATGCTTTTTCTTACATTGATGCCAAGTACAGAGAAAAGCAACAAAGATGATTAGGGGACTGGAGGCTAAAACATATAAGGAACGGTTGCCGGAATTGGGTATGTCTAGTTTAATGAAAAGAAGGACTAGAGGTGACATGATAGCAGTATTCCAATACCTCAGGGGCTGCCACAAAGAAGAGGGAGTCAAGCTATTCTCCAAAGCGCCTGAAGGCAGGACAAGAAGCAAAGGATGGAACTAACCAAGGAGAGAAGCAACCTAGAACTAAGGAGAAACTTCCTGACAGTGAGAACAATGAATCAGTGGAACAACCTGCCTCCAGAAGCGGTAAATGCTCCAACACTGGAAGTTTTTAAGAAGAGACTGGACAGCCATTTGTCTGAAATTGTATAGGGTTTCCTGCCTGAGCAGGGGGTTGGACTGGATGACCTCCAAGGTCCCTTCCAACTTTATTATTATTATTATTATTATTATTATTATTATTATTTCAGAAATGAAGGAATTTAAGAACATTAAGCATGTTAACAATATAAATACATTAAATTAAAAAAAATTGACTGCAAAACAAAGATGCTTATACAACATAGCTGTCAAACTGTTACTTCACAGCTGATCACTTAACTGGCAGCATTTTTCATTAGAATAGTAATATTTGATTTTATTACTGGTAAATATCTAATATTTTTTCAAGAATATATTAGGATAGTAGAAACTAGAAAAGCCATTTCACCAGGAGCTCCTAAATCCTTCTTTTTCTTTCTTTCTTTCTTTCTTTCTTTCTTTCTTTCTTTCTTTCTTTCTTTCTTTCTTTCTTTCTTTCTTTCTTTCTTTCTCTCTCTCTCTCTCTCTCTCTCTCTCTCTCTCTCTCTCTCTCCCCTCAGTAGAATAGATAGATCTTTCTTTCCTTTTCTTCTTTTTTATTTTTTTCTCCTTAGAAAAGAATCCTTTTTTCACCTCTTTGCACAGGAGAGAGAGAGAGAGAGAGAGAGAGAGAGAGAGAGAGAGAGAGAGAGAGAGAGAGAGAGAGAGAGAGAGAGAGAGAGAGAGAGAGAGAGAACACAAACTCGTATTTGCTCACTGTCTTTCTTAATCTTTGCACAACACAGAGACCCTTTCTGGCGATCCGGTGACATCTTAGAAGCAACCTCCACCCTTGAAATCTCCGAGTGGTTGTTCCCCAAGGAGCAAAACTGCTGAGTGCTGAAGGCAAGCCTTGGCTGATGCCAGGAGACCCAGCTGCTCAGATTGAGGTGAACACTCAGGCTGCTCCTCTTGGAATGTCTTCTGTTTTTGGCACTCAGCAGTTCCTTAGTTCCTGCAAAAGAATAAACTCTGAGAATAGATAATCTTTTTACAAACCATAGAGTTCCACATTTGTTTGACAACTGTTCCCATATTTGTCAACAGCAACAACAGAAAGCTGAATGGGCTTATGGTGCAAGAGAAAAACTTATTTTTCTTTGTATTGTTTCTTTTACTCTCAAGCTTGGCAATTTTAAGATGGACTTTAGCTCCTTGTATTGACTGTCTGGGGTATTTTGGGGCTGAAGGCCATACATCTTACAGTTGCCAAGTTTTGAGAAACACTGCTCTAGAACATGCAGCTAATTTTAAGAAAGTCAATTAGTTTCTCTCTTTCTAGGGAGCAATCTTATATTTTCTAGATATGTTAGGATGTTCATCTGCAGCAGTCATATATATAATTATATATTTACACCTATAAGTGCTGAGTTCATTCATTATCAGATAAAAACACTTACATAAAAGAAAGGATTAGAAGCTTCAATGTCCTTGCAAGTTCTGATTGCAAGTCCATAAAATCTTGATTGATTTCCAAATAATTGCTTAGACAAATTCATGGAGAACTATCTATTACTGAACATAAAAGTTTCAAAGTATTATTACAGAATGAGTTGCCTTTGGGCTCTAAAGAGATATGGAGAAATTGACCAACATTCTGCAAAATCCAAAATCATCTCACAAGCAAAACATCTGAGAAACCCACAAGGAGAACATGGTCCCAATAACATATTTCCATTGACAGGGAGTGGGATGTACAATCTCAAATACTGAAGATAATATATAACTTTTGATAAGCTTATTGTGCACAGTTGGCTTAATTTATTTTAAAGTCATGTTGCTTGTACCATTGGGAGTTATCCAGCTAAAGCTAAACTAGGTGAGCTTTTTATAGTCTCTTAGAAAGAATTATGCTGTATGAATTCAATAGTCTTTGCTCTTCAAGATGGGCAATGTGCTTCTTCCTACATTTCTTTCCATGTGACTCCTATGGATGCAAATTTGTGCTTTTGATAAGTGATTTCCCAATGATTGTATGCAAATAAGCAGTCAGAAAATTCACTGTGAACCAGGCTGATCATTTCTGCAAAATCTGGGTGGAGACTGTTTTTATGAGATATCCTGTTCTTGTTCTTTACAGTACATCCGGAAGTATCACAAGAGTACTTGCTCCCATCATCACAAGTGCTCTGCCAGCTCAATTGAATTATATTATCTTTGCTGCTATTAGATGGAGCTCTAATTCTGCCAGCAACTGTAAAGCAATTGATTGATATGGGAAAATATCACCAAATACTTTGGTAAACTTTGTCACTTAGGTTTTTTTTTTAAAAAAAATAATATTGTTGCTACTTAACTAACAGAACATTAACAAACTGTATTGTGGTTTAAGCTAAAGGAAGTCACAAGTTCCTATGAAGAAGTAACTTCTGTTTCCAAAAACATTTCACTGGTGCTGCTCATTAATAAAAGAGGTCTAATTCAATCTATCACTGAGGCTGTAATCCAACATACTGTACAAACACCTGGAAATATGGTCCATTTCATACAATCAGTTTCTGAGTAAATGCATAAGATGCTGTTAAGTTCTTTTAAGCCTCAGTAGTTTTAATGGGTGACTTAAGCATGCATTTAAAAGTCTCTCCCACTAAATGCAATTCAGTTTAGAAGGCTTAACTTTGGTGGGAACATGTATTTATTTAAAACATTTTTAGGTTCCCTTTAAAGGCAAACCCTCCCAGAGTAAAATGCAAACACATGTCTGTATTGAAAATTGAGCATATGTTAACTTTACTTTCACAGTTATATTTATGCGTCATGGCTGTTCACAGAGAGAACAATTAGTGCTCGGTGGTATTGAATTCTTTTTCTTTTCAAACATTAGTCTTGAATGACCAGTTTTTCTCATTAATTTGCCATCCATTCATTAAAAAATATGAAAAGAAAGACAAGAATAAATTACATGTTAATTCAGAAAGAAAGAAAGAAAGAAAGAAAGAAAGAAAGAAAGAAAGAAAGAAAGAAAGAAAGAAAGAAAGAAAGAAAGATTATAATATTATAACATTGTTTGGATCAAGGTCCTCTAGTGTCACCCAACTATCATGTGGGCCACGGGTGTCAAACTTGCCACATCACGTGACATATCGTGACTCTTTTTCAATTGCTGACAATGGGGTGGGCACGGCTTTGGTATGATGAAACTGGCCCGTGGGCCGGCAGTTTGACACCCCTGATGTAGGCAATATAAAACTTTCCATCATTACTGCTCTTTTGGTACAACAATGATGTCATACCTCTATAAAATGGTATAAACCACTAATAAGGAAATAAGCTTTAGTATATAGCTCTTTATATTGGTAAAGTAACCACTCTGAAATCCTGGAGAAAGACATTGCATTTCAGAATAAATGCTAACCTAAATGGCCCAATCTTGTAGCTCAGTATAAAACATCTCCTTAGACAATCCTAGTTCTACTTTTAATGTAATAATACTCCATTCAAACTGAACATTATACTAATGTACATAACTCCTGGTAGCAACAAAAAGTAAAAACAAAAGAGAAATAACACAAAACAGTTTATTTGATTAAATAAAGGGAGCAATAAGACATAGTGACATTTTTCTTGTATTGATGGATGTGTAGTTTCCTCACTCCTCCTAAAAGTTCAGACCTTTCCTCTTGAAAGACTAGCACAGGGCTAGCACTAATAATGTGAACTAGTTTGGTTGGTGAAATGTCTGGAAGAAAACAACCAAACTCTGAGGGCACCAAGAGGACATCAGCTTTCTTCTTGGAAATTACAGCCTGCCAACCTGAGTCAAATCCTTCACAGCCTCAGAATAAAATCAAAGCTTCTATTGCACATCATACTCAGCCTGGGATAAAGATGTAAAGCTGGGTATAATCTGCATAATGAACGCATCTGATCCCAAACCTATGGATGACCTTCCTCAGAGACTTCATGTTAAATTGTGTCAGGGAGAGGGAGGACCTCTGAGACACCACACCCTGCTTTGTACAAGAGCTGAATCTCTCCTCCCCCAACAATATTAATTAGAACCACCTACTCAAGAAGGCAGTTTGAATCCCCAACTTTCAGAAATAGTTCAAAAGGACATCATGTTTAATGGTATCAAATGCCATTGCCAAGTCTAGCAGGATAACATGAGGTGTATCATCCCCATTTACCACCAGTCATCCACAATGGCTAATGCAAGTCCTATGTCTAGGCCTGAGCTCTGTTTCAAATGGATCAAGATAATCTTTGGTAATTTAATGTCAACCAACTGAATTTTTAGAAACATTAGGCTGCAGACTGATTGATAATTGTTTAGGACAGCCATGTTAGGGGGTGGTTGAGAAGGGGTATACTAGTACCTTGTTCATGGATGATACTGTCATTCGTTACTCTAATATGCACCACTTCTTCTTGTGGTGTTGTTATTACCTTACTGGTCACATTTTAAGGAAGGAGAGGCAAAAATCCTACAAAAGATTTGTGCTTAAAATATAAATGTTAAAATTAGGCTGGGGATGGTAGCTCCATTAATACCTAACTGGATGCCAGTTCAGACCATTGGTCTATCTAGTTCATTATCTTTCATATCAGGGATGCATAAGATTTGTTCTTTCAGGAATTATTGGAAACCAAATCCTATCACCCTCTAACTTGACTTAATTTTAGTAGCAGTTGCGCTTTAGAGTTTCAGAGAGAGATTTTTCATGAGTTTTGTCCAAAGATGCCAGGAATTGAACAAAGATCTTCTACATGGAGAACATGTGCTCTAGCATGGAGTTATGCCCTTCCCCAGAGTCATCTGCAGCAAACTATTTTTTCCATTCTTTCATACCAACATTTCAAAATGCTGCTGTCACGGTTCATCACAAGATCTGAATTAACACTTTAAGGAGCTAGTTATTAGCTGGGGAAAAATAAATATTCTATAAATCTCTATTCTTGTTCCCTGTTTGTAAAAGCAGGAAAATGCTATCACCAGAACAAATGCTTCTTTCACTAGCTTTCTGGAAACATAAAGTTCATTTAAAGCCTAGGAGATTAAATTGTGTTCGTCTGGGAGACGGCATGTAGACAAAATCTGCTTCAAGAGTCAGAAGGCCCCTGAGTCAGAGGAAAGTTCAATTAATTTGTCAGAGAACTGAAAACAGATGATTTCAATCAGCACAAAAAAAATGACTTCATGGCAAGAGCATACTGGTAAAGACAGAATTTGATTTCCAATATACAAACAAGTGGCCTCCTAGAATTAAATGCTGCTGGAGCACTATTCCAAAAATCTTTCAAGGAATGGAGCTTTTTGATGTCTTGAGTAAATGAAGTCAGAATGTAAAGTTCAGAGTTTTGCTTAGCTACAATGGAAACCTTGATGAAAAGTGATAACAGACAGCCCCCACCTCCCTCCCTCCCTCCACTTCCTCTTCTTTAAACAAAACAGTGCCATGCTGGCTTTCTTGAATGGACAGGTATCCCAGGGCCCTTATTGGCTAAATGTTTCCTGAGGCTCACCAATCAGAGGCTTTGAACTCACATACAAGATCTGTGTGAGGCCTCTGTCTGTGCGGTGAATGATTTCCCCCACCCCCCCAGCCTCCCGTCTAATACCTTCCCAAGCCTCTCTCTGCCTTCCTCCCCCTTTCTTAAATAGGAAATGATGTGATTTTTTTTTTAACAGACCATATGAGAGTTTGGAATAATTGTATCATTCTTGAACTAGTGCTGTGGTTTGTTCCAAGAGCCCACAGGCTATTCTCCTTGGTTCTGTGTTGACTTTAAGGATCTTATGACAGAAAGAGAGGCTTGAATAGCTATAAATTCATTTCTTTACATGTTCCTCTGGCTTGAATTTCATTCAGTAAAACAACTGTAACCATCAAATATCTCAGCAGTGCAGCTAAGAGACAAAGAAAGGAAGGAAGGAAGGAAGGTTTTTCTAGGGGCTCTTTGACAGAAGCTATAGAAATGCTCTTAGCATACCAAGTGAAATCTGCTTTAGAGATGTGGCTTTTTAAAAAAAAAAAGCAGAACAAAAACTTAGCAATCAAATTGCTTGCACAGCCAAAGCAATTTTAATAGTCTTTATTAATGTTATGACTTTTTAGAGAGGCCGGTCATTAAAATATACTTCAAGAACTGAGAGAAACTAATAGGCTGCAGTGATGCAAAATTTTTTTATATAATGTCAGTTCAAAAACCCTTTTTGAACCACACAGATGATGAAACGGGGTGTGTGTGTGTGGGGGGGGGTGTCTTTTCCTAGTTAGAATTAAATCAGAACCAAATACAGGCTTACTGCTAAAGCTACCTGTTTGATCTTAACAAAAGAATAGTAGCTTTTGTCTGCTTTTGGGGTGGAGGGAGAGTTGTGTTTTAAAATATTCTTGCATTCTTTCATGCTTTTCTCGCCACTGAAATATGAAGCCAGTGACTGGAAATACAGTCTGGAAACATAGTCATTCAGAAATTTCAACCACTGCTCTTTGCTAATATATAAAACTCATACCGGTAGAAGGAAGTATGTGTAGCTCAGGGTTGAACTGTGAAGTCTTGGGTGCTCTTTGAGCTTGGCTGTTGTCTTGCAGACATTTCATAAATCAAATTAGGTAAGTAAAACTCAGTATTATTGCTGAAAGTATGGATAGATCCCTTACCAAGGTCCCACACCCCAGCAGAGGATCACTGCTTGGCCACCTTTGCCTTCTTTCTTTTTTTCCTTTGGTCTGAGTATTCGAATCCTTCAGTCATATCTTCTCCCTTTTATATTTCAGGTGAGCTGACATTGTGCATTTATAAGTTCATTGTTGAGCCTTGAAAAAGTTATGCAGTGGATGGTGATGGAGGTACAAGAGATATTAGCCAATCATCACTGTGCAGTACTGCTTTATGAAGCAAATTGCCAGGATTATTTTTCATTTCTTTTGAAAAGAAGGGCTCTGTGGCAGCAATCTCTGTTGCTTATCTTTATTTACCCATGCCCTTCCTTTGCCCTTACTAATTCAAGCTTGATATTGATACTTTAATGGGTGATTTGTTTAACAAAAAATGCATTGTTGCTAGAATCTTTATCATGATCTTTATTTTATTGGGAATTTAGTTGTAAAATTGCATCACAATTTTTGATGAATAATCTTATTAAGATTAATCCTCCAGAAGGATCTCATTAAATTGAATTTCAATAACACTGTTGTTCAATTTACATAAGTGTAAAGGGATGTTCAGTGGGGCAACCCTCTTCAACGCTGAGAAAAGATCCTTAAAACTCAGTGAAGACATTTCAGTGTGCAGCAACTCTGCAAAAGGCAGATTCCATTTGTGGGATTATGACAAAAGGTATTGAAAATAAAATTGTTGGTGTTTCAATGCCATTGTGCAGATAGGCCCAGATGTGGAACAGTGTACACAGGTTTGTTCCCCACGTTGAAAAAAGGATTTAACAGAGCTGAAAAAAATGCAGGGGAAGGTAATCAAAATGATCAGAGAACTTTTTGACTCTTCTGCTTGGGAGAATAGGTGAGTTGATTTTGATGTATAAAATCATGCATGGCATATAGAACGTAGGCAGGCTTTTCTCCATCTCTCAAACAGTCCAACAAAGGGTCATCTAATGAAGTTAACTGGAATAAAATTTAGAACTGACAAAAGAAAGCACTTCATTGCGCAACATATAATTAACATATGGAATTAATTACTACAGGATGGTGTGATGATTGCTCAGCTGGACGGTTTTAAAAGGGATTAAATATATTCAAGAGATCGATCAAGGAATTTAAGTCCTGAGGACTATGTGAAGGACAGCAACAGTAGTTCATAATCTCTTGCTTGCAGACAAATTAGAGTTATTTAGATGGCCAGTATGAGAAATAAAATGGCGCTTGCCTAATCAGTAGGGCAATGTTTTTAATGTATAAAATCAGAAACCACCCTTAAATAGATTCAGAAGCAGTTGTGTGTTCTGAGTGAGGTAGGATGGCACTATAAGTCCGCAGAGCCTCTGGATAAGAAATCTAGAGTAGAACAGAACAGAACAGACGGAAGAGACCTTGGAAGTCTTCTAATCCAATCCATTGTTCAAGCAGGGGATCTTATATCATTTCAAAAAAATTGCTGTCCGATCTCTTCTTTAAAACTTTCAGTGATGAACCACCCACAACTTCTGATGACAAGCTGTTCCATTGGTTAATTGTTCTCAATGTTAGGAAATTTCTCCTTAGTTTTAGGTTGTTTCTCTCCTTGATTAGTTTCTATCCATTGTTTCTTGTCTTGCCTTCTGGTGCTTTGGAAAGTAGTTTGACCCCGTCTTCTTTGTGGCAGTCCCTCAAATATTGGAACATTGCTATCATGTCTCCTCTCTTCCTTCTTTTCACTAGACTAGATATATGCCCAATCCCTGCAACCATTCTTCATATATTTTAGTCTCCAGTCCCTTAATCATTTTTGTTGCTCTTCTCTGCATTCTTATTATTATTATTATTATTTATTAAATTTCTATGCCGCCCTATTCCGGGAACTCAGGGCGGCTTACAGCATAAATAGAAATCCAATACAAACTAAATAGTACATTTATAAAAATAAATATATAAAAAGAAGAACCCCTAAATTAAGAACCATTCATTCAGCAAACATACACACAGACATACACTGGCTAGGGGCAAGATTTCAACCGCCCCAGGCCTGCCGGCAGAGATGGGTCTTTAGTAGTTTACGAAAGGCGGAGAGGGTGGGGGCGATACGGATCTCCGGGGGGAGTTGATTCCAGAGGGCCGGGGCCGCAACAGAAAAGGCCCTTCCCCTAGGCCCCGCCAGGCGACACTGTCTAGCCGACGGGACCTGGAGAAGGCCGACTCTGTGGGCCCTAACCGGTCGCTGGGTTTCGTGAGGCAGCAGGCGGTCTCGTAAGTAACCTGGTCCGATGCCATGTAGGGCTTTATAGGTCATAACCAACACTTTGAATTGCGTTCGGAGACCAATAGGCAGCCAATGCAGCTCACGGAGTGATGCTGAGATGTGGGCATTTCTGGGCAGGCCCAACACTGCTCGCGCGGCTGCATTCTGCATTACCTGAAGTCTCCGAACGTTTTTCAAAGGTAGCCCCAAGTAGAGAGCATTGCAGTAGTCGAGCCTCGAGGTGATAAGGGCATGAGTGACTGTGAGCAGAGACTCCCGGTCCAAATAGGGCCGCAACTGGTGCACCAGGCGAACCTGGGCAAATGTCCTCCTCGCCACAGCCGAAAAATGATGTTCCAAGTTTAGCTGTGGATCGAGGAGGACGCCCAAGTTGCGGACCTTCTCCGAGGGGGTCAAAAGCTCCCCCCCCAGGCTGATGGACGGATAGATTGAATTATCTTTGGGAGGCAGAACCCATAGCCACTCCGTCTTGTCGGGGTTGAGTTTGAGCCTGTTGGCACCCATCCAAACCCTAACAGCCTCCAGACATCGGCACATCACTTCCGCTGCTTCACTGAAATGACACGGGGTGGAGATGTAAAGCTGGGTATCATCAGCATACTGATGATATCTCACCCCGTGTTGTCGGATGATCTCACCCAGTGGTTTCATGTAGATATTAAACAGCAGAGGGGAGAGGACCGATCCCTGAGGGACCCCACAAGGGAGGAACCTAGGGGTCGACCTCTGACCCCCCGCCAACACCGACTGTGACCGACCAGTGAGGTAGGAGGTGAACCACTGCAAAACAGTGCCCCCAACCCCCAACCCCCCCAGTCGGTGCAGAAGGATACCATGGTCAATGGTATCGAAAGCCGCTGAGAGGTCAAGTAGCACCAGGATAGTGGAAAATCCCCTATCCCGGGCCCGCCAGAGATCATCCGTCAGCGCGACCAAAGCAGTTTCCGTGGAGTAGCCGAGCCTGAATCCTGACTGTTGAGGGCCCAGATAATCGGCCTCATCCAAGGACCGCTGGAGCTGGAGTGACACCACCTTCTCAACAACCTTCCCTATAAAGGGAAGATTGGAGACAGGACGGTAGTTGTTTAAAACAGCTGGGTCCAGGGAAGGCTTCTTGAGGAGGGGGCGCACAATTGCCTCCTTGCAGGGAGCCGGAAAGGACCCCTCCCTCAAAGAAGCGTTGACAATCTCCTGAACCCAGCCCCGCGTCACCTCCCTGCTGGCCGAAACCAGCCAGGAGGGGCACGGGTCCAATAAACAGGTGGCGGAGCTCACAGCTCCAATGGCCTTGTCGACTTCATCAGGTGCCACCGGGTCAAACTCCTCCCACACAACAGGATCAAGACGAGTCCCTGTCATCTCGACTGAATCATTATCAGCCGATTCTTTCTAGAGTCTCAACATCTTTTTTACATTGTGGCGACCAAAACTGGATGCAATATTCCAAGTGTAGTCTTGCCAAGGCATTATAAAGCGGTACTAACACTTTAAGTGGTCTCCATTCTATCCTCTGTTAATGCAGCCTAGGACTTTATACAGTATCTAACATTGATATAAAGTTTGATTACAGACATTGGTGAGTAACCTTAAGACGCCTCCAACCAGAAACTTCCTAGATTATTATAATTAAATCTCTAAACAGGTAAGACATTGGAATATTTCTTCTACTGTGTGTGTGCTCTCAAGTCTTGTCAGTCACCTTTCCCCTCCAGTTCATACATTCATATACGTAATGCTATTCCTATTTGGGGTAAGAAACATTATACAGGATATAGAAAAGGCATAAGAAATAATAAGCTTAATATATTAAAGAGAAAAATAAAATTGCAATCTAAATTACAATGACACACTTTATGATGTTTTGAACTTTGGATCACTTCAGACGTTGAATTTTGTCCTCTAATTTCTTACCTCTTTTCTTGAGGATTTCATAAACTTCTAGTCACAGTTTTCCCTGCCTTTCCCTTCTTCTCAACTCTTTCATTCTTCCGTCATATATTTGCTTTGTGATTTGATCTTTGTTCACTTTGTTAAGACCGGCCATCTCAAATATTTCTTTTGTACTGGTCATTCACTTTTGCATTTAGCCCACCTTCATTCAACATGCATTCATTCTTGACTCTTGAATTGTTTTATCAAATACCATTCAAAATATTCCTCCTGAGATATGCACAGTTCACTTTCATATACTGTAAAAAACAAACAAACCTGGGCAAAAGTTTGCTTTCCTGCACTGTCATTTTTTTTGTTTCTTTTGTTAAACTTTTGCTCTTCACAACAGTTAACTGTACATATCACCTACTACTTTTCTAATAGTATTTGTATTTTCCATTTTTCCACCTGCTACAAACGTATACACATTCTACTACTTGGTTTAGTTTTTTTTCTATCTGTTTGTATCCTGCAGTCATTTATTTCCCATCTCAAATACATAAACCTGGCATCCGATATATTATTTTCCAGTTTTGTACTCTTCTTTATCATACCTTGTATCTACATATATATATACAAATCATCTGGGTTCTCAACCAATAACTTGGCATCGTCTACTATACATACAAAAATACCAGCATACTCAGATCACCAACCTATGCATAACTAATATTGCCACAAGTATTCCTTGTATATTTGTCCATAAATACATTAAACAAAAAAGGGATTAATTATTCAATGTTACACCATTCACCTAAACATTCCACATACTCTGGTGGATTGCATTCAGCAAGCAACTTCAATTCCATATTCCCAGAAACAGTCGTGATCTAGATTTCTCTAGATCAAATTTAAAATTAACTTATTTTGTTCTTTTATGTATGTCTCAGCTTGCTGGACAGCAAAAATCTTGTTTGTGCATCTCATAAAACTAATATACTTCCCAAATATTGTTTCATATTCTTTCAATCAAAATTCTACAAACATCTTCACAAGAACTGGATCCCCTCTTAGTTTTTTACATTCACTCGTGCTGGCTTTTCCTTTATATATCAGAAGAATAATTGTATTCTTTTAATCATCAGACCTAGATGCAATCTTCCTACATGTGATAAATCAATTGCACAGCTATTACCTAGGTATGCATTGCCCATATTTTAGTAGTTCTCCTGTTATGTTATCTGCTTCTGCAAACTTTTAACATCAATCAAACAAAATTTACTGTTTTGAAAGAGTTATAACATTAGTAAATCAATGGAATACTATAGATGTAACATACTTAGACATCAATAAGGCATTTGATAAAGTTGACTGTAGCCTCCTTCTTAACAAATGGAACCATGGGAAAAGAATGGTTCCAATGCCAGATAGACTTGCCACATATCAGGCTCAAGCCCAAAGAGGACACAGCAAAACCTAATCAAGTCCACTCCTTTGTTTATTTACACCTAACAGACAGAATCTTGCCAAACCGAAGTTACAGCTCTCTAGCCTAATAGATATGCCCTGAGAGACTCTATTGTGAACCTCTTTCTCCTTCCAGATCTGGACCGCACTGTCTCTTAATTTGGGCTTCTCTCTGGAATGCACTGTTTTCTCCCTGCAAAAGCTCTTTGCTGCCAAAATTCCACTGCGCTGCTTCTCCCAGTGTACATACCATTATTCCTCAGTCGTAAGAATGCCACATTCCCTATTACTCGTGAGGACAATACAAGTGAGTTTGGCATATTTGTGGCAGTATGTGGAAAAACCCAATATTATCTCAAGAATTTTTCCAGGATCCTTGAGTTGTCCATCCTCTACTCGATAACAATTTACTTGAAGCTACCCAGATACTGCTCCTCATTGAATAGCATCTTAATCACAGAAATCCACAAGGTCTCACTACATGGCATTGATCCCATAAAGAAAGGAGGAAGGTAAAAGATGCAGATGATTGTTGTTGTTAGTTGCGAAGTCGTGTCCAATCCATCACATGGACAACATTCCTCCAGGCCTTCCTGTCCTCTGCCATCTTCTGGAGTCCATTTAAGCTCACGCCTACTGCTTCAGTGACTCCATCCAGCCACCTCATTCTCTGTCGTCCCCTTCTTCTCTTGCCCTCCATCTTTCCCAGCATTAGGCCCTTCTCCAGTGAGTCCTTCCTTCTCATTAGGTGGCCAAAGTACTTGAGTTTCAACTTCAGGATCTGGCCTTCTAAAGAGTAATCAGGGTTGATCTCCTCTAGGACTGACCGGTTTGATCGCCTTGAAGTCCAGGGGACTCGGAGGAGTCTTCTCCAGCACCATAGTTCAAAGGCCTCAAATGCAGATGATATCATAAGTTATTAAAAAAAAATCTCAAAAAGAGGACAGGTTGCTACCCTCACCAGATGGCTGGTACCTGAAAATAATGCTTAATGTGCTGTTTGGGGGCTTGCCAATAGAGCCATATTGTTTTGCCTTAAAGTTCCTAAAAAGCCATTATCCAGCTCTGCTGCTTTGATGATACTATTCTGGACAAGTAAACACCTGATAACATATTATTTATCTATTTATTTTTCATTTCTTACTTAGTTATCCCATCTTTTTACCACTAGTAACTTCCCTTATAGGATTAAGGAAATAAATCTACCCTGTTCTGTTCATCTGAAATAAATTGGGAAAGGATGTGTTTTTCAACAGGGGAAAAAAATATTTGCAAAATCCCTAATATTCTGAAAAATTACACAAACTATATCTGTCAAAAGCTGCAATTGTGCTTTCTCTCCCTCCCATCCTAAATGTTTCCTATACTTTCAGAGAATGCTGCAATGAATGTGCATGTCCCATTTTATACCAATTGAACAGTAGTATACTTACGGGACCTTCTGCTGCCCCATGAAACCCAGCGACCGGTTAGGGCCCACAGAGTTGGCCTTCTTCAGGTCCCGTCAGCTAGACAGTGTCGCCTGGCGGGGCCTAGGGGAAGAGCCTTCTCTGTTGTTCCCTCTGGAATCAACTCCTCCCAGAGATCCGTATCGCCCCCACCCTCTCCGCCTTTCGTAAACTGCTTAAGACGCATCTTTGCCGACAGGCCTGGGGCAGTTAACATCTTGCCCCTAGCCAGTGTATGTTTGTGTGTATGTTTGATGGATGACTGGTTTTTTAATTCAGGGGTATTTTATATATGTATTTTTATGTAGATTTCTGTTCATGCTGTGAGCCGTCCTGAGTTCCTGGAATAGGGCGGCATAGAAATTAAAACAAATAAATAAATAAATATTATACTACATATACATACCGGTATATGCTACATGAATACGTAGCCTGCTTCTCTCAACCTCATGGAAAAGATTCACCCCTGGTAGGAATTCCAGAATGGATGCATCTTATCTTTCAATTCCAGCTGAGGTGGCCTCCAAGCTTGGTTGCAATTACCAGTTAAGCTTTCATGCACTACCTGGGGAGGGGGTGGGTTTGTGTAACAGGGGCCAGAAGACTCTTAAATCCATCCCTGCGGGAGCTCAGATTCCAAAGAATTAGAGCATCCAAGAAGTCCTTTCAGGAACCTTAAAAGCCAAATAAGCCAACTTGCCCGTGGTTTAGCTATTAAGCTGTCTATCGGGTATAGTGTTACGTTACACAGTTAAAGCTTTTTCCTGTCGCTGCCTTTGCAATCAAGTGCCACTTCGTCCACTTACACACAGGACCAGATTCAAGACTCAACTATTCTAATAAAATGCTAGGACACTTCCACGGGAAGCACTGGATTTATTTGGAAATAGATGGTTTGATTTTCTAAAATAAAACAAATACAGTTATGGCATAAATATAGCCATACATGCAGCTCTTTTCCCCCCATGTTCACAGCAATGCATATCTATTTCAGTGAACAGCAATATGATAACATAGAAATAAAAATAAGGCAGAATGATAAAGTTTTTCTTCCCAAGATGCACATTCTTCTTTTCAAAAGCTCAAATATGACCCATTGCTTTGTGCGCCTCTTTGTCTTCCTTATTTACAATGATTTTTTAAAAAAAATGTTCTGAGTCATTTTTATAAACTTTGCTATGGGCTGTCCATAAAGATGGTTGGTGAGTGAGTCAGTGAGGGAATAAAATGAAGAGTCATTTAAACTGAAAAATGCTTTATAATTTTATTTCCCTTTCTTTTATATAACAACCCTGCTAGGTAGGCTACATATGAAAGAGGATAAAAGAAGACTTAGCAAAAGTTTATTTCACCATAAAGAATCATGTTAGAACAATTAATCAGTGGAACAACTTGCCTCCAGAAGCAGTGAATGCTCCAACACTGGAAGTTTTAAAGAAGAGACTGGACAGCCATTTGTCTGAAATGGTACAGGGTTTCCTGCCTGAGCAGGGGGTTGGGCTAGATGATCTCAAGGTCCCTTCCAATTTTATTATTATTATGGATCATTGCACAGTCAGACAGATGTTCAGACTGGATTTGGCATTTTGTCTACCTATCGAATCCTTACCCAGGACCTGGGATAGGCAGATGTGGATGTTTGATGGTATTACAGATATCGTCGCAGGATGGAAGCAGTTCCTAGTAAGGCCGTCTTTTGCAATTGACTAATAGCAAATTTGTCAATGCCAATGGTGTTCAAGTGCTGCTCCAGTTGTTTTGGGATTGCACCCAAGGCGCCTATTATTAATAGTACTACCCTTGCTTGGTTTTGCCACAGTTTTTCTATTTCTATTTGTAGGTCTTTGTATTTTGTTATCTTCTCCAGTTCTTTCTCGTCTATTCTGCTGTCTCCAGGCACTCCCACATCCACTATCCAGACTTTTTTGTCTTTCTTATCGACAATTGTTAAGTCCGGGATGTTATGTTGCAGGTGCTTGTCTGTTTGAATTCTGAAGTCCCAGAGCAGTTTAATTTTATCATTTTCTATGACTTTCTCTGTTTTATGATCCCACCAGTTTTTGCTTACAGGCAAATGATATTTCTTGCAGATCTTCCAATGCAGCATTGTTGCTACTTTGTCATGCCGCTGCTTGTAGTCAGTCTGTGCAATCTTCTTGCAACAGCTTACCAGGCGGTCCACTGTTTCTTCAGCTTCTTTGCATAGGCTGCACTTACTGTCTGTTGCTGTCTTCTCAATTTTAACTTTATATGCATTTGTCCTTAAGGCTTGGTCTTGTGCAGCCAGAATTAGTCCCTCAGTATCTTTCTTTAATTTTCCTGCTCTTAGCCATTGCCAGGTCTTGTTATTATCTGCTTTCCCAGCTATTTTTTTTTTTAACGTATTGGCCATGTAGCGCTTTATCTTCCCATGCCTCTATTCTGTTCTTCATTTGGTCTTTCTTGTAGGCCAGTTTGGTCTCTCCAGTAGTCAGTAAGCCTTCCTGATATACTAATTTCAGTGCATCTTCATCATTGTTCTTCAGATAATCTTCCAAAGCCATTTTTTCTTCTTCAACCATCTGATGTACTTGCAGCATTCCATGCCCACCTATTTGCCTTGGTAGATAAAGTCTGTCAATGTCACTGCGTGGATGAACGGCATGATTCATTGTCATTATTTTTCTGGTCTTCCTATCCATTGCTTTTAGTTCTGCTTGAGTCCAGTCCACTATTCCAGCTGTGTACCTAATGACTGGAATTGCCCAGGTGTTGATTACCTTTATGGTATTTCCTCCATTGAGTTTGGACTTTAAGATCTTCTTCACTCTCTTGATGTATTCACCTCTAATCTTTTTCTTGACTTCAGTGTGCTTGATGTTGTCTGCTTGAAGGATACCCAAGTATTTGTAGTAATCTCCCTCATCCATACTCTTAATGTTATTTTCGTGGGGCATCTTGATTCCTTCAGTTTTCACTATTTTTCTTTGTTTGATGATGATGATGATGATGATTATGAAAGCAGTTTGTGTTTTCTTTATGCTCACTAAAGCAGTGGTCCCCAACCTTGGTGGCCCAGCGGGGAGGGGAAGAGGGGATAGTTCCATGCAAGTGGTAGACACGCATGCAAGCACACACAGCTCCATTTGCACATGTGGAGGGCACATGTGCCCGCCTCTTGAGCAAATGGAGGTTCACACTTGAGAGTGTGCATGCACCTGCTGCTTGCACAGCCCAGTTCCAAATGTGTTGTGACCAGTGGTGGGATTCAGCCGGTTCCCACCAGTTCGGCAGAACCGGTATCTAATTTTTTGTTGCCCAGGCCCAGAATGGACTTCCGGAAGCAGCATCCACACAGAGAACTGGTTGTTCACATATTTGAATCCCACCACTGGCTGCGACCCACTAGTGGGCCATGGCCCGGTGGCTGGGGACCCCTGCAAAGGCTATATAGTATCTTTAAATGGACTTCAAAATTCAAAAACAGTGAGCCTGAGAGCGGGCTTCTTGAACTATCAGTTAAAAAAATAAAGATACATTCCACAGGGCTCATTCCAATATCGACTAAATGGAGGTCCATGTATCAGTGAAAAAAAAGCAAAACAAAATACAGGCAGAGAGGAAACAACTGTTACAAAGAATGTATTCCATGTGCTAATAATAATAATAATGTTGGAAGGGACCTTGGAGGTCATCTAGTCCAGAGGCCCCCAACCTTTTGGGTGCCAGAGACTGCTTCTGTAGGGAGAGATTTGCCTAGGGACTGGAAGGGCCATGGCTTCATGTACTGCCCACATTCCACAAATGGGGCTTTGCTTGTTTATGTGGACTGGTTTCTGGCATGCTGCAGACTGGGGGTGCCGGTCCACAGACTGGGGGTTGGGGACCCCTGACCTAGTCCAACCCCCTGCTCAGGCAGGAAACCCTATACCATTTCAGACAAATGGTTGTCCAGTCTCTTCTTGAAAACTTCCAGTGTTGGAGCATTCACAGATTCTGGAAGCAGGTAAATTGATAAATTGTTCTGACTGTCAGGAAATTTCTCCTTAGTTCTAGGTTGCTTCTCTCTTTGATTAGTTTCCATCCATTGCTTCTTGTCTTGCCTTCAGATGCTTTGGAGGATAGCTTGACTCCCTCTTCTTTGTGGCAGCCCCTGAGATATTGGAATACTGCTAACATGTCCCCCCTCGTCCTTCTCTTCTCTTATGTTGGGTATTTTCCATTATGCAGTTAGATTGACAATACCAAGTTATGCACTCTGTGTATTTAAGAAGAGGAAATTAGGAAGCAAAATAAGGAAGGGGATTTGGCTTGGCTTGGCTCATTTGTTATGCATGCTGTTAAGCACAATATTTTTTTTTCTTTCCCATTCATAACCCTTATATTCCACACTGCATTTAACTTTTGGTGTCAACACTCATCCCATGCCTTCTCTCTGTCCCTCTTTCTCTCCCATTTGTATTACTTTCCCAGATACTTGAGAAGGGAGTTGATTACTTTTTACCAACAACCGACCAAGCTAGCATTCCATTTGCTGCTTAGAATTTGGTTTACAGTCTGGTTTTATAATGTCCTTCAGAACAATGGGAAAGTATGCATTAATTCTATTTTCATTAGCACAAAAGAGTTCGGTTTTCACTGGAAATATAGTGGCAGTTGGGTGGGTTCTAGGAAGTTATATGTGATTTTTTATTTTTTTTGTTTTAAAAAATGCCTTTTGTTTAAGCTGGTTTAGGGAAGTTTAAATGTAAGGACAAAATTTTATTCTTTTGGTATCTGATTTCAGCCATAGTTTTTCTAATCTGAAGATGATTAGCTTCAAAAGCAAGACATGTTCCTTGTTTCTCTCTGCCATTCTTTTTTCCTTCTTCCTTTCTGCCAGTCCTTTACTTTCATGCCCAGCTGGTAGTAAGTTGGGAGGAAGATAAAACTTCCATGTCAGAGTTCTGAAATTGGCTGCATGAAACATATAACCTTACTCACGGTGGCCTGGGGGGAATTACTATGTTTTTCTTGCCCCCATTTTTAAATTAAAAATAGTCAAGGCAAACTTGATTAGAAGAAACCTTCCTGATCCCAGCTGAGAACATCTTGTTCAGTTTAACAATACGATATCTTACATTTCTATTTTTATTTCTTTATTGGAATTGTTTTCTCCAACAATGAAGAGAGGGAACAAATGTTGCCATTGTAGAGGAGAAGTCCATTCTACCAAAACAGTGTTTGAAGTTAATCTCAGTGTGTGGGTGAGGGAGAAAATGGATGCCGTTACATCTAAAAATCCGACAGTGGGTTCTTTGCTGAATGAGTTGGATTTGGAAGTTTTTATACCTCCAAATATCTGCAGTCATAATAAAGAATAGAAGAGAAACAATCAACTGAATGGTTTTATTCCTTAGAGATGATGGGGGAGAAGAGAGATTGAGTTTGATTAGCCACCAAACCTAAGGAATAAATAGAAGGACCTGAAATCAAAGCATGGACAAGTGAGAGAAGAAATAATTTGCAGAAACATGTCTAGAGAGAAGTTATTAGAGCATAAAAACAAATGGGCTTCTCTTTCCCTTTCTTACAGAGGGACGATAGTCTTTACTTTAAATGTGGTTCTTTATTTATAAGATGCCAGCCATAGTGCTGCACTTAGATTGTGCCAATGCAATATCTGGTTTAGGATTTAGCTCAATCATGTAATGTTGGCAGGGGAAAAAGAATCCAGAAGCTTACAGCCTAATTAAACTGCAGTTTGAGACAAATAGGTAAAAAAAAAAAATCCTAAGCCACAATAAATTAGTGAATTTGTATTAACTCTCATTAATATTGTACTGATCTTTGGGAGTGAAGAGGTTAATATTAATGGAACACTTCTAGGGCCAAATTATATTTTCTGTTAAGCATGTTGGAGGAGGAGGAGGAAGAGGAGGGGGGAGGGGGAGGGGGAGGAGAAGGAAAAGAAGACATAGATGCTTCCCATCCAAATGACCACTCTGAATTGTCCCACTTTTCTGCCAAATCCCTTCCCCTTTAATATAATATTCTTGGAATTACAAATAACAGCTAAACAGATTTTCAGTAGGAATCATTATGGAGCCCCAATCTAGGTCAAACTCTGTATTCATATTGCTTTATTAATCGTGCAATTCTAAAAGTTTGCTTATTGTAATGTCTAGTTTGTAGCTAGGTCAAATTGTTCTTCAAGGCTAGGCTAACTCATCCACAAATTCACTGATGTCTAGTCTGACCTTCAGTCCTCCTTTAGCAAGCAATGTCTTCTTACTGTATTTGAAGTACTGATAGGGGAGTGTTCTCTGTTTTAAAAAGTATCCAAATCAACTCTATTTTAGAGATTTAGGATCATAAGAATGGAGAAAAGAAGTCTCATTATTACCCATCAATACTGGATAGCAAGTTGAGCAGACATACCAATCACTCTGATGAGATACTTTGTATTTATTCTTGTTAAACTAATTATTTTTAAATGTTCAGCTCAACATTAATTTATAACTATATTATAGAGATACATTAGCATATGCACATGCCACATGTGCTTTCTGAGGTTAGGTTTTTTTTGCAGACATTTCATTATCCAGCTAGATAATATCAGCAGATAAAATACCTTCACAGAACACCAAGAATTCAACAGTTCAAATAGCAACATTTTAGAAGATAGGCTCAACAGAATGATCCTGACAGACTTGAGCACTGGGCTCTATGTAACAAAATGAAATCCAATGGTGATAAAAGTAAGGTTCTACATTTAGATAAGGCAAACCAATATATGCAGCTATATAGAATAGTTGGTACCTGGATCACTAGTAGTAACTGCAAGAGGGATCTTGGAGTCCCAGTGGACAAATATGAGCCACCAGTGTGCTGCAGCTGTCAAGAAAGCTAACACATCCCTAAGCTGCATTAACAGAGAGATAGAATGAAGATGACATAAAGTGTTAATACCACTTTACAATGCCTTGGTAAGACCACACTTGGAATATTGCATCCAGTTTTGGTTGCTATGATATAAAAAGATGTTGAGACTCTAGAAAGAGTGTAGAGAAGAGCAACAAAGATGATTAGGGGACTGGAGGCTAAAACATATAAAGAACGGTTGCAGGAATTGCATATGTCTAATTTAATGAAAAGAAGAATTGTGGTAACATGATAGCAGTCTTCCAATATCTAAAGAGCTGCAATTAATTAACACTGATTAACAATTAATCAGTGAAATAACCTGCCTTCAGAAGATGTGGGTGCTCCAACATTGGAATGTTTTAAGAAGAGATTGGACAGCCATTTGTTTGAAATGGTATAGGCTTTCCTGCCTGAGCAGGAGGTAGGACTAGAAGACCTCCAAGGTCCCTTTTAACTCTGTTATTCTGTTATTCTCTTCTATTGGTATTTTTAAAAGTTTTGTAACCTGTAAATGTTAGATAAACAGTGGCAAAGTTTAAAAACTGCTTTATAAGTAAGATGTCTAAATAAAAGTAGAGAAGTAATAGAATTTATAAATTTAAGAACATGCAGGAAGTTTATAGCATTGATTAGTACTTGATGGTCTCCAAATGAAATAGCTAAAAATTATGAGATAAATTCACTTAGCAAATATAAGAGTGTTTTGTCTTGTTATGACAAAAGCTTGTATCACAACCAGAAATGAAACATTTTACATTCATGCCAGGGAAATAAATTTCCATAGATCTGAGTAGGGGTCGGAAATATGGATCAAATGTACAAAGTTTCAGTTTGGAGATATCAGTTTATGTTGCTTGTTATCTTGTATCTTCGTGTAAAATACACGAAATCTCATAATTTTCAAGGAAAGTTACCATTGATATTCATATCATGGAGAAAGCAAGTAATGAGAATGAGCGGCTCTTTCCCTTCAAACAGTTTCCATGATATTATCAGTTTGTATTTGATCTGATCTAAAATAAGCCTTGTGAGGGTACTTAGAGATTTATTTTTGATTCCCATTTAATTATTGTTCTATATTACTTTAGATTTAAAAAGGCTAGGTTTTCCACTTCCTATATAACTAGAAACTGGAGTTTTTGGCAATGGATGGAAGCTGTAAGCCCTAGATTCCCGAATCTTTCCTTAAGAGAACGGATATGAAGGATATAAGATAACCCCTGAGATAAGGGAACCTACACGGGAAAGAATTGGGACTATGATTGAGTTGAAGAGATTTAGCTTCTTTAATCTGATAAGGCCAAGTAAGGGAGAAGGCTACTATTGTGCCAGATTATCCACAATAGAATAATTATACATCAAAGTAAACATGATTTACTATTTGACCTCTAAATGCTGTTCAGTATTTATCTGAAGCTGTTAAGGGATGTAATCGGGAGATCTGGATGAAGTGTCATCAATATGCTGATGTTCTCACTGTTCAGCTTGATAGTTTATACTTTATACCAGTGATGGACAGAAGAGAGATTCAGATCTACTGAAAGATGTGAACACAGTTAATCTGTACACATGGAAGGCAAATGCAAAGGATGGGGCTAATGCACTCATCCTTTCTCCTCCTGTATATGAGTAGACTGTTGGATTTCACAATGGTTTCATGAGACTCATCTCTCATCCTAGCCTCCTTCACAGGATTATTAGAAGAGAACTTGGGAAAGGAAGAAGGCAGTGGTACACTGAGTGAGTCTCTCGGAAGAAAGATGAAACATATATGTGACAAATAAAACATGTGCATATAAGGTTCTCAACGATGCTTCTTTAGAAGCACTTTCTGTACAAGATGTGATGAACCCACTGTCCCATTACAAAGAGTAAATCATGTATTGCTGGAAGAAAAGGCACTAGAAATCATTCAATCTTTCATTTAACCGGTCAAGAATGGAAATATGTGAAAAGCGCTTCCCTCCAGCCTTTTCTTTGTTTACCTTTCATGCTTCCCTTTGCCACTTCTGGGTGTTTTGTTTTTAAACTTCAAGAGCTTTCAAACTCTTTTAAATTCAGACGCAAAGCTCCATTCCTCTTCAACCCAGCTCCTTGCACTATTTCAGCAGTTAATTAACTATGAATGCTTTCCTTTGGGGACTGGGTGAAGGGAAGGATAAAAGATGAAGAAGGCTGAGGAGAGACATAACAAGGACGGGGAGGGGGCAGAGTGGGTGGCTTATCAAATTCCACAAATACCAGACACAGAGAGGTGTTGATTTGTTGCTGGGAAAACCCTGTTTGTTTGCAGAGCTTAATCACCTGGTGTCTATTTGTTGTTTGAGGAATATGGGGACAATGACAAAAATTTGCTGGCAGCTGTACTGAAATAGAATACAGTCAAAGTTGCAAGAGAGACATGTTACGTCAATAAAGCATGCAAGTTGGAATATTGGTAGCAACTGGTGATTCTGCTGGCCTGGAAAATCAAGTTTATAAAATCCCAGATAACCTAAACACATCACATCAGCATTATTAATATTTATGTACTTTACATCAGGGTTGATAAAATGTCAGTGCAGTTCTTTATACCAATAAATAATTTAGAAGTGCAGATGTTAGGCCTGTTTGTGCCCTTTTTATCCTTTTTCTTGGGGAAACTAGTTCATGTCACACTTTGAAAGTGTTGGTCTAATTTTCAAAGGACAAAAAAAGTCATATATTTTGTGATTTACCCTTCAGCCCCAAAATTTATTTCTCTGTAAGGAGAATTAGTTTCAGTTTAGCATGTATTTCCCACTTTTGCTTCTACTTATTCTTTTTTTTTTTTGATCAGCAAATTTGTTTAATGGTGTCAGATATCTGTGTATTTTTGAGCATTAAAATTCAGCATTCGGATGAGCCAGCCCCACACCAAAACAAACTGAATATTATGATTGATAAAAAAATAGTGCAAATTGGGCCCATTTGCGTCCTTAACTTTTATAGTTTATATCAGTGGTGGTGAAAGCAAGGAGCTTAAAGAATTCCAGAGTCTTATCTCCATCTTCTCAATCTCTAGATGAGTTCTTTTTCAAACAGACGTCACTCCCTCCCAACATATTTCTTTGTGATAAAGACTAGAATCTTAGGGTATATACATATATATATTTTAAAAAATAGAAAAGCTATGATTCACAGCAGGTTGTGCTTTGTGCTTTCTTCGTTGTGCTTTGTGCTTTCTTCGCTTCTACTTATTCTTACAGGTTTTGCTCGTGTGGTTCTTATGGATCTTTACCAAAGATCAAAAGTTCTTATATATTTTATAATTAGAACCTTCTAGGTGCTACAAAAGAAAGGAAAGGGAAATATCAGGGATTTTAGTAAATACGGAATGTAGCCTATTTATAAAAACCAGATTCTTTAAATAAGAAATTATTTCATGGAGTTATTCTCCATATCCTTTCTATCATTAAGAAAAAAAAAGTGTAGCAGCTGAAAGGAGAATCCCTTTGCCTCCATCTAGGGATGACTGAAGTAATGATTTTGGAGGATCCGTAGCTTAAAGTCCCAAGTTCAGACTTTAGCATCTTGCAGGATCAAATTGAACTTTATATCAGAGTAGTTGCCTAAAATGCTAAAAACAGTGATGTCTACAGAAAACCACTGGCCTGACTTTACTTGTGGCTTAATACAGAATAAAAGATAGGAAATATTGGTGGTTTGAATCTCCTCCCAAGGAACTGAATATCACTCACAAAACCCATCATGATTCTAGGAAAAGGTACTTTGCTATGGGAAAACAATGTTCACAGGATCAACAACTTTGAAATAACAGCCGACTTCTGCTGGATCATTCTTGTAGGAAATGTAAAAAGTTCTAGAGAATATCTTCTTTTAATATTTTTCCCTTGCTTCCCAGAAATATTACAGTCAGGGAGAAACCAGCATGTACTCATTCATAATCAGAATGAGCCATAATCAGAATGAGCTAACCATTACATGAGTTTGGTCTCCATTCTCTCAATCTCTTTTCTTCTGATGTTGTCTTTTAGCTTATAAAACGATGGACAGAAAGATTCTTTTCTTGCCTTTGTAAGCCACTGGATACCCTTTTCTATCTACAGAATAGGGTAAGCTGCTTTAAATTAATTAAACAAAGAAATGAAGATGTTGCCTAACTACAGACATGTGACAGAATTTCCGCATCATTCTCAAACTCTGTTTCTTATTTGATATATTTTGGGAGCACATGGGAATTCTTTTACCCACTCCACTAAAACTGACATAAGCCATTTTGAAGAGCTAAACTGAGGAATCTAGACACTGGCTATCAGTAATCCTTGCCACATCTGATAGAATGCTGGTTACAACTTTCCCACTGTATGTTACAAGAGAGATAACCCATCACTTGCCATGATTTTTTCCTAGGGAGTGAGATTAATGGGCTTAATGAGACTAGGAAGATTTGTATTCAAATCTTGCTTAAGCACAATAGTTATCACTAAGCTCTCAACTGCTGAAAGTTTGCTAGGATAATTAATAAGGAAGTAAGAAGCTATGAGCTCTTTGGAGAAAAAAACAATAGAATTAAATAAATAAACACTATTCCACAAAATATCTTACTGCTGTTTTCTTTTTACCCCTCTCTTAAGATAACTCGAAGCAAAAAAATTAGGCTAGTTATGATTCTGCACTATTGGTTTTGATTCTTTGGGAGCTTGGAAGGTCTATTCTGTATGCATAAAATGTTTTAACATATTTTCATTGATAGCTGCATTCAAAGTAATATCAGACTGTGACCAGGACTGAATGATCTGTCTCATTCAATATGAAACAAAATAGTGCTTTATTTTTCTACCGCTATCATATTTGCATTTGTACATTGTAGGCAGCTGCTTCTACTGAAAAAGAGTAGAAAATGAAGTACTGGTCTTTATGTAAGAGCCACATAATATCATTCAGGGGAGTTTAACATTTTAATACCGTAATCATACAGAAGTCTACTAACACTTGACATTATATAGTCACAATGTACCATTTGTATAGCTATAAAGAATTACTAGCAAACCTGGGTTTTTCTCAATACATAAAGTATTAGAGCTAATCTGATTTCTCCAATAATTCTGGGAAATACCAATTTAGATCATGGAGAACCATTATGACATGTTAGAGAATTGAGACTTAGATCCAGGTTTGACTCTGAATAAGGCAAATCCTAAATGTACATATGAATTGCAGAGTAAATCCCATATCTCTTAGTCCAGAATTATTTAAGGGTAAGCAAGTCTATTTAGGATATCAGCTGTAAGGTTTCTATAATGTTGCTTTTTCCTTTTACTCTGATTATGTATTTTAAATCACCTTTCTATTTATTTCTATATAAATGTAAAGATGAGTAATATAAATCATCCCAATCCAATTAGGAGTAGGAATCCTAAATACTACACATTATAATAAACATGAAACAGTAAGTATATCATCTGAGGACTAAGGTATGTAAGATTTAACTCTATGTATGTGTGTATGTAAAATTCAATCATAGAGGCTTCTGAACAAGTTCAGGATCGTAAGCACAAATAAATGACACCTCCCCCTCCATTCCATAGTTCTGCTCCATGCTGCATGGCAAAATGCTTTCTCCAAGTTGCTTATCTTTGGACAGGCAGAAAACTTCCACTGAAGTCAAACTTAAATATATTAAATAGAAATAAATACTTACTGTGCATATTTTTAATACCTACTTCAGATGAGAACTGAGGAGGATCAGAGTTAGGGTGAATAGGGAGGGAGAAGTTTTACAAGATTATTACTCTGAAATTCAGAAACTTGATGCTGTTTTGTTTTCCAATAGAAATCTTTCTGCTTTATCATCTCCGGAATTCCCTTAATCATAATTTTGTATAAATGAACATGGAAAGCCCTTCTCTAGCTGACCCTGTAGTGTAAATTCTTAAATTACTAAGATCTTTTGCATAAATACTAAATAGAGAATTGGCAGTACAGATATCATTGGTTCAGATTTCAAGGCTGGAAGCATAGAGCTGGGTTCATCTCTGAATGAACTGATACTACAGATAACCCCCAACCACATCCATCTCCAACTGCCAACACAAGACAAATTATCTTCTCTTCAGGATACTCTTTTTCACTGATTACCTACTGCTCAAATTAAAAGCCAACTCACTTCTGAGAGGGCCTTTGTTTGTTAGTTTCCTCTGGATTATGCAAAAATAGAAGAAAGAGAAAAGTCTTTTGCATATTTGTAGTTTGGAGAACACAGTGGATTGGTCTCACCTAGTGATTTGGCTAAAATTGACCGGTGCTTAGTTTAATCACATTGTTTTTCCCATCGTTAGCAAATCATAGTGTAGGTTGTGAGCTGATTGGGGCAGAGGTAACAAATAAAACCCCATATTCTGAAGAATATTTTGCACAAAGTAACTCTGCAGGATCTTCAAAAGATGCTAGTTATATGGCATCTGAATCAGAGCATTTTTTTTCTTAAAAAAGTAAATACTAATAAAATAGTAAACATTTTGTACTACCAGAAATCCATTCACTTAGGTGACCATTAAAAACCATCAATACCACTTTTTATTAAAATAGCTAGACAAGCTTATGTATTTAAGCAATACTCAAGATAAAAAATGCAAACCCTGAAAAACTCAGTCTGTGATTTTATACTTATGTTATATTTGTTCTGCTAAAGCAGAATGAACATGTGAAAAAGTAGAATAAGGAGAAAAGAGCCCCATTCCTCCAACATTATCCTCTTTACACCCTCCCTGTTGAGGGAGTCTTTGTGTCTATGGAAACTCCACAGAAGTTACAAGGTTTACCAGATTCTAAAATGCTCAAGTGGTTTCCACTATGTGTATATTCTCAGTAGGTGAAGAGTGAAGAAAGTGTTGATGGAATATATGCCACTTACCATCTCCCCCCCCCCGCACTCTTTTTCACAATCTTCTTCTGCTTTAAAGAAGCAGAAATAAACCCTGAATAGGGCTACCATGGTCCTTATTTCTAGCGCAAGTTTGTCTGCATTTCTTTAGAATAAATCCTAATCTTCTTGCAGATTATCAAGGAAGAAATACAGTCTGCTAAATTGTTGTATTCATTTTTCTATTGGACTCAGCAAGTATTGCCAGCTCATCCCTTTGCTACTTTTGTAAATGGATCCCCATGTGTTTTGAACACATTTTAGAAACTTCCAAAGATTACCCTTATTTCCTGACTTGGGCTAGATGCTCGCATAAGCACCACAGTGAAATTTCCCACAGCACAGGAGGAGGAGGGGGGGAGGAGGAGGAGGAGGAGGAGAGGGAAATGCACTTGATCTTTGATTTGCATATAATCAGTGCTTTTGCTACAGTGTAGGCTACATGAAAATGAATCATGAGAGATCAGCTGACCCCCATATTGACTTAAAAGCAGGTGTTGGCCTTCAATAACAACCTAAGTGGAAATTTGGGGGGGGAGTTCATCTGAAAGGGACAAACACTTTGTTCCTTCATGCCATAAGTTTAAAAAAAAAAAGGAAGTGTTTGACATTCCAAAGCAGGTTGGGTTAATCAGTAATGTACCTGATTAATCTCTTAGGACTGCACTCCACAACAAAGCTTCCGTTATTGTTCGGATCTCTAGAATGGGTTGGTAGACAGAAGAAAAGGCTTTGGGGCTTGACTAAAGGATGCTACAGTGGAGAAAACCTGATCAGGGTGATAATGCAGGAGTGGTGAAATATGGTGCAGAGAGTTCTACTTATCACGATGACCCTTCATTTAATGCGGAAATGGCCTTTGCTCAGATTGGGATGCTCTGGATGCTCTGGGCACAATAGCTACCTTGTTATTAAAGATTAAGAGCAAATGAACTATCACTCAGGCATGTAACAAGCGGTGGGGCATCTTTAACCGTACTGACAAATTCCAGAAGAGCAGCAGTCTGTAGAAGAAGCGAGAAGACAAAAAGGGCAGTGGCACCTTCCAGGCTAAGTGCTTTATTGTGGCAAGCCTTTGCATTGTAACCACAGCTTTCGCGGCAGTAAATCAGTCTGATTCTAAGAGCCAATTTGCATTTTATTTTAAATGGGCTGTTTCAGAAGTGCAAATCAGTTGTTCTTTTGAATCTCCACCATTAAAGAAATGTAAAAGGAGGGGAGATCTAGGGCTTTTTTATATGCTGCATTTCATGCACCTGTGGCCTTCGTTAGGATATTCAGTGGCTTTTATATATATACACACACGATAAACTGAAAATGGGTTACAACAACAGTTTATAAAATAGGACAGCCACATACATCTTTCAGTGTTTTCATACAATGAGTTCAGGGGCAATATTCCATAAAACTTGGAATTTCATGTTGCCTGCATCAGATTAATCAATCATTACTTTTGCAATGGATTTATGTAATAGTAATAATCCACACATCTTTATTATCTGAAGAGGCAGGTATCACTGTCTTAATTGTAAACCCATTCAGTTTAACACATTTTATTTGGAAAATTTCCCCAGTAATTTACAAAAGATTAGTTTCAGAAATAGAGGTGGTCTAATTCATTAGAAATCAATGTTATTTGATTTTTCTTCATCAATAATTGCATTCATCCATTTGAGGTAGATCCCTATAAGTGTGCTTTTAATAATTATATTCCCTGGGGATCTCTGGAGATTAAATTCAGTGAAGAAAAAGATGTGATTTTCTTTCTAAAATTCTCTTTTCCCCCTGACATATCTTGACGGTAAAATATAAAATAAATGCATGTTTGTAAGTGTAGACATGCCATGAATTTACTATGGAATATGGATACCCAGAAATCAGAACCTGTGTTTAAGCATGAGAAGAGAAAAGTCCAAGTTCCCACAAACAGCTCTCAAAAATAATGAGACTGTGAGCCTTTTATTCTTCTTGCTAGCTTTATATATGCTTATGTATAAATGTAGATTTATGCAAGGACAATAAAAACGTAGCCAAAATCAAATACAGAATTTGGAATCAGTGCATCATCTTGTAAGAGACTCTTTAAAACCTGATGAATTAAACATTCCAGGCAATTTCCCTTGATCACAACAAAGAAGAAAGTTATAATTCTTCTCTGGAGTTTGGGGACCCTTAGCTGTTCCTCCCTTTCCAGCCCCCTCCGCAGGCTTCTGATTACCCTGAAATCTGTCTGGGACTATGAATGGAACAACCCAAACATGCTGTGACTTCAGATTACTCAGGAGGAATAACTGATAGACCTGGGTGGTATTTCCATTTCTCCTGAAGGTCAGAATGGCTTATATGTGCCTTGAGAGAAAAAGAATTGGGTTTATTTCCCCATATTACAAAAACTTATATGAATGCTCAATGCTTGTTCTGAATGTAAGAAGATGAAAGAGAATAGGAGGAATCCAGTAAAGCAATAAATAAGCCAACTGTACTATTTCTAGTACTGTTACTTTTTAATTACTAATAAATATTATTACAATATGGCTTTAGCCAGAGCACTACTTAGCCACAGCACAAACATTTTCTTGAAACTATTTTAGTGTGCCATGGGTTAAAAATATTGCTTTCGACTCATCCTCCACCCACATGAAGATGGGTAAACATCATCCTTAATTATATTATTCCTTTTCCCCCAAAGTGATATTTGCTATGGACTGTATCAATGATATGCAATCTGCCCAAATCCTATTGGTCAATTTAGGCTGTCGTGAGCAAACCCTCTCTTTCTGGGCCCTGAGCATTGCCTTCAAGGGTCATTTTGGTTTAGGCTGCAGGTGAGATTTGGCACCTGGCTGAGGAAAAATCCTGGCCAGGGCTTTTGAAGGAACATCAGACCCCCCCCCCATATTTTAAATACAGGTTTAGTTGTATCACCAAGCAGAAAATTACTGGTTGGCCACTATTTTGCTAAGGAGTTTTGTGTGACTTCATTTTTTTTCCTATTGTTTTTATTACAGAGGTGGGGCACACCATTTTGCTTACTCCATAGGCTACTTCGGATGTGCAGGCAAGCACCATCTTATGCATTGCAATGCTAGTTAAGGACACAGCTTGCTCATTGAAGATCTTCATCCTCCTGCACACCTGTTAACACCAAATTACAGGTTGTAGGTTCAGAGGAGGCACAGGGGACAAAATGGGAAGAAGCATCAAGCAATCAATCAAAACATCAAATCCCTCTGACTTGTCAAGTGGGCTATTTCTAAGAATGAGCTGTTTTTCTTGTCACTAGCTGGAAGAAGAAATAAAAGAAAGGGAAACCATCAACTGGTTTCCTTAAGTTATCCCATATTGCATCTGTGCTGGGAGAACCATTCCCTGGCCTTGTTATTGAAGCCAAATAGGCTACAGCCATAGGGGAAGTAAATTTCTATGAAGTTATATTTTAGTATAGTTATCTTTGCCTAAAGTCAGGGTTCAGTTCATTTTTACCATTGTTATTGTGTGTTATTGCTATAATTATACAGCTCAGTTATAATAACTATTAAGAATGATTTGCACTTTGTTAATACAATTATTTCTCAAAATTCCAAAATATTACACCATCACTTAAAATCAGCATACTAATTTAACAGCAACAGAGTTTTCATTTCCCTATGAAAACTTCAAATTCAGAAAGCAAGTCTTTTCTGCACACTTTCTATTTCATTTAGGGAGCTTCTCAGAAGTTGGTACTGAAGCCGAATGATGTTACTTTCCATGGTTTGCACCTATCTAACAAAATGAAATTCAATGGTGAAAAAAGTAAGGTTCTGCATTTGGGCAAGGGGAACCAAATATACAGGTATAGTATAGGGGGTACCTTGCTCAATAGTAGTAACTGTGAGAGGGATCTCGGAGTCCTAGTGGACAATCACTTAAATATGAGCCAGCAGTGTGCTGCAACTGCCAAAAAGGCCAACACAGTGCTAGGCTGCATTAACAGAGGGATAGAATCAAGATCACGTGAAGTGTTCATATCACTTTACAATACCTTGGTAAGGCCACACTTGGAATACTGCATCCAGTTTTGGTCACCACGATGTAAAAAAGATGCTGAGACTCTAGAAAGAGTACAGAGAAGAGCAACAAAGATGATTAGGGGACTAAAACATATGAGGAACGGTTGCTGGAATTGGATATGTCTAATTTAATGAAGAGAAGGACGAGGGGGGACATGATAGCAGTATTCCAATATCTCAGGGGCTGCCACAAAGAAGAGGGACTCAAGCTATTCTCCAAAGTGCCTGAAGGCAGGACAAGAAGCAACAGATGGAAACTAATCAAGGAGAGAAGCAACCTAGAACTAAGGAGAAACTTCCTGACAGTTAGAACAATTAACCAGTGGAACAACCTGCCTCCAGAAGCAGTGAATGCTCCAACACTGGAAGTTTTTAAGAAGAGACTGGACAGCCATTTGTCTGAAATGGTGTATGGTTTCCTGCCTGAGCAGGGGGTTGGACTCGATGACCTCCAAGGTCCCTTCCAACTTTATTATTATTATTATTATTATTATTATTATTATTATTATTATTATTATTGTTGTTGTTGTTGTTGTTGTTATATTATATGAAACTGATGCCATAATCAGAAATCAGATCCAGCTAGTTAAAACAATTACTGATGATTATAATAATGTGGTACTTCTGAATCCTGGTTTCCAGCTGTCTGGTAATGGTGGTTTTCATACGTGTCCATTCAGGGTTGTTTTCCATAGTGCCTGCAGCAAAGTGTATAAGCAAGTTATTCAGAAAGCTGGCCCAAAGAGGGAGAGGAAAGATACTTTCCATTTCTTCTTGTCAAGTTTTTGAAAAACTTCAACATTACAGAAGTTTTAAGTTCTTGAACTCCTCTAACCTTTTGCCTTTCAGAGGTATTTTGCAGCACCTTGTAACAATTAGGCTGGCAAAGCAAAAAGTTTAAAGAACAACAATCTAACCCTTTCCAGGGTGCATATCTGCTCCTGGGAGAGTGGAGTGATGCCTCAAATGGAATCTATTTCAGAGTAAAATGAGTGCTGCTGATGTCGAACATGCTGATCCTGAGGCCTGACTTAGGCTCCAGACCTTGTGCAGCCTAGCACTGGAAGAGATTAAATATCAACCCAGGTCATGTTCTCATAGCCCAAGCGCAAGTGCCAACATTCTTCCAATTATTCAAGGCCAAAGAGAGAGCAACCTGCCTTGACAGAATTGTGACACAGCTTGATTAGATTGAGCTTAGATGCCTGCCGAAACGGATACCCTGGTATTTAACTCAGATGGGGACAGGAATGGTTAGCTTTGTTTAAAAGGAATGGGGGGGGGAGTGGAGAGGAGGACAGGCAGATTTTGTTTTTAAGGAATGCAGGGAAAAGGAATGCAGCTGTTCACACATGCAATTGTAGATGTGTGATTAAATAATAGTAATAAGGGGGACAATTTTGTAACCGGTATATTTCAGCTTTTTGAGTGATATAAGGAGTGCAGGATATTATCGCATAAAGGTGTGCTTAAACATGGTCAGCATTGTTCAATCCAATGGACTTTAGAAATGCAAAATAGTTTGAAGTATTCACCAGCTGGAGCAAGTTTCTCACATTATCTTTATAGATGAGAGAGAGAGAGAGAGAGAGAGAGAGAGAGAGAGAGAGAGAGAGAGAGAGAGAGAGAGAGAGAGAGAGAGAGAGAGAGAGAGAGAGAGAGAGAGAGAGAGAGAGAGAGAAGCAAATGTGTGAATGTATTTAGCATGTGGTTTTCTTCTTTGTTATCTTTCTATGCACCATCCTGCAATGACCACAGATTTTGTCAGTCCTATGTACAGCTCAAAAATGTCTATAGGAGAACGCCATCGCTTTAACATATTAGCACATTGTATTTTCTTGAGCAGCCAAACATAGTTATTAAAGGAGAGTGCAGAATGTTCTGGAAACTGTAGACTGAACCCATGGCAGTCCTGTTTTCAGTTCAATTTAATATTTGTAAGAAAATATTGGATGGGATCAATATAAGATTTAGGACAAATTGTCACCAATATACTGCTGATATCCAGGTGTGTTTCCTGTTATGTCTATATCAGGAGAGGTGCATTTGAGTACAGGGATGATTGGACGAGACAAATAATTGAACCGTAATCATGTAAGATGGAAGTGTGCAAGTGAATTACTTCTGAACCTGGGAATTGCTCAGTAGTTGAGTGTGGGAATTAGAGTAGAGCAAACATGTCAAACACAAGGCCCAGGGGCTGGATGCGGCCCATGAAGTGGTTTCATGTGGCCCTCAAAACCATCCTGGAAACAGTGAGGGAATGGCCCCCACTGCCTTGGCCCTGGCCCAGGCTGGCCGGGAGCCAATGTACAATTTTGTGGTGGCCATCCATCCTGAAACGCATTCAGTCTTAGCTCCACAAGGCCCTCTAGAAACAGCGAGGAACCAGCCCCTGCCATGTCAGCCCTACCCCCTGGGTGCATGCTGGGGAGGAATGAAGAAATGGACAATGCCTTGGCGCTTGCCCCGGTCCGACCCCCTTCTGCCAGAGACCCTCAGATCTGTCCCACTCCTGCCCAGGCCCCCACAGGCACTCTTGACATGAACGATGTAGAGCTGGCCATGCCCACCCAGTAGGCCACACCCACTCCATCCACGCCCACCCAGTAGGCCGCACCCATCCAGCCCCCCAAGGGCAACCGCAATGCTGATGTGGCCCTCAATGAAATTGAGTTTGACACCCCTGGAGTAGAGGGTTGCAGCACTTCTCAAGGAATACGGTTCATAAATCCATTATTGTTGCTGATGGCCCGGAAGATTATGTACACCAGCCTTCAGTTAATACATCAGTTGGACAGAGTTATATTGTATTGGATGATCTCAAGAACAGCACTGATTCTCTAGTCTCCCAGACTATTTCCCTTCCAGATGGCATGGGGGGGGGGCTGAAAACCACTGTACTAGGGAACATTCTAGCGGGCTAGCCTTGACTGTCTTTTTCTCTTTTATTTCTCATATTTCTTTTCATTTGGAATTTGACATTTGCACTTGTTTTTATTTCTGTGTACAGTGAATGTTTTAAAGTTTTTCATTTCTTGTAAACCCCTGAGAGTCACTTAGATTTCAATGGGATATAGTTTGTTTTATAATTGCGGTAAATGGCTTTAAATTTACTAGTAGTAAAAGGTCTATACTATCAATAAGTAATAAAAGAAATCAGTAGAATCTAGGCACCCAATTCATGGGGGGGGGGAATCCCTTAAAGTCTTTCCTAAAACAGACACCAACCTATAATGTCTAGTAGAAGAGAGCGATTGTTAATTATCTAATTATCTGGGAGTAATCAGGTATTCACATTTTACTAAACTGAATTTTAATTAAATTTAGTACAATTATATGAAATTGATGTTTTGTTTTTAAAAAATATTGATCGTAGTTCCAAAACCAAACACACATACATACACACACACACACACACACACACACACACACACACAGAGAGAGAGAGAGAGAGAGAGAGACAGACAGACAGACAGACAGACAGACAGACAGACAGACAGACAGACAGACAGACAGACAGATGTGCTTCTGGAGGAAAGTTTGGATATGAATCCAATGAATAACAAATTCCACAAAAATAATTATATGAAGTTTTGTATAAGTAAACTGATCTATCATTTCAGAAATGAAGTCTGATCATATGATGCAAATAAGGGGAATTTTCCAAATAAATAAGTGAAACTTCATTTTCCCCCCTAAAACAATGTCATTCCAATTCTTTTTTTTTCTTTTTGTGCCTGATTTCATAGCATTGCAGCCTGTTTTCAAATTGAGTTGGCTTCTACATTTGAGAAAGCTGCGATGTTTTGATAATGTGATTATTTTAAAAATTGTTTTCAGTTTCAGCAGTAGGTTGTGTTTGGGGGATTGGGTGGGATCCAAAAATAATGAACTTCATATATATTCTAATTTTAAGATATGCAAAGCTGAAAATGTCAATACAAATGCTTTACTCAGTACGAAATCCAATATACCGTAATAATGTTACATCCTCTACATTATGTATCCTTCCCCTTTTGTCAAGGAAAGTCTTTTGTCCTCCCTCCCTCTCTGCTTCCCTCCCCTCCCTCCCTCCCTCTCCTTTCCCACCCCTGCATCTAAATAGCATTTGAATGTATGTGCCTAGTTAAGTGGTGTAGGAAAAGGACAGCCAAATCTGGCCTCTTTATAATGAGACCCAACATGTCCTTTCCTGAATTCTTAATCTGCTTTATTCACCGGGCTGCAATTTGCATTACTGGACAACAGCTCCTCCTCATCTTAATTTACAATATGGGCTCTTTTATTTAGAGCTGTCAATACTATGTTATGTTCATTCATTATCCAGTATCTTTCTATGCCTAAAGGACCTTCCCTGTACTTGCTAAGCACAGCCCCTTTATTATTCTTGTTCTTCGCATTTCCTATTAAGGCAGTCATTTCCTAATCCAGTGATTGAGCTGTGAGATCATTTTAGCATCCAAACATGTAGTTCAAAGCCACCAGTCCATTCCTCTTCCCCAACCACCCAGATCATATTAGGAACCCCCTGGATGCTGAAATATCTATACATTGAAAAAGCAGAAGACCTGCCATCAAGGCAGTCTGCAAAATTTCCAATGGTATCCCTTAAAGGAATTTATCCCTTAAGAGAAAAAATGAAAGGAGAAATAGCTGATAAAGGTAAGAGGATGGTGAAGATGGCGACATTTGAGCCCACATTCTCCAAACTCTATGAAAATAGAGGAATTGCACAAAGCATATGGAAGCAACTGCCTGTCATCATTATACTACTAGCCGATAAGAATCCATACCATGGTGTCAAAATAGGGCAGTCAAATTATTTCTGTGAAGTGTAACGTCTTTTCACTGGTACTGCCTGTAGTAATATAAGTGGGCAACTTACCACATGGAAAACGTTATCAACCTTGTGATCTATCTACAGGAATATTTGCTTCTCACACATTCTAACTCTTGGTAACGATTTAAAGTCTAATGGAGGGACCTCTTTACATTTACCATTTGGTATTCTGGTCAGCGGCATTGATACTGAGTTGAAATTGTAATAGAAAAGTATTTCTTTTAAACAACTGAGTTGCATGGCTAGGTTACCCCATTCATTGTGGGGAATTTGCATTTTTCAGCATTCAGAGGACGCAACCGCCTGCTGCTATTTCCAACCTCCTTCCAATAGGACTGGGGCATTCTTCAAATGAAGTAAACATAATTCACCAGAATTTTCAAAGGGGCTATATGTGATATCATAATGATGGTAACTACTCAGCTTCATTCATCTGTTTACACCATTTGGGAACAATCCTTGTCCACTGATGACAGTACTGCCTGTAGTCGATTACTTCCCTTCTCTTTTAAATAGGTAGAAATAAGACATATAGCATCATTATCGATGGATGAGATGTGTGCGGAGGACTCCCCTCCCCCCCATGCATTCACTTCATTTCAGAAAAAAAAAGTAGTGAAAGCAAAGCACATGGAATATCTCATTCAGAAGCAGAGAATTTGGAAGCTTCAAAAGGGTTGCTGTGACCTTCAGCATTTTTAAACTTTTGAAACTGACTTTGCCGGGTTTCAAGAGGATTTTCAATGAAATATGTCTTATCCTCAAAAAAAAAAAAAAAAAAATACCCCAGCGTCAGGTTGTATGGAATGTGAAATAATCCAAGCTTGCAGCTGGAAGAAGCAAAGACCTTGCACCCCAAATTCGCTGCTGTCATGGAGGCAGTGCATCAATTTACCAGACAGAAGGTTCATTTTCATGGTCCACTATGCCCTGAAGCTGGCTGTGAAAAGAGCAGCCACGATAACAATCCATTTTCTCGACTTCATTCAAGTGGAAGAGCCTATAAGTCTTGACATTCTGCCCCCAGCAATCTAAGGTCTTCTCCCTGCCTTATCCTTGTTCCTCATCCTCTAGGCTCACATTTAACAAAGCTCAGAGTTTTTTAATGAATGAGACAAAGAAAAAAAGCATCCCTTCCTATGTTCTTCACTGCAGTCTCAGATTCCTTTACAGAAACCAAGAGAAAATTATAGAAACGTCCGATGCATCGCTGCAATTTATACTTGTCTTGATTTAAATATAAGGAAATATTTATTAAAATCAAAACTGGGTTTTAAAAATAAGCAGGTAGCTAAGAGAAAACAATGAAGCACACAATCTTACTGAGTCACTCAAATGTTCTAAATAGCAAGGCTATTGTGGATCAGCATTAGTATGCTGTATGAACAAAGATACCATTTCAGATTGTACTCATTTAACTCCATGAATATAATATTTAATTTACTATAAAGTGATTCTTTGTCAGGGCCCCTTATAACCAATGATATGTAACCAAAGGCCAAACTGACTAAGTTACAGCCCAAAATGAGAAGTCTGATTTACATGTAGATGTCCAGAATTTTACTAATGTACAAATGTACATTCTGATATATTTTATATAAATGCCTGAGGGATTAGTTGGCTTGTCTAAACAAAAGTGAGCTGATTTGACTGGCATGATGTGAACCAAATAAAAGAAGAGGTAGCACAGAAATGATTAAAAACCATTTCATTTTATGGCCCAAAGATTTTCAAATTTGATCAAATTTTCAAATTGAGATTTGATGTCATAGACAATCGCTGTTTACAGTCCAAGATTTTTAAGGTTTCAGTATAGATTTGATTATCTGAAGCAACATAGCTTCCATATATATCTGTCCCATAAAATGCAAACTATTCCCATGGTGAGGAAACCATACTCTGTAGATATAGCCTTCTAGATTAGCTCCATGTGTCAAGATAGGTGGCAAACAAATTTAATAATAATAATCTGCTAGAAGGTACAGTGTTGTCACATGTATGATTTCACCAGGCAATGAAAATTTGTGAAATTCTGTGCTCATTAAGTACCAATTAAATTAATTTTAATTTAAGAAACGTTTAGCCATTTTTTCTCACTTGAGCAGAAACATGAGGTATAAATCAAATCAACAAATATATAACAATCTTAAACTAGAGAGCAGTTTGAAATCAAATAAAAATGAATTGAGAAAAAATTAAAACAGGGACAGTAATCAATATTCAATAAAAATATCCTAGAATAAATCATATCAATGCAATTTATATGTGTAGAATCCTAGATTATTTTCTGTCAGCCAATCTTTGGAAAAAAAACAGCCAAGAAACCAAGTAACAAAAACAGAAAACAGTCAAGTAACAGAAGCAAAGGCTTCTCAAATACTATTTCTGTGAAGTCCAAGAGTTTAGATGGACTAAAAACCTCAATATAGCACTTACATCTTTTATGTACCCTGAGATGTGAAACCCATTATGATCTCCAGCAGAAATAAAGGAATAGATTCAAAACTACAAGTTGGAGCCAAAATGTCTCTCTACCTAGAAGACCCCAACTTGTACAGATTCCTGCTGAATTCTCACTGATTCTTTCTTGTTCTGCAGCCTTCTGACCATTTTATTCCAAACAGCTCCAAAGTTCTGGAGGAGATTTTCAGATCCATCTATAATTACCAAGAAGAATCAGCGAAGACTGCCTCCCTTCTGAGTCCACGAGAGCTCTGCTGGATCAGAAATCTTCTCTGTATGAAAAAAGGGGCCCAGTTCCAATGCAGAATAATCAGCCAGACTAAATAGCAGTGATTCTTCTCATAAAATGTATATTATCGTCTTTGTAAGAATAATATCTGCTAATATTAATTAGTTTACATTTTTTCATATGAAAACGCATTTGCCAAGAATGCCTCTTGGAAAATGAACAAAACACAAATATTTTTAAAAAGAAATTCATAGATAATACTTGTCAAAATTCTTCTTGTTAGATAACTTCAAGAAGCCTCAAAATAGTAGTTACCTAATTAAAATTGTTAAGTACCAGTCAGAATCAAAACAAATAATTTCATTCCGGAAAACTCACTCCATAGGCACAGCTCCTCTTTTGTAAGCTGTCAATCATGCAGTAAAAGACTTATTCTTATTAGCTGATGTAACAGCATGGAGAGGCCGGCCAAAATCTATGGCCTTACATGTGATACTTCGATAAATCACTTTTCTCTGTGTCCAATATCAACAAAAAGTTTTAACATCTGTTTAGTTTGTGCTAACATGTCCTGCATTTTTGCACAAATCCTAGCTTGCAGTGCATAACCTAAAAAAGACATGGCATCTATGTCTCAGCAATCAAGTATTAAATGATATGAGCCATGTTTCAGTGCATTATTCATAAAACTAGGTGTAGGGATACATGTATTAAAAGAATAATAGAGTTGGAAGGGACCTTGAGGTTTTTCTAATCCAAAACCCTGCTCAGGCACGAAACCCTATACCATTTCAGACAAATCGTTGTCCAATCTCTTCTTTAAAACCTCCAATGTTGGAGCATCCACAGCTTCTGGAGACAAGTCATTTCAACTCACAGTTTTATACTATTTTCCACAGTAAGATACAAATAAGCATGAACTGTGCCCATGGGTTCAAGCCCTTTTTATGAAAACTAAGGAATGGAGTTATGACTTAGGGTAGTGAAAATGAGTGAAACTTACAGTAGCAGATTTAATGTATAACTGATTCGCTACTCCTTGAAAAAAATAATCTGTCTAGTAACATTACAGGAATGTGTTGCTACTGCGCAGAAGTAAATATCTATTCCTGGTCCAACCCAAAATGAAAGCTCTGTGAGATCATGTCGTCTTCATTAAAACCATGGGATGACTGCAGGAATGGGAACAATGTTACTAATGTCTAAGTTTTATGCCCTGCATATGGTCATAATAATTTGACAGGAGCAAATAACCTGAGAATAGAGGTTTTATATGGAGCTGGCATTTTTTTTCTTTATTGTGGAGATCTCCAATTATGTGAGGTCCAGATGGTGAAGCAGGGGTCACTCTGACCATTCCTGATACCAAGAATAACATTACAAGACAACCAAATACACCAGCTAACTCCAGTGGCTGAAAACATCCTCTGGAATCACGAACAGCTATGAATGGGGAGGAAAGCGTCACAAAGCTGGTTTGCTGGTCTATGAAAGGAGCAGAGTGCCATGGAAATTGCAGGATCAGGAGCTGACAGATAGGCAGAAGTACTGTGGAACTGGACTCAAAGCCAATAGCAAAAAGATCAGAGGACTTATTTCTGGACAGAATATAGAATAACCTGCAGGAAGATGACTCTAGGACAGTTTTTCTTAGCCTCAGTGACTTTAAGGTGCATGTATTTCAATTCCCAGGATTCCCTAGCCAGGGCTCTTATCTGAGGAAATCTGGGATTTGAAGTCCTTACATTTTAAAGTTGTTGAGGTTGAGAAACACTGCTCTAGAGGCTGCTGATCTGTGAGGCTCACCTGACAGAAGACTGCACAGGTTGTCTTGCCAACAGAACACAGGCACACGGATGAATGCTAGAGCAGCACCAAGGCCTGGGCAGAAATTATGCAGAGAGCAGAAAGCAGATGCATGTAAAGACCATGGAGGCATCTGGTTCATGAGGGGAATTGGGGGACCAATCTACCAGTCATCTCACATTGCATCTTGAGTGGACATCTATTCTCTCAAAATCAGCTTTAGGGACCCTTTCTGCTCAGCTTGTTTCCCCCCCCCTCTTCCCATACACACACTTAGGAGTGCTTGGCCACTCTATTGTGACTAATGCCTTATTCTCCATATACACATTTCTTTCTTTAGTTGAACATAATCTTAAGTGAGTCCTGTGAAAGGGGGAAATCCTGCTTATTTCTGCATTAATTTCATCATTACTTTTTAAATAACATTTCTTTAAAAATGCATGTCCAAATCTGTAAAAATAAGTGTAGTAGAAAGTTGCATTCTAAATCACATGTAGATCTGAGAAGTCACATCAGTGTGAACGGAATAAATGTCTCCATCATTATTCACGATAATCAGCTCGCTCATAACCATATTATAAAAGCAAATTTAAAAAAAATCACATCCAACCACTTCAGATTTAACAAAATCAATTCAAAAGGCAGGAATGTGAATCACAGAGAGGCAACAGCAGAATAATCAGAGCATCAGAAGGAACAAAAATAACACCAAACCACAGAGAAGGAAAAAATATATTGAGTACACTGTAGTATTTACGTTGACTTTATAGAAAGTAAAACCATCATGAGTATTCAGTGAAATGATTCCTGAATGCCAGGAAGAAAGAAATATTTATAATTGTGGTAAGAACTCTTTTTGGATAAATTACTTTTCATGTCAAAGTAAGCAAGCATTCATTACATAGTAGTGGTATTGCAACTAAATAAATCAGAACCAATTTAAATACATACGGGCCACTTCAGTTTTCACAATCTATGGCTTATCCTATCAGAATGTGAAACTCAGTGGGAAAAGGCAGGAAACAAAAGTTCAACAAGATCAGCAAACTTACTGGATTAAATTTACTCTAAATAGGAAAATCGAAAGAAAAAATAAAACAAGTCATCTGATGGGTTAACAAATGCAAGAAAGTAACATAAATCATCACTAGTAAAAATACAATATCAAATATCTGCTGATTGTCTTTGGGGGAGTTAGTCTAATATTGTCATTGGTAGATGTTGTTGGCTTTCTTTTCAATTAGACATCTTTCCATTATACTGCATCTCTCAGGCTTCCTGGCCCACAGGATGTCTTGCCTTGAGATTTAGCTTAGCTATGGAAGCCAGGGAGTCTTATGCTCATCCGAAAGTCAACAGGACAATGAATGAATCTATACTTTCATGCAGACCGTGGCCTTCATAGAACTAACGAAAGTACTAGAACACCACACGAGAATTCTAGCCACATATTTTTCTCCCTTGTTTTTTTTGGGGGGGGGGGAGAGAGAATGGTTATTTTAATTATTTTACATCACACTTAATAGAAAAAGAAAAAAAAAAACTTTGGTTTTTCCAGAACAGAAATTTCCTGAAGAAGTCTCAAACTTTGACTTTGCAGTAATTCATCCACTGTCTTTTTTTTTCTCCTGCCAGCAGCAAAATAAGAGTTGCATGGAGAAAAAATGATTTTAGTGCAGGTGCAAGGACTGAAGAGGAGGACTAAGACGGAATGGGCTACTCCCCATAGGAGTTGTAACAAAACACACAACATTCAACATTCCAGAATCCTCCCATTCTGCTTGAAAGTAAAGAAAATGAAGAGAAGGGCATGTATAAAGATTTTTTTATTCTGAATTCGCAATAATTGCAACTTTCCCCACCCCCTCCTAAATTTCCCAATTCCTAATTGTAACTGAGAAGATAAAATGTCTTCTCGGTACATATTTTCTCACATACTGATAAAATGGAGAGTAACTTTTCTTCTTCAAAAGGAGAGAAAGAGGGAGAGAATCATCAGCAAAACTGGAGAGGCTTGTAGTATACTGTTCACGCTTCTATTTCGAACTTTTATGAACAAGGATTTCCATTCTCATTCTGATCCTTGGGTGATTTTCAAACAGGAAACCCCTGGGAAAAAAAAATAATCTTTTAAAAATCTTTTCTCAAAAGGGGTCCATACAGTAACTTGTGAGGATTAGGTCCATCAGACTTTAATTTACTTCCTTTAAGTACATATTGAAGGAGCTCTTGCTCTCTCTGCCCTCCCCCACAAAAAGCAATTATAACTTCAAAGTCAGGACCCTAAAGAAAAGAAAGTTGTAATACCTCCTGCTACTTAGAAAAATCTTAGATTTGACTACATTTAAAAAGAAAATACAGCTTGATATTAGAGTCAAAACGTGGATTTTTATATTTTCAGCTTTGGAGGAAAAAAAAAAGTAGACTTGACTCCTTGAGACAGGGGAAGGGCTCCTACAACACATTGTCCCTGCGTTACTCTTTTTGATCCTGTTCAAAACTGTTACCCAGTGCAGCTCCCTGCATCAAAGGAGCGCTTGTACACCCTGGGATCTGTTTCAACCCTGAGGCAATGAGGCCAAAAGACCCTTCTCATAAATTCTCATTCAAAAGTTTTTAGTTATCAAGAGGAAGTTTCCAATTGCTCCTTCACATGTGGGAAAATATGTAAGCTACTGAGAGGACCTTTGTCTGGGACTTTAATGGGGGCAATTTGCAAAGGGGGAGTGCTAAAGTTCTCATGTGCAGTGCACACAGACAGTAAGCAGGCACCTCTTTGGTATTTAATGAACTTCCATGAATCATCAGCTGCACAATACCCATCAAGTTCTATAAATCACCTGCAATATTTTAGGCCAGTAAGTTGAACAGCACAGTGGCAAAGAGAAACACCTACAGGGACTTGAAGGGAGGGAGGAGGGAGGGAATGGAAAGATAAAAAGAAAAGAGTACCCCACATTCGTCTTCAGCTGCCCTGGCAATCTGGAAATTAAATCCTGTTGTTTTAACCAGCATGCTTTACAAAAAAAAAGGGAGGCCATAAAACAAACATGGTCTTAGCTTGCTTCTCCCCCACCCTTCCCTTCTCAAAGAGTGAGAGTGCTTTCTTGGAAATGTCTGATTCTGAAATAGAACTGCTTGTACATACACACAATCACATGCACAATACACAACAACCCCCCCCACACACACACACCAGGACTCTAAGGCCAGAACAAGTCATTTCTTGCAAGATCCACTTAGACCAAAAGGTAAACATGAATGGCATTATGTAAGTAATGTAAATTTACCCTATACCCTTTAAAATTGCATTTAGCACACCATGGGAAGTCAGAGAAATGTAAACAAAAACATAGCAAACTGGATTCTCTACTAGTTTAATCTTAAATGACAATTTTAAAAAAAATCAGTGAAGGTTGATTTGATCCAATGAAGAATATTGATTAATGCTTAGATAGATTCAGAATAGAGGTGGCAGGGGCCTTGGAAGGTCTCCTAGTGACCTAGTCCAACCCCCTGTTCAAGCAAGAAACGCGACCATTTCAGATAAGTGTCCAGTCTCTTCTTGAAAACTTCCAGTGATGAAGCACCCACAACTTCTGAAGGCAGGGGGTTCCACTGATTAATTACTTGAAGTTGAATAACTCAGCTTTGACTTCAGATGAAATGAATTTAATGGATGGTTTTGACTAAATCACTATCTCTTCTCAGGTATACAGTCACATATTAATGTTAAGATGAAGGAGATAGATATTCTAATGCATCCCATTGTTAGACACTGAAACGAAGGCAAAGAAATTGTTTTATCCAATGCCTTCTTCTCACGGTGAAAAAAGAAAAACAGTTTGTAGAGGGGGGGTGTCTTCCCTCTCATTTCTTGCTTATTTCTCTCTGTTGAAACCAACACTAGGGGTGGAATATGTTTTATTTTAGGGAGCAGAGGGTTGAGTTTTGGGCCTTGGAGGATTTATGCAGCTTCCCTGAATGTTACAGTACAGACAAGTTTTTTAATTTTGCCAGATGTAATAATAAAACATTTTGCAATTTTTTATTTGTGTAGTGAAGACATAGTTATCAAAAAGATTCAAAATGGATAAAAAGACTTATGGTATAGCAATAGCAATAGCATTTAGGCATATATGCTGCTTCATAGTGCCTTACAGTGTTCTCTGAGCGGTTTGCAGTGTCAGCATATTCCCCCCCCCCCCCAAATTTGGGTTCTTTGTTTTACTGACTTCAGAAGGATGGAAGGCTGAGGCAGTCAGGATTGAACTGCTGGCAGTTGGCAGAATTAGCCTGCGATACTATATTCTAACCACTGCTCTTTATCACAGTATGGTGTACAGTAAGACAGAATTCGAAGTACAATTGTGTACCAATGATGAATATGTAATTGCTGAAATGTATAACCTTTTGCTGAAATGTGAAACAGAAGAAAAATAGGTTAAAGAATGTGTGATAAAGTGGGCTAAGAACTTTGATTATAATCTATGTATGGCTCAATAGGAAAATAAATGGTTATAAGGGTTGACATTTAAATAATATTATCATCTTAGAGAACATTAAACATGATATATTGTTAGTATATGACTCCAGAGAAGTTATCTAGAATGTATAAAGATGTTTCAGAGTATCTTGGAAATGTAAATCTCATGAAGAGACATTTTATCATGCTTGATGGACATGTAAAAAAGCTAAAAAAAATGGATTCAAATACATAGATTAATGCAGAGGATTTAAAATATTAATATCCAATTAAAGCTATAACGTTTATTTTTAAGATTGATGGATAAATAGAAAACAGCCATAGAAGATTATTTCAATATACGATTACTGAAGCAAGATTATTATGTACAAAAGTGGAAAGATTTGGTATTACCCATCCCGGAGGAATGGTTGGTGAAATTGACAGAACTTGCTGTGATGGACAAATTGACTTCTTTGATTAGAGAAAATTATCACTGACATTCATTAACGATTGGAAACCGCTTATGAACTTTTTGTATGTCAAGGAAAATGAAAATATATTTCTGTTTTTAAATTTTTCTTTATCTTCTTTTTTCTTTTCTTTTTTTGCCAAAGTTACTTTTCTATATGTGTTTGAATGTGTTTTTTATAATCTATGTAAAATCTTTTTGTGTTTCTGTGACATCATAGTCAACTTGTTCCTAGCCTAAGGCAGGAGACTGACTTCATTTGTCCCTGGGTATACTGGTAAATTTTATCTCTTTTCCTGACATCATCCAAGGCAGCTTCAAGATGTATAAAATCTTGGTATTTATCACCTGTTACTTTGGAAGAGAGCCATAAGCAGTGGTGGGATTCAAATATGTGAACAACCAGTTCTCTGTGTGGATGCCACTTCCGGAAGTCCATTTTGGTCCTGGGCAACAAAAAATTAGCTACCGGTTCTGCTGAAGTGGTGTGAACTGACTGAATCCCACCACTGGCCACAAGGTCTAGCTATTCATTACTGTGCTCTCCAAAATCTTCGGAAGAAGATATCAAAACAGTGCGAGATTATAGATGATAGCTTATTTAGATAAGTTGCTTGAAACCTTGAGTGAACTTAAACCCAGCATTTCTCTGCATTTAATGAAAGCAGCCATGTCTTTTTATGGCTTCTAAGCAGCCGTACTGCTGCTTTTAAAGAGCTGGTCTGCATGAATTCCTAAGTCCTTCTTCTGAAAAAAAATTCCATATTGTGCACAGTCCTATTAAGTGTTCTGCTAAACTATTTCTAATATCACTAATTTTACCTAAGCTGGAAGTATCACAAAAGCACACAGGTTGGTATTGATATTAAAAACTGATAATTTGGTTTGAAAACAATGGCCTTCAACAGGTGGAAGATGAAAGGCAGCATCAGAAGAAAAGCAGAGGCTGGCATGTTTGACAGTGGTAGCCATCCTCTTCTTGACAGTCTCTTTTCAAGATGGCCTTTCTAAAGCCCTTGATTGTTTTGTTTTTTTAAAAAAATCTCAGAACCAACAAAGTTTACCTGGCTAGACTTTAGCCAAATGCTGAACCTGCATTCCTATTAAGTTGTTACACTGAAGCCATGTGTGTAATGTCCCTACAGAGTTTTATCTGATTTGGCCCCTCATTATTCTTATCTTCAAGAGACATTCATCAAAAATTACTGATGTGCACTAAATAAGACTTTTTCTTTTGGCTTCTGCTTTGCAGAAAGAATATTTGTTAAGGTGAGGAGAAGGAATCAGCCACAAATTTTCTCTGTTATTAGCATACAAATTAAACAAGCTAAGGCTGCCTATCCATCCAAATCAATCATATTTTAAAAATAAATTATTTTTGGAAACATAATATTGAATACTTCTCTAGAAACTCCCCCCCAATAAACTAAGTGACAGACTAGAAGATAAATCAGAGACCAATTTACAAAAATCTTTTATACCATTGTTAAGCACATTCTATTCCCAGGCAATTCTTCTGGAATGATTTTTCCCCTCAAAAATCTTTCCCCCCCCCCTTTTCCTATTTTCCAACTGTACCTTTGGTGATCCCAGTTTCCATGTGCTAAAAATGAAAATAGTTTTTTGAATTTTTTAATTTGTCCTGATATGAATAGTTTTTCAAGTCTCTAACTGCTGAGAAGTGTAAACGGATAGAAATTACAGGGCGGTGGCGGGGGCAGGTTGGATTAGAAGGCAGTCTAAAACTATTATTTCAAATACTCTGAATCAAAAATAAGATCCAAGTTGGTATCAGCGCAAAGATTTTTTTCTCACTTGCAGATATCAAGCCAGGACAGATTTTGTAGATGAAGCTGGGCAGGGACACTATAGTCAGAACCATGATCCTACTCATTGATTGGACATGGATATTGCTAACTTTAAACGAATAACTCATGATGAGGCTTTTGGCCTTCATAGACTTGTGAAGTCTTTGTAACTTTCTCTGTGTGACATCCTGTATTGGAGCCTTTAGCAAAGAGAGCTTTTATTGGACCTTTACTTTAATGTATTTTCAGGGATGGGATAAGCCTTGGCTCTTGGCCTCTGAAAAAACTTTTATCCTGGATTTCTGCAATCGATTTTAGCTTTCCATGCTCACAATTTTGCTAATGCCTTGTTGTATCTTTAAATATTTTAACTTTTTGCAGAGTGTCCTGATCACTCAAAATGTATATGAAAAAGTAAATAAATAAGAGTTACCTAACTGGTTTGGGCAAAAATCACGAGTCTGTCACATATTGATTGGATCTGATTTTTGCACAGGGTTTATGTTCCTTGGCAGTTTTTCCCAAGAGGAATCTCCATTAGGAGAATCTTCCCTGGTTTTCCATCATAAGAGCCTATCCCAGGAACCGGATCTGGTACTTGAATGCCTTCTGCTATTTGTGATGTCACCAGATAATTCAATTGGGGAGGGAGTTATGTTCAAGATCATGTTAAAAAATAGAAGGAATCGGAAAGGACAGGACCATATAATAACAAGTTAATATATCGCCTTTCACAAGAAGATTTTAACTGTTGCTTGTTATAAATAAAAATGTGTCCTTGAGATTTTTTTTTTACTGTCTACCCATAGAGACTACCCACAGAAATAGGTAGGATAAGATTTATACTTTTTTTCTATTTTAAATAGGTAAATATGAATAATACCAAAAGGGTGAGCCATGGAATGAATGAAAGGTACATTTCATACCTAGGCAGCAGGTGAATACTTGTGGAATACAAGCCAAAGGAGATGTTTTCCAGAGGAAATGAGCTAAGACGAATCAGGCTAGTTTGAAGACAAGATTAGCAGGGATAATTTTTTTTTCTGGTGATCACAAAGGTGCTGAAGGGAAATAACTTTAATTCTCTTTCTGTATCCCAGGGAACAAGAAAACATTTTACATCCACTAGAACGGCCAGGAATTTAGAAAGGCCTTGTGGCATAATGAAAAGTGAGTGAAGCTAAAAGGACGGGGCTGGCAATTGTGCTGCTAATAAATGAAGTTTCACAAGGGAGGCCCAAGCTCAGGGGAAGGAAACTAAGGCAGCGCTTGAGAAGGATATTTTAACAGTTGTTCATTCCCATTTTGACCTTATAAATGGAACCCACAGTTTAAATGGCTTTGGGATATTCATGTTTTTAAGCCATTCATATTAACCGGATCAGACATGTAAGAATTATTTGTAATTACAGTGCAGTCTTCTCTTGTGGTTAGCATAAGGTACATGGATAGAGAAGAGAACTAAAAAGAAAATGGTAGCAGTAGCAGTTGCTTAACATCCTTCAGAACAGCTGGCAACCACAGGCAGCTGATCTAATGGGACAATAGGCAGTTTTCATTATTTATATAAAGCAGTTGACTCCCAACTCAATCCTCTCCAGATGTGTGGGAATGATAGGCCATGTATCTGAAGGATCTTGGCTTGGGAAAAATTGGTATAAGATCAATGGAGAAAGTATAAGGCAAATCTACAATAAAAGTATTAATAACGTGAAGTTGTTTGAGAATTTCCTGCACATGTTCTCATACAATCTATGTTATTGACACCTTTATAGCACATTTACCTTATTCCCCTTTGCCTATGAACCATTACCATCATTTCTTCAGCAAAAACTATGAAATCCCCATACTAAAGTGATTTTTTTTGCTTTGTTCTACCAACTTGGTTGGCTGGTTCCTTTCTTCTCTCAGAGGCATCCAGAGATCAGAGGCTTCCATCAAAACGATGAAAGCAATGTTGCATTGTTGTGACACAAGCTCTGTTCTATTCATACATTTGTGCCACATCAAGGTACATGTATAAAAGGGACAAGCTTGTGTCACAACAACACAATGCTACTTTTGTCATTTGCCTACTCCCCCCCCAACCCTCCAGATGCCTCTGCCTCCTCTCTTCCTGCCAGAGAAAAATTTTAGTCAATTGGAAAAACTTTTGAGGCAACTAACAATGGAAAATTATAGGAATATTTTAATACAGAATGTAACATAACATAAAAAGTAATAAAACACTGAATCAGTCACAACATCATAGTCAAACATCAACAAGGGCAGAAGAAAACAAGCATTGAAAAAAATTGACATTTTTAAATAACTAAGAAGATACATTATCAAAGAGTAGGGTTTTTTTCTTTTTATTTGTTATAAAGGTCTAATTTTCATCTGCTTTACCCTTGCCTAGACACAGATTAGTAATTCTGGGAGCTTAATTATAATTTCTAGATTGCCAAAATGTATTCATCCTTAGCATAGGCAAAGAAAATGTTGCTGGCACTTATAATGAGCTATAGCATTCCAAAAATATGGAAGCATCTCAGAAAATGGTTGCTGGGAACCATGGAAAACCTTTAAAAAATGAAGCAAAAAAGTATATAGTGGTCCTCTATAGTTACCAGGGAATATCTAAGATCTACTTTCTTCTCAATTAAATAATATCGATGACTACCTCCCCTTGCTTAATAATACAACCACATTTTCTTTGATTTACACAAATCCACAAAGTCAGTACTGGCATTACTTTTGCAACACATTTTACAAGATTTGATCAACAGGTATGGGAAAATAAGACTCATGTATCCTCAAGTATGAACTCCAATTTCCCTCAATGTTCTCTCTTACCATAATAAGGATTGCAGTCCAAGTCATATCCCTTGCATCTCTGATTCCTAACAAGTTGTATTGTTCTTCCTGAGCCACAAAATAGTTCTTTGTTTGCTATGTCAACGAAACTTGCTTAGGACCAGATAAGATATTAAATGTATCTTTGACTGAAACATACAAAGTGCATATCTGAATGTGTGACAAGCAGATGTGTATGGACATGGAATAAAAGAAACAGCTGTACAACTGTAAAGAGGGAATATACTTTCATTAACCTGAAGCATATTCTTTCTTTGAAACTAGAACTATCTTTCATAGGAGAGATTTTTCACAGGTCTGGTTGAAGGAAAGAAGAATTAAACGTCCTCTTTGCATTTGAACTGAACCAAAGTGCTATTTAAAAATCCTGTACAATAGAACACTCTGTGCTAAGAACATCAGAACTTTCACTCTCCCTGTATGTCACAGATCACTGAATAACCTCTCAAATTTATAAATAAATAATATTTAAAATGGCTAAAATTGGTCAAGAAAGCCATACTTCTGATATTAGATCTGTAATTTATTATTGTTTTTAGTCTTTAAACATTAAAAAGAAAAGCTAATCTTTACATCAATTACAATTAGTACAAAATGCAACAGGCTGCATGCTAAATAATGCCAGACATCAGGATATATTACAGCTGCGTGCAGGTCCTCATTAACTGTCTGTAAATTCCAGGTGTGATTTAAAGTGGTGGCTTTAACTTATAAAGCCATATAGGATTTAGTGCCAAGGATCCCCTGGACCACTTCCTTTAACCAATATGTATGTATATTTATACAGTGTGTGTATGTATTTAATTTATTAGCTATCCAACTCCAGAAGACTCTAATATGATCTATCCAACACAAACAACTCGCAAAACTTCGTTGGTCATTCCCCACTAGTCATGAAATTGAGTAGTAGATGAAATTGGAGGCTAGTAGGAGATGCTTCTCCACTATGGCCACTGTCTTGTGGAAGAGTCTTCCATGGAAGGCCAAGCTTACCCTGACTCTTGGTCTTCTAGAAGCTGTTCTAAATGGAGCATTTCTGCAGCACGTTTTAAATAATTAGGATAGTACCATAAGAATGAGTACATTGCTTTAAATCAATGATAGATGTACTCTTATAGTTCAGTTCGTATTTCCTGTCATATCATCATATCTTGGACATTTCATTTTTGATAAATGGCTGAGAGTCATAACATTGTGGCAGTGTAAAATTCTAATAAATACGTATGTGTATGAATATGTAGCTTCCTACAAAAAAGATTACTCCGATTTCCATGAGGAATTTGGCCATCCAACATGTTAAGCACCTGAATTACTCATTGGAAGTAAAACTTTGTGGAGGACATAATTTCAATATATGCACATTCAAATTTGCCAGTTGGAAACATCAATCATCCTAGATTAACCTATAGTGCTTAGATTTGGATCTGAAATAGAGTGATACATGCCTTCTTATGTGGGCAAATCAATGAGATTCTCTTCTGTGTAATTATATCTCTGTTCATAATCAAGCTCACACATTTCTCTTTCTTCTTACTTTCTCATCCAACATTTCCCAGACATCTGATTTTTCTTACCTTTAAACAGTAGGTAATTAGAGTCATGGCACATGGGATTTACTGCAATTTATACAGTGAACCCAAATGGATGGGATATTTTTCTCCAATTTTCCCTAGCATGTTATCACCACAACAATTGTTGACAAGATTTTTGTCAGCTCTGAAAACCACTGCTTCTGTGAACGGAGTTTGCCTCTAACAGGGGCTGCTAATTGTTTAGTCTGAGACTCTTCTTAGACATTTGCTCTGTTCTATTAAGGGCAGGTTTCTGTAAAAATAAATGAAGTTTGTAGCCCTTTTCTTTATGGGATAGCCTTTCCAATCCCTATACAAATTCAGGTTCTGTTGTCCTGTTAAGCTAGCCATGCAGAAAACTGTTTCCAGCCAAAGAATAGGAGTAGCCAACGTATGAACTCTATACCTCAATGAGGTGTTAACATCAAAGCTCCCTTGGTCCATTTAAATGCTAACATTATTAGGCAAGGAAGTCTAAGAAACAAGCACTCAGTGGGAGTCAAAGAACATGTTGTAAAAAGAGTTTTCTTTATGCTCATCACACTCCAATTCACTTAGGATGAGTTCTTGTTCTTTGCCTTCCAGTTTCCTAATTAAGTCTTCTTTCGCTTTCTACAGTGTTTAGGCTGGAGGGTGTCTTTTTCCATGTTCCATTAGCTTTTTCTTTTTCCCGTCCTTTCTCCGACAACTTTTCTCTGTTATTAAGCATAGCGGTGGAGCTGAGCTCCCACCCAGTTGATGCAACCAGTACCTTTTCTACTATGAATGGCTAAAGAATGCCATTCTGATATTTAAAAGTGTTGAACCAAGGAGGTGTGCTGCCACTTTCAGTTCTCTCTGTCATTATTCAGACAAGCATTCACACAGGGTTTAACTAACGCCATAATGTTTTATGAGTTTTGAAGACCACAAAACTTACAATGCAGAGAGATTATGGTTAGCATACATCCAAATTTAAACATCTGTTTAAATGTGTAAAGCAGAGATTTTAGTAATATAAATAGAATTAGTACTATTTCCAAAAACAATTTATATAATATATACTTGCCTAATTCCATTTATGGTACCAATGCCATTCCACTCACTCCTATCCATATGCTAGCCGTCATTCTCAAGGAATTCAAAACGTTTAGTAAAACAGGCCTTACCTATTACCTTCAGCAAGACTTCCTGCAACAATAATCCATTTTTCAATATTTCTTCTCAGCGTATCTATTCCAAGCATGAAGCTAAAGTCCTTGGAGCCCCCCCTTTTTTAAAAAAAAAAAGCATTACAATGAATATTCTCCAGTTTTGGGGCAATATTACACATGGACCCTGCAAAATTTTGTGTTGAATGTTGAGGTCTAGATAGCAAAGCGTGGAAACACTTTTCCAAAGCTGTAGCACTACCTTTTTTTTGTACTTTATTTATTGAAGATTTCTATCCTGCAAACCTGGATCTTTATTTTTAAAGACAACAACATTACTTCCTGATTATTCATACGTGGGATCATAGAAATCTGCGGATTCAGTATGACCAAAGACAATTGCAAAATCTAACCAAGACCCACAAGGTAGCCTGAACTAAGGAAAATGATAGAATTCACCATAGCTATTGGATATCATATCTGTGTTATATTTCTGAAGAAAGAAAGTCCAACCACGGGTAACCTACATTCCTTAGGCATACACACCCAGCAATATGTATTTGTACTTTCCACACATATCTCCTAACTAAAGCAACCAGTTTTTACTTGTTTAATTAATACTGAAGAGGAACTGTCAGTCCTTTTAGACAAGCCAAAGCCTAGGGTGGGTTCTCTCTGATTCATAAGGTTCATGGTTCAAAAAAGCCAGAGAGACTTCAATGTCAGGAGTGTCAGGCAAGGGTTGGTAGGATTGGAGAGAGGAGAGGGACGGGGAGGTGAAGGGAAGGGAAGACAGGAAGATGATAAACCACAAATCCAAAGAAAATCTGGTATCTTCACATCCTTTCATTCTGCTCCTAAACTAGCATAACTCTCCCCCCCCCCGCCAGTCCATGTTTACTGTGAAGTGAGAAACATCTACTGGAGTCAGTTGCCAAAATCTTACAACAGTTTCCATAGCTCTGCAGTCTAACTGGTATTTTGTAGGGCTTAAATGATTTAGATCTATGACAGTGATGGTGAACCTTTTAGAGACCGAGTGCCCCAAAACCGTTCCTCCCCACCCCCCACTCTGCCCCCATCCCACCCACAGGGCCACCCACCGCCTCCATGGCCCACCATAGCAGATCGCCCAGGTGGCCCAGCAGCACTGTGTTGGCCACACCCTCTGCACATGCTCCGCAGCATCATCTGCACATGATGGGCCATGAGGGCAGAGTCTTGTCCCCGCTGCCTGGTTGCCATGATCTTGGCTGTGCTGCTCCGCATGGGCCACATTGGAGGGCGACTCTCCTCGGGGGGGCTGCTGTGAGGAGGGATCTGCAGGGGGAGGCGGGGCTGGGGCAACGGTGCACGTGCCCATAGAGAGGGTTCTGAGTGCCGCCTCTGGCATGCGTGCCATAGGTTTGCCACCACTGGTCTATGATGTGGCGCCTGACACTTGATCTTGGGTATCACCCTTAAAGCTAAAGGTACCAGATTTTCTAAAGTCCAATCTGCTATGATTGTTATAGATTTAATGCAAATACAACCACATGATCCATTAGACAAGTGATCTGTTTGGAAAAGCTAATGTCCAATGTGGGAGCTGTGTGTGTTTACTGCAGTATATAATAAGCAACACTTAGCAGGAATGAACCTTTTAACATGCACAAACACAAGTAGAGGTCTTTGCAATAAACCCAGGTATCCCACTCTCTATTCAGGAACAGTCATCAAGAGTTCATTTACCTACTTATCACCCATTTGATGCTCTCTATTGCCAACTTTTTCTCTACATTTTTATATCATTGTTTTATATAAAAAAACATGAATTAGAAATAAATTAACCAAATTAATCCATTGTTGTGCCCATTTGTCAAGTATTGACTCGTGGACTCCAATTAAAGTAGTCTTCTGAATCTTAGGGAAGATTCTTTTTCTTCCTTCCTACCTCAATTTTTTTTCCAACCAAAATTCCCAGGGATTGGATGTTATTTTTTCCCTCCTACTTACATCCTCCCACATGCACATGTATGAGAAATTCTTTATTGCAAAAATGAAATCGAGATCCAGTCATGGAGCTGCTGAATAATATGCCCTTTGATCTGTCATCTGTACTGGAATGGTCTTTACGAAACAAAAGAGGTTGGGGAAAGACAGCTTCACATAGGTTAAAAGAAAGCGAGAAATGTTGTTCGCTGATCTAGACTGGACTATCACAGACCAAAGTTCTAACAGGAAAAGATTTTATGTTATGGAGACGTGTGCCATGTCATTTCACTCTACAATTATTTTTTTCTGGAGCTTCTTTTTTTGGAAAGGAAGTAGCACTCAGTAAATGACCCATATTATACTGATAGAAAACGTCACAGGTAAAATTTACATAATTTCTAGCCAAACGTTTCCCCTTTTATCAACCATATTATTGACAAAATTTCTGCATGTCTGCTGTTCCATGCTTTTGAATGTTAATGATCTTGTAAATAAAAAAATAACAACTATAATGTTTGATGCATTGTTCCATTTTAGTAAAGCAACTTACACTGAAGCTTCTTAAACCGTGGCAGGACGTATTAGGATTAAAACTTCAATCAAAGATATGGTCCATTCTGTCTCCTGAATAGTTATCTTTGATAGTCTAATATTTAGAAGGGGAAGATGCAGTGGGAGAATCGAACATGTTTTCTGCCCAGTGTACATTGTTTCTAAAGGCTCTGCAAAAAGCTTGAAACAATTTCCACTGCTAAATGTAAACAAGGCTTACAGATAGCTCTCTGATGTTGGTATGTAAAGACCAAATGAGATCCGTTTACACAAATAAAATGAATATTTAAATAAAAAGCAGCCACCATAAAAAAAAGGGTTTCATTTTAATTTTTCTGGCTGTTTTGGTTAATGCAACATCGTGTATTTCTGCCAACAAAGGCAGTTTCTGATCAAACCGCTCCATGATTTGCCTTGGAGATTCTGCAGACAGGGTGGTCCTCCTTTAGGGATTGGATGAGGAGGGGGAAGTTCAGTCAGCATTACACATCTTTCATATATGCAAGCTGGTAAATGGAGGGCTGTTCAGCTGTGCAGTTTGTCACCTAAAACTGAGCTGAAAGGATTTTATATACATGGAAAAAGACCTATCCCTATACAGTTCCTATTTGTTCTCTTCTTCTTCTACAATAAACTAAATAATATTTTATAGATGAAACAACGCTCCTAGCCTCACAGAGATGGTGAACAGCTGGCTGGAAGGAAAATGTTCCTTTTACATAGCAAATTATGTCCATACAATACCACCATTTAAACACGTGGTGATATATCTTGCAGATCATCCACAATAATTATTTCATGCAATATAAAGTAGCCACATTTTACTAATTACAAATTATTTCATATGTCTGAGGGAAAACCTCTCTCTTTTCTTATTAACCATGATGAGGGGATTAACAGCCAGATTTATCTAACAATAAACCTTCCTATTAGAACCCATTTCTAGATTGGAAAAAAAAAGCATGGATATTCCCTCATCAAAGGAAATCAAAAATAGAGAGCAGATCCTCGAAAAGGAAGAACATGAAACTGGTTCTTGTGAAAAATGGACCATTCCAAGCATTTCCAATCTTCTTTAACAGGAATACCCCCCAAAATCAGAGGTGCTTCAATTGGTTTTGTTTAGTAGGGACAAGGTCTGTTTTCCTGGTAGAACACTGCTACAATTTAGCACAGTTTTAGATCTGGAAATTGCCTTCAATAAGTGAGAATGGCTATCAGCTATTATTTTATTCTCGGTTTCTTCCATCAAGGAACTAAACTTTGTCTCCCAAAAAGTAGAGAATGGAACTAGAGAATCAGTCATATTGGACTTAATTCTCACTAACAGTGGGAGTGATCATGCAATATTGGAACTCGATATTATGCAAGCAAAAGAAAAGAACATACTCAAACTAGAGTCTTGGACTTTAAGAGAGCTAATTTCAATAAACTTAGAGAGAGCTTGGGAAGGATTCCATGAATGACAATCCTCAAGGGGAAAACAATTCAAGAAGCTTGGGAAATTTTGAAAAGTGAGATTATAAAAGCCCAGTCTAACACAATACCAACGAAGAAGAAAAATAACAGTGCTCAAAAGAAATCAGAATGGCTGTATAAAGAACTCTCTGATAAATTGAAAGACAAAAAGGACAAGTATAAAAAGTGGAAAGAAGCATGCATAACTAAGGCAGAATATCAGTAAATAGCCCAAGCCTGCAAAGATGACGTGAGGAAAGCTAAGACTCAAAATGAACTAAGGCTTGCGACAAAAGTCAAAAATAATAAAAAAAGCTTTTTTTCAACATGTAAAAAACAAGAAAAAAGTTAAGGAAATCATTGGTCCATTAGTGATAGAAAATGGCAAGAAGGTGACAAGCAACAGGGAGAAAGCAGAATGGATCCAGGAAACTGCAGACCTATCAGCCTGACTTCAATGCCTGGGAAGATTCTGGAAAAGATAATCAAGCAACAAATCAGCGAACAACTAGAGGCAAACAAGGTTATTACCAAAAGCCAACATGGGTTTGTCAAAAACAGATCATGCCAGACAAATCTTGTTGCATTCTTTGACCAGGTAACAAAATTAGTGGACCAAAGAAATGCTGTGGATATAATTTACTTGGACCTCAGTAAGGCATTTGATAAAGTAGACTACAACCTACTACTTGATAAGATAGAAAAATGTGGGTTACCACCACCATATGGATTCGTAGCTGGCTGACTGGCCGTATTCAGTATGTGGGCCTCAATAGAACTGCATCTACGTGGAGGGAAGTGTGGACTGGGGTGTCCCAGGGCTCTGTTCTGGGCCCTGTGCTCTTCAACATCTTCATTAAAGATTTGCATGAGGGGATAGATGGAGAACTCATCAAATTTGTAGACGATCCCCCAGCTGGCAGGAATAGCCAACACTCCAAAAGATAAGCTTAAGATACAGAAAGATCTTGACAGATCTGAACATTGGGCACTATCTAACAAAATGAAATTCAATGGCGAAAAAAGTAAGGTTCTACATTTAGGCAAGAAAAACCAAATGCACAGGTACAGTGTAGGTGGTACCTTGCTCAATAATAGTAAGTGTGAGAGGGATCTCAGAGTCCTAGTGGACAATCACTTAAATATGAGCCAGTGTGCTGCACTGCCAAAAAAGCCAACACAGTGCTAGGCTGCATTAACAAAGGGATAGAATCAAGATCACATGAAGTCTTAATACCACTTTACAATGCCTTGGTAAGGCCACACTTGGACTACTGCATCCAGTTTTGCTCACCATGATGTACAAAAGATGTTGAGAATCTAGAAGGAGGACAGACAAGGACAGGCAACAAAGATGATTAGGGGACTGGAACCTGAAACATATAAAGATTGCTGGAATTGGGTATATCTAGTTTAATGAAGAGAAGGACTAGGGGTGACATGATAGCAGTGTTTCAATATCTCAGGGATTGCCACAAAGAAGAGGGAGTCAACCTATTCTCCAAAGCACCTGAAAAAAATGACAATAAAGTTTATCTGTCTAAAGCAGGACAAAAAGAAGCAATGGATGGAAACTAATCAAAGAAAAAAGCAACCTAGAACTAAGGAGAAATTTCCTGACAGTTAGAACAATTAATCAGTGGAACGACCTGCCTCCAGAAGTTGTGAATGCTCCAACACTAGAAGTTTTCAAGAAGAGACTGGACAGCCATTTGTCTGAAATGGTATAGGGTTACCTGCCTGAGCAGGGGATTGGACTAGAAGACCTCCAAGGTCCCTTCCAACTCTATTATTATAATAATAATCACTTTCACACTCTCATATGATGATTACGTGCCCCTATTGTTCAGCAGGTAATCTATTTACAGATGGTTGAACCCAGTGTTTTTTCAAACCCCAGCCATTTTAAAATGTGTGAACTTCAACTCCTCAATTTCCCCATTCGGCATGCAAAGCAAAGACCTAAGCATGTTAGCTTGAAAATTCCAGGTGTTGAAGTCAACACATCTTAAAACCGTTAAATTGAGAAACACTGGTCTTATACTTACTATCTTCTAATGGAAACTGCCTTCTGGTTCCTGAACTACCCATTTCAGTAGATAAAGAAACATATAAGCAGAGATACAAAAAGATAGAAAGAATCCAAAGGGTTATCTTATTCCTATAGTGACCCATCAGATAGAACCGGTGGTGGGATTCAGCTGATTCGCACCAGCTGGTTTGTTGAGTTCGGCAAACTGGTTACTATAAATCTACAAGACACATTGTGCTGGTGATGTCACTGCCGCAAGATGTGTCATGCTGATGATGATGTCAATGCGACGTATATTGTGCCAGTGATGATGTCAATGTGACGCATATCACAGCAGCAATGACGTCAATGTGACATTTGTCACACTGGTGATGATGACAATGGGGTGATGACGAATATGTGAGGTGTGTCGCACGGGTGATGGCGAACAGAACCAGTTGTTAAATTATTTGAATCCCACCACTGGATAGAACACCAGCTGGATACTCATTTGGCCTAGAATAAGTTTATTTAATAATTGCAAACTGTTTAATATATGAGATGTAATATTATAACTCAGTGATTCTTGGGAAGGGAAAAATGGATATTTTTACTATAGAGATCTCAAACCTGTTCAGGAAACAGGAAATGTGTTCACCTAAATCCATAAGAGAATAAGCATTCCTAATTTTTTAATGAAACACTTCTGCTCAACTTAATGCCATAATCCTGCTTGTTAACTGAGAGTCTTTCTTTTTTTCTTTTCTTTTTTTTTTTGTAAAAATTATTTTATTAAAACCATCAACATTAAACATAAGATCATATTAAAAAGCAATCATCATATAACCTGCAATACAACTCTAAGGATCAGTCTTTGTAAACGTCTGGTTTAGTAAACATTCCTCACTCCTCACGTCAAGCCTCAACTATACGCCTGATACATTTTATTTGATTGGTGTTTCTCTTATATATGGTCTATCTACTGTTTCTAGTCTATCACCTATTGTTCATTCGAGCTTTAGAAGTAAATTCGTCTCAGTAGTAGTGCAATCTTTTATGTTCCCTAACAAAAGATCCTGAGGTAGAAATTCAGTATCCTGAGGTAGAAATTCAGTACGCTTTTCCAATATTAAAGCAATCAACATTAAATCTTGGCTCATATTAATAAGCTGTCCTCATAAGGCCTGAAAATACAGCTCTTGTATATGGTCTATCTACATTTATACAATCAGCATTGAACATAAAATCATAGTATGCATCAATCATCATAGCACCTGATATACATCACTAAGTATTGATCTTTATAAACGTCTGGTTTGGTAAACATTTTTCACTCCTCACATCAAGCCTCAACTAAATGCCTGTTACAATTTATTTGATTGGTGTTTCTCTTTTCTATAATCTATCCACAGTTTCTAGTCTATCACATATTATTCATCTCAGTATTAGTACAATCTTTTATGATCCCTAACCAAAAATCCTGAGGTAAAAGTTTAATAACCTGAGGTAAATCTTGTATATGGTTTATCTACTATATCTAGTCTATCACATATTGTTCATTCACGCTTCTGAATTAACTTCGTCTCAGTAGTAGTGCAATCTTTTATAGTCCCTAACCAAAGATCCTGAGGTAGAAGTTTCATAACCTGAGATAAAAATTCAATCCGCTCTATCAATATTAAAGCAAACAACATTAAGCATAAGATCATATTAAGAGGCTTTCGTCATATAACATAGGCATACAACATTAGGTGTTAGTCTTTGTAAACATTTGATTTGGTAAACATTCTCCCCTCTTTACGTCGAGCCTCAACTAAATGCCAGGTGCATTTTGTTTGATTGGTGTTTCTCTTGTATATAGTCTATCCACTGTTTCCAGTCTGTCAAATATTGTTCATTTGAGCGATCTTTCAAGTATGCCGATATTTTCGCCATTTCCGCCAGATTTGTTACTTTCACAGTCCATTATTCTATAGGCGGTATTTCTGGATTCTTCCAGTATTGTCCCACCAACAATCTGGCTGCTGTGATCAAGTTCAGAAATAAGCTCGTCTCTGAGGTAGTGCAATCCTTTGTTATCCCTAACAAAAAAACCTGAGGTAGAAATTCAATACGCTTTTTGAAAATGGTATGGAGTGTCCACCATATCTTCCTCCAGAAGGCTTTGATTTTTCTGCATGTCCACCATACATGAAAGTAGGTAGCCTCCCCGTCACCACACCTCCAGCATTTGGGCTGGGAGTCTGGATAGATGAGTGATAGTTTTTTCGGGTCGAGGTGCCACCTATAGAACATCTTGTAGAAGTTTTACCTTAAGTGTTGCGATTTCGTAAATTCTACATTTCTCACCCAGATTTTCTCCCACGTGTCCATGGTGATAGAATGCCCAAAGTCTTGTTCCCACTTTACCATACAGTTCTTGACTAGCTCGGTTTCAGAGTCCATTTCTATCAGAATGCTGTACACTCATTTGATGTGCATGATCCCCTGTTCTCTAATCTGTTTAATTACATTCTCGTCAGTCTGGGATAAGCCCTTCTTCTTGTCTTTATGCCACCTTGATTGCAGTTGTAGATATGATAGCCAGGTACCTCCTATTCCTTCGTCTGCTAGCGTTGTTTGGGGTTTCAAGGAGAACCCATTTTCTTCTTCCAGTACCAGTTTACTGTAGGGCACCACTTCTTGCCCTTGGAATATGTTTACATCCCCTATTGCGTGTCCGGGGATCGTCCAGATGGGAATCTTGTCGTGTAAGAGGTGTTTATATTTCTTCCAGACCCATAACAATGGGATTCGTAGTGGGTTCTCCTTGAAGTTCCTGTCAGCCTTTTTGTCGTATACTAAGTATGCGTGCCAGCCGAATAGTAGACCATGCCCTTCAATATTCAGTATTCTATCATTCGTCATATTGATCCAGTCACTCAACACCACCAACGTTGCTGCATAGTAGTATAGCTTTAGATTCGGCATTTTTAGTCCCCCTCTCTTCCTCGTGTCCTGGATGATTTTTAGTTTCACCCTCGGTCTCTTGTCGTCCCAAATAAATCTGTTGATGCCCTTCTGCCAACTGTCCAAGTCCACATCCTTTTTGAGTATGGGTAGCATTTGAAAGAGAAATAGAAATCTTGGCAAGACGTTCATCTTTACTGCTGCTATCCTGCCCAGCAAGGATAGTCGTAGTGTTTTCCACCTTTCCAGATCTGCTTGTATCTTGCTCCACAGCACCTCGTAGTTATTTTTGTATAATTTCGCATTCGTTGTTTCTATCTCCACTCCCAGGTATTTAACTTTCTTAACTATTTCACAACCCGTTATTCTTTCCAAGTCCTGTTTTGCTTTGTTGTCTAGATTTTTAACTAGCATCTTCGTTTTTGATATATTAACTTTAAAACATGATACCTTACCATAGTCTTTCATTATCTCCATCAAACTCCTTGTTGATTGTACTGGTTGCGATACTGTCACCAGTAGGTCGTCTGCAAAGGCACACAGTCTGTAGTCCTGTTTTCCAATCTGTATGCCCTTTATGTCCTCTGCTGCTCTTATCTTGTTCAGCAGAATCTCCATCGTTAAGACAAATAACAGTGGTGACAGCGGACAGCCCTGTCTCGTGCCTCTTTCTATGTTGAATGGGTCTGTTAGTTCGCCGTTCACAATGATCTGGCCCGTTTGTTTCTGGTAGATTGCTATTATGGAGTTGAGGAACTGCTTTCCCATTTTCATCCCCCAGGCTAGGTTCGTCAGGAATGGCCAATTCAGTCTGTCAAAGGCTTTTTCTGTGTCGACAAACATGAGGGTAGCAGGTACCTGGTTGTGCCTTTCCAAGTACTCTATTATGTTCAGCAGCTGTCTCACGTTGGTTTTCATCTGACGTCCTTGTATGAACCCCGTTTGATCCGGGTGAATTATTTTTTGTAATACAGTCATTAATCTGTTGGCCAGCACTTTTGTGAAGAGTTTGTAGTCTGTGTTCAATAGTGAGATGGGCCTATAGTTTGCCGGTTGTGCATTATCTTTTCCCTCTTTGGGGATTAGAGAAATGTAGGCTGTTTTCCAGGAGGGTGGGACTTGGCCTCCTTCTTGTATGTTGACAAATAGCTTTCTGAGGAGTTCTATCATTTCCTCTTGGAGATGCTTGTAATAGATAGCCGTTATCCCATGCGTCCCGGGTGATTTTCCTTTTTTCAGTTGTTTGCTTGCTGAGTGTATTTCCTCCTTCGTGATTGGGGCGTTCAGGGCATCTCGTTGTGTATCGGTTAGTACCATTAATTTTTCGTTTTGTAGAAACTTTTCTATCTCATTGTCCTGTATCTTCTCCTCGGCGTATAGCTTTGAGTAGAACTCGGTGAAAGCTTTCTTAATGGTTTCCTGTTTGAATTCTTCCTTGCCTTTGTACTCTATCTTTTCAATTATGCGGGCTTTCTGTTTCTTTCTTATGGTGTAAGCCAGCCACCGACCCGGTTTGTTGGCGCTACAGAATGTCTTGTGTTTTGCATATTGTATATTCCATGCTACTTGATCCGCCATCAGCATGTCAAATTGTTTTCTTAGTATCTTAATTCCTTCTTTTGTGGCTTTGTCCTCCGGTCTTTTTATTAATAATTGTTCCTGTTTCTTTATCTCCTCCTCTAGTTCCTTTCTTTTTCGTTCTTGTTTGCGTCGGTGCCTGGCGTTCATGTTCATGAGGATCCCGCGCATAAATGCCTTGCTAGCGTCCCAAATCATTTCAATGGGTGTTTCATTGTTCATATTTATACTAAAGAATTCCTTCATGGCACTTTTGCATTCCGCCACCTCTTTCTCGTGTCTAAACAAGTTTTCATTAATTCTCCAGCATCTCCTCGATTTCCGATCCTGTCTTAATTCCATCCCTACCGGGTTATGGTCCGTTAGTACTTTGGGTAGGATTGACACAGTGTTGAGGCGGACTAGCAAGTCACTAGATGCCAGGATGAAGTCAATTCTGGAAAATAATTGATGCCTGTCGGAGAAAAAGGTGAATTCTTGCTCTTTGCCATGCCGTTCCCTCCAGACGTCTGTCAGTACAAGGTCTTCCATCATGTCAAAGAAAGATTTAGGCAACTTGGAGTGCTTCTGTGGGTTAGGTTTTGTTTTCTTCTTGTCTAGGGCAATCTCTATGACCCCGTTCCAATCTCCCAGAATAATACATGATCTGTAGTTGAGTTGTATTAACTTCTTGTGTATCTTTTTGTAGAATTTTCCTTGTTGTTGATTTGGTGCATATATGCCCATCACTAGAATTTTCTTGTCGTCCTGTGTCACTTCGATTGCTAGGTATCTACCCTGGGAGTCCGACTCTATTAGCTTAGCTATTACATGTTTCTTCACGTATATAACAAGCCCGTTCTTCTTTCGTGGCACCGCTGCGACAAAATGTGTACCTAGTCTGTTGTTGATTAAGTATTTCTGGTCCGCTGCTCTGATGTGTGTTTCTTGTAGGCAAATTATGTCGTTTCTTCCTTGATACAGGTAATGAAATATCTTTCTCCTTTTCTGTGGGGAATTTAGTCCGTTAACGTTCCATGTCAAGTATTTAGTTGTCATTGTCGGTTTCAGGATACTCTTCCAAGACCGCTTCTGTTCTATCTCTTGCGTTCTTCTTTGGTCTCGTTCCCATGGTATCCAAGTTGGTGCTCAAGTTGCATAGAGGGGTCGTGTCGTGCTGCTCGATGCGTTTGGTGGTGGATCTTGTTATCCTGCCCTCTGCAGTTTGTCCTGTTCCCTTTCTGTTGTTGCTTCCTGTTCTCTGTGTCGTCGTGTCTCGAGTTGGTCCTTTCCTTTCTCTTGCTCCTGCGTCTGTCTGTCGTTCCGGTGGCCCTTCTGCGTCTTCTCTCGTGGTGTATTGAGATCCATCCGACGTCAGTTCCTTTGCAAGGAATTCTCTGGCTTTTTGGACCGAGTTCAGGTAGTATCTTTTATTTTTATAGAAAAGTGACATCCCCGTAGGGGCTTCCCATCGGTATCGCAGAGCGCGTAGTCTCAGTTCGTCGGTCAGGAACTTGTAGTTCTTTCTGTCTCGCAGCATCGTCTGGGGGATCTCTTTCATTATCTTCACCTCCTGCCCCTCTATGTATAATCTTTTGTGATAGGATGTTACGGAGATAAGGTTCTGGAACTCCTTGGTTGTAAAGTGGATGACCACATCCCTTGGTAGGTTCCTGATCGCTGCCGCCCTTGAGTTGACTCTGTAGACTCTGTCGAATTGCCACGCGATGCCTTCGGGTTGCCTTCCCAGAAATGCTGCCAGGGCCCCTACAAAGAGTCTACGCAGGTCTTCTTGGGTTTTGTTTGTTGTCTCTTTCCATCCCCTAAATCTGATAGCGGACGCCATTTGCCAGTATTGCACCATGGTGGATTGGTCTTGGGCCATTCTTAATTCATCTCTGTTATCTGTCCCTCCATGTAGTTTTCCACTCCTTCTATCTTCTTTGCCACACTCTCCGTGGTCTCCTGGAGGTTTTTCCCCATTTCATCCCCCAGCCTCTTGTAGTGTGCTTGTATCGCCTCCTTAATTTGGTCCAGGTCTACAGCCATCGCTCTGCGTTGTTCTTCCAGCTTTCTCTCTAGATCTCTGCCCTGGTTCAACAGCATCTGTTTTATATCTTCGCACCTTTTCTCCATCCTCTGTTCTGCGTCTATGCACCTTCTCTCCATCCGTGTACCCACTTCCTCTAATTTTTTATCCATTTCATCCATCCTTTTTTACCAGCGTCCCCAACATCTCTTTTACTTCTTGTAACGTGTGCTCTGCTGGGCAGGCCTGAGTTGACAGATGGGTCTGGGGGCCTGTGGTTGGATGGGAGGGTGTGGGGGTGGGTAGGGTGCTCCCTGGTGTTTCAGGAGGCTGGGATGTTTCAGGAGGCTGGGATGGGGAGGGTGCAGGTCCCTTTGTGGGCATCTGTTTGGTCTGCTTGGAGACCATCCTGGCTTCTGCCTGTTGTATGCCCTGCTTCTGGGTCCCTTGGTTCCCTTGGTTCAGGGGGCTCAGCTGATGGGCTTCTTTCCTCCTTTCTGTCTCCCAGTTCTCCCAGGCCTTCCACCTCCTCTTCCCTCCTTGGTGTTTCTTTGTCTTCTGGGTCCCTTGGTTCCCTTGGTTCAGGGGGCTCAGCTGATGGGCTTCTTTCCTCACTTTTCTCACCCAGTTCTCCCAGGCCTTCCACCTTCTCTTCCCCCTCTGGTCTTCCAGCCGCCCTCTTCGCCTTTAACAGCTCACCTCCCGCAGGTATTCTTTTTTCTCTCTCTGTTGCTCCCTCCGTTCACCTTTGCTCTTGTCGGCATCCTGTCGGCTCCACTCGCCTCTGTCTTTGTCTGCCGCGCCAGGCAAGGCCCCCTCAGCTGCAGCCGCGCCGTTCCGCTCCCTGATCTGTTCGTCCTGGGGGCCTCTTCAGGTTGGCAGACTCACCCGGCGGGTCCCGCTTTTCAAGCCGATGGCCTCCTCCTCCTCCGTCTGTCGTTCCTCTCTCGTCGGCTCCAGCTCCCTCTCACAGCGCGTCGCAGCGTAGCGGCCCTTATTCTTATACCACCCTCCGTTGCCCGAGGCCGGGGCGCTTGCTATGTCCGCAGCCTCCGACAAGCCCCAGCCGCCGCCACCGCTCAGACCAGCGGTTGGTTCCAAGACAGAGTGAATTCAACCCACAGTTCAGCCTCAACACATTCCAAAATCAACTGAGAGTCTTTCAAGTAAATAACATCCTGTTTATTTTTTTATTGTGCTATTATTCCTATTTTTCAATGGTTTGTCAATGTATCTCTCTTTGGAATTATAAATGTATGGCCTTTATTGTATTTCCAAAAATGATCGTTCTATGGAAAGAAAGTGATATTTACAGCCATGTGATTTTTTAAAAAAAAAATGGAAGGGGAATTGCAAAACTAGAGGAGTAGGAGTGACAAATTTGATTATGGCTTCTTTGTTTGGTTGTGAACCATCTCTAGAGTCCTCATCAAGTACATTTTGGAAGGATTATCTATCAAAATGGGTCAACTTCATTTGCGTATGGGTGTCCATAGGAGAGGTAAACAAAATCAAGATGGCAGCCATAGCTGTGCAATTGACGCCTCACTCTTTTTTGAATGGTACTGCACATATCACAGATAAAAAAAGGTGGCAAGACTTTGGCTGCAGTTTTTGGGTCACCAACTGGACCTTTTTTTGACCCCCCCTCCCATGTATGCTCCTATATCCATGATTTCTCTTCCATTTATATGTAGTTTTTTAAAAAAACAAATGAGGAATTCACTATGTATCAATTCATGACATAATTTTCAGAATGTTTTTTTCATAACATAGTTCTATGTTTGCTTCATTACGGTTTGTTTGAATAAGGCACAATTGGATGGGTTGATATAAGTTATGACTGCAAATCATAATAGCTAAGTTCATGCATCACTATTAGCTCACCACTGTCCCTGTTTATTTTATGACCTAGAATAGTTGATTTGTATTTATTATTTCTGGTGCACTATCTTACCTAATACTTTGAGTAAGTGGCATTAATTCAGTGGGCTCTACCTACCTTGCAGTTTCAATGTGTTTGCCTATATCTATCAACCAACTCATTCCCCCAACCCTGACAACTGATCTTCCATCAGCACTAACCAACAGAACTAGGCTAGACTGATTCTACAGATGAATGCATCCAGCCTTATTTTCCTTTTTGGGTGCTCTGGTCTAATTATGCAAATCCATGCCTGAGTCTGACTACCTTGGGCATGTTGCTATTGATAAACTTGGCAATCTTGTGAGCAAGCTGGATAGAAATCTCTGAATCCTGTCATTTTTCACAAGAATTGTCACTATTCAACTCTGCAGCAAAATGGAATCCAATTAAATAGAAAGGGAAATGTTTTTAATTTACATGCCAGATGTTTTTTTTTACAGAGCTCAGGCTCTAAAACAATAGAGCCAGTAAAGTATTCACCTTGTAGCTTTGAGAAATTACTCAAATACCTCTTTTCAAACTATCAGGTGATTTAGAAACCTGACATGTTGGAAGCTGCTACTTTCCTTAAAAGGTAAAGCAAAAGAATTCCTAATGATAATGTTTGGAGAGCACTCATTCCAAAGGAATTACTTTTAATTTTTTTCATTACACCTATTATTAATAACTATTATTCTGAATAAATATTGCAGATGCTAGAGGCCAATTAGGGTTTGCTCTTATATCATATTTGTTGCTTTGAAATACAAACACATTTCAATGTAACCATGCCTAACATATATACGTACTGAAGGAAAATGCTGAATACCAACTCTTTGGAATTTTATGTATCCATAATATGGTAGGACAGCACTAAGAGAAAACCCAAGGATCTTCATTATTTTTTAAAATAGGTTTCATTTGGGTTTTACAAGTTTAGATGTAAATTCATTGCCTTATTTCCTTTCCAGCTTTCTTCAAGAGCAGCCATTCAGAAATGGAAAACTTCCTTCTTTTAAGACTGGCAGGACTTTAATGAGTAATGAATGAATGACTTGACACCACCATTACATTTCCTAGAATGTCCAGAGTCCTGTTTTAAATGGCTCCCCCTAGTGGGTGGTAGTCATCATTTATCATTTAATGGAGTCTGCATAGTTCTGCATTCATCAAAAAACTGAGTCAAGGATCAGGGCAAATTTTAATTCTAGATCAGAAATTGTGTGAATATGCCAAGTACTGATGCTTTCATTATCTCTACTTTTCGAAGATATTTAATCTTAGAGAATTTAAGAATAGTACAGGCCAAGGCCTGTCATAATTTCGGGTTTAGTTTCTTGTTATGGATTTTCAAGTTGGGAAAAGTTGAGGGATATTTTTGTCTTTGCTTGTTTTTATCTGTTTATTATAAGACAATGTTACAATTTCATTTTTTCTCACCTCCAAATGGTGGAAAACTGCTGCTGTTTTTCAGCAGCTGCAACCCTGAAACTTGGCAAAGTGGCTTTAGGAAATCTGGGAAGGAGTCAGAAAAAAAAGAGTCATTGACTCTGATTAATGCTGGCAAAATCCAAAGTATTTTCAATGGTCATTTTCTAGTGGCAACATCTACAGTACTATTGGTTTTATAGAACATTGAGAAGAGATCATTTAAAACAGGGGTTCTCAACCTTGGCAACTTTAAGACTTGTGGACTTCAACTCCCAGAATTCCTCAGCCAGCAAAGCTGGCTGAGGAATTCTGGGAGTTGAAGTCTACAAGTCTTAAAGTGGCCAAGGTTGAGAACCCCTGATTTAAAATCATAGAAGGGACCTTGGAGGTCTTCCAGTCCAATTCCTGCCCAAGGCAGGATTTCCTATACCAGGGGTCTGCAACCTTAAACACTCAAAGAACCACTTGGACCCGTTTCCCAGAGAAAAGAAAACACTGAAAGCCACAAAACTTGTGTGCGCACACGCACGCATGCGCGCACACACGCTAGGGATGGGGAGCTTGATTGAAGAGGGGGGCGGTATAAAAATCGTAAAATAAATAAATAAAATAAAGAGTTTAATGAAAAAGAAATAGAGGTTGCTGTGCATGAGTTCTCTCTCTCCCTTTCTCTCTCTTTCCTTTCCCTCCCTCCCTCTTTCTTTCTCTTTCTTTCCCCTCCCTCCCTCCCCCCTCTCTCCCCTCTCTCCCTCTCTCCAATTTTCTGCTCACCTGGCAAGCTGGCTTCAGGCTCTTCTCCAACAAGCTGACACATGTTCTTATTGGGCTGGCTTTTCCTGTAGAGATGCAGCAAAGGGAGGAGCCCCACTCAATAAGCTTGTCAGCTTGTCTGAGAACAACATGAGGCCACTCTTTTTTTACACACACACACACACACACACACAGAGAGAGAGAGAGAGAGAGAGAGAGAGAGAGACAGAGACAGAGACAGAGACAGAGAGAGACAGAGAGAGAGAGAGAGAAGTGCAAGTGCTTCTCTCTCTCTCTCTCTCTCTCTCTCTCTCTCTCTCTGCAAATGGCAGAGTGGGCTGGGAACCACAGGAGAAGGCTCAAAGAGCCGCATGCGGCTCCAGAGTTGCGGGTTGCCTACCGGTGTCCTATACCATCCTGGACAAATGAATGTCCAATCTTTTCTTGAAAAACTCCAGGTATGGAGCACTCACAACACCAGGAGGCAAGCTGTTCCATTGGTTAATTGTTCTCACTGTCAGGAAATTTCTCCTTAGTCCCAGGGTGGATGTCTCTTTAATGAGCTTCCACCCGTTGCTTCTTGTCTTGCCCTGTGGTGCTTTGGGGAATAAGTCAACCCTGTTGACTGCCCCTCAAGTATTAGAAGACAGCTATCATTATATCAATATGTAAAACATATATCAAATATATCTAGAGCTAGATATATCTAGATCTAGATACAGATATTTAAATAAGATGAATTAATATTGATTCACGGACCTTTTCAGAGATTGGACAGCCATTTGTCTGAAATGGTATAGAGTTTCCTGTCTGAGCAGCAGGTTGGAATAGAAGACATTCAAGATCCCTTCCAACTCTGTTATTCTGTTAATATGATACACGCACACATACACTAATAAATGTGCTTAAAAGTAAGCTTCATGAAATAAATATACAAACACATATACATAGATTAATTTACGGTTTCAGACAGCAATGGGGATGATGTGATGAAAGCTTAAAAAAACATACTTAAATCAAGGACTTGGGAAGTGGTCATTCCATGAGGTCAATTTCATATGAGACTCTGTGACAGCTGGAGAAAATTAACCAAAATATCTACATTCCAGAGACTTTTTTTAAAAAAAGTAAAGGGAGGGGGGAAATCAGGGTCTCAAATGTCTTACGGAAACAACTTGAATGGTTGGGACAGCAGAAGGATTTTCAAGTATACTAAGCCAGTAGCTCTGGTTTCAGGTCAAATGCAAAGAATTTTTCAGCCCCTCCCCCAAAGTAGCTGGGTGCTAAATACTATGTCTCTTTCAAATGTATGTATGTATGTATGTATGTATGTATGTATGTATATGTATGCATGTATGCATGCATGCATGCATTCATGTATATATAAATCTTTAATTCAGATGTATTTAATTTTCTCACATCTACAACGGTATTGAATTTTTTTTTAATACAATTTATAGGAAGGCCATGGAAAAACAAGTACCTGAATGCAGTTTCACACAATTGGCTTTATACTTCGAGCATGTTTCCCTTAATAATCAAAGCCCTCAAAAAAGCATTAGCAGATGTTTCTAGTGATCAATCAAGAAATGTATATATCAGGAGCAGGTTCCACCACATAAAATCATAGAACTGGAAAGATCATCTAGTTCAACATATACAGCCCAAAATAATTGACTAACAATATAAGATCATAGGTAGGATTAATCAATCCTTAACACTAACCTACTACACCTGTCATTACTAAGATACAGACTGTAATATAGTTATAACAACTATAGTTTGTGTTTTTACAATATTATATGAATATTTTTGAAAAAATTCATCTGAGGTTAACAAAAATGCGCCTGTAATAGTAGACCAATGGTGATGTTAAAATCATCACAGCTCCTGAGAGCTTCTATTCATTTTAGCTACCAGGGCTATAGATCTCCAATTAATGTTTGCAAGAAATCCCTGAATATTTCACTGTGTTTCTGCCTTTTGGTGTATGGTCTTTGACATGCTTTGTGGAACTTGGCTGCTGCATTCACTCTAACATTATTTTATCTTTAAATGTGTTGATAACATTTTTGTACATTGGGACAGCATCATTCATTTTCTATTTAGTCTATTCTCAGTGGTCTCCATCACAGGAAGTGTAATGGGTGAAAACTTGATGGATCTATGATTGAGAGGCATATTGTAAATAACACCTGTCGCATTCTAGCTGGATGGAAGAGTGTAATTGTAGTTATTATTTATTATTATTTAGTGCATGATGAGAACATTACAGAAAAGAAGTAAACATACGCACACAACCCACATAATTTTGTATAGAACTTCTACTCGGGTATGGATGTCCAATTCAGCTATCCAGACGATCGCCTCTGGAGTTGCTTCATGAAGACCTTCTAAAGAACCAGAGAAAGTGAACAGTCTTGCACAATATGATTAACAGTTTGCATATCGGCACCATAAGCACAACAAGGGGTATCTGTTGTGATTCCTCGTCAGCCAGTGGACCTGGCAGCTGAGTCTGGGGAATCAGAGGAGGAGGAGAAGGGGCCTAGAGGGACATCAGAGTCAGAGGAAGGCTTACAGTCTGTTGAGGAGCCTGGCCCCTCTACTCGCACTCAGGCTGAGACACAGCTGTGCTGGGAGTCTGAGTTGGACAGTGATAACTCACAGCTGGAAGATATCCAGGATGCACATAAACACCGGCAGGCAAAGAGAGTAGGATAGAGGAATGCAATGGGGCAGCTCCAAAGGCAAAGCAGAAGGCATTAGGAAGCCATGCCTTGGCTGCATAATAAAAGGGAAGGTGTGGGAGGTGCTGGTTGCTGGTTGCTGAAGGCAACCATTTGTGTTAAGGAATCAAGTTTCAGTGAACTGTGTTTTGTTTGCCCTTGGATATTTTACTCAGGTCTGTAAATAATAAAAGGGGATTGGTTTTTTCCTGCGGTTCCAGCCTGCTTGTTGGAAGAAAAGTTTCTGCTTGTGAGTTTGACAAGGACTCACGTAGGCTGGGACAGAACAGTATCTTTTCATCCCTCACTGATACAGAGCAGAGGAATGTCTTCCAGTATCACACCTAAGTCTCTTCAATTTCGACCAGACAGAGCGAGGCAGGTTAAAACCAGGTGGTTTGGCCAATGGAGAAGCCAAATTTCCTTAACAACCATGTTACTAACTTAAAAACTTCAGGGATTCACTTAACAACTGTGACAAGAAAAAGTTGTAAAATAGGGCAAAACTCACCTAACAAATGTTTCACCTGACAACAGAAATGTTGGGCTCAATTGTGGTCATAAGTTGAGGACTACGTGGATAGGCCTATTAGTTTAATATATATTGTGACTAAAATATAGGTCAGGTTTCTCCACAGAATTGTGAGTTGGGTGATAGAAAATTGCATTCTAGCAGAAGGGCAGTGTGGCAGAAGGCAGGGTCATTCTATCATCATCAGTTGTTTTGCTCTGAATCAACTAATTCCTAAATATATTAACAATGGGAAACAATTGTTCCTGCTTTTATAGATTTTGGTGCAGCACCTAATACAGCAGAGGAATTTTACGGAGAAAATTGACCAGCCTCAAAATGTAGCCCACATTACTTGTACTGATCAAAGCTTCTATACAAACACATGTCTGAGAGTGTAGTTTGGCACCAAAAGAGCTATAACAAGTTGGATTAACACTTACAAATAAAGGCAGGGGTGCATATTTCCACTGATATTAATCAGTCTATATATCAAAGATATACCAGGGCTGATGAAAGATCTTGAAATGTATATGCTAAAGGTAGTTAACATGTACTTTAATACTTTGCTTTATGCTGATGACATTATTTTGTTAACATATTCTCAAGTTGGACTGTGCTGCTTGTTAAGTAGGTTTGGCTTCTATTGTCATGGTAATAGTCTGATTAATAAGCTTAAGTCAAAGGTTCCAGTTTTTAGAAAAAGACATAACAAACACAGATAGGTTTTAGATGGCGAGCCAACAGAGCAAGCTATCACCTTTCCTTACTTGGGAGTGTACTGTTTTCTGAATCTGGGCCATGGCTCCCTCAAGATTGATGGTGTGTATGAATTGGCTGTTAATGAATCAATGCCACCTGGAGCCTCAGCTCCAATTATCAAGCTGTACAAGCTATAGCTACATTGGCTTTCTTGTATGGGGATGAAATATGGAGCTTAATGCATTTATTTATTTGTCAAACTTATATACCGTAGCTATCCATCTCACTGAAGGCAACTCAGGACAGCGCACAATAATAGATAAAAGCAGAAAATACAAAAACCTGCAAATAAAAAAGTCATAGTAACAAATATCATAAAAAATGCTTCCCCCCCACCAACAATAGAGCCATTAGACAAGTCTTGTTGTCTAGATCAGAGGTCCACAACCCCTGGTCCATGGCCCAGTACTGGGCTGCGGCCTGTTGGGCACTGGGCCAAGCAAGCGGCAAGCGAGTGTGCAAACATGCAAAGCTGCATTTGTGCAGGTGGAGCACCCACACATAAAACCCCCTCCCCACCACTACCACTGCCACCATCTGCATCATTAGTCCACAGAGTCAGAAAAGTTAGGGATCGCTGGTCTAGATTGTTGTCAATTCTTATTATACTCCTATGTACAATGTATTACTTTTAGAACACAATTGGGGAGTATATTGGGTACAGGTAAAAGAACTCTAGATGCTGTATTTAGAGCTGAGTTAGGAATAGGTACACTTTATTCAAAATTAGGGCATATAATTATTGGTAGAAAATTACTTCTGTGGAAATTAATAGATCCCAATGTTGTACTTCATAGGACATGCTGAACTTCAATTAAGATTCCTCCTGCAACTTGCTAATTGGAAGTAGTGGGTATCCTGTCTTTTATTTAGCAGTACCTGGGTAACAAGTTAAGAAAATGATTGCCCAGATGTCTGAGTCAGAAGCTCTAAGATAGTGGCCCCCAATCTTTTGGGCACCAGGAACCAGTTCTGTGGAGAGAGGTTTTTCCACAGACTGGAGGGGGCATGGTTTTGCATGCTACCTGCATCCGACGGATGGGGCTTTACTTGTTTGCACCAGACTGGTTTCTGGCATGCCATGGACCAGGGCTGGTCCATTGACTAGGGATTGGGGACCTCTACTCTAAGAGCCATAGATACTCTCAGTAAAAGTGGTATTTTGATATGGATGAGCCATTACAAATGTACTTTTTACATTAAAATATTAAATACCCATATGCTCATGTATCTTAAGAGGGTACAAAATGTGAACTAGATACAATAGTAAAGTATGGAAGGATTAATCAAATCTCCTAAAATGACCATAGATGTATTTGTAATGTACCAGAAATTGAAAATATGACACATATTTGTTTATCTAGTTTATAAACTGCCCAGAGTTACTTCAACAATGAGATGGGTAAAATACAAATTTAATTAATAAATAAAAAATATCATTTGAGTTATAATTGCATAGGATAGAAAGAGATTATTATCTTGACCATATATAAAATGAAGGGCTTACTGGGACCTTACTGACATTTGTTTTTTCTCCAAGTTGTAGCTCTATTTTTATTACTAACAGTAGTATCCATGGAGTTAGAAGTTTCAGAGGTCTCTGTCAAGACCTTTTTCTGAAAGTGATTCCCCCCCCCAAAAAAATTGGGTAGACTAGCTCACGTCTCTGTGCATCATTTAACCTTCTGCTGAATCTTAAATATCCATACATTCTTTTTAAGTACACTTGCATATGTGGGAATAGACTCTCCCTTTTTCCGGTTTTCCTTATGGGACCTGAAACTTGCTGCAGTCAGAATGGTACCGAATGTTCCTGTGTTATTTGTATTAGTTCTGCAAAGCTAAATTATGAAAATTTTTGTGGGGCAGTTAAGCTTCTTAATTAGTTGTATGTTTTGCTCCCCATAACACTCGGTAAAAGAGAAGACATTTTCAGCAGCTACCTCATAGGCCTCAGAAAATACAGGTAGCCCTTGACTTGCAACCACAATTCAGCCCAAAAATTCTGTTGCTAAGTGAGACATTTGTTAAGCGAGCTTTGCCCCATTGTACGACCTTTCTTGCCACAGTTGTTAAGTGAATCATTGCAATTGTTAATTTAGTAACACGGTTGTTAAGTGAATCTGGATTCCCCATTGACTTTGCTTGTCAGAAGGTTTGCAAAAGGGGATCATATGACCCTGGGACATTGCAACGGTCATAAATATGAGTCAGTTGCCAAATGTATGAATTTTGATCATGTAACTGTAGGGATGCTGCAAGCGTGAGATGTCGTAAGTGTGAGAAATGGCCATAAGTCACTTTTTTCAGTGCCATTGTATTTATTTATTTATTTATTTATTTCTCGAACTTATATGCCGCCCTTCTCCTAGGACCCAGGGCGACTCTGAACAGTCGATAAATGAACTGCTGTAGGTGGAGGACCACCTGTAATTCAGGTGTCCAGTCATCTGTGGGTCTTTAAGCATCTGCTGGGCTCTTCCCCCCCCTTTTGTCATAACAACAAATTTATCAGTATTCCTCCTTTTTCTACTGCTTTTGTTAATAAAATGAAGCCTGCAGGGAGGGAATGTGTAATCACCTTGCAAAAGGAAAAGGCCTTTGTTTCTTTAAAATCAATATCTAGCACATTTTTCTAGGCATTCCAAAAACTGGAATGATCAAAACCGTGCATTTTCAGCATAACTTCAGCAGAGTTCTTGAAAGTCCAAAAGCCACCTCCCTCTTCTGCAATGCTTTCCACCTTGTTTCTCATGCAAGTTTCAGAAGGGGAGATGGAACCCTCTAGTGAACAATTGCTAGGAGTTAATCATTGTTAAAAGGTTTGTGAACCAAAAATCTGCTTGTCATACCTGCAGAGCAGAAAAGACAAAACTCTCCAACAAAATAAACTTATAAATAAATTTATAAATAAAAGCAAGGACTATGGCTTTGTTTTCTCATTAGATTCATCCTTTTGGGATGGAGTTTATTCAGTTCTGAATTAGTGAGCTTCTTTTAGCATACTTCTGCACTTCCTGTTTTGCTTTACAAAAGGGCCTAAAAGCAGACATGCCAAAATAACTTGAGAAGGCATGTTCTCATGAGAACTTTTAGCTCAATTTTTATTACTCATAACAAGTCAAGGAGATCAGATTAGCTCTGACAAGCTGAAGAATATCAGGTTGACCAGCAAACACACTGGTCCTGTTGAGATTCCTAATCATGAAAGAACATGGTCCATATCTTTATGCCAGAACATGCCCTTTTGATGTAAAAGGTCCTAAGTTCAATCCTCATTATCCTCTAATTCAAAATGGAAAGATGAGACCCTGGAGGACCCCAGCAGTCAAGGTAGGCTGGGCAGGACATACAAAATGTCAGAATTTATATTAATACAGCTTTCTCTGTGGAAAAAGCTTTTTTCAGAATTAAGAATGGATGGCAATGTTGATTATAATGTTGACATTTTCCAATACTTTTTAAATTCTCTAACAAAAAAAGTAGGGTGTAAGATGTTCTACACTTGAGCTCTGGAAGTTTAAAATGTATGCAGTAGACTACAGGAAGAGTTAACATATTCCCTGATTTCAATATTATGTTAAATTTCAAAAAATAGAATTGAATCCAGGAAATAATATTAAGTATCCAAGCAGAATCTGCAGTCCTTGTTCACTAATATCTACTTGGGAATACTTCAACATTGAAGACGTTTCCTTTGATATTGTAAAAAGCGTAACACAACGGCTAACATATTGTGGCACTGTAATTACAAGAAATCATCTGAAAATTTTTGCACAAGAATTCATAAAACCACACAAATGCATTTTCTCTCTGCTCATGTTCTTTGGATTAAATCCATAGTTATTTTTGCTACAATCAAAAAATTCTTAGCAAGTTCCAAGTTACATTCATAGAACACTTCAAATATCCCTCTAAGTCATAGCATGTGCCCAACTGTATATTTATATCAGTTGTTTCTTCAACATTTCTCAGAACCAATTCCCAAAATGACTTACTCTGGAGAAGGTTCTGATTGTGTAATAATAATTTTCATTTATAGAAATTAAGAATCCAGTTGCATTGGGAGCATATTGCAATCCTATATGCAATCCTGTAAATCTTCAGTGTGATAGACTTGTAAATATGCAGCCAAGAACTGCTTTATCTAGCAATAATGGGTTGAATGTCAAAGTGTGTTTGCTCTTTGACATAACAGCTTCCACAAGCAGATTAGATGTCTTCCTCTTTATGCTTTTCTGTACATCCACATAACATTTGCTTTGAAGAGTTGGAAGATCCTGCAAAGCAGATTGGGGTGAATATAAGCAAATGGGAAAATATCATGCTGGTAGAAGTTCTTACTATGCAATTTTCTATAGAAGTATGCTGAATAAAGAAGTTAAGTCAGTGAGAAGCAGGCAGCCCTTGACTCCACAAGCGTAAGATAAAAGGTGAAAAGCAACAGAACCAAAGATTTAATTCTCATTTCATGTGACATATAATCCAACAGTCTAACATAGGTAGTCCTCAATTTATGACTGAAAATTCCAGTGGATCTATTTGGGGGTACTTCTGGTCCAGATTCAAAGTTCTGACAGTGGCAGCTCTCACAGTTATGTGACCACACTTTGGGTGCTTGGCATATTTTGCATGAATTTTTTTTTCACTGGAAACTGCAATTTGATACACCCCTTTTTTTTCTAGAATGCACATTTTTTGCTAGATATTTCTCATAATGTTTGCAATTTTCATCATCTTTTTCAGAGCTCCGAACCACATTACAACATTCTGAAAACCATCAGATTTGGCTTTTTCAGATTCAGCTATATTTTATGAAGGACTGAAACTTATTTTTCCAGTATAAAAATGGGCATGTGACAACTTTACCATCCATCCTTAGAGATGTCTGAGGATTCCGTACATGAAACCCACCAGGGAAAAGGCTCCACCATTCACTCTTTATTACAGCTAATCCTCAACTTACAACAATTTGTTTAGTGACCGTTCGAAATTAAAACAGTACTGACAAAGGGGCCTTATGATCTTTTTTCACACTTACAGCTTTCGCAGCTTCCCAATGGTCATGTGATCAAAATCCAGATGCTTGGCAACTGACTCATATGTATGACGGTTGCTGTGTTGCTGTGTCGTTTAGTCATCTTTTGCGACTTTCTGACAAGCAAAGTCAATGGGGAAGCCAGATTCACCTAACAACCGTGTTACAACTGCAGTGATTAACTTGGCAATAAAGGTGATAAAATGAAGCAAAACTTACTTACAGTTGTCTAACATAGCAACAGAAATTTTGGGCTCAATTGTGGTCATAAGTTGAAAACTACCTTTATTTGGAATTTATAGTTCCAGGCACAATTATACTCATAACTGAGTGAAAGCTGAGTGAAAGGTTGCCTACCCCTGGAGGGGTCCACTTCTTTTGGTCCTAACTCCAGATTTTCAGCAGTGGGAGAAAAGTCCCAAGGAGAGGGTGATAGCAGAAATTAAGCATGGCGAGGATATATGCAGGTATCAAAAAATATAGCAACTACAATTGTATCATCAACCACCCACCTGCAGATATTGAAAAGCTTTGATTGATTGGTTTCAGCGCCATCTTTACCGTTCTGACATTTCCCTCCACCACCACCACCACCATCCTGACCGAAAACGTCCTCAGTCATAAAAGGGGATCACATGACCCCGGAACAAAGAGAGAAGCAACCTATAACTAAGGAGAAACTTCCTGACAGTTAGAACAATTAACCAGTGGAACAACCTGCGTCCAGAAGCTGTGAATGCTCCAACACTGGAAGTTTTTAAGAAGAGACGGGACAGCCATTTTTCTGAAATGGTATAGGGTTTCCTGCCTGAGCAGGGGGTTGGACTAGATGACCTCCAAGGTCCCTTCCAACTTTATTACTATTATTATTATTATTATTGTTATTGTTATTGTTATTGTTATTAATATTAATAGCAAAACATTATTATTATGCCCAGACTTTTAAGTAGCAAGGTAAAGGAAAAAAATACATATTATGAGGCAATGTTTTCTACTATATTGATGCTGTAGAGTGATGATTGGTTTTTTTTCTTTTGTTTTTGTCTTTTGGGTTTGTTTGGTTTTTTTGTTTCTGTTTTGCATTTCGTCATTAAATAAAAAATAGCTGAGTTAGAATTACTCTACTAGCAGGTTCCTCTAAGCTTACTGATCTCTGTATCTCTCATGGGATTGGTGACCTTTGGCTATAATTCATACTTAGAGAATAAGTTCATTACATACAGTACATGACAAGAATGTCCAGCATATATTTTGTCCAAAATGCCGTCAAATTATATTTTTTAATGAAACAGAAGAGATTATTTCACAGGAGAGCATTTATTTTTGTGATGGCCCCTGTTACTTTTTGATCTTGCCCTTTTCATTTCTTTCCAGAAATGTCTTAGGGGCACAGTGCAAAAACTGAGAGTAGTTTTGCACCTTCCCCCTCCTGCAAAAGATTGTATAATCCTCTAGAAAATCATGTTCACTTTCTAACAGAGCATTATCTGCCAATGTAATAGATTGCTTCTCTTCTAGTATCGTTACACATGGCCTGAATCTCTTCTGGAGATTTTGTGTGGGATGTGGGAGAGCTGAGGTAAATCCCATTGCATGTTAAATACTTGAATTGGAGGAGATGGTAAAGGAGTAAACAAAGAAGATATGTTGGTTTCAGGATTTCAGAAATTTAGGACTAATAAAAGGAAGTGTTTCTTTACACCATGAGTAATTAAACTGCATAATTCACTTCCATCTGATATGGCGATAGCCTCCAATTTAGATAGTTTTCAAAGGAGGACAGGGCAAATGTTTGGGGATTGGGTTGTCAATAGCTATAAGTCTTGATTGCTGTAAACTATCTCCAGAGTCAAAGGCAGCCTGTCCTAAATACCAGTTGCTAGGGAGCAATAGTCGAAAAAGCCTTCATATCCTACTTTCCCAGATTCCCAGATGCCTCTATTGGCCACAGCATAATACAGAAGGCTGGGCCAGATGGGTTTTGGCCTGACCCTTCAGGTTTTATGTTCTTAAATTCCATGGACCTATCTCAGCCGGAGAAGAAGGCAAAAGTTCAGAATCAGGATAAACAATAAAGCAAAGGATTTGTGACACAACACAGCAAATTAAGCCAGATATCTTGATAAGCAGCTTTTTACATAGATTTAGAAAGAAGAAATTTCAGCCTTTCTCAGTTTAAAGTCTGTCTGAAGACGATAGACTTTGCAGTCCATCATTGTGGAGGGGATCAGATTGGCTACCACAATATTAAAAAATGCATCAACCAAAAATTTACTACAGTATTGACATGGCTTTTGCTTACTCTGCTTTTTTAGTATGTAAGAGTTCTGTTAGTTACAGAAAGTCCACACACCGTGTTCCATAGCTGTAACATTTGGGGGTGGGGAGACAGCAGGAGAAATCTGTTTTTAAAATCCATCTTTATTTGTTACTGATGTGTTTATACTTTTTTTTGAAAAAAGTATAAACAAACAGATTCTGTTCAGCAAATTTTCTCTACAATGAGAAATTTCACTCTGTACTCTTTTGACTATGCCTCCTGGACAAGGGAGGATCTATTGTAATTACACAAAGCAGTTAGCTGGGTTTTGGATTAAACACTTCTCGTAAAGGTGGAATTATTCTGCAAAGAGACTGAAAACAATATTTACGAAACTACGATATTCTGAATAGCATCCAGCCCTTCAATATTTTATCAGGATTTCATTGCTTTTTTATTTTTTAGATTTTAGTTCTATTTGCCTCCTTTTTTTCCTATAAAAATCAGCATCATAGGGTGACCTTTTTCAAAGGGCAGCTTTTTCACTCCATCTCTCCTCTAAAGATAGTGACATTAGTTTTGTAAATTAATAAACAGCCGGGCATCTGAGGACTGCATGAAGCCTCCATCACCCTTCATTGTGCTTTCTCTTCTGACCCCACTTTCCAGTGCAGGGCCCTCATCTTGACAACAATGCCCTGAAAGCCTGTGTGGCACTTTGGGATCACACTTGAAAAGGTCTTTGGCTGAGGCTGGCTTTCAAGCTGGGGGGACAATTGGCAAGAGGCCTGTGGCTATTCATGCAGAACCGGCAGTGAAAAATGCCTGAAGTCAGTTTCAGGGGTGGGCAATGCCCCCCAAAAAGAAAGCCCACATAACACGAATGGCTGCTGCTAGGCGACTCAACCCAAAGGCATGTCACGAGCAGGCCTCCATGCGCCAACATCAATGGGCTCATCCTTTCCCTATTAGGGGCCTAAACTGATGGAGAAACATGAGAAGGGACTAAGAGCAGGAAAAGGAAATAATGCAAGGGTACACTGTGGTCAAGACAGATATTGTTGCACTGGACAGCCTGGTAGGCTGAAATAAAGTCACTGGCATCTGGGACTTGCTTTTCCTGTGCCTATCGTAGAAAAACAAGAAAAAGAAGAGGAAGAACAACAACAGAGCAATAAAGATATTCAACAAATTTCTGTGTGCATCTATGGTAAGCTCTAGAGGTGTGGGATGTTATTATATCTAACATATATCACAGAGGCTTGTTACTGAATTCATTTATTCTGAGCCAGTATGATTCAAGCTTGGAGAAACAAAGTTTTTGTTGTTGTTGTTGTTGTTGTTGTTGTTGTTGTTGTTGTTGTTGTTGTTATTTCTTTAGTCGCTATTGTTTCCTTGACCCTCCTTGGCCCCACAGGTAGATGCCACATTCAGTTGAGTTCAAGGTGAAATAGTTTAAGGCTGGCAGAGCTGCCAAGTTATTTTGTTGCTCCCCTAACCCAGCAAGTATTTTAGGCGCATGGCACAGAAAATTTCACAAGCACCTTTTCCCATCCTTGGTTCTAAAAATACAGTTTATCGAAACAATAAATAATGACTTGCTATCATTTTGTTGTTCAAAATTTGCTGTTTAAGATAACTGCCTCATTTTTACCTAGTGATAGCAGTGCTCCCGAAAATTAACATGCCTGTTCTTAGTAATTTTTATACAGTACAAAAATGTACAAAATTAGGTTAATTGCTAGGTATCAAGGCAGCCTTTGATTATGGAACTCCCTCTTAATTCTGTCTCATTCTGTTTCTAGAGGGGAAAGGAGTCTTTTCTGATCAGCAAATGTTGTCATATCCAAGCAATTATTAGTTAGTTTTCTATTTTCATTTGTAGCATTTTTGGATTGTTCCATTTTTATCCCTTGTCATGACACAGAGTTTTTAATACCTAGTATGTCCTTGGTGGCCTTATATGATGATTGCTTTTTAATACGATCTTATGCTTGATGTTGATTGTTTCAATAAAAGAATTTTTTAAAAAAAGTGACTGATCTATTTTTTGTCAGTTAATTGATTGATTCATCTATAAAAATAGTAGCAGGTAATCTAGACTGGGCAGATGGTTCAGTGAATGCTGTGTTGGGGGAGGGAAGTGTGTGTATTCCTTCCCACAGAAGAAATTAGACCAAAATAAGAGCTGATCGCCATTGCCCCATATCCAGGGTGAAAAGAACCAGCCTCAGCTCTGATTGTGATGGGCTCCCATTGAATAAGATTTCTGCCTCCTCTGCTTTGCCTCCCATGAACAAAGAAACAAAAAAAAAATGGGACAAGCAACAGGAATGGTGGCAGGCATCAACTTGGCAGGAAAATTTTGCTGATTTTTGAATCTCTGGAATTGGACTTTGCCTTTGCATTGATATAGATAGAATTATGCCATTCATACATTAGTTTTATCAGGATAGGTTGGCATCATTTGTACTGTAAAATGTCTTTGACAAATACTCTCTGTGAATAGCATGTCACAAGAGTAATCAGTTAGTAAATTGTCATCCATCCTCAGCATCTTTTTCTTATGCAAAACATGAGTTACAAAAATGGCTAGTTATGGACAAACAAGGAAGCTTTTCTTCTTAATGAGGCAGGTTGACTTAGTTGCAGTGGATTAAAAGGGATTAAAATATCATCAGAATAGTATGATAATACTGGATGATACTGTCCAGATCTATCTCTGAGTGATAGTGAGATCGAAGTCTAACACATCTGGAAGGCATCCGTTTGGGAAAAGCTGACCTAACAGAAGTTACCAAAATAACAGTACAACATGAACATTTCCTTCAGAAGAAAACTCATTACACTAATACGGTACTTTCTACAGAACTGGAAGACAGGATGTTCCTTGTACTTATAGGAAGCAGAAGTGCTCCAAGTGACAGAAATGTATTCAAAATCAATTATTAATGAGCACTATAACCATTCCTCAGATATTTACCAGCTATTGTAGAATTTAGTAAATGGTTCCATAGAGGCATAAACAGCCCACCATCCAAACCATAATGCCTACTCATATTAAAACATCTACTTTGGCATGACTGCAGTTTTCAACAAAGATATTCTTTGATTTAGGACAAACAAATTCTTTCTAAACTACTTTAAAGGCTATTGTCCTTTAAAGTCACTCTACAAAGTGACTTGTTTCCAGTAGGATTGTTTATTATATGCAGGGTTGAAAGCTATGAAAATTTATCCAACACTTCCTCCCAAACTGCCTGCTCCTTAGTCTCTAAAACAGCCAAGAGACAAGCATCATATTATTTTTCTCCTCCCATGCACTAGGTTCTTACAAAGCTTTGCTTAAATATACAAAAGCATGATTATAAGGGTGTTTACCATCTCAGTTATGCCTGTGGTAGTGTGTGAGTTTGTGTGAGGGACATAAGATGGGCTTATGTTCAAAGAGCAATTTGCTAGCCACAGAGGAAGCATTTTACTAATCATATCAGGAGCAACTGAAATGAATGAAAATCAGGTGAATCAGAATCATTTTATACAGAAAGCCTCTTCATCATATGTTTAGGTGTCTGTTTAAGTTTTGTGGTGCTTTTTAAAAAAAAATATGCAAACCATAGTGTTAGTTGAAGCTATTATCTCTGAATCCAACAACTAATTTAGGAGACACAAACTGAACAGCACAATCTGAAACTTGTGTCTCTAGCTTTTACTGGCATTTCCCAGAATCTTCCAGCTGAAACATCCTTTGGCTATTGGTAGAACTAGCTTGTCTTTCTAATCCTGTGTCTCCTAATTCAATGTACCTTTCTACTTGGACTCACCTTGAAATGGAGACTAAATAGTAGAGGCAGCTTTGCTCAGAATAAATACAGTCATTGGGAAGTCATAAACTGCTCTCTGTAGAAAGGTATGGGTGCTAGTCAGTACTAGTTTCTACCCCACTCCCCTACATATATTACACAGGGATTAATATGGCTTCATAACTACATGATAGTTCTCACTTTGTTTTATTTTTTGGCCTGTCTACCTTCATGTAATTTCATAAGACCATATCACTCCTATCTTTAGAAACTGGAGACATTTAAAAAAAAAAGAAAGAAAAGAAACTATCCATTAAAAGTTACATTTTCTCCCTTTCTCCTTAATTTTTACAAATGTTAAGTTTGCTTCTTTATCCTGATTCCTCCCTTTTAGGTCAATGAAAACTGCAGGTTTTTTCCCCATAGGATAAACAGATCATTATATAGACCACAGATTTAAACAGTTTATTACATAAAGTGCATTTTCTATCCTATGAAGGATTGGGAACATTTAATATAAGTAATACTTCTAGTAGCCCCCCCCAAAAAAGATAGAAGATGGGAAGGTAAGTTGTGATCAAATATTTTAAGAACCTATTTATCCAGATAAATATAACATTGTTACACAGGAGTAAATGTCACTCAGAGAAGGACTTCTCACTGAGCATGTGTTAGGATGATACTGTTACATCATACTAAAATAAATGATTCACAGATGTTGTGTACAAAAATAGCCACCCCAGCTTAAAATTCATTCAGCAAGTCAAATATTCCAGAAGTAGGAATCAGGAACTGTCTCCTTCCTCCTTGCATGTGCAACACTGACCAAATGACTTCCTTTCTTACACAACAGAAATTTCATAAAGGAAAGGGGAGCTTAAGCTACTAGGTATAATGTAGATCTAATACACATCTAAAACAGCAAATGTTCCTAACTTATTTAAGAAAGTACAGGATGATCCAATGGCACAACTGTTATTAAATGTGTGTATCTGAGCCATATTCTTCATTAATAATCATTTTGATCCTGCAAAGATTCCATGACTAGCTTAAAGAATCTACTCTTTCATATAGTTTATTTATTTATTCATCCACCTTATATTCCTCCCCCCTCCCATCTCAGTGAATGACTTGGTGGCAAACATAATTAAAATAGAATAAAAACAATAACAAACATTATGAAGAGGGATAGAATCAAGATCACGTGAAGTGTTAATACCACTTTACAATGCCTTGGTAAGGCCACACTTGGAATACTGCATCCAGTTTTGGTCACCACGATGTAAAAAAGATGCTGAGACTCTAGAAAGAGTACAGAGAAGAGCAACAAAGATGATTAGGGGACTGGAGGCTAAAACATAGAAGGAACAGTTGCTGGAATTGGTTATGTCTAGTTTAACAAAGAGAAGGACGAGGGGTGACATGATAGCAGTGTTCCAATATCTGCCACAAAGAAGAGGAACTCAAGCTATTCTCCAAAGCGCCTGAAGGCAGGAGAAGAAGCAATGGATGGAAACTAATCAAGGAGAGAAGCAACCTAGAACTAAGGAGAAACTTCCTGACAGTTAGAACAATTAATCAGTGGAATAACCTGCCTCCAGAAGCAGTGAATGTTCCAACACTGGAAGTTTTTAAGAAGAGACTGTCTGAAATGGTATAGGGTTTCCTGCCTGAGCAGGGGGTTGGACTAGATGACCTCCAAGGTCCCTTCCAACTTTATCATTATGAAGATTAAAATAAAGACAGCCACAAAACAGCAACCCAAATCACTCATACAACCAAGAAGTAGGTCCTGCACACAACTCAGCTCTAGGCCTGGGAACAGGATCAGTTGCGTTATTCTGGAAATAAATGGAAGTTCCCAATTTATTTGCTTAAAATACAAGGTCTGCCATGCCAATTCTCATGTAACTTGCTCTTTCTGGGCATTACAAATACATTTTTAAAAAAAGCAGTACATTGCAGTGGATGTAATTTGTTCCCTTACCTTACTATCCACCAGTTATCCTGTTCCCTAGAATTGAAGCAAGATCAGGGCATTATAAGAGAAATGAAAATGTACACCACAAGATATGAAACCATTAGTCAGCACTTGTGTTCTGTTTAAAAATCCGCACGCAGGGACCAATTCTCATTTGGAAAACAAATATTGACACGGCCGTTGCACTCCAGTTCCCACATTTCAAAAGGCTTGCCTGAAATCTAAAGGGAAACTGTGTAATAGTTTGTGTTGTTCTGGCTAGTGATGGGGAAGAAGAAATGCCCACAAAAGCACTATTCAGCCTCATGTGTGGAGGCTTCCTCACTGCACACTGTGCTGCCTGTGTGGACATCAGGGGGTGAGTTAAGCCGGTGTGCATGGCAGGGAGAAGCAACTTAAAACTGCTTCACTCGCCCCCCCACCTTTTTTTCCCTCCGGGAGAAGAATTGCAACACCATGAGCCCTATTTCGCCACGCGGATTGGGGGTGGGGGTGGTGTGGTAGGAGAAAGCGAGAGAGAAGATCAATAAAAAAATAGCCAATGGTAAAATGAAACAAATACACACATAACACAGACATATGCAAGCTGTTTTACCTTGTGGCGGCCATCAAAACAAATACTTGGAATAAATTTCAGCCTGAAACAATACAGAAGTACTTCAAGAAAGCTGGATTTGTTACAACTCACGAGAAGATGCTGCAGCCCTGCTAGGCAGCCTACCTCCCTTGGCAGAATTTGAGGGAGTAGATTTTGAAGATATTGTTGCAATGGATGACGTGGCAATCTGCAACAAACCTGACCTAGAAGCAATTTTCCGATCAGTATTGACCAAGGTACAACCCAGTGGAAAAGTGCTGGAAGCAACTGATGAAGCAGAACAATTAAGTGAAAATTAGGTGAGGACACTGAAATTTCAGATATTCCAAAAAAAGAGGATGTCAGTCATTTGATAACGTTAAAGTCATTTGCTATGGAAAAATGCCCAGGTATTCTGAGCGATATAGCCAGCATTGAGTGCTTTCTCCTCGTACCTTCATAAAAAGAATAAGAAACATACCGACTTTTTTTTCAAAAGAATGAACAAAACCGTAAGAAAACCATACGTAAATGTATTGATTTTTTTATGCTAACAGTATTGTATGAATGATTTTCCTGTGTTTTCACTGTTTCTGTATGACACTCTAATAAAAGTTGTACAATAAAATGAGGCACATGTACATAAAAAAAAAACTGCTTCACTCCTGGCTCAGGCATTTATTCAGTCTTTGAATGTTATGACTAAACTGTGCCAAAGTGTAATGATGGTCACATGGTAGAGAAACTGACAAGCTGGATCCGATTTTTCATTCATTAGTTCATCCACTCACTTATTCACTCCAATTGTATTGCCAAAAAGGCTTCACAGACCTTGACTCCAGTATTGGAACAATCTAATTTGAAGATATTCCTTGGCTGGAAAAAAAAACCCTCCGCATTGGTGCCTCCAAATGAAAGATGGAGATGATTTCTTCCATCCAGATGCTTCCCCAGAAGTTCCAGCAGTCGGTCCTTCTGTACACATAAACAAAAATCCATAGAAATGCCTTCATATTACCCAACTGCGATAAGCCCTTAGACAATATTGGCTGCTTCTCAACAAACTATTCCTTGTCTATTCAAACCACCCATGTGCACTGCAGGTATACAGATAGTCCTGAACTTACAACAGTTCATTTAGTGACTGTTCAAAGTTATAATAGCACTGAAAAAAGTAACAATGACCATTTTCACGCTTACGACCATTGTAGCAGCCCTGTGGTCAAAATTCAAGTGATTCGCCACTGACTCATATTTATGACTGTTGCAATGTCCCAGGGTCATGTGATCCCCTTTTGTGACCCTCTGACAGCAAAGTCAATGGGGAAGCCAGATTCACTTAACAACCGTGTTACTAAATTAACAACTGCAATGATTCACTTAACAACTGTGTCAAGACAGGGCAAAACTCACTTAACAACTGTCTCATTTAGCAACGGAAATTTTGGGCTCACTTATGGTCGTAATTCAAGGACTACTATATAGAACACAGTGAGTGTGATTTTTTTTTGTCTGTTACTGAAATCATTGACATGAGAGCCAACTAAAGACTAGTTAAAAACTAGCTGATTTTATTTAGCTAGAAACATCATTTGTTCTCCAAAAGAATTCTTGCCAATGGACAATTGGCCACCTCACAGCTCCAAAGGAAGCTTTGCAAAACTGCCTCCACAGCATTTCTTATGGAGCAGGGAGCCAAGCCAATAATTAATTGGCTTAGCTTCCCAAGGCCGACACAAACTCCAAGATGATAGGAATGGGGATACAAAAGGAAGAGAAGTCCTGACCTTAGGTTGGTGTCGGCCCTGCACAGGGAAGGGATCCAAATGTGAATTCAACCCATGGCCTTTATGCTGAATTATACTGCTCCATTATACTAAATGTTCTCAGTGGCATTTAGTGCAAAGATATTTTTTTTTCCACTTTGTAGACATTGTAGCACTAAGGCCCTCTTTTTTTTTTTTTTAAGACTTGAAACAACTTTCCTATAGTCGTTGATTTAAACTTGCTCCCACTCACATCCAAGTGTGGTCTTAACACACACTATGGAATGACTTTAATCAAAGCTACCCTAGGAATTCTGGAATATTTTTGGTAATATTTTGCCAAAATTTTACTCCCTCAACTTCCTTTGGTTGGATACCAGACAAGAGTGGGAGGGTGAGTTACATTTTATGCAAAAAAACAAACAAAAAACCCCTCCAAATTGCTTCAGAAGAAAATGATTTCTGCAATATTAAGGATTTGTATCCAGAAAATACAGTGTTAGCATAGAATAGAATAATCAAATAAATTGGGAAAAAGCAGAAGAATCTTGCCACGATTATCTACATTTTATAAAGCAAGATTTGGGGGATAAATTAAATGCATTGGAAATAAGTTGATAGGCAGTTTCTCTAATTTCTTAATAAAGGGTGCATCTTTTTCATTTGGCTTGAAATAATTTACAACAATATAATTCTTACAGAGACCATTGTTTATTTGTATAATAAATACATCTCACTATTCACTACTCTGGGTAGTTTACTAAGTTAAAAAAATCCAGAAAGCTTTCACAACAGAAAAAAAGATTGTGTCATCCATGGCCCTCTTCCTCCATCAAATCCACCTCGCAAATGGGTGTTGCAACTGGGAAGGTTCAGTGCCTTCAGGTTTCTGACCACCTACATGAGGCTCTAGGTCTTCCTCACTGGTACCTATTTATCTACTTGCATATAACATGTTTTCCAACTCTTAGGTGGCAGAAGCTGAGGTGAGTGAAGGGAGTTCATCCTGCCACATAGTGCTAGGATTTGAGCTGCTGGAGCAAAAACTGTCTCCAGCATCCTTAAGCCATAGAGCCACCCCGTCTCTAGTCAGATCTCATGGGATGGGTAGATAGGAATGAGGTCAGGCAGTCCCTCCAGCCCAATGCCATATAGGACTTTATACATCATCATAAATAATCATGTAATTCATCTGGATTACAACCTCACTGATCCAAATTAAATTAAAAAGACTTTGATTAATATAATGTACCAACCTAAAGTAGCAACCTTAAAAAATGAACATTTTAATGCTCATTTATGCTCATTTTTAGATGTACATTTGAAGGGAGTTTTGTAACACAAATGCCCTAGGACCATTTATCAAGACCAGCTATTGTATTATTGTTTAATTCATTTAAAAAGCTTTCATGAGAGGCTTTTGCTGTTGTGTTTGAAACAACAATTCTTTCTATTATAAATAATGGATTATACATTAGTATTCCAACTTTGTTAATTAGGACTATATATGTCAATTTTGTACTTTACAAGGATCAAAGTTTTAATGATTGCTTCATGAAACAACATGGTGCCCTTGCTTCTATGAACAAAACAAGCACATCAATTTGCTTCACTTTCCTTCTCAGCCCTTTCCAGCCTCATCTTCAGTCTTCTCCTGCATGAAAATGCTAGAAGAAGTCACTGTTCATCACATAAGCTTCTTTCAACATTTTCACTCAGCTCCTAAAAGTCTTCTTCAGTTCTTGCAAGTGCCAGAAAAAGCTAAGAGGAAGATGCAAGGCAAACCAAAACACTTTGTGGAGGTAAATCAAAGCTACCTTGCCCAATCTGATGATAAACACCCTTGATTGATGAGCTCTCTTGAGTCTAAGAAATCATTGCACTGATTTCACTTGAAACCAAATTAATGTGTGCAGCCATTTCTTTTGCAACATATTCAGGACAGAGAGGTTTCCCATCAGTAATGAAATATCTAATCCATAAAATTCTATCTCATAGTCTTTGAGTTGATTTTACTGAATCATGTCTTTAAAACCTTTGTTATCAAGGGGAGGAATCAAGGGTCAGACATTATTTCCATGAATTCCAAAACTTCTAAAGGAAGTTTTCTGATATACATAATTAATAGTAATTAACTAATTTCTTAACAATAGGTACTACCCTAACAGCCTGAAGGTCCAGTAGTATTTCTACTTGTATCCATGTGGTATCCATGTACTTGTATCCATGAACTATGTAGTAGAGTTTATAAATGAAGATATAATTATTTGTTGTATGGAAACTAAATAATAGACAGAAGGATTGAAGTGCTTAAAACAAGAATAGAATTTGAGGAAGAATAGTCATTTTGTGTATTTATATATGATATGGGAGGCTCACACCATAACTTCATAAAATTATCATAACAATACCGTAAAAGTACAAAAATATAATGTAAAACAATATCACCCTCCTTAGTAATGGCAACCTGAACAGATTGGTAAGATCCAAAGGCCCTGTGGAATGGAAAAAAAATAGTTTCTTTTTAAATGGATGAAGGTTATTTCACTGGACAGGAGCAGCTACTGGGAATGCTTGGGATCCATCAAAATCTATAAGGAAATAAGTTAATCCTCCTGGGTTGAAGGCACAGGATAAATGATTCCATTTAAAAGCAACACCTTAAGTTGTTTGGAGCCAAGTCATAGAAAACTATGTAGATTAAAACCAATATTTTAAATTGTATTTGTGAATCTATTGGGAGACAATACAGTGCTCGCAGGACTAGTGTCTCGTTAATATTGTGGTGCTTTCCTGCCAACACATGGGCAACCAGTTTCTACACCAATTGCTGGGATATATAGAACATGTTGCAGTAGTTCAACATCAAGGTAATAAGAGTATGAGTCATCATAGCCAATGACTCCTGCTGCTAATATGGCTGCAATTGGAGCAAAGGTTGAAGCTGAGTAAAAGATTATCTGGATCAGTATCTTCACAAAGTGGTAATAGTTAATCCAAAGAACCTCCAAATTGCAGGATTTCATACACAAAGCCAAAGGATAACTTCTCTCGTTAGTGTCCTACCAGTGTTAAAGACATGAGCTCTGTGATAACCCACCAATAAACTGGGCAACAGTTTAAGCTCTCATATTCCAGCATATCCAACAGGAAGGTATGGAACATCTGTAGACTGCTATCATCCACCTCAAATCATGCAGGCTGCATAGAAGAATACATAGCTGATGGTATCAAATGTCACCAGAGTCTCTTACAGAATATCATAGATGTAAGCATAAAAACATTCAATTCTAGCATATAACACTCTCAATAAAAAATTTATTGGACTAGAACAAAAAGCTCAACCAATAATCCTTACTTAATTATTAAATGTATGAGCCAATTAGCCTATTGTCTAATTATTTCAAAAGCTCTGTAGGCAAAGATCTGACTGAACATTCTATAGAATAGCATGTATTGGATACATCTTCTATAAGGCTCATTCCAGAAGGAGTCATCACTTTTTCAGATGAACTATAATGCTCGAAAATGTTGTGTTCTTATGAAACCTGCATGGAACAAAGAAGCTCATAAGGCAAGGTGTAGCTCCCTTCCTTTCTTCAGTCTCCTGGATTTCAGATGATACTTTGCTGAGATGGAAACCTTCTGGATGAGTCTGCTAAGCATGTGCATGGGCAGTATAATTGTTTCTCTCTTCCTCAGGCTCCTTTTGCTGAGAACCCAGGTTTCTAGGGCAAATCCCTTTTCCCCATATCAGGTACAGTTGCTACTGGATAGCTTGATCAGCCTTCTGTGACCAGGTACCCACCACAGGTGTTAGGTTCTACCTCATAGTTCTCAGATAGCATGGCTGAATAGATCTGAAATAAAGGATAATTAAGACTGTCTGAGGAAGGTAGAAGAATTAGGCGAAGGGTCAGCTGTATATAGAAATGCTCTCATACTTACCGCAAGGCATCTCAGTCACTCTTCAAGGCAATGAGCAAGCCACATACTACCACATTCCCAGGCTTTGGAAAGCAAAACAAACAAGGCCTCAAAGCTCTGGAAGACGCTCAGACCCATAAAGTCCAGACTCAATCAAACAGAGCACAGAGCAAACATAGTCCAAAGGGAGTGGAAAGCAAATGCAGGCAAATAAACTCCAGACCTTATGAAACAGAGCACAGATAGACACACTTCCAAGCACAAGTAGAAAAGCAAACAGACACAAATAGAGTCTAAACTTAATGAAGCAGATAACTGAAACAGTAGCGGTCTCATTTTCTCTCCAAGTTAAATCAAAGCAACTGACCTCCTATCCCTCGAAGCTGTATAGAAAGAAGGAAAATTTGAATGTTATCTGCTCTGCTTCATGAGCAGAGAAGTGACTTTAATACTTTTCCATGATGAATCAATCATCCTCGAATTCATGTATGTTTTCAAGTAGCATTTTCTAATGATGTCCATGGAACATGGAGGGAAAAGTAGGAACACAATAATCTTTATATTAATATTCCCATCCTTAATATGTAAATGCACAAGGTGACTGGAAGAGCTGCAAAGGCATGAAATGCCATTAACTTTCTTTCAGATAATGATAGAAACCTCTACTTTCTATGTGGTATTATTACACACATTTTGGGGATGTCAGATTCACTGAATGCCATTTTGTTGATGTAAATGTCAGTTTTAAGCCCAATAAAAGAAATAAATCAATATTATTTTATCAGTATGCTCAATATATTTAAAACAAACAAAAAGCCAATTGTCATTTAATTTTGAAGGAGACATGTTGTATTTCTTTTTAAAATATTTTTAGCTGTAACATTGAAGAATATCTCGCTATGAATCTGTTGGCATTTAGCACATGGTTTCCGTGCTGGACAATCTACTGTGTGAGCATATCTAGTGATATATTATGTGCAATTATATTGAAGTGCACATCTGGACCAATCTGAGGACTGGTACATCTTTGGGAGCTCTATCTAAGCCCTTGATCTTAAGCATATTTCAAAATGCATATCTTATGATAAAGTGACCATTTAAATAAAATATATTTAGAAATGCATGCCTTGTGAGAATATATTATTTTTACACACAGTTTTGTTTTTAAAAAATCTAATGTATTGGGAATGATTTACTGCTGAGCACATATGAGAATGGACTGAATCTAAGCCAACTGTGTGATACAGTTACTAAAAACATTTATGCAATCTTTTTTTCTTTATAAGTATTTTATTAATTTTCTAATTTTACAATCGTAAGTACATAATAAGCAATGTGTTGTCTGGGTCTATTATTAAATCAGTGGTACATATTAACTTTCTCAGTCTAATCCAGTGGTGGCGAACCTATGGCATGGGTGCCAGAGGCGGCACTCAGAGCCCTCTCTGTGGGCATGCGCGCCATTGCCCCAGTCCTAGGCCTTCAGCTGGGTTTTATAAAACCTTTTCGCTTTAGGCCTCCGCTGTGGTGTGCAAAAAAAAAAGATTCAATCAATGAGTCAATTTCAACTTCTCGCAGGAAAAAAAAAGATCTTGCAAAATTGGAATTGATTGATTGAACTTTTTAGTCCCACCCAGTCTGCCGTTACCACTGCAGCCATGCCCACCCAATTGGCCACACCCACCCAGCACCCGAAAATGCATAAGTGGGTTTGGGGTTGCAGTTTGGGCACTCGGTCTCTAAAAGGTTCGCCATCACTGGTCTAGTCCAAAACTACACCATCCAGTGCTTCCTTGGTCCTCTCTTCTTCCGGTAGTATACATATTTCCATATTGGGCAAATACAATTCTTGTTACTGTTAATACATATACAATTAAATATAGACACCTTCATCACATTTTTCTGGTATTATACATAATATCAATAGTATAAATTTATAATATCTTTTCTAGTCTCAATTGCATTTGCACTTAAAATCCATTTATTCAATCAATATCCTGTTTTTCCCGCTTTTTAAAAAAAAATTAATTTCCCATCAATGTTCAAAATATCTCTATCACTTATAATTTTCTCATAATAAATGATATTAGGGTAACCAAAAGCTTCCCTTATTCAAACCCTTTTAGAATTTTCATATTTCCAACCTCATAACAAAGTATAATATTCTAATTACAAATCCTATCCTTCTAATTATAATAATACTTTTATTTCTAACAGTTCTCTATTGTCTTAGTCATATTCAAACATTTAGTGGTATAATATCCCATCTAATAGGTCAAAACCTTTATTTTCTTCAGTCTTGTTCTAGCTTTCTTCCTTTGCCAAATAACTTTCCAAGTCAGTACATTTAAATCATCAAGTAATTCTTCCTCTGTTTTTGTATATATTGTTTGGAATGAGGAAAAGAATTTGATTGAACTGTTTTTGGAAGAATGCTCAATTCATTTATATTCATTAAACAGCCTCCATTCTTCTCCTTCAGTTTTTGTTTTCATTTCATGTTTGTCAATATTCAGCATTTATCTTAACAGCTTTATCATCCTTGGATTAGCTCTTCTTCTTGTATTCTGAGATCTTGACAAGTATGATATCTTTTCCATTTCTGGTGTTATCACTGCACCATCTAATTTTTCATTTGTCTATATCTGTCTGTTAATTCTTTCCTTTAAGTCCCCCATCTTTGGATCTGTTTCCTCTAACTTTCCTTCTGTTTTCTGAGTTATTAGTTCCTTCTTTACAGTCATTGTCTGAATTTGTAAATTTAGAAAATTATTCTTTTATCTCATTATTTTTAGTCTCATACTGAAATAAAACAATTGTTTCTTGGATTGATTTCAACATAGAAAGAATTTATTTCTGAGATTCATTAACATTTTTTGTTGATATATCAAGCTGGGAGCTTTGAAGACAGGTGCAATCTTAAGGAGCATTCACAGAAACTTACCATTCATGCCAAAAGAATTAATAATTCTGCATTAGTCGGACCACCCTTTGGAGTATTGCATCCTATTCTGGACAACATGTTTTTAAAAATTGCAATCAGGAGTGAGCTCTGAGAAATTTGATCAAAATGTGTGTAAAGTTGACAACCAAGTCTATGAGAAATGGCTGAAAAAGATGGAAATGTGTGGTTTAGGGGAGAGAGGATAAAGGGGAATTCTTCTTTGATGTTTCAGAAGTGATTGCTGCAACAGACATCTCAACTATTCTAATATCTACACCAGCTCTTTCATAATCTAATCTGCAAATTCCTGTGAAAATATTCCCTTGCCCATGACAATTTTTTACATCTGAAATTATAGGCAGAGAGCTGGTGGTTCCTGGGCATTTAATTACCTCATGCTTGTACATTCTGTATTCCCTTGATTTGTGGTGTCTTCCCAAGTTATTTTTTGTTCTCAGATGTAGATTTTGTTTTTGCCTCCCAGCCTACACACTGCATAAAATTTGGTAAGAGCTGAAGCCAGAAAAAATACTGATGGTTTTCCATGAAGCTTCACTGCCAGCTTTACCCTGCTAGTTTAATATTATTTCTGAGGTTTTCTGTCATAACCATTTTTCCAGTTTTTTACTTAATTCATAATTGCTTAGTTGCTCTGTAAATAGACATTCTAACTTAATGAGGACTCTTCTTGGCTAGTTGTCTCTGAAATATAAAGATTATGGAAGTTTGGGACTTCTAAAAGCAGAACGCCACTGTATTCTTCCACATGTTTTTGCTATATACCGGTATGTTCTTTTCTAAAAATGCTAATAAGACTCGCTAATCATTCATCGGATTTTCTGAGGTAATAACCAGGTAAGTCATGCCATCTTGCAAAAATAAAATGTCTCCAAATAAAACTGACAAATACTGAGAGGATACTGAGACCATGACTGAAAAAGAAGCCTCTTTCACCAGCAATGAAAACTTTCAAAAAATTTTAGATAACATTTTAGTCCATATTACTCAGCATGTATATATTCAATGTCTTCACATGAAGAAGCTTGGAGAAATATGTTGACCTGTGGGAAGTCAGAAAATTTCTAACTCCTTTCAGAATTTTGTCCTGCTTGAAATACTTTTAGAGCTTGGGTCTTCAAACTTGGCCCTTTTATGACTTGTGGACTTCAACTCCCAGAATTCCTCAGCCAGTGTGCCTGGCTGAGGAATTTTGGGAGTTGAAGTCCACAAGTCATAAAAGGGCCAAATTTGAAGACCCCTGTTTTAGAGCGTTGCCAAGGAGCAATTAACCTGAGATCGTCTTTTTGGTAACAAGTGAAGACTGATGTACTCACACTTGCATTGAAATTATTTTATGGTTTAATATTTCAGATGCAATAGTCTGTTATTTTCTTTACAGTACACACAATCACACACACATACAGAGAGAGAGAGAGAGAGAGAGAGAGAGAGAGAGAGAGAGAGAGAGAGAGAGAGAGAGAGAGAGAGAGAGAGAGAGAGAGAGAGAGAAGAAATCTTGAGAGATGTAAAAAAGATGTTGAGACTCTAGAAAGAGTACAGAGAAGAGCAACAAAGATGATTAGGGGACTGGAGGCTAAAGCATATAAGGAACAGCTGCTGGAATTGGGTATGTCTAGTTTAATGAAGAGAAGGACAAGGGGGGACATGATAGCAGTGTTCCAATATCTCAGGGGCTGCCACAAAGAAGGGGGTGTCAAGCTATTTTCCAAGGCGCCTGAAGGCAGGACAAGAAGCAATGGGTGGAAACTAAGCAAGGAGAGAAGCAACCTAGAACTAAGGAGAAACTTCCTGACAGTTAGAACAATTAACCAGTGGAACAACCTGCCTCCAGAAGCGGTGAATGCTCCAACACTGGAGGTTTTTAAGAAGAGACTGGACAGCCATTTGTCCGAAATGGTATAGGGTTTCCTGCCTCTGCAGGGGGTTGGACTAGATGACTTCAAAGGTCTCTTCCAACTTTACTACTACTACTACTACTACTACTACTACTACTACTACTACTACTACTATTACTATTACCTTTTCATCCATCTTTCACAAGGGCACTCAATGTTAGCCCCTTTGAGGTAGGCCAGGCAAGAAGCATAACAATCTATACTAGTTCTATTTTTATTGTGAGGTTGCATTAACAGAATCTTGCAAGCTGGAAAATACCTCCTCCATCCCTTATTTTTACTCTCCCCAAAAGTAGGAAGGATCTCTTCTGAGTAATTTTCTCCACTTTTCTTCCTTTGGGCTGGAATTTCATTTAAATTGCCTTGTCTGAAGCTCTTCTTTCTGTCTCCCAGGTCATCCCCACATGTCATTACACTTAGCTATAAACAATTATCCTACTGTCCTATAAATAATTATCTTGCTGTAGATTATTTGATGACAAAAGGAGCTGACTCTCCTTCTTTTCAGAATATCTGAGAATTTGACAGGATTCATATATTATGCTAAAACCATAGTTGTTTAAATATGGTTTGCTAAGAAAGCCATAATTTCTTGGATTCATGTATTGCACTATGCCATAATTTCCAGTGACTGGAGGTGAGAAAGCACACTGACCAAACACCAAATAAATAATTAATTTATTCCTCTCCCCTTCCCACAGACTTTATAACTATGTGTAGTCCTAATGGTTATAATGTAAGAATATGAATTTGTAACAGTGTGTGTGCCTATAAGTATGCGTGATGTCAGACCCATCAGCCTGAACAACTATGCAATCTTCTGCACTAGCTGGAAGCAACTCTTAGACTGTTGGGATTGTATACAGAACCTTTTATGTATTAACCAACAACTTATAACTTCCCCCCCAGCTAAAAATAGGTACACAACTGCTGTCTTTAAAGAGTAACCCCATCCTGAATTCATTTCGTCTGGAAAAAACAGTCACATTCTTGAGGGACCAATACAATTATGCTTGATAGTTAAGATAGGAATTCACCTCTATAATCAGATGATGTAGAGACTGAGCCTGGAGCAAAGATTTCCCAATTCATATTCCTCCAATGTGTCACATTTGTCTTGTTTTGCTTACCTTTTAAAGATCACCATGATTAGAAAGGTAAGAGTTAGCCCAGGAGTAGCTTCGAAGATCTACCTGGATACAATTCCTAATGCCCTCTAGCTCTGCATTCTATGATCCTTCCTGTGCTTTGCCTGTCCCCACACTGCTGATTCCACCCACCCACCCACACTCCTTCTCCAGTGATTCCGGAAAGGCTGCTTTGAACTTCTTACCGTTGAGAGGAAAGAGGGCAATGGCCTTGAACAAATGATGAACAGCTCGAACAAACAATGACCCATTGCATTTGCGTAAGTGCCTTCTCTGCAAAGGTCTCAAGCACTTCACAGACTTTTAAAGCCTCGCAACATGCTTGTGAAGAAAATCAGGCTTAAGCGGGCCTCCAGCATTCTTTATATAAAAGCTTTTATTCAAATTAAATGAATAATAATCATGTGCCCGTGACCTTCAATGACACCTGCATTCCTCAGACACAACAAAACTGTCAACCCTGGTGGTGGCAAGTGGGTGGCTGGGTGGGTGGGGGGGAGAACCCAGAAACTCATGAAAGCTGGTGGGATGATGTTTTTCAACAACTGCAGGCTAGCAATCAGTGTCTACATGATCTGGAACCTGCCTACTCATAAATGTAAAATATATTATCTATATCTGGAATCTATTCTTTCCATTGTTGCTTTGAAAAGCACTTGTCAATTCAATTGAATTTGTGGGGTTTTAGCTTATGAAATGTTTTTTTTCTCAACTACCCAAAGGTTTTGAAAATGGGTGGCATACAGATAAAGTATACAAGCAAGCAAATAAATGTGTTTATTTTCAAAGAATCTGGAAGGCTTTATGATATGGAATTTCCAGGCACAAAAAAATAGCATATGAATCGGCAAACAATATTGCAGAAGATTAATCTTTGTCCATTCTTACATGCAGTAATTAACTGAAACTACCTAAAATTCCACACCTATCTAGGTATTTAGAGAAGATGTCAAGCTATTAATTGTGGAGCAGCAGTATTCTAAAAAAGCCATCATTACAGTATTTTATCCAAGAAAATCACATGTTTCATAAATATATCTCAACAGGTTCCTGCACTTTCTATACATGACAGCAGTATTCTGGAATTATCCATTTTGTATGTTACTTTCCCCAACCTCTCCAAGATTGTTGGTTTTTTTTAATCAGTAACTTTCAGTGAAGTTAAAATGGAGCTACCCTGACATTTGTAATTTCTTGTCATGATAAAGTGGATGCACAATGACTATTTCCCACAATAATCACAACAATTGAAACCTGGAAAAAGTTGACTAAGATGTCCTCCCCTCACACATACACTGCCTAGTCTTTTGATGGTGCCAGTCACATCCATACTATTAAATTGCTGATCATTTATCACTCCTCTGTGTACTACCGATTCTTCTACTCAGCAGTCCTACTTGTCTCTTCATAGAGTACATGACTTGGTTTTCCACTGTGTTTTCTATAGCAAGTAACTTGACACAATCGTATTTCTTCACCTTAAACTAGCATTCTTCATTCACAGTTCTGCTGGCTCTCAGCTCTTTCAATTTTTTCATATTTTTTTTCTTCCTGTAGACATTCCACCATCCCCTTATGTTCCCCCTATGCATCTAGTAAGTTGCCATAGTCTCCTTAATGTTTAATCCTCTAACACTGGGAAAGCATTGTATGGCAGCAGTAATGCAAGGATGAATTCTGGAATGTGGAGCCTGAAGAGAGGCTTATAGAATAAGAAAGAAAGGGGGGGGAAGGAAGAGGAAAAAGGAATTGAGAAGAAAAAGAAGTCAAAACCACACATGGGACATAAGGGGGAAAAGGGATTAGGTGACAATATCCAACTGCACTGAAGGGTCAGGAGAATTAAGCTTCAGAGCAGCTTTCTCAATGTGGGCTGAGATAAAAAGACTCAGATATGAATGGAGGTGGTTCAAGTGCAGGGCTGTGGAATGCAAGAGGATTCTGCTACACAACATTTAAGGGAGCTATGCATTACTTTCATGTGACAAATAAAGCATATTATTTGCCTGGCAAGGCTTGGGCATCATTTGTTACTTTCATAAGACTGTCACGGTGGAACAAAAATACAAAGAAATGGAGAAAATTGGGATGTGCGCCAATGGCCCTCACAATTACAAACAATTTTTTCAAAGGAAAAAGAAATCTCATAATTAATCACTACAATCAATAAAATCTATTAGTCATTAGAGCTTTCTGGGATCTCTGTTGAAATTAATATACACTTAAAGAGATGATGTTATTGATGATGTGACCTAGTTTGGGTAATGAAACATCTGTAAGAAAACAACCAGGCTCAGAGAGCACCAAGGACCCCACGCTCAAAGAGGCTGGGTATATGAGTAGGCTTCACTCCAAACTTCACTCGATTTCAATAGACTTAGATTGCTCGCTACGGTAGTAGTTGAGAATATGGATGTACCAGAGGCCAGGATTGATGCAGACAATTCATATTCATGATGGGTTTTTTTCCCCCACCACGAACCTTTATAGTCTTCATCAGCTACAGGTAGTCCTTGGCTTACGACCACAATTCAGACCAGAATTTATGTTGCTAAAAGAGAAAGTTGTTAAGTGAGTTTTGCTCCATTTTACAACTTTTCCTGCCACATTTGTTAAGTGATTCACTGCAGTTGTGAAATTAGTAACACAGTTCTTAAGTGTACCCGGCTTCCCCCATTGGTTTTGCTTGTCAGAAGGTCGCAAAAGGTGATCATATGACCCCCATGAACCAATTGCCAAGCATCCAAATTTTGATCACGCGGTCACGAGGATGCTGCGACGGTCATAAGTGTGAAAAATGGTCACAAGTCCCTTTTTTGTAACTTCAAATGGTCACTAAATGAACAGTTGTAAGTCGAGGACTATCTCTATTGGCACACGTAGTGAACCAGTCCAAATAGTGAAAATCAGACTCTGTTTCTAAAATCTCCAGGCCTCTAAGCTGTTTTTAATAAAAAGGATGCAATCAAATATAACATCTGGACTGGGCTGTCTGCACAGTCTCAGGGCAATACTTTGAAAGTCACTTGAAAATCTGTTTCCAACACAAAATATAAGGTTCCTTTAACTGTGACCTTGGGAAGGGCTACGACTTGACTGGACTTAAGTTGACAGCGAGCTGGGCCTTTTGTTTTCTAAAGCATTGTTATTGTTAAAGATGTCAAATTGATGCCAATTTGACCTTTGTCTATGTTTAATTTAATTTAATGTAATTTAAATAGTTAATGTGATGCTTTACCATTTTTCAGGGTTAAATGAAGAATCATGGAAACTGTTTTATGCTTTCTCACTTGAGGCTAATCAAATTTCAAAATATAACATCCTGAAAGTCTTCCATGTGCTTTGTATCAGCATGCACAAACATACATATATGTATACTCATCACTCTCTCTCTCTTTCTCTCTTTCTCTCTCTCCCTCTCCCTCCCTCCCTCCCTCCATTTTTGTTTCACTGTCATGCATTGTGTGTAGGGTTGTGTGAGAGACAGAGAAAAGACGGAATATATTTCCTATTCTTCTTCAGTGGTGACAGTTATGGTTTGACCCAGGATCTGACCTGGAAGCTGGGGAAAAACTAAAAAAGACAACAGTGTCTTTAGAAATATGTATCTTGTCACAATGGCTCTGGGGAACAGCCCTATCCTTCCTTTGATATGCAACAATGCAGTGCAGTGCCTATTTTTCAACAGTTGCATTCCTTTAGATGCTAGAGTCTAAACACTTTGGAAAAGTTTGATAAAACTATATTCAAAGCAGCAGTCCTTCCTGTTTAATCTATATTCTAAGAAATTGATGGATCTCTCTGGTTTTCCTGTATGTGCTTTTGAATTAGCTTCTTTGCTTGTGAGCTAAATATCTAAAAATAAAAATCCAGCTCAGAAACAATTTGTAAAAAAAAAAAAACCGAAACAAGCAATTGCTGGTATAATGAAATAAAGTATGAAAGAAAGAAAGAAAGAAAGAAAGAAAGAAAGAAAGAAAGAAAGAAAGAAAGAAAGAAAGAAAGAAAGAAAGAAAGGGAGGGAGGGAGGGAGGAAGGAAGGAAATCTTAAACAATATGTTCTAATGATCCCATTGCATTGGAAAGTGCGTACTATTTCCTTCCAGTTTCACCAACCATCATTGTTCTCTTTAAGGGTATCAGAATGGATCTTCATATAATATAATAACTCTACACTGAAATTTTCATAAGCCCAACCAATTGTAAGAACATGATATTATTACTGATTACAGAGTAGAAAAAATGATTTTAATGCAAACGAGTGGCCAGAAGAACGAAGAATAGTAATCTATATGAAGTCATCTTGAAAATTAATCTTTAGATGACCTGAATTCATATTGATTCATGACTTTTGGAATGTTCTCTCCATGGAGGCCTGCCTGATGTCCTCCTTATTATCTTTAAATGGCATAAGAAAGCATTTTCGGTTCTCAAAATGAAGGGGGGATTGCTAATTTTTGCTGTTTGCTGTGTGCATGAATTTACTTTTGTGATATTAGGTTTCTATGCCTTTTTTATTTTTCCACGCATTGTCTTACTATATGGCTTTTCATAACATACAGCAAGACAATATTATATTTTGTCTTGTCTATTGTATATCTATATTTTTCAACATAAATTCATCAGGATACATATGAACAGAATACAATAGTTATGAACATGTAAATAATATTGTGGCTTAATCAGGTATTTAAAATTAACTGCACTTGGTGTTCAGCAACCAAAACATGCTAAAAATCAGAAGTCACACATTTATCATTGTTGCATAAAAGAAGTTGTCCAGCACAGATGTAGGTGAGGAAACTTTAGAGTAGGGGTGTCAATCTCAATTTCATCGAGGGCCACATCAGCATTGCGGTTGCCCTTGGGGAACGGGTGGGTGTGGCCAGGTGGGTACGGCCTACTGGGTGGGCATGGATGGAGTGGGTGTGGCCTACTGGGTGGGCATGGCCAGCTCTACATCATTCATGTCAAGGGTGCCTGTGGGGGCCTGGGCAGCAGTGGGACAGATCTGAGGATCCCTGGCAGAAAGGGGTGGGATCAGGGCAGAGCCCATCAAGCCGGATATGTGAAGTAGGTGAGGGCCATTTGCTGGCCACTTCCAGGCGATGGTGCATTTCTTCATTCTTCACAAAGGGTGACACCTCTCCAGCATGCACCCAGGGATGGGGCCAACGCAGCAGGGGCTAGTTCCTCGCTGTTTCCAGACGGCCTTGTGGAATGCATTTCAGCATATATGGCCACCACAAAATTGTACATTGGCTCCCGGCTGGTCTGGGTCAGGGCCAAGGCAGCAGGGGCCGTTCCCTCACTGTTTTCAGGATTGCTTCATGGCCACATGAAACCGCTTTGCGGGCCGCATCCGGCCCCTGGGCCTTGTGTTTGACATGTCTGCTTTAGAGGATTGATTTTGTCTTCAACACTTCAGCCATAAATCTCTCAGTATTATATACAAATTGCTATTCTTTTCCCCAACTCATTGCATAATTAGTTTATCAAAGCCATTATCAGTCTTATTTCTTTTTGCTTTTTAAAAATAATTGGATATATTCCTTGAAGAAAGATTTATCTAGGGGTATGAGACATGATAACGAGACCACCATTTTCAAAAGTGATTTATCTCCATACTAATTACTGGAGGACAAACACTGTAAAGGACTTGTTGTGTTGATCTCTTTTGGACTAACAACCCAAGAATTGTGACTGTATATTCCCAACTATCCTAATTTATTCACAATTAAGCTATAAATTAGGGTATTGTATTATATGAACATCTCCCTTATCTATGATGAAGTTTTACTCATTCCTCTTTATGGGAGAAATGTATGTTGGGAAGAAAGGGAAGCTCTAGCATTTTTAACCAAAGTATTAAACGGTGGCACTTTTTGAACATGCATCATGTCTCAGCTCCTTTCATAATGAAGAATCTTTGCAGCAATCCCTAAGAAATAGTCTGTTAATAAAAAAAGATGGATTTTTTTAGTACACTGCTTTTACCTTTCCTTAAAAACTGTACACAGACAATAGAAAAACTGCACAGGACTTACTGTCCCAATATGGCATCTTCTTCATCAAAGTCTTGGGGTGAAGGGGCAAGGTTTTACACCTAAGCAGGAAAAACTAAAGATACAAGTACAGATTAGGAAAAACCTGGCTTAAAAACAGTAACTGTGATAGGGATCTTGGAGTCCTAGTGGATGATCACTTAAACATGAACCGCAGTGTGCGGCAGCATCCAAAAAAGTTAATACAATCCTTGGTTGCATAAATGGAGACATAGAATCAAAATCACAGGAAGTAGTAATACAGCTTTACAAATCCTTAGTAAGGCCACACCTGGAATACTGCATCCAGTTTTGGTCTCCACATTACAAAAAAGATGTTGAGACTTTGGAAAAAGTGCGAAGAGTAACTAAGATGTTATTAAAGGCCTGGAAACAAAAAAAAATTAAGAACAGTTGCAGGAATTGAGTATGGCTAGTCTAGAGAAAAGAAGGACTATTATTATTATTATTATTATTATTATTATTATTATTATTATTATTTATTTATTTAATTTCTATGCCGCCCTATTCTGGAGAACTCAGGGCGGCTCACAACATGATAGAAATTACAATAACATACATAAATATAAAAACCCTTAAGTTAAAAAAGGAAAAACCAATCGTCCACAAACATACACACAAACGTACACTGGCTAGGGGCAAGGTGTTAGCTGCCCCAGGCCTGCTGGCAAAAGTGTGTTTTAAGCAATTTACGAAAGGCGTATGGGTGACATGATAGCAGTATTCCAGTATTTGAGGGGCTGCCACAAAGAAGAGAGTGTCAACTTATTTTCCAAAGCACCAGAAGGCAAGACAAGAAATAATGGATGGAAACTAATCAAGGAGAGAAGCAACCTGGAATTAAGGAGAAACTTCCTAACAGTGAGAACAATTAACCAGTGGAGAATCTTGCCTTTAGAAATTGTAGGTGCTTCATCACTGGAGATTTTTAACAAAAAACTGGACAGCCACCTGTCTGAAATGGTATAGGGTCTCCTGCTTGAGCAGGGGGTTGCACTAGAAGACCTCCAAAATCTCTTACAGCTCTATTCTGACTGAGGCTAGAGTGCTGAGAGGTACATGATTTAAACTGCAAAGATAGCACATGAATTTTAGTCTCTTGTTGTGAGTTTTAGATTAAAGCAAATGAATTCTCATCAGTTAGTATAGGCAAAAGCTTTAGAACTGACCATCCCCTTGAAAAATTAAGTCATTCTTTTGGCAATATTGTTAGAATATAATGCCATTTCAATTAAAATCATGATATTTAAAAAGAATACTAACTGCATAGTCAGGTATGTCCTGAAAAATATATCTTCAAGATTTCCTCTACCCCTCTGAACTTTATTAATTTAGATTTTATATAAGTACGTGATTTTTCCCCCCAGAATTTTATTTACAGTTCCTAGGCCAAGTATATGCAATCTGCAGTGATTTTGGAATCCCAACCCCTTTTTCCTGTTTTCTTCAAACCATACTCTGTCACTGCTATTTTTGAGGATAAGAGAGAAAATCAGATATGTAATATTTAATTTAGGCTTAGCATCCAACCACCTGTCAAAAATATGAAAATAATCCCTGACATCTCAGTCCAACTCACCTCAGTGATGTCATCATCTGAGCATCCTGTGACTGTCCATCACATCCACCATTTTTAAATGAATTATCTCATGACTCAGCACTTTTAATAAAAAGACATAACTCCATTTCTACCTAAGCCACTCACACCACTCTAAATCTAGGAACGTGGATTTTAAAAAAATAGAAAATTAAAAAAGTGATTGTTCTTCCAGAGTAAATGTCTGCTTTTGTTGCACCAACAACTCAACTCTGTGTTTTTACAAAGAAGCTATTTTTAATTCAGTCTTGTTCATTGTATTCATTACAGAAGATCACAGTATGATGTTTTTTTCACAAATATGTCGGTATGTCATAGTATTATGCTTATCCTTTGTAACTGATAGGATCTCTTCCTTGTGAAGACGCCCAACAAAAAACTTTTTACCATTTCCTCTCCAGCATGCAAAAAGGCAAGAATAACTTTCATTTTCAGCAAAAGAGTTAAAAAAAACTTTTACAGATTTAGAATGAGTTGGCATGAGCAAAACATCCTAGCAGTTTTCTCCAAGAATTTGGGCTTCAACATATACAGGTGAAACTCGAAAAATTAGAATATTGTGCAAAAGTTCATTTATTTCAGTAATGCAATTTAAAAGGTGAACCTAATATATGAGATAGACTCATTACATGCAAAGCAAGATAGTTCAAGCCGTGATGTGTCATAAGTGAGATGATTATGGCTTACAGCTCATGAAAACCCCAAATCCACAGTCTCAGAAAATTAGAATATTGTGAAAAGGTTCAATATTCTAGGCTCAAAGTGTCCCACTCTAATCAGATAACACCTGTAATGTAAAGGGTTCCTGAGTCTTTAAATGGTCTCTCAGTCTGGTTCAGTAGGAATCACAATCATGGGAAAGACTGCTGACTTGACAGTTGTGCAGAAAACCATCATTGACACCCTCCATAAGGAGGGAAAGCCTCAAAAGGTAATTGCAAAAGAAGTTGGATGTTTCCAAAGTGCTGTATCAAAGCACATTAATAGAAAGTTATGTGGAAGGGAAAAGTGTGGAAGAAAAAAGTGTACAAGCAGCAGAGATGACCGCAGCCTGGATAGGATTGTCAGGAAAAGGCCATTCAAAAGTGTTGGGGACTTTCACAAGGAGTGGACTGAGGCTGGAGTCAGTGCATCAAGAGCCACCACACACAGATGAATCCTGGACATGGGCTTCAAATGTCGTATTCCTCTTGTCAAGCCGCTCCTGAACAACAAACGTCAGAAGCGTCTTACCTGGGCTAAAGAAAAACAGAACTAGTTTGTTGCTCAGTGGTCCAAAGTCCTCTTTTCTGATGAGAGCAACTTTTGCATCTCATTTGGGAACCAAGGACCCAGAGTCTGGAGGAAGAATGGAAAGGCACACACTGCCAAAAGCACCAAAACCTGGTTCAATGACTGTGAGATTACTGTGCTTGATTGGCCAGCAAACTCGCCTGATCTGAACCCCATAAAGAATCTATGGTGCATTGCCAAGAGAAAGATGAGAGACATGAGACCAAACAATGCAGAAGAGCTGAAGGCCGCTATTGAAGCATCCTGGTCTTCCATAACACCTCAGCAGTGCCACAGGCTGATAGCTTCCATGCCACACCACATTGAGGCAGTAATTGCTGCAAAAGGGGCCCAAACCAAGTACTGAGTACATATGCATGCTTATATTTTTCAGAGGTCCGATATTGTTCTATGTACAGTCCTTCTTTTATTGATTGCATGTAATATTCTGATTTTCTGAGATTGTGGATTTGGGGTTTTCATGAGCTGTAAGCCATAATCATCTCACTTATGACACATCACAGCTTGAACTATCTTGCTTTGCATGTAATGAGTCTATCTCATATATTAGTTTCACATTTTAAGTTGCATTACTGAAATAAATGAACTTTTGCACAATATTCTAATTTTTCGAGTTTCACCTATATGTTATACAGTACAATAAAAAGCCCCACAAAAAGAAGGCATCCATAGTTATCACATGGTCTCTGTGGATAAAGTTCTTCAGTATAGAATAAATTCTCAAATTTATATGATCTCAGTGGTTTGGATGATTTCTGAAGGTTTGTTGGGTTTACAAAATAGCCACTGTTAGATTAGGGAAAACATGGTTTAATTTCATCTAGAAAAATTAGTTGGGTAAGAACTGCAGAAGTCAAAAGCCAATTACTAATTCAAATGTGGCATTTAATAAATGGACTTGACCAATGGTTCTTATTTACATATTTATTTAAGATTCTTAAATAAAGTATTTGTCTTCTTGCGATACCAAATATAAAAATATAGTATATATAAACCATGTATAACCCAAGTACTCTGAATTTATTTAAAACTAACACTTTTACAGCTTTCGTTCAAATTGCCCAGACTCTTCAGTTTTTCTTATATGTATAGTCAAAAATAATGTCAACTGGAGACATTATGTTCCATTCTTTGCAACATACAATATTCTAAAGATGAGACCACTGTATCTTAAGAATTATTCTCCCCCCCAAGAGCCAGCATATTCCTCTTGATCAAAAGAAAACTACCAATTCTTAAAATTAAAATAATGCCCATCAGAAGGAATATTCCAATAGAAAAGAATATATATACCGTAGTTCAGGGTTGAACTATGGAGTCCTTGGTGTTCTTTGAGCTTCGTTGTTTGCTTGCAGATGTTTTATTACCTCAGTAGGTAACATTATCAGTGCTAGTAAATAAAGAGTTTATACAAAGTAGCTTGCCTTGCCAGTGATGGTGGGGATATGGTTTTCACATTGGTAGTTCCTTGATTAGGGTATTGTTTTCTGCTTGACTGTTTGTCTTGTGTTAATCCATGCTAATCTGGATGTTAGTTGCTGGAGAACACATGTTTGGCATTTTTGTTTCCTTCCTTCTTTAATGCCTCTTTTGAATGTAAAGTAAATGTGATTTATTTTTATGTGTCTTTTTTGAAAGGTGTGTAAATGCAGCTTATTTCTATGTGGTTTATTTACATTCTATTGATGGCTAATTGGTCTGAATATAAGCTTCCTAACATTTTAGGATTCAGCTTGGTCTAGGATTATCAGTTTCCAGTTGAAACCATGGTTGAGTCTGGCCATATGTTGTGATAAGAAGGAATTTTCATAGTGTCTTCTGACTGCTAGTTGGTCTCAACTCAGGTCTTCTGCCTACAGTCCTTCCTTATATGTTGTATATGACCCCTGGTTTTTTCTTCTTCTTGGGCCACTGAATCTTTTAGTTTAAGATGTTTTTGAAAATTTGAGTTGTTTGTGTGCTCTTGTGATACCATGTGTTGTTGGTTGTATTTGAGATGTTTTGGGTGGATGGTAGTGTTATTCTTTTTATAGTTTGTATTGATAGTGCCATAGGGGGTTGAATGGTCAGGTACTTTTTGGTTACATTGCATAGTATTCATTTTGTTGGAAGATGTATAGGTTGCCTGTTTCCTTTTTCTGGCATTCTGAGTTGCCATTTGTATTCATCTGAATAATATTCTTACACAGCTTTTCCTGCAGGAGGTTGCTACTTTGGTAATGGAACACTTGGTTAGTGTAGTTTGTTTTTCAACAGACTTGCATTTCTAAACTACCATTGTTTCCTCTGATGGTGAGGATATCCAGGAAGTACAGTGTATTGTTGTTGTCTTCTTCCCATGGGTTATTCTTTTGAAGATATTGCTGATTGGAATATATTCTAAAACAGCCTATATACAGAGCATTTCAGAAGCACATGGTACTTAATTAACATTTTAATTGTGTAGCACAGTAATGGTGAACCTTTTAGAGACCAAGTGCCCAAACTGCAACCCAAAACCCAATTATTTATCGTTGGCTGCCAGGTGGGAGTGGCTGTGGTCATGGCAGACTGGATGGGTGTGTCCAAGGTGGGCGTGGTCACCTCGATCATGCTCGTGGGGAGGAACACCTGTGGGGGCCAGGCAGGGTTGGGGGAGATGCAGGGGGTCTGTGGCAGATGGGCAGGAGGCTCATCCTGCAGGTTGAGGTGAGGTAAGATGAGGCAGGGCAGGGGGGTGCCATTGTCACAGGGCAAGGTGAGGCAGGGGCCGGGGCGGCTGCTGCCTGACACAATTGGCCTCTGCAGAGGCCAGCGAGTGCATGGGGGCCGACAGTGTCCGTCAGCAGCCATAGTCTGCCAGCCCCTCGACTGGCACACTCTGGGGCTCCGCAGTCTGCTGCCAGCAGTTCAGAGAAGCTGCTTTTGGGCTGGCCAGCTGGCCGACAGCTAAGGAAGAAATGCAATGGATCGTGCTCAGGAAAAGAGAGCATGTGAGGCCAGGAGAGATGGGATGGGGGGGAGGGAAACCAGCCATGCTGGGATGCATCAGGCCACTTGGGACCTCGGTGAGTTAGTGGGTGGCTGGTTGAAGAGGGACGGTTGCCCTCTCCAGGGCATGGTGTGCGTGCCCACAGAGTGGGCTCTGAGTGCTGCCTCTGGCACGTGTGCCATAGGTTTGCCACCACTGATCTAGCATATCCGTAAGAGTGGGGTGCTTCATAGTTTTATTGCTATAATATTGGTCAGAAAGTGGAATATATCGAAAGAACAGGTTGAGAATGGCCAAGTATTATCTTGGAACTTATCACATAAAGACACATAAATCAGGTATCACTACTCTTCATATCTCCAGAGAAGTGAATTCCAAATGTCAGACATGCTATTATGTTGGTAAAAATTTCCATGGAAATTCCACCTAGTCTGCCAGGTACCTGGGCAAAACAATTTGGCTTTCTGGCTGAGCATTCCAAGAGCTTATCTCCAAAGAAATACCAAGGATCAGATCAAGCATTTTTTCCACTCCCTTTTTGGATCACTGATGGAGCATAAAGGAAACTCCCTTATTTCACATCCCATTCTTCAATGACCCACACAACAGAGTTGAGAGGTTTGGGGAGGGGAAGATTAATAAAAGGTAGAAACAAATATAAATTATATTCCTAAATTTTGTAGAAATGTATTGTTGTTGTTGAAAAAAAGTTCTCACTTTGTTCAGAGACAAGGAGACCTGGGACAGCCTATATTGTTTTAAGATTATATAGGTGCAATTTGAAGTTGGAAACAAAATACACTGAGGCTTATATAAGAGAGAGCTTGGGTTTGCTTTGAAGAGATGATTTGTGTCACAAAGGCAATATGATTCTTGCCCTGGAAAAGGGGTAATGAAACTGATCTCCTGTCCAAAATATTATCTGTCTCAGTATTGTATGAATAACAGATAAGCCTATGAGCAGTAAGGCAGATTTTCTAGCCCAGAGGACAAGACAATAAAGAGGCACACAACTCACCTTAATGAAGTACAGTAATTCAGGTGATTATGGATTGCTACATGCCTATATTACACTATGAGAGAAGGCTCCCCTCAGCTTTGTCTCTAGCACTTGCTGAAGTGCTTCCAGGATGGACTGGAAGCATTTCAGCCCAGATAAAAAGTTTTCAGGCTGAAAGATAGGTTCTAGTACATACCAAGGGGTCCCCAGGCTGGTAGAGGGACTCCAGAACATGCTCAGGTCATTTCAGCTTGATAATTCTGATCCCTAGGATAGGGAAGTTTTCTATCCTGCATAGACATTTTCACTGTGGGACAGTGCAAGCTGTACAGAAGAACACTGATTGGCGCTCCAAAGCAAAATGATGAAAAGCAACACAATCACTTTGGTTTGCTCTTAAAAGCAAGTGTTCCAGTGTCATCCATGGGGGCGACAAGGCAGGGTCCAAGGGTTGCAAACAGCACCATGGCCTTTTGATGCAAAGACTGCCCCTTTACTACATGCAATTTTGCATGCACAACCAGAATGGGAAGAAGCTTTGGTGCAATGCTGCAATGTTACTTTTATTATTTGTCAAACAGCAAGACTTTACAAATGCCATTGAAAGTGTGTCAGTCTAGTATTGGAAACCTACAGTCCTAGCATGCTTGAAGAAGACCAACTAAAGAAGACCAATGCAAAAGAACTGGAATGTTTCCAAGATACATTGAAATGAATTGATATTATGCAGAAGAACTTGTCAGATTTGTATTTGAAAGAATGAGATCTGAGTATACGTAAAGATATTTATTACTGCAGTCCTTGTTCCTGGCTTTATTTTAGTATTCTGAAAAATCTCCATACGTGCCAAACTCTGGCTTAATTTAGTCACATTTCACAGGCATTCGTGCATAGATACACAGATTGAAATAACTACCTTACAAATAGTTAAAATATAAAAGAAAATGTCCAAGTTAGAGTAATTACATATTTTTTCCCATTGGTACTGAAAATAAAGCATATAAATGTGGAAATGTTTCCATGTGCTTTTAGGGTTTTTAAAGAGCCAGTTGAAATATAGACATCTATCAAAAATACCCTAAAATTAGTTCAGAAACCTACATCAAGATCAACTCTAAAATCCCAGGGACAAATTTGGCAATATGTTATTTAGCAGCTCAGTGTCAGCGATGGGATAACTGTGTGGCATTATATCAGATCTTCTTGGGTCCTACTTGTGATTGATTCTAAAGCGAGGGAATGGGAGAGAAAGCTAGCTTGCAAAACTGCTTTGTTGGATTTGAGCCATTGCCAAAACAATCTTTTTTTTTTTTTTTTGCTTTTCCTCATTTAGAAAAGAGGGTACACAAATGTGTCAAATGATAATTACTGGGGGGACAGGAGGTGGGAAACGGTTATCAGATTCTGAAGCATGCTGAGCTTCTTAATTTGCCTATCCCTATTTTCATTCAACCAGACCTTTATTCCTGAGCAAGACTGTAAGGATTCAATGACTTCGGCAAGCAACCTCATTTGACAATTAGAGTACAAAGACACAGGAGGTGTACTTCACAGTCTAAGTGCCAAATGTAGATTACTTTTCAGGATAAATGTTTTGCTTCCCTCTGTGAATGCTATGATCAAATGCTGGCAGAACCCATGAAAAGTGGCTCTGAGAGTTGCCTAGAACCACGAGATAAGCGGCATATAAATTCGATAAATAAATAAAGTTGCCTTGAGACAATAAAGGGGGCAAATAAATATAATAAAAAATAAATAAAAAGACTCCACTGACCTTTCCTTTTGCCTCTGTGAAAGACCATAAATCAATATTCAGACAGGTCCATATTCTGCTCCAAGATGCTGGGTTCCATCCCAGAAGAGCAGCCAATGGATTGCAAGCTTTCAGGAACTGTGGCCGCCAGGGCATTATGTTCATAGCTCCTCTTGCATTTAGCATTCAAGAAGCAAAACAAAACAGTTCAGGGTCAGTTGTGTCAGGCTGCCCTTAAGAACAGTGGCCCTTTTGAACACTTTTCCTTCTGCTTGCAGCAAAGGTTAAAGAGTAGGAAATCCCTGTTTTGTTTGACCTTGTGGTCACAGAAACTGACAGGAATCACATTTAAGGCTCAAATGTGCAGTTATTTTTAGTGTTTGTTACTATTCTGAAAGCTGCAAAATTAGAAAAATCTAGGTAAATCTCCTCCTCCTCCTTCTCCTTCTCCTTCTCCTTCTCCTCCTCCTCCTCCTCCTCCTCCTTCTCTTCCTCCTCCTCTTCCTCTATCAGCATCATGAGCATACTTTATTCTTTCCCTCCAAAAGCTGCATAACCTCTAGCCCATTTACATAAGTGATTGACAAATTTTTATTTTCCTGAATAACTCTTTGGCGAGGATACATACAACTTTTCTGTCATTCAGCTTCCTATTTCCTAAGGATGCATCCTGTCTGAAAAAAATACAGAAAAAAGAAATAGTTTACAGCTTGCTTGCTTTTCACCATGAGGGGTCATTTAAAATGTTTTTCTTTTCCTTTCTTCTTTCTCCAAGCCATCTAATTGAAGCATGTGTTACTATTGACTAGGATTCATTTCCCCAGGAAATCAAAGTAAACTGAGCAGTATTAATTAAACTTAAAATATATTGCAAAAATTCAAGATTACACACCAGGAGAAATACTTTGGATCACCCAATTAACAAGAAATATTGTATTACAAGGGGATTTATTTCCCCTTAGCTATAACCTTCTGAAAAATTAACCAAAGACTGAGAAAGGAGAAGACATAATATCAATTATAGCACATTTTATTCAGCACAAATGTCCAAAATAGCCAGCAATCTGAGAATAAAAGGAACGTGGATCTACCTTTTAATTTTTACTTGAAGCAGCAACGTTGACAAGTCTTCATTATAAGCAATTTTATCTTTATTTTTATTTTGTCCAACAGATGGCAGTCATATACATTCAGGCATAATTTTCAAAGTACATTTTTTGGAGCATAGCTAGGAGCAGCAACAGAATCTAAAACGGAAAAGGAGAAATCAACATCTGACCAATGGTCATAGAATCAACAATTACATAAACAGACAAAAACACTCTTCTTTGAAACTGTTTCCATGCCTTTCGTGGTGGCCTTTTTTTCTGCATAGGGTGTTTAGAGAATAATTTTTTGTGCAGATTTAGCCTTAGACCACCACATTCATGGATCCGCTATGACCAAGAGCTTTTTTTATATTCGTTATAAACATAAACAGTCTTTCCTCACCACCATCTTTTCTTCAGTAACCTCTGAAAAGGGATTTTATTTCCAAATCGGTATCAAGTACTTTCCTTAAGATATGCTTATGATGTTGTTTAAGGCTTCAGTCTCTTGCTCATCCAACTGACCTTTCTAAGAAGTCAATACCTGAATGCAATGGGAGAAGAACTTGGAAACAGGCAGCAAATTTAATAAATAATGGACCAACTTCAGAGTCAGAAAACAGACATTCCCCTTCTCAAGATAAGTAGACCAAACCTAATTTAATTGCATTTTACTCTCCATAAACAAACTATGAACTAACCTTGAAACACATATTTTAAAAAGTAGGTGATCTCAAGATATACCACATTGCATTTCACATCATTTTATAGCAACTATGGAAACCTGAACAACTAAAAGACAAACTTGGCATTATGGAAAGCTTACATGGACATTTTACAAGCTAAAAGTGGAATTATAGGATAAGATTAAGAGCAGTATTCGGTATTTCGAATCCAAATAAATTTATTCTCTAGATCTAGAAAAAATAATATTACAACCTACAAAACAAAAAAATCTTAGAACATACAAGAAGAACAGAAAATAAATGTATGATTGATTGATTTTTTAAATGATTTTTTGATGCAACCCCTCTTTTTTTTAAAAAAAGAAGACTTTACAGTCAAGTTTCTGCTAATACATATTCCTATGAAAGCACCCTGTATTAAGAGCTGTGGTAGCACAGTAGTTAGAATACAGTATTATAAGCAAACTCTGCCCACAGTCTGGAGTTTGATCCTGACTGACTAAGCCTTCTATTCTTCCAAGGTCAATAAAATGAGGACCCAGATTGTTGAGGACAATATGCTGACATTTGTAAACAACTCAGAGAGTGTTGTTGAACAACTTAAGCAATTTATGTGTGTAACATTTTCTTTGAATTTATTTTTCTGAGCTAGTTAACTACCTCAAATCCATGGACTTCTTCATTATCAGTTTTTCTACAATCCTGGTGATTTTTCCCTTTATTTATAAGCATTTGTCACTATTTTCACTTTTTTTCACACAGAGAAAGAAAAAGTATCCGCTATTAGTCATAGATATGCTGAACACATAATGTAATGGAAGGCGGCTATGGTCCACTGATATGGACCTATAGCTCTAGGAATCTTGGCAAGGACAAGCTTGTTATCATTTAGATTGTGCTAAAATTAGCTGGTATTAAGCCAAGGGTATGTTAAGAAAGTTGTAAAAACAAGCACTGTTAAAAATGGCAACATGTAGATTGAAAGGCAGAACATTTGGGTGTGAATGTAAATGTTAGTTTTTGAACGTCTGTATCTGTTAATGTATAATGTGCAAACTGAGTTATCTAGGTGTAACTTTGAGAATGTTATGGGTGTGGAATGGAGTATTTTGATCCTTTTTAAATGGTTCTAATTAATACTACATTATGCTAGGTTAAGGAGTAAATGGCATGAATGAAATAAGTAGTGTTGGACTTATATAAGAAAGAAGTACAGTTCAAAATAAAGCAGTGCTATATAATCATTAGAATTTAAAATAAAATAGTAAAAAAGGGCCTGTATATGTTTACTGAAATAATATATTCTATCTTTTTTCATGGGCTTCTAGTATCATGTACAAGAGATGATAGGAGGTTGGTGTTTAAGGAAAGGCTGCAAAATTCTACAAAAATTCTACAGAAATCATACTGAATAAATTCAGTCAAAAGGAAATGTATCACATATGTCAGATAGGCAAATATATAAATTTAATAAACAAATAAATGATACAGTGTGACTTGGGTTACAAATCATGTATTCCTACAACTAATCTGGTTATCTGTTCTAGTACAAAAAATCCATTCTTACTGCCAGGTTCTCAAAATACAATAGGAAAAGTGAAGGCAGCAATATATAAGGAGCAGTGAAAGTGATATTTAATAGATATAGCAAATATATGTCTGAATAATGCTGTAGGTCACCTAGCCACAGCTGTCTTAAGGAAAAGCAATAGTAAACAAACTTGTTAGGAAGCTTTTACAAAATATTAATCAAAAGAATTCCATCGTATGATATATTCATTTCAATTTGGGGTAAAGGAAAAGCAGGCTGGGAATTATAATTCAATCTGGCAGACATTTATAAATTATTAAAGTCATAATTATATTTTACGGGATTTAGTCTTGGTTTGACTTTTAGTGGGTTAGGTGGAGCTTGTATTTATTATTATTATTATTATTTTGTTTGAGACTATATTGTTCTCATGGCAAAATGTTTCTACATTTATAGCAAAGAGACACATTAAAATTATTTTATTCTCAAATATATATTCATCTAAATATTGTTCAAAACTATCCTTTAAAGGATTACTAAAATTAACCCTTTAAAGGAAGCATTTTCGTTATGTATCAAACAGCGGCAGATAACCAACAGATATTTTTATAATTTCTATAATTTGTATCAGCATCACTACTTAAAATATTGTTCAAAACTATCCTTTAAAAGGATTACTAAAATTAACCCTTTAAAGGAAGCATTTTCGTTATGTATCAAACAGCGGCAGATAACCAACAGATATTTTTATAATTTCTATAATTTGTATCAGCATCACTATTAAATCTCTATTCTCTCTCTCTCTCTCTCTCTCTCTCTCTCTCTCTCTCTCTCTCTCTCTCTCTCTCTCTCTCTCTCTCTCTCTCTCTCTCTCTCTCTCTCTCTGTGTGTGTGTGTGTGTGTGTGTATGCGTGCATGTAATGTCCCATCAAGTCATTTTTGACTCTTAGTGATAACCTAGATAGATTTTCTCCATGATGATCTATCTCAAATCTGTTCTTTCAACAGTGCGCTCATCCCACAAAGTCTGTCCATTTTGATGCTGGTCATTTTTTCTCCTTCTCTTTCAATTTCTCTCTATATTTCCTTCAAAAGAATTATTACTGATGGGAATGACAGAATCCTTTATGCCTTTAAAACCAATCAACCACAACAGTGTTCTTGTTGTGCAATTCAGCTGTGAGACCTTCTGCGACACATCGCCACAGCAGAGCCGTGGGAAAGTATTTATTTTACCTGTAGGTATAATTATAAGCAATAAAAAAAACTGTTCAGATCTTGCCAGGAAGGATGCTAATATCTAAAAAGACTGAAAAACTCTAAATTCCATTACCTGAACAAACAAGTTAGGTTAATAGAAGAAAAAAGTAAATGAAAACGCACTGCCAAAAACTATGAGGTTGTGATCCATCAACAGCTGGATTGTACTTTCATTTTTACCTTTGATATTGATGCTTTCTTTGACTTTTCAGTATAGTTCACAACAAAGCCAAATTTATGGGGTGGGGCTCAAAATCATGAATCTTTTCCAATCTAAAGTGCCCTCCTGCCTCTTTTTCAGGTTTTGGAAGCCTTTCGTCCATTTGGCAGTTGAAAACAATTCCTCTCAGTTGCTTTTTTAAGACTATATTTCATCCTCTGGAATCTCCTTGACTACAGGGAACTGATTAATATAACAAGGTGTCTTTTGAAAGCAAATATGTGTTGTAGACATCCCAGGGCTAGGCTATCTTTCTGAAATTCAGCTTAGCTTCCCTTGCCGAAAGACAGAATGAATATTCCTCACAAGTTCACAACTATAACATAACCTGAATACCCTCATCTTGAAACCACTTAACAAATTCTCTCTCTCTCTCTCTCTCTCTCTCTCTCTCTCTCTCTCTCTCTCTCTCTCTCTCTCTCTCTCTCTCTCTCTCTCTCTCTCTCTCTCTCTCTCTCTCTCTCTCTCTCTCTCTCTCTCTCTCTCTCTCTCTCTCTCTCTCTCCAATTGAAATAAATTTTCTCTGTATGTGTTTCTCTCTATCTCTCTCTGTCTCTGTCTCTCAGAATAAGGCTTGCAATTTTAGTTATGGGTACATTTCTCAAATTGCCAGGTGTCTGTTTACATTCCAAGTGTTCTTCTTAGGAAATGCAGGCATAACATGTTTTTGTTTTGAGATTTCTAAGGCTTCCTTGTTCTTTATGCAAGATAAGTGCTACAAAATTTCTTTGGGGATATTTTGCAACTTTGATCTAAATCCCTCCTTAAAAATAATAATAATAAAAGTTCCAGGGGAAGCCTTGGGGAAATTTGATATCATATCTTCCGTAAGTGAAAAAGAACACCCATACTTTTCATTTGATTTTTATCATTATACATGATAGAACGTACACTGGAATTTAGCTGAAATGTGCTCTTCTTTTATACAAGAGATTTAGGATTTTACAATACAGCGATGGTTAAGCTACTACTTTACATCCTGAAAATGAAGTTGCAGAAACATATATTTCTGATATTCTTACTGATGTTGATTAATGTGTATACCAGAGATTCCCAAACATTCATAAGACCCTCATTGTTACAAAGATTTGATGTCTCAAATGGATATCAATAAATCCATCTTCAGAAATAGATGTTGCAAAATTTGAAAATATCACACAGCACCCCTCTGAGTTCCCTGTGTACTCTAGGATGCCATAGCACACAGTTTGGGAACCAAATGCATGTACCATTAATTGTATTCCAATCTAATCCAAATATTTGTTTTGCAAACATTGTGAAAATATATGGAATGCTACTTCATTAGAGTTTGTATATTTAGCTCAAAAAAAAAGAGCACTAAAGAATACTGTTATTATTCGTGATTCACAGGTCAGTAGAGCTAATTTAGCACAGTGGTTTTGATATCCTTGCTACAAGTCTCCCTGGAGGAACAGAGAACTTGGTTGATAGGGTCAGCAGGAGCAGTGGCAAGGTGATGGTATGTTGGAGAATTGGGTTGCACCCAGCAGCTACTACAAGGTACTGTAAGATGGGGTAGTTTGTGTGTGTGTGCACGAGCATGCACGCTGTGCTGTTATGTGTTGGTGGAAGGGGGTGAATAGTAGGGTAATGTATTTAAGACCAATTCCTAACCCCTTTGCTCAGCTCCTAGTTCTGGTGACTATGGACTGGCTGCTGTGTTTTAATGTTAGACTGACCTATCAAAAAGCTCAACACATCTTTGACAGTCATGGATAAGATGCCCAGCCCATCCTATATTAGTGAAACCTGTTTGGCATGGAAGGATGGCTTCCCCTCCTGACAAAAATGTCCTCCTGGGTTTTGGATCCAGCACCAACTGTGAGACCAGGCCAAGACTGGCCATCATCATTTGTCAGTCTTTAGTGACTTTTCAGGGCCCTAACTCAGGCATAACTAGATGTGGGGCCATATTTGTGAGACTGGACTGTAAGGATTAGTTAGGATTTTTTTTTTATTTGGGTTTGTATGCTGCTCCTCTCCAAGGGACTCAGAGCGGCTAACAACATATATATAACAGTGAAATACCATAAAAAACCCCAAACAAATATATCTTAAAAAAAATCAATAAAAAAGAACACACATTCAATTCAACAATCAACCACAGTCATCCCCAGGCCTGCCGGCAAAGATGAGTTTTTAAATTTTTCCAGAAGGCCGGGAGAGTCGGAGAAATGCACAACAGAGAAGGCCCTCCCCCTAGGGCCCGCCAAACGACATTGTTTCGCTGACGGGACCCGGAGGAGGCCAACCCTGTGCGCTCTCACCGGTCGTAGAGAAGTATGTGGCAGAAGGCGGTCCCGTAAGTATCCTGGTCCCATGCCATGAAGGGCTTTATAGGTGATAACCAACACCTTGAATTGGGCTCGGAGACCAATAGGCAACCAATGCAGCATGCGGAGTGTTGGTGAAATGTGGGCACAATTGCTGATTGCTGATTGTTTACCTTTCTCTCTGCAATGTAGCAATGTTCCTGCCTGAGCAACTTACTCAGTGGCCATGTTGATAGTACAGTTCCTCGGGATTATGGTTTTGGGGAACCTCAACCTGCCTTCTTTGGGCCTGGAGTCAAAGTCAACTCTGGAATTCATGGCTATCATACATTTAATTCAATTTATTCAGGGTCAATTTCCAAGGAAGTCACACATTAGACCTCGATTTTGTTTCAGGATAATGATGTGTTAATCTACAGATGGGGGATGTTAATATCAGTACCTTGCCACACCATACTCTATCCTGTTCCTAGCAGGAAGGGCAATTGCTAGGATGTCAACCTCAAGCTGTTACCTTCATCAAGCCACCATCTTTCTGGGAACCAGCCAAGCACTTCTAATCAGCTGAGTCAAAAACAGCCAATCTGCAGCACTGCTGAATCTCTATACACAAGAAAATGCCACCACACTTATTAATTATTTATTTATTTATTTATTTATTTATTTATTTATTTATTTATTTATTTATTTATTTATTTATTTATTTATTTATTTATTTATTTATTTATTTATTTATTTATTTATTTAATATGCTGCCCCTCTCCCAAGACTCGGGGCGGCTCACAACAACAACACAATTAAAAAACACAATTAATTTAAAATTTAAAAATTAATATCATTCACACATTCAACTCACAGCTGTTGATGGCGGGACACTCTTAGGGCCGAGGGGCAGAGCACAGCTCATATGCCCCAAGTTTGTCGGCATAAATGTGTCTTTAGCGCTTTCCGGAAGGCCAGGAGGGAGGAAGCAGTACGAACCTCTGAGGGAAGCTGGTTCCAGAGGGCTGGGGCAGCAACGGAGAAGGCCCTTGCCCTAGGCCCCGCCAGACAACACTGTCTAACAGACGGGACCCGCAGGAAGCCAACCCTATGCGCCCTAACCGGTCGCTGGGATTCATGAGGCAGAAGACGGTCTCGCAAGTATCCTGGTCCATTGCCACATTGCTTGGCTACCACAGATGGGGTTCCCTTCTTTTCCACTTATCCACTCTGCTGCCAACGCTCCCATCTTCCTCTCAGGCCTGAACCACCATTTCAAATGCCACTGTTTCAACAACCTCCTAATAAAATATGCTCAAAATCTTCAAAAACAGCACATATATTCAACAACTACTGGAACACATTAACTGCTTGTATTTTAAATAAACAAATACATAATAGAAATGTTGGAAATCCCAAAGACATGTTTCAAAAGGTTACTCAAATTTCTTGGGTATTTTTTTTCAAAGAAAAAATTTTTAAAAAAAAAGTCTAGTTGTCTTTTGAAAAGCATCTTTGGGACAACCTTGATCTGGATGATTGAGAATCATCATAGAAACAGAAATGTTGGAAGATATTGGAAAAAAGTATTTGTAGACTAATTTCTGGTTTCAAGATAAACCATCAGTTATAATATTTTTTTTAAATGAAGGAGCATTGCTGAAAATTTGTGGTGCACAATTAAGATTAGGATTATCCCTTTTTTAAAAAAAATCTTTCTATACAAAGAAAAAATAGTAAATAAAAGTTATACAAAATCTAACAAAGAAGTTCTTCAGGATTTATTAATTAAATGAAGTTGCCAGTAGTGACACAATATTCCTCCTCATGGCTCCCCAAGAAATGAAGAACACACTCCCATCTACTTAATTTAGTGGCAGAGATTGATAGACCAGGAGAGATTTAATCCATGTCTGTTCTGCATATGGTCTTTCATTCATCTGTTCCATCCCTTTTATGCATTAACTGGTTTAAGAAGGAATCTTTGTGATCATTCAAATACAGTTTTATGCATTTTATTTACAAATATGCAGTTCATCTTACATGACTTTTATGGGTCTGTGAGAGCCAATTTAGCTGATTGGCTCTCACATACTGATGATTGGCTAGAACATGAATTTGAGTTTCATCTAGAGCACAAAGCCAACTCGGTGACCTTGCAACAGTACTTTAATGCAATTAGTATAAGATCTGTGCTACAGAAGTCTAGATGACCACTATGTGACAACATAGAGATGGAGGCAAGTTAATTGTTTGCTGCCGTTACTGGTGACCCAATATTTTGCAGTCCAGGTCTGCTTTGACTGAATCCAGCTATCTAAATTTTAAAAGAAATATGTGAGATTTTCTCTCTCTCTCTCTCTCTCTCTCTCTCTCTCCACTTCTGAAAAACCTGGTTGAGAAAACTGCAGGGACTAATTCTGACAAGTTCAGAGAATCAGATATGATGGAATAAAAAAATACTGGTATGTATTAATTTGTACCTGGAGTTGGGTTTCTTTAAGCCAAAAGCTATATGACACAATTCAACAAAGTGGAACACTTGAAGAAGAATGTTACTTCCCTTCCAAATGTGGCTCAAACAGAATACTGAGGAATTCCTATCTGGAGAATGAGAATAAATATGGGAGAAAGATGGATATAGAATCTTTAATCTCCAGGAACCTAAATTGATAATAGGTACAAGAAAAACAGACTTTTAGATTGGTTGGAAGCCAGGGCAAGTCAGAAACATCAATATGTTAGTCACAGCCCTGCAATCCAATCCTAGTATGTTTTTATTAAATTTAACCTATTAAAAATGTTACCCAGATGTGCAGCTAAAGAACCTACAACCTCCCAAAATGGGAGAAAAAAATTGAACTTGCAGAGCCTGGATTGAGACCAAAGATCCTCAACCCTTTTATATTTATTTTACTGTAGGAATTTACACCATAGCTTTCATGCAAACAGCAATGTGGTTATAACACGTACAGTCCATCCGCTCAACCAGTCCTGCAAGATAATAACTTTTTAATAAAAGCTTTCAAGAGATGACATAGGGCCTGATTACCTGAGGGACCATCTGTCTCCAATGGTTTCTTCTTGCCCAGCAAGATCCAGTAACCCTCTATTAAATAGTATCACTTAGTAGGACCCTGGCAACATGCCTTCTCTCTTGTGGCATTTGGAATACATTCCTCTGCATGGTTTCTACCCCATAAGGTGGAAATCTTCAAAATTTCAAAATCATGGTTTTGTTCCCAGACCTGCTTGTGAGCCCCTGATGGCTTTTGTGCAGTATTTTGGATAATGAGTCATTTTATGCAGGTGTAATTGTTTTTTTTCCACTTCTAAAAAGCAGTTTTTCCTTCCTTTTTTAATTATGGAGTTTTTCTGGAGTTAGGAGGTGTTCTAAATGAAATCAAATCAAGTTAAGCACCAAATGTTACACAGTTTTCCTTTTCAAGAAGATTCAGAGGGCTGGACTTTGAAAAAGGATGGTAAGGCTAGATGCAAAACCATTGATACAGTAGATTTGTGCTCTTGGTAAGCCTTTCCCATAGTTTTCCTTGGAAAATTCATATAATTGGTTCTGCATTTCAGTGAAGTTGGAAATGGCACATCTGAACAGCAGATCACTGTGGTTTTGATTAGTATAGAAGCAGCATATCCTCTGTGGGTTTTTTTCACCCCTGGACTAAACCTAAACATTTTCTGAGAATCAAGTCTCCATAATACTTTTCCTTGAGATCCTCCATATGTTGACTGACATGGTACATTAAAGGAATCTCGGTGTGGTGGAATATTTGAAAAGAGTAACATTCTGTGGGTGGGGAAATCTACCCTCAGATGTAATCATTTTACCATGAAGATTAATGTGGTGTCCATGGAGTCAGCCACATGTTCATTCTTATACCTTCAGTTCTATTGTGCCATCGTGATTTGTTGCTACAGATGTGGAGAAACCAAAAGTAAGTCCAATTCAGGATTGTGTATTGAAGTGATGCCATACAATCAGGAGGACACTTTTCTCAAGCATGTCAAGAGACCACATTGGGCCAAGATTGAAGTTTTAGAATAGGTAGTATTACTGGATTACCCTTCCTTTAGAAGCTAGCCTCACCAAGTCTGAAGAATTTGGGGACTGGTATGACCTCTGCACTTTAGTAATCATGGTTATAGCAATTTTTTTCATCCTGGTGCTCTCCAGGTCCTAGCTGAGGATTATGAGACTTGAATTCCAACTTATCCAAAGAACAGCAAATTGGGGAAAACAGACTGATAATATAACCAAATCTGTATGCGCAAATGTAGGTGACAATCTATTACAGTGCAGCCCCACTTTTATTAGCTTAAACATACAAATAACTATGTGGCTCTGTTGTTGTTATTTGCATCACTATGTCTAAATTGATTTGGCTTTCTTGAGAAAAAAAATTCCCAAGAAGATTCCTTAGTTGTTCATATGTACACAGATTCAACCAGGCAACATGCAAATGTGTCTTTCTGGACTTAACCTCAGAATTCTCAGCCAGAAACATACCAGGCTGAGAATAATTAGCTAAATGATGTTGATAGAAATTATGAGTTTAGGTTTTTCATTATTGTTCACTGTATTCCTCATCATTCTATTGTTTCCTTCCTTTCAATATATATATATATATATACTTTGTATATATATATATATATACATACAAAGTATGTATATATATATATATATATACATACTTTGCAATGACTCAGTTTTTAAAACTTGAAATAGATCACAGCAAAGAGGGGGGGAAACCCAAACTATTTGTTCATTACAAATAATTTATTCTACTTCCTATACAAAGTTCATTTTGCTTTCTGAATTTTGGCAAAGATCAGAGAAGCACAATGCAGAGATTATGCTGTGCCATGTAATTGCATCCTGTCACACTAGAGATTAATTTATAAGAACCATGGCTTCCATCTTGCACAACTGTGCATGAATTTGCTTGTTCCAATCTATTTTGGCTCTTATTTCTTACAGTTGCTAATGTCCCATCTTTGCCAAAAAATAAAAACATATTTCCCAAAGCTTTACCCTAAAGATTTCATTGTTGACCATGCATTTTAATCCAATACTGTACAGAAGTAATAGAGAAGTAAACGTCAGATATCTAGACAAATGTTATATTGTTTAAAGCAGACTGGCAGTTAATAGATATCTTTGGGAAAATATATATAGTAAGAATCTATCAGTCTGTAATGAAAGATTTGCTTTGGGTGATTATTAAAAATAGGCAAAAATGGTACAGGATTTATTGACAAATTGAAATCACAATATATACTGGTGCACAATGGTAGAAATAGTTGCTTTTGGTATGTGGCAAAAATCCAAGTTTGTTGGATTAAACCAAACCAGGAAAGAATGATAACAGCAAGGGTTAGCTCACACCCTTCAATAATGATAGTTTACATAGGAGACTCCCTACTATACTTTAATGGTGGTAAATGGAGAACCCATATTTGAATATGTGGATAGTGATAAGAGGACATCAAGCAGTGATTGAAAAGGGGAATTATACTTGAATAGGGAAACTGGAGGCCCATGTTTCAGATGCATTTTCAGTTGCACTTATCATGCCATGCACATGATGGCATGACCTCATCACCACTCAAATGGCATGTCATGCCTACTTCCACCAGATGTCAGGATGCAAGTCCATAATGACAGCATTTGTTTGATGACAACAGTGCATGCAGATCAACAATTTAGTATTATTATAAATGATTGTAACTCATCCTTTCCTCACAAATACTATGCAAAGCATAACTATGACTTGTTATGACTATACATGTATGACTTTGGGTTGTGGTCAAATTTGAGAGAACAAGAATAGAATAATAACATCAATATCTTTATTTACAATTTAAAAAAACCCAAGAATAGGCAAACGTAAACTTAAAAATAGAATAAAGAACTGAGTAGAAATACAAACAGAGATAGAGATAGAAACAGCTGAATAAAAATCAACAATGTAGCTACAGAATAGATAAATAATACATAGCAACTCCAATAATAATGTCTAGCAATAATGTTAGCAATGGCAATTGATCCGTTTGGCTAAATTATCTGATAGTTCTCTAAACTTTTCAGAACTATCATGGCTATTGGTTAGATCAGATCACCATACCTAATAAAAAGGGATGGTCATATGGACATTCCCACCTCCACCTGAAAAGGACAGGATTTGTGTTACAACATTGTAATGCTACTTCCCTGAGAACTAAGGAGACGGGTGGGACAGGATGAAGTCTTCTTATCCTGTCAACCACCACCCACCTTGTGGCCCCAAGCCAGCTGGCAAAACCAAGTTTTAATATTCTTCTGGAAGGCCAAAATATGTTTCTATATAATTGTACTCATTAATCTCTTTCATGTCTGATTTGCTTTAACAAGCAGTTTTTACTGCACAAGACACCAATTCAAGACAAAATAAACTTTCTGTAAATGATCCTATTTCATGCAACTGCTAAAAGAACAGCTTTTCTTTACATGCTATTTTCTCTATCCTCCATCCATTTCAACTAGGTTAGAGTTTACATTTTCAGATTTTTTTTTCTATAGAACTAATATTCTCTGCACATTTTAGTGATATGTTCATTGATTTAACAATTATGCTGCAATGCTAACTTCTTCAGTTGTTCAAGGACCTAAACTCTCCATAAGAACTGGGATATATCTGATGCAGAGGCTGCTGTAAGCCCAGTGAAGCCTATGTGGATGGAAAAAATTATTAGAAATGTTCTAGCTGGTGGAAATCCTAAAATGAGACATTCTATGGACTGTACAAACCCATTTTGAATCTCTTGTATCGAAGTTCCTCATTTGCCTTGGCTCCTTACCTACGCCAGCCTGGTATAGCATTTGCATTGAAAACAACAGAAAAAAACCCAGATTTATATTGGTAAAATACAGGGTGGAAATGGGCAATAAGTCCACCCCATATATGCCTTGTCCATGGTCCTGAAGGTTTGTTTTCCTGTGCAGATTGCATATGGTAAAATGCATTAATAATTTCATGACATTCCTAAATTAACTCAAAGCCAATCTAAACATTTTAATTGTCATTCTATATTATTTATGCAATGTTTACCTTGCTTCTGAGGGAAGGGATTTGTTGACTAAAGAGAGGACATCAGGTTAACAGTCAAATCTGGTCTTCAGCACAATGATCTGTACTCAACTAATCAACTGTGGTTAGAATTAGATAGAGATTTCTTTTTGTTGATAAACAATACATTTTACTAACTTCAATGAATGTTACTTGAGTAAATGGATAGGAAATGGTAGCCTTTGTTAAGATACATTATTATTAGCACTAGCACTGACCTAGTTGGGTCATGAAACGTCTGCAAGAAAACAACCAAGCTCTGAGAACTCTAAAGATCCCTCATGCATTATTACTATACAAGCATTCTCCAACCTCATGCCTACCAGATGTATTTGAGAATACAGTTCCAATTGACCTATGTAATGAAAAACAAGTGGCATTATTATTATTATTTTAGATGCAGAGAAAGCATTTGACAATTTGAATTGGCCTTTTCTATTTAACATATGGCCTTTGGAGAGAATGTTATAAAATGAATAAAATAAATTTCTATTTCCACAGAAGGCACAAATAATTGTTAATGGTGAATTAACTAAATTAACTAAATCATGTGAGATACAAAAAGGTGCTCTTTGTTTCCCCTTCTGTTTATCACAGTTATCATAGTTCTTGAAATACTGAATAGAGACATAAAAAATATGAGAGGATTATGGGTGTAAAGATTTAAAAAATAATCTTATAAATTAAGAACCTTTGTGGATGACTTGATGCTGATTTTAGAAATTCCTTTAAAGTAAATTGGAATATTAATGGAAAAATTAAAAGAATTGGGTGTATTAGTAGGCTTTAAGATTAATAAACAGAAGACAAAGATATTGACTAAAATAATGAAGTTACAAAATCAAATAGAATTGATGAATAAAACAGATTTCAAGGTTGAGAAGAAGGTAAAATACTTGAGTATGAATATAACAAATAGAAATTGTGCACTTTTTCAAAATAATTATGTTAAGATTTGTAATGAAGTTAAAAATATATGTTACAAGGAAAGAAAACACAATTGTTATTGATGATAATTTCTGCAATTAAGGCAAGTGTTTTGCCTTAAATATTATTTAAATGTTATATCTGTTTTGATGTACAATTTAAACAATGGCATATAAATATATCTAAATTTGTGCAGCAAGAGAAAAACTCTCAGCTAAATATAAAGTGATATAAGATATAAAAGAAAGGAGGATTTGGCTTACCTGATTTGAAACTATACTTCACAGCTTGTCACTTAGTTTGGATGAAAAATAGATGTTGCTGAGAAACAAAAGCCTTTTGGTGTTAGAAGAACATACTTGAGATTTGTGCAACAGATACCTATGGCAAGTCAAAGATAAGAATTTTTTTTGTTCCACTTACCATATTGAGAAGATGGAATAGATATAAACCTAGTTAAACCAAAAATATTTTTATAGCTCTTAGCCCAATAAATTTTTTATAGAACAGAAATGATAAGTAGTCTGATAAACTAGAATTATGCCAAGGAGAATGTAAAATAAAATCAATTTGAAATTTGAAATAGAACAAGAAGGTATGATAAAATGGGTTAAAATTAGATTACAATATCCAATTGGACAGTGGGAGAATACATGATTGAAAGGACTAAAGTTTACATTATGTTAGAGTCTTAAACAAAATTTTTCAAATAAAATAATGTATGGTTAGTATTTGACATTAAAAGAGCTGTTTAGAATGTATAAATGTATTTCAATTTTATGCTGGAAATTAAACAATAAGAGGTGACATATCATGCATGGTGGATGTGCAAAAATGCTAAAAATGTTGGAATCAATAATATATATTAATATATAAGATTTTCAATATTAATATATAATTGAAACCAGAGACTTTTCTTTGGGGATTGATGAAGAAACAATTGGAAAAAGAACTAAAAAAAATTGTTTTTTTATAAAAACAAAGCTGGAAGAATTCATCTTCATCCATTCCACAATGGAGGAATGAATGGTGAAGATGATGGAACTTCCTGAGACAACCAAATTGACAGCTTTGATTAAAAAAAAAGACACTGTCAAATTTAATCCTGACTAGAAACTCCTTTTTGCATGACACAGAAAACAATGAAATTATCATATATTGCTTTGATGATTAGATAAAAAATAGAATATAAGAAAAAAATTAAGTAATGCTGTATCTATATAAGGTCAATTTACATGTATTTTTACATGTATTTATAACTGTTGTAAAAGAAAATTGGACGTCACTTCTTTTCGGGTTTTTTTCTTTCTCTTCCCCCCCCCCCTGCACTTTTGGCTTTGTTGTTTTCTTATCAATTTTATTTTGTCCCTCTCTTTACTCCAAATATTAGTTTTTGTTACTTTTGTTTTGCTTCTTTAAAAGAATGGATGAGATAAACAGATAGACATACAGACAGACGGATAGACGGATAGATGGACAGATGGACAGACAGACAGAGATAGATAGATAAATGATATAGAGACTGACTGACTGACTGACTGACTGACTGACTGACTGACTGACTGACTGACTGACTGACTGACGTTCCCATAATTCGAAGCCAGAAGCCAGCATGTCGATGGGGACTTCTGGGAGTTGTAGTTCCAAAAATTCCAAAGATTTCTCTTGTCTGGATTGGAGAAAGATAGTAAACTATTGTTGCATGTATGCTAGAGCCACAGCAAAATTAGTATGATTGATGGAGACTAAAACTGGTTTGGTTTCATCTAGTATTGATTTTGCATCTATTGATGTGTTAATTGATTTCTCAAAGAAATTAATTGGATTTGTATCTTGGAAGGGTATTTTTAAGGCAAGGTTAATGGTTTTTAACTAATATTAAAACATTACTGAAACCTCAGTTGAACCCACAGTCCTATGACGGTTGTTTTCTTTCCAAACAACATGTTAAGCCTCATGAGAGTTGAGAGGAGGGGAATGCTTTGGGGGCAGATGTAATTCTTGGTAATGTCACATTGAGAACACAGTTATGGGTTTGATGGTCATCAGGGAGCTATCAATGCATATCTGACCAGTACAGAGTGGACCACCAGGGCAGTACAGATAAACATAGCAGCAGTCAGGAGGGATTTCTGAATGCAGGACCAAAAAGGGCTGTCAAGTATCTTATTTATCTTGAAATCAGGTCTGAGCTTTCTTACTGACTGCTACTGATTGTGGAAATAAGCTACAAAGATAAGGTTACAATTCAATTAAATACTGCCTTCAGATATTTTAGAACACACACATCTATAAGAAAGTGAAGGAAACACTCATTGCTCAGAGTTGTCAAATTCACTGGAAGGAGATGAATTCCAGTTTGAATTCTAGTTGAGGATTCAGTCTGTGACTCTGCACATGCGCACACTTATTTAGTTTATTTGATTGCCATTAACTTAAACTCAAAATCAGTGATGTTTAAAAGAACTGAAAGGTGCTTAAGAAAGTTTAAGAAAGTTATTTACTTTCTCTGGTTCTGTGTTTATTCATTGTTTATTTCCCTTTGGTCAAACCTGTTTATGCTGTTTTGAATATAAAAATCAACCCCCCCTAAACTGAAACAGCATTAATGTTCAGCAGAAATTTATCGATATCTTCTGAACTGCCTTCAACATTGTGCAGTAAATGTAATCCATGTGCTACTTGTCATGACTTTCAGAGACCCCACCTCTACATAAGAAATGTCAACCTTGGGAAAATCAGCTTTTATTTAAATGAATCTGACATGCTTTAGGTCAATGCAAAAGCCAGCTGGGAGCAGGTTAGACCACCAGTTCTGCAGAAGATAGATCTTGTCTGCAATAAAAGCATGTCTCTGGCGTCAGCTTTTCCCTGAAGTTGAAGTTATGTCAAAAAGTACCATAGCTGTGTCCTTTTCTGGAGTTTGCAGATTTGGCCCCTAAATTGTCACATCCAGATTGGATAACGTCATTTGTTCTATCTTGAGCTGCCTTTGAATATGTTTAGAAACTGCATTTATCTAAGAAAGCTACTGCCATGGAGCACATTGTTGGATTCTCAGATAATGTTGAGCATTCATTTGTAGGTTCAGCAGATATTTGAATGGAAAAGTTGGGCTATACATGTTAGTCTTGCCCTGTGCTGGAAGGTCACGCATAGCATTTCAATACAGATGAGAAATGGGATCTACACTATGCAGATTACACTCGTCTTATGAAGATCTTATACCATGTGAGGTGCATTTGAAGAGTATGTTATTGTTATTGTTTTATTATATTTTGTGACTCATTTGGGAGAACAATAATATTCCCCAAAGGAGAATATCACAAAGTTGTACATCATACAGTAATTAAATTTATCATAATATTTTGGCATATTTTCTGCATTCAAAAAAATACTCATAATATTGATAACAAATTGGGAAGTATATAAATAAGTATTATGAATCTGTACCTCTACACCAAATCACGTATTGTATTGTATTGTATTGTATTATTACAATACAATGCCTAGAGAGCAGTTGGAGATCGAGCCGTGCCGAATCTGACCGAACACTAGTAAGAGACCATATTAGGTCCTACCTAGCGGCGATAAAAGCAGAGAAGTGTTCTTACCTCACTGCTCTTATCGCATCATCAGATAACTGCCCAGCCTCCTTGTTTAGGGTGACCCACTCCCTCCTTCATCAGGAGGTGAGAGGAGACCCCTTAGAGGGTAGAGCTGAGGATTTTGGAAAATATCTGCATGATAAAATCGCTCAGATACGGGAAGGCTTTGATTTCAACTGGGTATGTCTGGTGGGAGAGACGGAGTCTGGTCTTGAGACTGCTATCTGGGCTGAGTTTGACCTCGTGACTCCCGAGGATGTGGACAGGTTGCTCGGGGGACATAGGGCGATCACTTGTTCATTGGACCCGTGCCCCTCCTGGCTGGTGTTGGCATCCCAGGAGGTGGTATGAGGCTGGTTCCAGGCAATTATTAATGCTTCTTTAAGTGAGGGTATCTTCCCTGCCGCCTTGAAAGAGGCGGTAGTGAGGCCCCTCCTTAAGAAGCCTACCCTGGATCTGACCCTTGGTTTCTTGCCATTCCAAATGAATCTATTAATACCTTTCTGCCACTCCTCTAAGTTCCCATCCTTTTTAAGTATTGGTAACATTTGAAATAAAAATAAAAATTTCGGCAATACATTCATTTTAATTGCAGCTATCCTACCCAGCATAGATAATTGTAATTTTTTCCATTTCTCCAATTCTATTTGTATCTTGTTCCATAAAAATTCATAATTATTCTTATATGATTTCCCATTTGAAGCTTCTATATATATTCCAAAATATTTAACTTTCTTAACTATTTCATAACCCGTTATTCTTTCCAAATCTTGTTTTAATTTATCATCTAAATTTTTAACCAACATCTTTGTGGTTTGAAAATGCCCAATTTTTAAGTTATACTATTATGCTGCAGTTTTAGTAGCAATAAGTGACTGGATTAACTTAACTAACGAAAGAATATTGAACATAGAAGGGTACGGGTTATTGTATGGGTTGCATGCGTACTTAGTCTATGATAAAAAGTTGGACAGGAGTTTTAAAGAGCATTTATTGAGAAATGCTCTGTTGCGTGTCTGGAAAAAGTTTTATTATAAGTTAAATGGAAAAATTCCTCTATGGACAGTTCCCAGGCATGCAATAGAGAGTATAAATAGACAACAAATTCAAGATGTGGTGCCCTATGAGAAGCTCTTAACTAAAGAAGGGAACAGTTTAGTATTGAAATCACTAAATAGGTTAAGGGAAGAAGGAATAGCTCATAACTGGTATTCACATGTACAACTTCAGACTAGATGGCAAAAAGATGTTAAGATGGGTTTTTCCTTAAAGGATGATAAATTAATTAAACAAGTTAGAGATCAAAGAACTATGCATATTAAAAGATTATATGACGCATTAATTGAAATTGATTCTGGAACTGAATTAGTTAAAGATTGCATGATTAAGTGGGAACATAATTTTGGACAACCAATTATGATGGAAACATGGAAAAGGATATGGGTGAAAAATGTAAAATTTACACAAGCACAGCACTTAAGAGAAAATTTTTATAAAATGTTTTATAGATGGCATTTAGACCCGAAAAAATTATCACTTATGTATTCAGATGTGCAACCCAAGTGTTGGAGATGTGAATCGATGGACGCTACTTATTTTCATATTTGGTGGACTTGTAAAAAAAATCAAGGCTTTTTGGATAAAAATATGGTGGATTCTTCAGAATATATTGAAAAAGCGTATTGAATTTTCACCACAGTTATTTTTGCTTGGCATCACAAAAGACTGTACCACCATAGAGACTAAGTTGATTTTGAACTTGATTACTGCAGCAAGACTATTGGTGGGACAATATTGGAAGACGTCTGAATTACCATCTATTGAAGAATGGACATTAAAAGTTATAAATATGGCAGAAATGGCTAAGATAGCCGCATATTTGAAGAACCACTCAAATGAAAAATTTATGATGGACTGGAAAAAATGGATAGATTATATACAAAGGAAATATCAACTGAAGAAATTACATTTGGTATATAGTTAAATAGTTATATAATATGTAGTTTAGTGGGGTTCTTTGCGTTTCTACCCTGTATTCACTCTGGGAAGTCGGGGGGGGGGGAGGTGGGAGGGTGTTTATAATTGGTATACTATGTTTTCTCAACTGTAATCGGGGTTGATACAAGAATATGTAACTATAGGTATTAAGGGGTTGCTCGGGTGGCCTCTGGGCACCACATCGGATGGAAAGAGGAAGGAGGAGTGAAGGTAGAAGTAAGTAGGAAGATGGTAAGAGGGAGAAGAGAGGGGATAGAGGTGGGTGGAGTAGAGAAAGGAGAGAGGAAGGTAGGTAGATAGAGGGTAAGAGGAGGGGGAAAGGTTAGGGTTAGAGGGATGTGGTGGTGGGGGGTACCGAGCAGTCATACTGATTGTTTGGCAAATGTGTTATATGATTGTTTTCAGTTGAGTTATTATTTCTTTTTTCTTTGTAATCTCTTAAAAACCAATAATAAAAAAAAGAAAAAAAAAGAAGCCTACCGTGGATCCAGCTGTTTTATCAAATTATCGTCCTGTCTCCAACCTTCGCTTTCTTGCGAAGGTTGTCGAGACCGTGGTTGCCCGACAGTTCCCACGACACCTGGAGGAATCGTTATACCTGGATCCACACCAGTCGGGCTTCAGGCCTGGTTACAGCACGGAAACAGCATTGGTCGCATTGGTGGATGACCTCTGGCGGGCCCGGGACAGAGGTTGTTCCTCTGCTCTGGTGCTATTGGACCTCTCGGCGGCTTTTGATACCATCGATCATGGTATCATGCTGCAACGGTTGGAGGGGTTAGGTATAGGGGGCACTGTTTTGCAGTGGTTCTCCTCCTTCCTCTCCGGCCGGATGCAGTCTGTGTTGACAGGGGGCCAGAGGTCGACCCCGAGACCCCTCATATGTGGGGTACCTCAGGGATCGGTCCTCTCGCCCCTACTGTTCAACATTTATGTAAAACCGCTGGGTGAGATCATCCGTGGTTTTGGTGTGGAGTACCATCTGTACGCTGATGATACTCAGCTGTACATTTCCACCACGAACCACCCCAACGATGCTCTTGCCGTGCTGACCCAGTGCCTGGAGGCCGTGTGGGTCTGGATGGGGAAGAACGGACTCAAGCTCAACCCTTCCAAGACCGAGTGGCTGTGGCTATCGTCGTCCCGGTTTAGTCAATTGATTCCTTCGTTGTCTGTTGGGGGCGAAACAGTGGCCCCCACGGAAAGGGTTCACAATTTGGGAGTCCTCCTGGATTCACGGCTGTCTTTAGAGGACCATTTGACGGCCGTGGCCGAAAGGATGTTCTATCAGGTTCACCTGGTACGCCAGTTGCATCCCTTCCTAGACTGGGACTCGCTATGCACAGTTACTCATGCCTTCATCACTTCCAGGCTGGACTACTGTAATGCTCTCTACATGGGGCTCCCCTTGAGGTGCACCCGGAGGCTTCAGCTGGCCCAGAATGCGGCCGCGCGGGTAGTGACCGGAGCGTCATGGCGCTCCCATGTAACATCGCTCCTTCGCGAGCTGCACTGGTTGCCGGTGGCCTTCCGGGTGCGTTTCAAGGTGTTAGTGACCATCTTTAAAATGCTCCATGGCATCGGACCCGGATATTTACAGGACTGCCTTCTGCCAGCAAATACCTCCCACCGTCCGGTACGCTCCCACAGAGTGGGTCTCTTCAGGGTGCCGTCGGCCAGACAATGTCGGCTGGCGACCCCCAGGGGGAGGGCCTTCTCTGTGGGAGCTCCAACGCTTTGGAACGAACTCCCCCCCGAACTCTGTACAATGACGGAATTGCGTTCCTTCCGTCGAGAATTAAAAACATATTTATTCCGACAAGCCGGCCTGGGATAGTAGCTCCGGTTCCAACAAGGCCATAATTGTTTTTAGGGGATTGAGTTTTTAGATTATATATTGGGTTTTTAAATGATTGGGCCAAATTATTTAATTTATTTTTAATAATTTTACTTTTTGTATGTTGACGTTTTTAATTGGGCTGTACACCGCCCCGAGTCCTTCGGGAGGAGGGCGGTATAAAAATCGTAAAATAAATAAAAAATAAATAAATAATGTTGTTATGTTGTGTTGTGTTGTGTTGTGTTGTGTTGTGTTGTGTTGTGTTGTGTTGTGTTGTGTTATGTTATGTTATGTTATGTTATGTTATGTTATGTTATGTTATGTTATGTTATGTTATGTTATGTTATGTTATGTTATATTATATTATTACGCCTGACCAACAATTCTTGGACACCTGAGACAAAAGATCACTACAAAATATTTCTTTTAGGACTGGACCCATATTCTGGAACATATTGGATTATAAAGGCTACACATAAAGACCAGAAAAGTAGATGAAACTTTGTTCTACTCTTATTAAGATTGCTGATACTAGAGGATCTTCAGGAATGATGCCTCAAGAAAAAATAAGAACATAAGAACATAAGAACATAAGAAGAGCCATCCTGAATCAGGCCAAAGCCCAACGAGTCCAGCATTCTGTGTCACACAGTGGCCCACCAAATGTACATGGGGATCTTGAGCAGAAAGAGAAGGCAAAACCCTCCCTTTCCCTTGACCCCCAAACAAATGGTACTCAAGGGAATCCTGCCTGCCTCAACCAACATAGAGGCGGCACATGGACATCTGTTTTAATAACCACCGATACACTTTGCATCCATGAATCTATCTAGCCCTGCCTTGAAGCTGTCAAGGCTGACAGCTGTCACGACCCCTTCAGGAAGTGAATTCCATAAATCAACGACCCTCTGGGTGAAGAAATATTTCCCTTTATTTGTCCTCACTTTCTTAGCTATAAGCTTTAGGGAGTGCCCCCTTGTCCTGGTATTGTGTGATAGAGAAAAGAATTTTTCTCTATCCACATTTTCTATCCCACACCTTTATAAACACCTTTCAGAAGGAAATATACTCTATGCTACAACTAATTCACCAAACAATTGTTGCACACAAAGAGGACATAAAAAAGAAACCATAATGAGACTAAAAATAATTTTGATAACATAAATGAGAAAATCTCCAAATTAAATCTAAAGCTAGAAAATTCCCAGACAATGACTACAAAGTATCAACAAATAAACCAGTAATCAGAAGATGAAGCAGAGGAAATGGACTTAGAGACGGAAGAGATAAAAGAAAGGAAATATAAACTACCATATACAAATAAAATTGTGATAACAACAAAAATGGAAAAGATGCTTTACCCTTAGGTCTGCAAAATATACCTGATGATAAGGAAGAAGATTTTAAAAAGTGGAATATAGAGCTGTCAGGGGAAATGTCACAACTTGGGAGACAAAAAATGAAAAGAGAAATTGAGGGAGAAGGAAAGTGGGAGTTGCTTAAGGAATATAAATGGGCGGAATCCCCCCCCCAAAAAAATACCCTACCTAAATTGTCTTCCTCATGCCAAGCAACTTTTACAAAAATAGAAAGAAAATTCCTGGGTGACTTAATTGCCTTGGCTTGGAAAGCTACTTGGCAAAGAAAAAAAGCGAGAGTTAGATTTAAAAAACAGAAGATTTGACCAATTAGAGGGGACATTATATGTTTAAATATTTGTTTGAATATGATTAAATAACGGATGACTCTTAGATACAATCAGACTTTTATAATGATTTAGAATTGAAATAGCATTCTTTTTTCATTTTTTGATATGGGAAATATGAAAATAAGAGGATGGCTGGCATCAATAAAACGTTTAGCGATATAAATGTAATTAATATTGAGAAAATCATAACTGACAAAGATATTTCAAATATTGATGGGAAATTAAACCTTTACAAGAGCATGAAAAACAGGATATTGATTTATGAATTGATATTATTGTTATTTGTACAATATTAGTAAAATATGATGAGAATGTTTATATTTAACTTTGTATACCTCAATAATGGTAACAACTGTAACTGTGTAATGAGGGAAAATATAAAAAATATGGGAAAGAAAGGAGGATCAGGGAAAAAATACTGGATTGTGCAGTACTGAACAGATTTATATTGAAGAAATTAATGTTAAATATGTGAACCCAGACAACACTAAGCACTAAAGATTGTAATTCTTAAAAACCAATAAAACATTTAAAAATCACATATTATATTAGTATGTGTGGGTAAAATGCTTATGAAATTTTAATTACTTTTATTACATATCCTGTATTTTTTCTGAAAACGAGGCCCTGAAAAAGTGCCACCAGTCCTGGGGATTTGATCTTAAAACTGATTCTGCTTAATTGTAGATCATCTTAGATCATGTATGGCTAATTTTAAAAAAAATGCCAAAGACCCTAACTAAACTGGGAAGAAGGAAGGAGGCAGTTCAACTCCACTTGTCTGAAACTTTTCTAGGCCTTTTTCAAATTAAGCTGGTAAGTAATTTAACTAAACTTTAGTTTCTGCGCCACAGAGATCTCAATTTTATCTTTTTGTTGCAAAAATGTATATGCCATCTGATTTACCAAATGACTTCCCCAAATTGTAGACGTGAGCTATTCATTTTTAGAATGTTCTTTTCCTTGTAGAATGTTGTTTGATTGCTAGCATACTGCCTAGAAAATCAGAAGAAAACTTTTTTAATGAAGAAAAATATCCCAATTGAGTGAACAATATTCTCTCTCTGCAGCTGGCAACAGAGCATGGCAACATAAAGAATCTTGCATGTTTGTATTCAATGAAGATTTAGAACAGGAGTTGACTGAATATAAATAAGAACATATCTTCCTTTGTTTTCTTGCCTTTACTTTCATTATGGGTGAAAAATTGATTTTTGAAAGATGGTAACTATATAGATTCACATATGGGAATGGTTTTTTTTTTAAATAGCTGGAAGAATCTTGTTGATCTGTCTTTAATACCAGCCTGTATTTTGATTATGCCATACTGGACACATTAGTGATTTGCCAATGAGGTCTGTAAGCTGGATGTTATGGTTGAATGTTCAATCTTCATGTTGTATTCTAATAAAGTAAAATATGTTCCCAGTGAGAATTCTTAACATAACCATGTGTTACAATTCATAAATTGCACTGCAAATGGCAATCCTGTGAATGTTGACAATGGCCTTATTCTGGAGGGTAGCAGCTGTATCACCAGTTGATTGACTATTCATTTTTCAAGGGGTGGGGGCTGGTCGGTGAATAAATGCTGACATTAGAATTTAATTCCCATTAAGTTTATGAAAAAAACATAATTTTTGAATAGGCACAGTACACGTTCTGGGCAACGCTGCTGGAGAGGAAATAAACCTTGTTGCATACATTGGGGATTATTTTTAAGTTAACTATATGGCATATGACTATATTGCTACTTTCTGCGATTATCAAAATGAAATAATCATAACTGTTGTTGTCAAGAACATGTATAAAAAAACTCTGTACAAACTTGGCAATTATGGGATACATTTATCTGTAGTTGCCATGGTCTCTCATCATGTGATTTTACAACTATAGAAGAACTAAAGCTGTTCTTTAAGCTAGGTGATTTTGATTTTGAAGTCTAGGAGATGCGTGTGGTCCCAAGTCATGGCAAGATGGGAACTGAGCATCCCTCTCTACCTCTTGTGATAGGCATGCCACATTGCTCACTAGTACTTCAAATAAACCTACATCCATGAAAAATCAGCAACAGGGCTTTCAGCATCACATCTCCCATAAAGTCCTGGGACAGATGTACAAGCTGAATCCCTAAATCACAGACGGAGCTTCTGTAGGATAACAAGGATATTGTAGTTGAAATCTCAGCCATTTATCCAGCTAGCTACAGAGAGTATAAAAGCTGCATGCTTTTATATACAGTAGGCTGATTTGTATTTCTGCTTTTGGTTAACCTTCAACAGTTTTTTTTTTTCAAGGGAGGCTTGCTAAGGCTAAGATACAGTTGGAGGCAGCTTTAGTTTGAAAGATCCACATTTATTTATTTATTTATTTATTTATTTATTTATTTATTTATTTATTTATTTATTTATTTATTTATTTATCAAATTTCTATACCGCCCCTCTCCCGAAGGACTCGGGGCGGTGTACAGCCTAAAATTTAAAAAACATATAAATATACAAAATTTAAAATAATTAAAAATAAATCAGCTAAATTAGGGGTGTTAATTGTATGGGAAATTCATTGTGACCTGAATGAGTTTGTGGAAGAGAAGTAAACTGCACATGAAAATCCAGATTATGAACTTGAATTATAGGTTTATACATAGGAGCAGAGGGAACTGTAAACATCTTCCAGGGATAACCATGAAAATTGGTGTTTTAGTAAAAGCAAAATGGTGACCTTAATTCCATTCCAAGATGTCATTTTTTTTTCTTATTCAAGTACAAGGAGTCTGTGAACTGATTTTTGCAACATCAGATATTTCTGTATCAAAAGAGGGGAGGTAAGCAGCACTGGAAGATTAGGCAATATATATTGACATTTTGATTACTTGTGATTGGTTAACCTAAAATATTTTTCCTGGGTAAAGAACAAGGTTTGAATTCTTTCTCTCTCACACACACACACTGCAATTTTCCACTACAATTACTCTCCTCTTATGCTCTCACACAAACCCATGGAAGCTGTTATAATCTGTGGGGGGGCAGTATTGGTATTTTTTTTTCTTTTCATCCTGAACTGGAATTGGGGTTAAGACTTAATCTCTTGTCCCTGCATTGCTGGAATGCTATTGCTGCACAAATATTGCTCATCACATGCTATTTGGATTTTGGTCACTAGTATCACTCCTGTTAAAGTTATTTGTTTGCTCATCACCAAATTCAGACTAAACCTGGCCAAATTTAATTGTTGACTTATTCTTCCTGCTTCGTGAATGGCATGATTGGGAAATCTTCCAAATAAATAAGTAGTCTTCCATCTAACCCAGGGGTCTTCAAACTTGTTCCTTTTAGGACTTGTGGACTTCAACTCCTAGATCTAATCCTAAAAATGAAAAGAAAAGAAAGCTACACTTAAATACTTATTGTATATGTTTTAGTTTTCCTTGAAGAAACATACTTGAGATTTTTTTTTTAAGTGTAACAAAATCCATATTGGTTACTGCTGTGGACTCTTTACTCTTTTGTATGCTATATTTTAGTATGTATCTTGTTTCTCCTCAACCAACATCATAACAAGATAGATTATGTTAACCCTTAAATAGGATAATATCTTATTATCAGTATGAAACTGATGGTTGAATCCACCATGCTTGTCCTATAATCTCCAGATTCATTTATCTCTCAGTTATGACAACCAAACATGTCAAGAAAAATTATTTAGGACTGAACTGGTATTGTTTCTATAGAAAGAGATACTTTGCCCTACCCCATTGCACTCTTCCTTTGTATAGCTGAGCTTTCAATACATTTATTTCTAAGAGGAGTAACAGACTGTTGCAATTACTTTCACCATGCAAATGACCTTTATTCATTGGAACTGGAATTGACTTGTGTGGGTGGAGTTTGGTATGAGAATTGAAAGCTCTCATAATTATCAAACACACCTACATGGCTGTAAGTGGAAATAAAGAGATAAGAAAAGTAAACTCTGACCTAAGTAGTAACAAATCTGATATGGCTGAACATAAGTCAATAAATAAATAAGTGAATAAACAAACAAACAAATAGACATTTTAAGTTAGCTATACTTATTTGTGATTTTTAAAATTATATCCTCTTTGCAACTTAGTCTGTTGGTGTGGCAACTGCAATCCATGCCACACAAACATAATTTTGCTTTTGCACTTTGACTGAAAATTAAGTTATGTCTTTGCTCCACTGATGAACATTAATTGAATGGGTTTCTGCAAACAGAAAATGTCACATGAAGCACCATCCCAATTTCAACAGCTTCTACAGTCCTCAACCCTGGTAACATATCACCAATTTAGTAGACAAATTGAGATTTTTGCCACATAGTTATAAGCTTAACTATTTGTATTTAAATCCTTACCTATTACAGTGACCCAATTATATCATCAATTACCAGTCCTCCATAATACAGATATCATACTATGCTCGTGATTCACTCTTCACATGTTTATCAAGCAAGATGCTATCTTATCAGGAGGACAATAAAAGATGGGGTTTGTTAAAAAACCAAGGATCAATAATGAATAATGAATAGTAATTTTCAGACCTTTAAAGATGGGAGATCTCTTGATATGTGGCATCTCATCCCCAGCTTATTTGCAATTTGAAATTTGTTAACTTCCAGTTCTCAAAGCTCAATTAATCTATTCAGGCTCCTCACAGTAGTCCAATTTGGGTAGAAATAAGGATTCCAGTCCAAATCATCTGTAGGGCATTAGCATAGATTGTCCAAGGGGGATCAAGAGTCTCTCCCCCCTGTTTTAAAGGCAGGGCAGTTGACAATATTAAAGCATATTCACTGAAAATGCTTTAAGAAACAAAGTATTAAAGAATCTAGCAGAAATGTAAAAAAAAAACCATACTGAGTAACAATACTGTAAGTTAATGATAATTATAAACAATGCAAAAATAATAAAAACACATGGCTAACTGCTTAAACCTTACTTTTAAAAAAATTCAGGTATTAGTGTTTCTAATGTAATTACCTATATTTTATAGATGATATTCAATTTTACTAATTTTGATTCAGGGAAAGATTGGAAAACCATACACTTTCCTATATTCTCCAGAAATTTTCTCCGTACAGAAGAATGCTCAAGGGAAGTAAAATGGCCTCATCTCTTTGTCCCTTTAGGACAATGTAATCAAGAGGACTAACTAGAAAAGAAGTTTTATATTGATGCTATTACCAATTGGATAAATGTTAGAAAAATATTTATATTTAACCTTTCTGTTACTAAAATATAAAGAATGGTATTAACCTAATGTTTATAAAAGAGAACAATATGGGAAGAAGAGAAAATCAAGGAAAGCTGTTGTGTAGAGTACGATATGATAGAAATTGACTATTATTGATTGTTATGAAATGTGAACCCAGACAACATGCTGTTTACTAAGCACTAAGGTTGTTAGTTTAAAAAAAATCAATAAAATATATACAAACAATAACAACAATAATAATAATAAAACATAACTAACTGCTTAAACCTTACTTTTAAAAAAATTCAGGTATTTGTATTTCTAATGTAATTACCTATATTTTATAGATGATATTCAATTTTACTAATTTTGGTTCTGTTCATGGAACTTTTGAATCAGGGAAAGATTGGAAAACCATAGACTTCCCTATATTCTCCCAAAATTCTTTCTGAACAGAAGAATGCTCAAGGGAAGTAAAATAGCCTCATCTCTTTGTCCCTTTGGTGATTATAGAAATGATTGGAAATCTAAGTATTTACTATGAGCTTTTGGGGGGAAATGGTGATGATCTTGAACAATGCAGAGATGTTAGCATATTCTTGCACAACATAAAGCCTTTTATAATATTAAATTTGTAATCTTAGCCATTTTAATCACGATGCCTATTATTGAAAAACATCTGTTCTAGAATGCTAAAATTCTACACAGCAGTGGTCTCAGGTTGTTGTTAGTGTTCTTATTATGGTTGGTAGCACAGTGTTCAAGCCAGATTTGATACTTTTATTCACCTATCAAGTCTTTCCCAAGGTCTGGCAGATTTTGTTTGATGATGTTAAAGGTATCATTGCAGGATGAAATCTGCTCCAAGTAAATCTGCCTTTTGCAATTGACTGATTGTGATTTTGTCAATGTGGATGGTGTTTAAGCGGTGCTCCAGATGTTTTAGGATTGCATTCAAGGTACCAAGGCACCAATTACAATTGGTACTCTCTTTGCTTTTTTTGCCACAGTTCTTCCATTCCGCTTTCTCCAAGCACTGCAATGTCCACTATCCAGACTTTTTTGTCTTTCTAGCTGACAATTGTTAAGTCTGGAGTGTCATATAACAGGTGTTTGTCTGTTTGAATTCTAAATTCCCAGAGCAGTTTAGCTTCTTCATTTCCTATTGCTTTGTCTATTTTCTGATCTTGTTTTCAGGCAAACGGTATTTCTTTCAGATAATTCCAATGCACCATTGTTGCTATTTGGTCATGCCATTATTTGGAATCAGTCTGTGATATAAACATTATTTGCAATCATTCTTGCAGAAGCTAACTAGGTGGTCCACTGTTTCTTCAGCTTCTTTGCAGAAGAGGCATTTGCTATCTATTCTCAGTTCTGGCTTTATGTGCATTTATTCTTAAGGCCTGGTCTTGTGCAACCAGAATCAGCCCCTCTGTCTCTTTCTTCAGTTTTCCTGCTCTTAGCCATTACCAGATTTTAGTTTTATCTGCTTTGCCTGCTGTTTTTTTTTATTGTACTGGTGATTTTCCCTTGCCATGTCTCTTTTTTATTCTTTATTTGGTCTTTCTGATAGGCTAGTTTGGTCTCTTTGGTATTCAGTTAGCTTTCATGAATGTAGTAGTTTCAGTACATCTTCTTCGCTGTCCTTTAAATATTCTTCCAATGCCTTTTTTCCTCCTTCAGTTGTCTGATGTACTTACAACATCCCATGCTCACCTATAATCCTTGGTAAGTAGAGTATGTCAACATCACTGCATGAATGAAGGACATGATTCATTATCACAATTTTTCTGCTCTTCCTATCCAGGGTTTTTAGTTCTGATTCAGTTCAGACTACTATTCCAGCTGTGTGTCTGAGAATGCCCACATGTTAATTTCCTTGATGGTATTTTCACTCCTGACTTTGAATTGTAAAATTATTATCATTATTATGGTTTGTTGCACAGTCAACCAGATATTGAGACTGGATTTAGCATTTTTAATCATACATCAAGTCCTTCCTCAGGATCTGAATTGACAGTGATATCAATTGATAATAATAATAATAATAATAATGATGATGATGATGATTTACAAATATAATTTTTTATGGACTTTACTTCATCTGAATCACATATTTACTCAGAAATTGTCTGTTGTATCCTAAAATCTATTTGTTAAATATTAAGATGCAGCAAATTTGCTGGGTTTTTTTTTGCTGCAGTGGACTAACCTGGTCCTTTCTCTGAATTGCAATGTAACTTTAGTCATGGTGGATAAGTAGCATCTTGCTGACTTTGGTTGATCTCAAAAAGCTAAGCAGGGTTGTACATGATTAGTACTTGGATAGGCCATCTGGAAATGTAAAGCTATAGTCTACAAGGAAGTTGAAAAAGCCCAATGGAAGAAGGCAAATGCAAACTACTTCTACATTCATGGAAAAGAAATTAAATGGACATTCTCGTGAGGTAGGTAGGGATCAAGCTTTATTTTTTTTTTAAAAATATTTCCCTAAATATAAAATACAAATACAAAATAAAGAAAAACCACAAAATGAAATTTGCAAACAAGACATAGAAAGGGGAAAAGGGGGGGGGGAAGTAAAAAAAAAGGAAAGGGGAAAAAATCTTTATTTTAAAGATGTGCCTTTCTCTAAATAGGAGAGGGGAAAAACTATTTTACAAAGGAGCATTATTTAAAAAATTGGGCGGCTTCAAAATTCTTGCACAGAGTGCTTCATTTCATTAAGGAAAATACAATTAGTAGATTCACCTTGCAATCACAACATTCCAGAATGACTGAAACTATACAGGGGGGGGAATTGGGGGGGGTGGGTTAGTCTGGAAAAAATCATCTCCTTGAACTGGTGCTGTTCAGTGTCCTATCAGCAACACTAAGGAGATTAATACAAAGCTGGAAATTACTATTTTTACTTTCTTTCCTTGGAAAGCTATCAAACATTTTTGTATATTTAGCATCAAAGCATTGTTCAAAAGAATGGGCAATCTTCTTGGCTCATGTACTAAAAACTGCATTACTATCAGAGGATGTTCAGAGGAGTAAAGAGGATGTTCTGAAAACACACACATCTTTATGCTGATCTGATTCAATAGATACAAATAATGTGTATTCTTTTCTCTCAAGTACATAGGAAACTGAGTGGGAGACATGTTTTATACAAATGGCCCAGAGAGCTCCTCTGGAATCAATCTGTCTTTTGACTCTCATACAGGTCTGATTAAAAAAAAAAAAAAACAACAGTAACTAATCCGATTGACTTAAGCATTTTTTTAAAATTTGAAGTTGTTCACATTGTTATGTCAATGCGGTTCTACAATATTTGGGTCCCAAGGAAACATTGATATAGACCAGGGTTAGGCAACCTTGGTTCTTTTATGACTGATGGATTTCAACTCCCAGAATAGCTGGCTCAGGAATTCTGGGAGTTGAAGTCCACCAGTCATAAAAGAGCCAAGGTTGCCTACCCCTGATATAGACGCATGGAAGGGAGGGGGAAGGAGAAGGGCCACAGATTTGATGGCAGGATTGTGTCTGCCATCTTGGCCCTCTTCAATTCCTCTGTATTAAAATACCACTTTGTGCTATATGCCAATCACCACATAATGAACAATGAGGTTATCAGTAGCTGATATGTGTCACATCACATTCTCCAATACACCATTGTAATTACCAGGGTACTTGTACCCATGGTGGATCCTCAGTCACCATCCCTTGTCTGAGACAGGGTGAAAAATGAGAAAAATAATCTTACAGCCATTTTGCTTCAAAATTTCAACAATATGATCAAAATGTAATGTGTTTGTGTGTGACTCTGTGTGTGTGTGTGTGTGTGTGTGTGTGTGAGAGAGAGAGAGAGGGGGGGGGGATTATGTCTCAGTGAGGTGTTGTTGGTGACAATTCTAAAATAGTTTTTCTCATAGTGCTGCATATTTGGAACTCCATGTTGGAATACATTATGCTGCTGTATCACCTTGTGCAGGTACACACTGTTGCAGCTTAAGTCATTGTAGATATTGTAGAGTTAAACTTGTTACTGAGCTTTGCTGCTCATCTTGCTGTTAGCCTAGTACTGTAAATTTGTAATCAGGTAGTCTTCAACTTACAATCACAACTGAGTTCAACATTTCCATTGCTAAGCGAGACAGTTGTTAAGTAAATTTTGCCTCATTTTACGACCTTTCTTGCCCCAGTTATTAAGTGAATCACTGTAGTTGTTAAGTTAGTCACCCGGTTGTGAAGTGAATCTGTCTTTCCCATTGACACTGCTTATTCAGAAGGTCACAAAAGGTGATCAGATGACCATTGGACACTGCAGCCATCATAAATGTGAGTCAGTTGACAAGTGTCTGAATTTTGATCACGTGATCACCTGGATGCTGCAATGACTGTAAGTATGAAAACAGTCATAATTCACTTTTTAATGCTGTTGTAACGGTCACTAAATGAACTGCAGTAAGTCAAGGACTACCCATACTGCTCTTTCTCCCAAGAGAACACAAAGAAATTCACAACAGTGAAAGAATGAATGAAATTATCTTCCATAAGATGATCTAAGAATTCAGGGTTTACGTCCAGAAATATTAAGCATTCATTTTTAAAGTCCTTTAAACTATTTTAGACTTCCTACTATTTTTAAATCATTTTAAACTTTGTTAGCTGCTTTGAACAAGTCTTCTCAGAAATAGAAAAGCAAGATACACACTTATTTTTGTACAAATAAAATATTCTTTTAGAATAGGGTTACATCTGCCCTTGGTGTGATCCTGAGCTATGCCTCCATTATTATTTTTTTGCCAATTTGTAATTATTAATGTGTCTTGATACGGATGGTCCTCAACTTACAACCATTCGTTTAGTGAGTGTTCAAAGTTACAACAACACTGAAAAAAGTGACCTGGCTGTTTTTCACACTTATGACCATTGTAGTAGCCTCAAAATCTGGATGCTTGGCAACTGGCATATATTTATGACCGTTGCCATGTCCCAGGGTCATGTAATCACCTTCTGCCACTTCTGACAAGCAAAGTCAATGGGAAAACCAGATTCACTTAACAATGATGTTATTAACTTAATAGTGATTCACTTAACAACTGTGGCAAGAAAGGTCATAAAATAGAGAAAAACTCACTTAACAACTGCCTTGCTTAGCAAGGGAAATGTTGGACTCAATTGTGGTGGGTAAGTCAAGGGCTATCTGTAAATTGCAGGTGCTCCACAGGGTTAACTTTCTTCACATAAGAGAAAATAATAATAGTAATAATAATAAAAAAGAAGTCTGAAAGAAAGTTAGATTAGGTAAAAGCCTTTGGATTGATTAAAAAAATGCTAATTTAATAGAATATATATATATATCTGTAAAACAAGAACCATTCGTTAGCAAACATCTTATAAATTCAAGAGCTGTTCTAAGACTATAGTCTGCAATAATTTGTTTTAGAAATGAATAGTTGCTTTTCTTCATCATGCATATTTTATGCATATGCAAATGCAGTCAATAAGATGCTTATATACTATATTAGCAATGCAATCATATACATCTCTATTCTGCCATATGGGAATTAGTGGTCCTTATTAAAACTAGATTTATATATTAGTGTGCAAACAACTGTATGCCCGTATGCCTAGCCATTTCTGGGGGGGGGGGAAGCATCCTTGACATAGGGATAACACTATGGAACACATCAATGGTACCAACCAAACCTTCAGTCAACAAACTGGGAAAGTCATAAACTAAAGGATATGGCACAGTTCATATCTGTAATTACAGAAAGCTAAATCTGGATATAAAATGTTGAGGATGATTATAGACAAGCAACTCATCATATGTATTGCTTTTATATATTTGATGTGAAATTTCACTTCTGCCTGGTGGAGAGATGACTATTTTATTATAGGCATTCTTGAGGGAGAATTATCCCATTCAAGGTTTAATTGTCCTTATTAATCCGTTGTCACTCAAATTAGGAGAACTATTCAAGCCATGTAACTACAAAGGATGCAATCTACATACACATACATGCAAAACTCTCATTGCTTTGAATGCAGCTTGGAGGCACTAATTAATTTTGGAGGTGAATCATTATTGAAAAGTAAGAGATAAAGAATAGGGAAGAACTCACTGAGTAAAATGTTAAATATATTAGAGTTTTTAAATAACTATCCGGCTGTTGTATTTAGGCTTGGCTTAAAAGATTTAGACATATTTGCAAAAATTTGTAGAAATGGCATTCAGTTACAAAATTAGTTTCTTTCTTTCATTTCAGCAGACTTATGTATATTCAATTTTACAGAAAAAAGTCACAGCAAATTTTAAAAAATAAAAATAAAATGAGAAATCTTGAAATGCTGCTTCTGGACAGCCCAAGTACTGTAGTCTGCGAGAAAGCTAAACCATTGTAAATTAAACTCCATTTACTAACATGCAGTGCTAATTTGATTACCCTAGATAAAGCTCTCATTGCAACCCTTTGGCACTTACTGTAGTGTGAAACTACATAGATAATTTGCTAAGAAAAAAAAGTGCAAGCTTGCTTTGGCACCTTCCATTGGTTTTGTGCTTTTGCATTTGAGCGAGACTTGCAGCATAAATTGGACACAATTAGCAGCACATTTTTAAAAATACAGCTCAGTTCTGGTGCTAATTTGTCTTTGCAATAACACCAATTTCCCTTTTATTTACACTCAGCAAGCGTACAGAGGCTAACAGTGAAGAAAGCTTTCGACAATCCTCACTTGTACAGCGTAAAGCAAAGAACTCATTGTGTGCTATGTGAAATGAATCGAGTATCTCAGTCTTCTTTCCAATGAACATGTGTCCAAATCAGAGAATCTACCACCACAGTTGGCACTAATTGGTAGGCTCATCAGAGTGGCCAAGGAATGAATAGGCCATGGATACCAAGCTAACATTTTGCCCTACAGGTGGTCCTTTCATATCAAGATTGAGGTAGGCAAGGGGATTCTGTTGGGGTGGTACCTGTTAGTACAAAACATTAGTAAACAATGAGCATTCACAATTAAAACTCACATATAAAAGAAGTAAAATTGTGGAGGATGAAAAGAGTCCCAGAGAGACCATTAATTACAAACCATCTGTAATTAATATGTGCAGATCAAATGTATATCCCAATGATAGAAATGGAAACATAGCAAAGACATTTGTTGTAGATGCAAAATCTCTAAATTAATTTCTAGATGTATATGTGTGGGTACACACACACACATGCATACATACACATCTATAAATGAATTTATACACACACATTAAGCATGTCATAATTGCTAAATTTGAAACAAAGATGACAATTTGTATAATACTTGCCCAAATCAAAACAGTTTAAATGATTTCTAAAGAAAATGAAATCACTAAATTATATACTGCTCATCAACATCTGAGAGGTTGAGAAACCAGAAAGACATCAAAAGTTTTAGAGTTCCCAAATGTTACTTGGGTCCACATACAGTTATACTTCAAACAGACTCACTAAAACACGGGTGTCAAACTTGCCACATCACATGATGTGTCACAATGTAGTGTCACTTTTTTCACATTGCGGGAGCTGGGGTGGGCGTGGCCTCTGTATGATGCAACCAGCCCACAGGCCGGCAATTTGACACCCCTGCACTAAAGTAAGTAAACATAAATCAAGTTATTATTATTTTTCTTCAGGTGAAGATTTCCAGCACTGAATCCCCTAGAACAAGATATTGGAATATACAATTCTATAACTAGAATTACAGTTTTCTGAAATTCTACAATTGCGGTCTACAAGGTATTGGAGTATACAATTCTATCACTAGAATATTCATCACTAAAATATTCATTAATCAGTTAACAAATGCATGTAGGAAGCATACCACAGTAGTAATAGGAGACTTCAACTATCCAGATACCAACTGGGAGACAAACTCTGCTGTGAGCAGGAGATCAGATTCCTAACCAACCTAGCCGACAACTTTGTCACCCAAAGGTGGAGGAGGGAACTAGATGTAAAGCTATACTGGACTTAATCCTTACAAACAGAGAAGTAATTGAGGGAATTGAAATTGCCGGAACCTTGGGCGAAAAGGTGGAACAGACAGCACCACCTACAGATGGCTCTGTAGCTGGTTGACAAACCGTATTTAACAAGTAGTCCTCAATGGCACCACATCCATATGGAGAGAAGTAAGCAGTGGGATACCACAAGGTTCCACCTTAGGCCCAGTACTCTTCAATATCTTCATCAATGACTTAGATGAGGGAATTGAATGGGAACTCATCAGATTTGCAGATGACACCAAACTGACAGGAGTAGCCAACACCCCAGAAGTCAAACTCAGGATCCAAAAAGATTTTGACAAACTTGAACAATGGACCCTATCCAACAAAATGAGTTTCAATGTGGAGAAAAACAAAGTCTTATATTTAGGCAGGAAAAACCAAAGGTACAAGTACAGATTGGGCAAGACCTGGCTTAAATATAGTAACTGTGAGAGGGACCTTGGAGGACAATCATTTAACCATGAGCCAGCAGTGTGCAGCAGCAGCCAAAAAAGCTAATACAATCCTGGGTTGTATAAACGGAGGCATAGAATCAAGATCATGCAAAGAATTAGTACCACTTTATAAAACCCTAGTAAGACCACACCTGGAATACTGCAGCCAATTTTGGTCACCATATCACAAAAAAGATGTTGAGAGTTTTGAAAAAATTCAGAGAAGAGCAACTAAGATGATCAAAAGCTTGGAGACTAAAACATACGAAGAATGGCTATGGACTTGGGTTTGAGACATGATAGCAGTGTTCCAGTATCTGAAGGGCTGCCACAAGGCAGAGGGAACCAGGTTGTTCACCAAAGCACTAGAGGGAAAGATGAGAAACAATGGTTGGAAACTGATCAAAGAGAGAAGCAACCTGGAATTAAGGAGAAACTTCCTGACAGTGAGGACAATCAAACAGTGGAAGAGCTTACCCCCAGAAATTGTGGGCACTCCATCACTGGAGATTTTTAAGAAGAGACTAGACATTCACCTGCTGAGATGGTATAGATTCTCCTGCTTGAGCAGGGAGCTGGACTAGAAGATCTCCAAGATCCCTTCCAGTTCTATTCTATTCTATTCTGTTCTGTTCTGTTCTGTTCTGTTCTGTTCTGTTCTGTTCTGTTCTGTTCTGTTCTGTTCTGTTCTGTTCTGTTCTGTTCTGTTCTGTTCTGTTCTGTTCTGTTCTATTCTATTCTATTCTTGAAGATTGGGACAATTAGATCTTATAACTGGACAAAATTTGGAAGGTCACACATTTCCCATCCCTGAACTAGAATGCCAGCAAAGCCATTGAGAAAAATGGCTTTGGCTATAATTAATCATAGGATCAGGAGAATTAAGTCACTTATACAATCTGTCACCTACTTGCCTTCATGTACTGAAGACAAACTATTGTGGTATGGAATCTTTGTATTCTGTGTATCTCCCCTGTATGGTGTTCTGTGTAGAATAAATTTCCATTGTAAAAGTTCATGTTCAACAGTGGAAATGCCTGCATAGGAGAAGAGGTGACATTGTGTTCATTCTTACATTCTCCCCTTGAATTTTCATTAAGATCCTTCTATGCAACCACAAACAAGAATCACTGATGAGACTTCTGCCAGCTATACTACTTGCATTTAAAGAATTGCACCCAATGATGTGCTTCCCTTCTCTAGCAAAAGATTTATGCGCGACAATAATATCTAATCATTTTCAGAGCTTGCCATGAAAAGGAGGCTGGTTTTTCATTTACACATGAATAAACATTATCTCCCTACCACTCTCTGAAATGGTGATGTGCCTAATCACCTATGATCTGCTGTTGGTAGTGGTTGGTACTGGTTGTATACAAATTTAGAAATGAGTCTTGAGCTGAATACTAATGTTGAGTTTTCAAAAGGATCCAACTTCACAGTCGTGTCCATGTTCTAGAAAATTTTTGAATATCACAAGGAAAGCTTTAAAATTCCGTTGAGGGGTCTAGAATAATACTAATAAATCAGTGAGCGAGTAAACTATGTGAAAAAAATGCACATAGTAAATAAAGATAGAAATAACAAATATAATTTACAGACTTTGACACAATCTGAATAACATGTAAGGGACACAAATAGTCTTGCAATATCATTGCCAGAGAAAGCAAACTGACTTCTATGCTTCACAGGCAAAGGCAAACCATCACTAATCCGGGAAGTTCTAATCACTTCCTGAGAAGGAAGAAGAATTAATGAGAGAAATCCAATGAATAGTAACAGGATGGCCTAGAACAAAGAGCATTTAGACTGAATAGCAACTATGAGCAAAGTTTACTGGACTGTAGCACCACCTCACAAGGAAAGATGTGGAAGCCTCATTTGATTATGCCAATTAGAGAATTGTAAGTTAAAAAAAGAAAAAAAAAGAAAATCAGGATTCTCTTGGAAATCAACTAGGGAATCAAATTCTTGCTCCAGTTTTCCCTGTCTATAAATGTAATTTCACAAATAAAGATAAATCAATTAATACTGCAATTTAAAATAAACCATTTGATACAAGAATAAATATTGTGGCATTTACAATTTAAAGATCCAGATAAATAATCAAGAATTTAATTCTTGTGTTAATGGGAGATAGGTGAGCTTGTTATTATTTAGCAAAATTATGGGATGGAAAACAGCTTTTTGATGAGTTTTCTTGATCTGGAAACTGATAGGGGAAACAGAAAGAAGAGGGCTTTCTTTAAGACCAAGGATTTTGCAGAATATAAATTTATAACAACATGAGCTTTTAACACTACTGTAAAATAACTTAAAATCATCAGAGGAAGAAATCCAAAGACACCCAAAAGAACACTGACAATGAGCTAGAAAAATAGAAAAAAAATCTTGAAAGCATTAGAAAAAAAACCTTTATTTTGTTTCATAGCATCTATATAATGTATTGATCCACAAAAAACTTCAGTTAATCATAATTTTATGGCATCCATACACAAATTCAGTTTTGTGGATCAGTTCAAATAGGAGATTGGAGACAGGAAGAAGCAAGTTTCAGTTTAAGCTTTTAATTCAAGATTTGAAGGCAGATTGTTTGGATATGAACTGCTCTGTAATTCAGTTTGTCCATAGGCTGTAATAGGGAAATAACAAAACATTTGCAGTTGTTTCATTTTTATTTTTATTTTTTGGCAGAAAAGGATGACGATACAAGAAGAATATACTCATTAAGTTTGAGAATATCCACATTTGAATGTAAGATACAATATTAGAAAAACCTCACTGGTGTTTTACTGCTTGCACTCTGTTGCAATATTCAAACAAATTTCACAAGCTTTTGATTAAATGTAATGTTTTCTCCATCCATTATGTACAAATCATTATTGATTGTACAGCTATAGTTGAAATCATTAAAAATACTTCTGGCTACTTTGAAGGTGTATCCACCACAAATAAAAAAAGTTCTCCCATAAATAGTCCTGCTAGATCTGCATGATTCTTTTCCTGTGGAAGAAATGGTGCTGTGTTGTAAGCTGTTTGATTTGTTGTTCTATTTTCAACCCCAAATGATGAGCTAATGCCTTCATTTTTACTACTTGGAGAACATAAAACTTCTCCATCATATCACCTTTCAGTCTGGACAGAATAATGAGTCTTGCACCCATGTAATGCAACTGTTGATTAGTTTAAGTAGTTTATGCTTATAAAACATCATAAACAGGTTTTCCAGCCATTTTTTATTGCTTTTCAGACTTCAAAATGTTGGATGTCTCCACATTTCTCTTTGAACGATCTCACTTTCAATCTCTGTGACAGAAAACATGTTGAACGTAACTATGTTTTGATATGAAGATTTCGGATTAATTAGCCCACAGAAGTAACCAAGACCATCTATTTATGCTTGCATAGTTATGTATCTTCAATTTTATTTTCATTCTGTTTCCCTTTGAGACTGAGGATTGACAGTGTTGGCTGATGATTGGTGATGAGGACAAGTTCCCTTTTGTACAAGTACTGCTTGAAATATTTAATTCCCCGAACCAAACTCAATGCTTCCCTGTTTATTTATGTATAATTTTCGTCTGCAGCTGGGAGTGAGACTGATGCAAATGTTATTAGGCTTTCACTCTTGCCTTTCATGACTTGAGACACAATCACACCAATGCTATATTGTGAAGCATCAAAAACCAATTTCATTAGTAAATATAGATTAAATTGAGTGTTGTGCCTGATTTTTTTTTCTTTGCTGCTTTGAACATTTCTACAGCTTTATCTATATCCATACCTTCTCCACATGCAATAACGTATTTGAGGGATGTAGCATGGTAAGTAAATTTGGTAGGGATTATTATAACAATTAACAAATCTTTTTTTTCATATTTGAAATACAAATCTTTACTAAAGAAATTTTCAATAATTACCATATTCATGACAATATATGATATATTCCTATATACGTATCTTTGTGATTCTTCATTTCTTACAGCAATCATTTTCTACGATACATTTTTCTCATCCCCACCTATTTTTAAAAATTTTTTATTTTTTAAACCAACAAAACAAAACATAACACACATACACAAACAGTATATACTCCTCCCCTTTTTAACAGCGATTTCATAACAGTAATCTTCTATTGTTTACATTTCCCCACTTATTCTTCTTTAGAATATTTGTCCTTGTTTCTTATTTGCATTTTTCTTCCTTCATACTATACTTCATACAAAGAATAATACATATTATTATTACTATACATTATTATACAAAGATTTTCCACTTTTGACCTTTCCACATTTATTCTCCTCTATTATTTCTAGTCTCCAACCAGTCATACCACTTGTTCCATATTAGATAGTACTCTGTGTCTTCCTTTTATTTTATCCCTTTTGTTATCAATTAACAAATCTTAAGAAGAATAATCCATGACATGTTCTGTTGCCTGGGGCACTGCCTGGATTTCCTTTGCACACATTTAAAGTCCCTTGATATCCATAGCGTGGCCAAAATAAATAATGCTAGTTTTAAAGAATGAAACTTTTTGCACTGTGATTGAAGACCATAGTGTTGATGGTGATGTGGTCATCATCAATGTCATTTTTAGCAATTACCCCAATAGACCTTTCCTGAGATGGTCTGTCCTCATTTGGCCCTTCAGGTTTTCCACTGGTGCACCATCACCATTAATAATTGAATTCACTTATTCACTTATTCTTCTCATCCTTCCACTTTTCCCAGTGCTGTAGACTTTTTAACTGTGCTATATCTTTGCATAATGTGTCTAAAATAATTTGATAACTTGAATTTAGTTATTTGTGCCATAATTAAAGTCAGCGTGAATATCATGCATCTCCCTTTCCAAGCTGGACTCTAATATGTGTTGGATTTTCTTGGGTTTTTTTTACATTTAAAACATTTTGCTTTTCGTCCAAGAAGCTTTTTTAGTTCTGTTGATCACTGTGTTGTCCTCCAGGTTTGCTAGAATACTTCAGTAGAATCTTTATTAATTTTTTCTTCCGTTAATTGCCTACGTTTTTTGTAGATACCCCATTTAATTTTTTTGACCTTCCAACATGAAAATGAGTGCGATACTGATCTGAATTCATCTTCCATAACTAAGAGTTCTTTAAATGGGGAATATCCTTGAATGTTGACATCTTCACAGTCAGAATTTCTGTATAACCGTTCCATCTTTGTTTGAACTTTGAATCAATTAGTCACTCCTCATTGGTGTCCTTCAGCATATCAGTTTGAGATTGGAAACTCTTCTGAGTTCAGAGATCTTTTGCAAGATTATTTTGTTTTTCTGTATCCATTTCTATCTTTTAAGATGGCAGGTTTCAAGGCTTGCTTCTGAATTTTTGTTTTTGGAACAGCTTCTGAATACTTTTTCCAAAGTCATCTTCTTGGCTTCTTACAGTAGCCCAATATAGGTACCTGCTTCATGTCTTGGGTGACTCTCTAAGTCTGTATACTTTTGGTGCACATTACTAGCATTCATTGCTCATCCTTTCCAAGCAGATAAGCATATATTCACAGCCTCATTGAAGTTAATCTAGCAGCACATGAAAAAAACTGCCTGACTCCAAGTCACCTAGTTGGCTTCTATGTCTAAGGCAGTTTTTCTAAATTCAGTTTTCCCCCTTCTGGTTCAGGGCAAACTGGTTCCCAAAAATTTGAATTAATGTTGATGGTGGTGACTACATAACAATTTCATGCAGTTTTCTAGGTAAGATTTCTTTGGAAATAGTTTTTCATGGCCCTCTTTCTAGAGTTGAGAAAATGTATCCAAATCACCCAGCTCAGGATTAGAACTCACAACCTCTCCTCTTCATCTCGCGCCTTTAATAACTACACCAAACTGGCTTTCGTACACTTTTGCCTAAGTCTAAATTGAACATGACTGAGCTATGAATAAATGTATATAGGATTATACTGGAAGCGCCTTCACATGTTTTTTTATTTTGATTGCATTATTAGAAATAAAGTGCGCTTCATCTAAGTCCTGTGCATCCCTTTGCTGCTATGAAACCAGCATGAGAATTTAAGAACTGAGACAAAAACAAATATTGCCTTGGAAAGAAAAGACAGTCTTGACAGAGAGTGACATGCTCAACTGACTGACACAGAAGGGGTCCAGTTTTCTGGGATTGCAAGTGCTACCAAGGGCTACCTCATACGTTTACCAAGCTAAATCTCAGTGAATGAAACTTAAAAGTTTAGCAACTAGTCAGAGCAGCTTAGATTCTTCCTCTCCCTTCTATTAGTCTTTGTCTTCCCTTTCACAAAACTTTTTTGGCTCAAGTGATGAAACCAGACAGCATAGCTGTTGAGCTGGCTTTGGCAGCAGCAATTATTTTGTTTTATGTTGTTTGAAAAACAGAGAAATAGAAATAGGTGCCCCTTAATATAACGTATCTATTGTTAAAAGATAACCAGTTATAGAACAGTTGAGACTGGTTCTCTGTTATTAGTCAAGATTCCATTATAATTGAAACATTAACATAATCTGATATTTCTCATTGTAAATCTGTAGCTCTTCTGTATCCCAAAGAGGCATTCAAACCACATACTATCTGCAACCCAGCCTGGTTTGGCAGAAGAGACCTTGGATACTTAGAGAGCATCCTCAGATGGAACATTGATTAAAACAAAAGTTGTTATGCTAAAATAAAGTACTCATCATAATAATTACTGGAAACAAAATGTGAATATCAAAATAAGGTGATGCAAACAGACAAGATGCTGGCAAGAAAATATTTACATGGTCATTTTTACAAAAGATCAAGAGGGAAGTGGATAAAGAGAAACTCTGACAATGGCTTACAACTGAAACATTTTTAAAAAGAAACTGAAGGCTTGATTTTGGCTGCTTCAGAGCAAGCTATTTGAACTAATGAAATCAAGATCAGAATCTAAAAAAAAATCACCTAATGATTCAAAGTGAAGACTGTGCAAAGAAGAAGAAACAAAGATCATATACTCAGCTTGCAAAGAAGATTACACAAACTGATTATAGATAATGACACAATCATCAATATGATTCATTTGGACATCTGCAAAAATTATCATGTGCCAATAATGAAAAATTGATGGGAAAACAAAGTTGAAAAAGTAATTAAAATGAGTAGGTTAAATATTGTGGAATTTCTGAATATAAATCAGAAATATTTATGATAAAGTGTTGACATCATAACACAGCAGTTTTAACTGCAGTTTAATAGAAGAAATTGTGGATAATTGATGTGGCAATGTGAGGGGATAATAGAATGAAAGACAAAGAAATTAAGATGATCACAAAGTATCAAGATGTATAAATGGTGGTCCCAGTAGTTATTGGTGCACTGGGTGCCATATCAAAAAATCTTGGACAGCACTTAGAAAAATCTGTGCATTGACAAAATTTCCATCTGTCTATTGCCAAAAGCCACATTTCTTGGATTTGCACATATATTACACCAATATATTATGACATCCTATATCCTTGGGAAGAACTTGATGCAAATTATTTTCACAGACAAAAATGTCTGTCAAAGAGTTAACCCTATATTATTTCATCATTCTAGAAATTTTCTACTCTAAATTAATCCAGCTCACTGTACCTACTCATACTTGTAGGTGGATAATCAGTTTTTTGACAGACAGGAAGCAACAGGTGAGGCAGGGGAAATTACATCTAATGAGCAAGGTGCTCCTTGGAATTATGTGTGTTTTCCATTGCTTTTTTCTCTATTTACCAATAAATGCATTGTCAACGCTGCAACAATCCTGCCTGAAGCCATTTTTGCTTCTTTTTCGGTTGCCACAGTACTGGGAGGGGAGATGAGTGATTTTAAGGTTAGACTAAACAATAAATTGTCCCGTGGGAATCCAGGTCATTGCTGCCTGACTTTTGGCGGGCTGAGCCTTCCATTAGAAAGTCTGCTAAAGTATTCGATTGGGGAACATGGATAATGACATCGTGTTGAGGTGGGAAGTTCAACTTTGTAACATTGTAATGCTTGGGAAGGAACTCCAGACTTGGTTTTACTTTTGACTGTGCCGATACTTTGTAGCCAATAAATATGTTCTTTAAGAAAACCTATTGCCTTGGAGTTCTGCTTTTACTGGTCTCATCTATCAGAACCATGACATTCACCTCAAGGGAACCCACTGTTAAAGTTCTGAAGTTTGCAGACAATGCAATGGTCATTGCCTCATTCGAAATGGTGATAGTCTGAATATAGACAGGAGGCCCTGTGGTGTAGTTATAACAATTTGGAGCTGAATACACTTAAAACTGTAGAGATGAGAGTGGATCTGAGGAGGAACCCTTCTATTTTACCATCTTTTACCATATTCAACAGCACAGTATCAGCAGTAGAGTCCTTCAGGTTTGGGGATCTTATAATCTCCCAGGACTTGAAATGGACACTTAACATTAGAACCATCATTAAAAATGCACAACAAGGAATATTCTTCCTGCGTCAACTCAGGAAGTTCAGATTGCTCCAGGAACTGTTGCTATAGTTTTACAGAGGAATTATTGAATCTGTCATTTTACTTCTATAACTGTCTGATTTGTTGCAGCAACCAAACAGGACATGTACAGATTCCAACGGATAGTTAAGACTGCAGAAAGAACAATTGGAACCAGCCTGCCTTCCATAGAAGACCTACACAGGTCAAAAGGAGGGCTGACAAGATACCTGCAGACCCCTCATATCCTGGACATAAACTGTTTCAATTTCTCCCCTCAGGACAGTGCTACAAAGCATTGCAGGCCAAAACAACTAGACACAAAGACAGTTTTATACCTTAGGACATCACTTTGCTGAATACCTAATTCTCACAGTGCTGCCTAATGTCTATATGTATTTACTATGTAGTCTGGCTATAGTATTATTATTATTTATCCTTCTTATTATCTTTCTTACCCTCCCCTTCTTATTAGTATTATTATTATCATTATTCTGTTCCTTTGCATTTACACTGAGAGCTTCTTCACCAGAGACAAATTCCTTGTGTGCATAATCACACTTGGCCAAATAGTTCAAAAATGGACTGATTGATTATGTGTAACACATGTTTTGTAATTTTCTCTTTTTGTTTCTTCTTCTCTCCTTCTTTTTTATATTAAAGCAAAAATAACTGATATTACTTTGGAATCAGCCACAATAATGCTGGTGATAACAATGGCCATATGCTTAATGCTATTGCAAAGTGTGGCTCCAACTATGTCAAATCACCAATGTCACAAAATGGTGGCAGGTACAAAGTTTTATACATAAATTATGCTAAGGCAAATTAATACAAAGCAGACTTCTTCATTTGGAGCTGTTTCAAATTAGCCCATCTGCACAAGAATGGATACTGCCAACCACAGGAAGATGATGATGGTGGCAGTGGTGGTGGTGGTGGTGGTGGTGGTGGTGGTGGTGGTGGTGATGATGATGATGATGAAGGTTTTCAGCCAGATTCTTAACTATGAATGTCTTAACAATGACATTTAATAAATACAATACAAATCCCTAAATCCCACTTTTGCCATTACATACAACATCACTACTATAACTGTCCACACTCTGTACAGTCTATTTAGCACATATTGCTTTAGTAACTTACCATTAAGACCTGCTTGGGGCTTGGGATTTCTGTACAAAGACTTGCTAATTTTAGAAATGTAAGTAAAGCAAAGTTTACTCCTTATCTCTTGCAATTTCATTATTGTGCTACATATGAAGGAAGAACATTTGAATGGGCACTCACAGAGTACCTACTGTCTTCAATATTGAATTCACACACTTTTCCTCATACAGATTAAGAGATAAAATAATCTACACTTAGAAGAGTTAAAATAACAACATTGGTACTTCCTAGTAGATTTCCTTCCTTTCCCCTCATCTCTGCCCCTTTGATCAACTTTGTACATTTAAATTTGCAAGACACTTTGGGAAGGAGAGAGAGCACCACAATAATGTCTAATCCTATTACAAATGCTTATTTTAGAATCTGTATAAAGGCATGATAGGGATATTAATTACCATCTCCAACATGTATTTGCCTGAAATAATTACTATACTTCATTTCTACAGAGACAATGAGATAAAAATCTAATTTTGTTTTATTGGCCATCTCTCTCCTTCGTGAAATAAGCTGCTTCAGAGGGCTTTGAAGTAGGTCCCCTTCACAGATTAAAACCCTTGAAAATACATGAACAGAAGGGAGAGAATGGGGAGGGAGAGAGAGACACAGAGAGAGAGAGAGAGAGAGAACGGGAGCAATTTACATCCTAGCAGACATAGAATGGGAATCAACAATGCTATGAGACCTACATGATGGTTGAGAGAAAATGTTGAGACATGCTGTTCAGGATGAGGTGGGGGATGGGAAGATTGTCAAACTGCAGTGTTTTGCTCAGGAAACAGCCAAAGGCTGCACTAAGTCAGAGGAAATAAGTAGCAAAGAAGAAAGAAAAAACAGCCAGCTTCCCTAATCATATTTTCCAAATAAAAAAGCCCACTTCATTGAATAAAAGATCATCAGATGCTTAACTGTCAATTGGCCAGCAGCCAAACTTCCACCAGAAGGATTAGAGTTAATGATAAAGAGTGTGGTATAAGCCTGCATAGATTTTTTCTTTCTTTCTCCCACTTCAGGATCTCTTTCCCTTTCTCCTTCTCTGAACCATGGCATTGACACTCTAAGGCAGAAATGTATCAGTAGAATAGAATAGAATAGAATAGAATAGAATAGAATAGAATAGAATAGAATAGAATAGAATAGAATAGAATAGAATAGAATAGAATAGAGTAGAGTAGAGTAGAGTAGAGTAGAGTAGAGTAGAGTAGAGTAGAGTAGAGTAGAGTAGAGTAGAGTAGAGTAGAGTAGAATAGAATAGAATAGAATAGAATAGAATAGAATAGAATAGAATAGAATAGAATAGAATAGAATAGAAATCTGGAAGGGACCTTGGAGGTCTTCTAGTTCAGCCCCCTGCTCAAGCAGGAGAACCTATATACCATCTCAGACAAATGACTGTCTAGCCTCTTCTTAAAAATCTCCAGTGATGATTTCTGGAGGCCAGCTGTTCCCCTGGTTAATTGTCCTCACTGTTAGGAAGTTTCTCCTTAATTCCAGGTTGCATGTCTCTTTGATCAGTTTCCAACCATTGTTTCTTGTCCTGCCCTCTGGTGCTTTGGAGAATAATGTGACATCCCCCCTCATCTTTGTGTCAGCCCCTCAAATACTGGAACACTGCTATCATGTCTCCCCTATGAACAAGCTTGGAATTTCAAGGCAGTTTGATTAGTTTGCTTGATTTTCTTTACAGTTCCATTACCATATCAGCATGGGAACATTCATTCTTAAATCCATTAGGGAGAGTTTAAAACTATTCCATTGGGGAGAATTAAATGAGAATTAAATGAGAATGAATTATCATTCATTCTATTGGCTTTCTTTTTTCCCCCTTTCTAAATAATTTATTCAATTTATAAATAAGAATTACATGGTTGAACAATACTCAAACTGGGATGATTATATATATTATAATATGTCTGGCTTTCTTTTCTCTGTTTTTTTCTTATTGGTAGCAATTCCCCCACCCATCCACTTACACACAAACTCTATAATTGTGAGTAATTGTTAGGTAGAGTCATCCTCCCACCTTCCAGTGGCTCTGTTTATTATTCACCTGTCTCATGTTGTGTCTTTCTAGCATTATTTGCAGTGCATTGTCTCTGAATGGAGAAGTAGAAGCATGCGCCCTATTTTTAAAACAGCCAGTATTTGGTATCAAGAGCATTTTTATTTTAAGAATTGGTGGATTCATACAGTAAGAGCATTGATCAAGACTGGTTTTCAGAGCAGAAGTTAGTATATGTGTATGTTTTATCTAGCAGATGCATTCCCTTGGGACGGAATGGATCCTGGTCCCCTTCAAACATCTCTGGAAAGCTCACATGGGAATGCAGAAGCATTGGTTGAACCACTGTCTGTTATGCTGCTGTGCACTGAAGCAATTTTTGGCCCAGTTGCTGTTAGTCAGTCAGTCAGTCAGTCAGTCAGTCAGTCAGTCAGTCAGTCATCTGTACATCTACTTACTGTTGATATTGTAGCAAAATAGATGTGCAGCAGTTCGCAGTGTTCCTTGAGGATCAGAGGCCATTCTTGAAATTCCTCTCTTTGGAAGACAGTAGAAAGCTTGCAAGATTGATATCAGCAATCCCAGGTAAACCAGACACAGAACATGACTAGAAGAATAAATTCTATTTATTGTAAGGCTACATTACCAGAATCTTGCAAGTCTGAAAGTACAATCTTCCCACCAAAACTTTTAACTGCTTGATCCATTAGGGTAGGCATTTCTTCAGCTTCTTTCTCTGATGGGACCACTGGGGATTCCTGCCTCTCCTTTCTCCTGATTGTTTTCAAGGCAGCATCTCTTCCATTCATTCCCTGAAGTCATCCATACATTCCATTACACTCACTGAGGACCATTACTTTTTTACAGTCTCTGCATTCCTGGTTTAAGAATCTCTTACACCAATGGAAACTTGACAGAAGTTTGGATTTGGCAGAAGTATCTTTTTACAGGCCTCCACCATAGATACAAACACATTGGCAGTTATCAGGCACTTCAGGGCTGGGGCTACGTAGCTTTGCATCTGGTGAATTCAAAGGCCCTATATGTTCCTATGAGATACTTAGAACTGGGCCTCTGACTTAAATCATTCTGTCAAAGACAATTTTAATTTGGAAGGAATAAATCTTGGGAGAAAAGATTAACTTGTGCTAAAAAGCTAATCTAATTGTCCTCCAATTTTCTTTTAATAAATAGAATTAAAGTAGTTTGGGAAGAGAGAGAGTATCTGTTATTTTACTTCCCTCCTTTTTAAGACTATTGTCCACAGTGCTATAATCAGACAGTACCTGTACAATATCAGTTTGCAAAGGATCAATGAAGACCAACATCATAATTTAAATAGAGACATAATATTTCATATACAAATCACATCCCCAATAATCAGAGCAAAATTTCAAAATAAGGCAACCTCAGGAGAAGGCGACAGCTGTTAAAAATGAACACACTCATTGTTTGGCATTTCCAAGGAATGAGTTTGCATTGTTGTATTATGCAATCTTGAGAAAATTGTGTGATTCACTGCTGTAGAATGAAGCCACATCCTTTATGGGTAAAACCATCAACAGTCACTAAAACAAGTGACTGAGAATAATTTGGGTGAAGACTGAACACCCAAAAATGCAAACAGTGTTCTGCACACTTATCCTGCAGCAAGTTCCATTTAAAGTGGTGTGATTTCTTCTGAATGAAGATGCTCAACAGTAACTATCTTAGAAAAACACAAAAAGTGAATGTTCTTCAGACAGAAAAGAGATGTCTGCATACATGTAATATGACCTAACTTCCTTTTTTTAAAAGCTAATCTTATGCATCCTTTAAATAAGTCAGGCATTTTTGGTTACAATTAAGAAATCATTTCATGACTATATCATAAGTCCTGAGAGTATTATTGATTTTGATGCTTTAACACACAAAGCTGCCATCGTTTAGAACCAAAATTTAAATCAGAAATTCAAATTCAATAAAAACAAAACACAAGAAATATTTAAGTATAACCTTATAATAGTATTTGGAAACATAATAGTAACAACAATAACAACAATAACTTGTGGTCTAGCCAGTCATGAAGACTAAGAGCAATTGGTCTTGATATCTCTGTTGCTTCAGAACACTGATTAGTGCATAGCAAAGCTTTCTCAATTATTATCTACACTCTCATCTCCCTTTTCAGATGCCACGATATGCCACTGGTTTTCTAGTGTGGGTGAAAGAAAAATATAATAAGTTTGTAGATTTGCATCCCTTATTTGCTTGTTTGTCATGAATGAAGGACAGAAACACCTTGCCTTGGTAAGGCCACACTTGGAATACTGCATCCAGTTTTGCTCACCACGATGTAAAAAAAGTGTTGAGACTCTAGAACTAGAGTACAGAGAAGAGCAACAAAGGTGATCAGGGGACTGGAGGCTAAAACATATAAAGAACAGTTGCTGGAATTGAGCATGTCTAGTTTAATGAAGAGAAGGATGATAGTAGTGTTCCAATATCTCAGGAGTTGCCATAAAGAAGAGGGAGTCAAGCTATTGTCCAAAGCACCTGAAGGCAAGACAAGAAGTAATGAATGGAAACTAATCAAGGAGAGAAGCAACCTAGAACTAAGGAGAAATTTCCTGACAGTTAGAACAATTAATCAGTGGAACAACCTGTCTCCAGAAGTGGTGAATGCTCCAACACTGGAAGTTTTTAAGAAGAGACTGGACAACCATTTGCTTGAAATGGTATAGGGCCGCCCATGCGCGCCGCGACCCCGACCCGGGGAAAAAAGTTAAAAAAATTAAAAAAAAAAAACCAAAATGGCGGCCGCCATGGGCGGATCCATGCATGCGTGGATCGGCCCGTCGTGCACGCCACGCATGCGCGGATACACCCGTCACGGCCACCATTTTGTTTTGTTTTTTTGATTTTTTTTAATGTTTTAAAATTTTATTCATTTATTTATTTATTTATTTATTTTTAATTTTTTTTGCGCGTGCGCGCCGCGCATGCGCAGATCTGCCCGTCGCGCCGAAAAAAATTAAAAAAAAAATTTAATTTTTTTTTTAAAAAATTAAAAAAAAAATGGCGGCCACGACGGGCGGATCCATGCATGCGCGGATTGGCCCATCACGCGCGCCACGCATGCGCGGATCCGCTTGTCGCGGCCACCATTTTGTTTTTTTGTTTTTTTTTGTTTTTTTGTTTTTTTAAAATTTTTTTATTTTTTTTTTTGGCGTGATGGGCGGGTCTGCGCATGCGCGGCGCGCGTGCCAAAAAAATAAAAAAAATAAAAAAAATAAAAAAAATAAAAAAAATAAAAAAAATAAAAAAAATAAAAAAATAAAAAAAAATAAAAAAACAAAATGGCGGCCTGCGGTGTCCGGCGACCCACACGAAATGGTCGTGCGACCCCAAGTGGAGTCGCGACCCCAAGGTTGAGAACCGCTGGTATAGGGTTTCCTATCTGAGCAGGGGGTTGGACTAGAAAACCTCAAAGGTCCCTTCCAATTCTATTATTGTTATTGTTAACACTGTGTTTCTGTGATTGCCTAACCTGACTCATCCCTCTGCAAGAAGCAACTCAACCTTTGATGCCTATCGGCTTTGCTACAAAAATACAATCTGAAGCAAGAATATTATTGCAGTTCTATAGAATGGAAAAAGCAAAAAGACATGTATCGAATGCTGATGGGTACTTAGGGCGTATTCAGTATTTCAGTTCCTATCAGGATATGAGAAGTGGTCAAATTTCCTGTCCAAAGAACAGGGTAGAATTGTCAAAGGGTAAACAGCCATATTATCTGGGATTCTAAATCCTAAATTTATAATTCTGCCTTTCATAACTACAGAAAGAGGGAATCTTTTCAGTGGTGTTTTCTTAGGGCTCATAGTTATAAATATATTTGAGTAAAAAGGGCAAAAGAAAAGTTTAAAAACAGAATAATTTCTCAGGAGTTTCCAATAGGCATTGATCAGCAGAGCATCTATAATACTACGGTAATTGCACTGTTTGATTAAGATTAAGATTAGTAGCACTGCCCTGTTTGACAGTCCCCATATCATTCAGAGACTTCACTGTTTTTAATTGAGGTTGCTACCTTCATTACCCAGCAGTGGAAATTAGGAAATATCTCTCTCTCTCTCTCTCTCTCTCTCTCTCTCTCTCTCTCTCTCTCTCTCTCTCTCTCTCTCTCTCTCTCTCTTCTCTCTCTCTCTCTCTCTCTCTCTCTCTCTCTCTCTCTCTCTCTCTCTCTCTCTCTCTGTGTGTGTGTGTTCTCCATTCATGAGATCTTGATCAGTGTATAAGAAGATATTTAAAAAACCCCAACAAATCAAAAACCAGTGATTTATACATGTCAAGAGGAATATTCCCAATTAATCAATTAGGCACTATAGCAAAATCAAATAAAAAAGTTGTATCTGCTTGATAGAACACAAGGAAAGATGGTTCTGCATAGACTCTGGAGGAAGCAACTTCTGGATCTTTCATGAAGGCTTTCATTACATCACATTTGACTACTGTCATGCCCCTTTCATCAATGAGTGGAAAAAAAATCCTAAAAATACTGTTGGATCCACTTGCTTTAAAAAAGAGAGTTGGGTCCCTTGACTGTGAAACTGAGAGCTTCAAACTCAGTCATACGGAGAGATCAAAAGCTACAGAGAGTATAGGCTTGCGCCCTGAAGTCTGATCAATTGAAAAGTTGGTAGACCAGTCATTAAATTCTCCTAATTGAATAACATTAAATTAAACATTAACCTCCCCAAAATAAGATTGATTTCTTCTCTATTACATTAACTATCTCTCACTAATTTTTGTAGTGGAATACAAGGAACAAAATAAGCTCTGAAGGAAAAAAGAACTTCTATTGTACAGTAATCAACCTGGTAAATATACTGTACTTACATCAGTAAATTAAGCTTATCATTTCTATGGACAACTACAGTATTAGATGTCAATAAAGATATAGATATATATATATCTTTATATATAGATGTCAATAAAGATATATATAATACTTGTGGCGGTCTTGTGGCTGTGTGGAGTTTTGCAGACCAGACCATGACTATACATCTATTATCATAATCTACTCAATTCTTTGTCACATATGTGAGGTCTGATCTCTGATTAAGTCATTAACAGATTTTGCTTTCAGCACTATGACACTAAATAGCAATATGCTTAAACTCAAAGAAGAACCACAATGGCAAATCTGCCAGGTTTTAGCTAGATGATCCACCATAATATATTATGGAATATATTTTGGATACCAATAGCTCTTATTCTTCTTGTAACTTGTGAAATATGCACCATCATTTCTTTCCCTTATAAAATAAGGTGGGTGGACATCCTAGTTTTCTCTTTCCAAAATGAAATACAAAATGCCACAGCAATTCCTTCATTTATTTAATTTTAATAAAACAGGTCCAGAATAATAAAGCTAACACATTGTTGACCTAGAATCAAAGTTAGATGCAGCCCAATAGAATAAGAGAAAATAGGAGCTTACACCATATACCACAGCAAACGTCTGTCTTGACTTCTTAGTCATCAGAGCCTGTAGGAAACACCATTTTGATAAGGGCTCAAAAGTACAGTGGGGTCTTGAGGTGACGTCTCTTTTGAGCTTTCTGTATCTCATAAAAGGCCCCTACTATAATCTTTGCATCTCAGAAGCTCACCATTACATATCAACTGTTTCCAAACTTCAAGGAAAACAATATTCTCCTTGCCAGGGCAAGCAAGTCAAAGGCTTCTCAAAAGACATATTATTCGATTTTCATGTTTCGCAAGATTAGCAACAGTTTAAGAAGTTGGGACTCAATGTCCCGAGAAAGAATTTATTGGTATACTTTCATTGTTAGAGTCACTGTCTCCAGCTCTTTGCCATCTTCCTGAAAGGAGACCACAACAGACCATTGTTTAGAACCAGGCCACAGAGGCTATGCAAAGCAATAGATGCACTAGGAGTCGGTAGGTGGGGAGTCATTATCTGTTGGTCATAAATCTCTCAGTGAGACAAATTACTAAATCATATTGAGTTCAATAGTACTTACTTAAGCATGCATAGAATTGCAGTGTTCATCCCTTCTATTGCAGATGTTTTAGGGAAGAGAGAACCAGTCAGCAAGGAATATTTCTGTGAATTCATTCCTGTCTTTCATCACTTGGTGGTTGTTGATTTTCATCACTTGGTAGCTGTCACTACTTAGTATATGTCACCTGCAACTAATTGCTCTTACCAATAGAATTTAGCAAGTTTCTTTTCAGGAAATAATTCCTCCAAGCATTTATTTTCCTGTGCCCTGCCTTCGACCACAGCCTTCGTGTCAGAGCTATAAACGGCATCTTCTGTTCCTTAACATTCTGCAGTGGATTCCATTTACTAATACTAACAGGAAATCCCATGAATCTGCCTCATGGCCTTTTACTGACTTCACAAATCCAATTGATACAGTCTGAGCCAATTTCTGAAACTGCAGCTGTCTACCCTTACAAAGCTCTAACTGTTAGATAAGGAAGTGCCAGCTGGAACAAGAAGTTTCCCTTACTACTCTCGATGCCATATTCTTTGCCAAGTGGGCAGCTGTCAGCTTGGTTGGTGGCAAAAATGACATAAATGGGAAACCCCAAGAGCTGATCCTGCACACTCATCCCAAAGCAAGGTTACTCTCAACATCTTTAAACTGAACCAGCAGAGGATAAAAGCTCAAACTCAGAAGAATTAAAAGACATTTATGTTATGTCTGCAGCTTTGCATGTCATTAGGTTATTCTCTAAAGGCTAAAAGGGGGAAAACATGGAAGACTACAACTGAGAGTATTTAGGTCACTAACCTCTATAATTCTCCTCATTAGTCCTTTATAAAGTAAGCTATATTTGCATTTGTCTTCATTTAGACATCTTTTTCAATTGGACATGTCTTTCACTGAGGCTGTGTTTAAATAGACACATCTTTGTGACATCAAGTGTATTTATTTAATCAAATTATATTGTGGTCCATCTCAACAAGTGACTGAAATGAAATGAAAACAATTACAAGTGCAAAATTTAAAATACATAGGGGCCAAGGAATTATCACACCTCACAGTCACCAACACAGCCAAGAGATGTGTATTTTGACACACTCAGGGACCCAGGCCAGGAAATACCGGTAGTACTAAGTCTTTAAGGCCTTGTGAAAGGCCAGCAAGGTCAGTGCAATCCTGATCTCCAGAGAGAGGATGTTCCAAAGGGTGGGCACTACAACAAAGAAGGCATGTTAACCAGCATTCCTTAGTCGACAAGACATGGAATGCTGCATACCCATCCTACCAGATCAGATTGGATGAAAAAAAAAACAGGGAGAGGTAATCCCTCAAGTAACCTGGTCCTAATCTATGTAGGGCTTTATAATTGACAACCAGCACATTGAATTGCATCCGGAAGCTTGCAGGCAAACAAAGCAGTATTGGTGTTACATGTACTGAATAACCAACATAATTTACTACCAGTGCTGCCATATTCTGCAGCTGTGAAGCTTCCAAATGCTCTTAGAGGGCAGCTCCATGTAAAACCTATTGCCACAGACCAAGTGGGAGATCAAAAACAAATAATTGACAATGAGCAGGGCCTCCAGATGGAGGAATGGACACAACTAATGCAAAACCTGAAGGTGTATAAAAGCCCTCCTAGCCATAAGCAGAAACTGTAATTCCAGGAGGACCACTGGATTGTTCACTGAGTCCATAAGAGGCTGTGTCACCTCATCCAAATCTAGCCATGGAAGATCCTTTCTGCCAGAAGTTCTAAATGCCCAAAATCACTCAGTTTTGCTTGAGTTAAGTCAAAGTTGGTGAACCCCATCCAAGCCCTTACAATCTCTAGACACTGGTGACGACATCCACAACAGCACTTAGGCAGTATGGGTTGGAAATGTGAAGCTGGCTATCATCAGCATAATGCTGATATCTCACTCCGAACTATCAGATGTCCTCTCCCAGCAGACTCATGTTGATATCAAACAGGAAATGAGAAATGACTGGACCCTGCAGCACTGCAGAACTGTGCCATGGACCTCTCTCTCCATTGGCTGGAATCAGCCCTGGAGGAAGGAGTTCACCTCCAATTGCCAGAACCAGTCCAGAAGGATGCAATGATCAAAGCCCTTAAAAGGTCAAGAAGAGCAAGGATCAGTGGTGGGATTCAGCCAGTTCACACCACTTCGGCAGAACCGGTAGCTAATTTTTTGTTGCCCAGGCAACAAATGGACTTCCAGAAGTGGAATGGACTTCTGGAAGTGGCATCCACACAGAGAACCGGTTATTCACATATTTGAATCCCACCACTGGCAAAGATGGATGCATTATTCCCATCCGGTTCCTGCCCACCATTATCCAAGTGCAATCAATTATATCCCAGCCTCCATCCCAATTGAACCGGTCCAGAAAAAAATTGCTTCAATTTGATAGTTAGAGGAAAAGAAATTAAAAATTGGGTAATGGTTCCAGCTGGGTCGCAGAGAAGAAATGAATGAATTGTGAACTTAATATGAAGCAAACCCAGCAAGCAATGAGGTAGTCATTTCATTTCATTTCATTTATTGGATTTCTATGCCGCCCTATTCCGGGAACTCAGGGCGGCTCACAGCATAAATAGAAATCAACATTAAAATACATATAAAAAAGAACCCCTGAATTAAAAAAAAAACCAATCATCCAACAAACATGCACACAAACATACACTGGCTAGGGGCAAGATGTTAACTGCCCCAGGCCTGTCAGCAAAGATGTGTCTTGAGCAGTTTACGAAAGGCGGAGAGGGTGGGGGCAATACGGATCTCCGGGGGGAGTTGATTCCAGCGGGCCGGGGCCGTAACAGAGAAGGCTCTTCCCCTAGGCCCCGCCAGGCGACACTGTCTGGCTGACGGGACCTGGAGAAGGCCGACTCTGTGGGCCCTAACCGGTCGCTGGGTTTCATGAGGCAGCAGACGGTCCCGTAAGTAAAAATTGAAAATACACTACATAAGATAAGTGAAATCACCTAACCTTTGTCTGTTAAGCCTAGTTTTAGTCATTAGAAGCCAGTTTCAAGGCATAAAAAACCAATAAGCCAGAGGTTTACACTTGATTAGAAACTCTTCTTTTTAGTTAATTAAGTCTCTTAAAAAATTGAACATATATTGAAGATCCTGTACCAATGTGACATGAGGGGAGAATCCTGCTCAGGTACTAAAAACCATGGTGCAGTGTGGGATCAAAGCAAGATTTAATGCTCATTAGACTTTAGATGATTTATTGTTTCCAGAATGGGATGGAACTGCACCAATTGTTGGTGAGCTCCTCTTCCTTTCCATCTCAATTCTGGCCCAGTCAGAGTTGCAAGCATGAGCTCACTTCTCTCCACCATAGAAATCGCCTGGCAACCTCTCCTAAAATTGCTGACTACCACAGAGTTCTGTTTTTCTAATCTGTACATTTACTGTTGTAACTTACTGCCTGGGAAAAAGGTTCTTGAAAGGCATAGTAACTACTGGTTGAACATTAAGAGCCAAATCTCAAGCTGTATATACTGTAAAGCACTACATGCGTTTTAATGAAAACTTTATATATGGACCCATACAGGTTGTGTCTGTGGAAAGTAGCTTGTGGCTTTGCGGGATTCCTAATATAAATATCTTTGACATAAAAATTACTATGTTAGAAGGCAATGTGGATGGATTGGAAAATACTTTCTTGTATGCAGACCAATGTAAACTATTTAATGACTAGGGAGAGATTCTACACGTTTTCTGAGAGAAACCCTTCACTTCCCACCCCCACCTTCACTGTTGCCAAGCCTTCTGCCCCATACAATCTTCCACCTCTTTTTACAAAATTGATCCTTCCAGCTTAGCAATCAGTTTCATAGCTTGCCTTTGGCTCAATGCAAATTGTCTCTTCTCTTCTCGGATTGCTAGCTTTTATTCCCCGAATTCTTTTCATAATGCCATAATTGCAACATTAGAAGGACAGCTTAAGAGAACCATTTTTAAGTGCCAGGGCCACATAATAACTTAATTAAATAAACAGAAATATAATTAGTATGTAAATATTTCCTTTCTTTAATTCCTAGATATCCTGAGAGTGTGTTAAGTGAGATAAAATGGTTGAAGAAACAGCATTCAGCTGTTTCCCTATTTTATTGTACTTCTAACTCTGCTTGCTTCAACTGTGGTGAACATGGCCATTCCCCCCCTTTTTTTTGTTAAGACAAATGTGTCCTTGAACATGAAAGGCTGTAAGAGCTAAATGTGTATATCATTGGCAAGGAACCTGGAGAAGTAAAATGTTCTGTCATGTATAACTGCTAAGTTCCTTCCTCAAATTATTTGCAACCAACCGTTTTCTCAGAAAACGTAATGCGCCAGTTTGGTCAAGGAAAAGATGAACAGATTATAGTGTCTTTCGACACGTACACCAGAACAGACACCTCATGTTGCTACTTGAATGAGGTAGATAAAGTCAGATGCCTTTTTAGTTTTGTCACAGAGACAGTGTTAAATGCATTAAAATTCCAGCTTTCTGTAATTATACAATTATTTACCATGATACAGAGAATGGCTTCTTCCAATCAGGAAATATCAACCTTTGTAGTTTCAGCCATCCTGGGGGAAGGGCTGCTCCAACATTTTGTATCGTGCTAATAAATGGCACTTTAAGAAGCTGTTTTTATGGCTGTTAAGAGGCTGGAAGGCAGGTTAGGCCTTGTAAAATAACACGCTGCAGGTATTCAAAACCTCCCTATTTTCTTTAAAAATTAATCAGTGGTAAAGTGGAAGTGGAAAAGTAATTCACTGAGTCTGTGTGTTCTGCCTTCAATATCTTCAATGGTACCGGTAGTATCTTTCTAGGCCTGCTGCAAGGCTTAGGAGTAGGGAGTGCTGTTTAAAATAGTTTTCCTCCTTCCTGACTAGCTTGTTCCAGTTGGTGATGATATGGAATCAATCAAGCATCATTATGGGAATGCCACATGCTTGGTCTTTTCTATAGTATTTAACATCTATGTGAAGCTTATGAGAGAAGATATCTGCTGACATAGGTTGTAGATTCATCAATATGCAGATGATACTAGTTGTATATCTCTATCCATGGCTGAACGGGAGATGTAGTGGAAGTCTTGACCCACTGTTTGAAGGATATTTGGATTCGTGTTATGCTGAGACTAAATCTCAACAAGATAAAGTGGCTGTGGATTTAAAATCCATATTTTTGGGAAAATGTTGAGTCTAGACAGGCTTATGTTCACTCATGGACCTGGTAATGGTGTAGAGATCCTTCAAAACCCATGGTCCCTGCTTGAACAGCTGGTTAGTAGCCATGGCCAGAAGTTTTTTTTGCACAATTCCACCAGTTACAACTATTTCTGGAACAAGAAGCTTCACTCACAGTAACTCATATCCTTGCACTTAGGGTCCAGATCACGACAATATCCTCTACCAGAGGCTATCCTTGAAGACCATTTGGAAGTTTCAGCTGAGTCAAGTTGCAGCAGCCTGGATAATGGACATTCCTAGATATGTGTGTCCAATATACTAGCACTACTATTGGAGCTGCAATTACAGTCCATTAATCCAGGGTACAATTCAAAGTGTTGTTTGTCACTTTTAAAGCCATGCCTTGATATCTATAATTATGCCCATCCACTAAGATCAGGAAAGAATACATACCGAGATCCCTCTGCCAAAGGAATATCAATTGCAAAATTCTATAGTCAAGCTTTCTCTGTGATAGCTCACCTCCTTCAGAAGACCTTGCCTTTAGATATCTGGATCAAAGTATAGTACATTGAATTGAGGTTTATAGCTGTTATTTAATTGTGTGTTTGTTAACCATTCAGAGTTTCTCAGTTGAAGTTAGAGTAAATGAATAAAATATATCTTCTTATCATCATCATGTGGTTTACCAGTGAAGAAATTGTTTTTAAGGACGAGTAGCTTATTTAGGTATTTATCTTTCCTATTGCAATAAGGTAGCTGCATTAATTGCATATTGAAAAAAAGAAATATAGAGAACACAAAAAAATCTACTACCGTGTAAATAAAAAGTCATGTGAGAAATTATCATATAAAAGGAATACACCAGATTGCTATTAAAGTCATAAAATCCAATCAAGTTTGATCAAATTGTGGCTGCTGCTTCTACAATCTCATTACTTTAACTTTACCTTTGCTTTTTTTTTCTCTAATGTAGCAATTGAAGTAGCTATACTAATGCACCACAGTATATTATCTAAAGTTTTTCAGTGTTGCACAACTATTATTTTGGCTGTATTAATTAAATTGTTTTATACTAATTATTTATACCAATCAGAAAATTATAACCAAAAAATATTTGTAAGTTCTGACTAATTGAGGAGCTTGAGAAAAATGTACTGATTATTTACTTTGAAGATTTGTATGCTGCCTCCAAAGCTGCTTTTCCAAGACTGGCATGCAAATATAATCACTCTACTTCATTATCCCATGCAGCCCTCATGTCCAGAGAATCAATCATTTTTTTCTCATCCAAATAAAATTATCATGTGTACAGAAGAAGAATCCACATATTTAATGGTGTGTTTCTGGAGTAAATAAATATCGTTGTTTGTCTTAATTGATCATAGGCTTCAAAAACGAAAGATCAGAAACACAAACAAGGTGAAAAAAGAAGGAATACTTATTGGAGATGCTGAAGCAAGCTACTGTAAAATGCTAAACATTGTTTCTAATATCTATAATCTTCATTTCATTCATTGGCTTGGTAAGTTGAAAACCTTTTCCTTCAGTGCAAACAAATCTTATTAATCAGGCAGCATTTTTTTCATTGAAAATTTGCATAGATTTCAAATGCAGACAATGTTCGCGCTCTAACAGCAACTCATATTTCAATACAAGTACTTCTATTTAAGGTAGCAGGTGCAATCTTGAATAAAGGCATCCAATGTTTCAACTTCTAAATTGTGATGGTGCCTTGGAAACCAGCCTTCTTAGTAAGTGCTCGCAATCTTTAGAACTCCCTCTCAGTAAAGATTTCCTCAGCTTCCACCCCCACCCCAGGTTTTAGGAAAACTTCTTTAGACTTGCACAGAGGGAAGGTGCTCTGTTGTGTGAAGGTGGGGTTGCAGGCAAATGACATTTGCATTTGTTGGTTTTTAGTCCTTTGGTTGTTTTATATTTGGAGTTTTCTGGAGTGCTTTTAGTGTTTTTATATTGTTAGCTATCTAAAGCCTATGGAAATGGATGGTATATAAGCAAACCTACTAAAGAATTTTTTTCCTCCAGAAAATTTGATTTAGAAACAGATGTGTGCATATTGTGTCCAGTTAATTAGCCAGACCTTCTATGGGTATCCTAGACAATTGTTTGTATTTTCTTTTTTATTTATTTCTTTAAATCAAAGGAGCTTGATGGCTCAGCGATTAAAGCCGCTGAGCTTCTCAGCTGGAAAGCTGACAGCCTGGGTTCAAGACCCAAGCGCTGCACACTGGGATGAGCTCCCATTACTTGCCACAGCTCCTGACCACCTAGCAGTTCGAAAGCATGCAAATGCGAGTAGATAAATAGGTTCCACTTCACTGGGAAGGTAACTGTGTTCCGTGCACCTTGGCATATAGTCATGCTGGTCACATGACCATGGAAATGTCCTTCCCTCAGCTAAGAAATGGAGATGAGCATTGACCCCTAGAATTGGACATAACTGGATAGGGGAAACCTTTCCCTTTCCCGATTATTTCTTTGGTTTTCCACAATCAGTTGTCCTAATTGGCATGTGCTTTAAAAAGTATGGATGGAAAAAGACTAGATGCCTAAAAGTAATAATGTCTAAAATCAAATAGAGATAGACACATCCAGAAAGGATAAACCAAGACAGTTCCACAAAACAATCTTCAAGTGAATAACTGTCAAGGCATGCAATACTTAATGCATTATCATGTATGCATAGCTAGGAAACCAAACACAGCAACTTCCATGCACAAGAATCCAGGGACAAAGGTTCATGTGACACTGAAAATGCAAGTAGATAAAAAGGTACCATTTGGGCAAGAAGCTAACAGTGTTCTGTGTACTCAGTGTACAGTCATGTGGGCCACATGACCAGGGAAGCATCTTTGGACAATGCTGGTTCACTTGGCTAGGAAATGGAAATGAGCACTGCCGCCTAGGAGCACTGCCGCCTAGAGTCAGACATGACTAGGCAGGGGAAACCTTTACCTTTTTATGTTTTCCAATGAGAGATTAGCTAACTAGTTACTTGTGGGATACTCAACAAATGCTTAGTGAAAGGACAATTTACAAATGAAAGGTCGAATACATTGCATTTGCCATCCTACTTGGATCTAAGATATATTTTCAGGGAGTATGGAAAACAGTTAGTCCTCGACTTATGACTACAGCTGAGCCCAAAATTTCTGTTGCTAAGTGAAATATCCTGTACACCCTCATAAATATGAGCCAGTTGTTAAGCATCCGAATTTTGATCAGGTGACCATGGGGATGCTGCAATAGTCATAAGTGTAAAAAATGATCATAACTCACTTTTTTCAGTCTCGTTGTACATGTAACTTTGAATGGTCACTAAATGAAAGACTGTAAGTCAAAGACTTCCTGTAATTGTCATGTTCAACATACAAATTGCATATTCTGCTCTCAGGACCAGAAGAATGTTTCTGAAAGAAATACTCTTTTCTAAAGGAAAAGAAACGTAAAATAAAAGCAATCCAAAAATAAAAGCTCAGAATTTTAAAAGGGTAGTCATGGTTCACATATACTACTGTAATGTATACCCTTATTACTTTGGTAAAATCCAGAAGGATGGTTTGTTAGCACAAAGTTCTGGCACAGTCAAGTTATCTGGGGAATCGCAACCAGGATTTCTTTCAAAGTGCACAGCATTCTAGGAGTGGTGGGATGTGAACAACCAGTGGATGCTGCTTCTGGAAGTCCATTCTGGACCTGGGCAACAAAAAAATTAGGTTCTCCCGAAGTGGTGCAAACCAGCTGAATCCCACTATTGATTCTAGGTCATTCTAGACATTTCCTCAGATTTGGAATGAGCCCAGGATCTTATTCAGGTAAAATGCTCACTGTATAAGCACTCCATTTAGTCCCTTCTTCATGCCAACATGAGTGAAATTGCCTCAGGGTCCTACAACGCCATATGCCTTTATACCATAAATGCTGACATTCTTTCTGCTTACGGAGGCACAGAATGCATAAAGACAATAATTGGGATTTATCCAGAATACTCCCACATTCAGCATTCTAGTGGACCAGAGCTTATAAAATATCTCTACCCAAGCATTCCTAATACTCTTTAAATTGAACTGTTGGAAGTTATGTAAATTGGACAATTTGGAAAAACCAGACTATTTTCCAATAGTCTACCACTCTCAAGATAATAAAAACAATAACAATAACTTAAACTTGTATGCTGCCCAACTCCGTCATGTTCCCTGCTCTCTACTTTTCCACAGAGGAAGTAATGTTCCTGTAGACTTGATAGCTAAAGACTTGCTTCAAGAGACTTGGCCAAGACTTCAGAGCTAGCTCCTTGCTTCTTGAACCTGATGTCATAATTTTTTTATCCTCCTCCACCTCATTTTCCTTGAGACTTGACAGAAGTATTCAGGGTATGCTGAAAGAGTTGTTTTCCTTTCTTCTCTACTCACTAACAACTTCAGAATGAAAGTTACAAAATCACTACAAGGTTTAGATGACTATGGATGGAACCTACTATAGAATTACTCAATCTGAAACTTTTGGCTATGCTGGAAATTCAGTTTTAGCTGCAAAAAAAAAACACCAACAACCCAAAATTTCTTTTAAATATAAGTGTCGTCCTGGAGGAGCTGTTACCTTACAAATGCCTGAGGAAATAGGAATTACAATATTTATAAGAAAATGAGTTCTGCAGAAATGAATCAGCAGAATGATGTAGCCACTAATGGGATTAATGTGGTTCTAGGTCCATTAACAAAACTGCAGTGATCAAATTATTATCATGCCAAAAGTTCATTCTGAATTTTTTTTCAGCTCTTTTTTTCCAGTTTCTTGTGGGGGGGAATTTTTTTAAAAAAAATAGTGAAATTCTCATGGATAAATTGTAAAGTTATTTCATTTACTGGTTACAAAGAGAGTATACAACCTTCTGCTGGACTACAGAATCTTTCTGACTTTCCACTTAATTTTACTTAACATGATAAGGAAATTCTTCCTCTGAGAATTTTTCAGATAATGACAGCATGAATAGATACAGACCTGAAGATACTGATGGATAGATGTAACATTAAAAAGAATAATAATAAAAACATTTATTCTATCGTTCAGTATAAAATAACTTCAACAACCCATCTTAAGTGTGTCTTGCCTACCATACACACTTCACAGTCACCAGTTTGCATACAGAGCAAATAGATCCACAAAGGACACCGTAGCCATCACTCACCATACTGCTCTGACTTATCTGGAGCAGGATGGTCTTTGTGGATTTTAGCTCTGCATTTAACACAATTCTTCCATACACATTGGTGTTTAAATTTGTCAGTCTTGGACTTTCACATTCAGTATGCCTTTGGATTATGAACTTCCTATCTGGCTGCTCTCAAAGGATCAGATTAGGCAAAGATAACTCTTCAGTCCTTGTTCTTAATACGGGCTCCCCATAGGGCTGTGTGTTGAGCTCCCTACTTTACACCCTCTACACTTATGACTGCACCTCTACTCATCCCAGCAATATTATTGTTAAATTTGCGGGTGATACAACAGTGGTGGGGCTTATCTCCAAGGGAGATGAGTCTGCCTACCCGGATGAAGTGGAGCGGTTGCTCTTGTGGTGCAGAGACAATAATTTGGTTCTCAACACAACTAAGACCAAGGAACTTATAGTAGATCACAGGAGGAATAGATCATACATTCAGCCCCTGATCATCAGCGGAACGGGTGGCAAGCTTTAGGTTTCTGGGTGTTACCATAAAGGAGGACCTGACCTGGAGTGCTCACGTTATAGCATTGGTTAAGAAGGCCCAGCAGAGATTATATTTCTTGAGACTTCTCAGGATACAACAACTGAACGAAAAACTGCTGATGACCTTCTACCATTGCTCCACAGAGAGCATTCTAACCTATTGCATTTGTGTGTAGTTTGCTTGCTGCACAGTAGCAGATAGGAAAGTGCTCCAGAGCAGCGGTTCTCAACCTTTTCCGGGGCTTGACCCCGGCCCGCGCCACGCACCGTGTGGCGTGACGGGCCACATCGCAAAGGGGAAAAAATGGCTGACCCCCCCAAAAAATGGCGGGCCCGCATCACACATGCGCGGCACGACAGCCCGCATTGCAAAGGGGAAAAAAAATGGACGACCCAAAAAAATGGCTGACCAAAAAAATGGCCGACCCCCCCCCAAATGGCGGGCCTGCATCACGCATGTGCGGCGCAACGGCCCACATCGCAAAGGGGAAAATAATGGCCGACCAAAAAAAATGGCCGACCAAAAAAATAAATAAATAAATGGCGGACTGCGGTGTTTGGCGATCCCGTGAAATGGTCGTTCGACCCAAATGGGGTCGCGACCCACAGGTTGAGAACCACTGCTCCAGAGGGTCATTACCTTCGTCCAGAGGATTATTGGTTGCCCTCTCCTCCCACCCAGCCGGTCGATCTGTACAGTTCCCGTTGTCTTAGGAAAGCCCAAATATTCTTAAAGACTCATCCCAAACATTTTTTTTTAACTATTACCATCTGGCAGGCAGTATAGGATAATAAAAACAAATAAGCTGAAAAATAATTTTTATCCCAGAGCTGTAACCATATTAAATACCACTATATAGTGCAACATGAAGTACAATATTAGAGGCAGCGCAATGGTGAATAGAATGTGAAGGATGTGTGTATATAATGTATATTCTTATCTGTGGTTTTTACTTGTGTGTTGTGTGCACCATGGACAAAACTTAATTTCGTTGTGAGTTACACAATGACAATAAAGATTCTATTCTATCTACTATTCTATTCTATTCTATTCTATTCTATTCTATTCTATTCTATTCTATTCTATTCTATTTCTATTCTATTCTATTCTATTCTATTCTATTCATAGAGTATCAGAATTGGAAAGGTCTTGAAGGTCTTCTAGGCAGGAAACCTTATACTATTTCAGACAAGTGGTTGTCCAATCTCTTCTTAAAAAACCTCCAGTGTTGCAGTATCTACAATTTCTGGAGGCAAGTTGTTCCACTGTTTAATTGTTCTGTCAGGAAATTTATTTTAAGTTCTAGGTTGCTTCTCTCCTTGATTAGTTTCCATCCATTGCTTCTTGTTCTACCTCAGGTGTTTTGGATCCCTTTTTCTTTGTGGCAGCCCCATAGATATTGGAACACTGCTATACACATACCCAGTTCCAGCAACCATTCATTATATGTTTTAGCTATCATGCCCGTCCGTCGTCGTTCAGTTGAAAGAATCCAAGGAAGTAAGGTTTAATCCTTAACAAACAAAGTCAGCTCTGGGAATGGTTTGCTCCCAGTGCTTCATATAACTGTGCCATGCCAAAAACCCACCCCCCAGCTGCTAACCACCATTCGCCCAGCAGCCTTAAAAACCCCGTCTGCCCTTTTCCCGGTTTAGCCCCTCCCTGTTGTCCCTCTGCCTGTTCGCCTGGTTTGGAGCTTTCTGCCGACACGCCACTCTTGCTGCTTTCAACCTCCTGCGGCCCTCTGTGGTTCTTTGCCAGCATTTCCTCAGTCAGCAACAGGTTTGTGCGGCGCTCTGTGCTCAGCAGCAACCGGCCCCGTTGCCCAGTTGGTCTATTAACGGGCGTGAGCTCTGACCGCCATCCGCCGCATCCAACACTCAATGGTCGCATCCTCAGAGGCTCGGTGGTGCACGCCCCCCCACGGCCCTGTGTCGGCATCATGGCATCCCTCGCCCGCCCGGCCGGACCCAGTGACCTCAGTCGACTTCCGATGCTCAGCTGCCTCAAGTATCGGCCCGGGTGGGGTGGCGTTCGGCGTGGGAACGGCGTCCGCTGGCCGTGGGGTGTGCCTTGAGGGCGGGGCAGCATTCGGTGTCAGGGCAGCATACAGCGGCAGCAGGCTGTGCTCTGGGTCACTCCCCCCCCACTGGTGAATGGCAAGCCCCGTGGGGCTTGACATGAGTCTTTTATAAATAAGCTCTAACTTTATATAAAAATAAAATAGGAAAAGAGAATCTTCTGTTGTAGAGAAAGAAATGTCTCAGAAATATGATTTCAGCACCATACCAGTCTAGATCCAAAGTAATTCTGAGGTAAGATGTAGTATTTTCATTACGTAATTCTGATTTAGGGTCATTCTGTTTGACTTAGACTGACTTCAGTCAAGATAATATATACAGATACTTCACAAGAAAACTATTGATTAACTGGAGCAGATCTACAAAGAATGAGAAGGTTGATAAGTGAGTTGCAAAAGAAGTGCTTAAGAAGAGATAATAAAACTAACTTCAAATATCTGAAAGCCTCTTACATGCACGATGGAACTAATATATATTTCTGTGCACTAGATGATTGCATCAAAACTGATAAGCAGAGGTAAGAAAGATTTTTAAAAATTAAATGCTCAAAAGAACTTTCAGATGGTACATAATACCTCAGAAAGTAGAGGAATTCTTTGTTAGAAATTTCTAAACAGAGACTAGCTGATTGGCCACCTATCAGGGTTTCCTACTGAGGATTTCCTGCACTGGCAGGGGTTTGGGCTAGTTTACATTTGCTATTTCTTCGAGCTCTGAAAGTCTATTATTCTATCTTCTTTTTTATGTATTAACCTCACTGTATATGAAGGTCAATATTGATGTACACTGAATGTAAACTGAATGTAAATTTAACAGATCTTGAGAGAGTTTTGGCATGTGTAAATAAGGTCACTTGATTGTCCACATACCCATAATATCCATGCTGCTATTCAATCTATTTTGGCAGCTTTGCAGAGCTGCACTCAACATAAGTTGAGATGTATCCCACAGCTTTACCAGGTGTTAAATTCTGAATCTGTTGAAGCTGCATACTAACTTGTAAAATTTGGCTCAATAATTTGCTTACATATTTAATTATCTATTAAATGCCCATGGGACAAATAAAAAATGATTAGTATGATGTAACTGCTAAGTGAAAGTAAAACAAAAATATTGTACAAATTTAGGACTCTTCCTGCATTCTTCCAAGTTTAAAGGGAGTCTGGGATGTGAAGGGGTTTCTGGAGAACAGAAGCAACAGGTGCTTATTTGGACACTCAGAATGGCCTCCTTGAGTAACAAAAGAATCAGGACTAACAAGTTGCAGAACACTAATTATAGCCACACACTTTCTTTGGTGCTTCTGGCAATAGCTTCCTTCATTTCACAATTTAATCCCATTACTTACAGCTGACAGCAGTCTCTCTCTCCCTCTCTCCCTCTCTCTCCCTCTCTCTCTCTCTCTCTCACACACACACACACACACACACACACAGAGAGAGAGAGAGAGAGAGATGAGAGAGAGAGAGAGAGAGAGAGAGAGAGAGAGAGAGAGAGAGAGAGAGAGAGAGAGAGAGAAGAGAGAAGAGAGAGAGAGAAAAAACCTTAGTGACTCTTTTCAGCTTCCCTATATTAGCCTGTATAGTATTTTTCTTTTAGATCTAATAATGTGCATACATTAATTTCAATAAGAGGTCTTTCTTTTTAGCACAACCTCTTCTTCTTCTTCTTCTTCTTCTTCTTCTTCTTCTTCTTCTTCTTCTTCTTCTTCTTCTTCTTCTTTTCTTCTTCTTCTTCTTCTTCTTCTTTCTTCTTCTTCTTCTTCTTCTTCTTTCTTCTTCTTCTTCTTCTTCTCTTCTTCAGGAATCTGGTGTTTCAAAAGAATCCACTGTGGAACCATCTCACATCATTGTAGAGGAAGTAGTGATGTAATCACATCCAACACTTAAAATAGATGTAAGGAAGCAACAGCGTTATTCCTCAAAGAGAAGGAAGATCATGTGTTAGCACTCAAATTCATATGACCTATTGATAAAGTGCTAGGGTGTCTGCATTCCTCTATACCAGCAGTTCTCTCACATGCATGGGGGGGAGGTGGGGGGAGGCTATAAAGAAAACTGTCCGCTGGCACAAATTCCAGCTGTCACTTGCTCTTGCTGCTTCCTTCAAAGCCCCTGCTTCTCTCCCTCCTTGCATAAACCTGTCAGTTTCTCTTCAGACAATTACTTCCTAAAAGATCAAGGAAAAAATACTTCTCTTTCAGATGACAATTTATATTGTAGAGGGATTTGTAATCCCCAGAAAAGGCTGAAATTATTCTTTACATGTTAGATTCCATTAAAACAACAACCTCAAACCCAGGTTAAGATTTGAACATTCTCACTGTGCCTGTTGATTATTTCATTTGTTGCAGTATGCTGAATTTGCCATATTTATGTATGGTTTTATTATATATTGCTTTACTGGCAAAGTACTTTAATGTAATTAGTATAAGATCTGTGCTACAGAAGTCTAGATGACCACTATGTGACAACATAGAGATGGAGGCAAGTTAATTGTTTGCTGCCGTTAGTGGTGACCCAATATTTTGCAGTCCAGGTCTGCTTTGACTAAATCCAGATATCTAAATTTTAAAAGAAATATGTGAGAGTTCCTCTCTCTCCCTCCCTCCCTCCCTCCCTCCCTCTCTTCATTTGAAGCTTCCCATAGAAATTTAACCAGGAAAGCCAACATCAAAAAGAAGTTGGTAGTAAAATATCTGGATTATTTTCTGCTGTATTTGTGTAGCAGACTTTGTATCCCAGTCCACAAAGATGAATGAAAAGGAAAATAGGAGCAATAGTTCTGAAAATAGTTTATGTTCTAAAACTCTTTGAAACAGAGAAGTCTTTCGAAAAAGCTTCATGGGGCAATACTTGCTAGTTATTTCTTGTAGGCATAGGCGATAATAGACCCACCTCAGTATTAAAGAAGGTTCTACATCTAGGAGAATGCATTGTTTTAGGAAACTTGGTTGCTTTAATTTGCCAAATATATTTCTAGTTTAATATCCTAGTACATGGTTATTCTATTGCTACTATGTCATTTTCAATATCTAGTTTACTTCTTTCCTTTTTTTATTTAGTTACTAAGTAGGCACAACGATGAAGTATATTCAGAATGGAATAGGTACCATGTACTTTCTAACTGTCCTTCCCCCAGTTAGACAAACATCAGTGCTCCCATCTCTATTCTGATTTCTCTTCCAATGAAATCAGGAGGCTTATTATTATGGTGTGTCACATAGTCAGCCAGATGTTCAGATTGGGTCTGGCATTTTTGTCTACCTAGTGAGTCCTTTCCAAGGACCTGGGATAGGCAGGTCTGATGGTGTTAGAGATATCATCGTAGGACGGAAGCTGTTCCGAGTAAAGCAGCCTTTTGCAATTGACTGATGACAAATTTGTCAATGCCAATGGTGTTCAAATGATGCTCCAGTTGTTTTGGGATTGCATCCAAGGCCCCTATTACTATTGGTACTTTGCTTGCTTTTGCCAGAGTTATTCTATTTCTATTTGTAGGTCTTTGTATCTTCTCCAGTTCTTTCTCTTCTATTCTACTGTCTCCAAGCACTGCCACATCCACTATCCAGACTTTTTTGTCTTTCTTATCAACAATTGTTAAATCTGGGGGTGTTATGGGACAAGTGCCTGTCCGTTTGAATTCTAAAGTTTCAGAGCAATTTAGCTTCTTCATTTTCTATGACTTTCTCTATTTTATGGTCCCACCAGTTCTTACTTGCAGGCAAATGATATTTCTTGCAAATTTTCCAGTGCACTATTGTTGCTACTTTGTCATGCCATTGCTTGTAGCCAGTCTGTATGATCTTTTTGCAGCAGTTTACCAGGTCTTTGCATAGGTGGCATTTACTGTCTGTTGCTGTCTTCTCAATTCTGGCTTTATATGTTTTTGTTCCTAAGGCTTCATTTATTATTATTATTATTATTATTATTATTATTATTATTATTATTATTATTATTATTATTATTATTATTATTATTATTATCATCATCATCATCATCATTATTCAGTAACTGTTGGTTTACAAATTAATTATGGTGTTCCACAGATTCAGTTCCATTTATCAGAAGGGCCTGGGATAACCAAAGTGTAAGATGTCAGGCAACTCTGTGTTTTGTTCTGTATTAAACCTACAAAGATATAAGCTCATAATTTCTTGTTAGAAAATATTCTTTCAACTCTGTTATTCTTTCATGAGAAGGTATGTGCAGGGTAATTACTTTATCTAAGCTCAAAAATTTAGATGCGCTTTCAGTTGTATCCATTTGTACTTAATGGGAATAAGTCACCTGGTCACAGGTGAATAAAGAAACACGTGTAAAATTTCAGTCACTGAGATTGGAGGATTGAAGACAAAAAAAGGAGGGTGGGGAGCATTGATGATATTGGAAACACAATGTCGTAAGCAGATATGGGCTTGGATGAAATGTATAACTACAGCTATAAAGCTGGAATTCCAATATTAAATATCTGTACTGCAAGTCCTCATTTTTCTGGAAATTAAATTAGTAAACTGCTTTTTTCCCAAATTAATTGCAACCTTGTAGATAACGTTGTGGACTGGTTTGCTGGACTCCTGATGGATTAGTTTTAGGTAACTTCCCACACATGGATTGGGTTGTGTGTGAGTAAATGAGACCAAGCAAAGAAAGAACCAGAACTGTAATTTCTTTCTGACTATAATTAGCTGTATTTCCTTTTGTAATCTCAAAACCCTAAGAAGTGTGCAACCCTGTCATTGGAGCAATAGGATAATTATTATAGTACAAACTGTTAAAAGTAAAAATGTCCTTCATTTTTCTTTGATGTCTAAGGAAGAATAATTAATTCAAAGACATACAAAAATTAGGGAATTTAAAATACCAAACAAATGCAGTCTAGTCTTGTTGAGATACAGTGCGCCTTTTATAGACACTTCCTAGCCTCCCAACCACAATGGAGTCCCTGAAGCTTTTCAGATTTACTCTACAGGGTAGTGAGTTTATCCTAGAATACAGCAGCATAATTAAACCAGCCAATTAAAACAGATCTGACTTTAAAGCTCTCTCTCTCTCTCTCTCTCTCTCTCTCTCTCTCTCTCTCTCTCTCTCTCTCTCTCTCTCTCTCTCTCTCTCTCTCTCTCTCTCTCTCTCTCTCCAGTATCACTTTTGGAATAAGGAACATAAAAGCAGCATAAGATACTAAAAGTCAAATCATGCTATAATTCTTCTGCTTTTATAAATATGTAGGGAGAAGTGATAGATACCAGAGCTCTATTTTGAATTTTAATAAAAACTTCAGATGAGTGTGTGTGTGTGTGTGTGTGTGTGTGTGTGAGAGAGAGAGAGAGAGAGAGAGAGAGAGAGAGAGAGAGAGAGAGAGAGAGAGAGAGAGAGAGAGAGAGAGAGAGAGAGAGAGAGAGAGAGAGAGAGAGAGAGAGATGAGCCACAGAAGAACCAAGAGAAGGTAAATGATGAAATTAGCATTGTGCTGACGTAACATAAGAAACCCCCTTTTATACACGTATTGTGATGTTGCATGGAAAAGAAGACATCCTAACAGTATGACACCATTTTTATTCATTTTGACAAAAGGGCTGAATTATGCCTTTATTGTTTCATTTCCAGAGCTAAGTTGAGCTTACAATCATTTTAGACAAAACTTAGTTACTCTCTGAGCATCTTTTTAGTACTCTTTTTAGTACTCCAATTCAAATGATAAAAGCCACATCGTTGGTGCTATTATTAAACAACTGAGAATCAGAATGCCCTGCTATTCTCCCGCATTCTGTACAGAGACTTATCAGTTAAGCTACATCTGTGTTCTGCCCAATTCCATTTGCTAACACAATTCTTATGATTTTGGTTCATCTTTTTCAAAGAATCAATTGCATGAAAACAAATGTCATAACAAAAAGAAGTATTTAATTATTTGTTTCTTATTAGCACTGGGTTTGGAAACTCCCTAGGACATTTCTTCATTAAAGATTTGATTTTGGATCAACCTACTTTCATTTATTTGACCCACAATAGAAGATGAAAGTCTACGGTGCTGTTAAAACAGAATGGCATTTTTAGTTCTATTTCTCATTTTTTAAAATTTTAAATCCATGTTATTCCACAGCTAAATCAACTTACGATTTAAATCTTTTACTTTTTAAAAAGTTTTTAATTTTGTTTGTATTTCTTGTAATATACAATATATGCCCCTTCCTATCCATTTTGTAGCAATTTTAACTAATGTAGACTACATTCAGGTAATCCTCAACTTACAACCATTCATTTAGTGACCATTTGAAGTTACCATGACACTGAAAAAGTGACTTATGACTATTTTTCACGCTTATGACTGTTACAGCATCTCCACGGTCATGTGATAAAAAAATCAGCTGTAGTGTATTTGTGATGGTTGCAGTGCCCCAGACATGTGATCACCTTTTGCAATCTTCTGACAAGCAAAGTCAATGGAGAAGCCAGATTGACTTAACAACCATGTTACTAAATGAACAACTGGAGTGACTCACTTAACAACTGTGTCATGAAAGGTGGTAAAATTGGGCAACACTCACTTAATAACGGTCTTGTTTAGTAACAGAAATTTTGGGCTCAATTGTAGTTGTATATTGCAAGATCGGAAGATGTGGAGAGACCTGGTCCATAGAAGCACCAAGAGTTGGATATGACCTGTAATCATCATCATCAATCATCATCATCATCATGTGGTCATAAGTCAAAGATTACTTGTAGATATATTTCCTCTGGATAGTGTTCTAAAAATTCTCTGCATTTTTAAATTGGAGAACTACACCACTTGGGCTATCAGACTGAATTAATATTGCCATGACAAGTAGATGGCAGCAAAAAGGGCAGAGACAAACTCTTTGGTGCCATCTAGTGATCACTGATATTTCTTCAAACCAGGTCAGGTAGCCCTGTATGTCAAAATTTGAGGTAAAACAAAAGTTAAAAGGATAATTTTATTCATTGTTTAAAAGGGGAAAAGTTAACTGAATCCACATTAATATGAGGACTACATTGATATTCCCCTTAACTTAATTTGCAGGTGAAACCTTATCTCTGCAAAAGCCAGAAAGTACCTTATAAATCATTCTGGTCTTGTAAATGGCTCTATGTGTTTCTTCCTCGTATTGATGTATATCTGGAGCTCTTTTTCCAGAGTCTCCATACTCTGTTTTGTTTTCTTGCACATCCACTTTTCCTACGAAGACCTTGGGGTGAGCCTTCAACCCAAGAAAAATGAAGACTAGCTAAACACTGCTAAACACTGATCACATTCCACCATTGTTTATCATCTACTTCTTTAACATCCAGCTGGCTTGACTTCTACTCTTTTCCGCTCTACTCATTTCTCAATGTTTGGAATGTAAGCTGTTTGCGATATAGAGGGGCCTTTTATTTATGCTTTTGCTAAAGCTTTGTGCTATTGATCATAATCACACAGTGTCCCCTGTGACACATTACCATGCCAAAGGTAGAAAAGGCCATAGATCCTTTGTAGAACTTAGAGCTTAGACTTAGAACTTAGAATAACTTTATTGTCACTTTAAATGTACACTCACTGGCATAAAAATGAGCTGTAAAAGGGTCACCATCTCCAAAATACATTACATAAATATGAAGAAAAAATTGCATATAGCCACATATATTCTGTTACACAGAGAAAAAAACACAGTCCTAGTTCGGATGTATACATGTAGAGGGTGAGAAAAACGAATCTTGTGAGTTTACCAGACGGATGGCATAGGGAACAAAGCTGTTACAGAATCTGCTGGAAAAACTTCAAAACCTCCTCCCAGAGGGAGCAACAGAAAATTAGCTACTGGTTCTGTTGAACTGGTGCGAACCAGCTGAATCCCAGCACTGCCGATAGCTAATTTTTTGCTGCCCAGGCCCAGAATGGACTTCCGGAAGCGGCATCCACACAGAGAACTGGTTGTTCACATATTTGAATCCCACCACAGAACAGAAAGAGACCATAAAGTGGGTGTGTGGGGTCTCTAACAATGCTTCGAGCTCTAAGCACATCGCACTTACAACGTTTTGCAAAAACTTTGCCTGCAAATAGTCCTGGTTCCAATTCCTAGCGTTTTTCCATTAGGATTGGAAAGGTTGCTGTCCCTCAGGAAGTGCTGGGACCTGTAGATAGCTGCCCCATCAGGGTGGGGGAAGGAGCCCTGCCTGTCAGGAAGAGCTTTTCAGTATTAGATGCCTAATGCAACTCTTAACCGTTAGCCTTCTCTGGCCAGGATGTAATATAAAATGTTGAGTTAGCCTTTTTACACCATACATTTGTGCATCCATGTTGTGTTGGACTCTGCATCTTGATTACTCCTATCATCTTTAGTCTTGCTCCTCACATCCATCTGGGTTTGCACTTTGCTTCTGACTAAGTTTGCAGTCCATAATTATTCCTTGTCTTATGGCTTCTAGTTCTATTATCTTGCTTCAGCTTTCTTAAACTGACACTGTTTCTGATCTCAACTAAAACCTTGAAAGAGTTAGTTTATGTCACCATTAAGTCTGATGGCCCAGTGTATCAGAATCAGAATCACAGTAGAGCTGGAAGGGGGCTTCAAGGTCTTACAGTCCAACTTCCTGCTCAATCAGGAGACCCTATACCAGGGGTAGGCAACCCAAAACACTCAGAGAGCCACTTGGACCCATTTCCCACCAAAAACAAAACACTGGGAGCCGTAAAAACCCTTTTGATATCTAAAATGAATGTGTGTGTGTGTGTGTGTGTGTGTGTGTGTGTGTGTGTATATATATATATATATATATATATATATATATATATATATATACACACACACACACACACACACACACACCACACACACACACACACACACACACATACATACATACACACACAGGTATATATATATATATACATACACACACAGGTAAAAAAGGATACATGCAGTGTTATCTTCATTTTAGATGTCAAAAGGGTCTCCCTCCCTCTCTCTCTATCTGTCCTTGGTCTGCCATTCCTCTTCCTCCACTCTCTCTCTCTCTCTCTCTCTCTCTCTCTCTCTCTCTCTCTCTCTCTCTCTCTCTCTCTCTCTCTCTCTCTCTCTCTCTCTCCCTCTCTCTTTCTCTCCCCCCCTCTCCCTCTCTCCTATCTGCTGCTCACCTGGCAAGCTGGCTTCAAGCTGTTCTTCAACAAGCTCAGAGGTAGGCAACCTCGGCTCTTTTAGGACTCATGGACTTCAACTCCCAGAATTCCTGAGTCAGCATAGCTGGGCTAGCTAGCTCTCTCCTGCCCTTCTGCTTCCTGCTTCCTGCTTCCTGCAGAGATGCAGCAAAGGGAGGAGCTCCGCCCAATAAGCTTTTCAGCTCCTCGGAGAACACTGTGTGTGTGTGTGTGTGTGTGTGTGTGTGAGAGAGAGAGAGAGAGAGAGAGAGAGAGAGAGAGAGAGAGAGAGAGAGAGAGAGAGAGAGAGAGAGAGAGAGAGAGAGAGAAAAGCAGGGAAGTACAATTGCCTCACTCTGTCTCTCTCTGCAAATGGCAGAGGAGGCTGGGAGCCACAGGGGAAGGCTCAGAGAGCCGCATGTGGCTCCAGAGCCGCAGGTTGCCGACCTGTGCCCTATACCATTTCAGCCAAGTGACTGTCCAGTCTCTTTTTAAAAACCTCCAGTGATGAAACAACTTCTGATGGCAAGCTGTTCCATTGGTTAATTGTCCTCACTGTTAGGAAATTTCTCCTTAATTCCAGGTTGCTTCTCTCCTTGATTAGTTTCCATCCATTGTTTCTTGTCCTGCCCTCTGGTGCTTTGGAAAAATAAGTTGACACCCTCCTCTTTGTGGCAACCTCTTAAATACTGGAATACTGTAATCATGTCTTCCCTAGTTCTTTTCTCTAGACTAGCTAAACCCAAATATAGCAACCATTCTTCATATATTCTAGTCTCCAGGCCTTTAATCATCTTAGTTGCTCTTCTTTGCACTTTTTCCAAAAGTCTCAACATCTTTTTTAAAAGATGGTGACCCAAATTGGATGCAATATTCCAGGTGTGGCCTTACTAAGGGTTGACTTGATAGAACAAAATTCTAATATGGTCTAAAGCAGTGTTTCTGAACCTTGACAATTTTAAGGCACGTGGACTTCAACTCCCAGAATTCCACAGCCAGCAATGGAAGTTGAAGTCCACGTGCCTTAAAATTGTCAAGGTTCAGAAACACTGGTCTAAAGCCACATTCTCATAGAATTAGAATATACTGTGAACATGGCGTTTACTGTTATAATTCAGCATACAGCATCTTAGTATTGTTTTGTGAGATGGAAGAGACATCTTTAAAAAAAACATTTAAAAAGCAAAAGCTCTTAGGAACTCCTTGCAGTGAGCTATGGAGATTAATGGTCTGACACAGTATAAGTCAGTGGTGCCTGAACGGTTCCTTAATGCAGACCACTACATCATCATTAAAAGCTTTTGTGGACCACCATGTAAGCAGGTCATTTTAAACACTCTCTGTCTCTTGAACATACCAGATAAAAGGTTACTGAGATAATCTGGATTTCTACATTCTATAAGTTAAATGTACAAAAAATATCAGGTCACACTTCAGTGTGAGGGGCAAATGAACCACTATTTAAATTCAGCAAGCATTATATTATACAAGGATATTGGTAAAAGAAATTACATTGCAAGCAATCGCATAAGATAAAACATCATATATAAGCAGTAACAGGGTTTTATTATTATTATATTATCTCTCTTCCCAACCCACAGCCTATACTCACTAAAGTAGTCATGAGATCCACTACCTCTTTACAGACTATATGTGGGAACCATTGGTGTACTGTAAGGTTATTTCTTATGCTCTGATTGTAGTTATTAGAGTGAAATTATTCTTGAGGTTTAAGCTAAATCCCAACAGACTGTTTGTACTATTTATGAATGGCATGTACTGAATTTCTTTTTGATTATGGTGTTCAGCTAACAATTGCAATTCTTTAGAGTTAAAGTTACCTTCAGTAGCATTTCTCAGGAATGAATTAATAAGCATCTCTCTCTACCCAAACCTATAATTTGCACGCTATCTCTAAGAATATTAAAGTGGTTTTTAATGTAATAATATTGAACTGTTTATTGTAAAACATACTGTGTATGTGTACTAGTAGCTTAGTGATATTAGTACTTCAAATACAAAGGTAAAAATATCCACAAATGCAATGGCTTATGCACTTGCTTCTGCTCTTTTGCTCTGATGTGTCCAAGATTACAATTGTTCATTGTGCAAACCATGATATCCCCCTGTGACACACTATGCAAGCAAAAGTTGGAGGTTAAAGAAGCAGGATAGGAAGAATATTGACATCTTTGAATTTTGGTGTTGAAGACTCCTGAGAATAATGTAGACAGTCAAGAAAACAAACTGAAAAATTATCAAACAAATCAACTCAGAGTTCTCACTCAAGGGACAAATGATGGGTTAAACTTATCCTATTTCAGACATATTATGTGAAGACCAAGCTCTCTGGAAATGACTCAATGCTGAGAAAAAATTGGAAGAAAAAAGGATGACTAGCAGCAAGATGAATGGAACCAGTTACAGTTATGATGTGTGCACCACTGGGAGACTTGAAAGAACAGGTTAGGAGCAGTCTGTCATGGAGAAAATGTATCTATATAGTTACTGGGAGTAAAAAAGAGATGTTAGGGCACATAATCAGTCAATTCAAACAACTGGACTACAATTTTTTTTAATAAAAAGTTCTTCCTCAAAAGTTTTAGATGAAAAATAAAACTATCTTATCATTTGGGTACAATGTATGTGAGGCATCCAGCAGGATGGAGTGTGTGTGTGTGTGTGTGTGTGTATGTGTGCGTGAAGGGAATGGTGAAATAAGCCCTTTATGTTGCAAGATAAACAATGTAGCTTAGGAAATTGTGACTAATGTTAGGTATCAAGTATGAAAGGTTTTGTCACAACATCGTGACATCCTTTTCCTCATTTCATTGCACTGCAGTTTGTACAGAGCAGTCTAGTCCCATTTTCTGTCTCAGATGAAAAATACATTACAGTACTTGTCAAATATGTAGCACAGCTCTCTGTTTTATGCTAATTTAAACTCATGCTTATATTGCACTAATACTTCCTCTCATTTTTAAATCAGATATCGACACAAATCATGCACATGCAAAGGGAGGAAGAATTTTACCTCACATGAAGGATTTAGTCTTTTCCCACCCTTCTCCTCCCTAATATTATGGACACACCATGAACACATATTACTGGATGGGGGGGGCAAACACAACCAACCAATTATGAATTTAATGTTTTCTCTAAATCTGTTACTGGAATTCAGATTCTTGACTTGAACATCTGCCATTTTCCCTCCCTCCCTTCATCCATCTTTTCAGTTTATCATCTTGCCTGATGAAGAAGTATCGAACTCTCTACAGCTTGAATACTATTTCAAATTCCTGAGTTGGGAGTAAGGAAGAAATTGTCTTCATATGGACTCGGGAATGTTTTCATGTTTATATGAAGTGTGACATAGAATTAGGTCATGATAGCTTACAAGTTATAGACATCATCTAAAGTCATACTGAATGCTCCTTAAGACAAGGAGTTTTCCCTGCTGCTGTTCATCATATTTAATTATGTCTATAAGGAGAAGAAAGATTTTTTTAAAAAAATAACACAAGCTCTATACATTTCACTCATTCAGGAAGTCGGTGCAAATTGTTTATCTCTCCAAAACAAAGTGATAAGCAAATAGGCAGCAGTAACACAGTGAGGTTCCTCCAAAATCTTGTCCAGGAGAGTAAAGCAGTATACAATTTAACTGAAATTGAGCCACTTTGGATAGTGAGATGAGTGGTATATAAGTTTAATAATAAATAAAATAATACACAACTTGAGTTTTCACGTGAAGTTCACTATGTAATAATTTGAGTTATTTACTTACTTTGCGAGTACAGCTGCATATGACCTTCTCTTATACGAAAAGCCTTTCTTTCAAAGGAGCACGGAACTATCTAATTCCCACCATCATCACTCCTGCTCATATGTCTGAGCAGAAATATTGTGATAAGCTCTTCCCTTAATTGGGAATCCTGTAGGATCAGGGCTTCTATGATCATTTATTATGCATTGGGAAGAGATTCCAACCTAAAGATCAATAGCAAAGAATGTTTATTATCTTTCTTTCCATCCTGCCAACTGTTATCTGCAGTGTGTGTGTGTGTGTGTGTGTGTGTGTGTGTGTGTGTGTGAAAAGGTTAAAAAGAGGTTGGGGGTGGGGAGAATGCCTTTTTAAAGTTTAAATTACTTACTCAGTTCCATTCCCTTTTGAGCTTGTCCCTTGACTACTGCTTTGGATGTCTAAAAGGAAGCCATACCTTGGTTAATGTTGGGAGGACTAAAGTGGTGAGTGAGACTCTCTCCTTTATCATTCTGCTTTGCTTTCTGTCCATGGCAGCAGAAAAAGAAAGAAAGAAAGAAAGAAAGAAAGAAAGAAAGAAAGAAAGAAAGAAAGAAAGAAAGAAAGAAAGAAAAAGAATCTCACATATAATTTAAATTTTATTCTAGAAGTTGCCTAAGCTTGTTTCCTCTTTGGGCAAATATTTCATTTCCAGACTACATAATATCATCAATACATGGGGAAGTGGAGCTTGCCAACTCTTTATATGTGGTAATTTGTCCCTACCAGGCTTTGTTGGGGTGCTGGTGCTGGTTTAGCCAGCTCCATAACAGAACAACAGAGTTGAAAGAGATCTTGGAGGTCTTCTAGTCCAACCCATCTGTAAACCATTTGTAAAACATTCAGAAAGGAATTGATCAAAGGTCTAAAAAAGAGGCAAACAGATCTAAACACACCCTTTCTCTTCAACAGCTATTAATCAATATCCAGATAAGGAGAAACCAGCATCAGATGAACAACAAGAAGAAAAAACAAGGCCTCTCACAAAAGCCAGTCAAGAAAGAAAATGACCTAATCAGGTTGGTAGGACAAGCTATACCGCTTAAAAAACAACCATCAACTCCTTTTCCCTATTCATTGATGGAGTTACCTAGCCTGGTAAAGAAATTCCTGCAAGAACAAGAAGCAAGCTCAGACAACACCAAGAATCCAACAATCCTGAACTATATATGTTCAACACTGTGGCATAATTCAATGTATCAGGCTGGTAAATGACCACAATCAGGATTTGATTTGATTATTCAATGTAGATAGCAAGTAAAATGCACAAATATATTTCAAGTAATATATAAAGCTGTAAAACAAACCATAAAATAAGCATAAGCCACTAGGAGTTCAAAACTTATACTTCATTGATAAAATTAGCAATGAAACATGCAAAATCCATATATCGTTGATTGGCTGATGTCACATATGAAAGTGCTAGCTATACTGCTTAGATCAAATCCTTCATTTCTTCTAAAATCTATTAGAATCATGTTATCTCAAAATAAATAGGAAAAAATATGTTGTACTATCTCAAAACTTGAATTCTAGAATTTAAATAAATATCCGATAAACAAAAAATCCAGAGCTATCATAGTATAAGTTCTTTAAAATGTGTAGTCATTTTTCTTTCAGCTTAACTTAATTTATTGCTGTCTCTTAAGCAAAGTGAAATATCCTCCCCTTGGTTTAGTTGCTGCATTGATTTGCAATTGAATTCCATTGACCTTCATAAATGAAACAGCATGTCTATAATGGAGGTACATCTGATGCATATTATGAATATGTAGAGCACAGCAAATTTTTCTTTGTTGGAGGGTAACAAATACAGCATTTTAGTAATTTCAAAGAGGAATTTTTAAAATTTACTCTGCAGGGCTCTCTAAATTAACCATCAGATGGGAGAGTTGTTTTTATGATCTTCATCAGTCTAGAAAATTGTTTTATTGTGTTACAAGTTAACTCTAGAAGAACGTTCAACAGTCCACTCACTTTAGTATTCTTTCCTACTTGTTGCAAACAGATTGCACATGCTACAAAACTATACAAACACATGGGAATAGAACAGCATTCTTTCTTAAAGTTATTTTTAAAAATCTAGTTTAGGCTTATTGGTATAACATATTCATTTGTTAATGCAAGCTATTTAAGCATTGGCGTATCAGATAAATACTAAAATTCGGTTTTACTTCACAAGTGATTTAAGAGAAGAATATCTGAGATGAAAATTAGATCCTTCTATTAAGGTGCTTATTTCTATGAGTAATTATTATACATGAAAAACAACTGATCTGGGTCATATAAACAAAAATATTTTTGGCATACAGACCTAAGACATTGTGTGCCTGTTAAAATAATTTCTAATTCTCAGAGAGTCTTTTTGTAGGGGCAGAAATTAATCCAATATATTAGATGAAAGAAACTCCAGTGTTAAGTAGAGTTCACATGCTCACTAGAAACCCCAGTGTGATTTTAAAAGTTTATATTGTGAAGTTTGAACAGATTGACATGAACTTTGCTGAAGAGGTCTCTCTTGTACAAGTCAACTTGTAGAAGGATCTATTAAATTATTACTTTTCATATACCTTACCTTTGCTTCTATTCTTCCATAGAAATCCCATTTGTTCAAGGGAGGACCAAACTTTGCTAAAAGCATCAGGTAAATGTCATGTATGTGACTATCATAAATCTCCCCCCTTTTCCCCCAAGAGAAGATAAAAGCAATCCCTGAAGGTTAAAAGTGATGAAATAAAACCCAAGATAGAAACTATTTTTCCCAAGACAGAACAAACCTATTTTTCAACAACCTTTCTTTTTTCAGATTTGTTTCAAAGTCACACCCACCCACAAACACACAAGATCTTCAAATTAAATGAAACCCACTGGCCTGAGGCTGCTTTCTCCACTCGTCTCATGTCAGGAGGACCTTGTACCCTACAAGTAATGTAACAGAGATTCCATTCAAAGAATCGGTGTACTCTTCTGCTGACATGGAACATCTGGTTCTGATTCAATCACTTTCATTGAGAAAAGTGCAGTTTAAAAGAAGGGCTGAAGCAAGAAATGTGGCGGCCCCCTACAAGAGAATTATATGGGACACTATTCAAGACATCAAACCATTTGAAGAGTTTATTTACAAAGATGTCTGTAGCGATCGTCTGTTTTCCATTGAGGTGTTATATAATAAAGATATACTTTTCAATAGTATTTATGTATGCATAATAAGACATTTGTGTAGTGTACAGAACAAAGCTTTTAAAATAAAGAGACAAATGATCCAACAGATTTTTTTTTCTAATTGCTTTGGTCTTTTGCCCTAAGACTATTTAACAATGGGCTAACTGCAGGGCTATATTTCAGATTAATCCGAGTAAACCAGTCTGTTTTCCTGAAATATCAGAAAACTTGGAAGTCTCACTTGGTATTTGTAATGAGGTACCTCAGATGTGTTAATTTACAGAAAGTGTCCAAAATCCAGGGCCTATGATTCCTGAGGGAAGGAAATTTGGGGAAGTTGTGGCTGTTTCAATGTGATTGGCTGCTGCTGCGTTACTGGATTGCTGCTGTGATCACACGATCTTCATTTTCAACTTGACAGTTTCTCAGTAATCAGTTGTACCATTTAACTGCCTGCTGGAAAGGCAAGGAAAGGAGGAAGGAGGAAAAAGGAAAGAGGAAGATGAAAGAAAGGAAGGTTTCTGATGCTCCCTGACAGATTCTGACAGGGAAACTCAGTGGGGAAGATAGCAGGAAGTTGCTCCTATTTCCACTGCTTTTTCCCCCTCCCCCCTTGGTCATTCTGTTTCTCTATTTAGATAAAGAAGTGATGACCCAGCGAGGGACAAGTTGTCTAGCTTCCTTCGATAATACACTAACTTATTTTGTAGCAGTTACAGCAACAATGGTTATCTGGAAGCCTTTGTCTTATCTGGTCTGTTTTTTTCTTCCCTTTGGGTTTTGTTGCTTTCTGTCATTTTTCACATGTGGTTCCATATTGTATATAGGAGCATGAGAATCTATGAAAGATACCATTGATCTATCTAATTCACAGTGGCTAGTAGCAGATTGCCAAGGTTTCAAAATGCAGCCTTTTCTAGCATTCCCGGGGAAGGGGTTCAACCTGGGATTTTCTGCAGATATATAATTTTTCTTAGAAAATAAAAAGTATAAGGACTAGCTCCTTTAAAACACAAACACTGGAAATGTGGGGCTGATGGTTTGAAGAAGGACAACCAATCTCTGCCTTGTTCCCTTCCTAGTAAATACTCCTGCTAGGATAATAATATTTCAAATACCAGGATAGAAATTTTTGAGTCCTCTGTCTCTATTACCACTAAGCCATGACAAATAAACATAGGTTTTTCTGCAAAATGATTTAAGTTTTTAATGAAATGGTGTAACTGAAAAATCCAGCAAAACGTATAAATCCCCTTTCTAAAAAATACTGTAATTAAAGATACCGTAGCCAAATCACTGAAAATCATAATCAAAACAAAGAAGGAAAGAAAGAGATTGTGTGTGTGCTGGCCCTCTCCTAATATCACAGAATATGTAAGCAATAGAATTGAAAAACCAACTGAAAAGCAATACTCTTGTCTAAACTATCCTGATGAATATTCAAGGAATATTCAGGAATTCCCTAATTCCCTAAGTCACTCAGGACAGGACAATTTACTAGGGCCATATCTCTAAGAAGTGGGCAAATCATTAACAGTCCAAACTTCATTAGACAATGGTCTGATCGTGTCAATAGTATTCAAGTAGGAAAATGAGCACTGTACAACTTCCCACTGAGTCATGCAAACTAGAAAAAAAATATGTTCTGCAAAGCATGTTGGGAAGATAAGGTATTAAGAGTTTCCTGATTGTCATTGGAAAAGCTCACAAACATATTGCAATGAATTTAATTAAGCTCATTGGGATTTGTAAAGTCCTCCACAGCCAGTGTAGATTTTGGAGGAAATCAAATTGAAAATGGACCATTGCTGGAGTATCATTTAATAATCTTCAGGCGGGTAATCTAGTATTTGTTCAAAATTAAATACACTCGAATATATGTGCTGACGTGGTTGTGTTCAATCCTGTGTCTATATGGACTACAGGGCAAAAAGGAAAAGGAAAAAGGAAAGGAAAGAGAAGAGAAGAGAAGAGAAGAGAAGAGAAGAGAAGAGAAGAGAAGAGAAGAGAAGAGAAGAGAAGAGAAGAGAAGAGAAGAGAAGAGAAGAGAAGAGAAGAGAAGAGAAGAGAAGAGAAGAGAAGAGAAGAGAAGAGAAGAGAAGAGAAGAGAAGAGAAGAGAAGAGAAGAGAAGACACAGTATGGAGTCTGCTAGCAAGGAAACTGAGTGTATGACTGAGAAGGAGGGAGGAATAGAAAATCCCCCTTTAAAAAAAAAAGCCATATGGAATCCACACTCAGATGCCTTTAAAACAACCACAAACATTCTTGCTGCCTAAAGCTGCAAATGTCGTGAAACAATTACTGTGCTGGGGGACTTCAAAGGTTCACTGAGAGCAGCAGATTTATTTTTCAATCAAACACAGGAATGGTCTTTTTTTCTCAATGAAACTGCAGCCAGGCTTCCTGATTTCAAAAAACTGTGTTCCGCTTCACTTGACCATTCTATAACCCTGAGAGGAGCTCAGAAACTTCAAAACAAAAACTGTGAGTCATTTTGAAGGGGAAAGACATATTCATAAATTCCATGAAAGTTTGAAACTGCCGCATTCCCTTCTTGAGATTGCAGAAAAAAGAGAGATCCTAGGGCTTGTAGCTGCTAATGGGTTGAGTCACTTTGGGGGTATGACTTTATATTTTTAATTTAATAATTGATATTGCAATTAATGATCAGCTTAACAGTGCAGTAGTTTCTGCCCAAAATCATTCATTGAATATGATAATCAATGTTTCCTGCCCTATTCTGTTATTTGCAGGACAAATTGTGGAGCCAGCTATAGCACTGAAGTGATATGTGATTAGCATCAGTCTGAGTAAGATTAGCCATATATAGAGGCATATACACAAGGATCAGAAACTTGATAGACAAAATTCTTGCCTCCATGGAAGGAGACACAGTCATTTTCAGACCAAGGGAGAACATGTACTGGTTGAAGAGTAACTGAACCATTCATTCTTAAGAGCTCAATCATGCATTTGTATGAAATACCTGAAGGGTGTTTCTGGGTTACATCAATGTCCCTGGAGATGGGAGATAAATTCAGCTGTAACTGTGGGCAAATAGCTTACATGAAACAGCTAGTCACACGAGAAGGGAATGTACATCAGCACATTTGACCTTGCTATGGCTTAGACGCAGTAGTGGGATTCAGCTGGTTCGCACCGGTTCAGTAGAACTGGTAGCTAAATTTTGTTGAGTTCAGAGAACCGGCTGAACCCATGCTGTTCTAGACCTCGGAGGCCTGGAGGAGGCCTTCCGGAAGTCCATTCTAGGCCTCGGAGGCCCAGGCCTGCATCCACGCAGAGAACCGGATGTTCAGGTATCTGAATCCCACCACTGCTTAGAGGTCTGAACAAATATTCTAATCTGAACATGATGAAGGTTGTTTATGGATCGCTTTCTGGCTAGTTTTCAACAACAGGTTAATGTTTTCCTCTTTCTTTGCAATAAATCATTTTTATATGCTTGCTTTGCTATATTTTGTTATATCTAACAGTAAATATGAAAAACCCCTATTACTGGTATTATCATCATTTGTCCGTGTCCTGTTGTTCTCCTATTTATGAACACAAGTTAATTGCAATCAGTTAGACTGAAAGGGAGAGTGGTCCAAGGTCACACACCAAGCCTACTGAAGGACTTGTGTGGGTTTGCCTAGGGCTAGGCAAAGCATATTGGGCTGGCTCCAATTGCATCATTCTCTTATGGGTGGTGTTGTGCCACCACCATTGATGGGTGATGATGTACCACAATCCATCCCATTCTGCAAATCTGCTCCACAGTTGGGGATTTCAGAAGAATGAAGGCGTGCTGTGAGAAGAATGGTGGGAAATCCCATTTCACAGGCTGGAATGCACTGGTGCAGAGCCAAATGTCATCATGCAACCAAAAGCAAGAATGTTTCCAAAAGGTGACCTTTGCTTATTTTTTTTTCACATCAGCACTCCCAAAAATGCAAGACTGTGTTTGCTTCATCCTTTACAGATGTAGCCTTTTCATAATGCTGCCATTTCTAGAAGACAGGAACTTCGCAGCTGGCAGGATACCAATGGGTTAACGTTTGTTTTGACCCCTTTGTAAAAGTCAGGCATACAAGCATTGTGTTGGAATAACTTTCCTCCTTCCTTCTGTCTCCCCCTGTCTTTTTTTTAAATTTTATTTTTTAGAAGGACTGAATCAGATTATAAAATGAAACTGACTCATTGTAGAAAAAGTGGTCATCGGAATGGCATCTCCATAACTGCTGTGGCAAGAAAGGAAACAGGCTGACCGCAACTGCCTTTTGTGCTTGTTCTAGCTATTTAGGTTCTAAAAGCCACAAAACCCTATTTGGAATTCCACCATTTAACTGGATTTGTGTAATGAGGTTATAATTCATAATAGGACCATTGAAAACTGAAAACAGGCAGCAGAAGTCTATGTGGACTGCTTTGCAAAATGCTAGCAGAAACTTGATGATGTCATTTTAATTAAAAGTCCACCCTGCTCCTCGTGCATTAATAAATAGGATCCAAATTAAGGAATATGTACTGAGCATTACTTCTCTCGGCTGCAGGAAAAGCACGCCAACAAACACAGAGATAACCCTCTTGTGTCTACTACAACATAAGGCATATGGCCTGGCTTTAATGGAACTAATTCACAAATATTCTGCCTGGGTCATGCATGTCTGCATTTTGTTCCCATACTGAAAAGGAATTAGTCAGAAAAGGATAAGAGCCAAACAATAATTTGGTGACAGCTTCTTGATCATGTTCAATGTAGCAAAGAAGGCTTTCCCATAGAGAAATTGGGAATGTTGTTCCATCAGATGGAGTACAATTATAGCAGCTTGGTGTCACCGATTATTTACCCCAGCCAGGATCACACTATGTTTATTTTTCATTAAATTATTATGACTTATTCACTTAATTATTTTTCCTATTACCCATCTGTTTTACTGTTTGGTAGCATTCAAGGCAGGTAGTAATTAAACCTTTTTCTTAGAGAGTTCATGCGGTTAAAAGCCAATGCATAAAGCAAACTGTCTTGTAACCTGCTTAACATGGTCATTTATTAAATAGATATAGCAAACTAATATTTTAATTTTATCTTCCAGGCATCTGTAATTGGGAAAATCTGCTCAAAAAGGATGGTCATTTTTCAGTTTTGTTTCCTGGATCATACAGGTCTGTGTGTAGACTGTTGCTGAAGATCATGTACAAGGCAGCTGCAGAACCACATTACCCATGACATCCATGCATCTGCCTTCTTCCGTGAATTGTACTTTTGCTTGGAGGCTCTGCATGCTCTCCAGGTTTCCACTTTCTTGGAAGGCTTTTATTAAACTCTTGCTACTGCCATCACTTAACAAAATGCAACATCAGCCACAGAACAAGATAGTGGTTTTTTTTCCCCCTAACAGGATGGGGGACAGCCTCATCCATATAAACATGAAGAAGAAATAATTAGTCAAGAGAGTGATGTAGTTCCAGCAATCAAGAATAAAGAAATGCCTATGAATGTTTAGCAAAGCAATGGAACATATAACTTCTGAGCAATCCAAAAGAAATTCATCAAGAAAACAAGATGTTAAAAGACTTCCACTTATTTCATTGCAGCTCTTCACATAGGCAACCACACATGTTGGGTTAACCTATAACTATTATCAGGAATATGCATGAGAAAGGGATACAGTACTATTCCTCTTCCCTAGGCAGATTCTTCTCACAGCTAAGAAGATAGTTAACCATGATTTCCTCTCCCCAATCATCCATCCTGTTTTATTAGGGGGTGGTTGGGCAGGGATAGAATAGAATCAGTGGTGGGATTCAGCCAGTTCGCACCACTTTGACAGAATGTTTTGTTTCCTAGGCCCAGAATGGACTTCCGGAAATGGCATCCACACAGAGAACCGGTTGTTCATAAATTTGAATCCCACCACTGAGTGAATAGAATAGAATAGAATAGAATAGAATAGAATAGAATAGAATAGAATAGAATAGAATAGAATAGAATAGAATAGAATAGAATAGAATAGAATAGAGCTGGAAGGGACCTTGGAGGTCTTCCATTCCAGCCCCGTGTTCAAGCAGGAGAACCTATACCAGTGATGGTGAACCGTTTAGAGACCGAGTGCCAAACTGTAACCCAAAACCCACTTATGCATCGTCGGGTGCCAGGTGGATGTGGCCCATTGACTGGGCATGGCCCATTGGCTGGCTGTGGTCCATTGGCTGGGCATGGCTGCAGTGGTAACAGCAGACTGGGTGGGACTAAAAAGTTCAATCAATCAATTCCAACTTTGCAAGATTTTTTTCCCGTGAGAAGTTGAAATTGACTGATTGATTGAACCTTTTTTTTTTCCTTAAAAAACTCTAGTGATGGAGCGCCCACGATTTCTGAAGGCAAGCTGTTCCACTGATTAATGGTCCTCACTGTTAGGAAGTTTCTTCTTAATTCCAGGTTGCTTCTCTTTTTGGTCAGTTTCCTACCATTGTTTCTTGTCTTGCCTTCTGGTGCTTTGGAGAATAGTTTGACACTCTCTTCTTTGTGGCAGCCCCTCAAATACTGGACTACTGCTATCATGTCACCCTGTTTCTTCTTTTCTTTAGACTAGCCAATAGATGGCTATGATATAATGGAGTCACTAGAGAGAAAGCAAATGTTTCCCTTTCCCTATTCATTTTGGGAGGAAGGGGAGTAAAAACACCCCATATTCTAAAGGAAAAAGCTATAAAAATGAATTGCTGATGTTTCCTAGTTTCCCACTAAATTTCACCCGCATCAATTCAGGGATCGTGTACTGCCAGAAGAAAAGACTGTAGAATTTTCACAAAACTCTTCTGCTTTAAAGTACTTTTACAAGCTAGTGCTTTCAATAAAATATTAGTTCCCATTTTTTATTTTAATAAAATAAAATATAAAATATTTAATATTAGTATTATTGGTAATGTGGAAAAGTCAAAATCAGTGAAGGATTTTACAACGAAGATGGGAAAAATTGTTGTACAATATATTAATTACATTAATATGATCTTTTAGTGCAAATACATATTAAGGATACTAACAAACAATTTTGGTTGCACAATATGGGCAGAAAATGCAATTTTAGAAAATATTTAAATTACTTTTTTAGGGAGAGGAAGTTAACCAAAACCAGAGCAAAAAAAATGATTGAAGATAAACATTGAACTGATGCCACTATCATAAGCGTTGATGTGGTCTTTGTCACTTTGTGGAAACATCATGAAAGCATCCTTTGAATAAGTGCCTACAATTACTTCATATACCTAATAATAAATATTTTGAAAATTAGGAATGCATTGTGAAAAACATGTGCATCAAATTAGTGATATATTGATAGTGGATATTTCAAAAAAAGAAAAGAAAGAAAGGGAGACCTATTTTAGTTTGGGTCTCATTACAGATTTATTTTCAAAGTCTTTAAATCATGCATATGAAAGGAAGAGAGCTGGACCAGATCAGGTCTCACATGATCCTCAAAAATAGGAAAATATTGTCTCCTCTAATGTACCATCTCAGAGTGTGTATAACATAGATAGAGCTCACAGAGATTTTTCCACTGTAATCAAACTCTACAGCAGAAGGGCAATGCAGAAGATGAAAGAACTGATGACCTTACTCAACTTTGGCAGCTACATAAACTGCATACTTTTATGTCTTCTGAGGAAGACTGAGATAATATTTTTGTCCATTTGTCCACCAGCGTTGTCTAGTCTGACTAGTAACACCTCTTCTGTGTCTGAGAAGATGTTTTATGATTTATTTAGGCCTTAGGCTGAAGATGTTGGAGAATGAAAGTGTGCTATGATCTCTCAACCATCAAGAAGGAAGTAGTTCAAGGAGATATACCAAAGTTAGCAATATGTTTGTTTGTGTGTTCGTGTAATCTTTCTTTATATACTAAGACTCTGTTATACATACAGCACAGCTGTCCAATTAGTAATGCTGATAACAGCTCTGGAAGAAATTTAAATTTGAATGTTGGTACTTGGAAATGACTCTCCTGGCATTTTCCTCCCATCTAAACCATGTTTGGCCAGCCTGACAAAGAGTTGGTTAGCAGAATAATCATGATTGGAGCAACAGTGTGTAAAAAAAATGCTTGAGAAGCAATTGAATGGTAGGGTAACTGCCCGATGGACATCTGAATCCAAGACAGGGCTACCTGCACAGTGCTGCACTGAAGGCTACACAGTACCATAAGAAACCTATAAAACGGATTTCATTTTTTGGGGGGGGGGAGGCAGCCTATTTTTAATTACATAAATTATCTGCACATATGTCTACAGTTGCTGGATTGTTCTGTATCCTAAGATCCCAGCTGAAGACATCTTGTTTAACTTTGTCAATTTTTCCCCCAATTAAGTCCACTGAGGCCCGGGTTATATTAACTTTAGTGAGACTATTCTGATACAATGGTATCAAAGGATTTTGAACCTACAAGGCTTGAGGGCACAAAGCAATGCAATAAGGACTTCTGTGTCACGGAGAAGGAAAACAAAACAGCAGCAGTGTGTGGTAACAGTGAAAGCATGTTAGCTCAAAGAAGGGGAAAAGATTTTCAAATGTATAATTGTAAACAATACCTTCAGCAGCTAGTCCAAAGCCTTTTCAGATTGCAAAGTTAAGAGTCTGGAAAACATCCAGAGTATCAGTTTTATATGACACTTCAAAGCTTTAAGAAAACGAGAACAGAATCAAATATGATTGATAAAACGACTTCTCTACTCAGTTGGCTTCTATTCTCTTCCCTCAAATCCTCCTCCCTAAGTTTATGGATGGAATGCCAGATCTGTGCTATGTCTACTAACACATACTTGACTCTTGAGATGCAGCTAGGGAAGAACACCTGCTTACAGCACATACCTGCTAAAAGTCATCATAGCTGTTCAGCTTGCACTCACTGCAGGTTATCATGATTCAGTTCCCTGAACTCCTTAAAATATGCTTTGGGGGTTGAATGGGGTCATTTATCTTGGTGATTGTATGTGTATTCAAAAACAAGAGCTAGTTGATTTAACATACTGCACAGGTTTTATCATTTAAGGCCCACTGTTTTGTGGCATTCCAGAAATTATCTGCAAGTTTCCAACCCTTAGAGGTCATTGGGTAGATCACTCAGTTTTTAAAATGCATCCTGATGTTTTTTAATGTCCTCTCCAAGCTATTTAGTGATATAAGGAATAATCAGATTTCCCCTTATATGCATAATTATTTATATTAAATCCAGCAACCAGGGTGAGATGTTACAATCTTAGAATTTATCAGCCCATTACGATGGTATCTTTATACATGTGCCTGTGTGCACAACAGGCAACATACAAACACGTATACATAGTTATTTTGAAGCAGAATGTATAATCAATAGTTCTAACAGCATAACCTAAAAGTATAAACTTGCAGATGAAAATCCTAAGATTATAGTGGCAAGAGTCAGCTTTTTAAAGATGGCTATAAAAACAAGGTTTTTAGTAACGGATCAATGAGTTGGGGTTTTAAGTGCATTATGTAATATATCTTATTTGTTTAACTGTTTTACCTAATGCTAAGTTCAGATTTTATTTGTAATTAGATTTTGGGACTTCTAGCCATAAATAAAATTGATGATTGATTATTAACTTCTGTGTTAATAATCCTGAGTATAATAGCTATTTTGACAAATAAGCTCTTTAACCTTCCTTTCTCTTTTTCTCCTTTCTCCTTTCTTTAGCTCTCTTCTAATACACTCCTGCCTTCTTATTGATCACATCCTCCTTTCAACAGCTTCTTCCAACTGCTTCTTACAACAGCCGTTACACTGAGTACCCTCAATATATTATTCTAGAGGAGTCAGTCTTTGAGCTGATTTCAGACGTGCAATGTCATTTACTTCCATCTGTTTCGGTTTCATTTGTGTAGATTGCAGTTGTGAGAGTATAAGAAAAATGAAGGAAACAGAGGAGTCTTACTGACACATTAAAACAAAATTCAACTCAGCATTTGATATCACCTTGACTCTGTTTTATATCCTTCTTATTTAATTTGTATAACGTAAAGGTAAGTAAGTCCTTGAAGATTTTTATTCCACTAGTCATTGCCAATTATAGGGGGAGGTGCTAATCTCCATTTCAAAGCCATTGAGACAGCGCTGTCTGAAGACATTTCCGCAGTCATATGGCCAGCATGTCACCACGGAGTGCTGTTACCTTCCCACCAAAGTGGTACCTATTTATCTACTTGCATTTGCATGCTTTTGAACTGCCAGGTTGGGGAAAGGATGGGAGCTCATCCCATCACATAGAGCTTGGGTCTCGAACCAAGGCTGTTAACTTTCTAATCAACAAGCTCAGCGTCTTAACTATGGAGATACTGCACCACCTCATTTATTTTGTATATTTACTGTTCTGAACTTTTCATTTAAAGCTCCACATTCTTGAAACACTTTGCCCAAAAATGCTATGCATACTATATATTATATAACAGGGTCTGAAACCATAGCCATGGAGGAATTAAGGAACAAAATGTTTCCTATAACATAGAAATGTATGTGGTACAAATAGTTCACAAATAATATTTACCTGAAACTTCTGCTGCCAAACGATGATTCTGCATTTCATGGTTTGCTCACTCACAATATACCAAATTGCTTGCTCACATTAAGTGTGAACACTCACTTAATCATATGTTGGCTATGACAACTGTAAAATTAAGATCAGACATACATTGATTTCTTATCTGAATTAGATAGATTAGATTTCTGCTAAATTCTGGAAGATTTCATGTTCTGATTGCTTCCCAATTTTTTCCCCAAATGTATTAGAAGTTTTTAATACAAGCTCTGAAGCTAAGGAATGTTCAAACACTGAAGTGAATATAGCATTTCCTCTTGATAATCTTGATAGTTAAGCTGTAAAACTGAAGGCAACTGATTTTGACTAAATCTTTGATAACATTGTTATCTCAGGTAGAGCAGCTGGATCAACATCTGCAGCAGCTACTTTATGTTCTCCTATACTGTGACTACCACAATGAACAGTAGGGTGAATGAGGTGATATTATAATATAGTTTAGGATGTCAGAATTTGATTAAACTATTGGCATTTAAATCAGTGGAGGGCACAACATAAATTGAGACCATCTTCAATAATGTCCTCTAATGCAGGGGTCTCCAAACCCCATTCCATGGACCGGCAGCATGCCACGGGATACCGGCAATCAGCCATGCAAACAAGTGAAGCCCCATCCACTGGATGCAGGAAGTATACAAAACCACACTCCCTCTGGTCCATAGAAAAATCTTTCTCCACAGAACCAGTCCCTGGTGCCCAAAAGATTGGGGGGCCTCTGCTCTAATGAGTAGAGACTGACCCTTAGCAATAAAGTGTGTTATATGGATTGGGTGATAACAGTTACCTACCTATATCTGTGTATGGAATGTTGGCAGGAGAATAGTGGAGTTTTTAATTTAAACTTGGGCAATTTATATACTGTAAGCAATAGTACCTGAAGACCAGTTATATCCTCTTTTTTACACTTCATTATTAGTCATGCCCATGGAAGACATGGAAGTGACATGTCTTCAGGTAAATGGGCTTTTAAAATGTCAGTTACACAGATATGTATTTAACATATAGCTAGCGTTTAGTAGATTATTTGGCAATAATATGTACAATGCAAGAAGAAAGCTAAATACTGGTGGAAAATCAAGGAGTAGACCAGTGTTTCTCTACCTTGGCAAACTTCAAGATGTGTAGACTTCAACTCCTAGAATGGCTCTTACTATTCAACTCCAATCAATAATTCTTGTAAGTAATTGATATGTATCTTAACATGACTCCAGTAATTTTAGTATGAACTGTTACAGTAAATAGAGGCATTCTTGACAGGTTCCACACATGTTTTGACAAGTACAGAAATAATTCCATTGTTAATAACATCAAATAAAAGATTAAAATTCCAAGCAGTAATCCACTTAATCAAAAGAGAAGGAAATGAGCATTAGGCCAGAAGTTACTCCAAAAATTTAAATTCAAAATTAAAGGAAGCCAAAAACCACTCAGAAATAGAGAATTATAAATCTCAAACCCAAGAACAAAAAAATCAACAAATGTCGTATCTTGCTTGGTAGTTTTAATCATAATTACTACTTAGTAGTCATAAAAATACAGCTTTTTCTCCCTGTTTTCTCCCTCCCTTAATACTATTCATTACATATCTTAGATCAAGACTTTAAATGCAATTAAGTTAAAATTTAGCATACGTTTCAAAGTTCTAGGCAACTTGTCTTGCATGTCTACTCAAAAGCCTTTTTAACATTTCCCTTAAATATTTTTTACATTTTGTTATTCTTTTTCCACAACCATATACATAGCATTATGTTGAACATATCTTAAAATATTCCTAAAAGAATTAAGTTGATATATCTATTTTTTTAATCCTTCAAATTCTTCCTTTATTATCATCAAGAAAAAATAAAAAGACTTTTCTCTTATAATAATATTACCCCAAAATAAATATTCCCACTTTTTTATGTGATAAACTAAGACTCAAGATAGTAAAAAGAATCAATTTGGAAATGAATCCAGTATGAAATTTTTAAAAAGTATATTCTTAGAGTAAAGACTTTAAAGGTCACCATATATTCATCGAAGTAAATTCAAGAACATAAACCTTGTAGCACTTTCTATGTATGTTAAATATTGGAACAATTTTTCCATTAAACAAAAGGTCCAAAATAATTATATGATCTCTCTATGATCTATATAGACTAAAAAAAATATTCAGAATACCATGTAAAACACCTGGGATAGCCCGTTATATGATGATAAATAGCAAATAATTATAATGTAATTATTAAAACCAAATAACCACAACATATTTTTTTTTTTAGAAAATGGCCTTCTGGGTCAACTATTCCATTGTTCATTACACATTTTTAAGATTTGTTAATCATGTTACTCCTTACTTAGCAGAGACCAAGTTCTCGTGGTCTCTCTATATCATGTTTGTGTTGTGTGGGTACATATATATGTATGTAAGTATATCTTTAAAAAAAACCCAACACATCTGCTAGATAAAATCTTTCTCATATAGGAGGATGTGTTTCCAAGAAAAATGAAACCCTTTTCAAGTTTTACATTGCACGGTTTTCAGAGTATCTGTCTTCTCTTAAAAGAATATCTAAGGCCTCTCACATTACAGGAACTAACTAAAGATGACATAAGTGAAAAAGCTGCATATAGAAAATTCAGCAGTTCTGAATTAGGTTAAATAAAAATAAGAAGACTAAACTTTCATTTAATTGAGACAAAGCTTTTTTAAAAAAAATAAAAGCATGAAATAGTAAATAAAAGTGAAGAGAAAATAAAATTGAAAAAAAATAATTTCAATAAAAGTGCCTAAAAGAAAAAAGAAAAAGAAAAAGAAAAAAAAGAAAAGAAAAGAAAACCAATCATCCTATATGAGTATAGGCCGCAGGAATAGGCAACCTTGGCTCTTGTATGACTCGTGGACTTAAACTCCCAGAATTCCTGAGTCAGCTTGCTCAGGAATTCTGGGAGTTGAAGTCCACGAGTCATACAAGAGCCAAGGTTGCCTACCCCTTGTAAAGGGAATTCATTTACAATGCTCATCGTCCAGGAAGCTAGGATGTCCATCTAGAAATTAATTTTTAAACATTAAATGTAAAAAAGGATGCTATTTATTTTCAGTAATCCTAGCTCAGTAAGCTTTTCTGCAACTTAATATCAAAAACCTCAGACCAGAAACCAGGCATGAAGAAAAAGATCACTGGAAAACATAAACACTAATTTGTTTTTAATCCACTTGTGTTTTGTTACTAAATGAGCAGATTCTGTGAACTCTTTTGTAGAAGCAAAAACGGTTGCTTCTTTTTCTATTAGTTATCTTTCTGGCTCCACCAGTTCTTACTTGCAATTAAAGTAGTATTTCTTACAAATATGCCATCATTTCAGATGATGTTTTCCCATAAGAGCTTAAGTTCATTATTACCACACAGAACAATTAGAAAATCACACAGCTGCCAGTTATTTAACTGGCATTGGCCTTCATACATAGAGTTATTCCTACACAAGAACCTAGGATATAATGTAGCAGCAAGTATATGTGCAGATCCAAGTAGTGCGGCCTTTTGCAATTGCCAAATGGAAATTTTGTCTATGTGTAGATTTTCTAAGTACCAGTCCAAGATTTTTGGGTAGGGTACCCAGTGTGCCAATAACCACTATGGCCAGGTTACACCATAATCTTTCAACTTTATTTTTCAGATGATACATTGTGATCTTCTCCAATTCTTTGTCTTTCATTCTACATCTTGGTATTGCCACATCAATTATCCACAATTTCTTCTATTCAAACACTGTCAAAGCTGGTATATTGTGTGCCAAAACTATATCAGTTTGTATTTGGAAATCCCACAATATTTTCACCTGCTCATTTTCAACTATTTTTCAATTTTGTGTTCCCACCAATTTTTCATTACTAGCACATGATAATTTTTACAAATCCTCTAGTGATTAACTTTAGCAACTGTGTTATGTCATTGTTTATAATCAGTTTGTGCAATCTTCTGCTTCTTTACAGAATCTGCACTTTGAATCATTTGATAATGTTTCAATTCTGCCTTGATTGCATCGGTACAAATATGTTAAATGTGTTGAGCAGCCGAAATCAAGCCTTCAGTTTCTTTTTCTTCTTTAATGTTTCAGTTGTAAGCCATTGCCTGGTTTTATCTTTTTAACTTGCATCAATTCTTATTTTTTGGCTGTCTTCTACATAATCAACCAATGTATGCTTTCCTTCTTCAACAGTAAACCACTTTCTTCAATGTAATTTTGGGAATGCAATCACCAGTTTCAAATGAAAAACAGGAATCATTTTGAAATCCTGAATCTCATTAACTGGAAAACGGGAACTATGGAATCATATCAAATACGTTCTTAAAGATGAATGTGAAAAGGGCCTGCCAGAGTTCAAGAAACACAAGAAAGCAAACTGAATGTTAATTTCTCTTCTTGGGAGTTTAATCAGAAGAGAAGAAAAGGCAAAGGAAAAAAAAAACCAAACCCCAACCCAACAATCTCAGGAAGAGAGGCAGATACCTTTGATGGAAATTGATATTAAAAAAAATAAAATATTCCAAAACATTTTTTAATTCATAAAGAATTTCTAAATTCAAATTGGTATTGTAAAGGATAGCAGTGGACAGATGCTAATTCCAAGAAGTTCAGGCAAAGATGACTGAAATAAAATGAAATTCTTTATAGTAGATATGTCAAGAATCTCTAGTAATAGAAAACAATGTTAGTGCACCTGTCATTATCAAGTTTGAAGATGACAGGAATTGTTGGAATATCCTCAGAAATATGGCAAACAGTAAATTTTCTAATAGAACCATCCCAGCAAACCTGGATATTGGATCCAAGAACGGAGACTTACAAAATGTCCAAACCATTGTACAATACAATGAATTTCATGTGCAAAATAAAGCCTAGAATCATCCAATACAGGTAAGATTACACAAAAAAGAAAATGAGCAAGCTGATTTTAGAAAAGGCTGAAAAACAAGGCGTATTATTATTGATGCATGATAGATAATTGGGTAGCCATAAAATATCTCCCTCTGCCAAATATATGCTTTACTGACTATAGAAAGCCTTTGAAGTATCAGCCATGACCTTAGGAAAATGAGAGTCCCAAAACATCTCATAGTCCTCATAAGAAACCTTTTATTGGAATGTGATGAAAAAGAAGGTCTCCAGATTGGAACCATGATTAAAACTAAAGAAGACCAAACAGCAATCCTTCAAACTGATAATGAAGATATTGAAATGCTAAATAGCTTCTGCAGTTTAGAATCCACTATCAACAGTAAATCAATGAGCAGTAAAAAAAATGCACTACAAAATTAGTAGACCTGCTAAGATAGAACTGAAGACATTGGATAAGATATTCAGATACAGTGAGGTTTATGCACCTACAAAAATTAGAATCGTGCATGCTATGGTTTTAAGTGGAACACTCTATGGAAATGAAAGTTGGATGAGGGTGAAGGTTCATTCTCCGAGTTTGTGAGTTGATTTCCAAATGCTTTATTACCAGGCTAGGTAACATCTTCAACAGAGTTTAGGGGATGTCAATGTCGGTGTTATTCTGTTTATAAGGGCTTCAGGTGTGGGTGTGTTGAGTGAGGGTCTTGTGATGGGTCAGGTGTGAGTCATCAGTGAGTCTTACGATGGGTCTTGTGATGGGTAGGTTACATCAGGTCAAGGTCATTGGGAGGTGAACTGCTAGTGGGAGGGGGGCTTGAGAGTCGGGCTGTCTCTGGTTGGCTCTGTGGTTGATTTGGATTCTGAGGGGTTCGTAAGCTGGTTGTAGGTCGATGTGTCTGTTGATGGAATTGCTTGTGGAGTGCCAGGCTTTGATGAACCCACAAGCATGGTGGGTGGTAGCGTGGCTGATGATTTTTGTGTTACTCCAATTGAACTGGTGCTTTTGGTGTCGGTGTCGGTAGAGATTGAGGATTTGAGATCATGGAGTTTGACTGCCAGCTGATGTTCATGGATCTTGGTTTTTAATTGACATGATGTTTATCCCACATAGAATTGGTTGCAATGGTTACAGTTGATTTTATACATTACATTGTTTCTTTCATCCTTCTGTATCTTGTCTTTGGTTCTGGACAATTCCTGGCAGAGTGTGGCTATGGGTTTGTGGGCTACTGCTATTCCTAGGGGTTGGAGAATTCACAAGACTCACTGACAACTCACACCTGACCCATCACAAGTCCCATAACAAGTCCTTCACTCAAAACACCAACACCTGAAGCCCTTATAAACAGAAGATCAGTGACACTGACATCCCCTAAACTCCGCTGAAGATGTTACCTAGCCTGGTAACGAAATGTTCGGAAACCAACCCACAAGCTCAGAGGACGAACCTTCACCCTCATCCTACACCTGAGCTACAGATATTCACCATTAATGAAAGTTGGACTTTGCAGAAGCATGCAAGAAAGAGGATGATACTTTCTGATTTTGGTGTTGGATAACATTCCTGAATATATTATGAATAACCAAGAAAGCAAGTAAATGCATCATAGAACAAAGCATTTCAGATTTCTCATTCAAGGTACAAGTGGCCGGATACAGATGATCATATTTTTGACACATTATGCAAAAATCTAGTTGTCTTGAGAAGTCTGTAATGTTGAGAAAGTTAGAAAGAATGAGGGGAACAGAAATACCAGCAAGATGAGCTGGTTGGACTTGATTACAGTTGTTATTCGTACACTGCTGGAGGAGCTGAAGGAACAGATTAGGAACAGAACATCCTGGAAAAGGTCAGTCTATGTAATTACTAATCAGTACTGACTTAATAGTATGTAATCAATCAATGAATTAAATAAAGCCTATTGGAAAAATTGTCAAAGGCTATTGGTAGACTTATTTACAAGTCTGAACTCATTGTCAAACTGAATATTTTTCTTAAATTCAAATATTCCAACAATAGTTTTTTAAACATGAATACTAATAATTTCCTATATTATACCAAACTTTATATAAGATGTTTTTAATACTATGGTTCTATATCATCATTTTCATATGGACATTTTAGATGACAGTAAAATACCTATTCAAAAGTAATTCCTCCCTCCCTCCCTCCCTCCCTAAATTGTTCATAATTTATTTCTAGTTATCTCTAATATGATCAAGAAATAAACTATAACATATCCTTTATATATCTGCGGACTTTCACAAATCTGTAAAAATTAAAAAGACATGCACTGAATCTTCCTCCCTTTATAACCAACCTTAAGACTAGATTCTTCAGCCTTGGTTTAAAAGACACAATGGCACCACCTAAAGGTTGAATTATGTACAATTAGCTTTAACACTTTTCATGTGCCTTTCACTGTATTAAGGGCTATAATGTAAGATATTAACATGTCTGTCTATGAGGTCATATTATCTTCAGTGGGACTCTTTTCAAAGATTTGGAAATCAAAACAAATTGTTTGCCTTTTATATTATTACACATTATATTATATTATACAAAAGCTTTGGAGTAAAAAGAATGAATGGAGAATTATTAACTGATGGTGCTAGATAAAAATGGAAACATTTGTTATGCAATTGTTTAAGTCATGCATTTTTTTTTAATTCTCTTATAGATGACATATAGGTCTTTTGAGATTGTATGCCTCAAATACTACAGTCTAATGGAGCCACTTTATCTCTGTTAGCAAAATCAAGTAAAATATTGAAGCTTCAGAAAGCCTTAGTTGTCTAGATGTCTATGGAGATTCTCAGTCATCCAGGTCCCAAATAAGTCTTTCTTGTTTTTCTTTGATGAAGAAAACATTGCAGACTGCAGAAATAATTTGCGCTTCAGTTTGAGATGCAGAGAACACAGACTCATCCCCAAACAGCCTGCGCCTTGGAAAAAAAAAATGAAAGGAATATAAATCCTTCCATTCCCCACCATCCACTCAGAGCTGAAGAAGCTCCTCGGATGAGAAGAGAAACATCTTCAAAGAAAAACAAGGAAGTCCAGTTGCCTCCTGGAAAAGCACCTTTGGGACTTATTTGTCTAAGTTCCTATACAGATATTTGCTTTAAAGCAAATCCTCAAACAAGGTTAGATATTCCTGCTTTTAGCAAGCCAATTCTACGTACATCAGCTGTGATGGCACCCCATGTGGATAAGCCATATTGAAGTTGTTTTTTCCTTTATTGCTCTAACTTAGCATGGTATCAGTCATTGTATTTGCAATCTATGGTTTAAAACTTAGTATATTGTGCAAACCCTGCCAATTATGGTTTATTCAGGTTTGCCTTTAAACAAACACACACTACATTTCAGTGGCTTTGTATCCATATATCATAACTACACTGGAATCCAAAGTACATTAGAATTGTTCAGACAATATGTATGTAGGCGGTGGAAATTATTTGGGAATGCATTTATAGGATGCTGACACCATCTAATGCAAATCACCAAGTTGCTGCAAATGTGCAGTTTATGTCTGAATAAACAGTGTCCAGTGCAGACCATTGTGCCAAAATGGTGTGATATACAATAACAATGTCATGTAAATACAACAAGATTGTATTTGCACCCCAACATCTGACACAAATATATACCTTAACATTTACATCACAGAAAAACAATGTGACTTTTGTGATTCTGCAGTCCTCCCCCTTCCATTGATACCAATGTGAAACACTTGTCAAATATTGTGTGACCAATTAGAGACAGTTATTTGGTAGCTACAAAAGATTGCTTTGATGGCTTTTCTTTGGATGTATATTTCTTTCTGCGTGTGCATTTCATTCATTCCATATTCCTGATGTCTTTTCTGTCTCTGATAGCAGCAATTACATTGCTTTTTGTACTAATACATTAGATTTTAATTATTTGTTTGTTAGATTTATATCCTTCAAGAGCTCAGTAATGTATATCCTATTCCCTACTCTCATTTTTCTCCAGTTCTTGCTCTGAGAAAATTGGAGAATGGGTGAAACGTTAGCGACATAGAGACATAAGGTTGTCCTTACCCTCAAAAAAGTGGAAAACAAAGTTCCAAGCAACTACAGGTCAATCAGCTTGTCATAAGTTGTCAGATAACTCTCAAGATAAATGTGATTAAGTGGTAAAGAATTTTCCAAATAATGTGGTGATCATTAGAAGGCAATAAGAATTAGTTAATTACAGGTCTTACCAGAACAACCATATCTCTGTTTGTTTGATTGATCAGGTAACTTGTTTAGAAGATTGTGAGAGTGTTATAGACCTTATGCAACTTGATTTTGGTAAAGCAACTGACAAAATATTTCATGGCATTCTTAATTAACAAGAAGGATATTGGAATGTATGATAACTAAGTGGATGTATACAGCAGGATCAAAACCCATATTGAAATCATCAACATTTCTCATAAAGAATGATAGTTGCCTTTCTTCATAGCAGTGTAAAATGTTATATGTTAATCAGTCCCAAAAATAAAAACCCAGAAGACTATTGCCATGTGGATTTGTGCTTCAGTAATAAACCAAAGTGCTTTCTTTTGTAGATTCCTGGATTGCCTCCACAAATGAGATGGGAAAGATACATTAGGGCATGCAGAGCTTCAGAAATAATTTGAAAATAACTGTTTGGAGCAATGAAGAATGAAAGTGTAGCACTGTAACTGTTTCAAACTGCTGCATCTTTTCCTGGAACTACTTTCTACAATGGACACATGGTTACTGAGCAAAAGACCTAGCTGATTTAAAGAGCTGCAGGTGCTACATTTACACTCTCATTTTGGAAATGAATCCAAAGCATTGTATAGTCCTGAAATGCCTCAGTTTGCATGATCCATGCAAATTTATTTAATTGAGACATCTGGTGAAGCATATTTATTTATATGTAATTCTTGCAGAAAAAAATAAATATCATGGGATTACTTTAATTTTGCATCTTCATTATTTGGAAGATAAAAACTGAGTTATTGAAGTGATTTAATTCAGCTCTTATTCTTAGGTTTTTTAAAATAAATTTTAATCTATTCAGACATACCGTATAGCAGTACTTCCATATCTATCAACTAGTACTGCTCAGAGAATCATTACAAAAGGTTTCAAGTTTAGGAATTCCAATGAGTTTTGTTTAGTCCACAGTTTTAAAGTGATTCAGAATGTTTTCTCTTCTATGGAGAAATATACATTTGAACCACAATATATTTTTATTTCCTCCCAGTTCTGAATTTTGTCAACACCAAAAATGTACTGATGGATTTTTTTATAGAATTAAATGTATGGGAAATAGTTTATGAAACACAAACAAAGACATACTTCCAGAATTTTATAGATGGATAGATAGATGGTGGGTGGGTGGTTGCCTGGGTGGATAAATGATAGATAGATAGATAGATAGATAGATAGATAGATAGATAGATAGATAGATAGATAGATGGATGGATGGATGGATGGATGGATGGATGGATGGATGGATGGATGGATGGATGGACGGACAGACAGACAGATAGACAATGTGTGTGTATATGTGTGTGTGTTTTCTGAGGTTTTCGCGGGTGTTGTAGGTCTTTGGTTATTCAGGTTTTCTTCCGTGTAAAATTGGAAGTGTCTCAAATCCCCCTGCAACTCAGACTAACCCGAGCACAACAAAGCCCCCACCCAAACAGAACACTCCCCCAGCCAATCAAAGCACAGCCAACCCCCCCATCCAATCAGAGCACAGCCAAGCCCCTCACCAATCAAACACACCTCCACCCAATCAGAACACAGCCAACTCCCACCCAATCAGTTCATACCTCCACTGGCAGTTAAAAGGAAGAAACAGCTACGATCACACTTTGCTCCTAGAAGCACGAAGCCAAAAAAAACCAGCCTGAAGATGACGAATGGGACTTTGTTGAAACGTCACCAAGACACTTCCAATTTTAAATGGGAGAAAACTCGAATAACCAAAGACCTACATATAAACATTTGCAAAAACCTCAGAAAACAAATATCATACCTCTACGGGGAGGAAATCCACCATCTGACCAGGACCTATGAAAAACTCGAAGTCCAAAGAGCTTCCATTTTATATGACCTCGTATTCCTACGCAACTGCCGAGATCAAATTTTAATCCCCACATGCTTCCAATTGAAATTCCACTCCAACTCTGCAGCCATCAAACGCATCCTGAAAAGAACAGAATGGGCCCTAATCAGAAATGAATTTCACACAAAAAGATTCCTCCTAGACCGAATCAACAAAGATCTCCTCACACTTCACCTCAAACTCAGCAACAAGATCCACCCCGCACTTTGGGACAAATCCAAACAACTCGCCGTCTGGAGAGCCGAAACACAGACCACCCTCAAGACAGACACACACACCAACAAACTCCGAAGACTACAAGAACGCCAGAAACAAACCCTTCCTCCCTCACAGCCACACATGAAACAAACAGTGCATAACATCTCAGATAGGATCCTCACCAAAGCCGAAACCAATGTCCTTTCCAAAGGATTCAACTTTGCAGTCGCTCCCAAACACATCCCCACTGAAACCATTATATGCGGAGTTGAAACCAGCCTGACCAAAATCAACCCCGACGACGCTAACAGAATCACTCGAAATCACCAACATACTCTGCACCAGCAAGCCACCCAAAAGCAACTTATCCAAAGAGGAGCAGACAGCACTACTTAACCTGAAACAAGACACCAGCATAATAATCCTACCAGCAGACAAGGGCAACGCCACGGTGGTCATGAATACATCTGACTACCAAACCAAATTAACCAACCTACTCCAGGACTCCACATACAAACCCTTAAACACAGATCCCACCACCTACCTGGAAAAAACCACTAGATCCAAAATAAAAGCCTCCCCCATTACCGAAGAGATCCAGCAAAGAATCATTCCCAGAGAGAAATCATCCAGATGCCCTAAGCTCTATGGTCTCCCCAAGATACACAAAGAAGGAACCCCACTTAGACCCATAGTCAGCTCCATAGGCTCACCTCTACAAAACCTAGCCAAATTTCTCGCCAAACAACTACAGCCCTATGCAGAATCCATCACCTCACACGTAAAAAACTCATTCCAGTTCATAGAGATCATAAAGAAGCAAAACTTACAGCCCAGCGACCTACTCGTTAGCTTCGATGTCATATCCCTCTTCACCCAAGTGCCAATCAAAGAAGCCTTAACAGCTATCCAAAACAAATATAACCCCCCCCCAAACACATCCTAGATCTGACCAACCACTCTCTATCCAACACATACTTCATCTATAATGGACAAAAATACAAACAAATAGAAGGAGCACCCATGGGATCACCCCTCTCACCTGTCATTGCAAACCTCTACACGGAACACTTTGAAACCCGAGCCCTAGAAAAATCTGATTACAAACCCAAACTCTGGCTCAGATACGTAGATGACACCTTCGTAATCTGGCCACATGGGAAAGAAAAACTGGACAACTTCCTCACACACCTCAACAGCCTACACCCCAAAATACAGTTCACCATGGAAACAGAAGCTAATAACCAACTTCCCTTCCTGGATGTCTTAGTCTACAAGAAATCCAATGGCTCCCTAGGACACACCATCTACCAGAAGAAAACACACACAAACCGCTATCTGCACGCACTCTCACACCACCACCCAGCACAGATCAACTCCGTAGCCAAGACACTCATCTCCAGAACCAAATGCCTAGCTGACGAACAACACCTAAAAACTGAACTACACACTCTCACTAATGTACTAACATCCAACGGATTCCAAAGAAATAAGATTTCCAACTTAATCCAAAAAGAAACCCCCACTAAAATCCAAGACAGAGAACAAGAAAACGGCAAAGCCCTCCTCCAATACATAAAAGGCACCACAGACAGAATCAGCAAGATCCTGCACAAACATAACATCAAAACAGCATTCTGCACAAACAGAAAAATATCCACCATCCTAAGAAACCCCAAAGACAAAATTGAGTTAGAAAATCAAGGAGTATATGAAATCCCATGTACGGTACTGCTTGCTCCACCACATACATTGGACAAACCAACAGAAGAATAAGTGCATGCATTGAAGAACACAAAAACTCAGTCAAAAAAGAGGAACCAACTTCTTCCCTGGTCCAACACCTTAAAGCCACAGGACATGAAATTGATTTCAAAAAGACCAGAACTATCGCCAAAACTGAACACTTTAATAACAGAATAATCAGAGAAGCCATCGAGATAGAAAAACGCCCTCACAGCATGAACAAACGAGATGATACCTCCCGCCTACCAGCCATTTGGAAACCCGCCCTTATTGACAAAAGAGTCCATAACACAAAGAATGACACCAGACCTACACTCACAAAAACCACACATGATGTCACCACCACACCTCCAGGCAAAAAGCAAACCCAAACCCACACCGATGATGAGGCACGACCACAAACCAGAAGCCAGACCACAGCTGCATCATTAGCCACCTTAAACCCCTCCAATCCATACAAGAAGCAAACTGACACCCACCATGAAGATGAGGCACGACCATGAACGCGAAGCCAAACAGCTATGCAGCTCACCATCTCTAATCCCCCTGTAACTCAGACTAACCTGAGCACAACTAAGCCCCCACCCAAACAGAACACTCCCCCAGCCAATCAGAGCACAGCCAACCCCTCATCGAATCAGAGCACAGCCAACCCCCTAACCAATCAGAACACACCTCCACCCAATCAGAACACAGCCGAGCTCCCAGCCAATCAGTTCAAACCCCCACTGGCAGTTAAAAGGAAGAAACAGTTTCAATCACACATTGCTGCTAGAAGCACGAAGCCGAAAGCACCAGCCTGAAGATGACGAATATGACTTCGTTGAAACGTCGCCAAGACACTTCAAATTCTACGTGGGAGAAAACCCGAAGAACCAAAGACCTACATACAAACAACCGCTAAAACCTTAGAAAACAAATATATTTATTTGTAGGTCTTTGGTTCTTCGGGTTTTCTCCCACGTAGAATTTGAAGTGTCTTGGGGACGTTTCGACGAAGTCTCATTCGTCATCTTCAGGCTGGTGCCTTCGGCTTCTGCTTCTAGGAGCAATGTGAGATTTTAGCTGTTTCTTCTTTTTAACTGCCAGTGGGGGTTTGAACTGATTGGCTGGGAGCTCGGCTGTGTTCTGATTGGGTGGAGGTGTGTTCTGATTGGTTAGGGGCTTGGCTGTGCTCTGATTGGATGGGGGGTTGGCTGTGCTCTGATTGGCTGGGGGAGTGTTCTGTTTGGGTGGGGGCTTTTTTGTGCTCAGGTTAGTCAGTGTTACAAGGGGATTAGAGATGGTGAACTGTATAGCTGTTTGGCTTTGCGTTCGTGGTCGTGCCTCATCTTCATGGTGGGTGTCAGTTTGCTTCGTGTATGGATTGGAGGGGTTTAAGGTGGCTAATGATGCAGCTGTGGTCTGGCTTCTGGTTTGTGGTCGTGCCTCCTCATCAGTGTGGGTTTGGGTTTGCTTTTTGCCTGGATGTGTGGTGGTGACATCCTGTGTGGTTTTTGTGACTGTAGGTCTGGTGTCATTCCCCGTGCTATGGACTCGTCTGTCAATAAGGGCGGGTTTCCAAATGGCTGGTAGGCGGGAGGTATCATCTCGTTTGTTCATGCTGTGTGGACGTTTTTCTATCTCGATGGCTTCTCTGATTATTCTGTTATTAAAGTGTTCAGTTTTGGCGATAGTTCTGGTCTTTTTGAAATCATGTCCTGTGGCTTTAAGGTGTTGGACCAGGGAAGAAGTTGGTTCCTCTTTTTTGACTGAGTTTTTGTGTTCTTCAATGCGTGCACTTATTCTTCTGTTGGTTTGTCCAATGTATGTGGTGGAGCAGACAGTACATGGGATTTCATATACTCCTTGATTTTCTAATTCAATTTTGTCTTTAGGGTTTCTTAGGATGGTGGATATTTTTCTGTTTGTGCAGAATGCTGTTTTGATATTATGTTTGTGTTGATATGCTGTTTTGATATTATGTTTTCTTCTGGTAGATGGTGTGTCCTAGGGAGCCATTGGATTTCTTGTAGACTAAGACATCCAGGAAGGGAAGTTGGTTATTAGCTTCTGTTTCCATGGTGAACTGTATTTTGGGGTGTAGGCTGTTGAGGTGTGTGAGGAAGTTGTCCAGTTTTTCTTTCCCAAAGACCTATATATATAAAACACCAGCCTGAAGATGACGAATGAGACTTCGTCGAAACGTCACCAAGACACTTCAAATTCTACGTGGGAGAAAACCCGAAGAACCAAAGACCTACAAATATATATATTTGTTTTCTGAGGTTTTCGTGGGTGTTTGTATGTAGGTCTTTGGTTCTTCGGGTTTTCTCCCACGTAGAATTTGAAGTGTCTTGGCGATGTTTCGACGAAATCTCATTCGTCATCTTCAGGCTGGTGCTTTCGGCTTCTGCTTCTAGGAGCAATGTGAGATTTTAGCTGTTTCTTCCTTTTAACTGCCAGTGGGGGTTTGAATTGATTGGCTGGGAGCTCAGCTGTGTTCTGATTGGGTGGAGGTGTGTTCTGATTGGTTAGGGGCTTGGCTGTGCTCTGATTGGATGGGGGGTTGGCTGTGCTCTTATTGGCTGGGGGAGTGTTCTGTTTGGGTGGGGGCTTTGTTGTGCTCAGGTTAGTCAGTGTTACAAGGGGATTAGAGATGGTGAACTGTATAGCTGTTTGGCTTTGCGTTCGTGGTCGTGCCTCATCTTCATGGTGGGTGTCAGTTTGCTTCGTGTATGGATTGGAGGGGTTTAAGGTGGCTAATGATGCAGCTGTGGTCTGGCTTCTGGTTTGTGGTCGTGCCTCCTCATCAGTGTGGGTTTGGGTTTGCTTTTTGCCTGGATGTGTGGTGGTGACATCCTATGTGGTTTTTGTGACTGTAGGTCTGGTGTCATTCCCCGTGCTATGAACTCGTCTGTCAATAAGGGCGGGTTTCCAAATGGCTGGTAGGTGGGAGGTATCATCTCGTTTGTTCATGCTGTGTGGGGGGTTTTCTATCTCGATGGCTTCTCTGATTATTCTGTTATTAAAGTGTTCAGTTTTGGCGATAGTTCTGGACTTTTATATATATGTAGGTCTTTGGTTCTTCTACGTGCAGATTTTTTAAAAGTATCAAATTCACACAGAAACAGTATGGAGTGTGCAAACATTCTGAATCTGAATCTGAAACAGCTGTTCTGTCCTTACCAGAAATTTCCTGATGCTATTCTGAGCATTCCAGAAGCGTCCTGAGGTCAAAACAACTAATTTTGAGTTTAGACAATTTCCAGAATGGCTAAAATAGCATATTGTCAGAATAGCATATTTCATATGGTTGGAATATCAACACCTGTGGTAAAGTTGTAATAACCCATTTCAAACTCCAAGCAGTTGTTTCAAGCTTGAAACTGGGTGTTTTGAGTTCAAAATATTTTGAGAAGCATACTTCTCAAACATACCGGTATACGTAAGAGTATATAGAAAACTAACAGTGATTGGAAATCACTGTTCTAATTATAAGATGAAACACAGTAAAGGGGAAAGGATCTGTGATCAGGGATCTTACAGAGACAAAAAGGAGATAAAGTTTGAAATGCCAGAAGATGGCTAGTTTACCTATAATATTTTATTATTGGGTCTTTATTGGTTTGCATTTAGTAGGATCTTTGTGCCAGCAAAAATGTACATTGAATTTTGTAAGGTGGGGCTGCTAATATGTTGTTAACAGAGAACTGCAGACTTGGTTATAGAGATAGATAGCATTAGGTCATACTTATGATGTTCTCTACATGTTAAAGGCAAAACAAAAATGCATTATGTACATTGAAACTCAATTATAGTATTTGCACTTTCAGTCTTCTCCTTCTCCTTCTTCTCATTCTTCACCAACTCATGCTAGCCACTTTTATAATGAAAGGAGACACTTTCAGGCAAGATAGGAAAACCAATGAAAAATCAACAGAAAGCTGTAAATTAAATGAGAGAAAACCTTTGGAGGAAATATAGGGGGAATTTTAAAAATCCATAATCAAACTGCTCTTATGGATAAGCCATGATGCAGCTCAACACACAGCAAATTGAAGAGGCAGAACATAGCAAGAAGGGACATCCCTCATGCAGGTGAGTAATATTAAGGTTTAAAACCAAAAATAAAAAATCCATCCCTTTCTAATGTGCGTAATTTGTATTGCACACTTATAGAAATAGGCAGGTGTGTGATAAGTGAAGTACTGTTCTCTCTTTCTCTCTTTCTCTTTCTCTTTCTCTCTCTCTCTCTCTCTCTCTCTCTCTCTCTCTCTCTCTCTCTCTCTCTCTCTCTCTCTCTCTCTCTCTCTCTCATTCTCTCTCTCTCTCTCTCACACACACACACACACACACATACACCATGATAAAAAGTCTTTGAGCAATGTTGGTGTTTATCATTTAAAAGGGAAAGATTGAAGAGAATATTTGTAGCATATTTGAACTGTGGGGTCATTGGTGCTCTCAAGAACCCTACAAAAAGGAAAGAGAATCTTAAAAATAGCCCATTGTCTCATTAAGAATTGTGTATAGGTTATTGGCTTGGGTTTAAATACAAGGATAAAGGAGACATAGAGTAAATAACATGTTTCCCAGCTATTATCTAATACTTGTGTTCATAATTGTACAATTTATTATTTCATGTAGTTGTAATCTTATCACTTAGCTAGAAAATATTTGATAAACTAGGAGAGACCTCATATGGACCTTTCATGTATTATAGGCAACTCTGTCTAACAAATAAATAAAAGCTTACAGAAACTGCATTTGATGGAAGGGCCCAAACTGGTCTCCTGCCATTATTACCAAGTTGCTAGTAATTCATAGCCCCATGGATGTCCTCAGAGGCCAGTCTGTGTGTTTTCCTGCAATTATGAATATCTATAGAAAATGTCTTTCCAAGAGCTCCATCTCTTATAATTATCATATAGGCCTCTGAAAGGAGAGACAAGGGACAGATTAGATGTTAGAAAAAAATTTCTAACAGTAAGGGTGATCAACCAGTGGAACAGGTTGCCACAGGAGGTGGTGAGCTCCCCTTCGATGGAGGTCTTCAAGCAGAGACTGGATGGCCATCTATCTGGGATGGTTTAAGGAATCCTGCCTCGAGCAGGGGGTTGGACTCGATGACCCGGGAGGTCCCCTCCAACTCTACGATTCTATGATTCTATGACAAAACAGTTTGTACTTGTCAGGATTCAAGTATGCACAGGCTGGGTTTGGTCATGGCATCACCACATACAGGACATATTGATGTAGTTGTAAACCTGTACAGGTAATTCTGAATTACTGACTGTCTCATTCATCAACCATTCAAACTTACAATGGCACTGAAAAAATAGATTTATGAGCAGTCCTTGAACTTATGGCCATCACAGCATCCCTGTGATCACATGAATGAATGTGACTGGGGATCGTAGCGTTGTTGTAATTTTATGCATTCTGTTGTGGATATTACTTTTAGTTGGTTTTTAGTTGGTTTTTATTGTATTCTGTTGGGCTTTAATAGTGTACACTGTTGAGAATATGGGATAAGCTATTCTATAAATAAATATAATGGACAAACAAATGGTATTACCCAGACATCAGGGTAACATTAACACATGAATGAAATACAGAGTTTGCATCTGATTTATGTAGTTTTTCCTCTCGTAATTATATTGAACTCCAACACAATGTGCTGGTTTACCTTACACTGGCTGATACTATTTGTTCATAGACTTTTATGTGTGAGGACTTTGCTAGATTCATTAGTGATTGTTCAGAGAAATTTTGAAAATTGGCTCTATACCTCACTTGTGAGAAAATACACAGAGAAATGGAAGAGTTGTGAAATACAAAAGTCATCTGATTCTTTTAATTGTTTTATGTTTTATTCAGCAATATGAATAGCATATATAAATGTATATCCTCACCAGTTACTGGGGGGTTTTTTTGAGAGAGAAAATTGAGAGAGAAAATCACTCATAGTGGCTGGCCATTAAAAATCAGTTAAGTCAGTGGTGGAATTCAAATATGTGAACAACCAGTTCTCTGTGTGGATGCCACTTCTGGAAGTCCATTCTGGGCCTGGGCAACAAAAAATTAGCTACCAGTTCTGCCAAAGTGGTGTGAACTGGCTGAATCCCACCACTGAATTAAGTCAATCACTTCCTCCCAGAGATGCAATTAAAACATGATGTTAATTGTCAACAGATGTGACCTCAAACATTTATTCTAAGCCAGTGGTTCTCAACCTTTTTCAGGTGGCGACCCCGACCTGCGCCGCACATGCGTGGTGTGACCCCGACCTGCGCTGCGCATGCACGGTGCTACCCCCTGGGCCGCACATGCATGGTGCTGCCCCCTGCACCACGCATGCATGGTGCTGCCCCCTGCGCCAGCCGAGGCATAGGCCGCTGCCCGTTCGGGGTGGTGGCAGGCAGGCCCAGGTGCTCAGGTGCTCCTGAGCGGCTGCGGCCGTGGCGGCGACGGTGCAGGGCGACCACGGACTGGGCCACCAGCTGGCCCAGCCCAAGGGAGGTAAGCCACCTGCCGGGCCCCACACGCGCCAAAAACCCTCCCTGCGCCCGCCGGCCTCCCACCTCCCACCCCTGGCCCTCTTTTACTTACAGATTTAGTAGTTGCTCAGCAGGGAGGGGTGGAAACTTCCGGAGAGCTCGCCTTCACTGCAGACAACTTGCAGCACCATTTGCAGACTGGGACTTTTGGCGGGCTCAGCAAGGCGGAGACAGCCTGGACAATTCCTATTGGCTTTTAAAAGCCAATAGAATTAGACTCTATTCAAGAGAGTCTATTCTATTGGCTTTCAAAAGCCAATAGAATAAGAGGGAGTAGCACAGCTAAGGAAAAGGGGGAAAATGGCGGACTGCGTTGTTTGGCAACCCCCGTGAAATGGTCGTTCGACCCCAAATGGGGTCGCAACCCACAGGTTGAGAACCGCCGTTCTAAATGATGAGTGGGTCAAGTAAATATAGACATATTATACTGGCATGCATGAGTATAGTTGTCTGACAATGTATGCCAGCTATCTCACACAATGATCCTAGGTAACTTACAGCAACCAGTTAAAGCAGCAAGATAAAAACAATTGAACTTTTCATCCAACCAAAGTGCCAAACAAACATATAGTTGACTCCCTGATTCAATCCCATTCTAACCCAATGTTTGGGTATAGCTAAAAGGCTAGAGGCCCCAGAATCCCAGGTCACAGGCTATTCCAAAAGAGTGGGACAGCTACAGAGAAGGTGTGCCTCCAAGGCACCACTAGGTGAGAACATTTGAAGGAAGAGACCTGGAGTGCACCCATACTATCTAAACAAATAGGATCGGCAGATAACCTCAGGGAGAGGCAGTCCTGCAAATAACCTGGCCCTATGCCATGTTGCGTTTTAAAGGTGATAACCAGCCCCTTAAACTGCAACCAGAAATTTCATTTGGAAGCCATTGAAGCTCATGCAATAGTAATACCGTATAACATGGGCAAACTTCGTGGCATCCAAAATCTTGCACATCACTACATTCTGGAACAAATACAGCTACCTGACAGTTTTCAAATGCAACCCTATATACTGTGTGTTGCAGTAATCTAATCAGAATAAGGCATGAATGATTGCAAGTAATATTTTTTAAATAGCTGTCAAGTATGATGAAGCTGAACGCAAGACCTTTACTTTTGTCATTCATGAGAAAAAGCTTTTTCTATAACTACTAAACCTCTAGAAGCACTTGGGAAGACTGGAGGAAAGGGTCTACCTAGAATTCTGTACAGCTTTTGCTATGGAAAACACTGAATAAATAAGCCGATGTGCAAGCAATTTCTTGTGGGTTTTTTTTTATTTTATATAGAGAAACATTTGATTTGTACACATTCATACTCAGGGGACAGACGACTCTCTTAATATGCCAGGCATAAATTTCCAAATTTGTAATCTCAGCTACCATTTCTTTACCACTAATTTGTGCCCAACTTTTCACATATTAGTTTTCTTTGAGGTTAGAAGTATTATCAATTTTCCAGCTGCCAAATTCTAGTTGATCTGTGTCTGCTGGCGATAACTATGCTTCATGAGTTTAATATTATAATTGCTGAGGTATCTGGGAAGACAAAAATAATCAGTTCTTTTATCTATCAACTGGGATGTGTTGTCTGTATAATTACATAAATCAAGCCTTTCAAAAAGGACTGTAATAATCTATTGATTTTAGAGCTATATAATTTTATGAAACTTCCAATGGCATTTTATCAACTAATCTTATTTTTTCTATGTTTAGCTAAAGCTGCAATGTCGATGTATTTTGCAATACATGGCAAAACAAAATTCAATGTCTTTTTAAATAAAAATCCATTTTATAAGACAAACACTAATATGCTCATAATATAATAATGCTTATAATTTTTGATTCACACTTGTAAATCAGAGGCTAATTTGCAAAAGATGTTTGTACACGTTTGAAGACAGTTAATACATTAAAAGGGAGTTTCATAATTTCCTCTGTTCCCATCTAACTCCTCAATTCTATATATGCCATTGAAAACCTGATTTGAAAAAAAAAAGGAATTTCATGGATATGATAGCACATGAGTACACTTTCTGTGTGAATATTTGCTTCCATAAACATTGTCAAATATGCCTAATGGCTCAATGGGTGTGAGAGAATCATATCATTCAACAGTCTTTTGATCTCAACCTTTTAAACATGAATTGCGAAACAACATATGTATCAATCACATAGGAAAGTGGTTTGCTTTTTTTTTTTTTAATATATGTAATCTTTTTGATCCTGCTAACAATTTCTTGCTAGTGGAGGGTCTGGTGTCCTTCTACAATATATGGGATAGTGAGAAATAATGTGTATGTAGTTCATCCAGAAAAAATTGAGACCTTTGAACTATGGTGCTGGAGAAGAGTCCTGCAAGTCCCCTGGACTGCAAGGTGATCAAACCGATCAGTCATAGAAGAGATCAAGCCTGACTGTTCTTTAGAAGGCCAGATCCTGAAGTTGAAACTCAAGTACTTTGGCCACCTAATGGACTCACTGGAGAAGTGCCTAATGCTGGGAAATATTGAGGGCAATAGAAGAAAGGGACGACAGAGAATGACGTGGCTGGATGGAGTCACTGAAGCAGTAGGCATGAGTTTAAACGGACTCCAGAAGATGGTAGAGGACAGGAAGGCCTGGCGGAACATTGCCCATGAGGTCGCGATGGGTCGGACACAACTTTGCAACTAACACCAACAGTTCATCCAGACCACTGGACTACTAGTTCTAATCTTGTAACAGGAGTAAAATCAGATAGAAACTAAAACTAAGATTTCTTTTAACACACTTAAGAGAATGAACGGAAAGGATAATTTAGATGAATAGGTTATTTATATTCTGAAGAATCTGAGGTGCTATGAATTTTGAGTTTAGCATACGTATCCGAATCCAGTATTAAGGCTCCCTTGGATAAAAGTTCATAGATCCGACTGAAATGGTTTCATTCTTGGGCATTCCTTGGAATTGCTTCAAGAGTAGAATATTGCTACTGTTGTCATCTCCCAGTTGGGTTCTCTGGTGGCTGTTTCTAGTCTCTAGTTCACTGGCTCTTGTGCCCTCCCAGTTTCCCATTCTTCGCTTAGATATTTAGCTTTCCATCTTCTTGGTGTATTGGAAGAGAAACTGTGTGTGAATTCTGAACTTTAAACAGACCGTAAAATATGTCTTGACCTGACACTGGTAAATAATAAGCAGCAGTTTCCATTATATATAATTATGTTTTAAAGTTTTCTGCTGTATTTTCCCAAAAAATCCAACCACATATTCAGTTATTTCTGCTCAAATTATTATCTGTCCTAGTTGTCACAATCAAACTGAATAAAGTTAATTTATATTACAGGAGAGTGTGTGTGTATTTATTTTGTCAATTTCACTATGAAATAAAGTGACATTTCAAAGAGAGAGGAAAGAGCGCACATTGGCATATATAATAGAATTTCAGTGAAATGTATCAAAAATATATCACATTGTAATACTTATTGTATTTGAAACAAAAATTAAATTAAATTAATATGCCATGGGGAAATTAATAATTGTATTACATAATTTTATTATGACAATTGAAATACTAAGAAGTCAGTCATGAAAGTAACATGTGAGATGTGAAAAGCTTCACAATATTGCAGAGAAATTGAATGCAAGTACTTGGCTTTTCAACAATGCTAGGATTAGAGCTATATACAGCATTTATGTTTCATATGAGAATAATTCCTGAATTGGGCGTGGCTCTCCCTTTATTAAAATCTTTGATTAATTTCTCTATTGTACCTCATGTATTGCCATGAAACTGTCATTTATGCAATTAGTGTTCTTAAAGGAGCCCAAGGATATTTCTATTTATTATGCATATTTTATAAGTATAATGGTTCATGTAAAGATTTTGTTTATGGTTAGGAATACTATAGATAGATTTCCTACCAAGTCAATCTAAGCAAATAATGAATGATTAAGAACGGTATTGAGGGGGATTGAAAGATTTCTATATGTTTGTGCTGCCCCGCTCACTCACACGTGTGTAACTGTGGTTTAGTGAGTTTATTAATATTCCCCAGCAAATCCCTTCATCAAAAAAACCCAGAACTGTCCCAATTAAATTCAGCCACAAGCAGACCAATGTTAGTCCACAGAGCAATGGCCAAAGAGTCCACAAAGCAGTTGAAAGTTTCTTAAACAAAATAAACCCACCAGGCAAACTTAAATCTACAACGTAAGAGGGCTCACGAGTCAAGAAAAGTCCAGATTTCCCAAGGCACAATTCAAGTCAAGGCACGGTGTCAATCCAAAGCAAGGCAAAAATCACAATGACCAGAAAGCACATCGCTAAGAAACAAACATGTTATTCCCTGCAATGACTCCCTCTGTCTGTACTAAATAGCCGGTGCCCAAAAAGGGCATGGCTTTCTCTCGAATAGTCTGGCTGGCCTTCTCTGCTCCTGCCTTTTCTCTGGTCTATGTATTCTTGCATCAGGTGCAGAAGGCAGTTCCTCCTCCTCCTCCTCCTTGACTGTATGCAACTCTATGCTTTCCCCAGCTGGAGCCTCAGTCAAATCCCTTCCAGATGGCTGCTCAGAGCCATCAATTAACTCAGCTCTTTACGTGCCAAGAACTGGTTCATTCTTCCCTGAACTGACATCTACAGAAGTATCTGTGGAATCATCTGGGGGAGTCACCACATTATTAGGGGAAATGAAAAGTTTTCTTGAGAGAGAAATTTCAAGTATCTCAGGGAGAGAAGGGACCATCATTCTTTGTATTATGTAGCACCAATATTATATGAGCTGCACTGGTTTCCAAGAAGAATTAAAAGATACTGGTGATCATCTTTGAAGTTCTCCATGGCTTGTCCTGAACTGGATTTGCCCATCCAAGACACACCTGTACAAAGGTCTTCTCATGAACTGTGACAAGAGGAGATTGGAGATAAGCATATTCTGGAAGAGCTCCTTTCTTGCAGAATGCCCTCTTTCCAAGAACGAGAACCACACCCTCACTCCTCATATTCAAGAAGTTTTATGAACATAGCTTTTTAAAGATATATTTGGAAACTGGGCAACAGAGTGAGGTAAATCTAGCCGCTTTTGTGTTTTGAGAATTTTACTTATAGTATTATGTTTATCTTCATGTTACCTTGATAGTGATGATTATTGTTCTTATTTGATATATTTATGGTAAACTTTTGGATTATTTTATGTATGGAGCATATATTTGGTTGTAAGCTCTTAGATACATTTGAAACAAATGTGTACTACACACACATCATCTGCTCAAAAATCTGTTATATTAAGTTCATTGGGACCCATATCCCATAAACTGTGACTAAAAGCCCAATCTACACTTTACTTCTAGTACCTGTTACAGCAGGCAAGAAACATTTTAAATGAAGAAAATCTGAGAGAGATTGTAAATTAAGGACTATTACTTGGACAAACAATCTTTTGTTCACCTGAACTTACCTTATATATCAAAACCTCTAAGAGATTAAAGGAACAGAAGCAATTGGGAAGCAGTAGCAGAGGAAAGGGCTAAGTACAGATCTCTCTATGCTTTTTACAGTATAAAAACTGCAGGGTTATGTTAATTTCCACATCGATGGGGGTAGGCATCCTTAAAATTACCCACATTATCCATTTGGATATAGTTTCAAATGAATATGAATAAGAGGCAAAGCACATAATATCTCATTCCTATGGGCGCACAAGGGACAGCATGGATAAAAGTCAACCATTGCAACCCAGAGTAGTGAAATGAATTTGAATGTAAGGCTCCTTAATGGCTGGAAACTATTACGTTCAGGTTTCAGTTCAAGAGTTCCCTGAAGGCCAGCAAGAAGTGATTTCCATATGTGTAACCTTCCCAGGATCATAGGCTTGCTGGACTGACCATTTCATGCTCCCTGCCACTTATGACAAAGTACTTCCTCCTGGATACTGGGGAGAAAGGATGCTTGCTACGTTGCCATTGGCCCATAGCAGAATTGCAAGTAATTCCGCTCCCTCCCAACACCACCATGCCACCAGGAATTCTCAGGCAGACATAATGAAAAAATCTTCATGCTTCCTTGGAATGAAAATAAACATGACTATGATGTCCACCTTGGGACATGAAGGCATGTCTTTATGTGTTATTTTGGTCCACTCCCAGATGTGGCAGTTTAGTGGGAGGTAAGGAATGTGATCACTATAAGATTTGGTTGGATTGCTTTATTTCATGTTGTTAAGGATTTTAATTATGTTTGTAAACTACTTTGTAGAGTTATAGAGATGGGAATAAAAATGACTTCAGATAACAAAATAGATAGAGAGAACTTTCCTAGCGAACTAGAAAAAGCTGTCCCTTAAGATATATAGGAGGCTGTGGGAAGCAGTTGCCTCAAATAAATTACCACAAAGGAACTGTGATATAATTTCACCAAGATGAGATCTGTTTCTAAAGTTATCCTTACACCCACACTTTGCATTGTCTCCAAAAGAAAGAAAATATTTCAACTTTTTCTCACACCACATAATCATGTATTATATCCTCCCTTAATGATCCATAGGAAGAGAAAGAGATTCAGGCAGAAAAGCTGAGAAAGTGGAACATTTGTTTTCAAAATGTTTTACTAAAGCATTTGAGTCTTTCTGGCAGCTGCCATTATCATGTTTTGAACAATAGCTTGACAAATAAATATAAGAGAAAAGGAATTTTCTGATACAGAAATCAGCCATGAGAAAAGGTACATTTAAAAATCAACATCTTCTACTAATAATTTATATGTTTTTGATATCTTATTTGTATTGTGTTTGCTGTTTCTTAGTGTTGTTTTAATTGCTATCCATAGGTCAAAATGTGAGATCGGCAGCTGTATAAATTGAATAAACGAATGAATGAATGAATGAATGAACATCTTAATTGTGTTAAGAAAGAAGAATATTAGTATAAAATTAGTAAAGCATTAAGAATAACTAGGTTTTTAACAGCCTGGTAGCATTTTGTCGAGGCTCAGGATAAGTCAGAGAATTTTCTGACTCAGAAAGCCAGAGAATTTGACTATACTGGAAAGTCACAGCATCATGCCAGAAGACAATGGTAAAACACTTCCACAGTGTTGCCCAGAAGACTGGAATGGAACTTCACAAGGAAGCTATCAGGAGTTGAACTTGACTTAAAAGAAACTTACCTTCATATAGCTGAATTGATGTCTTTGAAAATGCATAAGTTAGATTCAGCTAGCCAGCTTTTAGTAATATTTTCGTGAATCCAACTAAGTTGTAATTTATTTCAATGAGATTAAAATGTGACTTTGCTGGATCTATGCATAGAGCTTTCCTCAACACGGTTTTTCTGCTTAATTATTTATTGTTAGTATCATTATTATCACTTTATAAATTACTTAATGTTGTCCTGAGAATGTAACTCTAAAACACAAACAAATAAGTAAATAATCCTTGCTGGCCAATTAAATTAACATTAATTGCAATTATCAAATTGCTAATGCAATCCAATTAATGATGACTCGGGGGGGAATAGCAAAACTATATGAAGTGGGTACAGTACACCTCCTAAAAGACAAGTAAATGGAAATATTTTGTATTATCCACAATTGTGGAATGGATAGTGAAGATGATGAAACTTGCTGAGATGGCAAAATTGAGAGTTTTGAGCAGAGAAAAGACATTATCTAAATTTATTGCTGCCTAGGAACTCCTTATTCGACCCCCTATGATATATGGTTCTGATGATAAGAAAAAATAGATTATAGAAAAATGAAAGTTATAAACATAGAGTAAGAGATAAATGTATATTATAACAGCTATAAAGAACCTAGTTCTTTACAAAAAAAATTCTGCGCTCTTGCCTTTATTTTTTCTTTCTTTTCTTCTTTCCTTTCTTTATACTGAATATTAGTTTTTATTTTTATTGATTAAAATCTTAATAAAGTTATATGTAAAAAGAGAATATATTAAGAAGACAATATAAGGAATGGTTGCTGGAATTGGGTATGTCTAGTTTAACAAAGAGAAGGATGAGGGGGGACATGATAGCAGTGTTCCAATACCTCAGGGGCTGCTACAAAGAAGAGTGAGGCAAGCTATTCTCCAAAGCGCCTGAAGGCAGGACAAGAAGCAACGGATGGAAACTAATCAAGAAGAGAAGCAACCTAGAACTAAGGAGAAACTTCCTGACAGTGAGAACAATTAACCAGTGGAACAACCTGCCTCCAGAAGTGGTGAATGCTCCAACACTGGAAGTTTTTAAGAAGAAACTGGTCACCATTTGTCCAAAACGGTGTAGGGTTTCCTGCCTGAGCAGGGGGTTGGATGAGATGACCTCCAAGGTCCCTTCCAACTTTACTACTACTACTACTACTACTACTACTACTACTACTACTACTACTACTACTACTACTACTATTCTTATTATATTGAAATATCTATTGCTGAATTTAAAAAATCTTGATATAAAAGGCTAACACATCAATAATAATAAATATAACTAGAAGCAAAGGCTAACACATGCAATAGATGAGTATAAAATTGGAGGGAAATTGCACACTATAATGTCAATATTTCCTGATGAATGGGTTGGTTGCACAGTTGGAGTAAGGAATGTATTGGAGGAAACAGATCCCTGTAGACAGATGGTGAAGTATAGGAACATATTTTGAAATTGTGAGAAGGAAGAGAAAATTTATTAATGGCAGACCTATTGAAGCCCCAGAGAATTTTTATGCCTTTTGTTTTGTTCATAGGCATTACCCACTTTTTCCCCCATAATCATGACTATGAGAGTCAGAAGGGAAGAAATGAAATTCTTTTTTCCTGGTAGAATAAGAGGAGATTAATATAAATTCTGAAGTTGTTTGGCTGTTCTGCATTATACAAATAGATTAGAGCTGTCCAAATATCTAGATCTTACCTACACATATAAATATATATATTCTACTTAGAAGTAAGTACCATGAAGCTTACTGGTATTGACTACCCATCAAATGGTATTCAGGAGGCTAACCCATATCTTTCTTAAAGCTCAACCTACATTTAACTTCCAATAGCTATAATAGCAAGCAAGTAACTTCTTTAAATGATGACAATTTGAAAAGATCCTAAGTGAAGGATTAACAGACAAACCTTACAAGAGCCTCCAAGGGATAAGAGAACATATATTTTATTTTAATGATAATGATAAAAAACAAAGTCTGTTCTGCACTCCCCTTCTGGTATAGAACCCCATTGATTGATTCAGTTTCTACATCTTTTTTCATTTCTCTCAGTTTCTATTAGTTCTGTTCAAAGTTAACTATCTTACAGATGGCCCTCTAGTTACAACCACTTGTTTGGTGACTATTCAAACTTGCAATAGCACTGAATGAGAAAGACCTACAATTGGTCTTCAAGTTATGGCCATTGTCCCTATGGTCATCCGATGATGACCCAGCACTTACTGACTGGTTCATAATTATAATATTGCAGCAAGCCACAGCCAAGTGATTGCAACTTCCAACATATCCTGCTGTGTTCCACAAGCAAAGACAATGGGGAAGTCAGCAGGAAATCAGAACGTGCAATCGCCTGATGTCCAATGTAGTCCTCAATGATGGTAACCATGACTGCCAGAATTTCTGTCATTAAGCAATGAAGTCCTGTGACATTGTACTTAATGAACACATTGATTAACAATGGCAATTCCTTCCCTACCACTGTCATTATCTGAGATATATCTGTATATAGGACTTGTGTTTTGTTTTTCTGCAGTTGTTTTATTTGTACTCTTTTTTATAACTTTCTTCATTTCCCCTCAATGTACACTTTTGCCTCAAACCCACTTCTGTCACTACCAAAAAATAGTCTCTCTCATATTCAGAATATCTTATCAGCTTTACATCCTTTATTACTTCTGTCAGTCTTTCATCATAAACAAATCAATGATCAGCTGACATAATAATATTAATGTCATTCAGAAATATCAGCTTCTCTTTGCCCTATGCAGCCTTGCCAGATCACAAAGTGGTTATTAATAAAAATGTCAAGTAGAACCAATACAGATATATATGTTGTAACTAGGACAAAAAATATGAAATCATGGATTACATTTAGAAAATCAGTTTTTTTTGGCATTTCTTTTCTGTTTAACAACAAAAAGTTATTTGGGGCAGTTTTAAATATAACCTATATTTATAGTTTATATACCATACATATAAATTTAAGGGGAAAATAATTTTGTTAGCTGTGAGTTAGATATTTCTTTCTGATGACAAAACCAGCAATCTAAGAGCATCTTTAAGTAAAAGGCATCTATATAGCATTATATAATCCTTTTGCATCTGTATCAGTTAGGTGCATAATGAGAGACAAGGCATTGGTAAGTAAGGATGTAAAACAATTTGCAGGTGCAAATCTGCATAGCATTCATCCTTCTCTGAGGCAGGGATCCAGGGGAACACTTATTTTTTAAAATTTAGAAGAATATTAAGGATCCTTACTTATTTCCTTTTTTCCATAACAGAAAGGCATGTAGAAGATTTATAAAAACTGCTTTTCTTCTGTATAACTTCCTAGATTGGCTTTTCAATGTTATATGTTTATTCCAGAAGATTTTGTGCAAATTAGCAGTCTGTGCAGAGATCATCAAGCTTTGAGTACATGGTCATATTGCCATAAAAATGCCAACAACTTTAAACATATATCAAAGTAATTACAATCCTGTTCTGTCCAGAAATCAATCTCTCTCTCTCTCTCTTCCTGTCTGTCTGTCTGTCTGTCTGTCTGTCTGTCTGTCTGTCTGTCTGTCTGTCTGTCTGTCTGTCTGTCTGTCTGTCTGTCTGTCTATCTATCTATCTATCTATCGTATATTTTCACGGGTATAGGTATGCAGGTCTTGGCGTATTCGGGTCTTTTCCTGTGTAAGATTGAGAGTATCTTGGCGACGTTTCGACGAGGTCCTACTCGTCATCTTCAGGCTGGGGTCTTCGGCTTCGTGCTTGTGTGAGCAAAGTGTGATTGGAGCTGCCGTCTCTCTATAAATATGGGTGGGGGTGTGTAGAGTGCTGGCTTAGTTGCTGTAGGAAGGTTGGTTGGCTGTGTTGGAGTTATTGTTTGTGGATTGTTCGGCTGTTTCATAACATCCTGAGTAGCTGAGGTGCTGGCTGTGTGCCCATTAGTCTTTTGTATTGTAACGACCTGGGTAATGGGTTGTGTGATGACATCCTGAGATCTAGTGTAGTGATATCCTGAGTTCTGTGTTGCACCATCCTGGGTGGTAGGCTGTGTTGTAACATCCTGAGCTTTAGCATTGTAACCTCCTGAGTTCTGTGGTGTGATGTCCAGGGCAGAAAGCTGTGAAGTAACATACCGGGCTTTGGTTTGGCTCTGAGTTTGCGGTCTAGCTCTGTGTTCATGGTGTGTGTCCATTTGCTTTGTGTGGGGGTCGGAGGGAGGTGCAGCAGCTGGTGATGTCGATGTCAAGACTGCTAACATAAGATGTTCTTGCTTGCCATATATGAAGAAGCAAGCCTGTTTTATTTAGCCTGTATAGAATTTTTAGAGTTAAAGCAGATAATACTAGCCTAGTGGATGGGAAAATATGTAGCTACCCATAACAATATCTCAGCACAGCATTGCCAAGGTCAACTGTAATGGGAGGGGCACTTCACACTTCACTTTAATTGGAGAATGTGATTGATGATTGCAGAATGAGGGTGTGAATTATGCTTTGTTACGGGCAATTGGGGGAAGGAAGATTCGGTTTTTGACTTATGATGAATGGGACTTCGTCGAAACGTCACCAAGACACTTCAAATTCTACGTGGAAGAAAACCCGAAGAACCAAAGACCTACATATATATATATATGGCGATGTTTCAACGAAGTCCCATTCGTCATCTTCAGGCTGGTGTTTTCGGCGAAGCCAAACAGCAATGCAGCTCACCATCTCAAATCCCCCTACAACTCAGACTAACCTGAGCACAACAAAGCCCCCACCCAAACAGAATACTTCCCCAGCCAATCAGAGCACAGCCAACCCTCCATCCAATCAGAGCACAGCTAGGTCCCTAACCAATCAGAACACACCTCCACCCAATCAGAACACAGCCAAGCTCCTACCCAAGCAGCTCATATCCCCACTGGCAGTTAAAAGGAAGAAACAGCTACGACCACACATTGCTCCTAGAAGCATGAAGCCGAAAACACCAGCCTGAAGATGACGAATGGGACTTCGTCGAAACGTCGTCAAGACACTTCCAATTTTACGTGGGAGAAAACCCGAATAACCAAAGACCTACATACAAACACCCGCAAAAACCTCAGAAAACACACACACACACACACACACACACACAATCTTTTATCATCTATTTATCTTCCCTCCCTCTCTCTCATCTATTTTTGTATCCTGCATATCAAGTAACAAAAAAATAAAATATGTGGCATTTTCTGATTTGTCCATCCTTACTGCACAGTTAAGCAAGTTATCGGTTCAAAATTATTTTGCTAGGGCCTTCCCCAAAGATGCAAAAAAGATAACAGGGATTTGCTCTATCCAATTGTATGTAATATCTAATGTAGCCTGAGGTATCTCAGCGTGAGAAATATCTACAATAGATTTTAAATATTATTCTTTTAAAGATGTTAGTACTTCCAGATGGCCAAACCCAGCAGTACCAATCAAAAAGCTTTATGCATCTCTTGTCATTCTGTCTGTCTAAAAAGAGTTTCTCTGAAAAGGCAGATTGTGAGAAATGTGATGGGGAAAAAACTGAGATGTTATCAGTGGAGAATGCTACTATCTGGATCCCTTGTCCAGTTTTGTGACTGAGATTGCAAATGCACAATAAAAGTTTCACATGGAAGCACCTGTAGCCTGCCTGCTTTCAAGGAATAGTAGTCATCTTTGCAAATGATGCCAAGGAATAGTACGCAGTCATCTTTGCAAACTTTTCAAGTTTTCTTGCCAACCTTTAATGCACAGGAAAGTAAACAATGGTGAAGACATAATAATCCTTTGTAATGCAACAATGATATTCTTTTCGACTTGTTATGAATGAATTATTCAGTGCTTAATCTTTATATCAGAATAAATTTAATGTTTTGGAAAAAATGTAAGAAAAACTGTGGATGGGCAGGCTCATGAAAGATACAAACCGGATGTCACACATTCAAAATTGGATTCCAAATTTTAGGATTTTCTTTTTAAAATAGGAGTTTAGGATTATTGTTGTCATTATTACTACGGTATCATTTGTTGCAGAGTCAGCCAGATGTTCATTTGTCTTTTTTATCCACCTATTGAGCATTATTATTTTGTTGATTATTTTTCCCCAAAGTACATTGAATTTATTTTAGAGCTTAAATTAGAGTTTTTGTGTATTTTATGCTTATATAGGTTCAGAATATCTTTTGGGGAACACAGCAAAAAAGGCATTTGGGCACAACTTGGTTTACTATACTGAAGTTGAATAGAAGAGGCTATCTTTGAAGCCAATATAGAAACTACAACCCACACAAAATATAGCAGCTCATTTCCTGATAGGAATAAAATAAAGGAAATAATTGCTAGTTAAATTTTAACTATTGGCTAGAAAGCCACCACACCAGAGGGAGCCTCCTTTATTTATACATGTTCTTTCTTTCTCAACAAAATTCTTCTCTAGAGGTCATCTAGAAGAAGGCAGACTGCAAAACATGGGGAAAGGCCCTCAGGGCTTTTCTCAAAGAAATCTCATCTTCCTTCATTTCTGTCTAGATACCTGGTTTTTCCCTGAGAACTGACACCTCTCACATTTACTCTGCTAGACAAAGTATTTCAATACTGTACAGAATGTGCACATAATTTCCTTTTACAGAGAGCTCATGTATCTTTTATATTTGCTTGGTTGTTGCTTTAAAAAAAAACGTTTCCTGTGTGCTATGTTTTATTATTTCTCCTGGCATGGGTACCAGTGATGAAGTTCATGCTTGCTCAGTCTCTGCCATTCAGTGCTGGCTGATTTCCTAAATCTCTCATCTGTCAAGTCCAAGTTTTCATGATTCGGAAGATAGCAGGCATTAACACTTTTTAAGAGGAACAAGGAACTATTTCCTTAACCTTTTAAAAAAAAAACCATGTATATTTGTTTGAGGACAATTTTGGCCTGCAGCCTGGTCCTGTTGACAAAGACTTTGGTAATGAGGGCACTGAACAATTTTAAGTCTACTGTGAAAGACTACTGAACACAATGGGGGTTTAAACTCTTGTCGGAGTTAAACTTTATACCTAGAGCAAGTTACTACAACGTTCTATGAATAAAATCTTCAATAACATTTATTCATTTATTGCTGCCTCATTCCAGAGGCATTGTTGATTATTACAGATATTAAAAACACAATAAAACAATAATTGTAGCTATGTGAAATAAATCAAAGTTTCCTAGTGACTAAAAAATTAGACCAATGCAAATGCCTGGGGCTCCACAGCTAATCTCTAAAGGACCTACAGAAAAGCTATTTTAACCAGCTTCTGGAAAGCCATAAGACTGAAGAACAGTCTTGTTTTGTGGAGCAACCTTTCTATAGGAGACAACATCCACAGAGATTCAATGCTAGCAGACTCCAATCCATTTAATCTCTTAGTAGTTGAGGAACCTTAGTAAGTACTCCTTGACCATTCAGATTAGAATCTAAAAGTCTGGGCTCATCTAACACAGTCTCTTAGATACCACAAGTAATATGTATTCAAGAGTATACCAGAACTGCACTCAAAATCACAACTGTATAATGTGGCAGTACTGTGACTGACCAGTAACTGCAAGTTTTCCACATTCTTTACTAGCTGTAGTTCTGGATGATCTTGAAGGACAGCCAAATCTATAGCAAAGTAATCTAATCAAGAAATCATTGGGACATTAACAGCTATTCTCAGAGAATCCTGTTTTAGTTAAGATCCCAGTCGGTACCCCAATGAAAGATGGGCAAAGATTATTCTTATCACAGCTTCCACCTAATCAGGGACTTTTTTATTCAAGAGTTCAAGAGGATCTTTAAATTATTAATCTACTGTCTCTAGTAAAAAAAACCTATCATTTCAAAACTTAAGATTGATATAGTCCTGGAATGAGAAGCTTCAGGACAACAACGCTTTATGTTGCACTTGGGTCTCTTTTTCCTCAACCAGATCCTAACAGCACCCAGTACCTAATCAGAGATTTCATCTTCCTAATAAGCTCATGGTGGACATATATAAGAGAGTTTCACAAGCAAATTGATGATATTCACCCTGAACTGAAACATAACTTCACCAAGTGTCTTCCTGTCATTAACAGATCTGTCTCATCTATTCTAATGGACACCTAGATTACTCACAATGTGTATTACATAGTAAATAAGTTGATGAGTCCAATGTCATATCTAACTTCCACACAAGGAAGCCCTGAGATTACCTTTCCTGTTCTAATCCATCCCAGAGAAGAGCAAAGGAGAGCAAATCCTGAAGCTTCTAAAATAATTGGGAGGAATGGGACATGGCCCTTATGCTCCTCTTACCAAGAAAGCAATGAAACAGATCTTGCACACATTCATTTTGACCTAGCAAAATCATAATTATGATTATTAACATTAATTTTATCACTAGGATTTGGGGATTCTTCATCTGCAGAAATTAATAAGAAGTCTTTGGCAAATCTTTTCTAGAAGGACATAGACAATTTAAAAGATACAAACTGACATGGTCAAGGAGGAGGAAGATGAAAGTGGCCTAGGTCCTAGATGAAGCAGCATGGACACAAAATAGTCCAAATTCAGAGCAGAAGATATTTTGATTGAAAAACAGGATAGCAAATTATAGGACTGAGATTGTATGTACCCTAACACAATAATTTTGCTGCCCTACAAGCCCCTTCTAATTGTGGCAAATGGGAACTGTAAATTTCCTGCCATTTTCGGATGGGAAATTGATGGAAATATGTAACCTAGGCCTAAACAGGCACAGTTTAGCTTAAAAACATACAAAATGTGCAACTATCTCTTCTCAGATTCAGACCATTTACTTGTAATGGTGGAAAGTCGGTTCAGGAACCCAGAAAAGGTTCCAGGACATTTTATATCAAAGCAGGAAGGGAAATAAGTAATCAGTTACAATCAGAAAAAGTATACATTATCCTGGACATCTTGCAGTTCATGCTGTTTTTCAGGGACAGCCCTCAGGAATATGAATTGGGAGAGATTTTATTATTCAAATTTATTATTCAAATTTATATGCCGCCCTTCTCCTAGGACCTGTAGTGGTTTGAATAAAGCAGCTCTGAAGAAAGACCCCCATCCAGCCAAGGTTAAGCTTATATAAGAATCAGGCCCTTCTTGGGTGGGGGAGAATAGGCAACTGAAGCGAAAACCTAAAGACAGGGAGCGTTTAGTTTTGGCTGGAATGCATACAATGTTGTTATATTCAACTTTATTTTCCAACAACATAATCCTATGCACATTTACCTAGAAACCACCTCCTTGGTTTCTTTATAAATTACTTACAATGAAAAATATTCAGGAATTTATTGCCAACAGCTCCCACTCATAACCTTGATTCTACCAACTCTCTTGGTGAACAGTCCCATCACAGAGTGACATTTTCGCCCTCCCCCCTCCACATGCCTGTGCAAGTGCAGGCATTATTCTTATTCCACAGCCGAGCTGGCATGTTATAATGCATTAACTAAGGTGTGTCCCTGATATCCTTTTCAAGGACCTGCTGGAATCTAGGAGGAAACTGAGAACCCTGATACTGCAAATAAGGGAGACTAACAATAGCTTGTGTTGTCAAGAAATCAAGTCTTGGGTCCCAGAAAAATGCTTTAAAATCTCCGAGCTTTTGTCTGAAAGAGATAACATGATTGGAAACTATTCTCTGTAAACAAAGGTTTTGGCAAATATAAGTCATGGTCTTTACACTTCACTTTACATACCTTGCATTTATTGACTGGCTTCCAAAACTGAAGCTTTCCCATGGGAAGACAAAGAAACAATGGCAATTTCTTTTGAATGAAACTCTTTTTACAGGTGACAGGTAAACATACTGAGTAAAGCCTGTGAATTGGCTTTTTTACTGCACAAGTGGGCCATTACATAACTATTTAAAATATCTTCACAAGGAATTCCATGTGGGAGAAACTATTAAAAAGAGGAAGTAGGAGCATGAGAAAGTATTTAAAAACCAGAGCAGATCATTGTATTGAGATTTTACAGAGAAAGCTGGATTTCAAAATGCCACATTAGTTTTATCAAATTATGTGCAAGTGCCACAGATGGGAAGGCACGCAGAGAAAGAGAGAGAATTTAAACTAGCTGGCACAGTAAAATACTTTGAATTCTTCCCTTATTAATATTAAAGGAAAAAAGCTATCTAGGAAATATTTCTACATAGTATCTATGCAGAAACTAAAGGATAGAAAGTGGACAAAATGAGACAGACAAAACACTAAACACTGAACAAGAAAGTAGTATTTCCTCCCATGTTTTCAAAAGGTCTTCAAACAATTTTAAACAAGGAACTGACTATGAATGGATTCACTTGTATGGACTAGATAGTATGAAGTAGGAAAACACTCTCTGATTCAGACATACCTTCTTATAAATCTTGTAGCATCTCAAACATTTGCTGATTTATTATAGAATAAATATATGTGGACAGCCATTCCCTTAATGAGATACTGGAAGTATTTGTAGAATGTCTCTTAAATTGTGAACAGTGGAAAGAAGTAGATTAAAAAAAAGTTAGAAAGCAGAGTATAACTAATTTTATTGAAGCTCATCTTTAATGGTCCCATTTGAGCCACAACTATACTTGCAGATCACCCACCATTTTATTATTTAGGATGACATCTCTGAAACAAGGATTGAATAAACATGTCACCAAGTGTCTATCCTTCCTGTTGTGCTGGATTCAGAAGACATTGTGATGGTATTATATAGCTTTCAGTTGCCTCAGAAAACCATTTTGTCCCATTCCCCCAACACATACACCCCTTTTAAAGATCTACATGACATTGTTGAGACTTTTCAGCATTTTTGTATGTGGTTGGAATGTAAGTCTACTTCTCATTGCCATCTATTGATCAAAAGGAGTGGGTGAAAATTTTGGAGAAACCTTTGAAGTGGACATGGGTTGACTAATTATAACATAACTATATAAGTCCAATTGATTTATATGGATTTGGATTTTGCATGGGCTGCACTAACTCAATACAATGATACAACACATGGAAGATGCCCTGAAGTTAGTGGTACAGATGGAGGTACAGTGATTTTAGCAACTAAAAATGTGCTTTGCCTACACAGGAAACTACATGGATAAAATAGACTTTCCTTTCATTTCACATTCCTTCCACTTGGAATAATCTCAGATGCAAGGCATGACTGCAAGGAAGTTTTTCTGTTTAGTCAAAAGGAAATTTTAGTAACTCCTAGAGATTTGATCATAGGGCACCTATCCTTAATCACTTGTGAACTTCCTCAATCAAAACATTTCCTTTCAAGTAGAACTTAAGTATCATTTTTCTTCTGCTCAGCGTTTTAGTGAAGAATTTAATACCTTTGTATTTTAATTTCTAGTGTTAAAAAAAGTTTTCAGTATCTTACTTTCAAATTAGTTTTGGTATTTTCTTTTTTTCTGCTTAGAAATGTTTTATATTTTGAAATTGTATCATCAGAACAATAAATAATGCAAACATCCCAAATCTATCAATACGCTCAGAAATGTGAATGCAATAAAATACAGGAATTAGCAATAAAATTTTAAAAGAAAAAGGGTAATTAACTATATCCACTGATACATAAATCAATATAGATTTTTTTACCTTGCTTTTCTTTAAGTATCAGTTGATTTAACCATTTTAAAAATCAGTTTGATGATATAAATAAAACTTCTCCGTTAAAGGATTGTAATTTCAAGGAAGTATTGTTCTTTACTCACCCTTTACTTCACCATGGATTATATAGTTTGACTTAAACAATTATAAAAAGTTTATTGTGTGGTATTTGCTATTATTCTCATTTGATAACTTTCATTTTCTTCTGGCATTTTGTCTGGCACTCAAAAGTATTAAAAATATTTATCAAATGCCTTCCCAATGGAATCAACAATTTTCAGGTTTTTATTATCCTTCTCACACCACATATGTTAACTCTCTGAACAATAGTTAATTACCAAATGTAACATATTTTAAGAATTGCTCATTGCAGACTGGGATTTTATACCATTTGCTTTTGCTGCTGCAGGTTTTTGTTTTAAATGATTTGAGGGGGGGGAAACATTCAATCGTCAAGGCAACTGCTAGATCCAAAGACCCGTATGCAAAAGATCAAAGGTTCCGACTACCATCTGTCCCTTTTTAATAATACAAGGAGAAACTTGCAGAATCCTGACATGGCTCTCACTGAAAAGGAAATAGCAGATTAAAAAGCTATCCATGCAGGATATATGTTTTCAATATGCAGGATTGAAAAAAGCCAGGATAGTATGCAGGGGTTCTCAACCTTGGCAACTTTAAGACTTGTGGACTTCAACTCCCAGGAATTCTGGGAGTTGAAGTCCACAAGTCTTAAAGTTGCCAAGGTTGAGAACCCCTGGTATAGTGGTTAAGGTATTGGATTAGGTCTGGTAAACTCAGGTTCTAATCCATCCTCAGCCAAAGATTTTGGGCTAACCTTCTTGTTACAATCTAACCTAATTAACAGGGTTGTTGTTACTGTGAAAAAAGAAGAAGAAGAAGAAACATTATAAATCTAATAAATAAAGGGAAAATGAGATAATATATAGATTAATATATTTTATTTTACATGGATTTCATTGTATATAAAATATGCTTCAAACAGATCACTTGAGTAATATATTTTATAATTAAGGATTTAAACAATGTGGAATTACACATAGGTAAGATTTTTAGATTATATAACTAATAGGTAGTAGGTATTCTACTTTGTATTCGTACGAACATCAGCATCCATTTACTTTTTCATCTAGCTATTTACCTTGCCACTGATACATAATTCAAAAGGACATGTTTCACGAAAAGCACTGAATCTTTCACATTTATTGTTAAAATAGTATCAAAAGTAGGGGACACTATGGAACAAGACTCCGTTGTACTAACTGGTATTTTAGAATAAAATTATTAGCTATATTCTAACTTTAGCTATAAAGTTAGAATTCCTTTCTTCTCATATCCAACTCTTTTTAATCAACAAAGCCATAAATCACCAGTTTATTTTTTTCCAATTTCAGCAAAAAAAATGCATGAGACGCTTTTCAGTTTTTAGAACAAGAATAGTTCTAAAATTGAAAGAAAAACTTTTATAGCCTGTACTCTACTGATGACACTACTCTGATAGCTGAAAATGCAAATGATTTGGAAATTTGGTGGTGAAAGTCAAGGGGCCCAGCGAAAAATGAGGCTAAATTATAAAGAAGACCAATCTAATGACAAGAGGGAAAACATCCATTCTATAATGTGTCTAAATCACTGCTGTGAATGAAGATGAATCTAGCCAACCACAGAAAGGAGAGTGGCTAAATTTATAAATGCAATTATCATTGGGTAATTTAGAAAAAGGAACGATGGAGAAGAACAGAGAGCTAATCTTTATAGATGTTTTCTTTCAGTCATGGATGGTATTTTGGGGGAAAGGAGCAAACATGGATGGACAATTCTTATTTTAGGAAAAAATCAGTTTGGGAATGGTTCAGAAAAAAGCATATTTATCTGTTTGCCCTTTTGATTTTTTGGATTTGAAGAAAGACTAGCTTCTTTGCTAAAGAGAAATGTCTAGATGAATAATGCTAATGTTGTCCTTTAGTCATAGATAATACACTGCAAACATTGCATTTTGTTCTAAGAAATGTCAAAAAATTACTATGACAGAATGACCAGTTCTTTATAGCAGCTTCCATGATGTCAAGAGAGGCAGAAACAAACAGTAATAATCATAGAAATGAGAACTGCGTTATTTTGCCAACAATGCAGCTTAGCATTTAGTAACTGCATTTTTTAAAAGTTCACATTTTTTTGTTCACAATTAGGCAGACACTGATATCAAGTGCTTTTTGGCAACCCTTCATTTTTGTGTTAATAAGTAGATGGGCAAGAAGACATAGTGGCCTTTTTTCCAATTCAAGAAACTGCAGAAACTGAAAAGTTTGGAGATAGGGCTTTTTATTTTAAGTCAACTAAAGTTATGCTGTCTCTGTAGTTCTCTGGGGTTAGAGTGTACATGTATATGAAGCCCCCATTACATCTCTACTTGAATATTACATATTGAATATGGTGCAGTTTTATTCAGGCCATGTCATGTTTTTAAATTATATATTTTAAATATTATAAGCTGACCTGAGTCTTTTTGAAGTCAGGCAGCATCAAAATCCAATAAATAAACAAAGAAATATAACCCCTAGATATGTCTTATACATAAAAATGAACTAACACTCCTTCTTCTTTAGGAATATCTGAAAGATGCACAAAGATGGAAAGACACACTAATTCTCACAATGGAAGAATGGTTGATAAAGGTGTTAAAGTTAGCAGAAATGGCAAAATTCACTAATTAAACTTGGAAACTGTTTCTGGACTTTTTTGTCAAAATTCTGGACTTTCTCAAAACATGAAGGCCTCCAAAAGTAATAACCAGCACCTTGACTTATACCTGGAAACATTCTGGCTATCAGTACAACTGGTGGAACAGAAGAGTCATTTGCGCTGAATGACAGGCCCCCATAACTTGCATTTTTTTCATTCCAGTTGCAGTAATGAATAACTGTCAGTCAGATCTCCCAATTCAGGGACAGGCACAATTCAGATATAACAAGAACCTGTGCAAAAATCCTCCTGGACAAGACTGCCACATGTGAGTCCAGGAAGACCCTCAGATTAGGTAATGTTCTGGCAGTGCAATCGCAACCAGAACAAAAAATAGAACCAGAGGATGCGAGAATCCAGAGCCACTCTGTCTTGCTAGAGATGATCTGAAGCTTTTTCAGTGGGTTTTTCAAGGGAGAATTGTTACTTTAACATAATTCTATGGGGTTTTTTTGTTCATGATACATGTGTCATTTTATCCAGACTGTTAGAACTGAAGAGGCATATTCTAGGTCCCATCCATCATGCAGTGCCATCTGCAGGATCTAGGAAGAAAGTCTTTTCTGCAGAGGTACCCAGCCTCTGGAACATCATCACCCTAGAGATCAGACTCTCCCGGACCCTATTCATCTTTCACAAGGCCTTAAACAGCTGAATTTGCCATTAAGCCAGTGGTGGGATTCAGCCCATTCGCACCACTTCAGCAGAACCAGTAGCTAATTTTTTGTTGCCCAGGCCCAGAATGGACTTCTGGAAGCGGCATGCAAACAGAGAACCGGTTGTTCACATATTTGAATCCCACCACTGCATTAAGCCTGGGCCTGGATTATGTTGATGAGCCTGTTTCTTGGCTGTATGAACTGTTATAAATGATTTTGGCTAGTCTAGATAAATGGGTTTGGCTAGTCTAGAGAAAAGAAGGACTAAGGGAGACATGAAAGCAGTATTCCAGTATTTGAGACTGCCACAAAGAGTCAATCTTTGCAAGAATATACCATGGAATTCTTTATATTGCATAAAAAGGTACAGCTGCCTATGTTTCTTTATGACTAACACAGTTCTTTGTTTGCTTAAATGCACCAGGTGTATGCTAAGGTGGTAGAAGCAACATTAAATATTTGTACATGTCTAGTGTTTCCTTTTGCCATCCTAATGTATGATGGTGACTCATTTATTCATAACTTTTCTTCTTTGGAAAAGTAGGTGGAAATTGATGAGTGTACTGCTTAGACCAATTAAATGCCAAATCATTTGACACAGAAACCCAGGTGTTTTTGCTACAATTCATTGACAGAGCCATAAAAATAAGCCTATAACTGAATTCCACTTTTGAACGATCTGATTCCAAAACAACAAGAACATGAATAACTAAAACGTTTCCCTTGTAATTTTAAATCAAACAAAGCATAGCAGATACTTTGAACTAAAGGAAGCAGATGCCTTTACCACTATGCAATGCATTTCTACCCAGCAGTTAGATGGGCTGAAATCCAGTTGTATCAAATCACTAATAAGGCTAGGAGAAGCCAGTAATAATACAACTTTTATGTATAGTTGCTGATATAAGGAAGTTAGATATTTCAGCTGTTTCAACTTTTGTTTATATTAAGATGGGCTGTTGAAAGCAGTTACTAAAAGAATGCATACAGACTTTTTATTGCTCATAAATACAGTAATTATCTTCATCTTAATATGTTTTCAGTTGAATATCATAGGTACAGTATATGATAATAAAAGCCTTAATAAACTAACATATAATTTCAGTTTCAGTTCATTATCTTAGCATTTTATCAAACTGAGGAAATTTGCACCACCTTCTTTCTCTTTGATCTCAGATTCAATAAACTTGGAGACTTCAGAAAATATTTTATTTGAGTATTGGGGGGGGAACCACAGTAATACAGAATAATGTTTGTCCCATTAAACCAAACTTTTGACTATTGATTGTAATCAAACACATTTTTAAAAATCTAGAACTTCAGCTTCCAAATTTATTCTTGTATTTTATGTCAAAAAGGGAAATCATTCCCCACATTTTCCAAACTATGTTAAAGATCCATATTTGGGGATGCTAAAATGTTAAAACTTAAATTACTATATAAATTGTATTAGGAAGAGGAAAAAGTTCATATATTAAATCAATAGCAGAAAATTATATTATTCAAGGCTAGGTCAGGTCCAGCCCAAGAAGGACATGGAAAATTCCAGCCAGATCTTTATTTTTTCACACCGTGAAAGATAGAATCTTGCCAAATTAAACCTAGACTACTCTAATCCTAGTGGATGCCCTGAGAAATTCTAGGGAGTAACTATCCTAGATCTCTTCCTCTTTCACCAATCCAACTTGTCTCACCCTCATTTCCTTGAAATGTCCCCCTTCCTTTTTGGGAAACTGCTGCTTCATTGTAATCCATCACAACCACCTCCCTCTTCATAGACACAATCCACCACAGGGTGCTTCTAGAGTTAAAGGAACGCCTGAGGACCATTAGCCTGATTGAGTGAAATTTAGCTTTCAATATAGACAAAAGTTATTCTTCTTCTATGCTGAGCCATAGTGGCACACTGGTTAGAATGCAGTACTGCAGGCTGCCCACTGCCAGGAGTTCAATCCTGATTGGCTCAAGGTTGATTCAGCTTTCCATCTTCTGAGGTTGATAAGATGGAGACCCAGTTTGTTGGGCACAATATGCTGACATTTGTAAACTACTCAGAGAGTGCTGTGAAGCACTAGGGAGCAGTATGAAAATCTAAGTGTTATTGCTTCTGTAGATTAAAAATACTAGAATATTAGGTATCCATTATCCATTTAGTGATTATGTTATGAAGGAATGGCTAGAGCAAGATACTAGAAGCCTTCAACTTAAAGGCAGAATAAATCATTCTGGATGTATTATTCTCACTGATTATTTCATCCCTATCCATATATTTTGAGCCAATGGGACCTTTAAAAGATCACTCTAGACCTTTTCTTGACTTTTTCAAGTTATCAGGATTGCTGCAATCAGAGATTAAATTAGGAGCAAGTAGCTTGTTACACGTGTAGATCTATCAGTATTTAAAATATTAAATATTAAAATGCATTCATTCAAATGTTGTTACCCAACAACATTCCAAGGATTATGACCACTGCTGGATCACAAATGATGCTAAGGCAGAAGGCTAACTGAAATGTCTTTTATCAAAGCAGTGGATTCTACTAATTACCGAGGACCAGAAAAAACTTCAGTACTACTGATTATTCTTTTATTCAGGGACTCAGGCACATTGAAACAAATGCGAGTTTATTGTTCAATTTAACTAAAAGCTCAATTTATTCATGCATACATGCATATCAACATCACTCAATGCCTAACTGGCCAAGCTTGAGTTGCAGAATAATCAAAGCAGGACACTCACTAGGACACATTGTGCATGATGGCTTCATAGAATTGCATTTTCCTTACATTTTTATCTTCCAACTTGGTTTGATCACTCCATCAAACTTAAGAAGTTCCACTTTCACACTTTTCTCCTGGTATTTTTCCACCAGAGTGCCACTGCCTCATCCAGTTTACATAGAAATTATCAGTGATGGGGGGAACTCTCTCTTGTCATATCTTCTTCAGTGTCATGCTTTCTCCACTTGTTGTGTTTGTGAATTATGAGTGGCAATTTTATAATAAGATAATATATGCTTAAAATCAGGGACATTTCCATTAAATAGCACAGTGATAATTCTGCTATATTTACTATGTATGCACCTAAGAGGCATTCTTTGGGAAAAAAATTTCATAAAAATTAAGTGTTTGGCTTTCACTTCAAATCGTAAACTCTTGAACTTCTACTTCAAAAATAAATAAAACACAACCATGGAAACACATAAGATGACTAATACACATGAACAGATTTTTTTCTATAAAAATATTTGCATCCATATCATAAATAAGGGTGTATTCTTTGTAACAATCTTATCTGTTAGTTATTCAGAAATAAGTAACAGTTGGTAAGGTTTTAAATACCATAATGCCATAGTAATGTAATGGTTATAATGCAATCTCTGCTGAATTATCTAAAATAATTGCCCCTACTAAAGTCTAATAAATAAAACTTGACCTTGGAAACTAGTGAGGGAAGTTAGCCCAGAGAAGGAAATATTAAAAAGGCAGAAAACTGTTTTTCCTCAGAGGGAGTTTTTAAAAGCAGAAACCAAACCTGGCCCCAAATCTATCTCTCTGCCCCAAAGCAGTAGCCAGCCCTATACAAATGTAAAACCATCAAGAAGGTTGGAGCCAGGGAACTCAAGACAAAGAAACTCTTAAGAGTCATTAGCCCAGCCCCAGGGAAGCAGGATATGACTTTTGAGATATAATAGGACTAATCCATTACCATCAAGTATACCATAGAGGCACACCTAAACTCAGGTCAGAATACATGACACAGGAAATAGCCTCAAAGTTCATGCCACGGGAACAGGAAACTATTCCAAACAAAAGGCTAGAGGGGGTATAAAAACCCCAAGCCCATGGGCTCAGCCCTTCTCTCCTCTGCTCTTTCTGCTTCTTCAATAAACTGTATCCATCTTCCCAAAGCAGTCGCCATGTTGCTTATTTATTCCCGGCTTGGATGAACCAGGATGAAGACTTACTTCTAACACTAGGATTCAGGATGAATATATATTTCATTCAATTAATAGTATTAAAATTATAGTTGTATTTTCTTATTGCTGAATTAAATCAAGTCAAAGGTAAAAGCTACAAGGATTATAAAATATAATCTTTGGTAGTATCACAGATGACTCTAAGGAGAAAAAGATCAGGTCATTGAGAAAGGTGTGTGCAAGAAAAATTGTTGTATATTTGTTGATTTAGACAAAGTGTATGATAAAATGAACAAGGTTGAATTGTGGAATTTTTGTATGCATATAGAGTTGAAGATAGATTGCTGAATGTGTTGGCAACAGTATATGATGGAAACAGATCACGCATGAGAATAAATGGAATGCTTAACATTGAACAAAGAGTAAAATAAGTCTGTGTGATGTTTCCTTTGACTAATGCATTTATCAATAAATGTATACGGAATGCTTGTAGCAATCAAAGATATGAGTTTGTCCAAGTTCATATTTAGACTAGACTCTTGTAATTTGGCCATTTTTGCACTTTGTAGGAGACTATTTCTCTGTGCTATTTTGAAGCTAAGAAGGAATTCCGTCCATTCAGTCCATAGAAGATTTTGAGAGTTATCTATGCATGTGTACACACATATATCATATAGATATGATAATTGCTGATATTGTTGTAGAATTGAAATAAAGTAACAACAAACTCAGTGAACTAATAAACATAGGGGCTCTTGTTTATCCATGATAAGTTAGCAACATAACATGCAAATACTGAGAAACAATCAGCAGTTTGCACTATCTATTTGAATGATCTGTGAAACCAAAATCTTGGAAATATGTGAATATAAAAAATAGGACTAGTTTTTGTGCAATGACTTGCCAACAAAGAAAGCAATCATGAGAAAGTTTGGATGCAATATAATTTCCTGCAAAAAAAAAACAAACAAGAATGCCAGCTATAAAAGCAAAAGATATATCATAAAGAACAGATAAAGTCAGTGCCTTGCATCACAATTGAGCTGATGCCTTTGAAGCTGTGCTGTGCTTTGATCCAAGCCAGGTGATAAATGTATTATGATCTAAATGGGTCATATACATCATGTTAAATTGCCTGATAGGTTTGAGTCAATGAGATCCCAGGCTGACAAATGGCAGTCAAGTGGGAGATTTAGATGTATCCAAATCCATGCAAAGGAGACTAAGACTGTCTACCAGCTTCCCTATTAATAGCTTGAGAGAGAGAATGTGCCTACAAAGCTTGACAGATTACCTTCTGAAAAAAAAAAGCTTGTTGGAAGTGAAATATATAGTTCTAAGATAAGCATCCACATAACATGAAAAGGTTTTCATTGAAATATGAACTCAATGTCAAATGTCATACTGAAGGAAATAATCATGTGTTTCAGTTCTGCCCTGAAACATTCTGTGGAAGAAGTTATGAAGAAATACCTGTACAGGAAAGAGCATTCCTCTTATTGATTGTTCTCAGTCATCATCATAATCAAACAGTGCAGGTTGTGTTATGTGGATTCCACAGAAATTATTCGAAGCAAGAGTGACACTCTTCGTGCTGCAATGAAATAAGGGGAAACAACCAGTTGGTGCTACCTCTTGCTAAGAAAACGGTAGTTAGTTTGAAGGGACTGTGATTTCAAGAAAAGATATTGGACTGTATTAAGATGATGATGAAGAGCTACACTTTCAGACTTGCAAAATTGATGTCAACCTTGCAAGGCAGTCCAGACAAGAAATATGCACCAAAATATTACCTCTAACTCTATTGTAAGGTAACCTTAACAAAATCTGGCAAGTCTTATGTTTACAGTCCAAGAAATTTGGAAGAACCCCTTCTAAGATGTTTGCCATGCCCCTGTTCCATCTGCAGACTCAGCTGCTTCTTATCTGACTGTTTTCTAGTTTGCAGCTGTTCCTTCTGTTTCCCAGGCTCATTTCCACGAACAATTACAGTATATAATATAATGGCTTAAGTTTAGGATATGGGTTATTGGCGTATTTGTTACTTCAGGTGAAGGCTTTGTCCCACTCTGACTTCACCTGAAAGGAACAGGAAAGCCAACATACCTAGAACATTGTGCTCATAACTTAAAAGTCACTACACCTTTTGATCTGTAGCCAGACACAATCTGACAGAAAAGGATGAAGCAAGCTGCAACTATCAATAATGCTGGGAAAGCAACAAATACCAGTACACCTAGTCTCTACAGTACACCAAGCCAAGAACCTTTCAAAGAAGAGAAGGAGAAAGGCCTTATTGTTTTGTACTACTTGTACTGTCATTGGAACAGCAAGGGTGAGAAATGAATGGATGGAAAGAAGGGTGGGAGGTGGGTACATTGGTGCAGTGAGCATCACGTGAACCCCTAAGGCGAGAGACTGCAGAAAAGCGAAACAATTTCATTCAGCTCTGCACTGGCCCAATAATTCTCTGAGGTTTGGGAAACTAGTATTATTTCCTGGGCCCAGTCCCAGCTAACATATGGAGAATTTGCCCATAATTATCCACCATAATTAGCAGGTTTGGAAACAATGTGAATTCAGATGAAAACAGGCAGACCCTTAGCTTTAAGCTATTGCTGCTGCAGCAGACCTATAAACTAGTTTCTCTTTCCATTGAATATCAGTTCTTCTATTCTGAATAACGAGATGTAATAGACTAGTGTTTCTAAACCTTCACAATTTGAAGTTTATGTGAATCTGTAGCCCGCATATCCTAAAATTGCAAAGGTTGAGAAACACGGTTCTAATAATGCTATGGACACAGTCTCAGTATCAGAAAGAGAGTGATCCAAATAAGTTTGCTTCATATTACTGAAGCAAAGTTACATCTCCAAGAAAAGAAAAGAAAAAAGAGCTTCCATGATTGTAAATCACATAAGAGTCAAAAAAATTAATTTGTCTTCATGTACAATCATAAAAAAGTTACTTTGTTTTCTGCTCTTTTTTAAATATAGGCTATAATTTAAAAATAATGCATTGTTGGAAATAAGAAAACCTTGAGTGATATTTTGATCAGTGAAGCAGAGCATCTTCTTGGCCTATTTCTAAAAGAAGAAGGTTTTTTTTAAAAAAATAAAAATAAAGATGAATTGTTATCAATCAGATAGCATAGGGTCTAGAAAGATATTGGGATTTCATCTTCTTCAGGATTATTTCTTGGAAAATTCAATCCAATTGTATTGGATATTTTCTCATTCTTCTCTTCTCCAGGGTAAATATACCCAAGGCTTCCAACTATTCCTCTAGGTTTTTTCTTTTAATATTCCTTATCAGATTGGTCGCTCTCCTTTGAACACATTCTCTTTTGTCAATGTGCTCCTTAAAGGGTGCCCAGAACTGAATGAAGTAGTCTTGGTGAGGTCTAAGATCAATCCAGGTCCTCATTTTATGCCAAAATCTTTGAATCAGAAGCACAGTCCTGGTTAGCACAGTTAAGCATGGTCATTAGTTAACATATAAGCTATATAAGCAACAAAGTTTAAATGTTCAGTGTAAAGAAGGTGACAGGATATGTTAACAATTTCTTATTGAAAAAAGGCAGATAGCTTTTGTGAATTTCTTTGTAGAGATTCATTGTTGAATCTTCCTTTCTAGGAAAGGTATTCACTAAAGCGGTCATATTGATTTTCACCCTTATAAGACAAGTTTGAGACCTGTGAGTTCTCAAATTCACATAGTCTCAAAAGCAAGTTGTGCACAAAAGAAGACAGTGTGTGTACATGTGTATGTATATGGAAATATAGTATATATGTTATGTAAACAGGATTATATGTTTGTGTGTGTGTGTGTGTGCCCTTATTATTTGCTTTTTCAGAACAATGTTCAATATTCTACTTTATTGTTGCACATATAATAAGAACTGTACATTTTAGTTCATGAAACTAAATACACATAAAATAGATCCTCACCCCCAGGAACAAACCAGATTTGGAATAAATCAGATCTAGCCAGACTATGGAATTTTATTTCCACCAACTTATAATAATAATAAAATCCTTTATTGTCAAAGTACAACATGTGTACAATGAGATTGGCTGAGCCTCCCTTCGTGCATCCCCCATCCCAGCTCACAACGACAACAAACACACAATCTTAATACACTGTGTGAATTTTAAGTTCAAGTAGAAATTCAGCAAATTCACAAAATTACTCTGGATATTGAGTATTCATAACTGACTACATATTCATAATTATCTAATAATAAACCCAAGATTGCGTGCTATTAGCATCTTTTAAGCATTACAGAAATCAAAATACTTGCCACATGGACACTCCAATTAAGTCTTGCCCCTTCCCCCAAAACCATTAAAATGAAATCAACTCCTGCTATACATTTAGTATAATAAGAGAGAGGATGTCTACACTCATACAACTGTGCGTGCATAGGGTAAAACCCCCTCTTCGTACAGATGGCTCAACACAACATGAGTGTGAACTGATTATTCAGAATGCTCACATAACAAGTATTTTATATACTGAATGCCTGATGAAAACTATTATCAACATTGTAACAGATATGACAGGATCTCAACAAGTGGGGTTGAATTTGAGTTTGTAAATTCAGGCTCATTTATCTTCTTGCAAAATTTCTTTGGAGAAAGTCAAGCATATACTGAATTCACTATGAACTTGGATGCAGGAACACAGCACCTCCTTAAGTGTTCTGATCAGGAATAGCACTTAAATTTATATACCGTTTCTCAGTGCTTTACGCCCTCTCTACGTGGTTTACAGAGTCAGCAATTTGACCCCCAACAATCTAGGTCCTCAGAAGGATGGAAGGTTGAGTCAACCTTGAGCAGATGAAAATCAAACTGCTAGCAGTCAGCAAGTTAGCCTGCAATACTGCATTCTAGCCACCGCGCCACCACAGCTCTTTATAAGCTAGATATTACGGTAGTATACTAGTATCAGCCCTACAAAATAGATAGTTCAGAAAAGTGATTACACACGGTAATCAGAACTGTACTTTATTCAAATAAGTTATAATAACAGAGACTTGGAAATCTACCTGCATTTTGTCTTCCCTCCCTCTTATACCTCAGAGAGCTAGAGGGAGGAATTAGTCTAAATCTCTTCCTCCCCCATCCAGCCCCCATCCCACATTTAACACATGTTTCTTGTACACTTGATATTATCCTAACAGCTTCTGGATGCTTTCTCCAATTCTTTTCAGCCTCATTCAGACATTGCCCATCTTCCTAAAACTTCCTAGATCAGGGGTGTGAAACTCGCAACGTCATGTGACGTGTCACAACGTATTGCGACTTTTTTGCCATTTCCGGCAATGGGGTTTTGCTATGATGAATCCGGCCCACAGGCCAGCAGTTTGACATCCCTGCCCTAGACAAAGGGGCAAACATAAGTTTAATCATTTTATCTGAGCATGGGTTTGTGAGACACTGATTTCCAGAATGGCAAGATGTGATCTTTGAGTCTTGTTGAAGAAGACTAATCATAGTTTATTAGACTGCATATTCCTCCTCCCTCCCTTCCTACTTTGCCTTTGGACCTATCTCCAGATCTCCTAGGATTATATATAAACCAGAAAACTGACTTAACTACAAATCTGGATTGCCAGCCATGGCTTAGCAGATGATAAATGGAAACTTTTATGTCTAGAGTGAATACTCCTTCCTTCCTTCCTTCCTTCCTTCCTTCCTTCCTTCCTTCCTTCTTCTTTTTCTAGTTTTAAGATTTGCCAAAGTCATAGAAGCTCCCGTGCTCCACTATTTCCTGCCAGACACCATATCAAGTTGGTATTGGATTTATTATAAGAAAAGGAATTATCCATAGCTATAACAGACTGAAAAACATATCGATATGAACATAAAAAAAGAATAATATGACCAATAACAATCCTTCTCAAGGCAGAAGTGAAAATGGCAAGGTTGTGTCCTCATGCCCTCAAAGTGGTAATATATAAATACACTGGATTCATTCAGCAGAAGCAGAGAACGGCATTGAAATAGGCAAAGAAGAAGAAGAAGAAGAAGAAGAAGAAGAAGAAGAAGAAGAAGAAGAAGAAGAAGAAGAAGAAGAAGAAGAAGAAGAAGAAGAAGAAGAAGAAGAAGAAGAAGAAGAAGAAGAAGAAGATGATGATGATGATGATGATGATGATGATCCTATTGGGCTTTTGACCTGTTCTAGTAGTTGTTCTCCAGACATAGGCCATCTAGTCTGCTTGACAACTTTCCCCTAGACAACACTGAAAAGTAATTGGCCAGCTCACTTTATGAAGTTTGGATTTAGATTCAGAAATAATCTTCTCTACATACAAATGCACACACAGAAAGATACCCTACACACATGCTGACACATACATAAACAGAAACACCCAGAGACAACCCCCCCCATTACTATTCCTTTCTTCCTCTTCCATCTCTTTTGCATACCTTCACAGTTTAAAGCCATGGAAGAAAATTTGTAGCAAGATCTCATTGATCTGGCTACACGTTTGACTGTGCCTAGCACTCTGTGGGACATCACTTTCACAACCGCTATCAAATTTTCACTTTCCGTTCATGGTTTTTACACTGTGTACCAACAAATCACAGTTCTTTTCTCTTCATGATAGAAAGAATAGTTAATTATTTGGCTTAGAATTTACAACCAGGATTTATATGCCCATTTTATATAGAAACATTCTGTTCAAAGCTTTATTTCCCTGCCCATAAAATTATGTCTCAAATGAGTTTAGTTAGGTTTCACGCTTGGCTTTGAAAGATTTTGCACAAATACATGATTATGTTCTAATCCTCAAGATTTTGGAAAAGATTAATAGTTTTCCTGTGAGTCATACAGTACATTAAACAATAAAGCAGAACCTTTGAAATAAAAGCACTGACACAGATGAAAAACCTATTAATACATTTTTTTCAAGTTGGAACTCTTAAAACAATGTTATTTCTATTATTAGTTAAGAATTGTTGGTGTTTCCATTTCCATCATTTTGAGAGGAAATAGCTGATGAATGCTAATGTTGCACTGAAGCAGTCTTAAAAAATAAAGGGAATAAGCATACCTTACAAAGAATAAAAACTTGGCTTATGACTATGAGAACAAACATGCATTCTAAAGCTAAAGGAGAGCAGAACAAGAACAATCTTCATTAAAATATCATACTTATGCCATTAGTAGCTTTAGTATGACCATAAAACAAATATAGCCCATATACCATGTAAAGTAATGTTGTTCCTGGGATCAACTTTGCTGAGGACAATCCCCTATTTAAAGTAGTGATACGCTAGAACATTTATTCTTTATTTGGTCCAATCTTGTCCTTCAATCTCGTGGGGAAAAAATTAATTTGAAATTCTTCTACACAGGATACAGAATTCCTGTAAATATCTTAATAAGGAAGTAGAGCCTTGTGTTTTATGGCAGCATCATTCTGCAGCCGCCCTATTTCTTCTACACACACACACACACACACACACACACACACACACACACACACACACACCAATTAAATTCCAAGTGAAGAAATCATGAGGGAAAGTTTCTTAATTATGGTGCTTTCTTTTAGATCAGGAAGCAGAAGCAGCCAGGGAAGGTGCAGAGGGGTGGAGAAATGTGAAATAGAATAAGAGCAATGGATGATAACTAAAATCAAACTAAAAATAAACATAAAATTGAAATACATTGAAAGGAAAGAGAGAGGGAGAGGGAGAGGAAAAGGGAGAGAGCCCAATTTGCAAGGGAGGAAATCTTTCCAAAAATTGACGACTGATATGAAGAACTTCATGTTGAACTGAGGAACTTTCAAAATGTTTTTGTGTGAGAATGTAGTATCATGTTAAACTCCAGAAACCATCATTAGCAAGCATTAGAATATTAGAACATGCAAGGCTACCTGTATGTCATTAGCAAGCATTGGAACATGCAAGGCTACCTGTATGTCATAACCTCCCAGATCCAGTTAAGGTACCCTATATTCCTGTTCAACGGATTGTAAAATTCTAAACAAGCATATGCAAGTATGAGTTCCTTGGTTTTCTTGTTGGTGGGGATGTGCCCCCTTTCCTTGGATCAGTGTAAGGAGCCATAAATTAATCTCTGTAAATTTTCCAGGAGGAGGGACAGAGGAGGAAGAGGGACAGAGTTTAGAAATATACAGGGCAAGAGAAGGCTGTGTTTGAAAGACATGTCTTTCTTTTGATACTTTCTTGAAACTGTCATAATAGATGCTCTTGCGTGGGATGGGTGATTCGTTTGGACAAGTTTGAAGGAGGAAGAAAAGAGTCATAGAACTAATTTGCCAGCATTTCAATGTAAAGGTCTTCTCTCTAAGGAAACATCCAGATACAGCAGCATAGATTTGGTTTAAAAACTGGGAGAAAAATTTCCAAGAAACCTGAGTGAAACAGTAAAAAAAAAAAATATCAAGTAACATATTACTTTAAATTCTTCCACTGCCCCCTCCTTAAAAAGGTAAAGATTCTCAACAAGCTGTGCCCAACTCTTAGTAACTAAATAAATACATGTATGCAGTTTTCTTGGTTTAAAAAAATGCCACAATTTGCCATCACCGTCTTCCAAGATGGTTTTGCAGCCTCTAGACTAGTGTGAATTACAGGGGACTTTAACTATTCCTCCTCATTTTATAGTTGGGATCACATCGCCAATATTTCCCTGTGTCTTCCATTTACATATCATGAAAGGAGCCATTCATTTCGAAGTGTGGTTCCTTTGGCAAGACAAACTGAAGGCTCCTGTCTGGATTGGGATTATAGTAGAAGCAAATTCTTTCCACCTATAGGCTAGAGTCCCAATTCAGATAGGCTTTCCTTCTGTCAGTTCACAGACTGATTCAACAGAGTAACAGAATAATACAGTTGGAAGGGAGGTCTTAGAGGTCTTCTAGTCCAACCACCTGCTCAAGCAGAAAACCCTTTACCATTTCAAAATAATAGTTGTCCAATATCTTCTTTAAAAATCTCCAACACCTATCTGAACCATGAGCAAATGTGTGAGTGGAAGAGATTTGTTCTCTTGTACTCCCAAGTGCACCCATTTCCTGGACCCAGAACCCTATTTGGCCTTTGACCATATTGCTGAGGCCATCAAGTTAGTCCTCACTTAATGATTACCCTGTTTAGTGACCATTAGGATGAAGTTACAATGGTGCTGAAAAAGTTTGTGACCAGTCTTAACATTTACAACTTTCACAGCATCTCGGTGGTCACATGATTGATATTCGGTTGGTTGCTTTGCAACCAACAAGTGTTTACAACTGTCACAACATGCTACAATCACATGATAGTCATTGGTGCACTGCAAAGACAGTTTCCAATATGCAGAGTCAATGGAGAAGCCAATAGTAAAATCACAAGCTGCAGAGTTTGATCCTGACAGGGTTCAAGATTGACTCAGCCTTCCATCCTTCCAAGGTCAGTAAAATGATAGTTGGAGGTCAATATGCTGACATTGTAAACCACCCAGAGGATGCTGTAAAGCACTATGGGGTGGTATATAAGTCTAAGTGCTATTGCTATTGCAATTATCCTTCAGAACATAATTAAACAAAACAGAACATAATTAAAAGAGAAATATCATGATCAAATAAGTCAGTTTGAATAAGAGCTATGCTACTCTTCTTTAAATTAACATTCAAGCTAGGCAATCATTATCCTCAGTCTAGTCCCCTGCCCTCAGTTCAGTAGCTTCCACCAAAATACAGTACATTGATATGGTCCAGTGCATTTTTCCCAAGTCATTTGGAAATTTCAACATATGAAGAATGGTTGCAGGATTTGGGTTTGGCCAGTCTAGAGAAAGGAGTGGGGGGGGGAGACATGATAGCAGTATTTCAGTATTTAAGAGACTGCCACAAAGAGGAAGGGGTCGACTTATTTACCAAAGCACCAGAGGGCAGGACAAGAAACAATGGGTGGAAACTAATCAAGGAGAGAAGCAACCTGGAAATATGAAGAAACTTCCTAACAGTGAGGATAATTAACCACTGGAATGGCTTGCCTTCAGACGTTGTGGGTTCTTCATCACTGGAGCTTTTTAAGAAGAGAATGGACAGCCATGAAATGGTATAGTGTCTCCTACTTGAACAGGAGGCTGGACTAGAAGACCTCCAAGGTCCCTTCCAGCTCTGTTCGGATTCTGATGTATTCATTTCCCATGAAACCCAGTTTTGTTGACCAAATTAAAGGTTATCAATATCAGAGGGTTTCAGCATTGTCAGATGCAACTTTTTTTTTTAAAAGGTTATTCATTTACTCCTTGCTTATTTTCTTTCCCTGAAGGTGCTTCTAGGGGTCATTTTAGGGCAGTGTTTCTCAACCCTGACAATTTTATGAGGTGTTACTTCAACTCCCAGAATTCCCCAGCCAGACATGCTGGCTGGGGAATTCTGGGAGTTGAAGTCCACGCATCTTAAAGTTGACAAGGTTGAGAAACACTGTTTTAGGGACATCTCACCAAGACCTCCTGGAAGCTTTCATTCGCAGACCTCAGACCAGTGCAGAGCACTGAAAAGCCAGCTACCCACATGGCCTCAGCAATCAGCTGTGGCTGCTTCTTACAGTCATGAAAAGATCCACACCCCATTTAGTCCTCCTCTCCAAATAGCCCAGCCTCCCCAAGCTGTTGCTTGTTTTCAGGCTTTTGTCCCTCGTTCAATGAATTTTGCCAGCAGTGCGCAATAGTGTTGCTCATGACAGATGAAGGTTTCTTAAGTGACTTTACCCAATTTCTTTGAATTGTTTTATAAGCCATCTGTTTTTAAATTGGACCTGTTTTTCTTTCTCCCAAGGAGAAAAGACACTATCACCCTTTATTTTTATGCAAATAATGGCTTAGCAGCCTGTTGGTATTTGCATCTAAGAGCTGGCTTTATACTTTTACCTTTTTTTTTTTCTCCTTAAACCCCTGCATGGAAAATTTGGCTTATGTCATCCGGCCAAGCTTTCACACCCTTCTGTTAGACATTGCTGGAAAATCCAGAAATACTTCACAATGCAAAGTCAAAGGAAACAAAAAATTTGCTGTGTTTTATTTAACATTCTGCTTATAAAAAGCACGCTGCTGGTAAATAGAAGCTGAACCAGCCAGGTGTAAGGCTCACAGGTGTTAGCTTTCCCCCTATAGTTTTCACAATGAGTTAAATGCAAGGTCTTTGATACGAATTCTGGTACTCATCTACAGAAAAGAATGGCTGCTGGACAGGCTCTCTTGGTAAATAAAGGCTAAGTTCGTCACTCAATGTCTTCTTCTCCTCTATTGCCCCTCTCTTCTCCTTTGTTTTCAACTGCTTCTATCTTCTCATTTATATACATAACAGATTTTCTGTGCAAAGGAAATGAGCTGGATTGTTCCAAGTGGAACATTCAGGAACTTGTAGGGAATTCTGGTAAGTCAAAGTGATATCCAGAATAGACAAGAATCGGGAGAAATAAATAGGAACTTTGCTCCTCAGCAAAATTTTGTAATGTCTCTAGATCAGGGGTCTTCAAACTTAGCCATTTTATGACTTGTGGACTTCAACTCCCAGAATTCCTCAGCCAGGCACACTGGCTGGGGAATTCTGGGAGTTGAAGTCTACAAGTCATAAAAGTGCCAAGTTTGAAGATCCTTGCTCTAGATAATCCATGATCATGACCTGAAATTGGAAAAATCAAATAGGGGGAGAATTTTCATTCAGCACTCATAGTAACTATTTATCTATTCATGGTGTTGTAGATCCAGCACTCTATTATAGCAAGGATCACTTTAATGTTTACTATATTGGATCATTGATATTTTTAACAATTTTGCTTTTAACATTCTTCTTCTTGTGTCCCTGGAATTCTTTCTAACAAAAAATTTAATTGCAGAGTCTGAGCCTGCTCATTTGTAATTATTACCATCTTAAAAAGCAACATAGTTGTACTTTTAACATCGCTGTTATCAGAAAGAAGTAAAACAAGGATTATCAGTTTATGATCTAGCACTTGGAGGATCACATTTTATTTTCCTAATAGCAGAAATATTGTGGGGGGGATTTCTCCAACAATATTCCTTTTTCTGGAAAACTCTCAAACAGAAAAAAAAATGAAAGGACAGGAAATAAATTCTTGGAATATTTCAAAAATGCTTGGTTATTTTGACTGGTTCTAAAAGCAGATTCTTCTTGCCCTTCCAAGTAATAGCTATAACTGAGAAACAAAGAAAAAAAAATACAGATATTGGAAAAGTCAACCAGATTATGCTCACTCGTTGTATACATATTTATACAGTATCTGTATGTATGTTATTTGCAATATTACTGGTGCTCGCAACTAGTGATCAAGTTGTCTCAAAGGTGCTTTTTTAAAAGGTAACCGGACTTCTTTTGTTTTTCCTTGAAGACATTTTCCTTCTCATCCAAGAAGCTTCTTCAGTTCTGACAACTTTTTGGATGAGAAGTGAAACGTCTTCATGGGAAAACAAAGAAAGTCCAGTTGCCTTTTAAAAAAGCACCTTTGGGACAACCATGACCTGGATGACTGAGAATCTCCATAGACATTTAGTGATCAATTTTTCCTAAAATAACATCTGGATACATATGGGCAGTTAACTGGAAAGAATGAGCAGGTAAACATAGAGAATTAATAGAGGCAGCAGCAGACACATTGAATTACATTAAGAAAATGGTATTGAAGGAGATACAATACAGGAATCCCATGTAACCTCATTTTCATGACAGAAATAACATGGCTTTCAAAAGTTGTGGGAGCAGAGCTATATGTCATCTTTACTGGAGGAAACCAGCAGTGATTCCAGAGGCATCTCTGAGTGTTATTTAGTGTTTTGAGTTCTGAGGGTTTACATCACCCTCTTGCTATTAGAGAAATGCAAAGGTTCTTTCCTATTATTCTCTTGCCCTGAAATGAGAAAGGGAATTGCAAGGTCCATTTTTATGGGGCTCCTGCCATTGTTCATGGAGTGCTGTTCCAAGACGTATTTCCTGGTAGCTATCGGAACGATCTTTCAGCACCAGATTTAGTTCTTTTAATTCCTCAGCCCTTCTGTACATGCTAACACTATTTTATTTATTTTTATGTGGGATTGTTGTAAGATGGTTTTTCCCTTCAGCACATTTATAATTCTTTTATTTGATTTAATTGCTGGTATATATCTTTTTTATGTTAGATGTAGCCCTTTTCATTACTATATTTTACAGTTTTAACTTTGTTTCCTGCTATTTTATATTACTTAAAATATTTAGTTTTTAAAATTAACAATGTAAAAATCAAATAAGCAATAACAATAGGGCATAACCCATAAATTCCTTCCAGTGAATGATGATGATTTTATTATACACTTTGGTCAATTCTGTGACATATATACATACATACACACACACACACACACATACACATATAATAAATTTTGCCTTTCTTCTTTTTTCAAGAACATTTGGAAAATAGAATGCAAACGTTGATAACTTATAATCAGGACAGATAGATACTTTTGATCCTCTAAATTAACTTCTCCAGTCTGGACATCCTCTAAACCTAACTTTCCAGGTATTTTGACTATAATATCCAGAATTTCACTAACAACCATGCTGGCAGGGAAATCTAAAACCTGAAGTCAACACTTCAGAAAGGGTCAAGTTGGTTTAGTTAATCTCACATTAAATGGTTAGTAGTCACAGATAAGAGGAAAAAGTATTTTCCTGAAAGAAAAGGCAGTCTTGAACCAAGTGATTCCCTTTTTCTTTCTAAACCAGTAGAATCTTAAAAAGAACCATGCCACGTGGCTTTGTTGAATTTGTAATTCAAGACCCAGGCTGATTTTTGCTCATTGGAGCAATATAAATCTGGACTACAAGGTTTTGTAAGTTATTATCTCATGGAATAGTGGGGGAAAAAATAGATCCAAACTCTCATGTCTCTTCCGCACAACCACAGAAGGAGTAAAAAAAAAAAAGTCAAAACAGCAATTATAATCACAGATTAAGGCTCATAAAAAGGGTCAAGACTTTGATCATGCAGTCACAGCTGCCAACATCTTACTCTGCTTCCTCCATAGATGACCCCAAATCTCTCATAAACAAATAACCCTTTACAAGGGGGTTCACTTACTTGAGTCTTGATAACCATGTTTCTATTTTACAAAAATGAAATATTCACATAAAAGATCAATTTTCAACAATCAGCTTCAACAAAGAACAGGAACTCTTCTTTGACTTTAGCAATAGTGAAAGACCCAATTTTTCATACTATGCTGACAAAGCAGGAAGACAAGGTGCAACCTACTGAAATTATGTCCACCATACACAGTGGCTCAGTAGCTAGGATGCTGAGTGTTAAACCATTAAAGGTCTACAGCTCAGCACTTTGAGACCTAAGAGCTGCAAGACAGAGTGAGCGCCTGTCACCTGTTCCATCTCCTGCCAACCTAGCAATTCGAAAACATGCAAATGCAAGTTGATGGATACACATATAAGCATGCCTTAACCACGACTTAACCCAAACTAGTTCTCTGTACATGAAGGCTTGGTGCAGGTGAAATAATTAATAGCAGGCATAAGGAATATTCACCGTGACCAAAAGTGACTGAAAGAATAAAAAATAAAAACCAGCAAAATTTACTGGTTACTGGCTACCAAAGACAAAGGACAGGACAATATCATAATAAGCAACTGAAAATGTTCGTGAAATTATTTCTTAACTTTAATCACATTATTTTTCCAAGATGATGGATACAACGGTCATTGCTGAAACTTGGTTGATTTAGAATGGAAATTAAAATGTAGCAAAAGCAAAGGAACAAAGGCTTGTGATTAAATGCAGGCAAGGCTCACATATAAGAGTAAAGGAATAGAGCAGCAAGGAACAAGTGAAGAAAGGGGAAACTGTCTTAAGGCTAGATGGAATCAGTGTGACTTGGTATTTCTCCATCTATAATTTCCATGATTCGATGGAAACCAGAAAGAAAAAAAAATAGTATATAGGGCCAAGCATTAACAGATGTAACTCTAAAATTAGGAAATTGGGAACACAAAGTGAGTTGAGACAAAGTAGCTTAAAACAGAGGATATCCAACATGTGGACTAAGTTACTAAAAGGAAATACTGCAATAAAGAGCATCCATAAGCTCAAGAGGAGAGAATATTATCCATTTCTAATCTTAGAGTGGATCAAGGAGACAACACTGAACTCATTAATGAAAACCAAATATTAAGACGTGAAGGATCATGCTTCCAAGATCTTGTATTTTTCTTGGGACTTCATAATGATTCATGTACTGCATCTGAAAAAAAAAGAAAGAACATAACAGAGCACTGTTTACATAACTGTAAATCTTTCTCTGTTTCTCCTTTCTGCTGCTACCATTATCTTTTGATATACAATTATTCTTCAGGACTATGAACCAACAGTGTGCAGCAGCAGCCAAAAAAGCTAATGCAATACTGGGTTGTATAGCGGCATAGAATCAAGATCACGCAAAGTGCTACTACCGCTTTATAAAACCCTATGAGACCACACTTGGAATACTGCAATCAATTTTGGTCACCATACTATAAAAAAGATGTAGAGACCTTGAAAAAAGTTCAGAGAAGAGCAGCTAAAATGATCAAAGGCCTGGAGACTAAAACATATGAAGAACAGCTGTGGGACTTGGGTTTGGCTAGTCTAAAGAAAATAAGAAACAAGGGTGACATGATAGCAGTAGTCCAGTATTTGAGGGACTGCCACAAAGAAGAGGATGTCAAACTATTCTCCAAAGCACTAGAGGGCAGGAGGGCAGAAACAATAGTTGGAAACTTACCAAAGAAAGAAGCAACCTATAATTAAGGAGAAAGTTCCTAACAGAGAGAACAATTAACCAGTGGAATAGCTTGCCTTCAGAAATCATGGGTGCTCCATCACTGGAGGTCTTTAAAAAGAGACTAGACAGGACTTCCGGTTTCAGTTCATGGCGTCGCTAGTCGAGCGGGGATACTGCTCTCCTCGCCGACTAGTTTTCCCTCTGTCGGCGGACCCTTATGCGGGTCCAAAGTCGCCCTGGAGGGTACGACTTTCCTACGAGGAGGCAGTGATCTGGCAGCGGAGGAGCAGCGGCTCCTCCAGCTATCCAGACGAAACTCCGAGGGCCGACGGAGAAGAAGATCGGCCAGTAAAATGGCCGATTGCTCTGCCGCTAGAAGCCGCAAGTCAAAGAACAGCTAAGCTTCAGACCCACAGTGGTGAATCCAGGTGAGACCTTTCTTTTCTTTCCCTCTCCTTGTCCCCTTTTTCATTTTGTCTTTTGCCTGTAAGAGCTGTGTTGGAAATATTTTCCTGGCTCAGAAAGGCAGCTTTTACTCGTTGGGGAAGAAAGGCGAACAAAGGAATAGAATAAAGCTTTAGAAATTACGTTGCTTTTTTATGCAAGTACGTTTTGGGGTATCGGAAAAATAATTTTTTTTAAGAACTTTATTATTAGTCTATGTTGGGTTTTTTTGAGTAAAGAAAAAAAATGAAAAATGAAATGACTTTTGGGGGAAAAAAGGATTTTTTAGCTTACTGACGACATCTACTGGTTAAAAAGTGATATTGCAACTGGAAAGGAGATGATTTTTTTTATATGAAAGTTAATTGGACGTTTGAATTTTCTTTTAAAATGGAGCTGCACTCACATTTAAACTGTAAACCTATTCTGGAAAAAATCTATGAGACTAAAGAGGAAATATGTGTTACAATGAAAGAGTTTACTACAGAACTAAGAGCCAGAATCTCTTCTTCAATCTTTAAAACTGACTTTCAAATTGCACCTGATTCTTCTATCAAACAGATTATACAGGGAGAGGACTTTACTGAGAACAAAGAGAAATTGACTTTGCCTTATATGCAACTCAGTTATGGCGTTGAGAATCAGGAAAAGCAAAGACTGGGACTTGGAATTTTAACGCAACGAGACTTTATGCTAAAAAAAACCAGGAGACCAATTCAGAGGTCAAGATAGTTCTCACAAAAAAAAAAAAAAGATACTACAAGCAACAAAGAGAGACCTATCTGTTGTAAAGGAAGCTTTGCTATGGAAACCTACTTGGCATTTGAAAAATCCTAGAATAAGACTTAAAAAAAAATGAAAGTTAAAGTTTTGAGTAATGGACTAAAGGCAATCTAGAATTATGGACTGACTTAAGGACCAAGATTATGAGTTAGATGTAAGAAAAATGGGATTAATGGAAGATATAAAATTTATTTATATGGAAATTACTGATGATCTATTTGTTTGATGATTAATGAATTGAAATATCTTAAAGTTTGATGTTATCTTGTTAATTTAAAGTTGATTGATGATTGATGGTTTATATAGCTTTAGGATAGATTAATACTTTAGCCTAAAAAAGAGATATTGTGAGATAATGGATAAAAGGCAATTCAGATTTATGGATTTGATTTTAGGATTAAGATTATGAGTTACAAGTAAGAGAAAAAAGGAGTGATTAATGAAATATATACTAAATGCTTTAAGAATGTGTTTTTGTTTTTTTTGTTTAGGACAATAGGGTCACTTGTAAGAAAATTATTATGTAATCTTGAATTAATCTAATAAGATGAGTACTGCTTGATAAGATCGATGTTATTAGTTACGACAATTTAATTGGATATGAAATGAACTATGTTTAATGGATTGAAAAGATTTAAGATTTAAGATTTGATTTTTTTATTTTTTTACTTTTTATTCTATTTTTAGGTCTGTTAGCTAAAAGAGATTGATTAGTTGATAGATTAGATATATATAGGATAGACTAATACTTTATTCTAATTAAGGGATATTAGTGGAAGAAGAATTAAATAAAATTTATAATAAAAACTAAGGTACTAGAATATATTTGGAAGGAATACCTGAACTGATAGAGTTTGTATTTAAAGTTAATTTGATTATGGTTGTATAAATTTTAATAAACTATGTTAGTTAAGGGGAAAGAGAGGGAATACTAGAGGTATTGATTGAATTATGTATAAATGTTTTGTTTTTGGATGATTGTTTACCCTAACACCACGGTGTGCTTTGAGCACTTTGTTGTAAAAAATTTAAAAAAACAATAAAATTCTTGTAAAAAAAAGAGAGAGACTAGACAGTAACTTGTCTGAAATAGTATAGATCACTGATGGTGAACCTTTTAGAGAATGAGTGCCCAAACTGCAACCCAAAACCCACTTATGCATCATCGAGTGCTGGGCGGGTGTGGCCCATTGGGTAGGTATTGCCAATTGGGTGGGTGTGGCCAATTGAGTGGGCATGGCTGCGGTGGTAATGGCAGACTGGGTGGGATTGAAAAGTTCAATCAATCAATTCCAACTTTGCAAGAATTTTTTTTTCCTGCGAGAAGTTGAAATTGACTGATTGAACCTTTTTTTTTTTTTTGCACATGGCGGCGGAGGCCTAAAACGAAAAGGGTTTATAAAACCCAGCTGAAGGCCTAGGACTGGGGCGATGGCGCGCATGCCCACAGAGAAGGCTCTGAGTGCTACCTCTGGCACCCGTGCCATAGGTTCGCCACCACTGGTATAGATTCTCCTGCTTGAGCAGGGAGCTGGACTAGAAGACCTCCAAGGTCTATTCTATTCTATTCTATTCTATTCTAAAATTGCAATAATTCATTGAGAACGTGAAAAAGCCCCACTGAAATCATCAGGAGTCAAATATTGACTTTATTGACTTACCTTGCAGAAGGAATTCAGTCCAAAGAACCTGACCTAGGCACGCAAAAATAATGTTCCAAAGTGGTGTGTATGGTCCCTTGTCCAATAGATCTCAATTAATTTTCATATTCTTTATTCAACCTCAAATTTTAATCTAGATTTCAAATCAATTGAAAATAAAGCCACTGCATCCTGGATGAATAAAGCAGTTTGGTTTGATGACTCTAGCCCATTATAATCTACATTCATTATCCTGGTTACCTGTTTATTCTCTTATTGTTATATCACCATAACAATAACTGCCCATATCAAATTTGTAAGTCTCATCAATTTGCTGTTGCCAGACCAATTTGTTGTTGGCTTTCAAAGTCCTAGGGCCAAAGCCCTACATGGCATTGGACCAGGTTATTTACGGGACCGTCTGCTGCCCCATGAATCCCAGCGGCCGGTTAGGGCCCACAGAGTGGGCCTTCTCCAGGTCCCATCAGCCAGACAGTGTCGCCTGGCGGGGCCTAGGGGAAGGGCCTTCTCTGTTGCGGCCCCGGGCCTCTGGAACCAACTTCCCCCGGAGATCCGTGTCGCCCCCACCCTCTCCGCCTTTCGTAGATTGCTTAAAACATACTTTTGCCGGCAGGCCTGGGGCAGCTAACACCTTGCCCCTAGCCAGTGTATGTTTCTGTGTATGTTTGTGGAGTGATTGGTTTCTTTTAGCTTAAGGGTTTTTTATAGATATGTGTTTATTGTAATTTCTATCATGCTGTGAGCCGCCCTGAGTTCTTTGGAATAGGGCGGCATAGAAATTAAATAAATAATAATAATAATAATAATAAAGACTGTCTTTGTCAGTCTTCTGTGCATTAAGATTAGCATCACAGGCCTGGTTTTCCTGCTTACCATTAACAAAGCTTTACTTAGAGAAAGTCTTTTCAATGATGGTCCTGTAGAACTCCTCATTCTACCCCAACAACTGTTGTATCTTTGTTTCTTTCATCTGATAGTCACTTAGAAAACCAAGTGTCTGGAGATGCTCGGGAATGTTCTATGAGCACATTAAAAGAAAGATTAACACTTCCCAGGAGGCTTGCCTTAGAACTGCTCAGCAACAGAAAGAAAATTTTCCAGGTTCTCTCATGTCCAGATAGGGTTTGACACCTTGGATTACATTTGCTGTCTGAGTAGACCAGCTTTCATCAACTTGACATGTTCCAAATACATTGGGCTACAATTCTCACATCACCTTATCCATTCTGCAACAGTGTACTTGCTGGGGTATAGTGTACTTGCTATGGAAAATTATACAAACAAGACCTGGGTAGATGGACAATTGAAGATAGTTTTCTATTTTTCTATTGACAGACTGCTGTACCTCTCTATTTTTAATTCTAATTATGTGTAGAAGAATACATCAATATTAAGTATTACATAGGTTAAAGCCAATTAAAGCCAGCATCACAAGATATGTACAAGAGAAAAAAGGTAAATCCATTGTCAGGACATAGATGATATGCATTCTCAATTGTAGCTGTTTCTTCATTTCTAAAAGTGGAAGATTTTAACATTGTTTTAATGTTCTTGTCAAACCTCCCTCAGTCTTCCATGCTAGGGGCTCATGTGTCAAGTCTTCTATATTGTTTTGCTTTGGAGACAACTAAATTACTTCCTCATCTCTAAGTATCAGGAATACTTCATACACTGTATGTTTTTATAAATGAGTCTCTTTTTCTCTTTCCAGCTTAGTAATACAACCATGTCAAAACTTGTTTCAGTTAAAATACTGGAATTGAACCCTAGGATGTACTGCACTCTCAATTCTTTACTGGGGTGTAACCTTGTCTTCAAAAATCCCAAAAGGCAATTTCAATTAAACTCTTTCTGGTTCCAAGAAGAAAATTAATAGGAGCAGGAGCATGTCTCAGGTTAAGTATTTGAGAGACTCATGCAATCATATCACAACTATATACAGGAGTTCAGCTAGCACCATTATCTTCATGTTTCACAATAGGTTCCAAAATGAATAAAGCAACTTATGTACAGACACTGCTGGTATGCCAGTATCCAGCCTCTTCAGTACAGATATCCAGACTCCATACAACCTGGTATGTGGTTAGTCTGGAAACCCTTTATTAGCTCTGCACATTTAAAAACACCTGGAAAAGCTATCTGCCTTTGTGTCTGAGAAATCTAAATCCTAGCACATACTGGAAAGAATACAATCAGAAAAAAATCAGTATTGATTACTGGCAGGATTCAGTCACCATTTCAGATTTAATTCATATTGGAAATGTAGTGTCTATGTAAAAAGTCCAAGAGCATTTAGGGCATCTCCAATAGATGGTCATCAGTCTTTCTTTGAAGACCTCCCATATGCTTTAGGACTACAGCTCCCAGAACTCTCAGCTAGCATGCATAGAGGTGATCAGGATGGGGAAGGTTGAAATAGATGATGGAATACTGGCTTAAGAAAAGGTAGGATATGAGCTGAAGGCAAGATCAATAGAAGTACCTAAATGTCCCTTTTCACAATCTCTTAAAATTATTTTAATGATGCTTCCATCCCTTTGTTGTGATTCTAAAAAACACCAACAACTGATATATAATGGCAGAAGAGTTGCCTAAACAAACACAAAGAGCAAATCTTAGAACTGTAAGCCATCCAGAGTCACTTGGTTGAGTTGGTTGATAAAATGAATAAATAAATAAAATAAAAATCTGGCACAGCCTGTTTACAGTTTAACAGTAGTAGTGAGAGATGCACCTATAGTAATTCTTTCACTGCTAATGCATCTGCTGCTCTTGTACTATATGATCTTGTATAAGATGATCTGGTCCCTCTTAGGAAGGACTAAAGATAATCTAAAGGAATGTTGTGAGGATTATTTAAGGCATCTATTGGATTACATTGCTTGAATTTACTCTGAGTTGGACTTATATTGGTTGAGGTATAGTCCAGAATGGTTATCTGGGAAATGTTTGTATCTGTTCCTCTTAAGAAAGTCTACATGGTCCTTGGAATTGAGAAGTATTCATTAGATCCAGACTCCACTTGGTTGGTTAAGCCTCCCAGAGGTGATGTTGGTTGTGTACAAGCAGTGATGAATTTGTTCTTAAGCCTGGGGGGAGGAAGTCTGCCTATGCTTAAGCAGACATTAGTTCACCCCCTTCTTAAGATTATTAGACAATATGTGTCCATCTTCATTTTTTTATTTAGAGAGAATTTTGAGAAGGTGGTCGGGCTGTGCAACCTCAGAAAGCACTGAGGCCACCCTTTAGAACAAGGGTCCCCAATCCCCGGTCCATGGACCAGTACTGGGCCACGGCATGCCAGCAACTGGACGGCACAAGCAAGCAAAGCAACAAAACCATGTCCCTCTGGTCTGCGGAAAAACCTCTCTCCACATAACCGGTCCCTGGTGCTCAAAAGGTTGGGGACCTTTGCTTTAGAAGGCTCATCCAAGTCATTTTTGAAGAATTGTGAATTAAATCAGTCAGGTTTCAGACTTGGACAGAGTACTGAGATAGCAGTGATTGCATTAATAAATGATTTATGATGGGACTGGAATGGAGATGCTGGCCTTCCTTGATTTCTTGTTACTATCAGCCCCACTATGTAGACCAAATCAAAAGATCAACTACACACCAAAGCTAAAATTACATTAATTAATATTGTCTTTAGTAACAGAATCTTACAGAACATGGCTAGAAACCTTCATTAACTTTACACAATAGTGGTGAAGTTGGTCCCCCCACCCCCAATTATACTTTTATGAATAAGGATTTTATTATTATTATTTAGTATTTATCTGAGTCTTTTAGTGCATGCCTTTTTCTTGTTTTGAACTTAAAACATGTTTTTCCATTTGTCACTTTGGTACTGGCTCTATCAGGCCATCTTCCTTACAGAGGTGAAAGTGGGTGGCACCATGGTTCAGTGTTTCTTCTACTTTCTCAAAAGCCAGTTCCAGTCAGTGTTGATTGTGGGTCTTTGATCAACTGAAGCTTCAGGGCTTGATTTTCTTCCTGTTTATGTTTAACATTTGTATAAGGCTATTGCATGAAAAAAAACACATTTTGACGTGGGTTTAGGTATCATCAGTGTGCTGATGATATCCAGTTACATATCTAACCCTTCATGGGTCAAGTCATAATAGTGAAGTTCTATCTCAATGAGTGGACACGATGAGTGTCTGAATCAGGGATAATAGACTCAGATTCAATCTAGCAAGACTGAGCAGCTGTAGATTTGAAGGAGGCTTGGATCTGACAATTTTAAATCTTGGTTTGTGCCCAAATAGACACAAATGGGATAAGGGTGGGGAGTTCTCCAAGATACAGCAAGAGAAGGTGGCAGCCATGGTTTGAAGAATCTTTATATAAGTTCATATTGTGTATCAACTGCATACATTTTTGAATTGGGGGGGGATGATTCACCATCACTTACAACTTGGTCACTTTTATGGATTACCACAACATACTGTACATCAGGTTATTCTTGAAAAACACTCAGAAACTAAAGCTGATCCTGAATGCAGCAGCTTGGATTCTTATGGGTATAATACATGGCCCCTGTGTAAAACCATTATTTTGAGAGCTTCATTGATTGTCAATAAGCTTCTGGGTGCAATTGAAAATGTTGATTATCATATATAATGCCCTTCATGATACAGGGCCTGGTTACAGAGCTGCTCATCTCCAATTAGTTCTGTCTGACTGACAGGACCAATATTTAAGCAGTATCATCTGGTTAGACAGGAGACATCAGTTTCCATTGCTGTGCCCATTTTATGGACTAGCATTTCCCTTGAGTTCCAGATTACCTCAGTTCTGTCTGCCTTTCTAAAGTCTCTGAAGATTTGGCTGGAACACAATTTCTATGAATCCATCTTGATTTATTTCTGTTTGCTTGAATTGCTTTTGGCACAACATGTTTGATTTGATTATATTTGATTATTTTTCAGTTGTTGGTTGTTGTTTTTAATTGAATATATCTCCCCAAGTCACATATTAAATGGGCAGCTATATGAATGGAGGGAGGGAGGGAGGGATGGATGAGTGAATGAATGAATGAACATGAATTGCATTTATTCATCTGAATATTCAGGATGTTTCATCCACATAGGCAAATAAAGCTTTCTATGGAGTCAGTTAAGTATTTCCTTCCAACACAACTTTGTTTTAACACACAAATTCCTTGTCCATTCAAGTAAATGAAAAGCAACAATGATGACCAAAATCATTTACTTTTTACCAATCAGTGAAAATATAAGACCAGAGATATGTGGTTTATGTAGTTAATTAAACACAGCTTGTTCTTTTGTAGTATTCAGATTTGCCTTCTATATCTTCTATTCCATTTCCCAAAGGTATATGTTTTAACTCCCAGCAGCAATGAAAAGAACAATAGATATTTCAGTTATCTATTTATTTAGCGTATGGCGGAGATTTCAGTATTTGACCAAAATATGTTCCATTTTGTCTAGAAAAAAATATATACACCAAATCTTCAGATTTCAGGCATTGTAAATGAGATGTAATTTTAGAGCTGTCAGTGGTAATTATTTCTGGCAATGATTACACACAATACTCACACCTGTAACCTTTCTCCATATCCTATGTGAATTAAAACCCTCCTGATACTGTTTGGTGCCTATAATATTAGTCATGGTTCAAAAACCATGGATTATATTAAGAAAAAGTTCTACTGTATGCATTCATATTTTACACTACAAAAATAAATGTGTGTGCACAATAGGGACAATACGGACACATTAAGAAAACGAAAAGGAAAGGTTTACAGTGTTTCCTAGATGCTTTATTTTGACAGATGATGTCTCTTCTTTGTCCATAAGTATCCTAAGCATTCTCAATTCTTTTTCATGATATTATTCGAAGGAGGTATAATGTCCTACAATAAGAGCCAATCTAGGCACCATGGCCTACAGGTGGAGAGGTCCAGAACAATTTTATGTGACACTTTTTCATGCCAAAATGAGAATCCTTTAGCACACATTGCTCCTCTGTGCAGCATGGAATTGATTCATATAATAGATATGAGCCTATATTAATCTGTATGGTATATCATATAATACAGAAGGCATTTATGATAGGTAATATATATTTCAATACATTTCAATGTATTTATGATAAGTAGATAGATAGAGTGGGAGATCAAACAGATTCCTAACCAACCTAGCTAACACCTTTGTCATCCAAAAGGTGGAGGAGGGAACTAGACGTAAAGCCATACTGGATTTAATTCTAACTAATAGAGAAGAAGTGTTAGAGGGAGTTGAAGTTGCCAGAACCTTGGGCGAAAGTGACCATGTCATACTGGAATTTAATATAACACAAACACTAGCAACAGAAAACAATCCAACTGGTGTCTTGAAATTTAAAAGAGCTGACTTTAACAAACTCAGAGAGAACCTAGGAAAGATCCTATGGACGAAAATCCTAAAGCGAAAAACAACCCAAGAAGCATGGGAAACTCTCAAAAATGCGATCATAAAAGCCCATACCAGCACAATACCACTGAAAAAGAAAAACAAAAAATTCAAGAAGAAACCAGCATGGCTGCACAAAGATCTCTATGACAAACTGAAAGACAAAAAGGACAAATACAAAAAATGGAAAGAGGGGCACATAACTAAGGCTGATTATCAGCAGACAGCCAGAACATGTAAAGATAAAGTCAGGAAAGCAAAGGCTTAGAATGAACAAAGACTTGCAACAGAAATCATGGTTAATAAAAAAGTTTCTTCCCATATGTTAACAACAAGAAAAAAGCGAAGGAAACTGTAGGTCCACTAAAGAGAGAAGATGGCAAGGAAATAACAGGCAACAGGGAGAAAGCAGAACTGCTTAACTAATATTTTACATCAGTCTTCACACACAAAAAAAACCACCACAGCCCAACATACCAAAAAAAAAACCCACTGCAAAAAACAAATTAGAAACAGAAATTAAAATAAGAAAGAAAATGGTAAGAGAACACCTATCCGACCTTGACAAATATAAATCATCGGGGCCTGACAGATTACATCCCAGAGTTCTGAAGGAGCTGGCTTATGTTATTTCAGAACCACTGCACCACATCTTTCAGAAATTCTGGAGCTCAGGGGAAGTACCTAAGGATTGGAAAAGGGCTCATGTGGTTCCCATCTTCAAGAACCCAGAAAACTATAGACCAATCAGTTTAACATCAATACCTGGGAAGATCCTAGAAAAGATAATCAAAAAACAGATCTGCGAACAATTAGAAGCAACAAAGTCATAACTAGTAGCCAGCACGAGTTTGTTAAAAACAGATCATGTCAAACCAATCTTATTTCATTCTTCGACAAAGTGACTAAACTAATAGACTAGCGAATACTGTGGATGTAGTATACTTAGACTTCAGTAAGGCATTTGATAAAGTAGACCACAACCTACTCCTTGGTAAGCTAGAAAAAGATGGAATAGACAACATCACTACCAGAATGGATTTGTATTTGGTTGGCAAACCAAACTCAATGAGTAGTCCTCAATGGCACTACATCCACATGGGGAGAAATTTATTTATTTATTTATTTATTTATTTTATTTATTCGGATTTGTATGCCGCTCCTCTCCGAAGACTCGGAGAAATAAACAGTGGGGTACCACAAAGTTCCATCCTAGGCCCAATACTCTTCAGTATCTTCATAAATGACTTAGATGAGAGAATTGAAGGGGAACTCATTAAATTTGCAAATGACATCAAACTGGCAGGAGTAGCCAATACCCCAGAAGACAAACTAAGGATCCAAAAAGATCTTGACAAACTTGAATAATGAGCCCTATCCAACAAAATGAGTTTCATTTTGTGGAGAAAAGCAAAGTCTTACATTTAGGCAGGAAAAATCAAAGGTACAAGTACAGATTGGGCAAGACCTGGCTTAAAAACAGTAACTGTGAGAGGGACCTTGGAGTCCTAGTGGACGATCACTTAACCATGAGCCAGCAGTGTGGAGGAGCAGCCAAAAGACCTAATACAATCCTGGGTTGTATAAACAGAGGCATAGAATCAAGATCATGCAAGGTATTAATACCGCTTTATAAAACCCTAGTAAGACCACACCTGGAATACTGCAGCAAATTTTGGTCACCATATCACAAAAAAGATGTTGAGAGTTTGGAAAAAAATCAGAGAACAACTAAGATTTGATGTTTAAATAGGGGGAAATTTGGTCATTAAATTTAAGACACTTGGAAATTAGTTGAAAATAAGGATGTTATACTGTATTATTAACTAGATGATGTAAGTTGGTGGGAAATAGAATATACTCAAATAGATAAAATGTGTATCTTGTATATTAGACTTTGTTATGAATCGTGATAAAGGAAACTTTGGTTACCTAGAACTTGGAAATTATAAATATCAAATATTAAATTTAAATATTGATGGGAAACTAAAAATTGGGGAAGACTAACAACAGGACATTGATTGTCTATAAAGATTGAATGTTAAACAACTAGGATATGTATAAGCTAAAAATTTATTGATAAATGTAACAATGTTATTTTTATTTAATTGATATAATAAGAACTATTTATTTAATTGATATAATAAGATATTAGTTCAAATATGAGACAGTAGATATTAAGGGGAAAAGAGAGAAATATTTGATGTGGTAGCTTGAGATTTGTACTAGAGATTTTTGTATGTTATTGAATTATTGATTAACCCAGCCACCACGTTGCTTTTTAAATACTTAAATGTAAAATTAGAAAATAAATAAAATATTACAGAAAAGAAAGAAAGAAAACAGCAATGCGGAACATAATAATTCATAGTCTTTGACAGTGACAAAACCATGACTATAAATACCTTCCTGGGTACAAGAAAATGTTTCCTCTTCCAGTGTCCAATGCAAAAGAGTTTGCAGAACCATATTGCGAAGAAAACTAAACAATAGAAGAGGAAGAGGAGAGGATTTCAAAATCCTGTCCAGCAATATCTATCCAAATCTCTTACTGAAAGATAAGATTTTTATTAGAATGACCGAAGAAGGAGAGTGAACTCCTATCCCCTTGGATAACATGTTTGTTCCATTACTTATCCTGGACATCTTTTAGCTTAATAGAAATAGAATTGATCTGCTTGAAACATAATGTTTTCCAAGGATGTCCTTTGGAAAATTTTACAACAATGCCACTCCTGCCTGAATTTCCTTGAGTTGTTTTCTTATCTCTATGATAGAGGAAAATAGTTACTGGAAGCAAGTTCAGCCAGTTCAAGTATATTGAAAATGATTCTAGGAAACCATTTTTACAACACTATATATACATTTAATGACAGAAAAGCAAGAACAAAGTCTGCAGTAATGCAATATTATTGTTATCTAGTTCTTAAGAACATTGTTGTGAAAAAGCAACACAAATCTCTAGCCCTTCAGATTTCAAAAATGTTTTGGTTAGGTGCCTTCTCACAAAATAAGGTAGAAGATTTCTAGGCTGTTTTTCATCTACCATAAGACATTATGTATATGAATTTCTAGTATGTGTTAGGCTTGCATTTTTATTCTTAAGGCCATTCCATGCCGTTCGTTTTTAAATTGAACACATTTCTCCTAAAATATAAATTTTTATACATCCTTTCTTTAAAATACCCATTTTACATTGCCAACTTAACAAAATCATGCAAGCTGAATATATTTGCAGCTCAATTAGATATTCAAAATGCAAATCAGATATCTCCCTTAGAAATGTGAACCAAATAATTTCTCCAATATTTCTAAATTCTGTATACGTGGATTCCAAAGTCCCTTATGTTCAGTGCTAAATTCTGAGTAAACAGAAAATGTTTCCAATTATGCTAAGCAACAGAGATCTGTTGTAAAATAGATATGTTCATACATAGATTTCTATTGTTGTAAAAACACTTTTGCTATATGGACTACAGTTTTCCATTTTATCACTAGTAGAAAAAAATAAAATTTGTTGCGGGTGATTCAGCACATGTTTAAATGAGAAGAAAAAATATTCAGAATATAATTAATTTAATTTAAAAACTGTCCAGAAACAGGCAAAACCTAATGGACCATCTGATAAAGAAATCCACAGAAAAGTCACATTTTCATTGAATGATATACTGTTGACAAAAGTAAGATTTTATTTAATATATTTAAGTCAAGACAGATTTTACTAATGATAAAGTTTGAAAGAAGAATCATAAAGTTCTATTTTAAGTAATAAATGAGATTTTTTTATTCTTCTGTGAAATATTAGCATTTACAAAATCTATATTGACTTGTGAATGTATTAAATGAAATCTTACTTTTGAAAATAATGTATCAGTACATCACAATATTAAATACTCACAACGTGAATTAAACCAATTGATATATTTTCCCAACTTAAAATATAAATGTTGGAGTTTGAGTTGTCCACTAACAGAGTAACTAGATAAGCCAAATATGTAAGGGCCTTTAACTATTACTAAGTTTATTAACTGCAACTATCGCACTTGCTGATTGTTATGCTCCTTTTCTCTTATAGATATATACTTCCTTATAAATTGGAGTACTGCATTTTTAGAACATGCTCAGGAGTTCATAATGAAGTTAATTAAGTTAATAATGAAGATTTTGGAAGAGTGATGGCCATAAGATAAGAAGAGACAGAGCACTGGGTCTACATTTTCCTTTAAGATAGTAAATATTGCTCTGATCTGGGTATCATCTGATCTCCATAGATTACTCCATTGTCATAGCTATTCTGCTTAAGAAGATCTCCATGAATAACTTGCTTGGTTCAGTTTCATTTTGCTGAGCAATGAATTGCTGCTGTAGGAGATAGTTAAGAATTCAAATGAAGGCTTTTATATAGTTCACTTCTTATCCAATCCTCTGCTTTCAGATTTGTCTTGAGGTTTATTTCTTCTGTTTTATTTTTTTTTTACAGTGGCTCCCACAGTGGAAATAACAGATATGAGCTCAAAGGATTCACACCAGAATGTCTCTTGGAATTGTGATGTCAAAAATAATCTGATAATGTGTGATTTTAAGGCACCTTCCCCACATGAGCAAAGTCTAGATTCAAATGAGATGCCCTTGTAACTCCACTCTAAAACCAACGATGGAAGCACATTAAATTATGCTTAGGTTAAGGCCCTTCTTAATTTGGAGAAAGTAATTTGGTTTACTAAGGTCTATAAAGGTGTCAAGGATTTAGAAATACTTTTTTATTTATTTTATTTATTTATTATTAATTTGTATCCCACCTTTACTATTTTTACAAATAACTCAAGCTGGCAAACATATCCAACACATCTTCCTCCTATTTTCCCCACAACAACTCTGTGAGGTAAGATGGGTTGAGAGAGAGAGTGATTGGCCCAAGATCACCTAGCTGGCTTTCATGGCTAAGGTAGGGATTTGAATTCACCATCTTCTGCTTTCTAATCTGATACCTTAACCACTAGACCAAACTGACTCTCTTTTGACGGGGTTTGGGGAGAGAGAACTTCAAATCTAGAAGAATATCAATGTCCTAAAGGCATTGCTTAATTGCATTCTTGTCCTGCTATGCACACTTGTAGTGGAATAATGGAATGTGGGAAAGACCTTGGGAGACTGGGCAAAGGGAAGGATCAGGTAAAAATAATATAGTTCATAGCAGAATAGTGGAAGAGAAAAGAGCCTCAGAAGAGACCTTCTATAGTTTCCTACTCTGTAAAGGAGACAGTGGGGCATGGGAATGGTACTTTCAGACTAGCAAGATTCTGTCAAGTAGAATCAGTTCAACTGGTTTACTTTGTAAGGATGGTAACACTTTTGTTTAGGAGAAACCCAAAAGTTCCATTTTTCTTGCTTGGCCCAAGAGGAAAGAAAAGGACCCAGGGAGTTAGACCTACCAGGGAGAAAAACAGTTTAATCCAATATGTGAAAAATATGTTTCCAGTATGATTCAGTTTTATTAACCACATGGACTTGTAATAAAGGCATATATGAAGGGTTTAGACCTATGTAGGTACCAAATAATAATGATATCAGATTTGGGCTGAATGCACTCCAAATGCAGTCAGAATATACAATGCAGCTTTGGGATAAAAGAACGTTTGGATGGTCGTGGTAGATCTTTCAGCTCTTGGGATTACAGTACATATTCCATATGTAACTTGCAGGTGGTTGAGGCATGAAATGCAATGTCAAGTTACTTAAATGATTTAACTTACTTGATGGAATGATTGTTTAATTTCCAGATATTCAGTTTAGGGTATTTCTCAAACACCTGCACATTGGTTTTATTATATTTTTGAGTCGTATTATTTTATTTCTATTCTCATTACAATATTCAGCCAGAGATCACAATGCTCTTTTTAAGCCTATAGGGGTCTGGCAGGCCAGAATTATATTATCTACATATTGGAGAATTCTTATATATCTGTTGGTTTTGGAGAATTATCCCTCCTGGCATAATCCTAAGCATTGATCTGAGGATTGATATAATAATTAAATAATGATACCAGAAGGCATCCCTGAAAAACACCTCTGTTAAGAAGGAATACCCATCTAATGGTATTGGAATTGCATCTGACCTTCAGAATTGAGTTAACATATAATTTAAAAATAAGCAGAAAGAGCTCTCTGTCCAAGATGGTATTTTGTAGCTGATGCCAAAGATTAGATCAGGAAAATAAATCAAAGATGACTATTTAGGCAGTTCATAACTTTAAACATAATTTTGAAGTATATTTCACTGCTTGTCTTGAAGAATATAAGCATAATCCAAAATTGAGCAGCCACTTCTGAATCCAGCTTCTTCCTCGGCTAGTATATTTCCTTGGTCTAATCAGCCTTGAAACTTTATGGATAAGTGCCTGGTATACATTTTATCAATTATGCAGAAGACACTGAAAGGCTGGTAGTTAGCCAGAAAATTCTGATTGTCTTTCTTTTAAGTAAGCATTATTAGGACACAGTTTGTAGTATCCTTTCAGTTACAGAAACATAATTGTCTACTTTCAAACAGGGCATTTTTAAAGAAATACTCAATAACAAAATGAGCCACCATCCTAAAACACTGGAACTGAAAAACAGCTAGGATTTTCTTTTCAAACAGCTTATCTGTTCTCTGACTAAGATTGACATGAATACCATCTCTTTATACTCACTTTTCAATACAGGGTATTTTTTACTTTTTTAAAGAAAAATCCCTCTATAATCATTTGAATTTTTTATTTTACAGGATACATAGCATAGGCATGAATTTACATTTTTTTTAAAGATAAAAACATACACAATGACTGCATCAGACAAGAACCCTTTTCCCTTGAGACCAAGCCTAAAGATGGTGGCCTTGGCTGCATCAAAGAATAATGATTATAGTCCCAATGTTTTATATATATACAGGTGAAACTCGAAAAATTAGAATATTGGCAAAAGTTCATTTATTTCAGTAATGCAACTTAAAAGGTGAAACTAATAAATGAGATAGACTCATTACATGCAAAGCAAGATAGTTCAAGCCGTGATGTGTCATAATTGAGATGATTATGGCTTACAGCTCATGAAAACCCCAAATCCACAATCTCAGAAAATTAGAATACTGTGAAAAGATTCAATATTCTAGGCTCAAAGTGTCCCACTCTAATCAGCTAATTAAGCCATAACACCTGCAAAGGGTTCCTGAGTCTTTAAATGGTCTCTCAGTCTGGTTCAGTAGGAATCACAATCATGGGAAAGACTGCTGACCTGACAGTTGTGCAGAAAACCATCATTGACACCCTCCATAAGGAGGGAAAGCCTCAAAAGGTAATTTCAAACAAAGTTGGATGTTCCCAAAGTGCTGTATCAAAGCACATTAATAGAAAGTTATGTGGAAGGGAAAAGTGTGGAAGAAAAAGGTGCACAAGCAGCAGGGATGACCACAGCCTGGATAGGATTGTCAGGAAAAGGCCATTCAAAAGTGTTGGGGACTTTCACAAGGAGTGGACTGAGGCTGGAGTCAGTGCATCAAGAGCCACCACACACAGATGAATCCTGGACATGGGCTTCAAATGTCGTATTCCTCTTGTCAAGCCGTTCCTGAACAACAAACAATGTCAGAAGCGTCTTACCTGGGCTAAAGAAAAACAGAACTGGTCTGTTGCTCAGTGGTCCAAAGTCCTCTTTTCTGATGAGAGCAACTTTTGCATCTCATTTGGGAACCAAGGACCCAGAGTCTGGAGGAAGAATGGAGAGGCACACACTGCCAAAAGCACCAAATCCTGGTTCAATGACCATGGGATTACTGTGCTTGATTGGCCAGCAAACTCGCCTGATCTGAACCCCATAGAGAATCTATGGGGCATTGCCAAGAGAAAGATGAGAGACATGAGACTGAACAATGCAGAAGAGCTGAAGGCGGCTATTGAAGCATCCTGGTCTTCCATAACACCTCAGCAGTGCCACAGGCTGATAGCTTCCATGCCACACCACATTGGGGCAGTAATTGCTGCAAAAGGGGCCCAAACCAAGTACTGAGTACATATGCATGCTTATATTTTTCAGAGGTCCGATATTGTTCTATGTACAGTCCTTGTTTTATTGATTGCATGTAATATTCTAATTTACTGAGATTGTGGATTTGGGGTTTTCATGAGCTATAAGCCATAATCATCACAATTATGACAAATCACAGCTTGAATTATCTTGCTTTGCATGTAATGAGTCTATCTCATATATTAGTTTCACCTTTTAAGTTGCATTACTGAAATAAATGAACTTTTGCAAGATATTCTAATTTTTTGAGTTTCACCTGTATATATTCTTTCTGTGATGTTTCAGTTTTGCACCATTGCTGTGATCCAATCAGAGTTATGTCTGTTATGATAAAAGGCCATATAACTCTTTTAAATAAATATTCGACTCTTTCTGATATTTGATCATAGACAGATATAGTTTCTAAATATAATTTCAGTATATGTGATATCTCTCCATACATTAACCTGAATTGTTATAACATGAGTGTCTGGCAAATGTATATGCAATCAAAATTACAAAAAAACATTGTGTTTAATTGCAGTGAGAGTTGTGAAGTACTTCATTCTTCATACTTCATTTATACTTCATGGCAATATCTGTGATGTCTTTTTTACTCATTTATATATGTATAAAATAGTTGCGTTTACTTGTGAATTTATTTTCTCCCTTTGTATAGTTTTGCCCACACTTCAGGAACTGGATTCTATATCATGAAATACGTTTCCAACTTTGAAAAAAATACTGCTACACATTTACTGTGACAAATTGGTCATCTTCAACTTGCCGGAGAAGATTTAACTAATGAAATATTAATGAAATATTTTCAGATCTAAATACACCGACAAAGTTCATGCTAAGCCATATCATGGTTCATTTATTTTTGGCTTAAAGCGTTTGTCATAGTTTGTCTACTGTTCTTTTCACAGAAACCAGGATGGATAATATATACATATTAGAACTTTTTTTATTTTGGAAATAAAGAATAGATCTCTCCTCTTCCCAGAAGAGCGATCTGCTCAGAAATTAGGCTTCTTATTTTATAGATGAGACTCACTAAACTTGAGATGTAAGAACAATGCTAGTTATGGTAGACCCATATTTTTTTTTCATAGAACTTTTGGGGATCTACAGCAAACTATCCACAGATCTATCAATGCATCCTCATCTACCTTTTATTTATCGCTGAATGTGTGCTTCTATACAGACTTTTCAGAGGATAAGGTTTTCAGAAGGGCCATTGCAATTGTACCCTGAGCCACCTGTCCCAAAGGACATCAAAGTTCTTTTAGCAGGTTTTCCATTGGGATTGCACCAAATCACTCCAGATGGGGCCCAGCCAATACCCCATTGAGTAATAATATCTCTTTCTTTTGCTGATATTCTATCCTCCTGCTTATGCAGTCCAGGCTGCTTCTTTAGGACTTAGCCATTCATCCAGACAGAAGGTTTGTAAAGATAAAATGTGTACGTCTGTTTCTCCGCCTTTCTGTGTCCATCCGACATCTTTTCTAGTGGTGGTGGTTTGAAAAACAAAACCCAACTATCTAGGAAGAGCAAATAATAAAATAAAGCAATCTGGTTCTACAAGTGTGATTTTCCTCCTGTTGTTTAAGAAAAGCTTCCTGCTTAAAAATTATGGCCTCCGATTTCAGCGCAATAGGAGAAAATAAGAGGTTTCAGGCTTTCAGCCTATGATATTAAATACCAAGCCATACAAAGGTCTCACAAAGCCTGTAAATGCATCTATGAATCAAAGGTCTGCTGGAAATGCATTGAGCAAAGAAGAAATAATATGTAGGCAAGTTCACATAATGTAGATTCTACTTCTAAGAAGAGATTATATGTGTACTGATTAGAGATTATACTATTAGAGATTATATATGCGTATTCATGGCAACTAAATTATACTCACAAATCAATATATATCCTGGAATATGATTTAATTGGCATGGTTCATGAGCCTAGTTTAATAGGAAAAATTTAAATACATGCTTAACTGCCCCTTTTGAAATGAATGGAACATAAGTAGAATAGATCAGAAGAAAAACCCATTGTAGCAGAGGCTGGACTGGAATGTGAATGACGATTTCTTTCAATCAATTGTCTCCATTTTCCTGCCTTTTAAAAATTTTCTACAATTCCTTTTAAAGAGTATACCATGAGAATAAGATTGTCATCTAGTAGATTTATCATCTCACTTGAAACACCTTGAGGTATGTCTTGAGACGTATCATTTACTTGCTATCCCAACTGAAGATCTGAGGTAAAAGCAAACTAAGATTGCCAAAGATAACGGACACCATGAAAGATGATACCAATCAGAGCATAGAAAAAGTCAAAGAAGTAATGCAAGATTGGAATTGCCAAGAGTTGGACACAACTGAATGGATATCATCATGATCATAATCTATCTTGAAGGTCATGATGATAGAACTTGATGTTGTTAATGGGTAAAGACGGTTGGAATCTCCACAACAGCAGATGGGTCTCTTTCCACAAATGGAGGAGAACTTCAGTTTCCACTAAATCAGGATTTTTCAAACTGGGTTCTACAATCTTAGCAGCTGTGAAATTGAATTTATGTCCTTGTTCATTGCAATGTGAGGCTACCACATTGCACTTCTATAAACTGTATTTCAATTTTACTTAATCTGGGGGGGGGGAATTCAGGTCATTAAAAAAAATCTCTTGGCATATTGTGAGGATCTATGACCTAAAGTGAAGCAATCTGTTGCAAAGATTTGCAAAACAACAACAACATGGCTACAGTAAAGCCAGTACAATTAAACCCCAATATTAAGTAGCAAATATTGAACATCTTTGACTGACTTTGCAATGAAGAGATTTATAGTAGAGTTAAGATACAAATAAACCAAAAGGCATCTCGCAAAACCTGTCATGATGTTCTAGGATAGTGGTGTTAAATAGCAAAAATATAAACTATGTGCACAATTATTAGGCAAATGAGTATTTTAACCATATCATCATTTTCATGTATATTTTCCACCTCCAAACTTTATAAAACTTGAATGCTTAGTGGATTTAAGCATATCAGGTGATGTGTATTTGTGCAATGAGGGAGAGTGTGGCCTAAGTATATCAAGGTGTGCATAATTATTAGGCAGCTTCTTTTTCTCAGACAAAATGGGCCAAAAAAGAGATTTAACTCACTCCGAAAAGTCAAAAATTGTAAAAAAAAAAAAATCTTCCAGAGGGATGCAGCACTCTTGAGGTTGCTAAGATATGGGGGCATGATCACTATCAGACATTTTGTTGCAAATAGTCAACAGGGTTGTAAGAAAAAAGATGCCCATTAACTGGCAAAGATTTGAGAAGAATCAAATGCAAAGGTACCAGGAACCCATTATCCTGCAACGCTGTCATATTTAAGAAATGCAACTTACCTGGAGTGCCCAGAAGTACACGGTGTTCAGTGTTCAGAGACATGGCCAAGATAAGGAAGGTTGAAACCCAACCACCAATGAACAAGACCCATAAGTTGAAATGGCAAGACTGGGCCAAGAATAGAATAGAATAGAATAGAATAGAATAGAATAGAATAGAATAGAATAGAATAGAATAGAATAGAATAGAATAGAATAGAATAGAATAGAATCTGGACGGGACCTTGGAGGCCTTCTAGTCCAGCCCCCTGCTCAAGCAAGAGAACCTATACCATCTCAGACAAGTGACTGTCTGGCCTCTTTTTAAAAATCTCCAGTGATGGCGCACCCACAATTTCTGGGGGCAAGCTGTTCCACTGGTTAATTGTCCTCACTGTCAGGAAGTTTCTCTTTAATTCCCGGTTGCTTCTCTCTTTGGTCAGTTTCCAAAAATTGTTTCTTGTCCTGCCCTCTGCTGCTTTGCTGAATAATGTGATCCCCTCTTCTTTGTGGCAGCCCCTCAAATACCGGAATACTGTCTCCCCTATTTCTTCTTTTCTTTAGACTACCCAGACCCAGGTCCCGCAGCTGTTCTTCGTGTGTTTTAGTCTCCAGGCCTTTGATCATCTTAGTTGCTCTTCTCTGAAGTTTTTTCCAAACTCTCAACATCTTTTTGAAGACAGATTTTTTGTGGACTGATGGGACGAGAGTGACTCTTGATGGACTAGATCAGGGGTTCTCAACCTTGACAACTTTAAGACTTGTGGACTTCAACTCCCAGAATTCCTCAGCCAGCAAAGCTGGCTGAGGAATTCTGGGAGTTGAAGTCCACAAGTCTTAAAGTTGCCAAGGTTGAGAACCCCTGGACTAAATGGATGGACCTGTGGCTGGATCAGTAACGGTCACAAGTTCCACTTTGCCTCAGATGCCAGCAAGGTGGATGTGGGATACTGGTATTGGCTAGTATTATTAAAAATGAGCTAGTTGAACCTTTTCAGGTTGAAGATGGACTCAAAATCACTTCCCAAACCTATTGTCAGTTTTTAGAAGACACTTTCTTCAAGCAGTGGTACAGGAAAAAGTCTGCGTCTTTCAAGACCATGATTTTTATGCAGGACAATGCTCCATCACATGCATCAAAGTAAACTAGGAAACTAGGTTTGTCAGAATCTAGGTTTCTTTCCAAAAGAAAGCTATGTCCTGACAAACATATTCTTACTTCCTTTAAAAAAAACACAATTTTATTAAGTTTTAAAGAAAGATAAAATACAAAATAACAAAAAAGAAAAGATTAAAAAATGGGAATTAAAAGGGGAAAGTTTTAAAAAATGATGAGAAAAAAGGAGAAAGGGGTACAAAAAGGTGATTTCCAGCTTTCTTCAGTACAGATACAAATATATAATAAAATGACCTCTTACTCTAAATTAAAACACAAATATGATATAAATAATAATCAAACTAAACAATCCAAAAAACACTAAACTATATGACAAAATGACAACTTCCTCTAAGCTTAAACATAAACATTAAAAAATATGCAAAATACATATCTAGTAATAACAATAAAAATACACAATATTTCTCTAGTCATAGCAAATCTAATTAATTTTATTATTTCAATTCAACTTCAATTTTATCTTTCTCAAGCAAGAAATCCAAAAATGATCTCTAAGTAAAAACAAAACTAAGTAAAGTTTTAACTTTCATCAAAGTAGTCAATTTAGCCACCTCTGCCAATGTTATTAATTTAATGATCTACTCTTCATTAGTGGGACTTTTTGTGAATCTTTGTGCATCTTTCCACCTTTGTGCATATAAAAGTCTCACCACTGTTGTCACATAAAAAAGTAAAGTCCCCTCTCAAGCTGCTTACCGGTATCTATGATATCTAAAAGAAAAGCTTCTAATTTTAATTTTAACTCTATTTTTAATATATATATTTTGAATCAGGCCTCATATCTAATCCAAATATCTCTTGGAGTTCTTACATCTTCACCAATAATTATTTTAAAAAACCCTTCACATTGGTTACATTTCCAACACTTAGTTGGCATTCCCTTATGCATCTTTGACAATTTCTCAGGAGTTAAATATCAGTGATACATCATTTTATTTAAAAAATAAACTTTCAAAATTTATTTAAAGAATTTTAATCCATTAGGCCACATACAATATTTCCCCATTACTCCAACATAATATTAATTTTTGCCCACTTAAAGGTGGTTGTTCGTTCATCGAGTTTGATGAGGACCTTGGCATCTTGTGGATTATGGGCCATCAACGATGTGTTCGTAGGTGGCTGATAAGACCGATGTTAGCACGGAATGTTCTGCCACATACTGAACAAAGAAATGTAGACACTGTTACTTCGTCATTTACAGCTCCGGCTTTGCGGAGTGCACGCTTCTCTTGTGCCAAGATTGTCCTTCTATGTTCATATGTCTGGCAACCCTGGTACAGCAGAGTATGCCATGTCGATCGATCATGTGCCAGAGGTTCCCAGGAGGTGGTGTTAATATCCAGGGACTTGAGAGAGGCTTTCAGCGTGTCTTTATATTGCTTCTTTTGTCCCCCGTATTATCGTTTTCCTTGAGACAGTTCACCATAAAAGAGCTGTTTAGGGATGCGATGATCTGGCATCCTTACAACATGGCCTGCCCAGCGCATCTGGGCTTTCATCAACAGAGTGTAAACAGTACATCATAAAGGTAAGGGGAAAGGGAAAGGGGAAAGGTTTTGCTATCCAGCTGTGTCCAGCTTCATGGAGTGGTGCTCATCTCTGTTTCTTAGTTGAGAGAGAGCCAGCATTGTCTGAAGACACTTCTATGATCATGTGGCCAGCATGACTATATGCCGAAGTGCATGGAATGCTGTTACCTTCCCACTGAAGTGGTACCTATTTATCTACTCGCATCGGCATGCTTTCGAACTGCTACGGTAGGTAGTCAGGAGCTGAGGCAAGTAACAGGAGCTCACCCCATTTCATAGCACACGGGTCTTGATCCTAGTTTGTCAGCTTTCCAGGTGACAAGCTCCGTGTCTTTAACCACTGAGCCAATATGCCCCCTCATTTAATCATTCAATCTTTAAGACTTATTAATATTTCTATAATTATTAATTTATCTCATTATTATGTGGGGGACAAGTATCACCAACTGGTTACAACTCAATGGCTGCTAGTTTATATTTCTTAACTGCTACACCTCCCTTTTTCTTCAGTATCTCAAAACATTAGCCAAATGGCTTTTTAACACTAGGATTGTTTTTTTTTTTAAATTAAAACAAATGTGTTTGTTGAAAAACTGTCTGCTGCTGATGTTGCTTTGCATTCAAGTCCAAGGCCAAAATTCTGCAGAACTGAAAGCAAATGTTAACTTGGGACTGAGGAATTTGAACCATAAATGATAATAATATCAAAGGTGACCATGCAATTATTTCAAAGGAAAGTGAAACCAGAATCACAGGATGTGAAGGAGATTAGATACCATCATAAACTGCAGACCATTTTTAAATTGCCCCTGCCATTAAGCGGTATAGGTTGATTACAGCTAGCATATGTCAAAGGGTTTAAGGGTATTATGGGGTGATATAAAGTATTGGTAGGCTATTTACTACTCCATTCTTTGATTGTAAAAATGTGGATAACGTTTCTCCCTGATTAAATGGCATAGATAAATACCAAAGTAATGCTATGCATTTCTGCTTTATACAAAAGAAAGCTTTTGTCTGCATTTTGCACATTTTCTTATTGTGAAATTATTGTGCTATTTCTCAACCATTCAGCATGCTTGTATAAAATTTTCACATTTTTTCGTAAATCAAGTATTGGCCATTGTCTACTAATCAAGACAGAAAGCAAGTGATGAATTTGTTCATTTAGCTGAAAGCTGCGACTCCTTTGTTACATAAGTCAAACTTGCATCTTTGCACATTCAGCTGTCTACAGCAACTGAAGGTTTCATTAAAGTGGCTAAATGTGATATCATGACACCCATTTTGCCCTTTATGTAATTGTGAGTAATTCACAATACAAATACAAAAGGTGTGAGATTATACCATGTCTCTGGACATTTATGTCTCTAAGAGATTTCTTTAACACCTCTTAGGTCCTCATTCCTCCATGGATGGTCATGCTCAAGTTTCTGGGAACCTCATTATATATTTCCTCTAATATGAGCCTATTGATTCTCTGTTCCTTGCCAGTGCAAAAATGACTGGTAGCCAATGGGCTAGTCCAGGAGTTCCTTTTGCATGAGTGCTTCCATAGCGTTCTAAAACCAACCTTCTTTGCACTTTAGATGCTAAAGTACTAATGTGAATATCCCTGCAGAAGAGAGAGATGTGCATTTACCAATTCCCGTTGTTTTAACTTTTTAATATTGCAGGATTGCCTACTACGGTATGAAAGTAGTAAATTTAAAAGTGCAATATGGTTTAAATAAGAAAATGCTGGGTTAATCCCCACTTTGGAAGCCTTTCAATAATGTAACATCTCTTCTAATTCTGATAGCTGCATATGTCTAGTATGGGCTCTAATAAGATAGTATCAAATAGACAATGGAGTATTTTCCACTATATACCAATTAAACAGTGTTGCAAACAAAGGAACGAAGTTTAGTAAACTGTTGGAATGCCTATTTAACAATATAAAGATAAGCCATCTAAAAGTGTTTGGGATAGAATGACTTTCATTCTATCATCTTCTCTCTTTGGAATTGGTGAGACAAATAAGATCATATTGACCTGTTATTGGTTGTTTGAGAAGGCTTCCTATATTTTCCTGAAATGTACAGAAGCACTAATGGATATGTTCTAAGACTAAGTAACAATTCCTCCTCTCAAACAAAAGCAGGGGAAGTATGCAACCTCTCAAACTCTATATTCCTATTCTCATCTGGAAGGACAATTCCCTTCCTCTTGGATGCTGAAAATAAATCCTTACTGTTTTAAGCATTCAGAGTTTTTGTTTAAATTATTCTAGCTATATTTCTTAATTCTCTTGGGATTTGCATTTCCGATCCTATTACTCCTTCTTGCAGTTTGTTGAAGGAGAACTCTTTGTAAGGTTTTGTCTAAGTAAATAAATCAACATGAACTTTTGGTCCTCTGACTTTTTTTTTTAAAGTGCATAAGTCCTCATGCAAAAGTTATGCAAAGTTATATAGCCTTTGAAATTCCTTTCAAAAGCATGAGTCATCACCAGGCTGATCAAGGAGAGACTTTACTGCCATCTAGTTTTCATTTCTTTGTTTTTAACCTCCTGCAACGTGCCACTTCTTCAACTCAAGGAAGAAATATTGCTATAGCAAGGAAAAGCTAATATTAGCCACATACCATATACATTCTGTAACATGTATAAACAGAGCAAGCATGTGCCATCATAAACCTTTTTAAAGGATAATGTTTGACATAATAAAACAGCTATAGGCCATAACCAGTTTGAAAGCCAACTATAGAAAATGCAGCTGAATGCAGTTTTTAGATGAAAGGAAGCTAAAATTAAAATTTCAGATCTGGAAATTCCAACCATTTGTGGGGCAATCCAGATTCAGCTCATAATTTATCTGCCCTTTAGAAAGCTATGCATTACCACGCTAATTTGCCACAGGTGTAAGAACATAAGAGTAGCCTTGCTAAACTACCATGATTTTTATAAATGCCAACCAGATGTCTCTGAGATCTTGTAAGCAAGAGATAGAGCAAAACCCTTCTGTAAGCATTGTTCCTTGAAACTGGTATTTGAAACCAAGCTAACCTCAACCCAGAGACAACATGGAGCCCTCAAGATTGATGGTCCTTGAAAGACCTTTTGTTCTTGAACTTACCCACTCTTCCTTTATAGCTCACTAGTGTAATAACCATCACTATGTCCTGTGGTAATGAATTCACAGATTAATTGTGTATCGATGCCAAACTGACAACCATAAGACAATTAAGTAGATTTTATTTAGCTAGTAGCAACACTGAGTAAGTAGAGAGGTCATTAAGCAAGAAAACTGAGAGAAGTTCACTCCAAATTATCCTGGAAGGTTGTGAGTTTTAAAAGGGTGTAGGCAAGAAGCATATACTCTGCCTTAACTGAAGGCCCATTAAAATTGAAGAGATGGGTTCAGATCCAATTGTCATAACTGGGGAGGTCTTAGAAAGCCATAGAGGCAGGTAGAACAAAGCACACCCTCCAAGATTTTATTCACAAAACCCCCATGTGACTTGACTTCTCTCATGCTGAGGGAAAATTGAAACATGATGGAATTAGCAGGATGACCCATTCCTAAACCAGTTCCAGTTATATTAACAGCCTTTGTTTTCCATTCACTTCATCAGCAACATACCAATCTGAGGTAATATACCGGGCTCTATAATCTTGTGACCAGGGAAGCTATAGCCATATATAGTTAAAAATTATATATTTTAATAAATTTGAGTTTGGTGGGGGGGGGCTTAGGCACTGACAAGGTCAACTGGGGCACAGTCCAGAAGAAAATAAATAAGTTAAATCTAAAATGAAGCAGCCTGTGTAGTGGCAGGTTGATGGGTCACAGATGGTTGGCTCCACCATCCCCCTTTCCCCTGCTTTTGTTTTAATTGTTCCTGAAAGACAAGATTCCATCTGAGCTCAAGTGCTAGGCCCCTGAGCTTAAAAACATATTGTCCAGGTTAAGTTCATTCAAACTGTGCTCTGCTGTCATTGTACAGATCTAACTAGGTTTTCTTTTCCCTCCCTCTTCTCCCCTTATAACATCTCCACGGCCAGCAAGTTTGTTTCTGGTCACCAGTTCTTAATCAGGGAGTAATCTAGGCCATACAACATAATAAATAGTACACCTAAAATATGTTCAGAGCCAGAGGGAAAGGATCTTACAACTGTCCATTGTCATTTTTCTCCCGTTTTGCCATTTACCTTTTTTTAATTTCCTCACCCTGTTGTTGCACATCCGTGCAAAACTGCCCTTTTTCTCTACACAGAGGTTGCATTTATAATGCTTCATTAGCATCTCTTGCAGGATGGACAGCACTTTGGCAAAACCCTAACATTTATTTTAATCGAGTTACCATGCTTTTTCTTTCTGCTTAACATCTAAACCTTCTTGACAAAGTCCTTTCTCAAAATTTACTTCTTTTGTTTCGCCTCAGTTTCTCTAAAAAGCTCTTTAAACTTCGATGTACTCCAGGATGACTCCTGAACAAAAATCATGTCTGGCTCAGCTAGTAAATCTCGTCTCCCTTCAATGAGATTAAATAAGTGCTTCACATCTATTGTAACAGGCCCTTAAAAGATCCTGCATATTTAAGAGTTTCCTACAATAAATTAAATACATCTCACCACTGCAGAACAAAACAAAAATCCAGTACATGAGAGCTAGTGTAGGTCCATGGAAGAAGCATTATGCTTCTATTTCCATAAAGTTCTCAAAGATAAGAGAGCCTCTGTTAATCACAATCAGTGAGCACAGGAATTTAATTCCTGTATGTCAAGAAAGCAGCATTTTACTCACTCAATTGTATGCTTCCATTACGACTGCCCAAAATTTCAAGTCACCCATTTCATGCAGGCCAAACATTTCATCACCTGCAATTTTTCCCATCTTAAGATTTTTAAGTCTTTGATTTGTTTGTGTAGTTGCTCTATTATTTTCCACAGGTTAAAGTTGATTAATTCTGAGGGAAGCAAACAACACAGAAAAATATAAAATGCTATAGACGCTGTAAAACATTAAACATGTTAAGGAAAATAAAACTATTAAATAAATAGCATCAAAAGAAGCTGGATCTCAGTAAGTTCAAGAAACTGAAGCTACTAAAAGTTTTGCTTTGCTGTTCTAGCTAAAGTTGAAAGATGGACAACTCTCATGAAGTACTTCATACAAACTATCAGGGAGAAACAGAGCATGATTTAAATTAATTTACATTAATAGATAATGTAATAATATACGAAGTCTGCTGAATAAAACAGAATATCCATAAAACTTGTGCCAAAACAATATTGTATCTATAAAAGTCCTATTGAAAGAGAACATTTTTACTTTCTATTTAAAACCTATTTGGAATAAAGCCAGTCTGAAATCCTGAATTCTTAATTGGATGCCGCCACAGAAGAAGAACTGCTGAAATAGGTTTCTATTTGGCTACTGCTATCTTAAACAAAAATGAAATGAGAATTCTTATATTGCTTGCTGAATTCAGAGTGCTCTAAAAATGGGTATAATGATTGCTTATTTATGTGCACTGGAGTTTGTGTCAGGTATGAAGAATCAGGACCACTCATTAAGTTCCAGTTAAGATGATATATTGCTCACCCTCGTACACAAGAATCAAATCAAGTAATGGTCAGTGCTAAATTGATGCTAGATAAGAGTCAACAGAATTCAGTGAGTGGTGGACTTGGATTGCTTGTGGCAATGTACTGACTGATTCCTCTCTTGACTCTACCCCCCAGGCTTTGCTTCTCCTATAGTTTGTACCCAGTTTTCAACCATCTAGAGATTTAAAAAAAGAGTAGTCCTAAAGCTGAGAGACCTTAGCCTATATTCCATCTAAATCAGGGGTGTCAAACTCGCAACGTCACATGATGTGTTGCGACATATCACAACTTTTTTTCCATTGCCGGCAATGGGGTGGCATGTTTTCAGCATGACGCATTCAGTCCGCAGGCCGGCAGTTTGACACCCCTGATCTAAATCAATAATGTGTGGTTGGCTATCCTATGAGTAGGAGAATGGATTCAGAATTAAAATCGATCCACTCTTCCAGCAGTACCTTAAGCAGCAAAAATGGAAGAAATTAATTATAGCCTGCTTTATGATTTACAGTAGTTATGCCTAGGTTCCTGCTTCAGAATGAACCAGCCTATATGCAGCAAGTGCAACCTTACAGCAGTTATCAGAGAGCTGGAGAAGCAAGTTATTGTACTTCAGTTAATATAAGCTGATGAAGATTCCTCCAATCTAAATGCTACGTGCTTACAAATGAAAGAAAAAAACCAGAATATGATAATGTATCTCTGAAATCCAGAAATAGCTTTGATTCACCAAAAGAAGAAATTGGTTCTGAGACTCCAGAAGAAGGAGAAGAAACACGATGGAATAGGAGATAGAGTGATGGATCTCTAAAAGGCAAAGACAATATAATTGTTCCCTGTAAGAAGACAAAGGGAAGTGGGCTAATAACTGATCACTCACTACTACAAAGAAATAAAATAAACATGATGACAGGACTCATCTTGTAAAGTATACAACCTGCCAGGAGCAGTTGTAACCAAAACCATTGAACACTTATCAAAATCTACTTATCAAATATCTCTTTTATTAATTGCATACAGGAACAAATGATCTTGGAAATAATAGCACGGATGTTGAACTCACTGTGGACTCTGATGCTCTAAGAAGCAAACTGAAATCTCTGTAGGCTCATCTGTGTTTTTATTCATCCTTACAGTCCATGCAAAAGTTTGCGGAAAAATAAAGAGAACCGTGCAAATGACTGGTGTGCAACAACTGGTATTGACAGAAGTGACCGGTTTCTTGGACTATGGCAGTTATCTGGATAATAGACCATTGTTACAAGAATGGTTGTACTTCACAAGATCTTATAAAATTATGGTTTGCCTGAGCATGACAAGCCTGATCAGAAAGGTTTTCTTCTGAATCCTATAGGTGCTGGAGGCAAATACTTGAAGTAAGGAACTTATATAAGGGCTTGTGCATTATAGGAAAAGGCAAAAATGTTCTTATAATCAGTCTTGTGAGTCAATGAAACACAAAGAACATTGGCACATGGCCTTTATTGTCTATACAAAAATGCACAAGGTATGGAAAAGAAATAAAATTATCTTGAATTACAAATACAAGAAGACAAATACAAATTAATAGGCATCTTCAAAGATCCCGGGGAACTAGAGGACTGGAAAAGAGCTGATATAGTTCCCATCTTCAAAAAAGGGGGGGAAAGGGACCAGTGCTCTTCAACATCTTCATTAATGATTTGGACGAGGGGATAGATGGGGAACTCATCAAATTTGCAGACGACACCAAGCTGGCAGGAATAGCCAACACTCCAGAAGACAGGCTTAAGATACAGGAGGACCTGGACAGACTTGAACACTGGGCATCATCTAACAAAATGAAATTCAATGGTGAAAAAAGTAAGGTTCTACATTTAGGCAAGAAAAACCAAATGTACAGTTATAGTATAAGGGGTACCTTGCTCAATAGTAGTAACTGTGAGAGGGATCTCGGAGTCCTAGTGGACAATCATTTAAATATGAGCCAGCAGTGTGCTGCAGCTGCCAAAAAGCCAACACAGTGCTCGGCTGCATTAACAGAGGGATAGAATCAAGATCACGTGAAGTATTAAAACCACTGTACAATGCCTTGGTAAGGCCACACTTGGAATACTGCATCCAGTTTTGGTCACACAATGTAAAAAAGATGTTGAGACTCTAGAAAGAGTACAAAGAAGAGCAACAAAGATGATTAGGAACTGGAGATTAAAACATATAAGGAAAGGTTGATGGAATTGGGTATGTCTAATTTAATGAAGAGAAGGACGAGGGGGAACATGATAGCAGTGTTCCAATATCTCAGGGGCTGCCACAGAGCAGAGGGAGTCAAGCTATTTTCCAAAGCGCCTGAAGGCAGGACAAGAAGCAACGGATGGAAACTAATCAAGGAGAGAAGCAACCTAGAAATAAGGAGAAACTTCCTGACAGTTAGAACAATTAACCAGTGGAACAACCTGCCTCCAGAAGCAGTGAATGCTCCAACACTGGAAGTTTTTAAGAAGAAACTAGACAGCCATTTGTCTGAAATGGTATAGGGTTACCTGCCTGAGCAGGGGGTTGGACTTGATGACCTCCAAGGTCCCTTCCAACTTTATTATTATTATTATTATTATTATTATCATCATCATCATCATCATCATCATCATCATCTTAGATACCTGGTGACATAATTGGAATATAGCAACTGAGGAATATAGTTTCTTCAAAAGAAACAGATGCGCTATACTTCAAAATCGAAGTGATGAAATCAGCACTATGGTAAGAGCATGTAGGTTAATTAAAATGAAGGAACTAATAAAAGTAATTATCAAGATTATCAAGAAGATATGGAATCTATTTTCCAAAAGCAAAAGAAAAGGATCTGTATATCAGTCGCTCAGTGAAAAAACCTAAATCCCAAAGGAAGAATTTGAAGTGATTGAAAAAAATTAGCCTTGAAAAGAAATGCCTGAAAAGATATCACACAGAAGAAGGTCAAGACTTGTTTTGTATCATTCCAGAGTACAGGATTACAAAATAATGAATTTAAGTCACAGAAATGCAGTTGTCAAAATGAAACATCCTAACAGAAGAGGCAGCTTGAGCATAAAACCAGTAAGCAGTGGGGTGCCTTTTAGTGGGTGAATCCAAACAGAGACTTGGATGTCCATCTGTCTAAGAAGCTTTAATTTGGATTCTTATCTTATGTCTTTAATTTATTTGGCTCATTAGTACCTATTCATTTTCTGTGCTCCTCATAATATTGCTTATCCTGAAAGGGAAGAATGTGATATGTGTGTATGCATGTGTTTGTGTGAGTGAATGAGTGTGCGTATATATGATTTTTTTTTAGACACTAATTATAGTTTTAGCTTTACCTTTTATTTTTAAACCAAGCTCCAAGGGTATTTTTGGCATTACTCCTACCATAGAATGAACAGCCAGAGGTCATGTCCTTTTCAATTCACTCTGCAGGAAGTCACAATCATATTTTCTTAAAGATGGCAGGACGCTGTGTTTTCACAGAGTGCAGTTCTGTCGTAGCCTGGCTGCTATTGGTGGCTCATTTTTAGCAGCTCATTGCAGAACAAAGTCAGAGGAAATGGTTTCATTCCCCAGCTGCGCTCCTCCCCTGCCCCAACTGGGCATGTCAAGGACAGGCTACGGGCTTTTCCCCTTTTGCTGAATGATAGTTGTTTTGGCTGAAGAGCCCACCCTGGAAGAAAAGAATGTAAACAAAGTCCATCCCATGAGAAAGTGCCTGTGCAGTGAAATAATGAAAGGCTGCAAAGCACAACATTCTCAAAACTGGAAATAATCTAGCAGGACTTCTCAGATTTTGTCAGACTCCTCAACATCACAGTGTTCTGAGGGTCCCCTTAGTTCAGCAGACTGTAAATTACCCATATTTTAGACCCTATGAAATCTTTGTAACCTGGAACCAAAATCAGTCCTGTTGATGTCAATGATTTGTACAGTAATAAGCGCTGCTTTTTATTATTTGTACTACTTTGTTGTTACTCTGAGTCATTTAATACAGAGGTCCCCAGCCTTTTGGGCACCATGGACCGGTTCTGTGGAGAGAGGGATTTCCGTGGACCAGAGGATGCCTGCATCCCACGGATGGGGCTTTGCTTGTTTGTGTGGACCGGCTGCTGGCATGCTGCAGACCGGTACTGGTCCACAGACCGAGGGTTGGGGACCTCTGATTTAATATACAGGCATTGTTTCCTGGAGGATTATTGTGTTGGTCTCTTGTTAGGCATCACTCTAAAGTTAAATAAAACTAAGTAAATAAAAGCAGCAAAGAGACTTACTTTCTGATATCTGTATATAAAGCCACAAACTGCAGAATGCAGCCGCGCGAGCAGTGTTGGGCCTGCCCAGAAATGCCCACATTTCGGCATCACTCCGCGAGCTGCATTGGCTGCCTATTGGTCTCCGAACGCAATTCAAAGTGTTGGTTATGACCTATAAAGCCCTACATGGCATCGGACCAGGTTACTTACGGGACCGCCTGCTGCCTCATGAAACCCAGCGACCGGTTAGGGCCCACAGAGTCGGCCTTCTCCAGGTCCCGTCAGCCAGACAGTGTCGCCTGGCGAGGCCTAGGGGAAGGGCCTTCTCTGTTGCGGCCCCAGCCCTCTGGAATCAACTCCCCCCGGAGATCCGTATCGCCCCCACCCTCTCCGCCTTTCGTAAACTCCTTAAGACACATCTCTGCCGACAGGCCTGGGGCGGTTGACATCTTGCCCTTAGCCAGTGTATGTTTGTGTGTACGTTTGCTGAATGAATGGTTTCTTAATTTAGGGGTTCTCTTTTTTATATATGTATGTTTTATATATGTATTATGTAGTTTTTTATATTGGATTTCTATTTATGCTGTGAGCCGCCCTGAGTTCCCGGAATAGGGCGGCATAGAAATTTAATAAATAATAATAATAATAATAATAATAATAATAATAATAATAATAATAATAATAATAATAATAACCCTATAAACACTTACCTGACAATATTTCCCTTTGCTGTTACTGAAATATACCTCTGATTAGACATGATACACAGCACTGTTAATCTAATTTTAGACCAACGTGGCTTACTGAAGTGGTGGTGACATTCAGGTTTTTCAAAAAAAAATGTGCATCTCCCAAACACACAGTCAATAAAAATAAAACATAAAAAAATAAAAATAAAAATAAAACCTGACAAGGCCCATCACAAGACCCTCACTTGATGCACCCACACCTGAAGCCCTTATAACTGACATCCCCTAAATTCCGCTGAAGATTTGCCTAGCCTGGTAACGAAATGTTCAGAAACCCACCCACAAGCTCAGCGAACGAACCTTCACCCTCGTCCTACATCCGAGCTACAGACATTCACCACTATTGAAAAAAATAAAACAATTAAGCCATCTAGACCTTTCCAAAGTTTTACTCAATATTTTGTGGAAAAATTATGGAAGATGAACAACTGTTTAAGAGTTAAAACTGGATGAACGCCAACCTTCTCACATGGTTGCATTAAATGCGAATCTCTGCTTAATTCCAAGGTTCAAGAATTACAACCTTACCCCGAATTCAACATACACATTATTCTATCCATGCAGTGACACAGCTATTGATATTCATAAATTCAACAGGATAGCTAACAAGGTATCTGTAGGCAATAGATATGCCATCAAGCTGCTCTCTTACTATCTACTAAACTCCTTAAGCCATCTGACTTTTTAGAAAAACAATTGTTGCAATTAATGAATTAATTGGGCAACTGGCATTTTAGAAAACAACACCCAGTCCCAAGGATTACATTTTCCTTTGAGGGTCCACTGAGTTGCGACTTAGCAACAGGGAAGAGGAACTGGGAGGAGCTAGTTCACCTGATAAGTAAGTGATTATAATGACAGAATGTGTTATATGAATAGGCAGGTTTTCCATGGCAGTCATTTTGTCAGTGCATCCAAATATGTTATCAAAATTCCAAATTGCCTAACCCTTGTCTACATTCTACAACATTCACATGCTATAGTATTAAGATAGGTGCTCCACACAGACCTTTTACTCACCATAACTGGAAAATATGTTATAGTGATGAGGAACTCACTGTTACTTTCCACTTAAGTGCACCATAAAGACAGTCACAACCTAAGGTTTGGAGAAGACTTTGATGACTGCATCACTCAGTAAGACATCTTCCAGGAGCATTTTCAAAATTGGTGAGTGCTCCAAAAGAGGCTGATGGACTAAAATAAATAAATAAATATAAAAATGTACATCTGAAGGTAAAATGTTTTAGAGGGTTTTTTTGAGGTTTTTAAAAAATGTAGACATGTATCTCTAGAAAGATATTTTGAGGTTTTTTAAAAATGTAGACATATATCTCTAGAAAGAATACATTATGAAATGTACATATACATATACATACACACATTTTGAAGGATGTTTGGGCACACTATACATCTTTTTAAAGTAAACTCAGATATTTTAAGGTGGAATAAATTTATGAATGAATGTGTTCCGTAGAGTGAAACTGATCAAGGTATTCTCCACAGGTGTCCTCAACAGCTTAAAAAAATTTCATCTGGTTAAACAGTTAATTAAAGAACTAATTATCAAAAGAAACGGCATCTTCACTCTGAACCTGAAGAACTGAACTCTCTGATCTAGCTATGTAAAGATCAGAAGGAGCTATTAGGACACCAAGTATTTTAAAATCCATAAAAAGAAGAAATTAGGGTTCATCCTGAACTTTTTTCACTGATTTGTGGAGAATAAGAAGTTATCTAATTTGGACACAAGCTGAGACATGTGAGGCAGCAAAAAGCTACATCATTTCCTAGCTATAGAAAATAAGATGTTTGGAGTTATATAATGACAAAATGTAAGTATAATTAGGTGAGGCTCTCCCTGAGGTATTGCCTGTTTATATAGGCAATACCAACTTCCAGATTCCTTTAGGTTTTATTCTGGCGGCAATGAGGGAGGGCTTGGTGATGTTATTTCAGTGTTAGCTATTTAAGCCTGTGAAGATATTCCACTTGGTACAGTATTTCCCTATTCCACAATTTGCCTATTAACACCAATTCATCATTACACTATTTCCCAGTTATGCTGTTTCAAACAGCAGCAAGTAGCTTTCTTCACATTTCACACAGTGCTGTTCAGCTCTTTAGACAGAGTACACAAAGCTAGCAGAGCGCTGCACAGGAGGGAGCACCCCACGTTAGCCTGAAATGGCCAATACATGCTGTTCTGATCTGACCTCAGCTCCTTACATAGCCTAATCTGAGAGAACAGAAGGCCAAGCATGATAGGCCTTCACCGTAGCCCTGACCTTTTTTCTGCCTCAGGAAATGCGTGATGCAAGATTTTATGATGAATGAAAAGAAGAGGCAAAAAAGGGATAGGGTTGGCAAAACAAAGCAGCCTCAGATGAGGAACAGGGCTGGCAAAGTACTTGATTTCTGAAGCTCTCCTGCATAATGGCATGTTTTAAACCAGGGGTCCTCAACCTTGGCAACTTTAAGACTTGTGGACTTCAACTCCCAGAATGCTGTCTGAGGAATTCTGGGAGTTGAAGTCCACAAGTCTTAAAGTTGCCACGGTTGGGACCCCTGTAAAACTATGGATATCTTGTAGTTAGTTTATATTTTTTAATAATGGTAGGAAAGATCTTCATTCTCTTCAGCCTTCAGCCTGCTTTCCTCTTTTGTCTGCTCATCTGTCACTCTTCTATTCATCTCTCATCAGCCAGGCACGCTGGCTGAGGAATTCTGGGAATTGAAGTCCACAAGTCACAAAAGAGCCAAGTTTCAAGACCCTGATCTAGATGTTTGAGTCTTTTTAGTTCATTAATAATTTCTATTATTTTCATTTGGTGCAAAAGTGGTTTAAACTAGACCAGTGATGGCGAACCTTTTAGAGACCGAGTGCCCAAACTGCAACCCAAAACCCACTTATGTGCTGTCAGGTGCCGGGTGGGCGTGGCCCATTGGGTGGGTGTGGCCCATTGGGTGGGCGTGGCTGCAGTGGTAACGGCAGACTGGGTGGGACTAAAAAGTTCAATCAATCAATTCCAACTTTGCGAGATCTTTTTTTTCCCCGCAAGAAGTTGAAATTGATTGATTGATTGATTGATTGAACCTTTTTTTTTTTTGCACACGGCGATGGAGGCCTAAAGCAAAAAAAGTTTTATAAAACCCAGCTGAAGGCCTAGGACTGGGGCAATGGCGCATGTGCCCACAGAGAGGGCTCTGCATGCCACCTGTGGCACGCGTACCATAGGTTCGCCACCACAGAACTAGACTATTGACTTGTACTTTCCCACAAATAATAAATCGCCATTCAAAATACAGAGAATCTCCAGAAGTATTTAAAATACACATTCGGACACTGAAGAAACATGGAAGCCTGAAACCAGTGGGTTTTCATTTTTGTTTTATTTTTAATCCACGGCTCAGAGCCCTCCAGTTTTAGCACAGTATTCTTCAGAAGTATTTCCACCCTTATTCTTCATGACTGCATCCTGAGAAGTCTAAATTTAAATATAAACTCAATTCTCAAGATGCCTTTTATATTTTCCATGGTATCATTGTTTTAATTCTGGGCCATTAAACGCATGGCCCAAAATTAGCAAATTATCTTGCTGCAGAGCAAGAAAAATGTGACTGTACAATAGGAAGGCTCTGAGGCTTCTACAGAGTTATTTGTATTTGACCTTATTACTTGATTTAGCTATAGCTATGTGATTGTATATATAAGAACAAGAGAACAACAGTTTGGCAAGATTTGAACTTCAAGAAAATGCCAAACTTATTAAAGCACACTGTAAAGGGCACCCAAATGGTTCAATCTATCATTATAATTTTCATGACTTTGTACTGTGAAAACATATATTCATCTTGGGCTTAGTTAGTTTGGTTTTCCATGTTTACTCCTAATAGGGAGTATAAAAAGTTCACAGGTTTTTTTTATTTTATATACTTATTTTATTTATTATACAAATTTATATGGCCGCCCAACTTACATACACAGTGGCTTACAACATTAAAAAATCCACAACCTAAAAAAAAACATAAAATCCCACCATCAGTATTCATGGCAGCAGCAATACAATCAAACCAACCACTTGAGAGACTCCCTCATCATTCATGATCCACAAGTCTGCTGGCAAAACCACATCTTCAGGGCCTTTCAGAAAAGCCACAAGGTGGAAGAATTTTGTTCCACAAAAAAGAGGCCACCACCAAGAAGAACTTTTTTTGTGTGGCCCCAACAAATCTAAATCCCTAATAGATGAGAAATGCAACATACCCTGCCTTCCTGTCCTGGTGGGATGAGTGGATGAAATGGAGGACAGGTGATCCATCAAATAGCAAGGCCCCAAATCATATAGGGTCCTGTCATACTGTTTGCTTTTCACTTTTTTTTTTGTTATTGAAGACGTTTATTAGATACCCTTTGAGCACTATGTACACAAAAAGGAAGAAATTATTTCTTAGTTTCTTCTTCCTTAGATAGGGTTTTGATAATTTCCTCCTTTTTTGCTTGGAGACGCTCTTCCCGGCGCTTACAGGCCTCCTTGGTCTTAGACCTGCGGGCTTCAGCCTGGTCAGCCAGAAGCTTCTTGCGAGCCTTATCTGCCTTCAGTTTATGGATATGCTCCATAAGAATCCGCTTGTTCTTGAACACATTACCTTTTACCTTCAAATACAAGCTATGGTACATATGCCTGTCAATTTTTTTGGACTCCCTGTATCTGCGTAGAAGACGCCTCAAAATTCTCATCCTTCTCATCCATGTTACTTTTTCGGGCATACGAGCATTAGCTGTACCCTTTCTCTTTCCAATGCCCATGTGCCTGCCCTTTCGACGAGCCAAGGTGTTTTTCCTGCATCGAGCTCTTGAGTGAACAGTCACAGGTTTACGGATTATTAGGCCATCTTTTATTAGTTTTCTGATCTGCTGACGAGAGTTGGCATTAGCAATTTCATTGGTTTCATTAGGATCCAACCATACTTTTTTCTTTCCACATCGCAAAACGCTGGAGGCCAGCCTCTTCTGCAGCCTTAACATACTCATGGCAGCAAGGCCGACAGCACTCAAAAGAAAGAAAGGAAGGAAGTCTTGCTTTTCACTTCTGAGTACCCATTTGTTCAGTAATTTATTCATAGACTTTCATGCCATTTTTTGTGATTCTCAGGTTGTAATACAATGAAGTAAAACTAGAATCAATATCAACATACGTCAAGATCCAACTGAAGGCAGGACAAGAAGCAATGGATGGAAACTAATAAAGGAGAGAACCAACCAACAACTAAGGAAAAATTTCCTGACAGTTAGAACTATCAGTCAGTGAAATGACTTGCCTCCAGAAGTTGTGGGTGCGCCATCACTGGAGATTTTAAAAAAGAGTTTGGACAGCCATTTGTCTGAAATGGTATAAGGTTTTTGGCTTGAGCAGGGGGTAGGACTAGAAGACCTCCAGGGTCCCTTCCAACTCTGTTATTCTGTTATTCCAGTATGTTTAGCCAAAGGAAGGACCAATTGAAACATCACAAATTAGATAACATATTATGAACAAAGTCATGATAAGCTTTCACACATCAGTACATCATTGCTGGAACCTAGGAAGAAGAGGAAAAGAATATATTATCCCTCTCTTGCTCATTAGGGTCCAGAGCCACCTAGAAACTGCACCTGGAAAATAGATTTGATGAACTGATCAATCATGGCAATTCCTCTGGCTTGCATATTAAATTGTTCCTCTATTCACATATGCACTGCAAGTTCTGGCAATCTGTCTTCCTTAGCAGTAAGCACATAAACACACAGACACACCCCATGTCCTTAAAGTTCTCAGAAGTTCCTCAACCTTTGATGACTATAGAAGAAAGGAGTGCAGGGAAGCCTTCTTCTGCTGGTATGAACTTTGGTTTGGAACAGTTCCCTGGTCATGAATCCCTAATCGCCCGGTTAACATTTATTTTCAAGCATCAAAAAGAATTTCAATCAACTGAGCAAATGTACATCAAGTTTGGTATTTGCCTATTGTGACTGCAATAAGATTTATTAATGCCCAGCATGTGTTCACATTCTCATCCAAAACTGAGAGAAAATCAAGTTACATATGTCTCACCATGAAAAACAAAAGTGTGTATTTGGCAAATATCTTCTGAAATCTGTTCCTTGCCAGAGTTTGTCTGTTTTGCTTCTGTTATTTCTTTTTTGTTTTCTTTGTTAGTCCTTTAACTGTCCCCCAATTTTCCCATCTGTTAACTTCACATTATCATATGATTTCCCATTTACTTTGCCAAAAGAAAAAGAAAAAAAGAAAAAAATTGTATACCATCAGGGATGTTTGCTCCCATTCATGGTAATTTATAACATCATTATTAAAGCAACATTTGCTACAGTAAGAAACAAGGTCTCATGCTAATAAGTTGCTTCTGCTACATTTATTGCCAAGTGCAAGATAATTTTACATGGGAGGAACAAAAGAAGTGTTTATTAATTATGATCATTAGCAGCCCAAATGAATCTAGAGATTCTTAGCCTAGCTACATATTTTCCTATGAAACTAACTATCTTGTTGTTGAAAAACTTTCTTGAACTGTGCAACAGAACACCTCTTTTTCTGCGCTTCAGAAAATAACATTAGACTCTATAACATGGTATACATGAGCATCCAGCTGACCTTCAACATCTCCTTTGATGCTTTTCAATATTCTTAAAAAATAAACATCATTTACGATTACAGCCCAGTGCTTTCTTTGCAACTCTTTCCACCTGCCTGGAAAACTTCCAAAGTATTTTGACTGTTTGTCCCTGGTAAATTGGTAGTTTGATACTGCCTTGAGTAATTTTATCCCTTTCATTATGGCAGCCATTTTATGAGAGTGCCCATGTCATACTCTCAAGATTAGTACAAAAAAGCTAAGGCATAATAGAAAACAATGCTTTTGAAGCTTGATATTGGCATAGCAAGTGGCATCACTGCACAGCTGTCCAAGGCCATCTCTGGGAAGGCTACTCTAATGAACCAAATTTTCGTCAGTGAATACCAAGTAGCTACCATTTTGATTATCCAAAGTTCCCCAGAATGATATTTCATTACCGAACTCCTCTGTGATCAGATAACTGGAAGCTGCTTGGCTTTCATATCTCTTCTTTTTCGTTATTTCTACTAGGAATAAAAGTTGGGTCTATTAAATGGTCCATGCTGATTGGTTAATTGTAGGATTGTTGACCCAATCCCTTGTCTTCTTGTTTGTTTGTTTCTACAAAGGGTAAAGTGCAGATAAATCTTCTTGGTGGGCAATAAAGCACAATTGAGGTGAACTGGGAGAAAGTGAAAGAAGACCTAAATATCCTTTATTATCCCAGGTAGAAGTAAATTAAAGGAGAGATTAAAGAAACAAAGTACCAAATTCTTATGCCAAGTAACAGTTTTGCTCGAAGAAGCAGTGGGGAATAAAAGGTTCTCTTTCAGCGAAAATTTGTGTATGTATTGTTATTCTTCTTAGGATGCCATATACTACAGTAATATCAATTATTTGGCTTCTAATTCTTAAGCAACTAAATAGTATTTTCTGGGGTAGAATTTGAAGGTTTCCTCCACCACCCCCCAAAAAGGGGAAAATCTAGGGGAATCTAAAATAACAATGAGGAGTAAAAGTTTTGTTTGGAAACTTGAGCGTCACATTGCTATATTTTATTGCTGAGTCTCTATGGAGATTTTCAGTCATCCAGATCATGGTTGTCCCAAAGGTGCTTTTTCAAGAGGCAACTGGACTTCCTTGTTTTTTCTTTGAAGATGTGTCACTTCTCCTCCAAGAAGCTTCTTCAGCTCTGACTGGATTCCCCACCATCCAGTCAGAGCTTTAAAGGCTCCTTGGATGAGAAGCGAAACGTCTTCAAAGAAAAACAAGAAAGTCCAGTTGATTCTTGAAAAAGCACCTTTGGGGCTTATTGCTGAGTCCTACTTATAAACATTACATATTCAGTCCTCTATGTGCTGGTGCTTATGTAGACAAATGCCATTTGTGCAAGAAGAAAATATCAGCAGTCTTGAGGAAACCATTTTTTATTTTTTTATTTTTTTTTTTGCTACTGAACAAACAAAAACTTCAGAAATAAAATAGATTGTTTTGGCTGAAAAAGCAAAAAAAAAAAAATGGGGGAGAGCAGAAGGACTAACAGAAGATCCTATCGATCAGAATAGAGCTGGAAGGGATCTTCAAGGTCTTCTAGTCCAACCCCCTGCTCAAGCAAGAGACCCTAGACCATTTCAGACAAGTGACTTTTTAAAAAACCTCCAACTTGCACCCACAACTTCTGATGGCAATCTGTCCCACTGGTTAATTGTTCTCATTCTCAGGAAGCTTCTCCTTAATTCCAGGTTGCTTCTCTCCTTAATTAGTTTCCACCCATTGTTTCTTGTCCTGCCCTCTAATGCTTTGTAAAATAAATTGACCCCCTCCTCTTTGTTGCAGTCTCTCATGTTCTGGAATACTGCTAGTCCTTCTTTTATCTAGTCCTTCTTTTATCTAGACTAGCCAAACCCAAATCCTACCATCATTCTTTATATGTTTTAGTCTCCAGGCCTTTAATCATCTTAGCTGCTCTTCTTTGCACTTTTTTTTCCAAAGTCTCAACATCTTTTTGGTAAAGTGGTGACTCAAACTGGATGCAGTTTTGCCCAAGGTTTATAAAGCGATACTAATACTTCTTGTGATTTTGATACTATGCCTCTGTTTACACAACCAAGGATTGTATTAGCTTTTTGGGCTGCTGCCGCACACTGCTGGCTCATATTTAAGTGAATGTCCACTAGGCCTCCATAGTCCCTTTCACAGTGACTGTTTCTGAGATAGGTTTCACCTAATCTGTACTTGTACTTTTGGTTTTCCCTGCCTAAGTGTAAAACCTTGCTTTTCTTTACATTAAATTACATTTTGTTGGATAGAGCCCATTGTTCAAGTCTGTCGAGATCTTTTTGGATCCTGAGCTTGCATTTTGGGTGTTGGTTATTCCTGCCAATTTAGTGTCATCTGCAAATTTGATGAGTTCCCTTTCTATTCTCTCATCTAAGTCATTTATGAAGATATTGAAGAGTACTGGGCCTAAGACAAAACCTTGTGGTACCCCACTGCTTACTTCCCTCCATGTAGATATAGTACCATTAAGGATGACTTGTTGAGTACAATTTGTCAGTGAGTTACAAATCCATCTGGTGTTGATCTTGTCTATCCCCCATTTTTCTAGCTTACCAAGAAGTAGGTTGTGGTCTACTTTGTCAAATGTGTTGTTGAAGTGTAAGTATACTATGTCCACAACATTTTACTGGTCTGCTAATTTAGTCGCTTTGTCAAAGAATGAAATAAGATTGGTTTGGCATGAGCTCTTTTTAACAAACCCATGCTGGGTTTAGTTTTAACTTTATTTGATTCTAGATGTTTGCATATCTATTTTTTTCCATATTATAACATTTTGATGAAGATCCCTTGTTATTAAATTGTTTGCTCTCTGTCTCTGGATGGATGGATGGAAGATGGATGGAGATGATAGAAGACAGGATAGATAGAAGACAGAAGACAGACAGAAGATAGATAGATAGATAGATAGATAGATAGATAGATAGATAGATAGATAGATAGATAGATAGATAGATAGATAGATAGATAGATAGATAGATAGGGGGAGGAAGAGGGAGAGAGGGAGAGGGAGAGAGGGAGAGGAAGAGGGAGAAAGAGAGATAGATAGAATAGAATCTTGCCTTTGTTAAGGTAATAGTATAAATTGTAAAATTTAGCATTTCAATAGACCAGACAATTTCAAGTTGCAGCAAACTGACAATCTGTGCCTTCACTGATTCTTATTGTAGAAGTTAAGGGTTAGATCATGCCAGCCTAATGAATAAATGATAATAAAGTAATGGCAGCCATGAATGCAATGAGATCAGTATGACAATCACCCACAGGGAAGTTAAGAGCTTCACATTAATGGTACCCAGAGAGTCATTAAGGCAGTTGAGTAGATTGATTACCTTTTGTTATTCTCACATGGCTCTGGAACTCTTTTGTGTTGCAAAGATGGAGGAGGAGAAGACTACAAGGCCAAACAGGTGGCTGGGAATGAATAATCTTTGACTACAGAAAAAGTAAAAAGAAACTAAAAGCTGGAAAAAAGCTGTTGCATGTTAAACTGTGCATTTGGTAAGCAGCGACATATGGTTGTAGACTGGAGGAAAACAAGAGGCCAATCAATTCATATATTCTGGCTTTTGTGTAATCCCTCCCTAAATCCCAAATAGCATCATACACAGTTCACACATACTAGAGTAGCTGTGCAGAAAACCAAGTGAACTGTTCAATAGCATTTCCAATTCAGTACCTCTGAGTGTGTTGGACTACAACTCCCATTCTCTTTATCACCATAAGAATGCTGTGTAAGGAAGGGTGAAATCATATTCCTTTTTTTTTTCCAGAGTGCAGGTTCATTTCATTTTTACATCATTTATTTTTAAACCAATGATCCTATAATGTTTACACCCAGATAGAGATACATAACTGATAACTTTCAGCCTCTAAAACAGACAACCAAAATAAGAAATCAAATTATATCCCCCCCGCCCACAACCCAAATAATGAGAAGTACAAATTAAATTTATATTTACATTTATTTAAATATAAATAGATATATTTATTTTAGTAAAGTGTATATCTGTAAGAGAAATATTAACTTGAGCAAAGATTTTTGTCCAGCTGCAACAAACTGTACACATTAACAGTGCTAAAATGAGCTAAAATTAAATATTTTACGGAAGGAAGGAAGGCAGACAGGCAGGAAGGAAAATAGCTCTGATTAGGGATTCTGCCATCATTTGTTACTGTGCCAGCTGCAGATGTTTGAAGGTCTTGGATAATATGTCTTCAATGGGCCCTTTTTTGAGCAAGCTACCTCTTGTTCACTGCTGCTCCTGGCCTCTTCAGAGACAATACACACCATCAGTGCTGTAGTCTGGAGGAAAACAACTTTCTATTCCTTCTCAGTGTATGACATTAACTAGCCCTGATTTGTGAGCATCTCTGCTTTATAAAAGAACTCAGCACATGAAATAGAAAACATATGCCAACATACATCCGGAAGTGTTAGCCCAAGATTCACGGCACATGTTTTCCGCATGTTTACAGACACTGAAACATCATAATATTTCTTTCAAGGACATGGGCAAATTCTATACCTACCTTCCTTCCTTGCCCACCCCCCTCTCTTTTGGGACAGGGACACAGGCTTCTTGCCTGCTTTTAGATCCCAAACAGCTTTCATATAGTAAATAACCAGGTTATTTACGGGGCCGTCTGCTGCCTCATGAATCCCAGCGGCCGGTTAGGGCTCACAGAGTGGGCCTTCTCCAGGTCCCGTCAGCCAGACAGTGTCGCCTGGCGGGGCCTAGGGGAAGAGCCTTCTCTGTTGCGGCCCCGGCCCTCTGGAACCAACTTCCCCTGGAGATCCATGTCGCCCCCACCCTCTCCGCCTTTCGTAAATTGCTTAAAACACACTTTTGCCGGCAGGCCTGGGGCAGCTAACACCTTGCCCCTAGCCAGTGTATGTTTGTGGAATGATTGGTTTCTTTTTTAATTAAGGGTTTTTATATTTATGTATATAATGTAATTTCTATCATGTTGTGAGCCGCCCTGAGTTCTCCGGAATAGGGCAGCATAGAAATTAAATAAATAAATAAATAAATAAATGAACAAATAAATAAATAAATAAATAAATAAATAAATAAATAAATAAATAAATAAATAAATAAATAAATAAATAAATGAATGAATGAATAAATAAATAAATAAATAAATAAATAAATAAATAAATAAATAAATAAATAAATAAATAAAATAATACAACCAATGTAAATAAAATGTTTATCTGAGATGTTAAGGTATTTTTCTGGAAAAGCATATTTGGGGAAATTGAAATGAACTTCTTTATATTGTTCAGATTGGGATTTTCATATAATTTGTTTCTTGCAATGTCCTCAGTGCCTTATTACAGGGGTCGTCAAACCCTGGTCCATTGACCAGCACCGGGCTGCGGCATGCCAGAAACCAGGCCGGGCAAACAAGCGAAACTCCATCTATGGGATGCAGGCTGCATGCGAAAAATCTCTCTCCATGGAACCGGTCCCTGATGCCCAAAAGTTTGGGGGCTGCTATCTTAGTACACTAACAGGATAAAGACTCTTCCAAAGGAGACGCCCAGTTATAACTATGGGCTAAAATGAGCCCCCACTGACTATTTAATGTAATCATTGAGTCCTTACTATTGTGATCATTTCCAGTATTTCCTGCCAGTCACTGATTCGCTGTGGAAGCAGCAATAATTTGCTTCCTTGCATTTCAAAAAGGATTCTCCTTTCTCATTTGGAAGGGGTGGTTGGCTCATCAACGCCCAAGCTCTTGGGATCCCACTAAATGATGTCACAGTTTCCTAAAAGAATCTCAGTAAGTTACTAGCAAAGGTTTGGAATGTTACGAAGATACCAACCTGCTAGCAATTTATTGCTTTTTGTTTGTTTGTTTGTTTGTTTGTTTGTTTAATGGTGATGGAGACATGTGTTTAGGCATGAAACTGAGGGGCAGGAAAAGGCAATAATTCTTGGTTGACAAGTATGCACAGCTTGGTTTATAATTCTACAGGATTAACACTTAGTCAACAGTAAGTGCTGATTGCCTATTGATTGCCTATTGATTGCCTATCTCTGGGAGCTCCACTGCCTTGCAAACATGTAAACATGCCCATATTTCTGCTTTATGATTCTGCATATAGTTAAAATAGCCCTGATCAATTTTAAGGTGGAATCAGAAAAATCAGGGCAGGTTTGGAAGTGCCTTGTCACCAAGCTTAAAGAGGTTTATTTCTGAGTTGGCATTCTTAGGACTGGGTTATAATTTTCTTGTTGACATCAGTGGAACCTAAATATGCAACATCATTCTGAATTTATCCAACACACTTAGTTTTATTAGAGCACTTTTCCATTTCTCAATTCCAATTCCATTTTAAGAGTTTAAAAGCAATAAGATCCAATGAAATACAGAACTGAAGCAGGCAAAAAAAAGATTTTCCATGTATAATTACAGTTTTCTTCTAAAATTCTTTTTCCCCACCACAAGGAAAAACAAAAACCATCAAAGCAGGCAAACAGGGGGAGCCTCAAGTTTCAGCTCTCTCGTGCCTTGCTCAATTTGTCTATTGTTGCACTGAAAATAAAAGTCATTGTTTTCAATTATTTCAAAAAGTCATCAAATATGCTCCAAGCAACATCTGTGTTTTCTGATTGTATTGGAGGGTTTGGTCTCACTTACACAGAAAAAACAAGAGGAAGGGACAAAAGGCAGAAGATGCCAAACCTTTTCCCTTAGCATTCATGAGATCTCTCACCCTTTGTGTATATAACTCTCTGAAAGAAAAACACTTTCTTGCTAGATAGATAGATAGATAGATAGATAGATAGATAGATAGATAGATAGATAGATAGATAGATAGATAGATAGATAGATAGATAGATAGATAGATAGATATAAAAACAGATTGTGAGACAGATGATTGTATTGTTTAATCAAATTTCCATCTGAAAACTCTTTTCCTTTCTGTAGAATTGGCTCAGACCCTAGGACACGGGTGGAAGAAGGCACGTGGACACATAAAATAGAAATCCCTCCATATTATTAACTCTCTTAAGCTTAGCAATTGGTAAATGGAAAAGAAAACCAGGGAACAAAAGTACTGGACATAAATTAAGCCCCTGCTTGTTAAAAGTTCAAACTGAATTTTCTTTATTTTTCTACAGCTGTCAGATAAGCAGAGGGGAACCACCAATGCATATTTAATGTGTTCTTTTTTAAAAAAAAAACAAAAAACCTCACAATGTTCAGTAATACAACCTCCTTCGGAGATATTAGTTCAGGCCAGTGAATCCAGAGCAAGCCAAATGTAGAAATGTGGAATTGGGCCAGTGACTCCCACCAGTGCCTGTCATATCTGCTGAAAGCAAACTTGTCAAATATAGCTGGGGCAAAAAAAGGGGGGGTGTTATCCTTAAAGTAGAGGGTTCCAAAGAACAAAGATGGTGCATAATGTACTCTTTTTTATCAGCAAGTTAAGCAATGGTCCTTGTTGTCCTACGAACCAATAGTGTAAGTCAGCATGGAGCAGATAATATGACACATTCCAGGTGCCTTGCAAAGATGACCTATTAGGTTTACTATCCTACGTAGTACATGTATTGCAAGTTATTACATTATTTTGTACTAGTTATATTAGTTTTAAAATGTGCCCCAGATCTTCAAGTGGTAGTATGCATAGCAGATCTTAATGGCATAGAATTCTAAGATTTTTCATATTTGCAATATAGTCATGCAAAAAGTGGCTTTTCATTAGTTCACACATCCACCGCTTGGTTCTTCTGCTTTTGATTCTTGCCATAAAATTAATAATTGTGAAGTGGAAGTAAAAAGTTCTACAGTAGTGTAAAAAGTATTAGGATTAATTGGAAGATATCAGTTCTTTTTAATATGCAGACATGAAATGATCAAGTATGTATTCATGATCCAATACATTCCAACACAGCTATATGAAAAGTTATTTGCATTGCCAAGGATACTCTTGGTTGAAATGTTTTTTAATTCCACAATCCACAATTCATTGGGGGGATGGTTCCTTTAGCTACAATCCATCTAAAGCACATAGAGGTCTACTCATAAAATTGCTTTACCATTCTGTTCTGCACTTATATGACTGTGTTAGCTAAACCCTACCATTACATATATAAAATAATATATTCTATGTTCTTTACATAGTGTTATATCTAGTGCACAGAGAGAGAGATTGATAATTAATTCATTTATCTTAAGACCATATCAAAATAATAAAAATTACAGGATACCTATCCTAAAACTATCTATCTATCTATCCATCCATCCATCCATCCATCCATCCATCATCCATCATCCATCATCCATCTGTCTGTCTATCTATCTATCTATCTATCTATCTATCTATCTATCTATCTATCTATCTATCTATCTATCTATCTATCTATCTATCTATCTATCAGGGATTAAATAATTATTTGTTCCTAGCCCTGACATATTTTTATTATTAAAGCAATAAATATGAGTTATTGCTATTTAATACATTTATATCTTGCTTTTCATTCTGCAACTCAAGCTAGTGCATAATAACATCTTCAATTTTTCTCCACCACAAAAGTTATATGAGCTAGGTTGGGTTGAGGAAAAGTAATCATGACCAACTACAGGTAGTCTTCCATTACGACTACAACTGATTCCCAAAATTTCTGTTGCTAAGCAGAAATGAGTCAAGCCCCATTTTACACCTTTTTGCCATTGTTATTAAGCGAATTGTTATAGTTGTTAAGTGAATTATGTGGTCATTAAGTGAATTGGGCTTCCCCCATTGACTTTGCTTGTCAGAAACTTCCCTAGGAAGGTTGTAAATGACATTCCTAGGACCCCAGGTGCCGCGACCATCGTAAATAGATGTCAGTTGCCAAGCACCCAGAGTTTGATCATGTGATTCTGTGGGATGCTACTATGGTCATAAGTCACTTTATTGGGAAAGATTGTAATTTAAATTGTTTTCATTCAATGTACACAACAGTGTCCTGAACAATAAGGATGCTTTTAATCATCTGGTTTGTATAAACTACAATGTGCTGGTCATAGCAATGAACTAGGGGTTTTCTTCCCCTTCTACTTTTACCCCTTGATCCATGTCAGCTTTTAGCCAAAATAAGCCAATTGAGATTATTTGATTCCTTTCCTTCCCCTGCTGTGAAGACAACCCTTCACATTTTGTGTGTCATATTCCTCCTGTGGCAGGTCAATGGTTCCAAATAGCTGTCTGAACAGAGACGGGATTGTCAACATTTCACCCCAATGCATATAATAGAGGGTTAGGACTGATACTTTACTTTTCAATGAAAAAGTGCTTATCTGGGCCAAATGTCAATGAACCTCATTTCATACTCTTCCCTATTCTGATCCTTTCAGATACTGGAGATGAATCAGAGCCTGACCACCCAACCAGGTGTTCACCATCTTATTGCTCTAATTAAGCAATCCAAGCAAATTTCCATGTGTATGGAATATAACTAGCCCTAGCCATGTACCTTCATTTTACCCTTTGGGGAGGGGGTTTCGCCATTCAATCATTGAATTTCTCTGTATTTTTCGTGTGACAGGTCCTAATTATGCAAGGATATATTATAATTAAAAACATCACAAACATGGCTGTTTGCAAAAATCTAAACAAACTCTCAGTATGGTCTTTACAGTTCATTGGCTAGGGCTAATGCAGTTACAGATGACACTGTTTTTAGCACTAATGTAACATCGGTCTCCTACGCAATTATTGTAATTTGGAGGGGGAGACTCCTGAACTGCGTTTGTCAAATCCAGCTGCATTTGGAAGACTTTTGGAGTCATTAAATCATCATATGTTTTGCACAGTGCTCAGCCTTTCAGTTGTTTTATTCTTATAGGCTTCAGATATTTTGGTGGTGTTTATTCCCTTCTTCTAAGGCCTGATCTTCATAGTTGCGGTGGCAGGAATGTGGACCTGTACCGATAGTGCTACAGGAGCAATTTATGTGTGCCAACCAAGACAACGCCAAGTAGTTGCACTTCCTGCCAATACACATGTAAACTATTTCCAGGCATTGTACCAGGGAAACTGGTTCAGTTCTTTAACCTGCTTCTGCTTCTGCTATGCTTGAACTAGCCTTCTGTGAAAGCTATATAAAGAAATACTCATCATACCACACTTCAAGGAAAAACAACTCCTGGCTGATTGGAGGAGGATCAATCTTTCATGCTGCATTGGCTTCAGAGGCAATTGTGGATGCTTGGAATTATTGTTGCCAAAATTCTCATGGAAAGCGTTTGTTTTTCCTCAACCTGGTAAATGGTTTTATTGGGTCAAGGCATAATAGATTGAAATAAAGTTATAATTAAATAAATGAACTTTGATTTTAATATTAAATAAGTATCTTTAGTAGCAACTATATCTTGTCCTTGGCTGACTGGCCACACATGGGTCTACTCATATTTGAACATGGCCCCTGCTTCTTTATTTGCTAGTAAAATCAGCATGCTGTAAGTTTCCATAAAATTTGGACAATTAACTAGATCACCAGGTTTTTTTTAACAGTAACCTGGTTGGAATCTCTAAATCTTTAGTGTAGAAATTCACTCTGTGGAACTAAAACATTCTGATTTAAAACAACAAAACTACAGCTTTGCACTAAAAGGTTTTTGGGGTGGGTAGTTGATGATGATGTGATGATGATGATGATGATGATGATGATGATAATAATAATAATAATAATAATAATAATAATAATAATAATAATAATAATAATAATAATAATAATAGTTGGAAGGGACCTTGGAGGTTACCTAGTCCAACCCCCTGCTCAGCAGGAAACCCTATGGCTGTCCAGCCTCTTCTTAAAAACTTCCAGTGTTGGAGCATTCACCACTTCTGGAGGCAGGTTGTTCCACTGATTAATTGTTCTGTCAGAAAATTTCTCCTTAGTTCTAGGTTGCTTCTCTCTTTGGTCAGTTTCCATCCGTTGTTTCTTGTCCTGCCTTCAGGTGCTTTGGAGAATAGCTTGACTCCCTCTTCTTTGTGGCAACCCCTGATATCATCTCTCCCCTTGTCCTTCTCTTCATTAAACTAGACATACCCAATTCCAACAACTGTTCCATATATGTTTTAGCCTCCAGTCCCCTGATCATCTTTGTTGCTCTTCTCTGCACTCTTTCTAGAGTCTCAACATCTTTTTTACATCGTGGTGACCAAAACTGGATGCAGTATTCTAAGGGTGGCCTTACCAAGGCCTTACCAAGTGGTATTAACACTTCAGGGCTAAGCCTTGTTGAAACCTGCAAAGATATAGACCACCTTGGAAAAGATACAGTTTAAATAATGATAGCATTTCAACACTTTTCATTTTCACCAGATTACATTAAATGTTCATACATCATTATTGGAAATGGCTAATCTCCCACTCAGTTTAAATTGGCTTCTATATAATATATTGCCCAAAAAATATTTATAAAAGCATACAGGTAGTCCGCAGCTTACAACCACCACTGAGCCCAAAATTTGTGTTGCTAAGTGAGAAATTTGTTAAGTGAGTTTTGCCCCATTTTACAACTTTTCTTGCCACCTTTGTTAAGTGAATCACTGCAGTTGTTAAATTAGTAACACAATTATTAAGTGAATCTGGTTTCCCCAATGACTTTGTTTGTCAGAAGGTTGCAAAAGGTGATCACATGACCCCGGGACACTGCAACCGTCATAAATGTGAGGCGGTTGTCAAGCATCCAAATGTAAATCATGTGACCATAGGGATGCTGCAAAGGTCATAAGTGTGATAAATAAGTCACTTTTTTTCAGTGCTCTTGCAACTTTGAATGGTCATTAAGCAAACTCTTATAAGTCGAGGAGTACCTGTATTCTTGATTTTGTTCAGAGGACAGCAAGAAAACTAGAGCAAAACAATCAGTAAAAATACATGTTTATTGTAGCATGACCTTAAGAACTAAAGCAGTATTAAATCAAGCAATACGTACCTTTTGTCAAACTTGATTTCTAATTAAACAATATCTTCAATATTATTCTAACACTAAAGAATTTTCTTTAACAAGTAACCTATGACTAAATACTCTGTATCTTCACAGATGTAAAAAAAATTAAAAAACTATAAATGCTGTATTCAAAGTTAGCTCTTACTTGATGGGCAAAATAATCTGGAGAAATAACACTGATAAATAAATGTTCTATCAATAAGCTTTAATGGATTTTCTGAATAATGCTTTAAAGTTGCAACATCAGAATCAGTGGTGTCCGTCAAACCTCTATTAGCAGAGTAAACATTATGTTATTATGTTTCCTTCAAAAGTTACTTTAGCTTGGGGCCATATGGCTTGGAAACCCAGTGAGATATCTCAGCAAGAAAGGGTTGTGTTACAGAAGGGGCTCTGGTGGGGCACCAGAAAAGATGGGTTGGACACTTGACCAATGTCACATCACAGAATGTCATGCAAAAGAGCCTGAACGAAATGACATGAACTCATCTGTGAAAACTGTTTAAGACTGGGGTCTGTAGACAAAGGGAGCACCTGCCAGAGATCTGTTGTATTCCTTAAAGCTACCAACAGCCCACTGTTCCATCATGTGTCTGGCACAAGGCCCCCATTGTTACAATCCACTCTCCCTCCAATAATTTCTCCTCTAAATGACACTGCCACACCACAGATCAATTCAATGGGAGTGGAAAAAATGTATCCTTTGTTGTTGGCACTAAAGGAGAGAAGAAGGAAAGTGGGACTGTAGACAGGGGGAGAGCAAAAGCCTTGGGTTTCTGGCAAATGGTAATGACAACATGTCTCTATTGTTTGTGCCTGAACAAACAACTATGCTACAAGAGAGTTTGTACTGTCTTACAGGCAATCTGCCACTAGTGCTTCTCTTAACTCATATGGAGTTAAGTGGAGGGGTAAGAGGGAATGCACCACAATGGTGATGGTTAAAAACTAAATAAATAAAATAATAATGATAATAAATTATTATTATTATTAATAATAATAATAATAATGAGGAGGAGGAGGAGGAGGAGAAGAAGAAGAAGAAGAAGAAGAAGAAGAAGAAGAAGAAGAAGAAGAAGAAGAAGAAGAAGAAGAAGAAGAAGAAGAAGAAGAAGAAGAAGAAAAACAACAACAACAACAACAACAACAACAACAACAACAAATAAAACAATCCAAAAATATCTTGGATGACAAAATTTCCATCTGTCAGTTACAAAAGACCACACTGCTTGGATCCACATATATATTGTACCAATATATTATACATTAGATTCTTGGGAAGTACCTGATACATACAAAGGCCAATACCAGCTGAGGAACTGGCAGCTATGATTTCAGATTTTTGTGTATATAATAATAATAGCTAATATTCATTTTTAATGAACAACAGGGAGAATAAATTGAATTTGCTAAATAACTGCAAGTATTATCAGTTAATCAAGAACTAGGTGGGAAAATCATGAACCAAATTAAAGAAGCTGAACAAATGTTTGCCAAAATTAAATCAAGCAAGAAAACTTTGGTTAAAATAGTGAAGAATATTGAAGCTGTTAAAATTATTCCAATGGAATCATAGGCCAAAGCAAACCAGCTGATGTATGTTGCAACATGTGTAACCATGTTGGGGGCTGGGACTTAAAATACGAAGGAATAAAAATATTAAGAAAAGAAAAACTAATGTACACTTGGAACTGAAAAAGAAAATTCACATAGATTCCAGCAGTTTGGAGAATTTGAGGCAAGGAAACTTGAAAAATAAGAAAATCAAATTGTGAAGTACAATCTGAAAAATAAAGGAATTGCAGGGCCTGTAGAACAGTGGTTCTCAACCTTTTTAATGCCGCAACCCCCAACCGGTCGTAAGTCGAGGACTACCCAACCGGTCGTAAGTAGAGGACCCTCAGCCGATCGTAAGTCGAGGACCTCAACCGGTCATAAGTCGGGACTATTTCCCTGCCTGGGAGTGCCGCGCATGCGTGGTGCAGCCCCCTGCACCGGCTGAGGCATAGCTGGCAAGGGGCAGCGATGGCGCAGGGCGACCACCAGCTGGGCCACCAGCTGGCCCAGCCCAAGGGAGGTAAGGCACCCGCCAGGCCCTATGCGCACCAGCAACCCTCCCTTCGCCTGCCAGCGTCCCACCTCCCACCCCTGGCCCTCTTTTACTTACATTCTTAATAGTTCTTCAGCAGGGATGGGTGGAAACTTCCAGACAGCTCGCCTTCGCTGCAGACAACTTGCAGCACCGTTTGCAGGCTGGGACTTTTGGCGGGCTCAGCAGGGCAGAGACAGCCTGGACAATTCCTATTGGCTTTTGAAAGCCAATAGAATTAGACTCTATTCAAGAGAGTCTATTCTATTGGGTTTCAAAAACCAATAGAATAAGAGGGAATAGCACAGCTAAGGAAAAGGGGGAAAAATGGCGGACTGCGTTGTTTGGTGACCCCTGTGAAATGGTCGTTCGACCCCAAATGGGGTCGCGACCCACAGGGTGAGAACCGCTGCTGTAGAACAATTGTAACAGTGTCATGACTGTTGCAGAGAAGATCAAGTGATATGACAACATAATAATTCAGCATCAATTCTACAGAACCCTGGAAAACTACAACCAGAAATAATGAAAAGTCTGACAGAGAAAAGTTCCCAAGCTTTGGGAAAATTTGTGAGAAAACAATAGGAATCACAATAGGAATGCAACAGGTATCAAGCAAGTTGAAAATTCAGTGAAGGTACAATACGGAAGATATTAGAATACAATATTTGAGGAAATAGTCCAAAAGCAACTAGAGAAAGTCAAAAACTAAAGTGCTCCTGGATTAGATACTGTAAGCTCCATGGGTTGTGGTTACAGCCATTGGCAAATCTACAGTTGACTTGGCAGACAAGATGGATAGGGTTTTGAAAGCACCAGAAAATGTAAAATGGCTAACAACTGGAAGGGTATTCCTAATTCAGAAGGCAAAGGAGAAAGGAAATGCACCTGGAAACTACAGACCTATAACAAACCCATGTTTGCCAATAGCATACAGGTACCTATGGGCATGATTGCAAATCGAATCTACAGTTATTTGAAAAGAAATTATTTACATGCTGTAGAACAAAAGGGATACTACAAAAACTCAAAAGAAACAAAGAACCACTTTGTTTCTTTGGAATTTTTGGTTTTGAAGAACTTTTTTTAAAAGAAGAACAAATTTCTTTATAGCTTGGATAGCCTATTAAAAAGGAATTTGATTCTGTTTCACGTAGCTGGATTCAGAAATGTCTTGAGACTTCTGGAATTGGCAGAAATTTGGCACTTTATGAATACTTTTTAGGTTTCGCTACTGAAGCTGATGGCTAATGGGGAAGAGTTAGGAGAAGTCAAAATCAAATGTGAAATTTTCCAGGGCGACTCATTATCATCAACAAAGTAAGTGTCACCTTTGTAGTAAAAAGCATAAAACAGCTGATCATTTGATCAGTGACTGAAATAAAATTTCACACACTGTCTATTAGCAGCATCATAACTGAATTGCCAGAATTATTTATTGGAAACTTTGCCAGAAGTGTGGATTTGATTATAGTAAAAACTACTGAAACTGAATGGTTTAAGATCTCAGGGTACTTTATGAGCCAAATAGGCAGGCATCTTCTTCACAACATGCCTGATATAACAGTTTTTGAAAAGAAGAATGTCTGGTTCATTAATGTTGCTGTACTGGGTGATGCTAGGATTGAGGGGGGGGGGAAATTAGAAAAAGATTACAAAATACCAGGAGCAGCAGATCAAAGTTTAATGCTTATGGGAAAATAAACCCATTGTTCTACCAATTGTGATATACCATTTTGCGATTGAAAATCTTGGAGTGATATCTAAATGACTTTGAAAGTATCTGGCCAGAACATTCTAATTTTACAAAAAGAAAACCCACTCTTCTTGGAACAGTCTATATTTTTATATTCATCTTTATTATTTACTAATGTTCTTATTATAATACTTAATAATTAACTTTCCATCAGTCTCAGACTATGAATCTCACTGTAGATTTCCCACATACAATATCCTAGGTCCTTGGGAAGGACTTGATAGGTGGATAAAAATGCCAGATCCAGTCTAAATATCTGGCTGACTAAAATACCAACTATAATATTGCAAAAGGCAGCTTTAGTTGGAACAGCTTACATCCTGCAACAATACTTTTAATATTATTAAACAACAACATCTTCCTGTCCCAAATTGTTTGGAAGGAGTTGAGAATGCCAAACAGTCTAAACATCTGGCTGATTGCACCACCCACTATAAAATCATGATCAATTACAAGCAAATAAATGGGAAGGAACATATGGCACCGCTTATTCCTTATATCCCTGATTAAAATATTTTCTTTGATAACCAGGTAAGGAGCTTTAAATATTTTCAGAGTCCCATTTATGGGGGAAGAGCTTTGAATTGAAACTGAAGAAAATGAGATTTGTTCTCATGTTTCATCACCACACCTTTCCAAAGTAATCTTACCCAAATTATGACATTGTTTTATGACTTAGAAACTGTGTTGATACCCTTGAAAAATTTAAAAATAAATCAAATATTAATAATATTTGATATTAGATTTTTAAAAAGCCCTTTGATAATATTAATTTATAAAGATATCGGTGTTTTGACATCAGTGCAACATATAACCAAATAAGCACTGTTATAATTATATATATAATTATATATATAATATATAATTGAAAGTTTTAACAATAATAGTAAGACTACAAAGAGAAACAGAATGAAAAAGAAGAAAGAGAAAAATAAAGAAAAGCTAAAAATGCAAGAAAAAAATACAACAAAAGTAGAGAAAAAGAAAAAGGAAAGAAAAATAGCTTCTGTTCTTCATAGCAATTTTAGATACAATTATGTTTTAACTTCTCTCTCTAAAATTAGATCATGACAGTCTCTTTCTATAATCTGTCTTACCTAATCATCAAAACCATAAATCACAAGTTCATAAGGAGTTTCCAATCACCAATAAATGTATAGTCTTTTTTCCAATCAAACAAATCAGGTATTTCAGCAAGTCATCTTCATCAACCATTTCTCCATTGTACGTATAGCCAAATCTTTACAGCTTTGTGCATAAATAATCTTCCTGCAGTTATTATACATAAAAATAGTGATCCATTGCTCTTTTCTAAATGTTTAGCCATCAGTCCCGAGTAATAATTGGAAAGTTATGGTTTCAACTGAATATTAATCTTTAAAATCCTCTGAATCACTCAAAACTTTGAGCTCAATCTTTCTAGCATTTTTTACATTGCTATAATTATTCACCTAACTACATGTACCATATTCATACATTCCCAGATAAGTTATTTTAGATCCCTCACCATAAAGGTATTATCCATTCCTTATGTAGAAGGGTTGAATGAATGTCATTTCAAAGAAAGATAATTTGAGATTCTATTGACTATCTAGAACTTCTGCAATTTGATCTGGATTAAGATGCTAGGGTGCATCCTTGATGAGAATTTTGGACCTAACTTATATAGAAGAAAATGATAGCAAGTCCCCAAGTCACAAAACAATTGGGCTGGGAACTTACTAACAATCAGTACAATTCCTGCAAAATTGGTGTTACTCTGCTGAATTAGCTGGTGCTGGTCAGCAAGCAGCTACTGCATTCCATGCCAGCTATAAATCCTGATTATCTTCAAAGGCAGTGGTTCTCAACCTTTCTGAGGTTGAGACCCCACTTGCCCCGCCCATGCGCGCCGCGACCCCGACCCGGGGGGGCGCGCGTGTAAAAAAATTTTAAAATTTTTTTTAAAAAAAATAAAAAAAAAATGGTGGCCCCAACGGGCAGATCTGCGCATGCGCGGATCGGCCCATCGCACGCGCCATGCATGCATGCATCCGCCCGTCGCGGGCCGCCATTTTGGTTTTTTTTGTTTTTTTTTTTAATTTTTTTTAAAAAAAATGGCGGCCGCGACGGGCGGATCTGTGCATGCGCAGATCGGCCCATCGCACACGCCATGCATGCGCACATCCGCCCATCGTGGGCCGCCATTTTGGTTTTTTTATTTTTTATTTAAAAAAAATTAAAAAAAAATAAAAAAAACAAAATGGCGGCCGCAATGGGCGGATCTGCGCCTACACAGATCGGCCCGTCGCACACACCGCGCATGTGCAGATCCGCCCATTGCGGTCCGCCATTTTGTTTTTATTTTATTTTATTTTATTTTTTAAAATTTTTTTAAATTTTTTTAAAAATTTTTTTCCAGTGCGATGGGCAGATCTGAGCGTGCGCGGTGCGCACGCGCCAAAAAAATAAAAAAAATTTTAAATTTTTTTTTAAAAAAATAAAAAAATAAATAAATAAAATAAAAATAAAAAAAACAAAATGGCGGCCGGTGGTGCCCGGCGACCCCCGCGAAATGGGGTCGCGACCCCAAATGGGGTCACGACCCCAAGGTTGAGAACCACTGTTCAAAGGCAAACCCATGTAAAATGAATTATAATAGTCTAACCAACAATAAGACTATGAGGCAGTCTTTAATACCTCCTACTCCAGGAAAGCATGCAACTGGTAGACTAAGGTAAGATGGTATTTTTGTTCTTTTCTACCCAGCAGAATGTTTTGGGAAAATACATCTATTCATCATCAGGACAATTTTTCAAAACAGAATAGAAGAGAATCAGGTTTAGCATTCTGGGAGAAGTCACCAGAAAAAAAACTGAGCTGAACAATGACAGATCCAGATTTTTTTTTTATGGCATTCCAGAAAATTAATTCCACAATGCATCATGATGGGAGAAATGGTAAGGCAGCAACTCAGAAACCTCTGTTCTAAGTTCCCTGTTTTTTGATCATCAAAGCAGAGCATATTCAGCCTATCCTTTTCTTCCCAATGCACCCATAGACACAAACACAGAGACGACACATGAAAGGAATGCAGAAACACACATGCATATAGCCAGACTTTATTCACTATCCACCCACATTTCCAGTCTGCTATTTGCGCCAGGAACCTATTTCCAAATTAATTTCCCACCTTTATGCAGGTGGTCTTGGGCAATTATACATTTATGATATGTATTTTTGCAATTAACACCCAACTACCTTCATCCTGAAGTATGCTTATAAAGTTTGGTGGTGGTAGAAAAAGATCTGCTAATGCTTCTGTACCTGCAATAGACAAGACTGCCTTTTAGTCTACATATGTTTTCTAAATGTATTTCTCCTGGATAGTAGTCATTTAAAACAAGAAAGAAATCAGTAATGTTTCCTTTTTAAGAATCTTATTCAGGCTGCAAGCCTATATATACTTATCTGAGAGGTTAAATTCCATGAACTTTGTTGGACATATTTCTGAGTAAACAATGTATGAAACATCAGTTTTAGCTAATTTGGAAAGTGAAACAAATCATATAATACAATACCAATAATAAGGGTATAGGTTTCCCATGCTTTTCAGTTACTTCGGTTGTTCGTTGCCACAGAGTCAGCCTGAACTACATGAACTAATGTTCATCATCTCCATGTTAATATCTCCAAATGCTTCCAAAACACTCCAATACCCTCTATGATCCCATCCAATCCTCTTGTCCATTGTTTTCCTCTTCTACTTTCTTTGCTAATACTATTTTTTCTTAATCCATTACCCAGCTTCTTACATGCCCTAAAGTATGTGATTTCTGCTTTCTGATCAGTGCTTAAAGACAACAGATTTTATTTCATCAATATTAATAGGTTGATTCTTCTTGCAATCCATAATATTTTAACAACAATTTATTTTTTATTTATTTATTTAGAAAATTTATATTGCCGCCTACTTGCACATGGTGACTCAAGGCAGCTTACACAGATATAAAAACACATTATAAAAAGTTTCAAACAGCCATTTAATGGGCTCTATCCCACTATCACTAAATATATATTTCATCTTTGCAAAGCGATATTTGTTTAAGCTATACACATTTAGTTATGACAATACATAACATTTATAGGGTTCCAAAACTATATGTGGTCAGAAGTGTTGGTGGTATTATATTAACTCTAGACTCCTGGAATATATCTTAATATATTTTCATTGGCCTCCGTTTTCCTCAATACAGAATACTTGAAGCTGTAAATAAAATATTACGTTGATCTCCCTGGCAGTCTCTTTTTACATCAGCTAAGATATAGTGGTACTGTAATTGTTGACGGCAGCAACACCCATACAGTGAGGTTCCTGCCCCAACGTTATGCATCCTTTTTTAGCAATTGATAAATATCAGTACCTGAACATTTTGAGATAATGCTCCAGGAAGAATTAGCTGAGCATAATTGGATTATTGCAATTTCCTTTTTTCAAACAACCAGATCTACTGTGGGACAGTGGAGTAGGATGAGTAGCAGATAACAGCAGAGAAGAGCCATTCTTCTCTCTGATGAGAATGATGTGTGCCCCCGGCATTGTAACTGTATTATCAGACACTCAACAATGCTGGATGTGGTATTTCAAACTGTCGGTGTAAAGTGAGTCAGAAATTTAGACCATCAGTGAATTTTATTAGATCAAAACCAAGAAATGAATCCAGAATTTCAGGAAGTGAATTGATAAATGCCATGTTTGGACAAACCTTATTTACTCAATTTCTTTTTTTAGAATTTAACCTTCTGAGTGTCTACCAAGATTCATCTTGAGAATATCATTCGCTGAAAGAAAGTGCCAAATGAAAACTATGAATCGTATGTCAGCATGTTTTAAATATTACATTTACTTGGCAGAAGAGCAATTGTATGGCAAAAATATATCTGAACAATATTAAGAGTTTGAATATTAAACCCCTGGAGTTCTTCAAATAAATAATTCAATTATAAATGAACTGCCATAGAAAGAAATATAATGTCTTTTCCATGGATACAAAAAAAATTAAAGACGCAAAGAATAAGAGACAGAAGACATAGCTTGGGAACCGTATACATAAAAAGGGCATATGTGCTTTAGAAAACCAAAAATAGAATAGGAACCAGCAGAGCAAAGCAACTACAAAAAAGCAAACTAAATTTTCAATTGCATTAAGAGAATAGAAATTTTAAAAACACAGGGAATAAAAGAAATTGAGTGAATCCGAAAAACGTCAAACAGGATTACAGGGAAAATGTGGAGAATGGTTGAAAGAAGTGGATTTGTTTAATATAAAGAAGAGAAGATTAAGGTGAAGGGTAATTACACTCTTCAAATATTGATAAGAATGTGATGAAGAAGTTAAAGTCAAATTATCAAGGATTATTGGGATACACATCTGTCAGAATGTTGATGTGGTGTCTCTCACTATAAATTTTGTCTTGCATAGTGAATTAAACCAAAGTATAAGGACCTGAACTCTTGAAACATGCATTGTCTCAAAAGGAACTTTTTATTGAGAATTAGTGATAGCAAGGAAGCAAAGCAAGGTCTGTGGAAATAGCCCACACAAGCACTATATCAAAAGCAGTGTTCATTACTCCTCCCCCCAAGTGTTCCACTGTCTGTTTGAATCTTGGCCAATCCACAGGTGGTATATTGTTTTGGTAACTGGCTCCTTTGGCCCACTCTTCAAGGTTTCTCTCAGTTTGAAGCGCAAACCGTCTTCCACATAAGGGTGATGGTATTCAGCCACATTCCTTCAGCTGGGGGGAAGGACAGTCTGGCATCGGCAAGCAAAGCAGATTGTATATCCCTGCAGCAGAATCTCCCCTCCCAACAGAATGGCAGCATTCTGTTATAGAAGCATGTATGGGCTAGAAAGAGTAATAATACATTTCTTTGGGGATCTGACATAAAGACTAAATCACAGATGGAGAACTTGCAGCCATCCAGATTTTACTAGCCTTAAATTCCTAGTTAGCACTCATCATTGTCCAGGGTTAGGGTTAGGGTTGTAAAAAATTGTAGGTCAGCATTGTTATGTTTGGTTATACACTCAACAACTGGGTGGCAACCAATAGGATTCAAGGATTAGTTCTTGTAACACAAGATAATTAGCATGTAGACAAGTTTGGCTCTTAACTGACAGAGTCTTATGACCGTTTTTTCAACAATTCCAAGTAATTCACCTCAATACATTACACCCCTTCCCCTAGATAGTTCATAAGGTTCATAAGGTCATATGTTGAACATAGTCCCTTAAATATGTTGGTGGCCTTTTCGCCCGTTCCGAACACCTCGGAACTGCTGGAGGCCCCTGGTCTGTCAGCTTGCCTGCCAGGCTATGGGACCCATCTATCATGGGTAGACTCGAGTCTCTGTGGCTGGGCTATCCTGGTAGGCCCGAGCCAGTGTCCACAGGTGGAACAGAGTCCACCAGTCCTGAAAATCGAGCCGTCAGCTGGCATTGTCCATTGGTTGCGGTATCAGTGGTTGGGACTGACTCACCAGACGCTTAAGTCTCATCCCTTAGTCGGAGATCTCCACCATCGCTGGCAGAATCTTATGCACTACTGCCATCGTGCTGCTCCTGAGTTTGACTATCACTAGATTATTATTATTATTATTATTATTATTATTATTATTATTATTATTATTATTATTATATTTAAATTTCTATACCGCCCCTCTCCCAAAGGACTCGGGGCGGTTTACAGCCTTAAAATTTAAAAAAACATATAAATGTACGAAATTAAAATATTTAAACATAAATTAAACAAATTAGAGTCATGAGTTATTGGCTGGTTTGCTAACAGTTGGTTTGCTAACAGTTGGTCAATGTGCCTGCATAGCACGCAACCGTCTTCTAGGACCGCTTCGTAAGAAAGTGGCCCAGTCTCCTTACAAACCACAGCTACCACCCACAGTGCCCCTTGCCTGTAGTTCCTCGCCCAGACCAGGTCGCCAACTTGCAAGTGCTGTGGTGCCTTTCACTGTGTTGCTTGTGAGGCAACTCTATCTGGATGTAGGCAATCCAGCTTTGTGATCAAACGCCAGCCCCATCTTAATTCTGCTGGGCTTCTGCCCATAGAAGTGCATGGGGTTGTACGTTGGCAGAGTAGAAAACCTGCCAGTCTATGTTGCCAGTTACCAGAGACTATCTGCTTTAAGGATTCCTTCATTGTTCGAACCATGCACTTAGCCATCCGCTTAGCCATTCGAAGCTGGGTGAAAAGGGGCTGATGTGGTGTGTCTGATCATATTTGCCCTTAAAAAGAACTGAAATTCTGAAGCAGTAAAATTGGCCCCATTGTCAGAAACTATCATATTGGGTAACCCATGTGTAGCAAAAATCCTGCGCAGTTCTTGTATGGTCCTGGCAGTAGTCATGGTGGGGACAGGTGCAACCTCTAACCACTTGGATTGTCCACCACAATGAGGAAGAGTTGTCCCTGGAAAGGCCCTGCATAATCAATGTGGATCCTGGACCAGGGTGTGTGTGTGGTTTCCCATTGGTGGACAGGGGCATGGGGCATCTCTGGCCTTGTTACTGGCAAATATGGCAGCTGTGTACCTGAGCCTCAATATCTTTGTCCAGCCTAGGCCACCAAAGGTAGCTTGCATGAGTGCCTTCATCCAGACTATTCCCGGATGTCCCTCATGCAGAGACTCTAGTCCTCAGTGAGTTTGGGACTACCACCCGACTACCCCACAAGATGCACCCCCTTAGGCTGACAACTCATCCTTCCTCCTGCTGAATAGGCCCGGGACTATTTTCTGGCCATCCTGTGAGCACCCAGTTCAGCACACAGCTTAGCGTCATGTCTGAAGCTGTCTCTGCAGCCACATCCCCTGCATTAAGGGGAGACTCAGGCAGGTCCTGAATAGCCAGGATGTGCATGGCTGGAGCAGGGTCAGGCTCTAACTGAGTCAGGGGCAGTTTGCTATGGCTGTCGTGTGCAAATATGTTTGAAAGTCCCCTGGGAAATTATGGATAATGCGGACCCCGTATCTAGTTCCATGTTGCATGGAACTCCCTGCAACTTGACTTTGAGCCACAGTCTTTCCTTAAGAGAGCGATGGGCATCTTTTCTAAGTATGCTCCTCCTAGTGGCACAATAGCCCACCCCGTGTTGCCCCGGTACCTTTCTGGGGAAACTCTTCTGGTGGACTCTCTCTCCGATGACCCTGACAGACAGCGGCGATGTGGCCTTGTTTGCCACATGCCCGGCACATTGCTATGCAGAACCTGCAGTCCGTGCGTTTGTGTCAGCCTCCACACCCTGCACATCTAGAGAAGGGAACTGCCTTGTCAACTGGGTGTTGTGGCCTTCTTTCTGGTGGCTGCTGTAATTGATCAATCTCTTGATCAGATTTGGAGTCTTCAACCCTCTCAGCGCCCTCCTGGTGGATGGCCTCTGTGCAGGGAACATTCCTGGAGAGCCATAAAGCCTTGACAGCTCCCCCAGCAGCTTCTTCGGCTGTGATTTCTCTTAGGGCATCATGAAATGAAATAGTCTCTTTGGCGAACAATTTCTGTTGGAGATCCCTGCTTCTTAACCCACACACTAAGCGGTCTCGCAGCCTCTCTTCAAGATCTTTGAACTTGCAGGGTCGGGCTGCTTGACAAAGGGCAGCAATGAATTTGGCAGCCAATTTGCCCAATCATTGGTCTCTTCTTTCGAAGGCGTGCCTCTGGCGATGACCGATAGCTTCAGTTCAAAGTGTTCTTTGAGCATTCTCTTAAGTTCGGAATAAGCAACAAATTCAAGTGGTGCAGGAGCTATTAAGTTTTCGGCGATCTCAAACGTTGCCTGGCCACAAACTCACAGCAGCATTGCAGCCTTCAAGCCATCCTCATGAACTTGGTTGACTCTAAGGTAATTCTCGACTCTCGCGATGTATGAGCTACACCTCTCTGGATGTGTGACGTCGAATTCTGAGAGTTTCCCAAGTTTAACCATGGTGAGTTGCTTTCATTGTTTTCGGCCTTGCAATGCCTTGTGCTGCCAAGGCTTCTTCTAATCTCCCAGGGACGGTTCCTTGGGACCGCTCTTCCTCCAGCATTTTCATACTGGCAGGAATGGGGGGGAACGTGGTCCCAACCAAGGCATCGTCGCTTGGCTTACCTCCTTAGTGACTCAGCTCTTTGAGTTTGGCAGCACATCCCACCTTCGTCGCCACTGTTATGTTTGGTGTTCTGTGAGGCATCGACGAGGCAGCAGGTGAACAAACAACTCTTTATTAAAGGTTTAAACAGAAGTCTGAGGAACTGCAGCTTCACTCCTATTTATACACTCAATAACTAGGTGGCAGCCAATAGAATTCAAGTATTAGTTCCTGTAACACAAGATAATTAGCATGTAGACAACAAGTCTGGCTCTTAACTGACAGAGTCTTATGACCATTTTTTTCAACAATTCCAAGTAATTCACCTCAATACATTACAAGCATCATTAGAGAGGCTCCAAATTCCACTAGATTGCTGATCCAGAGTACTTCAAAAGTACTTTCTTGTGGACTCCATTATTGTAAATGCAGAGGACAGACAGAAAGTGTGGTTTCTAGAATTGATAGTTGGCTGAGGGATTGTGCTTGATATCCATGCTGCTTTTGGCTCCTTGGAACACTAGTTCCTGTAATGAGATTAGGACAGTGATAAAATTCCCATCATGCAAAGCATTACTTGAGATTTCAATGTTTTCAAAACATTGAAAACAATGTTTTCATGGTGCAAAATAATGGAATACAATGAAATAATAATAATAATAATAATATCTGCTACAAATTACCATTAAGCTAATGTTTTTATACAACTATGAACACAAAAGCCATGACATCAGGCCTGTAAAGGAGAAATCAGCCAATAGAATCAAAGAGCAAGGCAGAAAGGACAATCAAGAATTTAGGAACATATCAAAACATGGGTAGATCTTATTAATTATATTAAGGCTGTACTGGAACAAAATATTCTTCATGCTCCCTTCTTCAGAAGTAAATATCTCGCCTTGGTGGGCAGACAGTCCTGCACCAGAAGATTCTTCTTTAAAAAGTTTATTACCCATGATAAAAAAAAAGTGACTATCTCCCATCACCCATCACACAGCACAACCACACAGAGATCTTGCCATTTCTGATACTCTTATCTTTCCTTCCCTGATAAAAATCCTCTGGGAAACCATTTATGAACCAACTTTTATTTAAACATTTATATGTTTGGAAAGGATTACTTCATCTTTCATTTTAACATAAATATATGTGGCCTGAAATCCCATGACACTAACTTCACATTTGGCCCCATGAAAATATTGTTCACCATTCAGTTGTTTTTTTCTCCTTGTGCTTATTTTATGTAGCTAATTTTGTACCACTCCCTTGGGTCCGGTCTCATCCCAAGAGATCCAACACAATGAAAATGTGTGTACTGTATATACGTTGGGAAATGTGTATTAAAAAGTAAAGAACTGGCAAATACAAGAAAAATGTGCTATAATGCTTATGTTCCAAAATGATACAAAACAGTAAAGGGGTTTCCTATAATGGAAATATGCCCTTGCTATAACCCCATTGCATCAATACATATTATCTGAGAAAGAATGTCCACCAGAAAAATTTCTCCAAATGACAAGCTCACTTGGGAACATTCTACTGTGCTTGAATTCCATGTAACTTTTTCTTGAGGCTATCCTGCTTTATTAGAGCTAGTCAGACAAATTACCCTGGGAACAGAATGCATTTTTTTTTTTTTAGAAATTTCCCACAGATGACAAGCAGGTGCTCCCTTTCTTGCTCATTCTCAGTCATTTTCTTGCCGCTGAAAGCTGATTTGCGGATCTTATAGCAACCATGCCCCTGCACCATGGGAAACATATGGATGAATTTCAGCAGTGTGTGTGATATTTTATCCCTGCAAAATAACAGTGCATTTCCCCATTCTGAACGGTGCTTTCCCACACAACTCATCACTGATATGGAGTCACGAGCTTGCTTTCTCCTTTTTTTTAAATTTTAATATTATGAAGAAAGGAGAAAATCTGATGACCTCCAAATGTGTCAGATTTTAATTCTCAGATTTCTCAGCTTTGGTCATAGTTAAGTGTCCTTGAGCCAAGTCTGACCTTTAACAACTGTAGGGACAAATCCCCATCATTTCAGTTTGTTCCTTCTCCTAACTCCAATGACATTGCAGTCTCTCCCTTTTTTTGCTTTTCATACCCATCATTATCCAATGTCTCCCCCTTCTATTTCTCTCAAACTTGCAAAGTATAATAATTCTTTCTAGTCCATGATCCACTCCCATTATAAAGGAGTAGTTAATCTTATTTTAACCCAGGGCCAGCCAAATGGTTCTTCTTACAGTCCACAGTTAGTGTTAGCAACTGTTTCCAAATCCATAATTCAAAGGAATCTACCTTACTTCTCTTGTTCATATTGCCAATGAAAATACAATTATTTTCAGTGTTCTGATCTTTGTTGGCATAGAAATTCTTAATTCTTTACAATCTTGTCTACAGTTGTACTCCCAGGAACCTTTCCTCCCAGGGAATAATAATCTCTTTATTTCTCCAGCATGTCCATCTTTACTGTCTCTATTCTTAAACCCAAGAAAGCAAAAACTGCACCATCTTCAGTTCTTCACTATCGTGCTTATTTATCTTCCTAATATTCAACATTAACCTAGATTGTTCTTTTCTATTTCTTTTTCTTTCATGATGAGCCCTTATAAGTCTTTGTTGTCATCTCCCAAAGCGGTGTATCATTTGCATATTTCAAATCATTTGGTGCCTTATTTTTAGAGTATCAAAATAAGCAACTATGCATGGGAGGGAGTCTGGAAATTGTACCTATGTCATAGTTTTATACTCTGAGAAATCCCAAATTGGTCATGCTGGCTGGAAATTAATGTAGCTGAAGCTCAACAAATCTGCCTGGCACCAAGTCTGGAAAGGCTGTGTTTTGTTATATACAGTACTATAGGACACCAAAATTTTCTCCCACTAAACAGTAAACTAGGAAGAAATTACTCAGGAAATATATTTTTATGTAATGTCCCTTCAATCAGTCCTGTGTTATCTTATCTCATGACAATGCAGCCATAAGAAATTTTTCAGTCGTTGCAACTAGCCTGAGGAGCAGAACAAATGAGTTTTCTCTCAGATTTCAACACTTTCGAGTAAGACAGCAAGCAAGTCTCCACATCTACACTGAGATACTCAAGCTATGGACATTATAGGTGGATAACTACAAAAAGTTTAAATCTTTTGATCAGATTTGTTAGTCTGAAAAGGTGCTATCAGACTTTTGATTTTTGACAACCTACGGAGTTGTATGTATATCAGCTACTTAAATGTGGTCACCAAGAAGAATGAAAATAGGGCTTTGTACCTAATTAAATGTGTATTTAACCCTGTAGGATATATTATGCAATTGCAAGCTAAATTTACAGCTACGTATAGTTGAGTGGCTTAACTATAAGTAGTTAACTAGCCCTTGCCTCCCCCCGCCCCACCCTATTCAGGAATTCTAACCAGAATATTGTTAAATCAATGACTCCATTCTGCACTAATTCTCCATGTGTTAATAGAAAGAGACTATGTTATTTAAAAATTTGTTCTAGGATGGTCATAGATGTAAATGTTGTGAACAAAATAGAACAAAACTGTCTCCAGATCATTTTCAACAGAAAATTAGGTTTTTATTAATCTTGATTTCTTCAGACAGAATTTGGGAATTCTGATCAATCAGGTAAATGTTCTGAAGTCTATGCCATAGAAAAGAAACCTGGAAAGCCACAAACAGCATTACACAAATCAGCTACACTGCTAATGGAGAAACCACTTGAGGAAATGGGATTTCCATCTCCTCTTCTAAAGGCATAGGCTGACGTATCTCCTCAGATCATTGTTCTCCAGATTCACCTAAAGTCCAGAAACCTTACCTGAACACCATATATCTGGAGTATACTTGATTGAAGAAAGTTTATCTAATGCATAGCATTAACATGGCTTCATAAAACCAGACAGAGAAATATATACTGACTGAATAGTATGATATTTAACATTTATATGTACAATTTAAGTATTCATATTTATACGCATTACCTGTACCAACAGGTCAATATTGGTATGATTCTCCAAGTCAGTCTTGACTCTTGATAATCATATGGACAGATCCACACAGTTTCCCTGGCAACATTTTTTGAAGTGGTTTGACAGTACTGTCTCCTTAAAGCTAGAGGAAGTCACAAGGCTAAAATTATTATCTCCATATTAGTATTTAGCATATGTGTAGATGAAGCAAGATCTGAACTTTTATTCTTCCTGATAGAGATAGCCACATATGTTGCACTAGACATCTGAAAACCAGATTACAAGTGGTGACCAGATATACCAACATTTTCACTTTCAAAACCATAATGGCAATACTTTCCTTATAATGTGGAACAGCTGTGTAAGTGCTACCTTTCATTGTGACATGTCCCACAATGTCTCATTACACTGGGGCAAACATTAACATTACACTGGAGCAAAACATCATTTTTTTCCTAATCATGGCACTTGCTAATACTTCTTTCTGCCATACATGCAGACATCAATAGAAGAGAGATTCCAATCCAAGGTATCAATGCTGAAGGACCCCAGCAGTGAACTATAATGATCACTGCCCTACCAGAAAGAGTAAGGCACAAACAGCTTCTTAGCAGCTTCTTTCAAAATCAAATTAGCCATCATTGCATCTTCTTTGCAATGAAGTAAAGATGGCAGAACATACAGCTTACTGGCATTCAATATCTTAGAAAAATAAAAGAAAAAGAAAAAAATAGATTTCTAAAATTGGTCAGAGTCTGTGGCTGTTTCAAAGTCACAGTGAATTCCATCAAGCTTTCGACCTTCCCAAAGGCTGAAACATGTAAGTTGCCCTTGCAGTTCTACAGCCTTCAATGTCTTCCATGATATCTCTCACTTAGTCCAGAGAGAACATCACTTTGGCCCATTTATAACATTTTTTCCTTTCTCTGATCCCTTTTGGATCATGAAAAGCTTTTCTTCTTGCTTTTATGGCATGTCAAGTGGTGGGCTGTTGACCTGAACTCTGCTATCTCTCTGAGTGATCTGATTAACATATGGACACACTCTGCCTCGCCCCAACAGGAAATCAATTTGAAAGGCAAGACAAATATTATTTGCTCCCTTCCCATCTGCTGTGATATGTGAACATGTCTGCTTTCAGCAGCAGGAGAGGTATATTGATTGAGGGTATTTATAGCGCAGGCATCACTATCAGCAGAATTATCAAAGGACCATAGGAAGCAGAGTTTGACCCTACGGGCTGTTTAAATCAGCAGCCACTTCTAAAAATGTTGGATTTCCTCATCCAAGGTGACAGCAATACTATTTCATGTCATGCTTTAGAGATACTATTTCCTGTTTGTTGTCTGTTAGGGTTGATGGCAACTAAATTAAATGGAACTATTAACAGTCCCCCCACCTCTTTAAGCAATAACCCTGCTCTATTTCCAGGCTCCTGTTGACCTTGTATGTCCACAGGCTTTTATCAATAATAGTGCCAGACCATGTGGGTCTGTACTGCATCTCACACTTCAGTTTGCTACAGGGACATACCATGTGCACTGTTTTCTAAAAGGAAAGACTGCTGGGACACAAACCTGTGTGAGTGTCATGCCCTCTGCCCTGAAAGACTGGATCTCAGATTTGTAAGGTCAGGAGTGCCAACCTGGAAAAGGGACAACTGATCATTCCCATATTTCTTCAGCTGTGTCTATCTCAGTCTTTTGTGCTTTTTAAAGCAATACCACCAATTGCTTTTCAAGTCTACAGTTTTCCTAGTCATAAGGCTTAAATGTATCATTACATAAGGTCACTCCCAGGAATGGAGGAAGAAGAAGAAGGAGGAGGAGGAGGAGGAGGAGGAGGAGGAGGAGGAGGAGGAGGAGGAGGAGGAGGAGGAGAAGGAGAAGGAGAAGGAGAAGAAGAAGAAGAAGAAGAAGAAGAAGAAGAAGAAGAAGAAGAAGAAGAAGAAGAAGAAGAAGAAGAAGAAGAAGAAGAAGAAGAAGAAGAAGAAGAAGATCCTCCCTACCAGATTTAATCTTTGAAATGATTCATGTCTTCCTCCATGTAATATTTTTTCCAAAACTAGCTTTGAAACATTTTTATCTCTTACTATTCTAAAAAACAATCAGTGGCATTCCTGGTTATAACTGTAGAAGTAGTTTAAGTAGGCTTCTCCTGGTATTTCAATGTATAATTCAGAGAAGACTTTTTTAAGTCTCCCCCCTAGCTTGAGCTCTAGTAATTCAGTCAATATATCACTGTAGTTTTATTAGCAGCAATATGAAAATGATAGGTCATTTCCTTCTTTCAGAATTACGTTTTACACACACAAACTCCCTCCACCTAACCTACTGACTTTGGATTTCCTGATAGTCCATTTTCCATTCCCAAAACTAACCAGATTTACCCCTTACCTTTTTTTCTAGATCCCCCAAATCAGCTGGCTGCTGCCACCTGCTGTGGATATTTTAGATTATTTTTTCCTCAAACATACTTCTCACTATAAATTTCTTTACTGAAACATTAAGTAATATTTAGGAGTGAAGAATCCATTAATTTTAAAAGGAACCTCCTTTTCTTATGAATAGGATACTTAACTCGTGTGTCATAAACATCAAATTGATGCTCAGAAATATATTGTGATATCTTCCATTAAGATATAAGCAAATGTACAACTTTCAGACCATTTTGATAGTATCAAAAGTTCAGTTCCCAAGAACATAGAAAATTTTTTGTAGAAGTCAACAGCTTTATCTGTCACAATGTTTTGTCTGCTTTTTATATACTGAGAGCACTCTGCAATTGTGAAGAAACTATGACTCCTTCCAGGTTCAAGACATTCAGGATGGCTCACTAATTGTCAAAGCTCTCAAAATATTTAGAATACTAAGGGAAGAAAGATTTTTTAAAAAAATAAAAATAAAAAAGCCAATGCTATGGAAAGCATCTTGTTCCCTTTACTTTCCCCCTTCAATATACAGAGAACAGAAATTAGGCAGTAATTGGAAGTCTTCACATCTGGAAAAGCATACATCTGGAAACCATCACTCTAGTTGAAATTCTTGCAAGTTGAATAAAGGTCCTTATCAGACTTCCGCTCTCAAAATTCCTTTCAACTACCTTGTTTTATGAGTCCCCTCTTTACAAGGTATATCGACCTCTATTTTAGACCCCATAACATTAGACATTACTATATCAGTCATTTTTCCCTAAAGAAGTATTGAAGTTGCCTTTTGAAGTGTATTAGTCTAACATGACCCACTATGTTGTTATGCAACAGGGCTCCATATCAGTGATACCTACCGTAGGTGAAACTTAATTCTAAGATCTAAAAATATTAATAGGGAAACTTATATTTGGACTGAGCATGACCATTGGTTCAACAAGCCAGTATTATTTATTCTGACTGGCAGCAGATCTCCTGTATTGCATCAATAGATCTTTATTTACTTACTTACTTACTTACTTACTTACTTACTTACTTACTTACTTACTTACTTACTTACTTACTTATTTACTTCAATTTAGGGACTACCGAACTTGAAAGTGACTCTGGACATCTGTCGATATAATAAACAATAAAACAATAAAAATAAAATAACGCAAGCTAGGGATATGGTTGCTTGAAACAAAAATATAGATAAAGCCTGGGATAACAACCTGATTATGTAGCTGTTCAATGAACATTATTTTCATATTTTACATACATCTGTATAAATTCCTAGTGCTGTTATCATAAAACAGTAAATAGAAATTTGAAACATAGATTATCAACTATAACACCTTATGTATCTTTTCAAATCTTTTTTAATCCATTTCCCAACATGTGTTTTTTCAGTCTAGCTATTTGTTTTTTCTTATAGCTCATCAAAGTCTTTCCTTAAAAGATGGGCCTCAGATATCCTTCAGAGCATAGGAGGGGGAAACAGGGAAGGGACAGAGAACTGATTCCCTCCCCCCCTTTTTTTAGGACACCTTAATCTACTGCTGCCAAAAGGATGGTAATAATGATCACAGTGTAATTATAGAAGGTTGATTGGAGCAATCGTGCCTGGACTTGTGACTCTGTAATTCCATGTAATTCTCACCACACATTACCTTTTCAAACATCAGAACACTGAAGGTTCAAGAAATACCAGACATGCTTTCCCAAGCTCTATGTGTGTTCCTTGTTCAGACAGAGGGCATTTCACAGGAGTCAGTGGAATAGAAATATAAACAAACCTCTGTGCCCTGAGCAGGCCTCTGGAATGCCAAACACCTCCTCCTGCTTTCTGTCACCAATACCTGCACCTCTGTGGGCCACCACTGGTGGCTGCAGCTTTGAAATTGCGAGTTGGGTCTCCACTGATTTATCCCCCCCCCTTAATCATTGTCCTCTTGAGGATTCCCAGTGAACAACTTTGCCTTACTCTTGCAGTATCTCCCTGGGAGGAAGACTGGGAGAGAAGGGAGGCGGGTGGAAGGGATTTCATCCATGTAGAAAGCCCAAAAAAAAAAAAAAAAAAGGAATTACTGTAATGCTGTTTAAGAAAAATATCTGCTATTGACAGAGTTTTTCAGCAAATAATTAGAGGGACCATAAATGACTGGCAGGATTATTAAAGGTTGGAAGATTCAAATATTTGAAGACTGGTCTAATATTCAAAACAGTGGGCCCTTTTAACTATCATTTTCTGCCCACAATTTTTTTAAAACATACAGAGAGATTCAGTATTACCGGTAACTATCTTAAAGCGCATCCTAAGAAGAAGCCATTTTGAAGGAAGGGTCGAGTTACTTCTGGGCAATGCAAAGAATTTTCTTTCCAGCTACTGGAGGCAAACTTCTTCTTCTGGGTCCTGACGTGATTTCCATGAACTAACCTGAAAGACACTTTTGACAGGGATTTCTGTGGGGCCACCTTTTAAGACCTGATGAAAGAGACTTATTGGAAATACACACATTTCTTCACCTTTACATTATTTGGTGGCAAGAATTCATAATGTCTCTAACTTGTCAGAGGAAAACCAATGCAGGGGCAGTTCCAAGAGGGAGCAATTTGTTCTTGGCTTCTGCATTAGCCGAAAAAGATGCAAGGTGTGCATTGCAACCAGAGTAAAAATGAACATCACAATTGTTCAGCACATGGCAATTTGACACTAGTTGGAAATACATGGCTTAATTTGCAAGAGTGTTTGTCTTCTTCATCATCCACTAAAAAAACACATAATAAGCCTATTCCGGAGTATAAACCATACCATGGTAAGAGTGGTGATAGCACAGTGATTAGAATGCAGTATTGTTGGCTAATTCTGCTGACTGCCAGGAGTTCAGTCCTGACCGGCTCAAGGTTGACTGAGCCTTCCATCCTTCCGAGGTCAGTAAAATGAGGACCCAGATTGTGGGGGCAATAGGCTGACTCTGAAAAAAAAAAAAAACAACGCTTAGAGAGGGCTGTAAAGCACTATGAAGCAGTATGTAAGTCTAAGTGCTATTGCTACTGATATTCAGTTTATAACATCAGCAGCAGAGCTGGTTCCTTGCATTCACATCAAAGCAAATCTAGCTGGTGTGTGCTTTATACAATTGTCTATGACAGTGGTTCTCAGCCTGTGGTTCCCAGACCTCTGGGGGGGGGGGGTGCGATGTCATCACAGGTGGTTCATAAAGAGTTGAAGAAATGTTATGATTTAAATCTTGAGTTAAGTCATGGCCACAAAAGGTATTTAAAGAGGGTCCGTGGTAAAGAAAAGATTGAGAACCACTGGTCTCTAATATATTTGTTTCTTTTTGATTAACTGTACCTAATAGCTAAAAGGTTTAGTGGTGATTTTTAAAACTCTGCTTTCTCTTTCCACTATCTCAGAGCTAATCATCATAACAGCAGCAAAAAAAAGATCAAAATAGGAGTAATAACTGGGGGAGGGGTTACCATTTTCAGCCCATAGTTTTGAGCCCTTCAACAAGTATTAGTATATCTTATCTTGGGCAGTAAGTTTCACAAAACTTAGTATGGCTTAAAATAAGCAGGCAATGTTTTTAAGGCAACAGAAGCAAACCCAAATACTAAACCAAAAATAACTTTGGCTGACATACACTCACATGATTTCAGAGTGGAATGATAATTTAGGATAAGAGACTAAGAGGTTAGGATAAGAAAGACAAGCAGAGCAGGAACTATATCGGAAGGCCCTGTTGTTTGTAATTACAATTGCTGCTTAGTAAGCACACAGTACAGTAAATGCCATATTGTTCCTCATGTCCAATATGTTAACATAAGCCATACACTAAAAACAAATTATCATCATAATTATAGCGAAAATGAGAGGTGCTTGAAAAGTCTGTCTTTTTTTCAATTTCAAAAACATTGTTGAATTTTTCTGCAAGAAACTAAAGAAAATTAAAAACTGATTTTGAAATTTGATGATTAGTATTATATGGAGTGTTGAAATAAAGTAGACAAATGGTAACTTTAGAGTTTGATATATTCTAACATCTGCATCTATATCTTCTTTTTTTTCTTTTCTTTTCCGCACTTTTCTTTTTATTCCTTTCCAAGTCTTTTTCTTTTCTAATTTTCTATTTCTCTTTCCATTTTAACAGTGTATCTTTTTTTGAAAACCTATAACTATCAAAAAAAGAAAACCCTGTATTTTGATAAATTGTAGTATTGCAGTTATGATTCCCAGTTGCTATCCATATCTGAGTTCTTTATAGTCTCATATAACATCTGTGATTATATACAAACATTTAAAATGAAATAACCATAGGCAGTTTGTGCATATTCAGACTCCACTCCTCTGGGCTTCAGTTTCTTTGCATTTGAAGTGCCTTAACAACCATCAACACAACCAGAATTTATCTTTTCCTCTCCCCTAAATCTCCTCCCCCAGAAAACTATGCAAGCAATCTTTTGCTGTTCCCAAATGAATTGAGTAGTCGTTTGTTTTATAGTTTTTATTTAATCTCTTTTATGGATGGAATGAAGATGCTGTTTTCCCTAACAACGTTTCTCTCTGCCCATACATGCAAATACCATTCGTATCAGGACAAGAAATACTGTTTAGTTTAAAACACATTTGGGACAGCAACATACAAACAACATGATCAACTCTCCACCCTCATTCCAAGAACAAAAGGAAAGTTGGCAGAGTAAAAGTATGTTGAAGGAAATATTTGCAGAGATATAGATAGGTTGGTCATGTAACAAAATCAAAACGCAAGATTTCTGATTTCTCAGCCTTACGACCAGCTTTAATACTGTACATACAGTATATACTCAGTCAGCAAACCTCAGCACTTAGCCATCATGGTTTAGATATACATATATCATCAGTGATTGTCAGGTTTTAGGCCTTGCACAGCAACAGGTGCCGAATGCATTCAGACTTCACATAAGGATGTACCGAGAGACTGAAAAAGCAAATGGGCATATTCTTTGCAGATTTATTGCTCTCCCTAGGATGAAATGGAAGTGCTAAAAGCTTAAACTGATACACAGGAGGCTTGTTTATTGCATTGTACAGACCAGAGAGGAATTTCCTGCACATGATGCCAAAGACAGAGTGCACAAAAATGCCTCTGAAGTCTGTGGATAGCACTGAACAGGCTCCCTTCTGTATTAGCTTTACTGCTCATATATCTGGGATTCAGATATTAACACAGCTGGATGGGAGGAGAAGCCAAGATGCCAATCTATAGTCTAGCCAATTAGAAGCCGGAATTTGAAAAAGACAGAAATTGATTGGAGGACAACATTGATAGTGGGGGATCAGTTCTATTGTGAGTCTATTAATGACATCATCCTTTGTACTGTCTCCATCACAATTTTCTAGAACAGGATTAAAGCGATGACAGATTCCATTCCAAAACTCCCAGGCAGCTCTTTACATAGCTGTTAGCAGAACAAAAGCATTACATGAGATTTCCTCTCTCTCCCCAACAGTATTTGATGCTTTCTAATCCTCACCTTGGGAAAAGGCCTGGGAGAGCCAAATGCACTTGTTGACATCACACAGGATGTCTCATGTCTATGCCAAAATGAAGGACTGGGGTGCAGAAAAGAGACTCTCTGTTACTTCAAATATCCACACTCAAACAAAGTAAATTCTGTTTACCCAGCCACCAAAAGACAGTTATAGGGATAACTATTTATACAAGCTATGAACAAATGTTTACAGGATTTTACAGATAATATTATTTTTCACTTGCAAGCCTCCCAGATTTTTCTGACTACTTCCTCTCTTTTTTTTCTCCTATGAATCATACTTTTTTGAAAGACACAAAGCCTGTAGAATGCTTGGAGCTACCTATTTAGGGGTGTTCCAGGTGGCCAAATATTCCATTTTAGTGCTATTTTGTTACTTCTTCACTATACCAAGCTCCTTTTGCAATTGACATTATTATTGTTGTTGCTGTTATCAATAATAATAATAATATAGATTTAATGTTCAATTCAATTCATAGTCTGGGACAGGTAAAAACTTAAGGTAGAAGATTAAAGTCCAAGACCCCCAAGGTTGCATTCTCAGAAATGCTACCTGTTCCACGCGCAGGGCCAGCTAGACAGGCAGAGCTCAGGAGCTTCAATGCGTGGATGAGGCAGTGGTGCCGGGAGAAAGGGTTTAGATTCATTAGGAACTGGGAAACATTTTGGGACAAGCCACACCTGTACAGAAGGGACGGGTTACACTTGAACCATAATGGAACCAGACTGTTGGCGATTAATATTAAAAAGGTTTCAGAGCAGCTTTTAAACTGATTCGTAGGGGCAAGACGACAGGAGCTGGCAGCTTCCGGTTCGAGAAGGTACACTGCCTAATATGGAGGGTGGAAGTTATGCACACACTGGTGAGTCAACAGGAAAACTAAATTGTAATAGTCAAGCAGAAGGACATGGTAGACCATCTACAAATTCTACAACCAATTTCTACAGTCAAAATCCACAAAGTTGAAAGTGCGCCAGAAAATTACATATAAATGTCTGTACACAAATGCTAGAAGCATTCGAGCAAAAATAGGGGAATTGGAATGCTTGGTGAAGGAAAATAATATTGATATTATTGGCATAACAGAAACCTGGTGGACAGATGATAACCAATGGGACACAAGGATTCCAGGTTACAAATTGTATAGGATGGACATGAGAGGGACAAATGGTGGTGGCGTGGCCTTGTACATAAATGAGGAGTTAGAATCTCATGAACTCGAAATTCAAGAAAATTCAAACTCACCCACAGAAACATTGTGGATAAAATTCCCAGGACAGGAAACTAATCTGACGTTAGGGATCTGCTATCGCCCTCCCAACCAAACTCCAGAGGCAGATTGCTATTTGGAAAATGAATTTAAGGAGGCCTCAAAAAGAAATAGGGTAGTCATAATGGGGGATTTCAACTATCCCCAAATAGATTGGGTAAATTCTTGTTCTACACATGAAAGAGAGACAAGGTTCCTCGACATGTTAGCCGATCATTCCCTTGAGCAGATGGTCATGGAACCAACCAGGGGAAAGGGGATCCTGGACTTGGTTCTAACTAACGCACAGGATTTGGTTCATGATGTCCTTGTAACCGAGCCCATAGGAACCAGCGATCACAACACAATAACCTTCAACTTAACCATGGATAGCAAATTGTCAGTGAAAACTAACACAGAGACCTTAAACTTTCACAGAGGGAATTTTGACAAAATGAGGAAAATAGTAAAGAAGAAACTAAAAGGAACAGTAAAAAAAAGTCAAATCCCTCCAAAATGCTTGGAAACTGTTTAAAAATACGTTACAGCAGGCTCAAATAAAATGCATTCCTAAAAGAAGAAAGAGGATTGGAAAGTCCAAGAGGATACCAGTATGGCTTACGAATGAGGTAAAGGAGGTTATTGGAAAGAAGAAAAACTCATTTAAGAAATGGAAGGCTCTTCCTACCGAAGAGAACAGGAGGGATCACAAACTCTGGCAGACCAAATGCAAGGCGATAGTCATGAAAGCCAAGAGAGACTTTGAGGAGCATATAGCCAAGAATATTAAAAATAATAACAAAACCTTTTTTAAGTACATCAGAAACAGGAACCCAACCAGAAAATCAGTTGGGCCACTCGATGACAATGGTCAGAAGGGGATAATCAGAGAAGACAAAGAGATTGCTGAGAGGCTAAATGACTTCTTTGCCTCCGTTTTCACCGAGGAGGATAGAGAGCATTTGCCTGCCACTGAATTAGTTTTCCCAGGGAGGGAAATAGAAGAATTAAACCTGATAGAGATAAACAAGGAAGATGTTCTTGCATGCCTTTCTAAACTAAACGTCAACAAATCGCCGGGTTCAGATGGCATCCACCCTAGAATTCTCAAGGAACTCAAGTGTGAAATTGCTGAACTTCTAGCTAAAATATATAATCTTTCCATAAGATCAGGCACTGTACCGGAGGATTGGAGGGAAGCAAATATAACCCTGATCTTCAAGAAAGGATCCAGAGGTGATCCAGGAAACTATAGACCAGTCAGTTTAACCTCAGTTCCAGGCAAACTGATGGAAACCATTATTAAAGATAAAATTACAGGGCACAGAGAAAAACAGGCATTGCTGAAAGAAAATCAACATGGTTTCTGCAAAGGCAAATCATGTCTTACTAACTTGTTAAAATTCTTTGAGGGTGTAAATAAATACATAGATAAAGGGGCCCCAGTTGATAGTGTATATCTTGACTTTCAAAAGGCTTTTGACAAAGTCCCTCACCAAAGGCTCCTAAAAAAAGCTCTCCAGCCACGGAATTAGAGGACAGGTCTTGTCCTGGACTGGTAACTGGCTAAACTGTAGGAAGCAAAGGGTGGCAATAAATGGACAATTCTCTGGATGGAAAGAAGTGAGAAGTGGTGTAACCCAAGGTTCAGTTTTGGGACCTTTACTTTTTAATTTATTCATCAATGATCTGGATGTAGAAGTTAATAGTGAGGTAGCCAAGTTTGCTGATGACACTAAATTGTTCCGGGTTGTGAAAAGTGAAACTGATTGTCAGGAGCTCCAGAAGGATCTCTTGAAATTGTGTGAGTGGGCAACAAAGTGGCAAATGCATTTTAACCTAAACAAGTGCAAAGTTATGCACATCGGGACAAAGAGCCCCAATTATACTTACCAACTGATGGGGACCAAACTTTCTGAGACAACCCAAGAAAGGGATCTTGGGGTTTTGGTGGACAGCTCGATGAAGATGTCAACCCAATGTGCAGCAGCAGTAAAAAAAGCAAATTCCATGCTTGGCATGATTAGGAAGGGAATCGAAAATAAGTCAGCAAGTGTTGTATTGCCTCTGTACAAATCGATGGTGAGACCACACTTGGAGTACTGTGTACAGTTCTGGTCACCGTACCTCAAGAAGGATATAATGGAACTGGAAAAGGTGCAAAAAAGGGCAACAAGAATGATCAAGGAAATGGAGCGCCTTCCTTATGAAACCAGATTGCAATGCCTTGGTCTCTTCAGCCTTGAAAGACGGCGTTTAAGGGGTGACTTGATCGAAGTGTATAAAATCATGCATGGGATAGAAAAGGTGGATAGAGAAAAATTCTTTTCTCTATCACACAATACCAGGACAAGGGGGCACTCCCTAAAGCTCATAGCTAAGAAAGTGAGGACAAATAAAGGGTCGTTGATTTATGGAATTCACTTCCAGAAGGGGTCGTGACAGCTGTCAGCCTTGACAGCTTCAAGGCAGGGTTAGATAGATTCATGGATGCCAAGTGTATTGGTGGTTATTAAAACGGATGTCCATGTGCCGCCTCTATGTTGGTTGAGGCAGGCAGGATTCCCTTGAGTACCATTTGTTGGGGGTCAAGGGAAAGGGAGGATTTTGCCTTCTCTTTCTGCTCAAGATCCCCATGTACAATTGGTGGGCCACTGTGTGACACAGAATGCTGGACTCGATGGGCTTTGGCCTGATTCAGCATGGCTCTTCTTATGTTCTTATGTTCTTTAACTGTTCAACTCCTAACCAAGGACCTAAGAGCTGTTAAGGTAGCATCTGAGTATACTGTATAGGCAGTGAATTTTTGCAAAGATATTCAGATCTAATAAGTTCAACATTTCCATGTATCTATGCAGCCCTTCGGATATTGCTCCAAGGACTCCTATTACTATTGGTACAACCATTGATTTCTTCCTGCACAATCGCTGAATCTGTATGCAAATCACGATATTTTGATATTTTTTCTAGCTGTTTCCCTTCAATTCATACATCACCTGGTACTGCAGTATCATATTATTTAAAGTCTCGTTACCTGATACTACATACATGCACACATACACACAAACATACAAACTACACACACACATACATACACATATATTGATGGCACATAATCAACCAATCAATCATTGCATATCTGAGTTACTGTACATTTCATACCTTACAAAAATGGAAAAGGAATCCTTGCATAAGGAAACTTGAGAGGAAAGTTAAAAAAGGTTGTAAATATGTCCTTCATTATTAAAACAGAAAATACGGTGTAATACGTCTAATCTTAGCATGGATCATTTCAAATATTATTTGAAAACTCACATTTCACTCTGTCTCTCATGAAAGTTCACATTTAAAATAAAGGCTTTGTGGATACAACCCAAGATGGGTAGGACAGGCGTTATATCAGCAAACTAGCTTGCAACTTGATTCAGCTACTAAGAAATAAGGGGATAAAAGCAGCAAAGAAATGGAGCAGTAAAGGAAGACATCTAATGAATGTTGTTCTGTCTTTGAAAAGAGATATCTGTGACCAAGATTTAGAGCTGCTGCACAACTAACGGGCAATACAAATTGATTGATTGTTTGTTATTTGATGCTCAACAACAGCTTTTTATGCTGTACTCTTAGTGGAATGCAGCATTCCCAAGCAATTATACAAGGACCTCAAGAAGAAAAAGAGACCATGATATTTATCCATTTGTAAAATACCATTTTCTGCTCATAGTCATATTTCAGTGAATGGTGCCTAATTTCCCATTTATTTCATTTTAGATCTGCCATATTTTAAGTTGTATGATTTCAAACTTTCTATTGTTTGTATCCTCATTTATTGATACTGAAAGCTTGGAGATTTTATGATGTTTAACATGAACACAGAACATTACAATGTAGAGGAAAAGGAGAATGCTATGACTCATTATATGAGAAAAACAGGAAACCCAATTAGCCCATTAAAACAATATTTCCTACAATAATTGATGGTTTTAACTTAGTTGCATTATTACATTAAAGCATAGGAAGAACCATTGCTCTGGTGGATTGATATTAAATTGCTAGTTCTTGTAAATGAGGTTCTAGTTATGTATCCCTTTTAATAATTACATTCCTGTAATGCTAAGATTCAAGTTTCATATTTGAGTATGAAAAGAAATTCCCATGTTTTAAATATCCATTTGATGCCTCTACTTAAAGGAAATAGTAAACAGGGATAGCTCTGTTCTTGTATAGTGGCTGTTTATTAACAAATACAATAAATATTCAAATTGCTTCACAATGTGATAAATCTCATCATGTTCCTCCATAACTTACTTCATCCATTACTAGCCAGATAAGAAATAGAATGAGAAACCTATGTTTAGAAATGTTTAGAATATGCATTTCTGCATTTCTAACCAATTGATTGGATGAACATGGTTTCATGACATACTTAAGAAAAAACACCAAGTTGTTTTCAACTGTTTTCATGTTACTTTTAATATTTTTAATTGTTTAGATGTCATAGTTTTCCTCTGTTTATGTTTAATGTGTTGCTTACTGGTGGCATCAGTAAGAAATATAGTATGAAATATAAACATAATAATAAATGAAACAATAAATTGCTCAACAGTAAAAAAATCAACAAAAACTTAATATTCATATTGTCTCTTTTTATATGTCTCTAAACTAATACGCTGCTCCTTGATATTTTACATGGATATAAATCTCGTTTCTCAGAATTCCCTGGTTCATGAAAAGCTGAATAATTTAGCTATGTCAGTTGTCTTTTTGTTTTAACTGTAGACCAGCTTATCCTGATTTGTTTCTCTTCTGATGTTGTAAGAGTACAAAGCCCTCAACTTGCCAAGTAGACTAGCCATTTGATATGATGCCTAAAAAATCCTGGAATTACAGACATGAGAGTACCAAGCTGAGGAAGATCATCATAGTAAATGAATGGTTTGTATTACCTGGCTTTGGAAAATGTGTACCCCTTTAAAACTGGGTTAAAGTTAAAAGGTGGAACACAAGTTATTTGTTTATTATTGAGGATTCTCATGCAAACAGTGCAGTGACCTAGAGATTAAGATGGTTGCCTCACACTCAGGAGGCTGAGAATTCAATCCTAGGAAGCAGCAGCTGTTTCCCTATCAGGGTGCAATGAGAAAATGTTTGCTGTGAACTCTGCATAGGTGTCAGGAAGGGCATCCATTCAGTAAATGCTCAGACATCCCAGCTGCACCCTGTTACAAGGCATTACAGGGTCATAAAAAGAAAGGAAATGATGATTCTTATGTAAGGGAGCAAGTGATATTATCTGCTACAAAGTGTTACCAGTACATAATTGATGTTATTTGTATGATGATGTAACAATACACATGACATCATAGTGACTTTTGCCAGATTTTGCCAAGTCTGAGAATAATACTAATATATTCAGAGTAAAAAGAGAGAGAGAGAGGAATATCAGCTATGTGGATCCAAAGCTTGGACACTTTCCGTACAAGAAAAAGTTTTTAAGCTTTTTAGCTTGAGAAAAGCTAAGCATTCCAAGCTTTTTGGCTTGGGAAAAAGTACAGAAGGAAGACATAATTAAAGTGTACAAAACCATCCATGCCATGGAGAGAATGGTCATGTGGAACATTTTCTCCCATCTCAAAACATTAAAAGCAGGGATCACCTGAGGAAACTGATTGGAAGGAGATTTAGAACAGGTTAAAAAAGCCCTTCATACAGAACATGGAAACCATCACTGTGTGTCATGGCCTTTAATTTTGGTTGGCTTTAAAAGGTTATTGGATAAATTCAAGAGAATAAGTGTATCAGGCCATTAGTGTTAAAAAAATAAATGTCACATCTGGTTTGAGGGAAAATATCTCCAAAATCAAATGCAGGAAAAAAGCATCTAGTCAGCCATTCTGAGGTAGATATGGCCTCTTGCCATTATTATGTTGATGAAGAAAAATTAGGAGACCAAAACACCCAGTAATATATGGTCATCCAGAGATCACCTGATCAAGGCTTCCTTAATTCTGGCAACGCCCTTGACAGGACCGGCCAGACAAACTGGAATTTAGTACCCTAGAGCAAAGCTAGAAGCTAAGATGAAAAAGCAAATAGGAACTCAGGAAAACGGTCTGTAGCTCAAATAAAATTCATCTGCAACAGAGAGATCCAGTGAGGTTCCTTCCCTAAAACATTTTTACCTGCAGTTCAGTAGTTTAATGCACATAAACCCCACGAATTCCAGGGAACAGATATATATACATTGATTATGACTTTGATTTGGCCCACCTAAGCACTCTTAAGATTAAGAAATTAAATAGCTGAGTAAATAGCACATAGGGATTCTAAGGTTCATGACCTTAAATAAAAGGTACAAGAAGATATACACTGCCAGTGTTCTGATTCCTTTCAATCTTATTTCATACTTTTCATTCATCACTGTTGGCATAGACAGTGATTGCTCTTCAACCCATCTTGATTAATTGTATAATTAGATCATTGCTAATTTAAACATTCTGTTAAATTTTATTCAGAAACTATTATAGTAATATGATAGATACATTAAATACAGATGCCAAAGTAATTTTGATCATTGTAAAATAGGTTAAAGCAAGCAGAAATTAAAGAATACTTAAAATTTAATGATGGGAAGTTTTGATAATGTTCAATGAGAAAATAAATCATTTTTTCTACACAATGTTTTCATCTGATAAATAAAAATGTGTTTGCATATATTGTTTGTTCTAGATGACAAATTGAAAACTCCTAAACTTATTGCATTTTGTATTAACACTAGAAATACTGTTGTGGGTGGTTCACTTCAAATAAGGCAGCAACAACTTCTCCCATCCCTGTGTTTGTGTATCAGAATCAGTCTTTAACATCCACATTTTCTAATCAGTTGTTGATTTTCCAAATTTTTAATATGTTTCAAATTAATACATGTCTCTACACACATCCCTGTTGCTACTTTTAAAAAAAAAAACTCTAACAGCTGGAAAATAATGCAACAACATAAGTCTTTTTTTTTTTAAAGGAATGAAATGTCCTTCACACAAATTAATGTGTCCTACTATTTTATCCCATCAGGGAATAATAATTCACGCTTTGGAGCACATGGATCTAGACATGCCTCATTGACATCCTCCATTTCTCTAAAATACACAAGACTTTCATATCCATTTGCAGAATAACAATAACAAAAAAGGTGCTGTTGTTTTAAATGACATGTAGAAGCAAAAGAAGAAACCTTGTCTTCATTTACTTAGTCTTCCATTAAGCAAGTCACTGATACCATTCAATTGTCCATGACAAGGTTTTTAGAAGCACCTACTTTTTTTCCCCTTTATTTTATTTTTATTTTTTATTTTATTTGTGTATAAGGCAGTGCTGTTTATTAATCACAGCATTATCCCTCATTTGTGATAGGGCAGTTTATTGTGTACAGTTGAGTACAGGACAATCCTGACCTTGTTCTTTAAATGTTTTCTGAATCAATTTAATTGTAACAGTCCCACTCCCAATATTCATAATTCTTTATCATTATATGTCAGTAGGGCTACATGTCTTGATAGTAATTATCCAAGCAGATGCCTTTGAAATGAGATAGCAAATTATAATTATATTTTAACTGATAGCAGATAATTATGTATTTATTTGTTTGTGTACAAGTTAGGCTACAGCTAGTTCTTTATTTCAATATAGAGCTGATGCCAATTCTGTCTTTTATATTTGTATAGGAATAAAATTGAAAATCAGTTGATTTTTGCATGTATTCTTCCAGTTTTGGGAAATTGGGAGCATAAGTAAAAATGCAAATGTATAATACTGTAAGTAAGGGTATTTCTTAAAATCTGCACAAAGGGTGTTTTGTTTGTCACTATTTGTATTTCAAAACTAGGAAGACTGGAATGGAAGGAACAAAAAGAGAATGTGTGCAAATTCAGTGATTTAAATAACTATAACTTAGGAGCACTTGTCACACAAGCTACATTCCAAGGGATTTGTGGCATATCAGATTTTTTGTGTGCGTCGCCACCGTGGGAACTTTCCACTCAAGATGAATCTTGTATGTCTTGCTACCCTGTTATGTAACATCATGGTTTGTGATTGGAAATTTCACGGAGCTGTAGTGTTTATTTCTTATCCTAATGGTATGCTTAATGCCAGTAGATAAGCTGCCTGTGCCAGAAAAATCAGACAATAATAATAGCTATAAATCAAACAGAATAACCTCATGTGTTTAACCATGATTTTCCAATGATGTGAAACAGCACAACGGTAATAGGGGCAGTTCAATGTGCTATCACTACTAAAACAGATTAACATAAGACATAGCACTGCTTGAGTAGGGACTGCAATGTCGTCAGGGACACTACACATCCTCTCTGTGACCAGTTTTCCTTGTTATCTTTTAGGGAGGAGGCTTCGTGTTATCCGAAGCAGAACATCCGATTCAGTCACAGCTTTGTTCCATATAATAACAATCTTGTGAACTCTCAAGTTTCCTCTTTCTGCTATGTATTCGAAATGGACAGTGAAATAGATATAGATATAGATATAGATATAGATATAGATATAGATATAGATATAGATATAGATATAGATATAGATATAGATATAGATATAGATATAGATATAGATATAGATATAGATATAGATATAGATATCACTGTCCATTTCAAATATATACATGTATGTATATAGAACAGAGCTCCCCAACCTTTCTGGGTTGGCGGCCCAGAGGGAAAAGGAAGAGCAGGGAAATGTAAAAGGCTTTTTTTTATTAATTGCTGAGCTTTCATTAACAACCTGTTAACATCATCAGAGCAAAGGGCTAAATGAGAAGGGGGGAGTATGCGCATAAATTTACATAACAGTTAAACAATGGTGGCAGTGAGGCATGTGCACATAGCGTGCTTAAGAAGCTCTTAAAGGTATAAAGCAGTCAGTCTCAAGACCATTTTCAAAAGTCGCTCTTGTCAGCTGTTTGGCACGTAGATCCAATATTCAAAATTATCAAAGACATACATACATACATACATACATACATATATGTTTTCTGAGGTTTTCGCGGGTGTTTGTATGTAGGTCTTTGGTTCTTCGGGTTTTCTCCCACATAGAATTTGAAGTGTCTTGGCGACGTTTCGACAAAGTCCCATTTGTCATCTTCAGGCTGGTGCTTTCGGCTTGGTGCTTCTAGGAGCAATGTGTGATTGTACGTCGAAACGTCGCCAAGACACTTCAAATTCTACGTGGGAGAAAACCCGAAGAACCAAAGACCTACATATATATATATATATATAAACTAACAACTATTTAATAAACTTAGCTTTCGTCGGCTAACTGCCAACGTCGTCAGACTGGAATGCCGGAAGTTCAAAAGCCTGCTTATAAGACCAGCTGTTTTGCGCTCTGCTCATAGACCATGTTACCGGTCTACTCACCCCAGTTGATCGTATTGCTTCTAATTGTCTCGCATCCGTCTGTATATATACTTTCTTTTGAGAGCGGGCAGCAGAATTTCATTTTTAATGTGTGCCAGTGTGCTCACAATAAAAATGGACAATAAAGGTTATCTTATCTATCTTAATATGACATTGCACTCTGGAACATGGGTGAAAATGCCTAAATCCCACCACAATCAATGTAACCATTTGAGACAGAATAAAACTTTGCCTTTCTACAAGATTTTCTGCAGATCTGAGAAGACTCAACTTCTAGGACAGTCTCTCCAACTGGATAATTCCAAAGTATATTCTTGGGTATTATAAAATCGCAGTCCCATTTTACCTAGAGAAAAGCAACTTGGGAAAAAAGCTACCGGTACTACAGAATAAATCTAGAAGCAAAACTACCCAAAAGGAGCTGTGGCATGTATACCATTAGCCAGCTCTAAACCTTGAAAATACGTAAAGAACACATGTCTTGGCCTCTAGTGGGGCAATGAGACAGATAATCTAGAACAATATTCTTTAAGAATTCAGTCAGGATTCTGAGACTTATTGTCCAAATTGAAAAGTTCCAGTTTGGAAAAGTCTGGAAGATGGGCAGATACTGTATATTCCACTTTGAGACTCAATTACAATGCTTTAATTCATTCATTGCTTTTATATCTGACTTTTTCTTTGAAAGCATAAGGCAGATTCTTGACTTTTATCACTTAACAACAACTCTGTGAGGTGGACTGGGCTCAGAATACCCCATCTAAATTATACATTGAGTGGTAGTGCAATGAAACATGAATTTGGGCCCATCACTTTCGTCATTAAATTTTGTTGGCTTTTTTTTAAAATCCCATTCTCAAAAAAGAGACAAAGCTAAATTCTGTGGAGTGTTGATTTATTAGAACTTAATGAATATAAAATGGCAGCAACTACCGGTAGGTTTTCATTTCTGAAATAAATTGTTAAAGGATTTTAGTAAAGTACTGTAGGGTGAGAATGTGGTACACATACTATAGCATTTAGTATTCTTGGACTGGGTAGACCTTTGGTTAAATTAAAAGGAAGTTTACCTAATTTGTATTATTATTTTAGGATCTATTATTCTTTCCCCAAAACTAAGAAAGTGAATGAAGAGAACATACCAAGCAAAGTCGCCAGACTCAAATACTGAAATTTGTTTTAATAAAAACAGTTCTGAAGAGTTACTTTAAAGAACAGGTTGTTGAAAACTATAGGCAATCATTTCTTCAGATGGATGCCGGTCTTCGTGATTCGAGTTGACACGGGCTGATGTTTACGTGCAGACATTACTGAAGACCAAAGCAGCAGGTCAACACCTTGGCCAGCAACAAGGAAGTGATCTCATATAACTTGTCAACATTGTGGAATTCTCTGATAGGCTGCCCAGACTTTCAACAACAAAGTCACATTTGGCTAGACTAAAGCAATTAAGTAGCAAATGGTTACAGTTTTGTTCCAGCAAGAAGTTCATGAACTATTTTACAAGGAATATCATTTAATTTGACTAATTTGCAATTTGTGTCTCATTAAAGGCTAGAACTCTTTTTTTTAAAAAAAATGCCACATGCATTTGATCCTACCGAAACAAAAAATGAGACCGTTAAATCATTCATTTTAAAAATAAAAATTTATCTTCTTCTAGAACATAGTTCAAAAAGGTGTCACTGGATCATTGAAAATGCATATAAAGCCTTTCAGGAGTCCTTCCTTTTTTGAGGAAATCTTTGTGCCAGTTTGTAATCCAAATAAACATTGAAGCAGGACCATAAAATAAATCGTATTAATATAATCAAAATCAGCACAGTCATCAAAAGGCCTGATTCCATATTGAAGCTAGAATGAAGAAGCCACTGGGGTTGGGAATGGATGATATACTGTACCTTTTTTTTTAAACACTATCACTATTTCTGATGATCTAATTATATAATGTTGCCCCACTTGGTGAGGTATGACAAATGGAGCTGTTCCTTATAAGGTTCCATTCCAAGTGATCTCACTTGTATGTGAGAGAAGAGTGCAGCTGACAGATTTGGAACATGTAACACACTATTTAATCAAGGGGCCCCATGCACTATTCATACAGAATTAAGAACTCTTATATTGACAATAACAGTATTGTCAGAAGATCTTTGGAAGGGGAAAAATGGGGGGGGCTCCATAAACACTCACTCGCTCTCTCTCTGAAGTTGGAAATTTTTTTTCCAGTTCTTTTTTCTTCCAGTGCTGATGTAATCTCCAAACATCTCCAACAGCAGCTGCTTAGCGAAACCAGGCACTTTCTCCCTCTTCCTTTTCAAAAGCGCATGCGGCACTTTCCAGCCCCCTCCAGACAATCAGAGCCTTTCTTTAGCCAATTAGCTATGAGTCCCACACACACACACACACACACACACACACACTGTCCAATGGACTCATAAGAATGGTCTTTGCAGGAAACAACACTGGAAGGCTCGCTTTTTTCCCCCTTTCCTAGACAAATTGAAAAGGGAAGGAGGGAGGGAGAAGAAAGGGAAAGAAAATCAGAGCACAGATACTTCCCAAAATGCATTGGTCAACAATTAGCACGCTGCCCCATGCAAGAACACACACAGACGCACAAACACAGATACACAGACATACATACACTCATGTCAACCTAAAATCTTTGAAAGGAAATTGTTCACTTTCTCTTGAGGAGAAAATCTTTTGGGGACATTAAGTGAAAGCAAGTTTGAGGAAAAAGATTTGTGTTAAGTGTTTTAAAAAAATACATTCTTAAAAGAGGATTGATTTTGCCCATTTTTGATTGGCATAAACACTGTTACAAACCTGCATAAATTTTAAAGGGAATGTAAAGGCAACTAAACGTATTATTTGGAGGTAAACAAAATATTGAGGCAAAGTCAGATTAGAATAGTACAAATATATTACAGAGATAGATGTCACAGCTATTTCACCAATTCTGGGGAGGGGAGGTATTTTTAGTTTTTGTTGTGTAATATTTAATTTAATTTAATTTAATTTAATTTGCATAATTTTAATTTCATGTTAACCACCCAGAATTGCTCTAGCAAGTGGGAGACTATTCAAATAAATATCATCAGTGCTTTTTTTTCTATATAAAAAAAAGTGCCTGAACTCACACATGTCATACCGTACAACCCACCTTGCCTACCCTACAAGGTTCCATCCAAAAAAGGTGCCGGAACTCCATTCTGGGTGTTCTATGAGGGAAAAAAAAGCCCTGAGTATCATCATTATATGATTTACCATGGTACCTCTACCTCCCAATGCTTGTTGTCCTTGAACTGTAGGAATAAATGTTTACGTACATACTGTGTTAATACACTCATTTCCTAGTTTGGCAGTGAATTGAGTCACAGCACAAATAGTCACAGTGTGACATCAAGCAATGCCACGTGTGTCAGGGAATGGCAGGACTACCAAGAAGGAGCTGACAGACTTCAGTGTAGAACTAAACTGATGGTTGGAGTATTTCTCCCCAAAACAAACTGTTACTTCAGCAAACACTCTGCAAAGAGTTAAGGCCATGGGATGCTGGTAGTGCTGGTGTTCCTGCGACTTCATTCTCTGCAGGACACAGGCAATGGCTTTTTTTCAAACATCCCCTGTAAGCTAAGAGTTAAGAGAAGTTGTGAGAAGTTAGTCTCAGACTCAGAGATAGGAGGGCGATGACCTCAAACCAAGGCAGAGCAGAGTGAATCTGAGCTTCTAAGTCAGGAGGTAGGACTACATCCCAGCAAATTAGATCAAGTTAGACTAAATGTCTATTTCATCAATGCAGACAACAGCTAGAAGAAGCTTTGTGGCCAAGATTCCCCAAATCCTAGAAGAGATAAGGAAATTGTCACCTGCATGATTATTTCATTAAGACTTGAACAGTGTTTCTGGGGATGCAAGAAGTTGTAATCACTATGAACATTTGAGAAACCTGCATAAAAATGGCTGAAATAAATAAATCCTATCTATGGATGCCTGGAGTTTAAGCTCATTTTTCTACAATTAAAAATTAAATGACACAAAAAGCCAACCAATCCAAGAAAATATTTTATGGAAGGCCATCATTTTATTGTGGCTGATCTAGTCCTAGTCATACTACACACACACACACACACATAATAAATAGTCACACCCTCCTGATAACACCAGAGAAATACCTGAATAAATGATCCAGAGAAAAATACAATAGTTACCTCATTGTTATTACCTTGAGCCATGGTGGCACAGTGGTTAGAATGCAGCACTGCAAGCTAACTCACTGCTCTCTCCAGGAGTTCGATCCTGACCGGCCCAAGGTTGACTCAGCCTTCCATCCTTCCAAGGTCGGTAAAATGAGGAGCCAGATTGTTGGGGATCAATATGCTGACTCTGTAAAAAAATGCTTAGAGAGGGCTGTAAAACGGTATATAAGTCTAAGTGCTATTGCTATTGCTATTGCTATTGAATGTGTTAATTGTATATAATTGGATATCCTAACCCGGGACAAGAAACATTCCCAAACACAATTAACACATTCAAAGGTAACTATCGTTGTTTTCCTCTGGATCGGCTATACAGGTATTTCTTTTGTGGTATCAGGAGTGTGTGTGCACGCAGAATGTGCATACATATACATCTGTATGTACATTATAAATAGAACCATATATACACTTTATTTACAGTCATCTCATTTATCCAAGAGATGAGATATTCCTGAATCTGTTTTCTTTGCTTTTAAAGAGAGGAGCGCCGACTTCAGTAATCCTTTGTAATCTTTCCACAACATATCATAGTTTCAGGTACTGCCAAAGCAGTTCTCTTGTAGAATTCCGTCACTAAGAAGCTCACAACATTCTGTATCTCTGCCAGTTATATTCAAATTATGAATCTGTTGCTCTTTTCATGCCTAGGAACAATATGCCTTCTCAGTTTTCAAGAAGATGAATTACTCAGACCTCAAACTCTGAGCAACTAGCACATTGTACCATTCCTAGATTTTTAAATAGTACTAATACTGCAAACGATTAAGCTTCTTTATTTTTTTTATCATCTTTAACATGCCATGTTGTTTTTCCATATTTCTCACATGCTAACTATATAGTGTTTTATCATTGTAGAATGAGAATTTTAGTTCCATTTTTAATTTAAGCAGTATGTTAACTGAGATATGTCCATTGTGACATGGGCAGCAGCTCCATCTTTTACATCATTATTCTGGTTCATCAAAGCAGATCTGGGCATATTCTTACTCTGGATGCACTTTCTCATCTAGATAAAAACTCTGAACACTCTGATGCTTACTCAAATCCAAATGACCTAGTTACTTGCACCTTTTTAATGAAAATGGATTTATATATTTCTCAATTATAGATCATAAGTAATGTTGCAGCTATTATGATCTTAATAGTATTCTCTGGATAATATTAATTTCATTATAGATTCTCTGCTTTTTTTTGTTAGATTTCTATCCTGCCATTTTTCCCCAGATAAAAGTGGCAGGACTAACACTCCAAGTGAAGTAGTTACCCAGTAAGTTTCAATGATGCAAGTATGATTGAGATGAACCTGGGTTTCTCTGGTCTAAGTTCAATTATTTAATCACATTGTTAATCTCTCTTAGATTTTAAAAAACTGCAATGACATATTTGGTAATCTTCAATTTGTTAAAGAAAAAAAGTGGAAGGAGAAAAGTACTGCCAGTTTGTTTGGTATCATCTGCAAAATCTCTCATTCTATAAATCATGGTACACTATACAAGAAAAGCAATGTATACTGTTCCTATATTAGTATGACTACATTACATGTAAACAATTAGTCATAATCTACTACTCTTACTCACTATGCATAAAACATTTCCACCTTTTTTGATATGTATACATAAAGTCTAGTAAACAGTAAAGTATATACCGTAACATTTTTTCTAAATTTATTAGAAATATATAATAAATATTAAACTAAAGAAAATATATTTGCAGAAAAATATTGAAAGAATAAGAAAACTAGACATTTAACTTACATTATGGGTCACATATTCAGGGAAAATGAAAAGAGAGCAGCAGAGAGCAAGGAAGTTTCTTCGCTCTAATATAGGAGCTAAAGTTTTATTAGATCTTTAAAGACTAGGTGGCTAATATTTATCCTTTAGCATGGCCATTTATCAGGATAGAAAGGTAAAGGCATTTCATTTCAGAATATTTACATAAAGTCCCACAATTCCCCTCACAATCAAATGAAAACAAGATATTCTTTTAAATGTCTTCTGTTAAAAGCCAAATTAAGAATTTTTATCTGCAAAGAACAAAATGTGAAATGTTGATAAAGTCAACAATTGTTTTAAGCATTGGTGATTATACATCTAAGTTCTTTCAATGTTACATTGAGCTGGAAGGGCACAGAACACATGCTGGTTATTTAGTGTGCAATGAATAACTTACAAAGTTACAAATGTAGAAAAGGAAGACCTTATCAAGTGTTGGCAAAAATGAAAAGAAAGACTATCAAAGTTGTTTTTCCAAACCAAGAAATTTTTTTAAGGCATTTTACTTTTTATCCAATTCTATATTGCATCATATGATACTACCAGGAATGAACAACACTTTGTTATGATAGCAACAAAGCCTATGACAAATAACTGACTGAACTTTGGCAAGGATGCAGCACAAGGCATGATCAGTTGAATGAGGAACACAGAATTGTGGTGAAAGTTCTCACCGGTCTTGTTCACTAGACAACACTTAGTGTAATGTTATGTGGGAATGACCTCGGGAGACAAAAGGGAGAGCCATAGACTGGACAATTAGTGTGTAAAAAATATCTCAGCTTGCAGGGGATGTGGAAAATATTTCAGAAGAGACCCTCTCTAGTGTTCCAGAGAATAAATAGAGAGGATAAATACTGTCACTCTTGCAAGATGAATTGATATTGTATTAGAATTGTTATTATATTAACAACTGTTAATGTAACCTTACAATGATGTTTGAGCTAGTATCCCTGGTTGTGCTTCTTGTCTGGACTACCTCACAGAGCTAACATTTAGCTGAGTCAAGAGAATGGTAAGTGTATTATTATACAAGCAAATAAACCAGGAAATCAGAAAAAAATTAACTCTGTCCAAAACAGTCCAAAGATTATTTGGAAGTAAATTAATTCCACCGCATAGAAAAAGCAATGGGTGAGGTTTAATAAACTTGCACAATTCATCTACTGTTGAGGAACTCTGATTATAATCCATAATCGGTTACAGATTATTGCTTCTTTTTCCTTTACTCTGTGGACATTGCTGGCCCCCAGATAATTGTATTCTCTCAATCTCTGTTGCAGCATCTGGAATGACCTCAAAACTAGCCTCTCTCTCTCTCTCTCTCTCTCTCTCTCTCTCTCTCTCTCTCTCTCTCTCTCTCTCTCTCTCTCTCTCTCTCTCTCTCTCTCTCTCTCTCTCTCTCTCTCTCTCTCTCTCTCTCTCTCTCTCTTTCACTAGGATATTGATGACCATGGACTGCTGACTATGGGAATAAATGTTTAACCTGGAAAGGGAGGAAGTAGTTGATTCAGTCAACCATGTTGTGTGAATATAGCCAGTATGTCTGGAATTAAAACTCCCAGAAGGAAGAGGTCACAAGAGGTTAAAGATGTAAGAAAACTAAGGTATAAGCATTAGCAGAAGAAAAATCTCAAGTAGCATTGTTTGCTTGAAAGAAAGGGAAGACCAAAGATAAAAAGAAGGGCCAAAACAAAAGGAAGTTTCTAAAATAATTCATAATTATTTCAAGTAGGGACACTCTATATACTATTCTTTCCCAAGATTTTTTCAGTCATGATTTATATTTTATTGCCACTAAAATTGCACTTAAAAGATCTATTTGAACTTACTAATCTTTATCCATCTTTCAAATCCTTCAAAATGGACCAACAAATGCTAATACAATGGCCTGGTACTTTATAAGAATGATTTAAAAGCAAATGTTAATCCTAGCAGGCTTCAGTAGGACTAAGTTAGGTTTATTTCTGCATATATAAATGTGGGACATAAGTTTAATAAAATTAAAATGTAGCTTTCACTAAGAAGTTTTCAACAGAAAAACCTCAGCAACTGTTTTTATTATCAGAGATTCTTTGACCCTTAGATCAAGGAGGCAAATGGGAAATGCTTCCAATGCTAAGGAAACACATTGGCACAGAGCTCTAAATGACAGGAAAATGTATAATAGAAACAAGGAAGAGTTGGGTTGTTTTATATATTTTTCAAAAATTCAATTAATTATATTATTTCAGAATTGTTTCAGACAGATGTAGGAATCATTTGTTAATTAATCATACTTGAGGTTCAAAAGATACAGGTTAAGATATGTTAATGCCTCTTCATGATTTTCTGTTCATTAAATTCAATATGGATTTGATACTACATTACATAATGTGTTCTACTTAAAATAATACTAATGAAGCTAAAGTATAATAAAAAAATAATAATGATTGGTCGCACAGTCAGCCAAATGTTAGAGTGAATTTTATTCACCTATCAAGTTCTTCCCAAGGAACTGGAATAGGCAGATGTTATTTGGCAGTATTAAAGGTATCATCACAGAATATAAGCCGTTCCAAGTAAATTTATTTATTGAAAACTTTTATATATCCGCCCATCTTATAACAATCAAAAGTATATGGCTAATCTTTAGATTCACAGTCCAAAACTAATAGAAATTTAACTATTCGTGTCCTAACCAAGGACCTTAGAATTATTAAGGTAGCACCTAAGAACATAGGCAATTCCAAGCCAGGCGGGGTTTTTTATTTTTGGGTAAAATTAAGATGTTCAGGTCTAGTAAATTCCATATTTCCAGATATCAAGCAAATCCTTTAGATATTGCTCCTAGGGCTTCAAACATGATTGCTTTGACAATGAATTTCTTTTTCAACTTCAATCTACAAGCCCCAGTATTTTGTAATTGTTTTCCAATTCTTTTTCCTCAATCCTAGCATCACCTAGTATAACAACATCAATGAACCAGACTTCCTCCCCCCCCCCAATAACTTATATCAGGCATGTTATGAACATGAAGTATATGTGCACATCCAAGTTGTGGATCTTTTGCAATTGACAGGTGGAAATTTTGTCAGTGGCAGATTTTCTAAGTGCCATTCAAGATTTTTTAATATGGCATCCAGTGTGCCAATAACAACTGAGATCACCACAGCCAGTTTATACCATAATCTTTCAGTTTTGATTTTCAATCCTTGATACTTGTTGATCTTCTCCAATTCTTTGTCTTCTATTCTACTGTCACCTGGGATTCCCACATCAATTTCTTCTTTTCGACCACTGGTGTATTTGCTATTTTGTATGCTAGGGCTTTATCAATTTGTATTTGGAGTCCCACAATATTTTAACTTGTTCATTTTCAATTACATTTTCATTTTTTTGACTTGCTCATTTTCAACTACTTGTTCCTTTGTTTCATTACTGGTACATGATAATTTTACAGGTATTCCAGTGAATCATTTAAGTATCTATGTGATATAGTAATTGATGATCACTTTGTGTGATATTCTTGCATGATCTGTGTATATAATCTACCATTCTTTTGCTTCTGTGCCCAATCTGCTATTTGAATCATTTGATGATGTTTCAATTCTGGCCTTGATGGTGTTAGTTCAAATAAATTGCTCTTGAGCAGCCAAAATCAAGCCTTTAGTTTATTCTTTTAATCTTACATTTGTAAGCCTTTGCTTGATTTTATCTATATCCATGTTGAATTGTTGGAAGTAAAGTCTTCATCTTTACATGGCGACTGCTTTGGGAAGATGGTTACAGTTTATTGAAGAGGCAGAAAGATGGTTCTTGCAGGCTAGATAGTTCTTGCAGGCTAGACCAAGGAAAGAAGGGCCTGAGCACACGGGCAATAGGTTTTTATACCCTTTCTAGCCTTTTGTTTGGAAGTTTCCTGTTCCTGTGGCATGAACTTTGAACTAAGTCTGAGTGTTTTTCTAGGCCTTTGTATCTGTGGTTTAATCCTATTATCATATCCTGCTTCCCTGGTGATGGGGCTAATGACTCCTAGAGTTTGGGTGAGGTATGCAGATTTTAGGTCTTTGTCTTCTTGAGTTTTCTGGCTCCAACTTTCTGATGGTTTTACATTTGCATTTATATAGGGCTGGGCCCTGCTGGAGACAGAGAGAGTTGGGGGCAGGGTTGGTTTCTGCTTTTAAAAATCCTTTTGAAGAAAAATATATTTTTCTGCCCTTTTAATATTTCCTTCTCTGGGGCTAACTTCCCTCATCCACTTTCCTCTTGATTTTTTGTAGAAATCAATTATTATTATTATTTATTATTATTATTTATTAAATTTCTATGCCGCCCTATTCCGGGAACTCAGGGCGGCTTACAGCATAAATAGAAATCCAATACAAACTAAATAGTACATTTATAAAAATAAATATATAAAAAGAAGAACCCCTAAATTAAGAACCATTCATTGAGCAAACATACACACAGACATACACTGGCTAGGGGCAAGATTTCAACCGCCCCAGGCCTGCCGGCAGAGATGGGTCTTTAGTAGTTTACGAAAGGCGGAGAGGGTGGGGGCGATACGGATCTCCGGGGGGAGTTGATTCCAGAGGGCCGGGGCCGCAACAGAAAAGGCCCTTCCCCTAGGCCCCGCCAGGCGACACTGTCTAGCCGACGGGACCTGGAGAAGGCCGACTCTGTGGGCCCTAACCGGTCGCTGGGTTTCGTGAGGCAGCAGGCGGTCTCGTAAGTAACCTGGTCCGATGCCATGTAGGGCTTTATAGGTCATAACCAACACTTTGAATTGCGTTCGGAGACCAATAGGCAGCTAATGCAGCTCACGGAGTGATGCTGAGATGTGGGCATTTCTGGGCAGGCCCAACACTGCTCGCGCGGCTGCATTCTGCATTACCTGAAGTCTCCGAACGTTTTTCAAAGGTAGCCCCAAGTAGAGAGCATTGCAGTAGTCGAGCCTCGAGGTGATAAGGGCATGAGTGACTGTGAGCAGAGACTCCCGGTCCAAATAGGGCCGCAACTGGTGCACCAGGCGAACCTGGGCAAATGTCCTCCTCGCCACAGCCGAAAAATGATGTTCCAAGTTTAGCTGTGGATCGAGGAGGACGCCCAAGTTGCGGACCTTCTCCGAGGGGGTCAAAAGCTCCCCCCCCAGGCTGATGGACGGATAGATTGAATTATCTTTGGGAGGCAGAACCCATAGCCACTCCGTCTTGTCGGGGTTGAGTTTGAGCCTGTTGGCACCCATCCAAACCCTAACAGCCTCCAGACATCGGCACATCACTTCCGCTGCTTCACTGAAATGACACGGGGTGGAGATGTAAAGCTGGGTATCATCAGCATACTGATGATATCTCACCCCGTGTTGTCGGATGATCTCACCCAGTGGTTTCATGTAGATATTAAACAGCAGAGGGGAGAGGACCGATCCCTGAGGGACCCCACAAGGGAGGAACCTAGGGGTCGACCTCTGACCCCCCGCCAACACCGACTGTGACCGACCAGTGAGGTAGGAGGTGAACCACTGCAAAACAGTGCCCCCAACCCCCAACCCCCCCAGTCGGTGCAGAAGGATACCATGGTCAATGGTATCGAAAGCCGCTGAGAGGTCAAGTAGCACCAGGATAGTGGAAAATCCCCTATCCCGGGCCCACCAGAGATCATCCGTCAGCGCGACCAAAGCAGTTTCCATGGAGTAGCCGAGCCTGAATCCTGACTGTTGAGGGCCCAGATAATCGGCCTCATCCAAGGACCGCTGGAGCTGGAGTGACACCACCTTCTCAACAACCTTCCCTATAAAGGGAAGATTGGAGACAGGACGGTAGTTGTTTAAAACAGCTGGGTCCAGGGAAGGCTTCTTGAGGAGGGGGCGCACAATTGCCTCCTTGCAGGGAGCCGGAAAGGACCCCTCCCTCAAAGAAGCGTTGACAATCTCCTGAACCCAGCCCCGCGTCACCTCCCTGCTGGCCGAAACCAGCCAGGAGGGGCACGGGTCCAATAAACAGGTGGCGGAGCTCACAGCTCCAATGGCCTTGTCGACTTCATCAGGTGCCACCGGGTCAAACTCCTCCCACACAACAGGATCAAGACGAGTCCCTGTCATCTCGACTGAATCATTATCAGCCGATACTGCATTCCAATTGGAGTCAAGGTCCATCCGAATCTGGGCGATTTTATCCGCAAAAAACTTATTAAAGTCCTCAGCACTACCCTGCAAGGGTGCATCAACCCCCCCCTGATTAAGGAGGGAGCGAGTTACCCTAAACAGGGCGGCTGGGCGGGATTCCGCAGATGCAATCAAGGCGGAATGATACGCGCATCTTGCCGCCTTGAGCGCCACCTGATAAGTCTTGATATAAGATCTTACAAGTGTTCGGTCAGATACGGATTTACTTTTCCTCCATCGCTTCTCTAGGCGTCTCTTCTGGCGCTTCATCCCCCTGAGTTCCTCAGTAAACCAAGGAGATCTCCTGGGTCTGCTACCACAGAGAGGTCGCAGCGGCGCAATCCGGTCAAGAGCCCCCTTCGCAGCCATATTCCAGGCCGTAACCAGGGACTCTGCCGAACTGTGAATGAGAGAGTCCGGTATTTCCCCAAGCGTCCTCTGAAAACTCTCTGGATCCATCAGACGTCTGGGGCGGAACCACCTAATCGGTTCCGCCTCCCTGCAGGGGAGGAGTGGAGCCTTAAAAACAAGCCGCAGCAGAGAATGATCTGACCATGACATAGGCAAAATATCTAAGCCCCTTAAATTCAGATCATTGCTCAACTGTTCTGAGAGGAATACCATGTCGGGAGTGTGTCCCCTCTCGTGAGTCGGACCCTGAACTACCTGAGTCAGGTTCATGGTTGCCATGGTGGCCATGAACTCCTGCGCCAACCCAGAGGATTCGCCGAGCGACGGCAGATTTAAGTCCCCCAAGACAATAAGCCTGGGGAACTCAACCGCCAGCCCAGCAACCTCCTCAAGTAGCGCAGGCAGGGCTGTTGACACGCAGCTGGGAGGCAGGTACGTAAGCAACAAGCCCACCTGAACCCCTAGGTCCAACTTCACAAGAAGCAACTCACAACCCGCAATCTCAGAAACAGCAAGCCTGCGTAGACTAAAGGTCTTCTTGGCTATAATAGCCACTCCTCCCCCCCTTCCCTGGGGTCGTGGCTGATGCCATACCTGAAACCCGGCTGGACACATCTCAGAGAGAGGAACTCCTCCCTCCGGGCCCAGCCAGGTCTCAGTCACACATGCGAGGTCGGCCTCCTCATCCAGGAGAAGATCATGGATGAGGGGAGCTTTATTTACAACCGACCTGGCATTGAGCAGCAGCAGCCTGAGCCCAGGGTCCGGATTTCCCCCATCACCAGTACTTCGGGCTGAACTCACAGGGTCGGAGCAAGGGATCACTTTTAAACAGCGAGCTCTTGTTCCCCGGGAATGGCCTACCCTGTGGCCCCCGCCATATCTGCCTCTCCCCAGCAAGACCGGTATACTTTGGCCCTCTATCACCCCAGAGCCAGCGCCCCCCTCCCCCTCCGCCTCTGCCGTGCCAGGCAGGCTAGCCAGTCCATCCCATTCATTCCACTCAACCACAACTCCATCCATATCATTTAATTTACCCCTCCCAAAAACCACCCTATAAACTAACAATTTAAAAACGAGCTAACCATCCATTCATCCATTCAACCCGATTCATTCCACAAACAGTCAATCCCCCCCCAATCTTTCATAACTTCTAACAAGTCAATTAAAATTGTATTAAATAGATATAAATATTTAAAATTTAGACAAACAGTATATAAAAAAAACTTGAAAAACATAGTGACAAACAGAGTCGGCTGATTAGAGCAATGGCTGCTCAGCGGCTCAATTGTTCTCTTCCCCTCGGACTCCCAAGTTCAGCTGCTCACGTTAGGGGTGGCTGGGCTGGGGGAGTGGCTATACAGCAGCCCGGTTCTTCTCTTCCCCTCGGACTCCCAAGTTCAGCTGCTCACGTTTGGGGTGGCTGGGCTGGGGGAGTGGCTATACAGCAGCCCGGTTCTTCTCTTCCCCTCGGACTCCCAAGTTCAGCTGCTCACGTTTGGGGTGGCTGGGCTGGGGGAGTGGCTATACAGCAGCCCGGTTCTTCTCTTCCCCTCGGACTCCCAAGTTCAGCTGCTCACGTTTGGGGTGGCTGGGCTGGGGGAGTGGCTATACAGCAGCCCGGTTCCTCTCTTCCCCTCGGACTCCCAAGTTCAGCTGCTCACGTTTGGGGCGGCTGGGCTGGGGGAGTGGCTATACAGCAGCCCGGTTCTTCTCTTCCCCTCGGACTCCCAAGTTCAGCTGCTCACGTTTGGGGCGGCTGGGCTGGGGGAGTGGCTATACAGCAGCCCGGTTCTTCTCTTCCCCTCGGACTCCCAAGTTCAGCTGCTCACGTTTGGGGCGGCTGGGCTGGGGGAGTGGCTATACAGCAGCCCGGTTCTTCTCTTCCCCTCGGACTCCCAAGTTCAGCTGCTCACGTTTGGGGTGGCTGGGCTGGGGGAGTGGCTATACAGCAGCCCGGTTCTTCTCTTCCCCTCGGACTCCCAAGTTCAGCTGCTCACGTTTGGGGTGGCTGGGCTGGGGGAGTGGCTATACAGCAGCCCGGTTCTTCTCTTCCCCTCGGACTCCCAAGTTCAGCTGCTCACGTTTGGGGCGGCTGGGCTGGGGGAGTGGCTATACAGCAGCCCGGTTCTTCTCTTCCCCTCCTTATGAAGTGCTTTTCCTTGCCAGCATCAGATATTTGAGCCAAAAGCCATGCAATTCATAATTTACAGGATGTGTCCAGTTTTTAATTATTTTCACTTGATTTCTAACCATTACTGCTTTTATTGTTAGTTCTTCCATTTGCTGGTCTCCATTATGAGATGGAAAATAATACAGATAAGGTTGTCACTATCAAGCAATAAGAAACCCCATCTCTTGATTTGGGATGAAACAGTATGTCTGAATGATTTTTCTTTTTGAAAACAGTCATGTAGATGGCTTTTAATTATATATCACTTTACAGGCAAAAGCAACTTTCTGGTTGTAGATAATTAAGGTATTTTATCATCTAAAAGCAATACTTTTGTTTGGTTTGTTTTTCCCTAAATGAGCCTAGTCCATACTCACTGTTTTTATGATGTTTTTATGATGACCGTCAGACTTGTGAACAGCGTATGGATAGGGTCATCTTTCATTGACTGAGGAGTCGGAAGTGGTTTACTGCAAGGTGATATTTTTAGATTGCAAAGAAGCGAAAGCGAGCCTTTGAAAATTATTTTACTATTACAGATGTTATATTTAGAAGAGAACTGCAAAGGAAATTATATGCATTTAAGTACAGATGAGTTTGAAAAAAAAACTATAAAAGAGAAAAGTGATCATCAGGCCAAAAACATAGTACAAATACCAACTTGCTAAACACATACCAAGCAAGAATTATTTGGAGAAAATAACAATAGAGGAAAAACACTGATTAAAGAAACACCCAGGAGGAAAATTCAATTGCCAACTCTGTGTGCTTCCTCCTTCCTATTTCTTAACCAAGTTGGGTGAGGCAAGACTTAGAAGGAAGAGTGATCACAGGCATTCATTCATAAATTCCCTTAAGTTACAAGTTCATAATTAATGAGCTTAGCCCTTAGACTTAGCCAAGCATTTGTGAATAAACAAAGCAAAGTATGCTAAACTCCCACACAATCTTAGGAAAGCTGGAGGATATGAAGTGCTCATCTTGAACAATACATAAAACACAGAAGCCTAAAAGACAAAGTAATCTGAGATTTGAGGATACAGCCTGATCTGGAAAGGGTTGTACTTCCTCTGAAGGATCATGTTAAAAAATTGGAAGATACAGTATTTCTGAAGCCATGATTCCTCTTGAAGGATCAGGAGGATATTATGGTCAAGAGTGCCTATGCCTTCGCCTACCTTTGCGCTGGTTATATCCTTTTCCAGAGAAGGTAGACATGCTCATTAGATCCATTTGTGATCATTTTTCAATACACTCTAAGCAGAGTTGCAATACATTTTGTGCAGAGCTGCACATGGTGAAGATCCAGCTTCCTTCTGATATGAACTACAGCATTTAGTCTCATATCAACTGTGTGGCCTTATATTCTATTTTTGGCACAATGCACAGTGCTGGCTCTTACTTATGAAAACTTAAGTAGTTTGTCACCAGGAATACTACAGATTCTTATTTTCGAGAATGATTCTACCAGTAGTTAAGATCTGTTGTGTATCAAAAGGAAAAAATTACACGGTTGGTCCTTTTCACATCATCACTATGGAGTTTTCTGCTAAAAAGGCTAATTTATATCTTTTCTTTACATTTTAGAAGGATCAGATATATTTATCCTATTTGACATTTGAGTAATTTTAAATATAATTCTGCTTTGGGGTTTTGAATTGTTTTTCTTCATTTTAATTTATTTAGTATGCTTGTTAATTTATTCTTCAGTACATTATTTGTTTAATGTGATTTTGAGAAGGAAAATTTTTATAAAACAAATGTATTTATTTAGAAATATAAACCTAATCCTTTTAGGACTAAATGTGTAGGCATGCTTCATAAATATTGCAAAAAAAAGTCACATCAAACAGGTTTTCCTCACTGAGAATCCTTAGCCTAACTCAGCCAATCTAGATTATTCTAACATCTTGTTGGTAGAGTAATATGCTCCTTTATTAACTACCCTATCTAGCTAATTAAACACATTTTTTTAAGGGAGGGCAGAAAATATTTTAAGGATGCTGATTAGCTGATGAAGAACAAATGGAATGAATTTCTTATCTCCCATCCTAAGATACAGGCATCTACTTCAGGTTTAAAAATGACTCAACAAATCTGGGCTTTTCATATGAAGATAATTCCTCAAAAGGAAAGAAACTTCAATGAAGTTTTTAACTCTAAATCCATTCTTGTAGCTTTCCAAATTAATTATAAACAAGCAGTGTGACTACATAATCTAAAAGCTCTTTTTTAACTCATATGCACTTATGATTACCCTGAAACAATCAGAACATATCTAGCTGCATATATATTTAAGTTCAACTTCTGAAATATATTAGGAAAAGCCTGGTCATTTTGAGAAAAAACATTTTCTTTTCATTTTATAATTATTTCTAGGCTAGACTAACTTTTCCCTAATTGGTGTTTCCACAAAGTAATGGAATTATAAACTCTGAATTTTGGCCATTCATGTACCAATGGCCAGGATGACTGAGAATATAGTAGATTAACTCAAATTTCAAATTCAACAAATTAAAAGCAAATTTAAAATCAACAGTGAAATACAAACTGAGAACCCTTAGTCAATTTCAGTTAATTAGGCAATTCAGTGGGCAATTGTAACTTTTGGTTCCCACGCCATAAAGTTTCAGGAGACTTCTATGTAAACAGTCAGGTATAACCTTCTCACTGAATCCTCCTCATTGGATCATAGGAACACTGTTGAAAAGAAAACAAATTCTCTGTCCTATTGTCCACAAGTATGTTGATTCTAAATAGAGAAGAGTTCAGATGTTGGAACTCTTATAACCCTTTCTCGTTCATCTCAATAAATCTTGCAAATGCAACTCTACAAAGTATGCTTGAAAAAAGAATCACTTTCAGTTTTAGGCAGCTGACAAAAAGACTGAGGAGGAGGAGGAGCAACAGGAGGAGGAAGAGGAGGGGGAGGAGGAGGAAGAGGCCTTCCTGCAGTAGCTATCAAAACAGTGGACAATGAATCAAACATAAGGCAGCTATAAAATATAAAATCAACAAAAGAAACTGTCACAAGATTTAAAATCAATGATCACAGTACAAAAACCATTGTAATATATTTTCCAAAAACTTTTAGGGGGAAAAAAAGCATTGTAACTTTGGATTATAAGCCTCTCATCCAAGAGCCAGACTTGATACCGGTAGTAGCTTGGAAGATATTCTGCTCAAAAGAATAACATAATAACAGAATTGGAAGGTACCTTGGAGGTCATCTAGTCCAACCCCCTGCTCAAACAGGAGGCCCTATACCATTTCAGACAAGTGGCTGCCCAGTCTCTTCTTTAAAACACCCACAACTTCTGAATGCAAGCCATTCCACTGATTAGTTGTTCTCAGTGTTAGGAAATTTCTCCTTAGTTCTAGGTTGCTTCTCTCCTTGATTAGTTTCTATCCATTGTTTCTTGTCTTACCTTCTGGTTCTTTGGAAAGTAGTTTGACCCCGTCTTCTTTGTGGCAGCCTGTCAAATATTAGAACCCTGCTATCATGTCGCCACCAGTCCTTCTTTTTACTAGACTAGACATACCCAATTCCTGCAACCATTCTTGATATGTGTTAGCCTCCAGCCCTCTAATAATCTTTGTTGCTTTTTACCCACTGAAAATCGCACTGAATTCAATAGGATTGAAACTTATGTATGTTTATTCATAGGACTGCATCTACATACCTAAGTGAGTAGAACTGTTATCAAGCAACACATCTCAATTACATTAGTACAAATCACAGCTTTTCAAATAGAGGAAATGTGGCCATTCCATTAGATTGCAAGTGATCACACTGAGTTTGAAAGGCTTAACTTCAAGAAATGTGCCCTTAGTCAAACAGAGGTAAACGTGAATTTGTGTTAAAATTAACATTTTAGTTTCCCATTTGCCCAAGAATGCTGAAGGATTGTTGTTCTCTATGTGCATGTAAGCAGGAATCCACTCAAGCAGATTTTATAACTATAACAGAAAGAGATTTATTTGCAGGAAATATGGGATGAGGAAAGACAAAATCTAGCGTGTAACTACATCCTACCAGGAGGAGCGTCCAAGAGTATGTGCTTTGTGAATGCGTCCCTGGGAAGAAAGTCAGAAGGAAATGAGCTCAGAATAGCAATCTCTTAACAGACAAAGAGAGGACACAGAGTAAATCCTTAACCCTCTATTTATACTCCACTGTTTCCCTTGGGGTCAGTAGGTCGTGAAGTGTTGACAGCTCAGGCCATTGGATTTGGATCTCCAGTAAATAATAATGCTCTAGGTAATTTACTGTTTTAAATTAAGGTATTGGGGATTTCTCTCTCTCTCTCTCTCTCTCTCTCTCTCTCTCTCTCTCTCTCTCTCTGTGTGTGTGTGTGTGTGTGTGAGAGAGAGAGAGAGAGAGAGAGAGAAAGAGAGAGAGAACAGTGACCTCTTACCTTCCATTGATTTTCATAAGACCAAAATATAACTATAAATATAAAATATAACTGTAAATAAACATAAATATAAATCCAATACTATGATAGTAACCAGACTATGCTTACCTAAGTTAAAATATCCAGCATCTTGAACTTCAGCTTAGCACTATGAGCAGGAGAAATCTATGAGGAAATATAGAACTCTTGCTTTTCTTTCAGTGATGCATTTTGCATGTACAATTTGTGTTGCTATTGTTGGAACGATGTGTGGATAATTGTGGAATTCTGCTATTTTCTGAGAAGGAGCATCAGTGCAAACTAGATTGGGCACATACAGGTAGACTGGACTAGTACATGTCCTATTTAGCAACCATTTGAAGTTTTGATGGCACTGAAAAAGTAACTTTACAACAAGGACTCATATTTATCATCATTGCAGGGTCCCTGCAGTCATGGATCAACATTCAGGTGATTCATAACTAGCAAGCATTTACAAACATCCCACAATCATGTGATCACCATCACTTCACAACCAGCTTCCAACAAGCAGAATCAATGGAGAAGCCAGCAGTAAATCGCAAGTCATGGTCATGTGATGTCTCAATAATTCAGGGTGATTCCCTTAATGACTATAGCAGAAGTGAAGTCTAAACCCTATCAAGAGCACATGATATTTTGCTAAGTGATCACATTGCTTAGGAACAGAGGTGCTGGTCCCCATTGTGGTCACTAAGCAAGCACTACCGCTAATTCATTAATTAAGACTCCATTGTATGTGTCATTCCCCCCATCCCTGTAACATTTGTAGTGTATTAAACATATTAAGTATCCAGACAGTGAGATATCAAAGCAACACAAAGGCATTGTTTCATTTCTAATCTAGAATAAAGCAATGGAGACAGAAGACACACAGTAATGGTGATGAATCAAGCTATCTTGAATAAAAAAAAATCTTGCTCAAAATAAGCATGTGTTCCATATTTTATCTTTAACATTATACCATCTTAACATAATTGAGCCAATGTGATATGAAGGCAATGTTGATGCTGTGGGATATGGAGAAACTAGGTTTACTTTCAAATAATTGGCAATTGACAGATTTTTGACAAACCTACCTTACAGAGTTCTTGTAAGAATAAAATAAGTTTGGATCCTAGATTATAAATGAATGCCTGTGAGGTGGTACAATATCTGGGGTCATCATTCCATTTTGGTGTATACGAAAAAGCCCACCCATTAAACAGTCGGAAGTGACTAAAGTGATGGCAAATACTTCAGAAATTAGCATGCAGACTTTCCTGCCTCAGCGAAGACATGTGTGACTCAAATTCAAGTCATTTAAGTTATAAACAATGAAGTCTCTTAATCAACTTGGCCACGTGGACCACTTTCAGTTTGTGCCAGTTTCCTGTAGGGATGTCTTGCTGTTAGTTATTGCACCTGTCAGCCGAGCTTATCTTCATCTTTGGCCCAAAGACTCTAAAGTCCAGAGAATGGCAGCCTTTCTTGCAGGGAAAAATGAAAAGATGATCATGTAATTAACCTATATGGATAAAGTATGAAATCGAGAAAGAGAATCCATTTGGAATGTTTTTCTGCTTGGAGCAGAGAGACAGAAAGAGTTGTTATAAGGATGGAGCAAGGAGGAGAGGAAGAAGAGGAAGAAGAGAAAAGAATTTGGACTTCTCCAACTTGCGGATGACTGTTTCAAGTCAGCAGCAAGTCTAAACAAGGCCAATGTTAGCATTCAGAGCACACGTTGCGGCAAAGGATGGGAAAGGAATAGAACAGCCCAAAGAGCTGGCGCCACTAACTGACGAGCAGGGAGCAAGGGATAAAGATTTACTGCAAGAGAGGAGGAAACAGTCCGCTGGCCCGTTTAGAGCTGTGAATACTGAGTGTCCAGAGAAGATTTTGCAGCTGACTGATCACAGGCTGGAGGAGCAGGCCTCGGACAACAGCTGCAAGGCTTGCCAGGCTGTGAAAACAAAGGGTGCCTAGCACAGTGCAAAGAAAGAGCTGGCAGGTTGTGGGTTAGTAATGGCAAATGTGTGCGGTATGAGGAAGGAAGGAAGGAAGGAAGGAAGGAAGGAAGGAAGGAAGGAAGGAAGGAAGGAAGGAAGGAAGGAAGGAAGGAAGGTAGGTCGGTTCAGAAAAAGAGTAAAATAGTAGGAAAGGGGGCTGGGGTGGGTGGGGAATAACACAAAGAAAGGTGCTCAAACTTATTCTAAAACCTTGTCCATGTTTATGGATAATTATAAGATCCTTTTACTACTCACTGGGCACACTTCCGTATTACCACTGTTTCTACCCACAGAAAGTATTTCAGCAGACTTCAGTCTATGGCAAATATACTAAGCATAGCATATAATTAATTAATCAATCAATTAAAATTACCTTTTTTCCTTCCAGAAGAGGGCAAAGAAAAGTATCCAATCAGTGCTCCACCTCCCCGCCCCAAAACATCTTCAGGTGTGGGTTAACAAAATTTCCCCTTCTCCACTCCACAGAAAAGAAGAAATAAGTTGCTGGCCCTCCCAACTCAATATGCATTCTTGCATGTACAGTATTTATTATTTATTTATTTATCTATCTATCAAATTTATATCTGGCGCTTTGCTCATTGATCTGTTTTCTGATCTGAGTGATTACTACCGGTATGATGCAAATATTATATACATTACTCTGCATAGGCAAGCTGATTGTGAAAAGTATGAAGAACGGTGAAAACCCCTAAAAATTTCATAACTGCCTTGCCACCCTTCTTTCACTGCATTTTAAAACTTTGGTAAATTATGGAGGTGAATTAAAAGCATATCAGTGATTGCGCAACCAGGTGTTTTTTCCCAACAGCCCTAACTGTGACTGTATGTTACTACGAAAGCTGAACTAAATGACAGAAATTCTAAACTATGGGTTCTCAAACGTGGCTGGGGAATTCTGGGAGGTGAAGTCCACAAGTTTTAAAGTGGCCAAGTTTGAGAACCCCTGTTCTAAACAATGCATGCAGCAAGAGATATGCTCCAGGAGCCTGAGCTCAGCAACTGGGATGAGGCAAGGGTACCCATAAATTTTGGGGGGGAGGGATTCTTTGAATTTTTTTTAAACTTGGAGAATTTTCACATTCACCAAAGCAAAGCCAGAAGTCAGATCACTTTCCCAAACAAATAATACTGTGAGATCAGTCAGATAAAACTGATCCTGAGATAGTGCAGATCACCAGTGTCAAAGTGCCCTAGCCTCTTACCTTAGTTATCCAAAGAGGCCAACAGAACTTCAAAAGCCCTATTAAACAACTAGTATGTCAGTTAAGATACTCCTTTTTCCTTCTTCAGGAAACTGAAAAAGCATTTGCGTTTTTGCTGGATGCATTTTTGCCCTTTAAAGATGAATCCCACAAAAATGTACAGTGCTGTTCGCATACTGCTCAACCTAAGTTCAATAATAGTGTTTGTGTGCCTTCAAACAGCTGCCTGCAGTTTTCTTGGCAATATTTCAGAAGTGGTTTGCCATTGCCTCCTTCGTGGGACTGAAAGAGAGTGACTGGCCCAAGACTCCCCAACTGTCTTTGTGCCTAAGGCAGGACTAAAATGCACAATCTCCCAGTTTCTAGTCTGGTGCTTTTACCCCCACACCAAGCTGTCTTTCAAATAATAGTTGTAAAAGCTTTTAATTATTGTTATCGTTAGCAGTAATAGAAGTAACAGCAGTAGCAACTCTTTTAAAGTTTGCAGGGTCACACTTACAGAAGCTTTGAAATTTACATTTAAGCAAGAACATTGAATCAACATTTTATTTTCCTTTGCTCCAATGAGGTGGACTTGAAGATTTATCTCATAGGGAGAAATGTCTGAGCATCTCATGGTAGCAAGGCTGAGCAATTTTCTCTCTTTAAAGCTTTACTGGATACATGAAAAGCAGATGTGCAAAAAAAGGCATCTTTTCTGTCCTTGCATGTTTGTATGGCCTGGGAGAGAACACCCCTCCTTCCAAATTGTTAAGTAGCCCCAGTGCTTTTTTTCTAAAAAAAAAAAAAAAAAAAAAAGTGCCAGAACTCACACACGTCATATAACCCACCTTGCCTACCCTACAAGGTTCCATCCAAAAAAGGTGCCGGAACTCCGTTCTGGGCGTTCTATAAGAAAAAAAGCCCTGAGTAGTCCTCACTGCTAAAGAAACTGTATCTATTTAACAAGGAAGGTGAGAGGTGAAGATATGGCCGGGCTGTCAAGGAGGCAAGACTGAGATTTGGGAGGCAGTAGGTGGGAGCTGCAAGGTCAACAAGGATGAAGAGTCTTCCCTCGCAAAAAGGAATTTGACTAACCACAACCTTTTCTTTGTCCACCTGATAAAAGAAAAGAAAACAAACACAAGCTTCTAAAGATTTATTGTGTCCCATGGATAACTCATAGTAAGATAGAGGTTGATCAGCTGGAATAATAAAATCCTCTGCAATAGGACAATTCTTATTTATGCAATATGCCATCTAAACTATGCATTTGTGTTTAAACATTTATTTGCAACCTTAGATTTTAGCAAAATACATATAAAATTACAGCAATCATATCAGTTCAATATATTCCATCTAATATTAACAGCACGGTTTGTCAGGATATGGTTTTCGTATCTTCCTTGTAGCCATTGCATACAATGCCGTTAACTATATATTGTTTTTGTAGAATATGTCAAATTCTTAAGTTTGAGCACAAACATTTCACTCAAATCCTGTTTTTCTAAACTGAAAGCTTTAGCTCACACTCTCAGAGTTACTAAAGTGAATTTTCACTAAGTTCTAGGGGGAATTTCAAACTAGAAACACCACTAGGCTTGTGAAGAGATTGCTGTCTATGTTCTCCCAAAATGTAAAACCTTCCTGTGTGCAGAATACTCCATCTAGGGGCAGAAATTTCACCTTCTTCCCTACTTCCTTCTCAGATCTCGCTTTTGAGTTGCCTTGTCTTCATGGTGGCACGGTTTCAGGAAGACAGACACCTGGAGTTAAACAGGTCATCCTGTATTTTCCTGCAGAAACCAGGCAACACAATGCACAGGCATTTAATTCCAATTGTCTGATATTTTAATTTTTGCATACGATCTTAACAAATATGCGTGTATCAATAAATGTAGTCATGTTCAATTTTCTGGAGGTGAATCCTTGAAAGAGGTTGACTAATGTTGGAATCGTTACCTAGCATATTATAATGTTGTTGTATTGACTTTTTAAGAGGAATTGAATCCTTTCATGGAATCTACTTGAAAGAAGCATGGTATTAGTCTAGCTTTCTTCAAGCTCTACCAGAATAAAATATTGGAACTGCAATTCCCAGAAATCTTAGATATAAACTACAGGTACTACTCAGTACTCATTGTTAATTGTTTCCAGGAGGTGCGATGAGTACCAAAAACAATGAATACCAAACAATTGTTTTTCCCCGCAAAGAATAATATAGTGAGTCGCAAGGCAGCCGACACCAACAGATTCTAGCTTGTGCATTGAGTACCAAACAATCAGTACCGGGACAAAATTTTCACATCAAAATGTGTTGAGTACCAAATTCAATGAGTTTCAAAACAGTTGAATACCAAAATACTACTGGTTGGAAATTATTCAGTATTGGTACAACTGGAGTAAACCAGGTTGAAGAAAACCTGTCTTTAAAAAAGTAAAGCAAACTTTTCTTTTTCAGCAATAGGTAGCTACATTTATTCACAGACTTTTTATCGGATTTCTAGTGTTTGTACTAGGGTTAGCAACAGGGTGCATCATCACTACTTGCAACTTTCATCTCAAATGTTTATCTTTTGCTATTCTGCTTGTTTCCCCCGCCCTCCAAATGTCCAAAGGACTCATCCGGGTTTGATGGTTTTGCCTAAAATCAATATACTACTTTTCATATAAATCCATGTTGGGTTGCACACGCCCTAGTAAACTCTTAGTAGCTGCTTTACAGCTGCTTTATAAGAAACAAACAAGTTGTAAGCCGCTCCGAGTCTTCGGAGAGGAGCGGCATATAAGTCCGAAAAATTAAATTAAATTAAATTAAATGCAGAAGGATGTCACAGGGATTAATATCTCTCTCACGATGCCTCCTTCGCTCTGAAAATCAGCAGACCTATAAATGGGCACTGGCAGTACAATTGAGAGTTTCCTATCTTACTTTCCATTTGGGTCTTCAATACATGAAAGAGAGAAAACTGTATCATAATTGCCTCCTTCAGACTCTGCACTTCATATTAGCAGCTCCCCTTTCCCTTTGCCTGCGTCTCTCTTGCCATGTTTACATTTGCTGGAAAATAACAGTGTGGAAACCAGTTACTCCTTCGAGTAAGCAGTAACATCACAGCTTTCCAGCATGCTGCATTTTGTCCTTTGTCTCTCGCATCTGCCAGCACGGTCGAGTGGATTCAGAAGCAGCTTTATAATATTCTGGAAGATAACCAAATGACTTTGGTTTGTGTCCGTGCATGTGTTCTAAATCAATCCCTCCCTCGCCCCAGCCCTCTGCCAAACAGTTGCTGGGCACCCCCCCCCCCCGCCTCATTTGCCCCTCCCTCTGCCATTTGAAAACTTTGCACATAAAATGCAAAGGTTCTAGAGACCGTGTTAATTTTTCAAATAGCAATCCAATTACTGAGCAAATTGGCACAGGTGCCTAGTTACATAGTTCCTTGGCACTGCCTCCACTCACTCCTGGCAGTGATGAATGTGCTCTGCCTAGCCCTCCTCCGCTCTCCACTCTTGCCTCTGCGCCAACCCCAGTGACCGCATAAGGAGAGGGCCTGGCAGCTGCAAGACCTGGGTGCCAAGAGGCAGATTATATTCAGTGGCAGCAGGATCTGAGACTGGCTTCCTGGCTAGCCTTTTTGTCGAGACCCTTTTTCCCTAGCTTGGCTCCAAAGTACAAAAAAAATGTCTCAGTGGGGCGAAGGAGAGACACAGAAATCCCCTTTTCAAAATGAGAGGAATTTCGATGTATCCATTTTTTAAAAGTCACAATCAGTGCATTGCCCACCCCTGCTGCCCAGCCTCGTGGAACAAGATGTACAAGAGAAATCTTGTCAGTGACATTGACATCACAGTCCCTAACTTTGGTGGGATGGGCAATGGGTTTGGGGGAGGCGGCATTGCCTGCAGTATTTCATTTACCTCATTGACATGGCTATTCCACGGTTTGCAGACTCTAAGCCTCACTAACAAGGAAATTGGAATGAGAAGATACTCAGAAACTGCCCTCGGTTCCTGGAAAAAAAATTGTTCTCAATTTCTAGCATCAGTCTCTCTGTTTACTTTCTGATTGTCGGGCGAAGTGGAGAACTGAGATCACAGAACAAGCAGCTGCTTTTTAATTCTCAGGAAGCATTTCAGTTTTCCTCGAGCTGACTACATATGAGACATTGTCTACTTACAGTTTCTATTCTATACCCAGCTCCTCAAGAAAGAAACAACACCAAAACCCTCAATGGGATGTTTGTTTGTTTGTTTGCTTGTTTGTTTTGCATAGGCTTCTATAGGATTCTATTGGGAATTTTTACTGAGCCTTTTTCCTATTCCATTCTGCTCTCATATGTTCTTATTAATAAATTTCCAGCATTTGTTGAATAATGGGGGAGAAATCAAAGGAAACTGAAAAAAGGGGGTTTTCCACTGGGAAAGCTGTTGAATGCTACCAAAGAAAGGAGGAATTGGAGGAAGGAAAACGAAAATCCGATCAGCTAACACAATCTCTAACCAGACTGATCTTGCTTATTTTTTCAGGCAGAATTAAGCCTGGAAACATTACAACATTCCAGGCAATCCCACTAAATACTGGCTTTAGGCATAGCACTGGAAGGAGATTCAAGATTAGGAAGAAGAAATACTGTAATAAAGAGATTATCTAAGAGGATAAAAACATGGACCAGATTTAGGAAGAAAAGGAACACACTGGTGAGCTGCACATCATTTCCTCTTAGATCCAAAGCCTAGGAAAGTCCATATCTCTTGTAGTGTTGCGAAAGCCATTTTTATTTTTTACAAAGAGCTTGCTTTAATTCTTTTTTACAAAGCCAGAGTGCATTGTGTTTTCAATGGGTAAACCAAACATCAAGAAAAACAAAGGAATAAAAAGAATTAAAAAATAGCAGGACTTCTCACTTTCTAATGTTGGAAATTGCTTTATGCAAAAGATTTGACATTAGTAACTTCAAGTTGCTTTAAACAGCATTTTAATCCTTCCTAAATATATGTTTCTTTTTTTCTCCCTAAGATCCCATGGGAATAAAGGAAGAAGACTTTATGATCCAATGAGAAGGATTAGTAATAATAAACTTTTTTGTTATTCTTGCTGTTGCTTCTTTATTTATCCTTCAACTCTCCATGTTGCTTCCAATGTTATTTCTTGAATTTGGTGGCTTTTATGTATCCATTCAGGATAAGCAATTTTGCTGTACTAGACTTTAAACATAGCCATTTTCAAGGCATTAGGGTAGAAACCAAGAGACTGTGAATACTCAAACCAGTGGAATGACTTTAGGTTAGTGTGTGTGTGTGTGTCTCTCAGCCTAGAAAGGCGGTGGCAAAACACTTCCATAAAAATCTCACCAAGAAAACTGCATGTGGCTTCCAATTTTGCCCAGACATTATTAGATTTTCAGACTCATTCAAAAATAAAATAAAATGGGAAGAAGCTATATTGGATTTTCGTCCATATTACATGTAGAACAATGACTTTGGGTCATATTGTTATTGCCCCTAATACCAGTGGAGATCTGCACAGAATACATGGACCACAGGAAGATACATCCAATTTTGAAGAATATGCCTAGAATAAATGCTGCAATGTATACATATGAGACCAACTCAACATACAATTTTTCTTATCATCATTGTCTTCATCTTTATTTTATTCTTGCAGTAATATATATATAATAAATATTTATCCATCCGTTCATTCTTCTTCCTTAAAATTATATTTTCCTCAAAACACAGTACTATGATGTTTAGAGCAGAATTTCCATTTTCCATGGTATGCTGCTCTATCTACCCATGATCTTTAGAAATAGATCGATTGCTCAATGATCATTGATCAGTGTAAAAGAGGGAGCCTATTGCTCATGCATCTATTTTTTTTTAAATTCCTTTATTAAAACATTCAGCATTGTACATAAAATCTTTGTATGCATCAAACATCATAGCATCTGGTATACAACACTACGTATTATTCTTTGGAAACGTCTGGTTTGGTAAACATTTTTCACTCCTCACTTCAATCCTCTATTATACACCCGTTACATTTTTTATTCTCTATGATCCCTGATAATAGGTCTTGAGGTAGTAGTTAAACATTAAATATAAGATCATATTAATAATCAATCCTCAGAGAACACAGCATATAACACTAGGTATTAATCTTTGTAAACGCTTGGTTTGGTACATATTCTTTACTCCTCACTTCCAGCCTCAACTATATGTCTGTTGTATTTTATCTTTTATGATCCCTAGCAAAAGATCCTGAAGTAGAGATTCAATAACCTGGGGTAAAAAAAAAATTCAGTCTGCTTTTTCATTATTAAAGTAATCAACATCAAGCATAAGATCATATTAGGAAGCAATCATATTAAGAAGCGATCATCGTGGAACATAACATACAACAATAGGTAGACATTCTTCACTCTTCACCCCAAGCCTCCACTATACACCTGTTACATTTTTTTAACCTGTATGGTCCCTAACAGTAGGTCCTGAGGTAGCAATTCAACAGCCTAAGGTAGAAATTCAGTCTGCTTTTTCAATGTTAAAATGTTCAACATGTTTGGTTTGGTACATATTCCTTACTCCTCACTTCCAGTCTCAACTGTATGTCTGTTGTATTTTATCTTTTATGATCCCTAGCAAAAGATCCTGAGCTAGAGATTCAATAACCTGGGGTAAAGATTCAGTCTGCTTTTTCATTATTAAAGTAATCAACATTAAGCATAGGATCATATTAAGAAGCAATCATATTAAGAAGCAATCATCGTAGAACATAACATACAAAAATAGGTAGACATTCTTCACTCTTCACTTCAAGCCTCTACTATACACCTGTTACATTTTTTTAACCTGTATGGTCCCTAACAGTAAGTCCTGAGGTAGTACTTCAATAACCTGAGGTAGAAATTCAGTCTGCTCTTCCAATGTTAAAAAGTTCAACATTAACCATAAGATCATATCTATAAGCAATCATCATAGAACACTAGATATAACACTAAGTATTAATCTTTGTAAACGTCTGGTTCGGTAAATATTAGTACATATACATTCAACATTAAGTGTTAGTTTTTGTAAACATTTGATTTGTTATACATTCTTCCCTCTTCACTTTGAGCCTTAGCTAAATGCCAGATGCATTTTGTTTGATTGGTGTTTCTCTTGGATGTAGTCTATCCATTGTTTCCAGTCTGTCAAATATTGTTCATTGGAACGACCCTTCAAGTATGCTGATATTTTCGCCATTTCCGCCAGGTTTGTTACTTTCACAGTCCATTCTTCCATAGGTGGTATTTCTGGGTTCTTCCAGTATTGTCCCACCAACAATCTCGCTGCTGTAATCAAGTTCAGAAATAAGTTTGTCTCTGAGGTAGTGATATCCTTTGTAATCCCTAACAAAAAAACCTGAGGTAGAAATTCTATGCGCTTTGTGAAAATGGTTTGGAGTGTCCACCATATCTTCCTCCAGAAGGCTTTGATTTTTCTGCATGTCCACCATACATGAAAGTAGGTAGCGTCCCCGTCTCCACACCTCCAGCATTTGGGCTGGGAGTCTGGGTAGATGAGCGATAGTTTTTTCGGGTCGAGGTGCCACCTATAGAACATCTTGTAGAAGTTTTCCCTTAAGTGTTGCGATTTCGTGAATTCTACGTTCCTCACCCATATTTTCTCCCACGTGTCCATGGCGATAGAGTGTCCAAAGTCTTGTGCCCACCTCACCATACAGTTCTTGACTAGCTCGGTTTCAGAGTCCATTTCTATCAGAATGTTGTACACTCGTTTGATGTGCATGATCCCCTGATCTCTAATCTGCTCAATTAGTTTCTCGTCAGTTCGGGAGAAGCCCTTCTTCTTATCTTTACGCCACCTTGATTGCAGTTGTACATATGATAGCCAGGTACCTCCTATTCCTCTGTTTGCTAGCGTTGTTTGGGGTATCAAGAGGAACCTATTTTCTTCTCCCAGTATAAGTTTACTGTATGGCACCACCTCTTGCCCTTGGGATGTGTTTGTATCCCCTATTGCGTGCCCGGGGATCGTCCAGATGGGAATCTTGCCGTGTAGGAGGTGTTTATATTTCTTCCAGACCCATAACAATGGGATCCGTAGTGGGTTCTCCTTGAAGTTCCTGTCTGCCTTTTTGTCGTATACTAGGTATGCGTGCCAGCCAAATAGTAGACCCTGCCCTTCAACATTCAGTATTCTATCATTCGTCATATTGATCCAGTCACTCACCGCCACTAACGTCGCTGCGTAATAGTATAGCTTTAGATTAGGCATTTTTAGTCCCCCTCTCTTCCTTATGTCCTGGATCATTTTTAGTTTCACCCTCGGTCTCTTGTCATCCCAAATAAATTTGGTGATGCCCCTCTGCCAATTGTCCAAGTCCTCGTACTTTTTGAGTATAGGTAGCGTTTGGAAGAGAAATAGAAATCTTGGCAGGACGTTCATCTTTACTGCTGCTATCCTGCCCAGCAAGGATAGTCGTAGTGTTTTCCACCTTTCCAGATCTTCTTGTATCTTGCTCCACAGCACCTCGTAGTTATTTTTGTATAATTTCGCATTCGTTGTTTCTATCTCCACCCCCAGGTACTTAACTTTCTTAACTATTTCACAACCCGTTATTCTTTCCAAGTCCTGTTTTGCTTTGCTGTCTAGATTTTTAACTAGCATCTTCGTTTTTGATATATTAACTTTAAAGCCTGATACCTTGCCATAGTCTTCCAGTATCTCCATCAGACTCCTTGTTGATTGTACTGGTTGCGATACTGTCACCAGTAGGTCGTCTGCAAAGGCACACAGTTTGTAGTCCTGTTTTCCAATCTGTATGCCCTTTACGTCCTCTGCTGCTCTTATCTTGTTCAGTAGGATCTCCATCGTTAAGACAAATAGCAGTGGTAATAGTGGACAACCCTGTCTCGTGCCTCTTTCTATATTGAATGGGTCTGTTAGTACGCCGTTCACGATGATCTGGCCCGTTTGTTTCTGGTAGATTGCTGTTATGGAGTTGAGGAACTGCTTTCCCATTTTCATCCCCCGGGCTAGGTTCGTCAGGAATGGCCAATTCAGTCTGTCAAAGGCTTTTTCTGCGTCTACAAACATGAGGGTTGCAGGTACCTGGTTGTGTCTTTCCAAGTACTCTATTATGTTCAGCACCTGTCTCACGTTGGTTTTCATCTGACGTCCTTGTATAAACCCCGTTTGGTCCGGGTGAATTATTTTTTGTAGTACAGTCATTAGTCTGTTGGCCAGGACCTTTGTAAAGATTTTGTAGTCTGTATTCAGTAGTGAGATGGGTCTATAGTTCGCTGGTTGTGCATTATCTTTTCCCTCTTTGGGAATTAGAGAGATGTATGCTGTTTTCCAGGAGGGTGGGATTTGGCCGCCTTCTTGTATGTTGACAAAAAGTTCTCTGAGGGGTTCTATCATTTCCTCTTGGAGATGTTTTTAATAGATAGCCATTATCCCATCCGTCCCGGGTGACTTTCCTGTTTTCAGTTGTTTGATTGCTGAGTGTATTTCCTCCTTTGTGATTGGGGCATTCAGGGCATCTCGTTGTGTATCGGTGAGTATCGTTAAGTTTTCGTTTTGTAGAAACGTTTCTATCTCTTTGTCCTGTATCTTCTCCTCGGCGTATAGTTTTGAGTAGAACTCTGTGAAGGCTTTCTTGATGATTTCTTGTTTGAATTCTTCCTTGCCTTTGTACTCTATCTTTTCAATTGTGCGGGCTTTCTGTTTCTTTCTTAAGGTATAAGCCAGCCACCGCCCCGGTTTGTTAGCGCTGCAGAATGTTTTGCATATTGTATATTCCTTGCTACTTGATCCGCCATCAGCAGGTCGAATTGTTTTCTTAGTATTTTAATTCCTTCTTTTGTGGCTTTGTCCTCTGGTCTTTTTATTAATAATAGCTCCTGTTTCTTTATCTCCTCCTCTAGCTCCTTTCTTTTTTGTTCTTGTGTACGACGGTGCCTGGCGTTCATGTTCATGAGGATCCCGCGCATATATGCCTTGCTAGCGTCCCAAATCATTTCAATGGGTGTTTCATTGTTCATATTTATACTGAAGAATTCCTTCATGGCACTTTTGCATTCAGCCACCCTTTTCTCGTGTCTAAGCAGGTTTTCATTGATCCTCCAGGATCTCCTTGATTTACTATCTTGTCTTAATTCCATCCTTACTGGGTTGTGGTCTGTTAGGACTTTGGGTAGGATTGACACTGCGTTTAGGCGAATTAGCAAGTCACTAGATGTCAGGATGAAATCAATTCTGGACCACAGCTGATGCCTGTCGGAGAAAAAGGTGAATTCTTGCTCTTTGCCGTGCCTTTCCCTCCAGATGTCCATCAGTACAAGGTCTTCCTTCATGTCGTAGAAAGATTTAGGCAACTTGGAGTGCTTTTGTGGTTTAAGTTTTGTCTTCTTCTTGTCCAAGGCAATCTCTATGACCCCATTCCAATCTCCCAGTATAATACATGATCTGTAGTTAAATTGTGTTAACTTCTTGTGTATCTTTTTGTAGAATTTTCCTTGTTGTTGATGTGGGGCATATATGCCCATCACTAGAATTTTCTTGTCGTCCTGTGTCACTTCGATTGCTAGGTATCTACCCTGGGAGTCCGACTCTATTAGCTTGGCTATTACATGTTTCTTCACGTATATAACAATCCCGTTCTTCTTTTGTGGTGCCGCTGCAACAAAATGCGTACCTAGTCTGTTGTTGATTAAGTATTTCTGGTCCGCTGCTCTGATGTGTGTTTCTTGTAGGCAAATTATGTCGTTTCCTCCTTGAAACAGATAATGAAATATCTTCCTCCTTTTCTGTGGGGAATTTAGTCCGTTGACGTTCCATGTCAAGTATTTAGTTGTCATTGTCTGTTTCAGGATACTCTTCCGAGACCGCTTCCATTCTATCTCTTGTGGTCTTCTTTGGTCCCGTTCCCATGGTATCCAGGTTTGTGTTCGAGTTGCATATAGGGATCGTGTCGTGTTGCTCTGTGCGTTTGGTGGTGGATCTTGTTATCCTGCCCCCTGCAGTCTGTCCTGCTCCCTTGTTGTTGTTGTTGCTTCCTGTTCTCTGTGTCGTCGTGTCTCGAGTTAGTTTTTTCCTTTCTCGTGTTCCTGTATCGGTCTGTCGGTCTGGTGATCTTTCTGTGTCTTCTCTCGTGGTGTATTGGGGTCCCTCCGGCTTCAGTTCCTTTTCCAGGAAATCTCTGGCTTGTTGGACCGAGTTCAGGTGGTGTCTTTTATTTTTATAGAAAAATGTCATCCCCGTGAGGGTTTCCCATCTGTATCGCAGAGCACATGATCTCAGTTCGTCGACCAGGAACTTGTATTCCTTTCTGTCTCGCAGCATCGTCTGGGGGATCTCTTTCAGTACTTTCACTTCCTGCCCCTTTATGTATAAGGTCCTGTTGTAGGATGTGGCTGAGATGAGGTTCCGGAATCCCTGCGTCACAGAGTGGATGACCACATCCCTTGGTTGGTGTCTGTTTGTTGTCATACGTGCGCCCACTCTGTAGAGCCTGTCGATTTGCCATTCGATAACTGGGGTTGGTTTACCCAGAAATGCTGCCAGGGCCTCTATAAAGGTTCCGGTCAAGCTCCCTTGGGTTTCGTCTGGTGTCTCTTTCAAGCCTCTAAACCTGATTGCTGACGCCATTTGCCAGTACTGTATCATGGAGGCTTGGTCTTGGGCCACCCCTTTCATCTCTGTTATCTCCGCTGTCTGGCCTTCTACTTGATTCTCCACTTTCTCCATCTGCTTGTCTACCTTCTCTCTGATTTTCTGGAAGTTTTTCTCCATTTCCTCCCCTATTTCCTTGTAGTGCACTTGTATTGCCTCCTTCATTTGCTCCATATCTGCAGCCATCGCCTTGCGTTGCTCCTCCCATTTTCTCTCTAGCCCTCTACCTTGTTCTTGCAGCATTTGTTTTATATCGTTGTATCTTTTCTCCATCTTTTGTTCTGCCTCTACGCACCTCTCTACCTTGTTCTTGCAGCATTTGTTTTGTATCGTTGTATCTTTTTTCCATCTTTTGTTCTGCCTCTACACACCTCCTCTCTATCTTTGTGTCCCTTTCCGCCAACCTTTTATCCATTCCATCCAACCTTTCAACCAGCATTTCTATTGCGTTTTGTATCATGTGTGCTGTTGGGCTGGCCTGTGAAGGTGTATGGTTCTGGGTGCCTGTATTTGGATGGGAGGGTGTGGGGTGGGTAGAGTAGTTCCTGGTGGTTTAGTACGCTGGGCTGGGGAGGATACAACTCCCTTCGTTTGTGTCAGTGTGATCTGTTTGGAGGCCATCTTGAGCTTGTCCTCTTTCTCCTTTAGTGCAATAAATGTGGTTTTGACAAGAACTTGTGCAAAGATATCCTAAGAATTAATGGAAGGTAGCTCATCGTTGGCCTGTTAAACCAGGGATAGTCAGCTCATGGCCCCAGCCCTACTTCCTAAAACTTCTTTTGTCCATTGAATTGTTTTCAGAAGTTGTGGGTGCTCCATCGTGGAGGTTTTTAAGAAGAGATTGGACAGCCATTTGTCCAGAATGGTATAGGTTTTCCTGTTTGAGTAGGGGATTGGACTAGAAAACCTCCAAGATCCTTTCCAACTCTGTTATTCTGTATTCTGAATTATCAGATGGATTGCTGGGAATAAATTGTTCTTCCTTCTTGCTAACTGGAGAAGTATGACCCTTCAGCCGATTTGTTGGAAAAATTCAAACTTTTCCTTGCTCCCAATCCTCCCCACTGACCCCACTGAGTCTGTTCAAAGGAAGCAGTGAAGTCTTCACTATTTATCCTCTACAGCAGGGGTCCCCAACCCCTGGTCTGTGGACCAGTACTGGGCCACAGCATACCAGCAAGCGGGCCGCACAAACAAGCAAAGTCCCATTTGTGGGATGCAGGCAGCACACAAAACTATGCACTCTCTGGTCCATGGAAAAAAACCTTTATTGTGGAACCAGTCCCTGGTGCCCAAAAGGTTGGGGACCTCTGCTCTACAGCAATAAGAAAGAAGGCATTTTAAGTAGGGGAAAGGAGAAGAGCATTATAGTTTCCGCTCCTAGTGATCCTGCTCTCAGTTGTTTGTGAATATTTGGAGTGGGGAAGGGAAAACAAAAAGAATGATCATCAGCAGGATTCACTGGGAAAAAGAAGGATTTGTATATGCTTATTTGTGTACATGCATGAATTTGTACAGGCAAGAAAATATTTGTGCATATACAACTCCGATTTGGAATCAGGCATGCAGAGGGCTAGCCTAGCCTAGCCTGGAAACAGTTAAGCAAGAACAGTTGTGCTAGAATTGGGTTTGAAAAAGAGTCTGTCTCCCTAGAAAGCCAATGGAAGCAGGAAATTGTTGGATTTTAAATAAAAGTTCAATTTACATACATGAGAAAATAGATAATGTATCATGAAACATGACAAGTTTTCTGTGCACCTCTCCAGAAACTCAATCCTTGCTCAACGTTGGACCCCTAAATTCCCATGGCTTAGATCTGGGTAGAAACAAGTAACAAAATAAAATTTTAGAGTTAATTGTTAAGACATTCTAATTTTGCAGGCGTAATTTGAGTCCAGTTTACAAAAAACAAAGGGGTGGATCAGGTCAGATCTTTTTTTGAAATCACACTCCAGGCATACCTAGAAGCTACTGAAGAGAATCTCAGTCATCTGACTAACAGTTTCTCAGCTCTGGATGGCAATCTCGAAAACACCTGACTGGACTCTGAACTGCACATACTAGAATATTAATGCACAAACTACTTGCTTGGACTTTACCTACAAATCCAGCTAGTGAAATTATGTATAAAGTCACCTGCATTCTGATTCATTTGGATAACAGTTTTTTGACAATCCACAAGATACATAGGAATATTAGTGTATAACACCAGGACTAACATTTTAGTGGGAAATCCAGTGTATTAAATAAAGTTTAGTTTTCAAACCTATGTTTACTCAATTTCTCCCTAAAGTTAATTCTATCCCAAAGTGACAACTCTTTGATATAGACTTTAAAAATAATTGTATGGTATCAGAAGGTGTTTCCGTGATATCATTAACAACAAGCAAGAAGACCACCATGATTTCATTTATTTATCACTTCAATTTAAATAGCTTTGGTCTTCCTTAGAAAAAGTGCTGTTCCAGATGATTGCCATTCTATATATGTGTCTCTCCACAAAAGACAGTACTGCCTTATGTCTATGTATATTTATCCATTTGGTATGGCAGTAGTATTATTATTAGCCTTCTAATCTTCTCTACTACCCTCTATTATTAGTATCATTATTACAATTATTATTATCCTGTTGTTTTGCATGCACACTGAGACCTTCTGCACCAGAGACAAATTTCTTGTGTGTTTAATCAAATAAAGCAGTCTATTCTGTTCTGTTCTGTTCTTCCATTCTATTTCCATTCCATTCCATTCTATTCTATGAGCTGTGGTGGCACAGTGGTTAGAATTTAGTATTGCAGGATAACTCTGCTGACTGCCAGCAATTCAATTCTCACTAGATCCCAGTTGACTATTCTTCCATCCTTCCGAGGTCAGTAAAATGAGGTCCCAGCATTATTGGGGGCAATATGCTGATTCCTTCAACAACTTAGAGAGGGCTGTAAAGCATTGTGAAGTCGTATATAAGTCTAAGTGTTAATGCTATTCTATTCTATTATTCCAGTGGTGCCTTTTTTGAAATCCCTTTTGTTTCCCCCAACTTTATAAATGTAAGCATTTAAATTAATTTTATTTCTGTCAAGTGGTATTAAATGATGTTTATGTACTTCCTGTTATTTGGTAAGAGAGCTCAGATACAAATTTTCAAAATTGCCTTTATGTGGTAGTCAGTTGCCTTAGGGTTAGAAAGTTTTAAATAAATACCAGTATTATTCAAACAACTATTGTGATTTCTGCAAAGCAAAATGTGAAGCAATCTCAGTCTGGTTTGTCAAACATAGTAGGTGTTTTTGGAGCATTTCTTTGAGAAGTTCTGAAAATTCTTGGGTGCTCTATGACGACAACTTTGTGGGTCCATTTCTCACCCCTTCTTTTTTATCTTTCTTTCCTTTTCTCTTCTTTCTGACCCAGAGCCAGTTTCAACCAGATGCTGGAGGGCAACTGAGCAGCTCTGTCAAGCTAGAACTCTTGAAGCCCCCCAGATATTTTCCATCTTGGAAGGTACCATTAAGAATGCCTAATGACTTCTTCTGCAATTCTGGATTAGTCCACTGCCCTTAGGGTGATAGGAGATACTATTCCATTGCCAGTCATTAAAAATCATCTGCCAATCCAATCTACTTTACGTAAGCAATGGAGCACAAATTTGTCTTTTGACTTAGGGTTGACAAGCTTTGGATGACCCAGAATCTTGTTTTTATATTTGGCAGTGAAGCAGGCACTAAAGTCTATGAAATGAAGTAGATGTGTTCATATCGTATACTGAATGGAACCAATATTAAAGATAATCAGTAATTAAGAGGTACATGAACTTTTTCCCTGGAGGATCAATCCTGCTTAGATTTGTTTTGCTTTATTCAGGTGGATTATGTCAGAAATTAGATGATGATGATGATTATTATTATTATTATTATTATTATTATTATTATATGAAAATGTTATCCTGTTAGTTAAAACAGAAATGGCAGAGTTGTTGTGCATTTACTGTATCAGAACATTTTATAAATATACTTTATGTTATTAGTGATGTGCCCAAAGATGGCCAAATTACTCCAGAGTAGTCTGATTTCAATGTTGGATGTTAGCTCTACAAAAAGAAAGGACTCATTTATGTTTTCATGGGGGAAGAGAGGGAGGAAGGAAGGAAGGAAGGAAGGAAGGAAGGAAGGAAGGAAGGAAGGAAGGAAGGAAGGAAGGAAGGAAGGAAGGAAGGAAAAGGAAGAAGGAAGGATGGTTAAAGCAATCACTTAACATGTAAATCTGCCATAGGAGAACTAAGGCACCAGAGCAGTAACTGCAATAGGATGTATAAGGATGTATAATGCACAGTCATTGCAAATCCACTTCAAATGCCAAACTGCAAAATGCCTAACTCGGCATTTTAATTCTCCATGTAAATCATCATCTTGCTTGAGGAGACACATTAAGGCAGCACGTTTGTTTTTCCATTCCTGCTAGCACATAAAAGCAACTCTGCCAGACAGCAATCACATGGCTTTGAGGTGCTAAGCTGGCAAAGATGTTCACCTGGTATTTGGCATCTTACCCTCTTGGCAAGCAGCTCAGCTGTTGTGCTGACAGCTTGTGGTTCTGTCATGCAGTCAGACTCCTGATAAACTATCGGATGCCATGTCCTCGGGACACAATTTTCACTTCAATCTTTTCCAAGAGGAAAAAAAAGGGGCAAGCACTGCAAGAGCGAATGCCCCACCACCCAGATACATATGCACAAGGCACGTGGTTCATTTCTTCACATTTCATTCATTAGAGAGTGGTTCTGAAGACCAAACTCCACGCTCCACCCATTTTGTTTTAAAGATGCCAGCCATCATGGCACTCAACCACAAATTCAGCTGATTCATTCTGATCTAGGGAAAATGCCAAGGATAGCAGTAAGCAAAGAGGCAACAGGTCTAGACTAACACATGCTGAGATTCCCGGAGCACATCCCCAGCAATGAGAGTCCTCAGATCCAAGCCAGCATGTTAAAGGAGACAGTCAATCATGTATTTAACTTGCACCGACAGCTTTCTCCAGTTCCAATGGTTTGGAGAAACTTCAGATGCCAGAAATAATGTTTCAGGAGATTCTGGGGAAGGAAAAAAATCAAGCTTTTTTTCACTAAAAGAGAATCTACATGTGTTCACTTGAAGAGTGATTTGTTGTTATTCAGTTGCTAAGTCATGTTCGATTCTTTGCAGCCCATGGACCATAGCACACCAGACTCCTCCACTGTCTCCTGGAATTTGCTCAAATTCATGTTCATTGCATTAGTGACACTAACCATCTCCTCCTCTGCCATTCTCTTCTCCTTTGGCCTTCACTCTTTCCCAACATCAGGATATGAAATCTAAGGAAACTTAATCACAAAAGAAAAGAATGTAGTAGTCCAAATGATGGGGGTCAAAGACTTCACATGTGGTTTTTGATTCATTTTTATTGAATTGTTTTTCTGCTTTTACAGAATAAAAACATTTAAAAGAAAAAGAAAGGAAAGGAATGTAAAAGAAAAGTGGGAAGAAAAGAATAAAGAAATGAAACAGAAAGGAGACAAATAGGGACAAAAGAGAAAAAGAAAGGCAAAATATAAAGAAGTGGGGTACCCAAATACACAGAGCTACTTGATTTTGTTAGTATTTAACTTCTTTTCCTTCCTATACAGCCTCTAGGCACTGGGTTAGGTTTTTGACAGCATTTCTTGGCCTGGCTCTGGTTGCAATGTACTACTAAGATATCATCAGTATATTGACAGTATCTGACAACAAACCAGTGGATGATCAATCTCTAGTTTTATGTAGAAATTAAAATAAAACAATAAAGCACTGAACCCTGAAAGTAAAGCTTGGTGCAATCTCTCCTCACCTTTCAATCCAGATTGAAACCTGTCCCATAGAAGAAAGGAAGGGAAGGGAAGGGAAGGGAAGGGAAGGGAAGGGAAGGGAAGGGAAGGGAAGGGAAGGGAAGGGAAGGAAAGGAAAGGAAAGGAAAGGTTCAAGCAGGAGTCCCAAATGATCATTCTCTCACAATCCTTCCTATGTGTGCTTTTATTGTATTGAAAAAATATATAACATTAATACTGGCTAATGGTTTCAACATTTTATTCCCAATGCATTATATTTAAATAATTTTATTCTCTATTTATTCATAGCTTCTGTTTTCAAATACCTAAATTTTAGTTTCCTTAACTTTTAGTAAAAGTAAACTATATACAGTACTTGTGGATCCATTAATGAAATTTTCCATAATTTATGAGGTAATCTGGAAAAGGAAATAGATATAATTTTAATGTATAGCTAGTTGTCATTGAAATATTTGTGATCTATTTGGTAGCCAATTTTAGTCACATCAGAATTTTGATCCTTTGGTACATAAAGGAATTATTTATTTATTTATTTATTTATTTATTTATTAATCAAATTTCTATACCATTTCTATGAAGTGGTATCAGTCACAAAATAAGCTTTGCAGTATTCTAGTACCTCTAACTTATGAAGTCATTTAAGGTGAAACTTTAAATTTGTTAGTTTCAAATGTCTAAGGAGTAAATAACGTGAAGTTCATAACAGATCCATTCCTTTATCCACTCAGAGAGTTATTTTAAGAATGGTCTGGATTGATCATACTATTTCAAATTTCAACATGTTGCTCTAAGTGTGTGCTAGTTGGAAGACACCAATTGAGGGAAGGTGCAACTAGAACCTTGGCTCTTTTATGACTTGTGGACGTCAATACCCAGAATTCCTGAACCAGCCATGCTGACTCTGCCTACCCCTGAGCTAGAATATGTTAGAGGCCAGACCCAGGTGAGAAAGACAAGGGAAATTCTAAGAAAAAAATAGAAAGAGGGAATGTGGACATTAAAGTCATCCTTTATACTGATCATGTTTGCGGATTCTTATTCCAAAAATAAAAGACTTTATTCACTTCATGTTAGACTGATTGATTTATAAGTCCTATATTAAGGATTTATATTAATCTCAAAATAGATTTTAAAAATATTACAAACGCACTGAGAATGTTACAAACACACTGTGACTTCCTATTATTTGCCAACTCAACACTGAAAGAGAAGATAGATTGCCAAAAGTAGCTATACCCTTTTTTGGAATATTTGATTTTTCACCATATCAATAATGGACCATTGACTAAATCTCATAGAACAGAAGCCTAGTAGTCTGTTCAAAGCTATTTTTTTTTCCTGTTTGCTTCTAACACAAAAGTGTTTCCAATCTGTGACCTATTCACAAATTTCAGGAAATGCTCTGTGCAATGGAAACATACGTCATCAATCTTAATGAAAAAATGATTAACCAGACTATTCTAGAGTCTGGTAGCAGCATTTGTATTACTCATACATGAAAAACTGATAGCTTTGCCTCAAATCAGAAATAGTCAAAATGGAGAGGGAGGGAGAACAATCACTCTGTTTTCCATCTAATCTTGACCCCCTACAGATTTATCTAACTCTTCTGCAAACAGACTACATAAACATGAATATATGATGAAGACACATGGCGATGTTAAACAGCTCTTTATTCTTCTCTAACAATAACCGAACGAATAGGCAAAAGCATGCAGGCTTTTTTATGTGGCCAGAGACCCGAACAATGGCAAACAAGTAACAGAGCGTTTCCTCGCCTTGCGCATGCGCACAAGGCTGGCGCCGCTCTGTCTGGTCCCGGGCAGCAAATGCTTTGCGCATGTGCACAAGGCTGGCGCCGCTCTGTCTGGTCCCAGGCAGCTTTTGGAATGCCCAGGACCAATGCAACGTCCCGAGCCTGCTTTTGCAGGCTCAGGACACAATACCCCTCCCCCTAGATAGAACATACCTTGCACACACACATGTGCACCATGCAATGGAAAGAGTGTCATACAGTTTCAATAATCAAATGCAAGGAATGTGGAATACTCGAGTCTGCCCTCAGGCAAACCCCCTTCAATCTTATTAATACAATGAATGTTTCCAAAATCAAAAAATACTACAAATATTCTATCACAAGTACTCCCGTTATTCAGGGGCCCCATGAAAAGAACCCTAGTGACTTGACAGCAACTTCACAAATTCTCTAAGATGTTTGGGTGGGCACTTGGCCCGCTGCGACCTTCTAAGGCCAGTAGAGATTGCCTGGCCCACCTGCTCGCCTGCCAGGCGAGGCAGGCCAGGGCATTGCTGCCTTACATCCCCAGGTGACCCCAGTGAGGGTGCCTGGCCTACCTGCTCACCTACCAGGCTAGGCAGGCCAGGACTAAGCTGCCCCAAATACCCGGTTGACCCACCCATCTGCTGGCTGGCTGGACCCTCTAAGTCCAAGCCAACATACCCTGGAGGTATGGCCTGAGTTTAACTCGAAGGCTACTGCTGCTGCATATCCTTTTGAATGTGTTAATAGAAATAATGGAGAGAGCAGACCCAGTGTCCAACTCCATTGATAAGAGGACCCCTTGCAACCTTACATTAATGGAAAGTTTCTTCTTAAGGGGCTTATGTGTCCCTGTCCTCAAAATACTCCTGCGCGATGCACAGAAACCCACCCTATGTTGGCTGGGGACCCTGGTACCTTTCAGGTGCAATTTTTCATGAGGTTGGACCTTCTGGCAACCCAAACAGATGGATGCTATGTGGCCTTGCCTGCCACACGCTCTGCAAATGGTGGAACGGAACCTGCAGTCAGCTCGCTTGTGGCACCCTCCACACCCGAAGCATTGAAGAGATGCTGGGGCCTTGTCCAGACATTCCTTCTGCCTCCTTTCACTTGGCTGGTGAAGTCTATCCACCTCTTCTTCAGGATCCACTTCCGATCCTTCTCAAGCATCCTCTTGATGGACGGTAGCTGTCTCTGGAGGGCTCCTGGTGAGCCATAAGGTCTTCACAGCCCCGCCTGCTGCTTCCTCAGCTGTCATCTCTCGTAGCACATCTTGGAAAGAGACTTCTTTAGCAAAAATCTTCTGCTGTAAGTCTTTGTTCCTTAAACCACAAACAAAGCGATCTCGCAGCCTCTCTTCCAGATCCTTGAACTCACGAGGTCTGGCTGCTCTCCTTAAGGCTGCAATAAAATCCGTAGCAGATTCACCCGGCCTCTGGTCCCTCTGCTCAAATGCGTGCCTCCAAGCAATAACAGACAACCTTGGCTGGAAGAGTTCCTTCAACAGTTTCTTCAAGTCCATATATGTTACTGACTCCAGAGGTGCAGGGGCCACCAGGTTCTCTGCAATTTCAAAAGCTTCCTGTCCACAAACACACAACAAAGTTGCAGCCTTCAAGCCATCTTCTCTAATCTGATTTACTCTGAAGTAATTCTCCACCCTTGCTACGAAGGAATTCCATCTCTCTGGGTGTGAGACATCAAAATCAGACAAACGCCCAATCTTCGCCATCCTTTAGCTTACAACCTTCACCACTCGCTCCTCTGCAAACTGCTATAGGGGAGAGGGTCCTTTAGCTGAGCTCACCATCCAGCGATGCTATGCTGGCTGGCTGGGACGCTGATTCAGATGCCGTCTTCCCCACTTCAGGACTTCTTGGGTAAGTCCTTAAAACTTTCTCTTCAACTTGCAAAGGATCCCATCCTCGTCGCCAGTGTTAAGTACTTCATTCGCGTGCGAGTGATGAAGACACATGGCGATGTTAAACAGCTCTTTATTCTTCTCTAACAATAAGCAAACGAACAGGCAAAAGCACCCAGGCTTTTTTATGTGGCCAGAGACCCAGATAATGGCAAACAAGTAACATAGTGTTTCCTCGCCTTGCTCTGTCTGGTTCCGGGCAGCTTTTGAAATGCCCGGGATCAATGCAACGTCCGAACCTGCTTTTGCAGGCTCAGGACACAACAATAACAATCCTTGTTGTCATCACTCCACCACACACAGACAACACTCACATCAACTGCTGTTAAGAACATAAGAACATAAGAAGAGCCATGCTGAATCAGGCCAAAGCCCATCGAGTCCAGCATTCTGTGTCACACAGTGGCCCACCAATTGTACATGGGGATCTTGAGCAGAAAGAGAAGGCAAAACCCTCCCTTTCCCTTGACCCCCAACAAATGGTACTCAAGGGAATCCTGCCTGCCTCAACCAACATAGAGGCGGCACATGGACATCCGTTTTAATAACCACCGATACACTTGGCATCCATGAATCTATCTAACCCTGCCTTGAAGCTGTCAAGGCTGACAGCTGTCACGACCCCTTCTGGAAGTGAATTCCATAAATCAACGACCCTCTGGGTGAAGAAATATTTCCCTTTATTTGTCCTCACTTTCTTAGCTATGAGCTTTAGGGAGTGCCCCCTTGTCCTAGTATTGTGTGATAGAGAAAAGAATTTTTCTCTATCCACCTTTTCTATCCCATGCATGATTTTATACACTTCGATCAAGTCACCCCTTAAACGCCGTCTTTCAAGGCTGAAGAGACCAAGGCGTTGCAATCTGGTTTCATAAGGAGGCACTCCATTTCCTTGATCATTCTTGTTGCCCTTTTTTGCACCTTTTCCAGTTCCATTATATCCTTCTTGAGGTGCGGTGACCAGAACTGTACACAGTACTCCAAGTGTGGTCTCACCATCGATTTGTACAGAGGCAATACAACACTTGCTGACTTATTTTCGATTCCCTTCCTAATCATGCCAAGCATGGAATTTGCTTTTTTTTACTGCTGCTGCGCATTGGGTTAACATCTTCATCGAGCTGTCCACCAAAACCCCAAGATCCCTTTCTTGGGTTGTCTCAGAAAGTTTGGTCCCCATCAGTTGGTAAGTATAATTGGGGTTCTTTGCCCCGATGTGCATAACTTTGCACTTGTTTAGGTTAAAATGCATTTGCCACTTTGTTGCCCACTCACACAATTTCGAGAGATCCTTCTGGAGCTCCCGACAATCAGTTTCACTTTTCACAACCCGGAACAATTTAGTGTCATCAGCAAACTTGGCTACCTCACTATTAACTTCTACATCCAGATCATTGATGAATAAATTGAAAAGTAAAGGTCCCAAAACTGAATCTTGGGGTACACCACTTCTCACTTCTTTCCATCCAGATAATTGTCCATTTATTGCCACCCTTTGCTTCCTACAATTTAGCCAGTTACCAATCCAGGACAAGACCTGTCCTCTAATTCCGTGGCTGGAGAGCTTTTTTAGGAGCCTTTGGTGAGGGACTTTGTCAAAAGCCTTTTGAAAGTCAAGATATACAATATCAACTGGGGCCCCTTTATCTATGTATTTATTTACACCCTCAAAGAATTCTAACAAGTTAGTAAGACATGATTTGCCTTTGCAGAAACCATGTTGATTTTCTTTCAGCAATGCCTGTTTTTCTATGTGCCCTGTAATTTTATCTTTTATAATGGTTTCCATCAGTTTGCCTGGAACTGAGGTTAAACTGACTGGTCTATAGTTTCCTGGATCACCTCTGGATCCTTTCTTGAAGATCGGGGTTATATTTGCTTCCCTCCAATCCTCTGGTACAGTGCCTGATCTTAGGGAAATATTATATATTTTAGCTATAAGTTCAGCAATTTCACACTTGAGTTCCTTGAGAATTCTAGGGTGGATGCCATCTGGACCCGGCGATTTGTTGACGTTTAGTTTAGAAAGGCATGCAAGAACATCTTCCTTGTTTATCTCTCTCAGGTTTAATTCTTCTATTTCCCTCCCTGGGAAAACTAATTCAGTGGCAGGCAAATGTTCTCTATCCTCCTCAGTGAAAACAGAGGCAAAGAAGTCATTTAGCCTCTCAGCAATCTCCTTGTCTTCTCTGATTATCCCCTTCTGACCATTGTCATCGAGTGGCCCAACTGATTTTCTGGTTGGGTTCCTGCTTCTGATGTACTTAAAAAAGGTTTTGTTATTATTTTTAATATTCTTGGCTATATGCTCCTCAAAGTCTCTCTTGGCTTTCATGACTATCGCCTTGCATTTGGTCTGCCAGAGTTTGTGATCCCTCCTGTTCTCTTCGGTAGGAAGAGCCTTCCATTTCTTAAATGAGTTTTTCTTCTTTCCAATAACCTCCTTTACCTCATTCGTAAGCCATACTGGTATCCTCTTAGACTTTCCAGTCGTCTTTCTTCTTTTAGGAATGCATTTTATTTGAGCCTGCTGTAACATATTTTTAAACAGTTTCCAAGCATTTTGGAGGGATTTGACTTTTTTATTGTTCTTTTTAGTTTCTTCTTTACTATTTTCCTCATTTTGTCAAAATTCCCTCTGTGAAAGGTTAAGGTATCTGTGTTAGTTTTCACTGACAATTTGCTATCCATGGTTAAGTTGAAGGTTATTGTGTTGTGATCGCTGGTTCCTTTGGGCTCGGTTACAAGGACATCATGAACCAAATCCTGTGCGTTAGTTAGAACCAAGTCCAGGATCCCCTTTCCCCTGGTTGGTTCCATGACCATCTGCTCAAGGGAATGATCGGCTAACATGTCGAGGAACCTTGTCTCTCTTTCATGTGTAGAACAAGAATTTACCCAATCTATTTGGGGATAGTTGAAATTCCCCATTATGACTACCCTATTTCTTTTTGAGGCCTCCTTAAATTCATTTTCAAAATAGCAATCTGCCTCTGGAGTTTGGTTGGGAGGGTGATAGCAGATCCCTAACGTCAGATTAGTTTCCTGTCCTGGGAATTTTATCCACAATGTTTCTGTGGGTGAGTTTGAATTTTCTTGAATTTCGAGTTCATGAGATTCTAACTCCTCATTTATGTACAAGGCCACGCCACCACCATTTGTCCCTCTCGTGTCCATCCTATACAATTTGTAACCTGGAATCCTTGTGTCCCATTGGTTATCATCTGTCCACCAGGTTTCTGTTATGCCAATAATATCAATATTATTTTCCTTCACCAAGCATTCCAATTCCCCTATTTTTGCTCGAATGCTTCTAGCATTCGTGTACAGACATTTATATGTAATTTTCTGGTGCACTTTCAACTTTGACTGTGGATTTTGACTGTAGAATTTGGTTGTAGAATTTGTAGATGGTCTACCATGTCCTTTTGCTTGACTATTACAATTTAGTTTTCCTTTTGACTCACCAATGTGTGCATAACTTCCACCCTCCATATTAGGCAGTGCACCTTCTCGAACCGGAAGCTGCCCAGCTCCTGTTGACTTGCCCCTACGAATCAGTTTAAAAGCTGCTCTGAAACCTTTAACGTCCATTCTTCAATAGATGGTATTTCAGATGACTTCCAATATTGTCCCACCAACAGTCTTGCAGCTGTAGTCAAGTTCAAAATCAACTTAGTCTCTATGGTGGAACAGTCCTTTGTAATACCCAACAAAAACAACTGTGGTACAAACTCAATACGCTTTTTCAAAATATTTTTAAAAGTTAAAAGTTACCCATCTTGTCGAGATGGCTAAGATTTCGGCATACCTGAAGAACCACTCAAATGAAACATTTTTGATGGACTGGAAGAAATGGATTGATTATATGCAAAAGAAATATCAGTTGAGAGAATTAGATTTGATATATGGTTAAATAGTTTAACATAGTAGCTTAGTGGGGTTTCTTGCGTTTTTACCCTGTATTCATTCTGGGAAGCCTGGGGGGGAGGGGGGAGGGAGATAATATATATTAGTTTATGTTTCTCAACTGTAGTTGGGGGTTTAAGGGATTAGATAATTTTTGTAGGATGCTCGGGAGAATTTTAGTTAGCGCTTCGGATGGTGAGGAGGAGGAGCGAAAGTAGAAGAGGAGTGGGCTGCTGGAGGGTGTTGTGGAGGGGGGTTCCGAGCAGTTATTTGTATTGTTTTTTTTTAATATGTAATTTGTTTGTTTTCAGTTGAGTTAATATGTTATTATGTTACAATTGTTAAAAGTTTTTAAAAATTTAATAAAAAATTTTATAAAAAAAAAAAAAGCTGCTCTGAAACCTTTTTAATATTAATCGCCAACAGTCTGGTTCCATTATGGTTCAAGTGTAACCCGTCCGTTCTGTACAGGTGTGGCTTGTCCCAAAATGTTTCCCAGTTCCTAATGAATCTAAACCCTTCCTCCCGGCACCACTGCCACATCCACGTATTGAAGCTCCTGAGATCTGCCTGTCTAGCTGGGCCTGCGCGTGGAACAGGTAGCATTTCTGAGAATGCAACCTTGGGGGTCCTGGACTTTAATCTTCTACCTAGCAACCTAAATTTGGCTTCCAGGACCTTCCGCTTAGCTTTCCCAATGTCATTGGTACCGACATGTACCACAACAGTTGGCTCCACCCCAGCACTGTCTATCAGCCTGTCTAGATGCCTCGTGATGTCCGCAACCTTTGCACCCGGCAGGCAGTTTACTATGCGGTCAACACTTCCATCACAAACCCGTCTCTCTATATTTCTAACAATCGAATCACCCACTACAAGAAGCCCCCCTCCCACCACCCGTGGAGAAGTATCCTCGATGCAAGAGGATATGGGCACATTCTCCAAGGAAGGGGTCTCAACTAAGGGAGCCTGTCCCTCTTCCACAGATTGATGTCCTCCCTGCCCAAGATCTCCATTCTCCAAAGCAGCTGGAGAGCTGCTCAGCATGGAGTGGGATGCTCCTGCTGCATCCTTGAAGATCTTCTCCTGCCTCGCTATCTCTCTCTGCTTCTCCAGGTCTGCTACCTTGGCTTCAAGGGAAAGAACCTGTTCCCTGAGAGCCAGGAGCTCATTGCACCGATCACACACCCAAGACTTCTGTCCAGCAGACAGATAGTCATACATGTGACACTCAATGCAAAACACTGGGAAGCTCCCCTCCGTCTGCCAGCTATCTATCTCCATTTCTTGTTATTATATGTTTGCTGTTATTATTATACTAATTATTATTTAAAAAAACACAGCTTTTTTTGATTGTTCAAATTTTTGTTTTGGTCTCAGTTTACTTTTTGGATTTTTTCTTACTTGTTTTAGGATTTTATCGCATGCCGTCAGGGGCGCGATGGATGCTTAAAAAAGGTGAATTTGTAATTAAACAAGAAACTCCACAAACTTACCAGGGCTCAGCAGGTATTCTTCCCAAGGTTCCTGCCAAGTTCCCTTCTCCCTTTTTATTTCCTGTTTTAAGTCCTTATTTGAAAAAGCTCTGCTTAAGTAAAAGCAGCTGCCTCTCTGCTTCGCAAGGAAGAGTGAGCTGTTTGCTCTCAGCTACCAGGGATTAGCCAGCAGGGGGGCTGCAGCAGAAAGCTCCACCCCCTCCAAACCTGTGCTGAGGGCAAACTTAGAAGAAAGGGGAAGGAGAAACCCTTTTTGGGCTGCTAAAAAAAAGGTGAATTTGTAGTTAAACAAGAAACCCCACAAACTTACCAGGGCTCAGCAGGTATTCTTCCCAAGGTTCCTGCCTAGTTCCCTTCTCCCTTTTTATTTCCTGTTTTAAGTCCTTATTTGAAAAAGCTCTACTTAAGTAAAAGCAGCTGCCTCTCTGCTTCACAAGGAAGTTCAAGTCAACTAATTCATATGGCAGAAGGGGGCATTAAAATTCATTCAATGAATATATGAAGGGACAAGGGGAGTGGTGCCTTGTTGAACTGACATCTCTGCATTATGTGTTTGCCACCATCTGATGAAAACATACCACGGATGAACATGCATCAGGTTCCTTCACATTACTGAATATAACTCTTGGGCTGGCCTATAAGACACACTGCATCAGGTTCAAATGAGAACATTGAGATCTAGATGTGTTAAGCTGGTATAGTACTGTGTGTTCTTTAAAGCATCTGATAAAATAATTGATAGGTCTGAATTAATTAAAATGCATGTTTTGCTTCTCCAAATACCTTTCTCACATAACGTCTATGGAGATTCTCAGTCATCCAGGTCATGGTTGTCCAAAAAGTGCTTTTCCAGGAGGCAACTGGACTTCGTTTTTTTTTTTTTTTGAAGACATTTCACTTCTCATCCAAGAAGCTCTGACTAGACGGTGGGGAATGGAAGGATTTATATTCCTTGCAGACAGTTGATCATTTGCATTCTTTTAGAGAGTCGTTGAAGCCATTTGGAGGTTTACCTGGGTCCTTAGGGTCTCCTGATAGTGCAAAGGTGTGTGGAGCCTTCTTGGTTGCAGGGTGTCTTCTGCCTTGTGTCCCTTCACTGTTGAAGACAGGCACAGGCTGTTGGGGATGAGTCTGTGTTGTCTGCATCTCAAACTGAAGCGCAAATGGTTCCTGTAGTCTGCAATGTTCTCTGGAAATCTGTTCATACTCCCTCACCATTCAAAGGATGCTCATCCCAAAGTGCACAGTTAAATGTCTATGCAGATTCTCAGTCATTCAGGTCATCGTTGTGCCTGAGATGGCAACTGGACTTTGTTGTTTCTTTGAACATCTTCAAAGAAAAACAAGAAAGTCCAGTTGCCTTCTGAAAAAGCACCTTTGGGTTTCTCACATAACATTTGTACATTTGTTTGTTTATACACATACAGGCAGTATTCAAATTTTGCTTAATGACTGTGGCAGGGTGCCTGGAGTTTGGCCAGGCCTGATCATCCGAAGTTCTGATAGTCAGGCCTGACCAAACTCCAGGCACTCTGCAACATGGCTGCGTTTACAGCCATTTGCAGATGTCCCATGGTCCCACGACCACATTTTGCTGAAAACCGGCACTTTCCATTTTCAGCAAAATTGCACCCATAACAAACCACTGGTTCACTTAGTAACAGTGGCATTCGCTTAATGACTGCAGATTCACTTAGCAACTATAGGGGATTTGCTTAATGATGCCACAAAAAGGGTTATAAAATTGGCTCAATCTTGTGCCCACTCATTTTACATCCATTATGACCTATAATCTAGTGGTTAAGGCACCAGGCTAGAAAACGGGAGACCATGAGTTCTAATCCTCTTTAGCCATGAAAGCCAGCTGAGTGACCTTGGTCACTTTCTCTCAGCCTGACTCATCTTGCAGGGTTGCCGTGGGGAAAATAGGAAGGAGTATAGGATCTGATCACTGCCTTGAAGTATTTATAAGGAATAATAAAGATGTGATAAAAATACAATAATAAATAACTATGACTGTAATGGGCAGATTCCATTATAATTCTGTATTGAGGACTACTTGTACATACATGCATAGAAGCATCCAACTTAAGAGTCTGCCCAATTCCACGAGACTCTGGGTGGCTTATAATTTTAAAAGCAAGAATAATAAAGCAATACAAACAGATTGTGTTGTTGAATGATACAGTAAGGTACTTGCTTGTTTAACCAGCTACAGCAATATGTAAAAATAGGAATAGGAATATTCTTTATTGCCCAAGTGTGATTGGACACACAAGGAATTTGTAATGGGCAGGGGTATTTGTAAAATTAATTTTAATTTGTAAAATATAAATGTTTCATTTTAATTTGCAAAAATAATTTTAATTTGTAAAATATAAATGTTTCATTTTAATTTGTAAAATTATTTTTAATTTGTAAAATATAAATGTTTCATTTTAATTTGTAAAATTAACTTTAATTTGTAAAATCCAGAGATAATTGCATTTTAGGGTGGAATGCTGGAATTGCAAAGTGCATTCACATTTAGAACCAGAGACCAACAGGCAATTTCCATTGAAGCCCAGATTGGCTTATAGTGGTAGAGATTGGTTTATCGAGCTTTTAGATGTTTGTACAGAGATAAAATAAAAGCCTAAAAATAGAGGGTGCAACTTCTGTTTATCAGTGTATGCAAATTCTACTATATGCTTAATTAATACAGCAATTAATTGATTGGGAGATGGCTCAGGCATATTAATCTCTGTGTTAGGTAGGTGTGAAGAGTGAAGTAATACAGTGGCTTTCCTGAGTTAAACCAAGGGCTTTAAGAAAATATCTCTGAGAGTACAGCTTTGTTCTGTGATCTATCCAGGTCCTTGCTTCTGGTATCTCCTTCATGTCTGAATCAACATTCCTTTATGCCTATTTTGTGGGTCAGTCCCTGGAAAAGTGTAGTTGGGAAGAGGTCAGTTTACTAATCTGATACCATATTTTCTGCTTCAGCTTCTTCTGCTGTCTTCCTTTCTGCAAACTGAAATTATTATTGCACTTTCATTCACTTTTTCTCATTCAGATGGATCTCTCTTCCACCAGTGCTCCATTTCCCATTAACTTCTGCACCCACGGAACCCTCTTTGCTGTTGTTCTGAATATATTAAAATTGACTTCCTTGGAAGTTTGGACTAGACTGAACTCAGTTTTAATTTCTCCTAAGATCAGGAATTCCATATTCCTCCCAATTTCCCAATACCTCCATTTTGTCTAATGATCTCCCTGTAACTTAAGACCAAGCCAAAGCTAACTGATTTCCTTGTAACTTTCTCTGTTCCAAAAAGGGAAAATGTTTAGCAAGACAGGTGAGGAAACTTTGGAAAGAACCATGCTTGGCAGAGCTTTTATTTGCTTGTTTTATAAGGTTGTATTTACACCTTGAGAGATTATTAGATATTTTCCTGGTAAATTCTTCCTTATAGATAATACTGCATGATTACCTAGCTATCCGTGATGCTTTGGGATGAAGTTTATATTTAAGTGAAGGAAAAATCAAATCACTGTGGTGTGTTCTGTTTTCTATATTTCTAGAGCTGGGCAAAACAGGGAGGTCCTTGGTAGAAGGGCTAAGAACTTTTCAGCAGAAAGACTAACTTCTGTTAAGAAGTTAAATTTTATTATTCTATGCTTTTTAAAGGAAAGCCTTTGGGAAAAGGGATTTACCAAAAGGGTAAAATCACCTCTCCCCCCCCCATACTGGTAACATCTCATTAGTTTCACAATGAGATTTAATCAAATCATCTAATCTGGTCCATTTTACAGAAGGGCTTTTGTAATTTTGTCTGCTTTATCTTCTTTGATATAATTGAGCTAATCAAACTTTCAGTACAGAAGATATTTCACAACATATTGCTTAATAGTAAATAAAACATTGTCAAATGACCCATTTGACTAGCCATTTTGACTGGTAAGGCCAGTAAGGGTGCCTGGATGACATGACTATTAGCAACAGCAATAGCACTTAGACGTATATACCGCTTCATAGCTTCTCTAAGCAGTTTACAAAGTCAGCATGTTTCCCCCAGCCATCTGGCTCTTCATTTTACCAACCTCGGAAGGATGGAAGGGCTGAGTCAACCTTGAGCCGGTGAGACTCAAACTGCTGGCAGTCAGCAGAGTTAGCCTGCAATATTGCATTCTAACCACTGGACCACCATGGCTCTTATTAAATGTACCCTCAGTGCTTCTACACCAAATTAGAGGACAAGCTTCAATACTCAGTCTGGATGAGGAGGTAGAGAGAATGTTTATCAGATTTTCAATTACACAGAGTTGAATAGGAGAAGTAATTATTTTTTTTTCTGCTGCAATAGTTTTATTCCCGAAGCTACAACTTAAATTTTGTTGAAAGCTGCCACATCCATTGATTGTACATAATCTTCGAATGCAGTGATCTTCTCTTCCAACATATCGGTTCCAACTTTATCATCTTCAACTACACACTGAATCTGAAGTTTCTTTATTCCATAACCAACTGGAACTAGTTTGGAGGATCCCCACACTAAGCCATCAGCCTGAATGCTTCGGACACATTCCTCCAATTTGGCCATATCTGTTTCATCGTCCCAAGGTTTTACATCTAATAAAATGGATGACTTGGCAACCAGTGCTGTTTTTTTGGCCTTCTTTGATTCATATTGAGCAAGCCGCTCTTCCCTTAACTTTTTTGCTTCTTCACTTTCCTCATCTTCATCAGAACCAAAAAGGTCAATGTCATCATCATCTTTGTTATCTCCACCGGTGCCTGTACTGTCTTCAACATCTGCAGGGCCATATTTTCCCAAAGCTTTCTTCACACCAGGCAGACTTGCTTTTTGTTTCTCATAAGATCTAATGTGATTATACCAGCGGAGGGCATGGTAAAACTCAGGAGGAGGGGATGAACCAAGTGCTTCAAATACAGCAACGTCTGCCTGTGATGGAACATACCCCTCGATGTAACTTTTATCTGCCAAAAAGGAGTTCAGGAGCTGCAACCCGGCGGGAGATTTCAGGTCCCCAAATCCCATGATGGCGCCGAAGTGTCAGTTGCAAGGGAAAGCAGGAAAGCCTCCGGCCGGCGACAACCCACCAGCACACCGCCGTCTCAAAGACTAGGAGAAGTAATTATTAAAGAATCTTGATAAATTGGAAGGATTTCCTAATAGTTGTCACTCAGTGGAATAGGATGCCGCATAAAATGGCAAGTTCCCTTTTGTTAAAGTTCTTTAGAAGCTGAATAACCATTCTAGTAGGTCCTGGCCGCAGATCCCATATGGATTTGGGGGTTAGATTTTATGACACTTCTTCCAAAGTTTTGATTGATTGATTGATCGATTATGTGCAGATTTTCTCCATGATGATTTGTGATCTATTTTTCCCAAGGGAAACGTTTCCTACTCTATACTTCTAGGTACATTCTAGACAATGTATGTACCTAGAGGGGGGGGGAGAAGCACATTTTCCTAGACATTCTGTCCATGAGCAAATTTCAGCTCTTTCTCTTCTTAATACCCTAAAGAAAAAATATGGAAGAGGCAGAAGGGAAAAAAATGGGAGGATTACATGGGCTTATAATGCTTTCACACACATGCACAACATGAACAACAATATGGACATGCACCCCATAAATAGAATTGAATAAAAAAAGCATGATAATTCTAGTTGAAAACCTAGGTGATTGCATTCAAAGAATGGGAACTCAGCCAGAAAACTGACTTTGTCTATTGAGTATTGAAGTTCCATTTGAAGTTGATGTTGGCCTAGTGACAAACATGGCTTACATCCCTTGGCCATATCCTTACCACCTGCCTTGACAAGTGCAGGAAAAAAATGGTTGTATCAAAATCTTGACAGCTCCAATCCAGGCTTAAACAATACTTGAAGTTCTTTTCTCCATAAGCACATTGTTCTTATTTACATGTGTGTTTCCTGTGGAGAATGCTTTATGGAAAATGGAAGATTTCCAATTAATTGGAGGTCCATGCTACACATTCTTCTATATGTACTCATATATATGGTAATATATATCCCCTTTTCCTTTAAAAAAGATAACATGTGCTCCCTCAAAATGTGTTGGGCAAGAACTATTTTGGCACTAAGATCTGGGCAACAACTAAAATTAGAGAGAGAGCCAGGAACATGCCTTTCTGTGCCTCAGATGCTTCAATCAAATCAATCCTGATTATAATCTATGATGGTAAGTTGGCAGCTGGGTAATGGAAAACTTCCAAACATTACCTTCAAGCTGCAGAAATAAAGAGGGTATGTGTGAATGTGATATTTGGCAAGGAACGGCACATTGTTTCAGCGCTGTGGGAAAAATGCTTAATGTGCAAACATTTCCTTAAAATAAGATTATAATGAAATATTAGAGGCAATGTTGTTAAAGTTAATCAACTTTGTTGACTAGATGAAAAAAATATGTCATTCTAAACCTATGTCCTGAATAAATCCAGTGTTCCCTACCATCCTGTTTTACCTGAATGCTAGTCAGAAGATTTTAACTAGAGAATGAGCTCTTATGTGCCCCGAATCTTGAAATTCAAGCATGCTCCTGTATTACCTGAGGTTTCCAAATGATTTAAGAAGTGATTAAGTAGACTGTGAAAAGGTCTAGTTAGTAATCTACTTTAACTAGAGAGATTATAATGAATTATAAGATCAAAAACTATGTGATCTTAGTTCCTTTGTATGGAGTCATATTCATGAATACATATGTATTTGCCTTAGGAAAACCTTGGAGCTTATTTATTTTATTTCTTAGACACATCTCCCACTTCTTTTTTAGGCATTTGGGGTAGTAAACATGGCATTTCATCCTTCATGTTTTACCCAGCAAGAAAGGCTGGGCTGAGGGATAATGTTAACTTGAAATCATTCCTTCAGCTTCCATGATTCAAGGGAACTTAAACCAAAATCATTAGTAACAACCACACCTTTTGAAATGTTTGAAGGACTCCATTCTGTTTCATAAAATAACCCTATAAAGTTAATAGTAGTAATGAGGAGGCTTAGGTGGAGAGAGATTGGCTCATCAGAAACAGAAATAAAACTTGAACCAGAGACCTTTTTAATTTGTATTTTAAGTTCTTGAACCATTACTCTACATCATTTCTTCATGCTCCCTGATGACTTCAATCTATATTCCACAAGGAATCACCTGTACACTTAATTATTATATTTTCAGTTGTTATTACATTTGCAAAAGGAAGAAATCAACTAAAAAAGATCCTGTGGACCAGTAAATAGTCTGAGAAGATGTCGTTTATTAATGAGTCTAGCCATTTTTTTAAAAAAGCAACAAATATGATTTTATGCCTTTTTATGCATGGAAGAATCTTTCTTTCATACACACCGCCTGGCTGTCTCTGACTTCACATGAAACCGCATCAATCAAAGAACAGCTTAGAAAGGAGAATGTTCACAGATGAAGCTTGGAAATTTCCATGAGCTTCCCATTGCCAAAGCCTAAACCAATGACATTTGGTGCCAAAGTATAACATCCAATCTTCTTTTTTTCATTACTCTATGGAAAGCAGGTAAGTTTTTTTGCTTTGGCATTTGGGATTTTCAGTTGGGTTTGAGGAGGAAACATTAGGTCAGTTGATAGTCAATATATGGGGGATAATCAGTCTTCAGTTATTTCTGGCATTTTCTTGATACCTATTTGAACTACAGTTTCAGGAATATGTACATACTTGTTCTGACGTTGGCTTAAGCAAATTCAGAAATGGAATAATACTCTCAAGAGTCTGCCTTATCTAAACTGTTCCATGCCTAATCTTGCACTGCTTCATGTATCAACTCCTCAAGCAGAGTTGTCTGCCTTTCGACTTGAAAAAGGATGCCTAAAAGTCATATATATTATATAATAACTAGAAATACCAAGTTGAAAACATAGAAATCTGTTTTCTTAATCCTTCTAGCTCAGAATGGAACTGGAAGAATAGAAAAGCTTTGGGGCCTCAAAGCATGCTGGACCTCAAACCCCAGCAATCCCAGATAGCACAGCCAGTTGTGAATAATGCTAGAAGTTGTAAGTTTGGGAACTGCAAAAATTTGGACCAACACTTAATGGGAGCATAAAAGAGGTTTTGGTGATACTTCACTGACCTGGAGTGGTTGTCTAAACTTTTCAGCCCTAAAGATTTCTCATTCCTCATTCCTCACAAGTACACTAAGGCAGTTGCTCACAGGAATTCAAGTAGGGATTTTCCAGCCATTATCTGATCTAGGTCTTATTTTCCTGTTGCAACAAGGAACCATTCTGCTGTTAAGCCTTCTCTTATGTTACAGGCAGTCCTTCACTTACAGAATTTTGGTTGCTAAATCATGCAATGATTAAATGAATCATCATGTTACTGGGCCCAATTTTATGACAATTTTTACCAAAGCCATTAAGCAAATTACTTGGTCATTATGCGAATCCAGCTTCCCCCATTGACTTTACTTCTCAGAAGCTGGCTGGGAAGGTTGCAAATAATGATCACATGATGACAAGATGCAACCTTTGTAAATGCAAGCCACTGCCAAACACCCACATTATAATCGTATAACTACAGGTGTGGTGTGGTGGTCATAACTTCAAGAATGGGATGTAAGTCATTTTTTTCTGAAGCTGTTGTATCTTCAAATCATTATTAAACTTTTATAAAAATAATAAAGGTGGGATAAAATATCTTAATTAATTAAATAAACAATTGTAAGCTGAAGACTACCTGCACCTGTCTTTTGAAATCATTGACAGGCTGCAAAAAACTTAAAGTCCATTAGGTGGCACCAAAAGATTCAACTTTATTTCTTTGCTGCCATCTAGTGGGTAGGAATAGCAATAGCACTTAGATTTATATACCATTTCATAATGCTTCACAGCCCTCTGTAAGTGGTTTACAGAGTCAGTATATTGCCCCCCAACAATCTGTTTCCTCATTTTACTGACCTCAGAAGGATAGAAGGCTGAGTCAACCTTGAGCCAGTCAGGATCAAACTGCTGGCAGTCAGCAGAGTTAGCCTGCAATATTGTGCCACCACGGTTCAAATTGGTAGCCTTACCATTGATCCTAATGGTAAGATATTCTGATGTCATAGCAAAAAAATAACTTTCTTCCTTTGATTCCAGTCATCTTGGTTGCTTTAATATTATCCATTGCTAGAAATCCTATCTCTAAGCAAGTATCAAAAGAGCTGCTAAAGTTAGGGAATAATTTTGGATAATTTACAGCACATAAGAATGCCCTTACATAAAAGTGGCCAGATGCAGGAGAGGGCAAGAAGATGGCAGCTTTCCACCTGAAGGCTTAGGGTGGTTGAAAGACTCAAATTGTTATTTAATAGAGGCTGTTTATGGCCATATTTGGCACCTACTGGTTCAGAATTCCTCCTGATTGGAATGTATGTCGGAGTTTTGAGCCAGTTTACAAACTTGGAAGTAACTTCAGATCTGCCATCTCCAGCTTATTGATTGACAGGCCCCAGAAGTCACCATGTGGAATCTAGATGCTGGTAAGTATCAAATGATTTGCTGCCATCCAATGATTTTTGTTGGTATTGCCTTTTTCAAAGCTGGCCTCTCACTTCTGCCACTGCTCAGGTCAATATCTCTCCAATTTAATTAAAAGAGTGCACTCACAGCTGGAGGCCCTTTGCATACCTGGAAAGGGACTTGAGCTTCAGCCTCACCTCACCTGTATGCAAATATTCTGTTCTTTTCATCAGCCTGCCAAGAGAAGCAGAGCTTTATCTGAATTCCAAAGTCACAAAAACAGCATTGTACTCTGGCAGTTAATTTTTACCGGTTTACAATGTACTTGCTTTGCAAAGAAGATAATGCCAGCTAACCACAGCAAACCTTCTGAACACAGCTGTTGTTATACTTTATAGTGGATGAAAGCATTGATTTCTCTACCACCACTTTTGCAGATTGTGTCTGAGCCAGACAGAAATAGTCTTTCCTTGCTTTTATTTGAAAAAGGTTGTGTTTCTTCACAAAGACTGACCTGTTCAGAATTCTTCTTGCTTTGTCTCAGCAAAACTGGCAACGTTATAGTGAAGTAACGAGTGACATCTTGTAGACGGAAATGACAAAGGGCCATGCCAAGGACAAGTGACAACAGGGTGAATAATGCCAACTATAAACTTTACAAGTCTAACTATTAAATGGCTGAGATGTTAATTCTGAACTTGGAACACCCAGCTTTTTTAATCTTTGAGAGTCAAAGTAACTAGGACTTGAAGATGGGATGTTCTGAGGAACAGTCAAGAAGGGGACTTTTATTTTAATCAGGGCTCCTGCACAGAAAGAGGAAAGGCTAATCTCCCACCCCCTTCCTGCCTCGTTCCAGTTTCCTGATGGAAATCATGACTTCATTTGCCCTAAGCTCTGTGTTTATTTTTTTCAGTATAAATAATAAAACAAATTATATTCTCATCTGGAAAATGAAATTGATATTGATGGTACTTGTTCAGTTACAAGTATGGCATCCAAATTTATAATGGTCCATATGTATAGGTATGTGTGCATATTTTCACAACTTAAATAAACTGAAATTGCATTTGATAAAACAAATGTATAATAGTGGGAACTTTCAGATTTTAGGATGAAGGAAGTAAAACACCCCTCTTCTGTAAACTAATTTGCTATTGTTTAAATAAAATAACCTTCTTCTTTAAATTTTCCAATTGTTTTTCTTTCCAACCTCTTATAAAGTTAGCCACTTTAATAGTCTGCATTTTGATTAGTCAATCAATCCATTTAAATCATATTGGAGGAGCTGAGGGTTTTTTTTTTCAGCTATGTTATATATTATAGGATTCTCTTAGAAATGAAGAGGAAATTAAATAATGAAAAGTAGAAATTTTATAATTAAATAATGATAAAATAACAACTGCAGATTATATAAAAGAAAACATTCAATTTTGTTGGCATATTTCTTAGTACTGTCTATATATCTGATTATCCAAACAACTGACAATTTGCCTTCAAAAATACAACCCACATGGATGCCATCTAGTGACTATAAAAATGTGAATTAAAACTGAGAAAGTTTCTCGGATATACGGTAGATGTCTCAGATACATATACTTGAATATCCCTGGGCAGATTATTTATTTTACCCCCAGATTGGTTTAGCATTGTATTTCAGTGTGTTTTCTTCCTATTCAGTCAGTATTCTAAAAAAGGATCTGATGCAAAGAAATGTATGAATTATCCATATACACGTGGCAGCAAGACAGCAAGCCAATTATATAAATTAAGGCAAAGTCTCTCTATGTTCTTTCTGGTCTATAGCCTAAGAGCAGAAATACTTGTGTTGCAAAGGTGGTTGTGTTTGTTGTTTTTTAATTTTGCTGCACGGAAGCACTACAATTAAATTTTGATTTGCACAGCACTTTTAAAGTATTTAAATGGAATAGTAATTAGGGATCTGAGTATGCCAACAATATACTGGAATAGTAAAAACCCTGGCCAAGTATAGGAACAACTTGCTTCATACCCTTGCAAAACACTGCCCAAACTGTGTGACTTTTTTATGGTGGTGACACGTTTGGAATATAGGAAGGTAAAACCTGCACCTGTTGTATCATATGTTTGATGATAACTGGCTTGAACTAGGTGACTGTAAGGAAATATATGGCGTTCTTTCTATTGTGTGGACTTATACAACCTTCCTGATAAATTATATTTGCACAGCGATGTTGTGGCACCCATTCAAAATAGAGGAAACAATAATAATACTGTGCGGCAAAGTACAAAGCTTATGGAGAATGGAAGCCCTGCCTTCCAGAAGTCGAACCCAGTAAAGCCTTGGGGATATAAAATCCAGGAGTGTAAAGTCCTTCACTGGATATGAAGCACCTGATAAAACACCTTGCAAAGGTAGAGATTAAGAGATGAAGGTTTGAGCAAGGGCATCCTTGGTTCACATGAGGTGAATCACAAGAGCCTGAATTAAACTACACTCTCTCTACTTCAGCCGGTCGCTCTAGCTGTCTTCATCAGTCAGCAAATGTAGTAATAAAACAGAATGGGGGGGGCCACACCTTTACCCACAATCCCTCGATTCCTGGTCTTTTTGAGCTGATCTGGAAGTTTTGATGGAAGTCTGTAACTGCATTCAATGGATCGTAATTATGGTACTCTGAGCAAGTCCACAAAAGGAGAACAGATACAGCATAATCAGGAAATGCTCCTCTTAGCTTTATACAAGTAACCTCATCCATAATCCAATTAATTAAGTGTTAATGAGGAATAGCTAATGTGTCAGCTATGAAATTTCCAGGACTGGAATAACCAGGCTTCAGGTATCCATGTCCTGTAATCCTGTGGCCTCAGCAACTGGAAGCACTTGACTATGTTTGGATAAGGTAATGCTTTGATGTACAGTGTTTGGATGGGAAACTTCCAGAAGCATGGCTGTAGGCTAAGGCTACCAAATATAGACTGCACACTCTAGTTGGCCAGTAGAAAACAGCTGTGAAATGCAGCAATTCTCTGCTCCTTAATGGTTGCCTGCTAATCCTGATGCATCTGTCTAGGTCTAAGAGTACTACACTGGAAAATTAAAAAAAAAAAACGTTCTGGAAAAATGCAGTGGCAAAACATCTCTGCATTGTTTCCAAGAATTTGACATAGGTTATGTCCACCTAAAGTTGAACTAGACTTGAAGAATGCATTATCTTTAAAAATCTTATAACCAGATTATTGCAATGCACTTTTACTAGGGCTGTCCTTGAAAATATCTTAGAAGCAAGAGCTGATTCTTGACTCCTGACAGGTAGCACTAGCTGTCATGGAAGCTCCAGGAGAAACAAAAATATGAAAATCAGACAACATTATTGTCCTTCTAAAACTGACAGCAAAGAAGTAAAGGTCCAACTTCATCTAGATATAACTAAAATCCAGTGCCATCTAGCGACCAAGTGATGTACTGTATTACCTTTAGCAGATAGGTAAAATGTGCACTTTCCATTCAGACCATAAACTATAGAGAACATCCTCCCAAATTTCTCAAAATGTGGTGCTAACATCTCCCTGGTTGGATTCCACAATTTGGGCATTTTTACCATCTTTTTTCCTTTCACCGGAAAAAATAAACAATCAACCTATTTGGAGATAGTTAAAAATCTCTCTTCTGAAACATGTTTCAGTTTTGTTCAAGTGCAGACTGCCATTGCCTACTTATATTTATTTTATTTTATTTCCCCTCCTCCCAATTTCCCTTCCATCAAAGTTTGCTCAGCATTTCTCTCACAAAACAGAACTTTGGTTCTTGTTGATCTAAAGTACAAGGAGAAATTTCAGAATGCCTTCTTTGCTAAATTCTGTGACTGTAGAATTTCAACACTAATATGTATGTATGTAGGTATGTATATATATATTGCACAAAAGGTCTTCTGAAATTATGTTTCTCTCTATTCTCAAATATGAGATGAAAAAAATCCTATGATCTCACCATACTTGGACATCTGGTGGAACATAGGGTTACAGTTAAAACCATTTAAATTTTAAAAATACCATGACAGAATTATCTGTATTCTACCTGCATGGAAATTTATAAAGAGAATAATAGGTAGAAAGAATTGGGTACATGACTTTGGGACAGTATTATCGATATTTTCAAATATACTTTCATAGCTTAAATTTTACTTTAAATGTAATCTTAGATACTCAAGAAGTTGAATTGCTAGTTCATCAATGCATTTTGTAGCATTCAATGCTTTGTTAAAACTTGTTATGGAGCAAGTCTGAAAAAATATTCTTACTTTTTTATAAGTAAGCCAGTAAGTATTTGTTCTGTCCGTGACAAATCAAAATATTGGTATATCCCATTCAGACCACAGCTTTTGACAATACAGTGAATATGTTTGGTGACAATTCTATTAATTGTGCATTTCTGGTTGAATTTAAGCACATATAAAAGGAATGGATCAAGGCACTCATATAAGCAAAACACTTTTCTGAGAGCTATCTATGACTTGATTTAAGGGGAATAAAGCCCAAGGGAGTGATATAGTAATATTTTGGTTACATCTTAAAATATTTGATCTTAGCAGAAATCTTTTAGATAGTCTAAGTATCATTGCTCTTGGCCTAGTGAAATATATATATATATTACATGATTTGGACAATCTTTGTGAATAAAAGAAATACATTTTTCATAAGACCTAGCTCTACATGAAACTATGAAGGAGACTTCTCTCCAATATTATATATCTCTGATACGATTCTGGCAAATGAAGCAGTATTCCTACTTCTAGCCACCGTCATTTTCTTGGCCTTTCATATTTGCACATACCCAGGAGACATTTCTGTCAAAGTGAAACAGTGGGCAAAATGAAGGGGTTTGAATTGGTGGCACTGAGAAGGAGCACCTCATTTTACAAGATTTGTGAACATACAATCTTCATGGAAAAGTCCTCAGAATTCAAAATGTGCTTAATATTGGGCCATGAATGAGGTTATCATCTGGGTTGACCAACAGGTGTTGCTGCTGCCTCCACAAATTGGAGTTATGAGTTAACCACCCCCCATTAGGATAGGAGGGTCGGTTGCCCACACCTCAAGGAAACAAAGCAGGTGCTTTCCTTGCCCATCCAGTCAGGGGGCTGGTTAAATTACACTCAGAAAGAATAGCCTTGCTTCTTTCATGAAATTCAATTACAGAGAAAGAGAGGTGGCACCTTTTGTGATGCAATGGGACAATCTGCGCTTCTTGTGGCCCCCTTCTGCTGGCTACTTTGATCTGAATGCTATTGTCTGGCTTTAACACCTTTGCCTTTAATTCCAAACAGAGGAGGCCTATCCAGCAGTTTTTCTATAGCAAGAATTGTTCACGTCTTCTTAATAGGAACCCTCAATTATCCAGGAAGCCAGAAACTAAATACACATAGTTTTGGTGAAATATAAGATTATTCTCACCAGTATTAAAACAAGTAGGAGAGGTCACATTAAAGACTCAAGTTTTACTTTCTAAGACTATTGCTTAATAAAAAGCACACTGGCAACAGCTCAGCAGCACATTAGGGCTGGAACCAGTTCAACCCAAAATGCAGAAAGGAGATGTAACTGAGTAAAATAATACAGGTCAGACAGGCTCTCCAGCTCACCTTAATAAGATCATTATTGTAAAGCGCTATCGCCATATTGACACGACCCAAGCCTGTAACAGTTCAACACTATAGTATTGCAGATTTGCATCACAATCCTTGGTGGAACAAAACCACACTCCTCAGCTGGGGAGAACTGCAACCTAAGCTGCCAGAATCCAATTCTGCACGATAAATCTCACATACATTTTAGGATCAGAACAGTGTGGATTAGGAGGCCATCAAGCTGAGCTTTCCAACTGACCAAGAAAAAGTGATTTTTCACTCATGCTCAACAAAAGACATCTCTCATTTGGAATGTCAAACCATTTAGTCTCCTCTCCTAAATAGCTTTACCGCTCTCTCCCTTTTTCAGATTAGATTACAGTAATTATTCATCAGTTGCATGGATATAATGTTCTTAGGCTTCTTGCATTAGCTTTCTAAAATTAATTCATGTTGGATTTATAACCTGGTCTTTCTTTCAGGAATTCAATGTGGCTTATAAATTATATGTGTACAGATCACACTAAGCCAGTTCACAATTACCCAGGTTTATGCAATACTATACTAATTTGTAAGCCATGATCTTTCTAGAATATCTAGGTTCACATAACATCAAAAACCAGAAACGAACAAACCACTTTATACCTTAACATAAACCCAACTGGAACAGTCTTTTCACCACTTTTTCCTGCCACAACCCCGCAAATTGATGGGCTGAGATACAGTACCTCCTGCCATAAAGTCACTTATTAAGCATCCATATATGAAAATGCATTTGTGTTTAGTCTCTGGAGTTTTATTTATTTATTTTTTTAAATGTATTTTATTGATTTTTTGCAATAACAATCTTCATTGCTTACTAAACCGTGTGTTGTCTGGGTTCATATATCCGAAAAAACAATCAATAATAATTATTTTCTATAATTCCATGATCAAGATATTAATTAATAGTATGTTTCCTTGATCTTCCCTTCTTTCAATGTTATTCTCTTTTGTCAACATTAATAAATACAATAACATTTTCAATACATACAAGGTTGGATATAAACATTTTTTTGTTTGTTCAGATAACAATAACATCCATATATAACATTTTTTCTAATTAACTTAAGTTTCAGTTGTATTTGTAAAAGTCATCTTGTTAGGTCACTACGTGTCCTGTTTTCAAAATTCCTATTTAAACTTAATTTCCCCTCAGTATTCAAACCAGTCATAGTTTTCTCAAAATTAATTACCAAAATATCCAAACTTTTTATTTACATATCCCATCTCAATATTTTCATATTTCATATATTATAAAGATACCATACTACTTATATATCCTATAACATCCACATATAACATCTTTTCTGAGCGGTTTATATTTCAACTATATTTATAAAAGTCATCTTATTGAGTCACTATATGTCCTGTTTTCAAAATTCTTATTTAAGCTTACTTTCCCCTCGGTATTCAAATCATTCTTCTCAGTCATAATTCTCTCAAATTTAATTACCTTTAAATGTCTAAACTTTCCATTCACATACATCATCCCAGTATTTTAACATTGTATACATTATAAAAAATAGTATACTACTTATATGAGACCCATCCAGTAATAAACAAAACTGTGGGTGGGTAGGTGTAATTAAGAAGGATGAAGCAATGTGCCTGCTTATATATGCACATATTGTGGCTCATTGTGCAATCAGATGAGTATATTTAAAATAGGGGGGAAATTACTTTTCACTTATCCTTGACCTGACTGGCAAAAGTCTCTGAAGATTACTGTATCTGTTTAAAGCAGGGAGAAGCAATGTATTGGTTTTCCAGATACTGCTATGCTTTGGGGTCCATCATTTGTCACCATTATCAGGAAGGAAGCTATAACTCAAGAACAAAATTGGCCATCTTTGAAAGAAGTAATATGCCTAAAATATGTTCCCAAGCAAAGATAATTATATTGCCAATATTGGATTTGAAGCATCATGGATATGGTTGATCTAAAGATTTTAACTATGTGGCCTCCATTTTCTATGCCATTGTTAGACAAGATGCTTCCTCCTCTCCCCCCACCCCACCCCCGATCTCCAGTTCTTTAAAGATAGCTACTTTATTGCTTGTTTCAGTCACTCAAATTACTTCAACTGCCTCATGTACTGAATAGCAAGAGAGAGCATGGTATAAAATGGAAAGTGCCTGATATTTTTCTCTCAAGATGAAAACATATCTTCAACCACTTTTTATATTCAGCATCAAAAATGGTTTACAAAATGAATCACCCATATAGATCTGACATCAACAGCAAGAACAGCAACATTTCCCCATCTTCCATTTTTGCAGTTTGTTATTTATAAAAGACACCAACATTTCTATGATGCTATTATCATCATGAAATGCTTTCCAAAGGAGGTAGAAGAATACTGCATTCCTAATACAAAGTCTGATTCAGAAATAGTTGGGCCTAAAAGTATATTCGGAAGGTGCCCTTCTTATTTTCATGTAAACTCCCTCAGAAAGGTGTACAGCTTGTAGACATATAAGGACTGCCTATATTTAGAAAATTCAGTTAAATGAAGACAAAACATTTCCAAGAAAATATACCCAGACAAAATTTGCAAATTAAAAAATAACCTCAAGCCTCAGTCCCTTCTACAGGCCTGGAAGAATCATACATTCCTTTTTAAGACAATGATTAGGCCCATATGTCATTTCTGCTCAACCTACCCAACAGGATTGTTTTAAATCTAAAAAGTGGGGAAGAAGGAGAGGAAATGAGCCAGGTACCATCTCTCTAATAATTGCAAGATTAACAGAAAACTGTGTGTGTATAACACTGAGTTTATGTAAAGTAACAACTCAGGCAATATGGGGGAAATACCTCCATTGTACTGTACCATATAGTGGATGATTTTTCATTAAGAACTAATCTGTAGAAACTGCGCAATATCTGATGCTATTGATGTTATGATGCTGTTATCAATCTGATTTACGTATTTGCAGTTTTACTCTAAACCAGGGATGTTCTAACTGTGTCAACTTTATGGCTTATGGATTTCAACTTCCAGAATTCTGGGAACATAAGTCTACAAGTCTTAGCCTTGCCAAATTTGGACTCCCCTGCTCTAAATCTTTTTGAAAGCTAACAGCAAAAGGGCAATCATTATCATTATGCATGAAGAAAGCTAAAGTGCTTGAGATTTGGGACTTCAGTTTTAATGCTAGTACAAACACAAAATAATTTATAAAACTCCAACTGTTTCAAAAATATTTTAATTACATATGCTAACATCTGTTCTCTTAAAAAAGAACTCACATAGTTTACATTTTACAATTTCCTTTTTTTTAAGTTAATTCATAAAACTTCATAATATGCAAACAACTTTAGTGGTTTCTTCATATGTTCTCAGAGCATGAGAAATTCAAAATTATATTGCACTGGTAAACCTAGAGCACTGAATTGCCCAAATTGCACCACTAGAAGAAAAAAGTAGCATGAAGAATGTTTGGAAGTTATACCTGCTGTCCTGAGTACAGAAAAATGCTCATTTTTCTTAAGTTTAAAATTAACGAAATGTTACATAAAGAATCATGTTCTTCATAATAGTTGTTACTGATGACAAAAAAAAAAATCAAACCAAAACAAGCCAGGGACAGAGGAATGTTGTCCTCTTGCTTCAATGGCCTTAGAAATACAGCCAATAATGAAAGGTGCTACCATCAGCATCAGCGGGAATATCAAAAGGTCCTCACCCTTAAAGTAAGCTATGAAAATTCTGGGCTTAAAAGAGTGCCAAACGTTCTTTAGATATAAATAGCAATAGCACTCAGACTTATATACTGCTTCACAATGCTTTCCAGCCCCCTCTAAGTGGTTTACAGAATCAGCATATTGCCCCCAACAATCTGGGTCCTCATTTTACCAACCTCAGAAGGATGGAAGCATAAAACATATTTAATATTTCAGAGAAAGGCTACAGCATAGTTACTCTTCCTTAACTTTCTTTGTATAAAAGAATTTTTAAGGAAGGGTAATTCAAAATGCAATCCATATGTAATACAGTTAAGAAAGGATTTTCTTTTGAAAATGGGAGTTTTAACGATGAAGAAAATAAACCTCATGCTATCCGAAGGAATGCACATCAGAAACCCAGATCATAGCAAATGAAATGCTTATTGATCAATAATAACTGTTAAATTAATGTTTTTATTTTTATAATGCATAAATATTTTCCTACATGCAAGGGTGGTATACCAGTCTCTCAGCTTCCATACTCTGTGTGACATGAAACACATTGTCTTTCTACTTTAATATTTACTTATCTTATTATTAATTAATTCTTAATTAAGGCAAGTAGAGAATAACTAAATCTTTTTAAAAAAATATCCAACAGTAGCTGCTATATTTGGTCTCAATTTAACATTTCTCAAAAGAAACAAAATCTATATAGATACATTGGCACATTCTCTGCAAATCCAAAACCATCTTTGCATTTTAAAGGAAAAATTACTTGGGAGAAAGAAATCCTTAGAGATAAATACACCTACTTTTTAACTATTCCCTCCTCTTTTACTTAGGTCAAAAATACAAAACTGATCTGTGTTTGTAGGACATAATAAACTAAAAATTAGCAATCATATAGTCTAATAGGGATATAAAAAAATTCTACCACTGCAAAATGTAATATTCAGCACTTTTCCAGAATGTTCCATTTTTCAGAATGTTTGTGGCATTCTGCATAAAACAGGACAGGATCATGTTTGGAAAACCACAAACTGATTCCAGTTCAGAGAATTAACTTTAGGAAAAAATCACTGGAGCATCCCTGGAATGACTAAATCAGCATGGTCCAAAAGAGAAATGTTCAATTTCCAGAGGACTAAGAGTTTTGCCTTGTATGCCACAGATTTCATTTTGAACCATTTCAAGCATAAAATTTCACAAATGTCCTCATAATGAGCACTCAAAAATTGTTTTGAGGCTTCTGGAAACTGAGCTGTTTTGAGCTCAACATTTCTTGGAATGTACAAAACCAGTGATTTTGTACTCTATGAGTATACCAAAAACGGCTCAGTGCATAATCTCTTGCACAATATTTGAAGCAAATTGTTATGCGAACCAGCCTACCTGATGAATTAATGGCTCAGTATATTGTATGGAGCCAGAAAATTGGGTGAAGTAAAATATGGCCTTTATATATATGTCAGTGTTTTTCTACCTCAGCAACTTTAAGATGTGTGGACTTCAACTTCCAGAATTACTCAGGCATTTCCACGTATCTTCAAGGTGCTGAGGTTGAGAAACATTGCATATATTATATGAACAGAACTATGTCACCTAAGGAAGAGAATTAATATTTCAATGCTTTTTTAATTAAGCAAATATTATGAGATGATCACAGTTATTTAATCAAATGTCAAAGAATTTCCCTTTCAGCAATGACGAAAAAATTCAGAAGTTAGACAGAAAGCAGAAGAATAAGACTATTTAGCATCCCTGAATGAATAAAATAATAACAGAATGGGAGTTCTATAATTCACTGAATTGCGTCACTAGGTGGGTCATCTATTCAGACCAAAGATGTCTCAATTAAATTTGTTGTTCTTATTATAGCATTCATCCTCATAAAGAGCTGCTTTTATCTGTCAATGTATTTTAGGGAATTCCAGGGAGTCACACAGATAGAGGTTTTACATAATACCTGATGGAATCATAACATAGCCAACACAAATATATTTGCTACTGATATGATTAAAAGGACTAAGATTTAATTTCTATAATTTTGTTTTTACTGGCATGAAACAATGTTGTATTTTTATTTGAAATAGGTGCCCAAATTTTATGGCCAATGGGTTCAATTTGAATAAAATCTGTGTGTCAGAGATGTTCTTGCAAAATGGGTTGGGTAGTACTCACAAAATGTTTGCCACAATACATGTGGACAATTACAAAACTCGCCTACGAACCCAAATATGAGACATAGACCTAGTTCTCTGCCAATTATTTCAACTGTTTTCCTCTACAGTACTTATTTCACTAAGGACACACACAGAGCAGGCTTCACCAAAAAGGTAAAACAAGGCAAAGTTGAGCCTCAAACAAGAAATAGAGGTTGTAACCCATTCTATTCCCACATTGGTCTTAGTCTAGATTGCCTCAGATTGGCTGATCCTGATAAGGAAGGGGATTAGAGGGGCAGGGAGACAAAACATTATGCAACTTAATGCCATGAATTTGAGTCCCCCAAACTGGAATTGTATCATTGTATTCTTCTTCTTTCTACAATAGCTTGCTGCATTAGAACATATAAAATAACAATTTTTATGTGAATCCCTACCTTTAGGTTTTAAACTTTTATCCTATATTTGAAACATTTAGACATTTACTAAAACACTTTTCTAACAATAAGGCACTGTCCTGGCATATCACACAACAAATACTAAAAAAGGAAGTTTGCCTCTGTAGAAGGTTTGCCTTTTGTACTGTCTGTAGTGCTAGCACCAGTCCGGCAGACATAGTTATTTATCTTCCACCACATTTAGTATAAAGTGCAGTATCACTGATCCATTTCCCTTTCTTAAAAGCAATTAATACTCCATAATTATCTACTCCATGTCAACTTAAAAGGAAGACAAATTAGAATTTAAAAATATGTTTAAAATGAACCTAAGTGATCTTTAAAGACCGTCTATTGTAGGCAACATTCAAAAATAAAATCAAATTAGCACTCTTTCTAGAAAGAAATAAGAGTTATCTTCTCTTTAGCTATAAAACCTGCATGCAGGCATAATGAGGCTGGATTGCCACTTCCAGCTAGGTGTCATCTATATAGATGCATATGTGGATGCTGGTGAAGTCTTGCAATCAGTTCTTCCTCCGTTGGTTCTTCCAAAACATCCCTGCAAGAACAAGCCAGAATCACTGAACAATAGCAGAATCAGTGTCTTAGTACAGACATTGTACATATTTTTACACACCAGAAATAACTTCCCTAGGCATTTCAACATTAAAAGCCCCTATAGCATTGTGGGCCAGATGCGTCACGCCAAAATCACGCCCACCCCAGCTCCGGCAATGGGGAAAAAGTTGTGATACATCGCGACACATCACATGACATTGTGAGTTTGACACCCCTCCCCTATAGTCTATCATTCATTATTCAATTCCCAATAGATACTTCATATGCAAAATTATATTTTGCTTTATTTTAAAACAGATTCTCTAACAACTTTGCTAGTCTAGTATGTAGGTAGTCCTCGACTTACAACAGTTCATTTGGTGACCGTTCGAAGGTACAGCGGCACTGAAAAAAGTAACTTATGACCGTTTTTCACATTTACGACCGTTGCAGCATCCCCATGGTCACGCAATCAAAATTCAGATGCTTGGCAATTGACTCATATCTGTGATGGTTGCACTGTCCCAGGGTCATGTGATCCCTTTTAGCAAACTTCTGACAAGTCAAGTCAATGGGGAAGCCAGATTCACTTAACAACCGTGTGACTAACTTAACAACTGCAATGATTCACTTAACAACTGTGGAAAGAAAGGTCGTAAAATGGGGCAAAACTCACTTAACAAATGTCTCACTTAGCAACAGAAATGTTTGGCTCAATTGTGGTCGTAAGTCGGGGACTACCTGTAATCAGATAAGAAAAATAGGGCAACATGCTCTAAATTCTCGCACTCTCTGCATGGAGTCCCTGATGCTATTTTTCCTAGCAGTGTTTTAGTCCTGGCAGTAAAGAAAATAACTGTTACTGATCATTTGCCTCATTCTAGTCCTTGGTTAGTTTCTTTTCTCAATTAAAAATATAAAGCTGCTGCATTGCTGTGCTTGTACCTGAAGAGGAGTTCCACTGTCATTTGATATTCAACTTCTGAGAGAGATGGCCTATGGCAGCGACGATCCCATTTATGAATAAAATTCTGCAATTTAAGGAAACCAATACCATTTTAAGAGAGAGAAGCCTCTTACTCAATTCATTTGCAATAGGTTTAAAAAATTCAAGGCATGCAGTCAATTCATGTGATTAGCATATAGTTAGACATGGCTATTTGTGGAGGTCACAGTAACAAAAACTATAACTGTGTTGAAATTCAGATGTTTAAAAAAGAGAAAATTGCATTCTATAAGGTTTAAGGGAAAGATGCTGCACAAATTTCTATGGACAGCGTACTTCCTTTCTTTATTAACAATTCAAAGAAAAGTATCTGACAAATCAACTCAAAGTTGCCCAACCTAAGGTACTCCAGATAAGCAGCATCAACAGTAATATGCAAGACTTCTGAGACCTAACATTAAAGTCATGTGTTTGTGCAAAAGGTGCCTTCATGGAAAGTCATGCACTTTCAACCCTAGTAACCCAACCTAAAAAATAAATTTCCCAGAAAACTTAGTACTGTATATGCTGTCCATCCTAGTGTGACATCAGGAGATTTGCTACTCCAAGTGAAACCACCCATAAATGCTCATGTGTTCTTGAAGCCTATTGCTTTGGATGACCAGTCAAGCCTTACCTCTAAAAGCAAGGCTATAAAAAGGTTGACCCAGATGACAGAGGAAGTCAACCACCAGGTGACAAAGTACAATTTTGACCAGCTGCAAAAGAAAAAAAAAAGAATAAAATCAAGTCATGCCTATTATTACAATTCCAGTCTTAGAATTCCCTGCACTGTGTGACCTGTAGCACACCACACATTTCCTGTGTGGTATTCTTTCAAATTACAAAGTTGGACATCCTTGTATAGATGAATTCTTCCTGCCACTTAAATCTTTCTTGTGGCCTTTTAGCATTTTTGCTGGTTCTAGAATTTTCTTGTTGATTTTTCTTTTTTTCTTTTTTGCCCTAGATACCCCTGAATACACTCTAAACCAGCGGTTCTCAACCTATGGGTCGCGACCCCATTTGGGGTCGCGACCCCATTTGGGGTCGAACGACCATTTCACGGGGGTCGCCAAACAACGCAGTCTGCCATTTTCTTTCCCCTTTTCCTTAGCTGTGCTACGCCATTTTTTCCCCTTTTCCTTAGCTGTGCTACTCCCTCTTATTCTATTGGTTTTGAAAGCCAATAGAATAGACTCTCTTGAATAGAGTCTAATTCTATTGGCTTTCAAAAGCCAATAGGACTTGTCCAGGCTGTCTCTGCCCTGCTGAGCCCGCCAAAAGTCCCAGTCTGCAAATGGTGCTGCAAGTTGTCTGCAGCGAAGGCGAGCGGTCTGGAACTTTCCACCCCTCCTTCCTGAGCAACTACTAAAAATGTAAGTAAAAGAGGGCCAGGGGTGGGAGATGGGAGGCCGGCAGGCGCAGGGAGGGCAGCTGGCACGCGTGGGGCCCGGAAGGTGCCTTACCTCCCTTGGGCTGGGCCAGCTGGTGGCCCAGCCGGTGGTCACCCTGCGCTGTCGCTGCTGCTTGCCGCGGCCGCCCAGGAGCACCTGGGCCTGCCTGCCGCCGCCCCGAACAGGCGGCGGCGAAGGTAAGGCTAGCGGGGCAGCGGCAGACACAGGGAGAATTTTTGGCGCGCGTGGGGCCCAATGGGTGGCTTACCTCCCTTGGGCTGGGCTAGCTGGTGGCCCAGCCCATGCTCGCCCTACGCCGTCGCTGCCGCGGCCGCCCAGCGGTGCCTGGGCCTGCCTGTCGCCGCCCCAAACGGGCGGCAGTGAAGGTAAGGCTAGCGGGGCAGCGGCGGGTGCAGGGAGAGTTTTTGGCCCGCGTGGGGCCCAGCGGGTGGCTTACCTCCCTTGGGCTGGGCCAGCTGGTGGCCCAGCCCGTGGTCGCCCTGCGCCGTCACTGCCGCCCAGGAGCACCTGGGCCTGCCTGCCGCCACCGCGAACGGGCGGCGTCCTACGCCTTGGCCGGCGCAGGGGGCAGCACCGCGCATGCGCGGCGCAGGAGGTAGCACCGCGCATGCGCGGTGCTTGACAGATCAGGGGTTGCGACCTAAAAAAGGTTGAGAACCGCTGCTCTAAACCCACTCTACTGCTTGTCCCAAAGGTGCTTTTTCCAAAAGGACTTTCTTGGTTTTGTTTCCTTTCAAAATGTTTCACTTCTCATCCAAGAAGTTCTGAAGAACTGAAGTTTCTTGGATGAGAAGCAAAATGTTTTGAAGGGGGAAAAAACCCCAAGAAAGTCCAATTGCTTTTTGGAAAAAATACCTTTGGGACCATCATGACTTTGATCTGGGGTCTTCAAACTTGGCAACTTTAAGACTTGTGGACTTCAACTCCCAGAATTCTTCAGCCAGTCCTGCAGTTGCCAAGTTTGAAGACCCGATTTAGATGATTGAAAATCTCCACAGATACTCTATTGCTCATATGTTCTAATCTAATTAAGGCTGTTACCAGTTCTAGATTTTTTGCAGTTTATGTATTGTAACTAGCTTTTTAAAAAATATATCCTCTATATCCCTCTTGCTATACTAGCTTATTGCTGATTCCTGGCTTATCCTGGCAGTGCTCCAGAATAGACAGCCAACTTGTTCCCACTCTATTTTTCACTTTGTCCGAGAGCATAAAACTAATAAAAGAGAATATTTATCGGTCAGAGTTCGACTGTGGGGTCCTTGGCGGGGAGCTTGGCTGTTTTTTTGCAGACATTTCATTACTCAACTGGATAACATCTTCAGTAATAGTGGGGTTTGCTAAGCATCAAGGACCACACACTGTAAAACTAACTACAATGATGAGAGAGTCTGCCATGTAGTAGACTGCATAGACCAGGGGTAGGCAACCTTGGCTCTTTTATGACTCGTGGACTTCCAACTCCCAGACTCAGGAATTCTGGGAGTTGAACTCCACGAGTCATAAAAGAGCCAAGGTTGCCTACCCCTGGCATAGACTAAGGAAGCAACAAAAGAGAGTATATGGTAAGAGATAAACCACATATATATATATTTTTAAATTGGAGACCTGCCTGATAAGATTTGAGAAGTCCATTATCAAATGCATTGCAAAAAAAAAAAGCATTTGTTCATTACTCACGGAGATAAATATCTGGAATATGCATCCAAGAAAACTTGCCAGTTGTTCACAACCATCACATTCCACAAAATCACTAGTGATGCCTATATTATGGATAAGAAAAGTAGTTGAAACATTCACCTATTATGAGAGTTTCATAATATATAAGAGAAAACTTGGAGCTACCCAACAAACAAACGAGTAATTAAAGCAACTATTTAATACACATTGAGTAATACTCACAGCAAAATCATCAAAGTTGTTTGGCCAATACTCCAGTTGTTCAAACGTGCCACACTGTAACGTTGTATTACTTACAAGGCTATAATGGAATAACAAATAACTGGAAGTTATTTTATCACCGTATGCACAGTGGCACTACACAGATCAAATGTTAAATGACCAAATGGTAAATTATATTTACCATAAATATACTTTTAGATTCCTTACAACAAAGAGGAAAATTAAGCCTGGAGATTTTAAATCTATTAAAATGTAGACAGGAAAAAAAAAGAATAAGATGCTTCAAAGCTAAAAGAATATAGCGAGAAAGATAAACAGTCAGCCAGATGTTGCAGCAGAAGCACTACCTTTAAATTCAAGAAATATAGATATTCCTCAACTTACACCTCCAACTGGGACTGGAAATTCTGTTGTCATAAGTTGAGCTGGCCCAATTTTTATGATGGTGGTTAAACAAATCATGGAGTTGTTAAGTGGATGCCGCTTCCCCAATGGACATTTTTTGCGAAAATTGGCAGGAAAAGATCGCAAATCACAATCACCTGATTGCAGGATGCTGCAACTGGTCGTAAAGGCAAGCCAGTTGTTAAATGCCTGAACTGAGATCACAGGACTGCGAGGGCAGTGTGAGGATTGCAAAGTGCAAATACAGATCATAACTCATTTTTCCCCCAAGGCCATCTCAATCATTGTTCAATGAACAAATTGTAAGTCAAGGACTACCTGTAGTGTTAGCGGGGACTTAAACTAGGAATCATTCAGTCCAGAATCCTTTTCTCTGCAAGGACTCCACTCTAAAGACATTCTCTTAAAAAAGAAGATACCCAAATTCAGTGATTTTTCTTCATTGTGATGAAATTACAACCAGGGTTTTACAAAGCTTGACTTTTCAAGCACAAGAGAGCAAACTGGCCCATGATAGCTCTAAATTCTATTTATTTACATGCTTTCAAAGAAAGAGTGCCTGGACTGAAGAACCCCCATATTTGGATTCATATAACCAGAAGGCCAGAAACATATCAATTAGTAACGCAGACCTCATGCTGGAGTTTTGAAGTAAGCCCAGTGCAAAACTGAGGGTTATTCTTACACCTCTGGCTCAAGTAAGAAAAAAATGAGGAGTCTAGGCCAGGAGTAGGCAACCTTGGCTCTTTTATGACTCGTGGACTTCAACTCCCAGAATTCCTGAGCCAGCATGGCTCAGCTTGGAAACCTCTCCCTTTCCCCTCAGCGTGGCTGGCTCAGGAATTCTGGGAGTTGAAGTCCACGAGTCATAAAAGAGACAAGGTTGCCTACCCCTGGTCTAGGCCATGCCACACTTCCAAAATACTTTCCAAAGCTCAGCGCTATAGAGAAGTTAATCTTCTTACCCTCTGAAATATTTCTAAGTTTGGGATCAAGGAGGAACTTCCTGCCAATGTTTTTTTTTCCTGCTGTCCATCACACTAGTCCTGGTGATGGCTCAACAAACAAATAACCTCTGCTAACCTGCCACCTTTCTCCTTCTAACAAGCTAGATAAGGAGGAGATGCAAAAGATAAAGGGCAAGAGCAGCACATGCACTGAAAAGGTAAGCAGAGGCCGGAGGTTCACATGTTCAAGAGGCAGTAGAGAGGAGCAGCTGTACAAATCCACATTGGTAGATGGGGGGGGGGAAGGTTGAACACATCAGATAGGTTGGCAGACTGGCAGTGATGTGGGGTGGAGAGTTTTCCAAAGTAGAAAACTGTCTTCTAAGTTTATTTATAATGACGGGTAGACCACCAGTTGCAAATACGGTGCATATAGTCCTCAACCTGTGATCACAATTGAGCCCAAAATTGCTATTGCTAAGCGAGACAGTTGTTACAAGTGAGTTTTGCCCCATTTTACAACCTTTGCGCCACAGTTGCTAAGGGAATCACTGCAGTTGTTAAGTTAGTTACATGGCTGTTAAGTGAATCTGGCTTCCTCAGTGACTTTGCTTGTCAATGGTCACAAAAGGAGATACATGGCCCTGGGACACTGCAACTGTCCTAAATATGAGTCAGTTGCCAAGCGACTGAATTTTCAGCAGGTGATCATGGGGATGCTGCAATGCTCACAAAGTGTGAAAAACACTCATAAGTCACTTTTTTCAGCGTCACTGTAACTTTGAACGGCCACTAAGTGAACTGTTGTAAGTTGAGGACTGTGTGTATTATAGAAATTTGACAGCTTCCAACTTTAATCAATGCTTTATGGATAATTATTCCTAGAGGCAGTATAGATATATACAATCACATCTGGTATGATTTTAATTAAAAAAAAATCTCCCCCCCCCCCTGTAGCCCTATACAGGTAGTTCTTGTGTACAATCATTTGTTTAACAGCCATTCAAAGTTACAACAGCACTGAAAAAAGGTGATTTACATACTCATATTCATCACCATTGCACCGTCCCCATGGTCACCTGATCAACATCTCGGTGTTTGGCAACTGGCATTTACTGATGACAGTTGCTGTGTCACAGGATCCTGTGATCTCCATTGGCACTCTTCCCAGCTGGTTTCAACAAGCTAAGCTAAGGGGGAAAGCCAGATTACCTTAATGACTATGATTCACTTAACAACTAAGATAATTCATTTAGGAACTGTGACAAAAAAGACTGTAAAATAGGATGAGACTCATTTAACAACCACTTTGCTTACCAATAGAAGTTTTAGACCCAATTGTGGTCATAAGTTGAGGACTACTTACAGTATATAAATCAGCCTAATTTGTACAAGAAACATCTCCCAAAAATCTTTATCACAACAGATTATTAACATTTAGCAATGTTATAGCTCTATTTCCATGCTATGCTGGAGTCTACACACACCAACTGTATCTTTTGGCCTTCTTCCAAGCAGGAATGGTGTGCTGGCTGCCATCTTACCTGACATTGCCCTGCATGGGAGTAATGGTGCCTCCAAACAGCTCCATGCCAATTATTGCAAATGCATAGAAAGCCACCTATGAAATAAAAATTGACATCCTACTGCAGCCAACTGAGAATGATGCAACAACATAGTGTAAGTGTTAGAGTTCTTCAACCATTCAGGGTTGGCAGCCTGGAGTGGGGGGGAGGGAGGAAAGAAGGAATGTTTTTTTGGGAGGTGAACGCATGCACTTGTGTGTGTGTGCACACACTCATTGCTCCCGCGAATGGGGCCATGAGCACTTGCGCGAATGGGGCAGCAAACGCCTGCAACACTTGCATGAGTGGGGCCACGAACACCCACAACACTTGCAGCAACGCTTGTGCGAATGGGGCCACAACACCCGTGACTCTTGTGATGCTCACTTGAGTGGGGCTGAATGCACATGCACACACGAGTGCACCGGCCAGCCCAGTGGCCAATAGGCTGCAGCCAGGTAGTTGACCATGCCCCAAAGATTGAGGACCCCTGATTTAGGTGACATAGTAAATCAGGAGTGTGGATTATTGTAGAACTCTTGACGTCACCCCATTGTTTAAGCTTACACTACTATTTGCATCATACTTCCAGGAGATCATACTTCCAGGAGACTGACCCCATGATTGGATGTTCATTTATTTATGTGAATACAGTTGTATTATTTTTTTGTTGTTGTTGCTCACAGCTATCAGCAAACTGCACAAGAAGTTTGCTGTAAATCACTGCATTGCTCAGGAGAAACAGCAACTGGAAAATCCAGGGATATGCTTTATTTATGGCTTGCCATGTTACCAGGACTTATCCATAGTCAAGCTCGTATTTTCCAGGAACAAAAAGAATTGTTAACTTTGAATTATTTATTTATTATTTATTTATTTATTGGATTTCTATGCTGCCCTATTCCAGGAACTCAGGGTGGCTCACAACATAGATAGAAATCTGACATTAAAATACATTATAAAAAACCCCTTAATTAAAAAAACCAATCATCCAAGACAGACATGCAAACAAACATACACTGGCTGGGGCAAGATGTTAACTGCCCCAGGCCTATCGGCAAAGATGTGTCTTCAGTAATTTGCGAAAGGCGGAGAGGGTGGGGGCAATACGGATCTCCGGGGGGAGTTGATTCCAGAGAGCCGGGGCCGCAACAGAGAAGGCTCTTCCCCTAGGCCCCGCCAGGCGACACTGTCTGGCTGACGGGACCTGGAGAAGGCCGACTCTGTGGGCCCTAACCGGTCGCTGGGTTTCATGGGGCAGCAGACGGTCCCGTATAAAAATAGAGAGGGAATGAAGACAGCAACTATACAAAAGACCCTTGTTTGGCAATTTTAAAAGTAGATGTAGACACTCAAGAAAATTTAAATCACCTTCCTATTCATATGCTTTCTAACCCTGTAATGCTCTTCCTAATGTTATAACAGCTTCTCCTCTCATATTGTTTGGGGGCTGCAGCCAAATATTCCAATAACCTAAACTTTATCCACTGCTATTCCTATAAACGCATATACACGGAGAAAGGCTGTAGTGCTTCTGCAGATAATAGATGTTCCTTCAGACAATTAATTACTTCACTGTGATTTTCATTACCCTGATTTTCAGATAGGCACTAAGTACTTTCTGGCAGAAAAGCATCATAATTTATAAGTGATTTTTTAATGTCAATTTCTTTTATAAAAATGATCACATAAATGCTTTCAAATGTTATCTAGATGGGTCACAGCAAATCTAATGGGAGTCACAGTTACTTATAATATCAAAATGCAGCATACACAAATTGTATGTGTATTCCTCTTTTTCTCATACACACATGTTATTGCTGGCCTTGCTTTAAGGAAGATAAACATTTCAGTGAGCCTGGGAAAGTTGTTAGTATTTATGTCTCTCTTATGGAAAAATCCCATGAATTATTTGCCAAACTATTTAAAAGATTTTAATTGCACTGGATTGTCTTCACCCTGCAATGCATAAAACTGCCAATAGGTGGAGCTTTCCTCCTAGTGATAATCACAGCAAGTCAAATTAATTATTATCTAAGTCTCTTAAAATAAAGTAGGTTGTATATTATACAAATGACTACATGTCTCAAAGCAATAAAAAGTGTTTCTACAACTGGAGAAAGGGAGAGAGAGAGAGAGAGATGGGGGAGGGAGAGGGAGGGAAGAGGGGAGGGAGAAAGTAAATAATTCTGAAAATTAAGAAAGATCCATTCTAAACTTGAAAGATAATTAGTTCTACTCTAGAATCTATTTCTAAAGCAGGAATATCATGCGAAACCTAACCATGGCTACACCATTAGGAAAGGATAACATATTACACAACTAAAACTCATGAAGCAATCACTGTGGATTAGTGCAAAAGAGACCAATTGTTCTTCTGAGCAGGAAATTTTCTCCTTCCCCATAGTAAAAGAATTGAGGACTGACTATGGTTTCTTGAGGTTTAATCTTTCATCAATCTAGCAGGAGAATGAATGGAATACTTAATGCAACTATTTTTGTGAGATGGGCAATTACATGTATTTGATTATTTATTTATTTATTTACATTCTCTCTCTCTCTCTCTCTCCCTCTCTCTTTCTCCAGTTGTAGAAACACATTTTATTGCTTTGATACATAAATAAAATGCTTTCTTTTGCCCAATTTGCAGACACCAACAATTAAATGTTCAGCTTACTGACTCCTTCCTGAAGTTTCAGAATTGTCCAAACATTTATTATCTGAAAATAATTTCATAAATATCACTTTAGCAAACAATACAAATAATGATTGTATTGATGATTGTGATTGTGTCTGTATGATGAATGTGTTTGGGGAGTCTTTTAAATGTTTTGTCGACTCGGTTTTTGGTTTTTAAATGCTGTGATGTTGTTTTTTTGTTCATGTTGTTAGCCGCTCCGAGTCCTTTGGAGAGGACCGGCATAAAAATCCAATTAATAAATAATAAATAAATAAATAAATAATTCTCTACATGGGGCTCCCCTTGAGGTGCGCCCGGAGGCTCCAGCTGGCCCAGAATGCGGCCGCGCGGGTAGTGATGGGAGCGTCATGGCGCTCCCATGTAACACCGCTCCTGCGCGAGCTGCACTGGTTGTCGGTGGCCTTCCGGGTGCGTTTCAAGGTGTTAGTGACCACCTTTAAAGCGCTCCATGGCATCGGAGCCGGATACTTACAGGACCGCCTACTGCTAGCAAATACCTCCCGCCGTCCGGTATGCTCCCACAGAGAGGGCCTCCTCAGGGTGCCGTCGGCCAGACAATGTCGGCTGGCGACCCCCAGGGGGAGAGCCTTCTCTGTGGGAGCTCCTACGCTTTGGAACGAGCTCCCCCCCGAACTCCGTACGATGACAGATTTACGTACCTTCCGTCGGGAATTGAAAACATTCCTTTTTCGACAGGCCGGCCTGGCATAGAAGCTCCGGTTCCAGCAAGGTTAAAATTGTTTTAGGGGATTGAGTTATTTTTAAGATCTATAATGTATTGGGTTTTAAATGGGATTTATGGCCAAATTGTTTAATTTATTTTTAATTATTTTAATTTTGTATATTTATATGTTTTTAATTTTGGGCTGTACACCGCCCCGAGTCCTTCGGGAGAGGGGCGGTAAATAAATAAATAACAATAAATAACAATAATAGCAATAACAATAATGGACTGCTGTTGATAATAATGGATTGGGAGTCAATACTGACCACTTTGGAATATAACTGGTTCTGGTTATAATTCAAAGGACCCATTAATAATGCAAGTGTCATCAGAGGTAGGGAGATGAAGAACAAGTAGGAGAAACAAATTCAGGTACTACTATTTAAAGATGTGATTCTCAGAAAGGCCACATGTGAACAGAAAAAGGTTAAGGATAGGAGCTATTTGACGGAAACCATTAACTGTTGACAGAATCAGAATGATTCTCTTTCTCCCTCAGTTTCAAACTGATGGAATTGTCCAATAACATTCATTACATTTACTGTATAACATTCACTGGAAAACTCTGGGTTACTTCAAGGCAAGAGATGCTTTTAAGGACATTATCTAACTGTTCTTTGCCAATCTCAGAATATTAAAAGTACTTGGATGAGAGACTACAGGAAATCCCACAGCCATACCACATGACTAAGTGAAAAAAAAAACATTCTGGTAAACTACTATGACAAGTTCCCAAATTATATAGACCTGTCCATGTAGTCATCAAGAGATCAGCAGGAGTCCTTGACTTATGACTGTTTAATGACAATTCCGACTTACAGTGACCTTGGGAAATGTAACTTAAAACCTGCCTTCGAAGCTACAAAGGTTGCAACACCCCTGCAGTCATGTGATCACAATTTAGGTCTTGTCAATTGGCTCTCATTTATGACAGCTGCAGCATCCTGCGGTCATGAGATTGTGACTTGCCACCTTTCCAGCAAGCTTCTGACATACAAACTTAATTGAGGAGGTGGTGGATTCATTTAGCAACTGAAGGAATCACTTAACAACCACAGTGATTCACTTAACAACTGTGATAAAAATGGCTGGCAAATCCAGTCCTGTCACACTTTATGACTGTTCTGACCTACGATGGAAATTCCAATCCCAATTGTGGTCTTAAGTTGAAGGCTGCTTATATTTGAATTATTATTAGTATTTTCTTTTGAAAAACAGAGAACTAAAAACAGAGTATCAGTCTGTCTGTTGGTATAGTGATTAAAGATACCAAGCTGGAAATCAAGAGACTGAATTATAGTTCAGCCTTAGTCACAAAGCCAGCTGGGTGACTTTGGATCAGTCACAGTCTCAATAGAAGGCAATAACAAACCACTCCCCCAAATGTTGCAAACTACAGAGACTTATCCAATACAGCTGTTGCTAGGTCTCAAGACTGATCCAAAGGCACGCATGCAAACACACACACACACACGTACACGCACACACACAAACACAAATACCATATGCTCTATGAATAACTTGGTACATGGAGAATTTCAAAAAAGTATCATGGCGCACACTCCATGAAAATTCTTACATGGCTCCTACCTTCTTCATAGCTGAGTGTCTTGGGGAGAGCAAATAAATAAGACTGGGAAAAGCTTCCCCATTCCCCAGACTTTTCCCCATTCCCCATTCAAAGTAATTAAAAAAAAAAATCTTAAAAGCAAATAGCGCCCTAGAACTGGATGTTTTGAGACTGTAAGCTGTCAGGATTTCAGTTGCCCTTGAATTTCTCTGGTTCCCAAACATTTGCTAAATATCAATTAGCATTTTCCTTTTTTAATTTCTTAAAAATTCATGCAATATTTTTCTCTCCTTTCCTGAAATACTCTTGAAATGTGTAGAAGGCTTGAAAGTGTAGCTTTGCTTCCCCGCTGACACCAAGTCCACCCTTAGTCTACACTAACTCTGCAGGACTCATTTATCCCAACTGTGCAAAGCACCGTTCCTTAAAAAAAAAAACACATTATAGATTCCAACCAGCATGCAGAGGCCTCATGGGTATCCCTGTATCCCTCCAACTACAATATCTTTTGATGCTTTGTTGAAGCGTGTTGCCTGAATAGTTTAACAGGAATACAAGAGGGAAAGGAAATGCAGCAAATATGAAAGGCATCATTCATCTGTGAAAATATCCCTGCATCTAGAAATATCCTCTTTCTCTGGGAGGTATTTTTTAGGCTCAAAGTATGCCTCCCATTTCCTCCCCCCAAAACTGGGTATATTACACTCTTTTTAGCTGACAAATTAGCTTTCCATGAGTCAGCTGCTCTAAGTATTCCATAAATCCTGGAAGTTCACAGCTCATTCTTAGTCCATGTCTTTTTTTAATTGTATTTTTTTTTACAACAGTTTGATGCCTATAAACCTAGGGAGGTTCCGTACAGATAAACTTATTATTATCTCTTATTATTATCAAGTTCAAGCATTAGAAAGAAAAAGAGACAGAAAGATAGAATGGGTGGGCAGCCACTATGAAAAAAACTATTTGATTAATTTATTGAAACAACATTCGTTTCCCCAAATTGCCAATGTTTCTTGACAAAAATTATTTCACGGAAGATGGAATAAACAAAGATGCACAAATCATTATTATTATTATTTTGCTTTTTGTTTACTTACCACCAGAATTCCTGCAAAGGTTCTTATGTTTTTCACTAGATCCAGCAGTGTACTGGCAACTAAAGACATGAACTTGGGGGGGAAGAAAGGAATCATTAGTGGGTTTTTTTTACATTCTTTCATCTTAAGAAAGAAAAGCAATATTAAAATCTACACCCAAAAAAATGAAATTACTGTAATGTTTGGGATGATCCTTAAAAATCTGAACACAATCAGCATATTTGCTAGACGAACCATGTCCCATAGAGACAGCAATCCCAACATTTCAGGTCTCCTAGGAAAACAAGAAAAAGACATTTGCAGGGGGGGGAAAAAAAAACAGAGATGAGCCACCAGAGAAACACCAAGCAAATAAATCGTAACAGGCATTTAGTTGAGGCTTGATGGGCGGAGTGAAAAATGTTTACCAAACCAGATGATTATAAAGATTAATACTTAGTGATATATATCAGGTGCTATGATGATTGATGCATACTATGATTTTATGTTCAATGCTGATTGTTTTAATAAAAGAATTTTTTCATTAAAAAAAAAAGGGGGTTGTTCTTTCAACCAACCAAAACGTAATTTTAGCAATGCCAGATGTTGAAAAAAAAAGAAAGAAACCAAAACCATACATAAAAGCCTAAATCTTAACCATTATTTTCTATTCTTGAATGATTTTGTTGTCATTATTTCAAGATTAAATATAGTAGGATGGAGTTTACACATATTTGCAGCAGTTTTAAAGCTGTTGTGATCTGACAGGTCCATACAACTTTTATTTTTTACTCCTTTTTTTAAGGAGTAAAAATATAAATGCTATGTGGTAAAAACCCCAATATTGTAGTCCTTTCTCTGTAAAAAAAAAAAAAACAGAGAAAACACCCTTTTGAAAAAACAGAAAAAACACCCTTTTGAAAAGAGTATCTTGATACTTCTAAATGACTGAATCAGACAGAAAAAAAAAATCATGTTACACTATGCAAGAAATAGCTTCTCTTTTTGAATTTTTCCGCTCCAATGTTCCAACTGAACATAATCAGCTGTTACTACCGGTAGAACCACTGCTGCAGATATCAATTTCAAGGTAGCCAAACATTGCTTACTAAGGACACATACCAGCCTGGATGAGGAAACCCATATACAGCAAATGTGGACACCTCCAAAACCTTTGGGAAGAGAAGAAGTAAAAATTATAACTGACTGGGGTATATGACCCCAATGTTGTTCAAGAGCTGGGAACAGATGGGGGGAGGCAGCAAAAGGATGTGAGGAAGAAGAGATTAAGAAGTCCATTTGGCAGCCCAAAACCTCCATTTTCCTTAGCATCTTGTAATGTTCTCATCTTAATTCTAGCTTTTTTCCCCTGCCAAATAAAATTCAAAACCAATGAATTTAAATTTTGAAAAATTTTTCTCTCAAGTTTTATCGGAATTGTTTGAAATAAAAATAAAACCTTTGGCAACACATTCATTTTTACTGTAGCAATTCTTCCTAATATCGATAATTGGAGATTTTTTCCATCTTTCTAAATCTAATTTTATTTGCTTCAATAATTTTATATAATTATCTTCTTTTATTGATAAACATCTAGCTGAAAGATAAATACCTAAATACTTAACTTTTTTCACTATTTGTACCTCTGTTTTCTCTAATATTTGTCTTTTTTGTTTATCTGTAAGGTTCTTTACTATTACTTTGGTTTTATCTTTATTTATTTTTAATCCTGCCACTTCTCCATATTCTTCTATCTTTCCCCATAGTTTAGGAATCATCTCTAAAGGTTCTTCCAAAATAAATACTAAATCATCAGCAAATGCTTGTAGTTTATATGTTTCATCTTTTACTTTCAGTCCTTTAATTTCTATATCTTGCCTTATCCTTCTATTTAATACTTCCAAAGTAAAAATAAATAATAAAGGAGATAGTGGACACCCTTGTCTCGTGCCTTTTCTTATCTCAAAGCTCTCAGTAAAATCTCCATTTACTATGACTTTTGCTGTCTGATTACTATATATTGTTTTTATCATATTTATAAAGTTCTTTCCAAAATCCATTATTTGTAATTGTTGAACCATAAATTGCCAAGAAACATTATCAAACGCTTTTTGGGCGTCCAAAAACACTAATGCTAATTGTTTCCCTGGGTGTAATTCATAGTATTCTAATACCGTTATCACCCTTAAATTGTTTTTAATCTGTCTCTTCGGTAAAAAGCCGTTTTGATCTGGATGTATAAACTCAACTAAGTATCTTTTCAGTCTCTCTGCCATTATTGAAGTAAAAATTTTATAATCCACATTGAGTAATGAAATTTGTCTATAGTTCTTAATATATGTCAAATCTGCGTCTTCTTTTGGTATCAGAGTAATATTTGCTTCTATCCATGTATTTGGAAGTTTGGCCTCTAACAGTAATCCACTGCAAACCTTTTTCAGTGGTTCGCTTAATATGTCTTGTAAATTTTTATAAAATTCCGCCGGTAGCCGATCTGGACCTGGTGTTTTCCCATTCTTTTGTCGCTTTATAGCCTCTAATATCTCCATCATTGTTATTCTTTCTTCTAACATAACTTTAAATGTCTCTGGTATCTTTGGTAATTTACATTCTTCTAAATATTGAGCAATTTTCTCTTTCACAACCTCCTCTTTACCATACAATTCCATATAATAGTTCTTAATTATCTTTTTTATTTCTTCCTTTTTAAATTTTAAACAACCTTTCCCATCTATTAAGTTATGTATTATTTTCTTCTGTTTCTGCTTTTTAAGCTTATAGGTTAGCCATCTTCCTGGCTTATTGGCATTTTCAAAAAAAATTTGTTTTGTTCTTTTTATTTGTTCGGCCAATTTTTCTGAGTCCAGGAGGTTGAGCTTATGTTTTATTATTTCCATTTCTCTTTTCCGAGTCTTTTCCTGTGGATTTTTTTGTAATTCTATTTCTAGCTTTCTAAATTTTTCTTTTAATAATGAATATTGCTGTCTTTTCTGTTTGTTTTTCTTTGCCATATACATTACAGCTATGCCTCTAAAATATGCTTTAGCTGTATCCCATACGTTTTGTAGTGATGTATCTTCTTCTTTGTTTTCTTTAAAGAAAAATTCCATTTCTCTTTTGGCCAAATCTACAAATTCTTTATCTTTTAATATAGATTGGTTTAAAATCCATCTTGTTTTTTTTATTCCTTTCTATGTCACTTTTAAAGGGTTATGATCTGCCCATGTGCCTATTTCTATCTCAATTTCCTGTATATCCATCTTTAATTCAGAAGTCATCCAAATCATATCAATTCTTGACCAGGATTTATGGCTATTAGAATAAAAAGTATACTGTCGATTTTGAGGATTAATTTCTCTCCAGACATCTTGAAATCCTATATTTTTCCCATCTTAACTGCCAACTTCCACTGAAATCATTCCTGGAAATATATCAATGTATGTGTGTATGCATGCATGCATGTATCCTAGCCTGAAGTGAAATTAAAAACAAGGGCAATGCTAGGCAAAATATTAAATTAATTGTTATTCAGTTAATGAGTACTAAATACACTTAATTTCCTATCAAACATTTAATTTGAATAATATCAAATATCTCATTTGAAGAGTGAGTTGATTCACATCTACCTATCCTAACGGACACATATGTGCATACCATACACACAAACACACACACACACCACTCTCTTATTTAAGAGTCATGGTGGGGCAGTAATAGAATGCAGTATTGCAGGCTAATTCTGCTGACTGCCAACTGCCAGCAGTTCAAGTTTCACCGGCTCAAGGTTGACTCAGCCTTTCATCCTTCCGAAATGGGTAAAATGAGGACCCAGATTGTTGGAGGCCATATGCTGACTCTGTAAACCGCTTAGAGAGGGCTGTAAAGAACTGTGAAGCGGTATATAAGTGTAAGCGCTATTGCTATTTGCACATGCAAGCCAAACAGGGATAGCCAAAGGGCCAAATGTAGCCCGGGGGGCGTAAAATGTCCAGGTTTGCTCTGGAAGGATGAGTCCTCTCCCCCTCCCTTCAACAAGTCATGAACTGTGGCAGCACAGTATTGCAGGCTAATTCTGCCAATTGCCAGCAGTTCAATCCTGACCAGAACGAGCTCAACTCAGCCTTCCATCCTTTCCGAGGTTGGTAAAATGATGACCCAGATTGTTGGGGGCAATAGGCTGACTCTGTAAACAGCTTAGAGAGGGCTGCATAAGCACTATGAAGCGGTATATAAGTCTAAGTGCTATTGCTATCGGCACACATATTTAGAACGACACACACCCACTTAGAAAAAAGGAAATCAGGGCCTCACAAAGCGATAAGAGGTTTTCATAAAGCACGTTCAAAGGAATGTCTTTATGAGCTTTCTTCAAAACAAAGCACGTCTTGAAAACTCTTCTGGAAGAACTATTATGTAAAAGCAGAATGGAAATAATTCCATGACGCTTACCATCAGGACCAAAGTCAGAAGTCCATCAAATACGTTGCTTGGATAGGATAAATATCTTTTTAATCCCAAGGCCACTAATTTCAGCAACATTTCCAGAAGGTAGTACAAAATAAAGAAACAGTTTGTAACCTTGGGGGAAAAAAAGAGAGTTAAAGTGAAATTTTAAATCAGAGCTTTTGGAGAGTAAGAAGAACAGGGTCTCACGGAATAGATGGTCTTACCCCTAAAAAAAAGTCATCTCGCAGGGCAGGTGGCTTATCTGCATCTATTACCATAACTCCCTGGGAAGGAAAAGGCTTGCAGGTTATCAGGGGCAAAACAATTACAGTGCATTATAAGTGATGCATCTAGAACAGTGGTTCTCAACCTATGGGTCGCGACCCCATTTGGGGTCGAACGACCGTTTCGCGGGGGTCGCCGGACACTGCGGTCCGCCATTTTGTTTTGGGTTTTTTTGGAATTTTTTTTATTTTTTTTATTTTATTTTTTTCGGTGCGCGTGCCACGCATGCGCGGATCGGCCCGTCGTGTGCACGTGCCGTGCATGCGCGGATCCACCCGTCGTGGTCCGCCATTTTTTTTATTTGATTTTTTTAATTTTTTTTTCGGCGCGTGCGCCCCACGCATGCACAGATCGGCCTGGCACGCGCGCGTGCGCACCCGGGTCGGAGTCGCGGCGTGCATGGGCGGGGCAAGTGGGGTCTCAACCTGAAAAAGGTTGAGAACCACTGATCTAGAACATATAAGGTAGCCATGAAAAATCAACAGTCCATGAAAAACATTAGTCAACCTACTACCTACACTACTTGTTAGGCATAAAGATATTAGATCTGCATGCCAATCAAATCTCCAGGTTTTCTAAGCTAATCTGACCAGTCATATATGAACTAATCACTGAACTGCATTTTGTTTGATAGTCTAAGTCAAATAGTCTAAGAACACAATGCCTTATAGAAATAAAATATCCCCCAGACCAATAGCATTCAGAACCAGGTTACCCCCCCCCACCACCAGTTCCTACTTATATACAGTTGCAAAACACGAATATCAGCAAAGCCATTGGATAAAATATCTAACCAAAACTAGGAAGAGCTGGGTTCAAATCCTGATTTGTCACGAAGCATCTTAAGATACAGCAGGGCAGTTGCATAGCCTCAGCCTAATCTATCTCACACAGTTTGTGAAAATAAAATAAAGACACAGGTCCAGCCATCAGCTTTTTGCAAGAAAAGAGAACGGTTAATCATTGTATTAATTATAATTCTTTTTTTAAGCCAGGGGTTCTCAACCTTGGCAACTTTAAGACTTGTGGACTTCAATTCCCAGAATTCCTCAGCCAGCTTTGCTGGCTGAGGAATTCTGGGAGTTGAAGTCCACAAGTCTTAAAGTTGCCAAGGTTGAGAACCCCTGTTTTAAGCTATCTGCTATGGCTTCAGATCATTGTTTCAATCTTCTGTTTGTGGTGTGAACCATAGCAGGAGGCTGGAACTTTAACCTAGGACTCCTGTATCCTTCAGTGGACAGATGAAGTTAACTTACATAAAATGATTAAGAGATTTCTTAATACTTTAAATACTTTTCTTAACTATTTTTCTTACATACAATAAGGAAAGAACTTTCCTCACAAAGAGAAGACGCTGCTTCAAATGGCGCCATGTACTTACGCATACACAGAAAATATTTGCTAGTGCTACAAGGTTTCCTAAATACCCAAAGTAGCGATGTCCAAAGATAAACTGAACTCGCTGTAAGAATAGTGACTGATAATCTGGTTTGGAAGAACGCTGGAAAAAAAAGCAGAATGAGAAAGTCTTATCAGGAATCATTTTTACAGGATGCCTGGAAGAAAATGTGGCTTTGGGATATTGTCTGAAAAAGGGCATACCATTTCGTCAGTTTGATGCATATGCCTGAGCAATGACTGCCGTTGAAAGTAGTCCTCAACTTAACGACCACAATTAAGCCCAAAATTTATGTTGCTAAGTGAGACATTTGTTAAGTGAGTTTTGCCCCACTTTACAACCTTTCTTGCCACTGTTGTTCAGTGAATTCCTGCAGTTGTCAAGTTAGTAACACAGCTGATAAGTGAATCTGGCTTCCGCATTGACTTTGCTTGGCAGAAGGCCACAAAAGGTGATCACATGACCCCGGAATATGGCAACCGTCATAAATATGAGTCAGTTGCCAAATATTTTAATTTTGATCACATGGCCATGGAGCAACATCTGTGAGTTGAAAAATGGTCATAAATCACTTTTTTTCACCACCATTGTAACTTTGAACAGTCACTAAATGAACTGTTATAAGTTGAAGACTACCTGTATATATGATTCTCCTTAAGTTTATACTCTCTTTAAAAGCTGGGTGGGGGAAAGGGTATCATGACAGAGTGGCAGGAAAAAAAATTATACCTGCATCTTTGCATATTTAAATACACAATTTATCAATGGTTCATTAATAAAAAGGCTTCTAAGCCCAAAATGGATATGGCTCAATTATCAACAATGAATACTTATCAATATCTGAAAAATTTACAGTATATGGGGTACGTAGGTGGGCTCTGGCATAGTAGACAGTATTCCACTGTTGTAGATAGTTTTATACAAATTACCGCAAATATTACATTCCTCATAATAATCTTAAATTTAGACAGAACATTACTAATCAGTAGTCTCATTCAAAAGTACAGAATCACTGTACTAATAGGATACATAACTTCCAACCTCTAGAAAGCTTCTAAAAGTTACTGCTCAATTATAATATTTAATTTACAAAAAGGGGAAAATGTTAGTCTTAATAATGTCTATTTCTCTGATTCATAACCAGCTTACTTTTGGTACCACAAACTATTGAAGCCAAGAGTGGCCTTTGGCTTGCATTTCCCTATTCTGATGTTATGTTATCCATCCTTGCCATTAACATATATAGCCCCTCATCCCTCCCTGAAAGCAAAGTTTCAGAAATGTCCTTGAAACATGTATGTGTTTCTTATTACTTTCCACTGTGCAGAATTTCAAAGTGGTTTTACAACAGTGCTACAGGAAAAAAGAAATGGTAGATCAAAGCAGCAGCTAGGAAAAGCCAATAGGAAAAAAACCTTCAAGGCAAACATACTTAAATATGTTTTAAGCATATTTAAAAGCTTCGCAGCTACAGGACAGTTACTGCTGTAAAATCTGTCCCGTTTCTCAATATTGCCAAGAATTGTTCTTCAATTTCATTACATATCTAGATAGATTCAAGTCTTTATAGCTCACACATTTATACAAACCACATCAACAACAGTCTCATACCTCTTTAACTTTATGCTTGTCGAGTTCATCAAAAAGTGTCTGAAACTGAGTAGCTGACAGCTCTCCTGCAGAGCAAGGTTTAAGCTTCTGCACATGTAACAGAAACAGGTATGCATCATGCAGATGTCATAGGTCAGTAAAAACAGTATCTTTAAAACAAACTAAAGTAACAAACTTAACTACAAATGGTGTCCTACCCTAATGATTGCTTCTTTGCAGTAGGAATCCATTTTTACTTTCTGGAGGACTTGAAGAAGAGCTTCAGATTGGACACACAAGCTAGGAAACCAAAAGCAAAATATATGGGAAAGTGGACACTCAAACTAGGAAAGCAAAAGCCACATAAACCTTCTGCTATTCAGCCTCCACACAGGCACATCTTATGCATAATTATGCACATTTACTTATTTTCCATCAGACCTTTAAGATGTCTTTCACTTACGTGTTTTTATTGGTCGAAGTCTCTTTCACAGAACAAAGAACTTCAAAGGCAGCACGGATCCCCAAGCGTCTCCGGAAAAGCGATGATTGAACCGATTTCTAAAAAAATGTATAAAAAGAAAGCCCATCCAAAAATAACAGCAGAAAGATACAGACATCTAGATCAGGGGTGTCAAACTGCCAGCCCATGTGCCGGTTGCATCATATGAGGCCGCGCGCACCCCAGCTCCAGCAATGCAAAAAAAGTTGCGATACATCGTGATATGTCACGTGATCCAGCAAGTTTGACACCTGTGATCTAGACCAATGGATATTTATGTAGGCCATTACTGTGAAAGATAAAGTTACAGAATGTTTTGAAGTAGCAATTACTGAAACCCAAAGATATGAATCTTGGTTTTGCCAGAAGTACAAAATCAGGATGGCCAGAAAGGAAATGAATATTATCTATATTCATATGGATATATTTCTCAAATTTCTCAATTATCAATTCAAAGGAATTATGGGCACGAATCTCAGAAAAAGCCACTTTTTGAAATACTAAGGAGCTACAGGTAGATATCATGGGTGGCTCTAATCCCCCTTTTTGTGGTACCCAAAGCCTAACACTCAACAACTAATGTCCAAATCATAGAGGCTAATGAAAAGCAAAGGACGGACATGTAAGCTCTGTGACAGATTAAAACATGGAATAATGTTTAATCCTGCCTATTCAAAACAAAAATTTCAGTCCATCTAATGGAAATGTTATGAGTATAGCATGGGTCCAGCAATTAATGAAAGATTAACTTGGTCCCATTAGCTAAAGTTTATCCAATATTTAAAAACAACAACTGGAAGTTGAAGAAAACATTATATTGCAGACAAGAAACCCATCAGTCTTATTTCATATAAACAGGAAATATTTTTGATAATTGTAATACAAAGGGACAATATGTATGACATAGTTAAGATAAACCTTGCAGAGGAAACTCTTTTTGTGCATGTTTATATAAGTTTTCACTGAATGTGATTCTGTTGGAATATGTTAGAACAGGGGTCTTCAACCTATGGTCCGCGGCCCAGCACTGGGCTGCAGGCTCATGGCCAGTGAGCCGCAGAAACGGCTGGCCAGTGTGCACACGCATGGGCGCGCATTCCTCCCCTCGCGCTAGCATCCGCAGCCCCATTTGTGCATGCATGCAGTCATGAACGGGGACACTAGTATGGGGCAGATGTCCGCAGGCCGTTTGTGCATGCGCCGCTAGCCCAAGTGGTTTGCGTGGCTGTTCACACGAGCGAAAAGGCTGCTAGCCGCCATGGGGGGTGCAGTTGTTCACGCATGCCCACGGTGCCAGCGCATGCTGCATGCACGAACAGGGCTGCTAGTGCCGCTCCAGTGTGTGTGGCCCCTTGCGTGCGCATGCACCAATTTTGAAGCTGCTCTCCTTCCCTCCGGTCTGCCAGCCCGGAAAGGTTGGAGACCTCTGTGTTAGAATGTATTTTGTATTGCAACAACTACAGAATTATTCAGTCAGTAGATGGCAGTGTTTAGTTTGCATCTATCATTGTAATCTAGGGTTCCTTTTGTTCTGAGGAGAGTTTCTTGCAATAGTTGAAACCATTAAGCAGTGGTGGGATTCAGCCAGTTCTCACCACTTCAGCAGAACCGGTAGCTAATTTTTTGTTGCCCAAGCCCACAATGGACTTCCAGAAGTAGCATCCACACAGAGAACCGGTTGTTCATATATTTGTATCCCACTACTGAGCAAGGCCCATGACTGAACACTGTACATTTTATTTAATCTGTATGGCTATATAATCACCCTCTGCTACCAATATAATAAAACAGAATTTCTAACAAATTCATATGTTCAGCTGAAGTGTTGCCAGCTAACAAAATATCAATATTATGTTGAATTCTATATAAGCTCAGATCATCACACTTTTTGTCAATTTTTTATTACATGTTGATTATATTTTGTTTCTGCAATGGATATTATGTTAATTCTTGTTTCTATAACATGAGAAGAAGACTAGAAACAGAGGCTGTCTAAAAATACACCCTTTTCTAGAAATCAAGTGGGAGAAACCTCATTGGGGAAATCGTGTCATACAAAAACTCCGGAAAAGACATATGTTGGACATCTGAAAAATCTAATCTAGTCTATATCCTTCCAGGACTGCAATTAAAATATCAGAATTATGGAATGAGCAATGCTCGTTACCATTTTAGTTTTCCAAACTTTTAAGGCTATGATTCCCTTCACATAAGAAGAATGTCACAATCATCACAATGAGACAGCCACTAGTCTGTGGCCGGCAGTCAATTTCATAGATCATGGCCACAATGTTGAGGGCAGCATCTTCCTCCATAGCAGAAGTATAAATTTAAGAATATGATGCTGTAAGGTCTCAGTTGCATTTGTACCATTCCAGTGGCCATGACATCAAGCAGTAGAATTTCCTGCTCAGTAGCCTGAACTCTGATTTAGCATTTTTAAACTATGATAAATTGTAACATTTGTTAGACAACACTTACCAAAAGATATCCACGAAACTGATTGTATATTATTGCTGTCAACAAGTTCATCAGAAATAAATTTCCTGTAACAATATGAAATTTTCTTATTTTCTTTTAGGCAACAGTACAGTTTTGTTTGTTTTCTTCCTGAAAACTAAAACAAAGAACTAATTCAATCTTTACATTCCACCCAATCTGAACACACAGCTGAGCAAGGATGGAAAGAACTTTACTTACTCCTTGTATGTTAAAAAGAAATAAACAATACAACAAAATGCAGTGACATAAAATTGCCCTTGGAAGAGCAAATGCAGCCCTCATAAAAGATCAGGAGAACCATGCAGTACTGGGAAGTATGAATCACCAATTGAATTGAAAAGAAATAAACTAGATAAATCTCACAGGATTGCATTACACAGGCACATGCTCTACAGTGTGTCGAAGGCTTTCTCATGAAACATTGCCAATTAACATTGGTTTGTTTCTCTACAGCCTCTTCTCTGCCTCAGCTTCTTCCATCCTAGACAAGATGGAATCCCTAATTTTCTACAAACATTCTGAACATTTCAACAGACTCTGGGAGTGCCATAGAAATGTCTAGTGTGAATCTCCTAAGTAAAGAATCAACTACTTACAGCTTCCCCAAAGAAGCTCAAGATTAGTTATACTCCAAATTTCTTTTCCATGGCTTCCTGTCCTGATTAAAACTTGCTGGGACACAAGTTTTCTTCTGATGAATTTCCCAGGGGTGCTTATAAGCAGCATTTACAAGTTCCCAATAAAACTAGTGAAGTCTTCCATTCCTGCTTAAGATGACAAGTAGACTGTAGTCCTCAGAGCTTAAGAGCAGAATTCATTAGCAACCGGAAAGGTAGTCCATTGGTTGCCCTTATCATCTTGCCATTATAATTTCAGTCACATCTCCATTAGCCACTCACTTTTTATGCACATTCTGCAATTATGGGTACCAACACATGGAAAAGAATGAGTTTACACTGCATAGCTTCGGAGGGTCTTTTATTTAAAGAAACAATCCACTTACCTATTACAGTGAAGAGTATAAAGAAGATGCAATATGCTCGATTCTTAGAATATGCAGGAATCATCACTGTTCAATAGTTAAAAAACAATAAATAAGGTTTAAGAAATGTCGCATTTAAGGTAATAATGTGCCCCAATCCTTAAACAGAGATATATGTAGCTTTTAGCAGTGAAATGGGGAATTTGTTTTAAAAGTTATCCAGGAACTCATCACTCTTGACACAAATGAGGGTCTGCAAGTCCTGGTTTGGGTTAGAAGCTACATAATGCATTAAAAAGCCTACTTGATCATGCCAGGCCTTATAGTAATCTAGCATTTTTTTTCTCCCATAAAGCCCTCTGCCAAAAAATATCTCAAAAATGCCAAAAAGAAGGGTTTAAAAGGGAACATGCGATTTTTCCACTAGTCCTCCCCTACAACTAAGAGGTGGAGAGCTCCTTGGGAATCAGGCATTCTTTAAATCTACGTAAACAAATATATAAAATCTAACCCAAACCAGAATTAATACAACCGCTCTTGGTAGACCTGTTCTCAATGGAAGTATTCACTGTCCTTTTAACGCCATCAAACTATCATTATTTTCTGTGATAATGAATTCCACACATTTCATTATTCAATGCTTTTATGGAAACTGGATCAGCATATGAGGGAAAGCAAAGTCAATTATATCCACTTTTCCAGGAAAAAAGAAGTCAAATGTCCCTAAAGAATGAAGAATCTCTGAGTTTAGCCACATATTAAGAAGGAAAAGGAAAATATTTTTTGGAAAAGGATCCTTACCATCTGGATTATTTGCAGTTGTCAACAGTACCAGCAATGAAGTTAATGAATCTGGCAAATTATGAAAATATCCTTGCCACTCTTTATCCTGTGGGCCATCCTAATCATAGAGATCCAAACTGTTAGCAAACAAAGTAACCAATCAAAGGCACTTAAGAGCTATGCACTGTCACCTTTGGTCACCCATTCAATCCAATCAAGTACTGAATACATATTTCGTTTAGTGGGTTGAAAGGAATCTAGTCTATACAACCCAAGGTAATCAACCCAATTATTTCTCTTGCAGTTGCTTCAGGCAGACAAGTATTTCAATATCTAAATACAAAAGACATTGTTTATAACTGGAGAAAAAAAGAAATGTAGGACATGACATATCTGGTCTCAGACAGTACTTTTGTTTTTAGTAACTCGTTTTCCAGTCAAAACAAGCTATTTCCACATAGCACACTTACGTTTAACTATTTACAATTTGGATTCCTGTTCATTCTGTTGGATTGAATCAAAACAAAAACGTTGAAAATTGTAATTCCAGATAATCCAAATTTTATTTTTCTTTCATGAGACTAAGTGAAGTGCAAATGCAAGAAAAAGGAGTGATTGGGAATACAGGAAAGGCAGTCAGAGAAAAAGTTATGCGGTACTCTATCTGATTCAAAATTCTATCTTCCAAACCAAAAAGGCTATTTTTATCCAGGTTTGTTGCTCATGCATAGTCAGCTCTGAGGATGCTTCATGAGAATGTACAGGAACCAAATGAAAACATACACACACACGCGCGCACAGAGAAATATAGCAAAGCCAAAGGCCTTTGCTTTGTATAATCCAAATGTGCTTAATAGGACCCTGAACTGTCTGCATGAGATGGTTTTATCTTCACTTTACTCAGGAAACTCTTTGAACATAATGTTATTAAGCAGCAGGACTGAAATGTGTAATTTTTCTCACACAATTCCCTGGTAGTTTTTCGATAAGGTGAATTTTCAAAAATTGCTCTTTATGACAATGGAGGAATCTTGTCGTGCAACTTTAACAAATGCAAAAATTAAGGGGAAAACAGAACAGCAAAAACAGAGACAAGAGAGGTGAAAATTACAAAAGGGGATCCACAACTTTCTAGAAGGAATTCAGAAAATGTTCAGGAGAATGACAAGGAAAAGAATGACAAGGATCTCAGCTATGAAATTGTCCTTCATAGAAAATGCAGAAGTGATTTAGTTCTGTTCCACCAGGGAATGTAAGATGCAGGAAAGAATAATGTCTTGTAATTTTACTGACAATGTGACAATGGTATGAATAATTATCAAGTAAAACGATGAGCAAGGGAAAAAATTGCCCAGATTTATCGTAATTTTATGCCTAAAACATGACATGGGGGAATTTACATTTCAGGGGAAAAATGTTTACTTAAAAAAATACACATCTTTTTATATATAAACACAACTCTTTTGTCCTAGACCAGTGGTGGCAAACCTATGGCATGCATGCCAGAGGTGGCACTCAGAGCCCTCTCTGTGGGCACACGTGCCATGCCCTGAGATGGTGAGGGACCGTCACCCTGGCCCCTCCTACCCAGTCTGCCATGACCAGTGTGGCCATGCCCACCTGGCACCCGGTGATAAATAAGTGGGTTTGGGGTTGCAGTTTGGGCACTGGGTCTCTAAAAGGTTTGCCTTTCCTAGACAAAGAACCAAGATTTCATTACATGTGTTACTTACTTTTGTCCGAGCAAACAGCAGCATGCCAAACATGGTAAAGAGAAACAGATGAACAGCTAAGAGCAGCATAACACTATTAGGGAGAAAATATAATGCCAACATTATTCCTTCATCACAACACAAGACCACATGTAAAGAAAGAGATTCCACAGACAACACTCAGCAGCGAACCAGAAAAAAATATTGTTCCTAAAGAGTTAAATGTGTCAAATGAGGAAAAATAAGCCCAATGCATCTAAAACTAAGAAACGAGAGACACCTTCAAATAGCATTGAAGAATTTTTCACTTGTGAGAGCAGAGACTTTCTCCTCTGTCACCAAAGTCTCAGCTGCAGAAATCTTACTGTTAGCTAGTACTCCTGGACAGGGTAATGTCACCACTGCTGTTCTTTGGAGCTTCTTCATCATCATCATCATCATCATCATCATCATCATCATCATCATAGGCGCCTTGGGTGCAATCCTAAAACAACTGGAGCACCACTTGAACACCACTGGCATTGACAAATTCGCTACTAGTCAATTGCAAAAGGCGGCCTTACTAAGAACTGCTTCCATCTTGCGACGATATCTGTAATACCATCAAACATTCCACATCTGCCTATCCCAGGTCCTGGGTAAGGACTCGATAGGTAGACAAAATGCCAAATCCAGTCTGAACATCTGGCTGACTGTGTGATGATACATAATAATAATAATAATAATAATAATGGGACCTTGGAGGTCATCTAGTCCAACCCACTGCTCAGGCAGGAAACCCTATACCATTTCAGACAAATGGCTGTCCAGTCTCTTCTTAAAAACTTCCAGTGTTGGAGCATTCACAGCTTCTGGAGGCAGCTTGTTCCACTGGTTATTGTTCTAACTGTCAGGAAGTTTCTCCTCAGTTCTAGGTTGCTTCTCTCCTTGATTAGTTTCCATCCGTTGCTTCTTGTCCTGCCTTCAGGCGCTTTGGAGAATAGCTTGACTCCCTCTTCTTTGTGGAAACCCCTGAGATATCAGAACACTGCTATCATGTCATCCCTAGTCCTTCTCTTCATTAAACTAGACATACCCACTTCCAGCAACTGTTCCTTATATGCTTTAGCCTCCATTCCCCTAATCATCTTTGTTGCTCTTCTCTGTACTCTTTCTAGAGTTTCAGCATCTTTTTTACATCGTGGTGACCAAAACTGGATGCACTGGTTCCAACTTAAACATTTTTATTGTTTTCTTTCTCAAATGTTAGCATGTGAAAAAATGTATTTATTAGAGACTGGCAAATGCTAACAATGTGCATTTTGAAGGTGTAACATTTGGGGGATCACTGAATCATCTGGCTTATCTCTAGCAGGCACTATACATTGTTACATACCTTGTAATTTCTGGCAATGTCCTCTTGATGCTTTTTAGTGTTTTTTTCATCATTGAAGAATTCTGGAGAAGGAAGAAAGGCCGAAGGATACGTCTTATCCTCAGGTTCTAAAAAAGAAAACATTTGGTAAACGACCACAAAAGCAGAATATCTTTAATTAATTCCACCAATAACTCAATAATCATTATGTGTGGCTGCAAGAACTGCAATGATTGACAGTTAGAACAATTAACCAGTGGAACAACCTGCCTCCAGAAGTTGTGAATGCTCCAACACTGGAAGTTTTTAAGAACAGACTGGACAGCCATTTGTCTGAAATGGTATAGGATTTCCTGAGCAGGGGAGGGGGTTGGACTAGAAGACCTCCAAGGTCCCTTCCAACTCTATTATTATTATTATTATTATTATTATTATTATTCACAAAATCAAATAAAACCTATGATCCCTCGCACGATGCAGTCATCTGACGAACAAATAAGTGGACAAAAGAAAAGCATCATCCTTCATTAATCAAGTGGCAAAGCCTTATCCAGATGTCTCTATTGCATTGTAAGAATTAGGGAGAAGCCCTTCACGGAATTAATTTTCACTTGCGACCTTCCCAAGTCAAAATCAAGACTTGCCAAATCCTAAAAATATTGAAAAATAAAATTATCTTAAAAAGCAGATGAACAAGCCCACCAAAAACAAAATCTGCTTTTTGAATAAGGAGCTATTATTCTGTGCATAATAGTTGGTTACTGTGGCTAAGACTGTTTTAACTAAGTTATTAGCATATCAGTTACTAGACACATTTACAGTTTTTGAACTACCGCAACAAATTTCCATACGGTAGGATATGCATCTTCTGTGGCCCTCATGCTAAGGCAGCTCTCAAGCCTATAAATACTGGTAAAGCTTGGAGACAGGTACACCAGAATATGCTGGAAAAATTCAACTGCTGTGAGGGTACAGCAAAGCCAGGAGAGAACAGAATGCCATGATCAGAACAATGATCCAGATGAATGACTGATAGGCTGACAAGAGATATCTGACATTGCAAAATTTTGTTACAGGTTCTCTGTTACTTGCTTTTTCTCTAAATGTTATCTACTGATGGCTTAAAATCAGCACCTTTCCCTTCATGTCTCCAGGTGCTAACCTGGGAATTAGCAAAAAACCGTTTATCCATTTTATCCTCATAACTCTATGAAAGAAGCTAAGCTCAGCCATCCATGTGCTTTCAGTATGGTTTAATAATTAAAATTTCAGCCTGGAAAATCAATAATGTACTTCATTGGGTGATCTTGGGCAGTCATCAGTAACTAAAGTTACCTTGCAGTGGCATTAGGAGAATAAAATAATTTTGGAAGGTACAATCATATACATCATTCTAAGCTTCTTGATGGAAGGACAAAATTAAAAGGGCCGTTGTCTTACCTGAATGCCTTTTCTCAGCATGGTGGTGTAGAATCCACTGATTGGGTTATTTCAGCCTTCCTGCTCAGAGAGACTAAGTCAGAGCTTTAGTCACGCCTCCCTTTGGGTGTGTCTTCCCAGTTTTGACGAGGCGAAGGATCCTGACAAAGTCTGACGCAATGACTCCAAAATACAAAAAAATGACAATACGCAAGCCTAGACGCCAATCCACCGGGGGTGGGGGGGTGGATTCTATACCACCATGCTGAGAAAAGGTGTTCAGGTAAGACAATGCCCCTTCTCCAGCATGGTGGATGTAGAATCCACTGATTGGGACATACCAAAGCAACCCATGTCCCTAAGGGAGGGAAAGTCTAGGCTGGTGTCTCCCTAGAGGAAACAATCTGTTGAAGAACCCATCTGCCAAATGCGGCGTCCGGCGCGGCAAACCTATCGATCTTATAGGGTGTAATGAAAGATGATGGGGACAACCAAGATGCCGCCCTGCAAATCTCCTCCACAGAAGCCTGGGTAGACCATGCCGCAGAGGTCGCTGCACTGCGCGTGGAGTGAGCTGTGATACGAGCCGGGACCGGAAGTGACTGGGACGCGTAGGCCCTAGCAATGCAAGCCCTGATCCACCTGCCAATGGTGGAAGAAGAGACCTTCCTGCCCATGGCAGAGGGCTGAAAGGAGACAAACACGGCCTCCGACTTGCGAAAGGTCAAAGTACGCTTGATGTAAAGACGCAGAGCCCTGCGTACATCTAGCTTGTGCCACTGACGTTCTAGACGATGAGAAGGATTTGGACAGAAACTTGGCAAAACTAAATCCAATGACCTGTGAAAACCGGTGTTCACCTTGGGAATAAAGGAGGGGTCTAATCTAAGGACCACTCTGTCCTCATGGAAGGTACAGAAATCATCTCTGACTGAGAGGGCGGCCAATTCCGAAATCCTTCTGGCCAAAGTGACTGCAACTAAAAAGGCAACCTTCAAGGAGAGAAAATGCAGAGAGCAAGACTGGAGAGGCTCGAAAGGAGCGGTGGTTAAGGCCTGCAACACAGTAGGTAAATCCCAAGATGGGTATCTATGTACTGTGGGAGGACCAGAATTGGCCGCCCCTTTAAGAAAAGCGGAAATAGCTGGGTGGTGTGAAAGCAGACCCAGATTGTCACAGGTGAGGACCGTGGACAAGGCCGCAACCTGCCTACAGATGGTGTTAGTGGACAAGCCCTTGGAAATGCCCTCCAGCAGATAATCTAAAATATTAGGGACTGTAACTGAAAGAGGGTCCAATTTGTGTGAGATGCACCACTGGCAGAAATTTCTCCACGTGGCGTCATAGATCTGGTTCGTCGAGGGGTGTCTAGAGGCCTGGATCATAGAGATCACCCCCGAGGAATAGGCCTGCTTAGCTAGACTCTCCCGCTCAAGTGCCAAGCAGCTAATTGAAGCCACTGAGGGTCTGGATGCTGGAGCTCCCCCTGGTTGAGAGCTACTCGGTCCGGAGGGAACCTCCACGGAGGAGACAGGGACAGATCCACTAGGTCTGCAAACCACGGGCGTCGAGGCCAATTTGGAGCAACCAATATTACTTCCGCCTGCTCCAGTATCAGCCTGCGAATGGTGGCCTGTAACAGCAGAAGGGGAGGAAAGGCATAAAGCAGACCCTCCGGCCACTTGCACTGAAGGGCATCCGTCCCCTCGGCCTCCCTTGTCGGATATCTTGTGAAGAATCTTGGGAGCTGGGTGTTGGACGGGGAGGCAAACAGATCCAGGCATGGCCTGCCGAACCTGCTCGCGATCATCTCGAACAGGCTCTGGTCGAGACGCCACTCCGAGTGGTCCACAGTCGCCCTGCTGAGGGAGTCGGCCTGACGGTTTGCCTCCCCCGAAATGTGGTCTGCTCTGATTGAGCCCAAGTTGGTCTCTGCTCACAAACCTAGTTCCATGGCCTCCTGCAGGAGAGCCCAGGAATGTGTCCCTCCCTGTTTGTTGACGTGAGCCTTGGCTGCAACATTGTCCGTCAAGATCAAAACGTGTTTTCCTGACACTAGGGAGGAGAAGTGAAGGAGAGCCAAATGAATCGCCCTGAGTTCCAGCCAGTTTATGTTTTGTTTGAGGTCCGCCCTGGACCATCGCCCCTGGCCAACTGGTTCTGGAGGTGAGCCCCCCAACCGAACAGACTGGCATCTGTGGTCAGGACGAGCCTGAGGGGCTCCTTGAAGATGGTCCCCTTGGACATGGCTGCGGAAGTCCACCACTGGAGGGATGAGAGTATGTGGGGTGGAACCTGGACCCTCCTGGTGGAGGCGCTGAGGTTCCTCTTCTGAAAGGGGAGAAGGAACCACTGGAGGCTCCTCGAGTGCAGTCTTGCCCACAGGACTATTCCCATGCAAGATACCATCTTTCCCAGGAGCTGGGACAGCTGGACCAGAGGAACAGTCCTCGCTCCCCGAATCTGGGATACTAATTTCCGGATGCTCAGCTGTCGCTCCTGGGAGAGATAGACCCTGCAAAGGTTGGAGTCTATCAGGGCTCCTAGATGGAGGAGCCGCTTTGTGGGGTTTGTGTGGCTTTTCCTGAAATTTACTGAAAAGCCGTGATCCTGAAGGATCTGAATGGTGGTCGACAGATCTGACTTTGCTGATTGGAAGGACCTGGACTGTACAAGGATGTCGTCCAGGTAGCACTGTATGCGCACCGGTATCATCCGAAGGTGGGCTGCCAATACAGCTAGGACCTTCGTGAAAACCCTTGGTGCCGAAGACAAGCCAAACGGAAGAGCCCTGTATTGGTAATGCCGGTGTGTGTAACAGAAGCGCAGGAACCTGCGGTGCTCCCAGGAGATTAAGATGTGGAGGTAAGCCTCGGTAAGATCTATGGAGGAGAGAAAATCTCCCTTCCTGATGCCGGCCAGTATTGACTTTAGGGTCTGCATCTTGAACCTTCTGTATACTAGAAACCGGTTCAGACCCTTTAAGTACAGTATTGCCCTCCATCCTCCTGATGCTTTGGGGACCACGAACAGGATGGAGTAAAAACCTGTTCCAATTTGATCCCTTGGGACTGCCTCTATAGCCCTAATCTCTAGAAGATGCTTGATGGCGGTGGTGTCCAATCGTGCTTTTGAGGGATTCCGCGATACTGGACACTGTAGGAAGCGATCATGTGGAAGTGACTGCAACTCGAGTGCCAAACCCCGTCTGATGGTGTCTCTGACCCAAGAGTCAGTGGTGGTCTGCTCCCAGACCTGGTAAAACTGTTCCAGGCGTCCCCCTATCGGAAAGTCCCCTGTGGCGTCACTTGGAGCGTCTGTAGGGACGGCCTCCGGAACCTCTGAAGGGGCGTTTGGCCTGTGACTGACCCCTGGCTCCGATGTTCGGGCGGTCTGTTGCCAATCCTGCCTCTGAGGAAAGGATTGTGAGCCTCTGGGCCAATCTCAGGACTGCCCTGCCTGAAAGGGCTGTCGCCACTCCCAAGAGCCAGAGCGACGAAAGGTCTGCCTGCGGAACTCCTGCTGTGGCCGCCTGTCAGACTTCTTGGAGGGGTGTACCAGAACCTTGCGCTTGTCCTTACCCTCGACCACATGTGGATCGAGGATAGGGCCAAACAGATTTTTTCCGGCGTACTTGGCTGTGAAAAGGCGCCATTTGTCCTTTAGATCCATTCTCCACTGCTTCAACCACAGTAGTCTACAACAGGCCACCGTGGCGGCAATAGATCTGGCCGAACACTTGGCCGAATGGAAAGAGGCGTCACCCATGTACTGTGAGGCTGCCACCAGTTTGACAAGTGTCTGGTGTACTCTGACCTGATCAGGGGGAACCAGGGTCTGAAGATTGCGAAGCCACATGATGGCCGCTCTGGCGAAGAATGAAGCAGAAGTCGCGGCCTTTATGGCCAGCCCCGAGGCCTGATGAGCTCTTCTAAAGGAGAACTCGAACTTCTTGTCCTCCGCCTTCAGAGCCTCTGCCATGTCGCCTGGGACAGCGGAAGTAGAAAACAAAGAAATTAAGGGGGAATCAACAGTTGGAACCTCTAGTATAGAAGCGAATGAAGGAGAAACATTGTACAGTTTCTTTTCCATACTGCTTTCTTTTGGAGTGGTGGCCAGGGATGACCACTGGGTCTCAACCGCATCCCAAAAAACAAATGGGCAAGGAATTTGTTTTTGGTCCACAACCTTCACCGCAAATAAAGGATTGGACTCCTGATCTGCAGAGGTAGAAGGCTTTTCCTCCTGAACTGAAGTCAGGTTAGTAGTGGTGCAGGCCTTCAGAAAAAGGGATTTAAAGAGGGATGGGTCAAACAGACCCGGGGTAGATGCCTGTTCGGGTGTTGCCTCCTCATCCTCTGACATGGGAGTGTCAGCTATGGCCAAATCCACGGACTCCCCCTCTCCTAATTGAGAGGAAGTTTCAGAGATATCTGAACCAGGCGCCGTGGCACGTCCCGGCTGAGAAGAGGGACTTGGAGGGGGAGGCAATTGTTGGGAAGGAACCTGCGAACTCCTGGAGGAGGACATAAACTGAACAAAGGCATGATGCATGAATGCCTGAAATTGGCTCTGAGACCACATATCCCCTTGGTCCCTGGAGGTAGCCCCAACCACTGCTGGAGCATGAACAACTTCGGGGCTCTGATGTATGGAGGAGGAGGAGTGAGAGGGACCTGCCTGTTCGGTTGCCCCCAGAGGAGAACTAATCCAGGTGGCTTCTTGCACAGGCGCAAAAGGAGGCTCTAGGATGGAAGTATCCAGTGGGGCGGGGGGAACCGGTTCAGCCCCACTGGATAGGAGCCGCTGTGCTTTGGAAAATTCCCTCTCCACTGCCTGGTGCCTCCTCGAGGCCTCTCGCTCAGCTGTTTTGGAAGTCTCTTTAGTAGACAAATGCTTGGTTTTGGTCTTTTTCTTCCCCCCTGCTTCCAATTCGGTACATCTGTGCTTTGACTGCGCAGGGGGTGCACCAGAGACTTGTGTTGCCTGGGGCGAGGAACTGTCTGCCATTGCAGCTAGACAGAGCCTGTCAAGGATATCTAGAGGAGGGGGAACCTAAGGATGCAGATCAAACAGTCAGAGATGGAGCACAACCGTTCCTCGCTCTGAACAAAAAGTGCAAAGACAGAAACAGTCAGACAGGTCTGCAGTCCTGTCCGATTAGGCCTGGTGGCTAAAGGCCACTACTATCAATAACAGGCGGTCAAAAGAAAACTCTCACTCCAACACAGGGCCGTGGGCCTGTAAGCAATAACGAGCCCACTGTGTACCTTATTATTTCTCCTTTTATTGATTTATTTATAACAAACTTCTTATTTTTTTACTACTACTACTACTACTACTACTACTACTACTACTATTATTATTATTCAAAAAACTGTAAAACCCCTGAATATATAGCGATTTGTCTCCGTTCAAGCCTGCCAACGCAGGTCCGGACAACCACTGAAGGTCCGGCCTAGCCGGCACAGATCGGTCTAGAGGTCAAAATGGTGTCCGCCTATAAGCCTCACGAACCGCTTGAATACGACCAAACAAGTAATCCCCCCGCTTGGACCTGTCAACACAGGTCAAGGCGATAGTTGCTCTTAAAAGAGCGGCCTAGCCGGCCCTAACGACTCTAGAAACCAAAATGGCGGCCATTAGCAGGAGCTTGTAATGGTGACCGCCTGACGACCATGCGATCAAAATGGCGGCTGCGACTCCTCGTATCTCCTAAAACGAAGGAGACGAGCGAAAATGAAGAACGAGGTAACTACGTGGGCCAGGGCTCCCCGCTTCCCCCGTCTTGGAACTTGCGGTTTCGAAGACAGGAAAGTCCGCGGTGAATCCGACGCTTGAGCCTCGTGGCGCCTGGTCCTAGGATCATAATGCGCCCGGCTATGTAAGGCAGCTCGTTGTTCCAGGGAGCGTACGAAACAGGTGCGAAATTACCTGAGGGTGCTACTTCGAGGAGGCCCAAAGGCCTCGAAGGAGGGAGAAGAACCCTGCCAGAGCCCAAGAGGCTCAAAACTCAAGGAAGGACAAAGTCCTTATGTGACCAGCCAAAACCCAAAACAGTCTGAGAAATTTGGAAATTTAGAATAAATTTAGAGGAAAAAAACCAAATTGAACTAATTAATAGAAAAGATCCTATGGAGCCAAAAAAACCTGTGTGCTGCTGAGCCTAAGACTAAGTCAAAACTGGGAAGACACACCCAAAGGGAGGCGTGACTAAAGCTCTGACTTAGTCTCTCTGAGCAGGAAGGCTGAAATAACCCAATCAGTGGATTCTACATCCACCATGCTGGAGAAGGATCATATTTATTACTGCTGTTTCTGTTGCTGTTATCATCATACACAATTACATTACAGAATTCAGATCAAAGCCATGCTAGTTCTATGTTTTCCATATATAAACACAGAATACATACTGACAATGTCAGGTGTACAACCAAGCAGCATTTGTGTATTATTTGTCCCAATCTCACATCAAAATGATCATGGGCCATCTCTGAAACCATTGATTCCCAGTCTCCCTAACATTTATCCAAGAATGCATAAACCTTACTTCATGACAGGAAGTACCCAGCGAAATGCTCCAGTCTATCAGGGAGATGAGCAGGACCAGGATGTAGGCCATTAACCACTTGGTTTTCCGAAATTCTTCCCATCCAATTAAGTAGCTCTAGTGAATCAACATATCTGAATATCAGTTAGGATACTGTCATAAGCAAAAGGATCCAAATAATTTTCTTCTTATATTTTGGAAAACAGCTAAGCCAGCTATCAGGAAAAATGGAAGATCTGATCATGTGGTAGCTTTGGGGACTATGTTCCCAATCCCAGTCCCTAAAGACAGAATGTTTTGATCTAATTGGAATAAATTTCTGGGCAGAAACATGCCACCTACATTCCCACCAAGCATTATACTTGGCTTCTGAGCAACATGCCATGGGCTAGCCTCCAAAAAAGGAGCACTTAAAAGATGAGACAAAGTCTACATTTAAGTGTAAAGATCGCATTTAAATTAATTGTAATTGTTATGGTTTCTTCCTAAACATTTAACCTTGTATCTTTCCCTTACAAGAAAGATTACAATTTTGCAGCATCTTTCAGAGCAGCTCCGGGGATCAAACCCAGGGTTTGGGACTCACGAATGGCTCAGAGGTTTTAGATAATGTGCCTCTAATTTAAACTTTCAAAAATCAAATTTTCCTGAAATTTCCGTTTTGGACCTGCAAACAGGCACAGAGACTTTTAGTGTGGTCTTTTCCAAACTTGGCTTCTTTAAGATGACAATTCTCAATCAACACAGCCCTCAAGCTGCTAATTTACATTTTAAAACAAATAATCCATTGCATCTGGGAGAATTAATTTGCAATGATTAAAATAATCCCTTCAAAACCACACTTTGGGACCCTGGCAAGTTGCATAGAAAGAAAGGGATATCTATATCATCATAATCATCCTTGTAGGTACCAAGAAGTCCCACGGACGGCCAAAAGGGGCAAATCTATCCTGCTATACTACTTCTTTTGTATTTCAGAAGAAAGGTAATTATGGGTGAGTGGGTTGTTTCTGGATACAGTCATTGTTTATTCAGCTGCAAAAACTATGGTTGTAATAGCCCAAGGAGACACCGCAATTTGTGATGCCTCCATCTTTCAGCATCAGCCAAAGTTAAATATTTTGCAAAGGACTATCACTGAAATACATTAAAGGTATATGATTCATTTAGCTTTTCTAAATAATGTATATAACAACCTTTCTTAACTATATATACCTGGACAGTTCAGGCATTATAATAAACTGTCAATATAGCTGCATCTATATTGGGTTCAAGTAAGATCCTGACTGGGGAAGAATCAGATCTTCACAGCCTTCTACAGGCCAAAAGAGCGGGCCTTTCCAGGACTCGGGAAGGGAAGGCTGCTCCGTAGGGCTGGTGCTATGACTGAGAAGTTGCATTACCTAGGTCCCGACAGATAACATACTTTAATACAGGGGACCCAGATTATGCCCATTCTGTCACATCTGGTGGGACAGAGAGAAAACCTTGGGGAGAGGTAAGCTGATCCTGTTCCGTGCACGGCTTAAAGGTGATAACCAGCACACCTTGAATTAGAAGCAGTGCACCTTGTGTAACAACAGTGCAAACCTAGCAGACTTTAGTGCACTCTAAACGATGTACTCAGTGGTGGGATTCAAATATGTGAACAACCAGTTCTCTGTGTGGATGCCACTTCCGGAAGTCCATTCTGGGCCTGGGCAACAAAAAATTAGCTACCGGTTCTGCTGAAGTGGTGCAAACTAGTTGAATCCCATCACTGACCCTACTATATTCTGAACCATAAGCTTCTGGGTGTTCTTCAAGAGCAGCCATGTAGAATACATTGCAGTAATTAAACCAGGAAGTGACCAAGGCCTGAAATACTGTGAACAAAGCCTCCTGGTCCAGGAACAGGCACAACTGGCATATACAAAATGGATTTGTACAAAAGTCCACTAGCTATAGCTGCCATCTGTTCTCTGAACAGGAGCTCTGAGTCCTGAAAGATCCCAAATTGCATAAAAATTCCAAAGGTGGAAAATCTCCAGATCCAGGAAGCCCCAAACCCAAAGACATTCCATGCCAGAGCTGAGTCACAGACTTCCCCATCCAGACACTCACAACCTCCAGAAACTGAGGAAGCACCTTGAAAGCATTGTTTGTCCAGCCAGAGGTTGAGACATATAACTATATTTTATGTATAATTATAAATCATCTGCATATCTTACCCAGTGGTTCCTTGTAGATATTAAATAGGGTGAGGAGAGAAACATTTCACAGAGAAAGGGCCTAGGGCTACATCTCTCCCCCCCTTCCAATAATACCGAGTGGAACCAGTGTTGAAAAAAGAACAATGAACAAGTGAAAAAGACTGTTCCCTACACCTTTCCCCCAAACTTGGCTCAGAAGGATACTGAAATCTGCTGAGAGACCCAGAAGGCTTCTCCAAAGGTCATCTACAAGTTCGATCAAAACTGTCCAAGTGGCATTCAAAGTTTCCTCCAGCAAGCTCTGAAACTGAGCATTTGCTATCTTCTTATCAACCTTCCCTTTAAAAAGGTTAAAAAATCAGGCGAAGTTATCCAAAAGATGATATGATATGTATCTCAGAGCTCACTGACCTTTACAGAGACATCTGCTATAAAGATAAGGAAGCAAAGGAGCTCAATGCTTTCAGTCAGGCCACAAGGAGGCTTCCAAGCTTCTGAGCGATATCGAACATCTGATGTGACGGTAAGTGAAGAAGGAGTTTCAATGAAAGCAAGAGCCAGGATTAGCGTAATGGTGAGAATCAAAATCCTTAAAGAGAAAAGAAAACACATATGTGGGAGGGGAAAAAGGCCAAAAGTTCATTTTCCAAAATATTCCATGTCATAAAGTGATAAAGGAATATGAGTTTTCTGAAATATTGTTTGATGGTGAAATATAATTCGGCTGGCAAAAGCCTCACCAAGTTTTATGAAGAAAAGGAGCCTAGCCAGTCCTTGCTCAGTTGCCTGGGGCAACAGATCAGTTTGCCTCTGAAGATGCCAGCTAGGGTTGCTGGGAAAGCATCAGGAAATCTATAGTTTCAACCTACCATTTGGACCACTAAACCCTGCAGCTCCACTCACAGAAGCTGCTCAGATTTTTAAAAAATCCTTGAAAGAGAAGCAATTAGCAAAACGTTAAAATACTGAAAATTGGAAGCAGCAGTTAAGGCAGTGGTTCTCAACCTTTTTCAGGTTGAGACCCCACTTGCCCCGCCCATGCGGGGCACGACCCCGGCGCGCGCGCATGCACGCGCACGCATTGGGCCGATCCGCGCATGCGCGGCACGCGTGCGATAAAAAAACCCCAAAAACAAAATGGCGGACCGCAATGGCCTGATCCGCGCATGCGCGGCATGCACGCAGCGGCCTGAATTGCGCATGCGCGGCGCGCGCGAGAAAAAAATGGCGGACCGTGACAGGCCGATCCGCGCATGCGCGGCATGTGCGGGACGGCCCGAACCACGCATGCGCGGCATGTGTGCGCGACAAAAAAAGCAAAAACAAAATGGCGGACCGCAACAGGTCAATCCGCGCATGCGCGGCGCACGCGCGATGGCCCGAACTGCGCATGTGCGGCGCGCACGCAACAAAAAAAAATGGTGGACCGCGGTATCCGGTGACCCCCGCGAAAGGGTTGTTCGACCCCAAATGGGGTCGCGACCCATAGGTTGAGAACCGCTGAGTTAAAGACTTGTGGGATTAGAAAAAGCAGTTGACCTTCTCAAAGAAACAGGCAGCGTGTGGGGGGGGAAATTCTCACCATTGGCAAACTTCTGAATAATACCACCGATAAAGCCACAAGGAGTTAGAGTCCACACGATGATTTATAGAGCGATACTAAAGGGGTGAAAGACAGAGAGGTGATTCAAGCATCTCTTTTAATTTACTCTTCAAGTATGGAAGTTAAAAGTTTATAGGTAAATAATAACACCATCAAGGAAACATCTATTAATGATTAGGCAAATTTGGGCCGAAGTAGATGTTCTATAAACATGAGACATACAGTTATGAATCGGTTTTATTTTAGTTCATTTCAGATAGAGCTTGGGTTTTTTACATGTTTACAGAATATTTCCCATCTATTCGCAGCCCATCTCGTATCGAAATAGGGTCCTTCTGCCAGCCAAATGGCATCTCTGCCACAATGTTCTCATATCATTTTTTGAATAGCCCCTGAAGGCAGGGAAAGTCCTACTGACTGATTGGAAGCCCATTGAATAAGAGACCCACTGCTACTAGCAATGTCATGACCACTGCTATGCCATGAAGCTATGCCATCACTCCGGATAGTTCTCGTTTTGTGACTGTTCAAAGTGACAACAATACGGTAAAAAGTGACTTACAATTGGTCCATGCCATTTATGACAGTTGTATGTAACATCCTCACAGTCACGTGATCAAACTTCAGGCACTTGTCAACCGGCATTGAGTTTACGATGTTTACGGCCAAATTTGTTTAATTTATTGTTTAATTTATTTTTAATTATTTTAATTTTGTATATTTATACGTTTTTAATTTTGGGCTGTACACCGCCCCGAGTCCTTCGGGAGAGGGGCAGCATAGAAATCGGAAAATAAATAAATAAAAAAATAAAAACAGCATCCTGGGGTCACGTGACTGCCATCTGTGACCTTCCCAGTCAGCCCCAGAAAGCAAAGTCAATGGGGGGGGAAACCAGATTCACTTAAACAACTGCAGTGATTCAGTGAACAACAGTGATAAAGTTGAAAAATCAAATGTGACTCACTTAACTTCTGTTGCCTTGCTTAGCAACAGAAATTCTCTTCCCAACTGTGGTCATAAGTCAAGGACTACCTGTATTGTTCAAAGATGTAAAAACGCAACCCCACATGATAGGTTTTTTTTACAAGCTTTCTGAATGATCTGACTTATTATCACAAACTTTGTAGTATAAATCAACATCTCAGCACGAAAGAAGAGTACTGGAGCGTCTAATGACAGCCCTTTAATTAAAACAGTACACTTGGACCAAACTTTTACCTGAATTGCATCTTCAATGAATACTACAGCTTGGTTGAAGTAGAGTTCAGGGTCATCAATGACTGCAAGATTCAAAAACACAATGGTTATAAAATGGTTATAGAGTGGTACATTCTTTTGTTTATTTGGGAGTGTTCAAACATATTAGCTAACATGCCTTCATGATTCAAAGCTATTTCAAGGAACAATTTAAAAAATGAGGAAGAGAAACTCCACACCCTTCTGCTGACTGACATCAAGACAAAGAAATTGGTTGTTGTTTAACTTTTATTTATTTTATTTTTATTTATTTTATTTGGACTTATATGCCGCTCCTCTCCGACGACTCGGAGCGGCTTACAACATATATAAAAACAATGTTCAATCTAAGTTACCTTAACAAATGAGTCTTTTATGACATATATCAACAATTTTCTGAAAACTATAAGAAAAATCTTATCTTTCCAGTGTATTTCTCTTTTTTTTTAAAGTATTTTTATTAATTTTTACAAAATTTTTAACAAAAGATAAAATAATAATTCAACTGTAAACAATCATGTACATATACAATTACCAAACAATCAAACAAAACTGCTCGGTACCCCCTCCCCACCACATCCTCCTAAAACAAAACTAACCCCCTCTTCTTCCCCTCTAACAACCTACTTACACCTTTCTCTACTTCCATCCCCTCCTCCCACCTCCATCCTGACCTCTCCCTCATACCCTCTTCCTACTTGCCTAGCCTTCACTCCTCCTCCTTCTTCCAACCAATGTGGTGCCCAGAGGCCACCCGAGCAACCCCTTGCTACCTAAAAAGAAAAAAGAAAATATCCATCCCCAAAACAGTTGAAAAAACATAAGATAACAATTATTAAAACCCTCCCACCTCCCCCCCCCAGGCTTCCCAGAGTGAATACAGGGTAAAAAACGCAAGAAACCCCGCTAAACTACTTATACATAATTATTTAACTGTAAAACAAATATAATTCCTTCAATTGATATTTCTTCTGTGTATAATCTATCCATTTTTTCCACTCCATCAAAAATTGTTCATTTGAGTGGTTCTTTCCAGTGTATTTCTCAAGCTATGGGGAAAGGAGGGCCGATACATAAGCCAGAGACATATCTTACTTCAATTTTAAACGCTACCCTCTGCGATCTTAAGCAAACTTCATTTCTCTTTCACGCACACACATGTACACTGCATTTCTCTCTCTTTTGAAGCCAGCCCCCAATTCCAATAAGTATTACAATCATACTAAATATGATAAGAATTACTGAAATAATACGCACAGGGAGCTGTGAGTTTGTCAATATATCAGGTAGCAGACTTATACTTTCCCCAGCCAACCCATTACACAAGGAAGAGCAGAAATATACTTACTTGTCAGAGTGCCAGGTCATCAATAGCCATCAATAGACATATAGATATAAACAATATCTATATAATATGCAAAAGAGACAATCAACAAGCCAAAAAGGAACAAAAAGACCAAAAGACCTGCCCACCAGCAATCAGCACCCAGATGAGCATAGATTAACTCCAAAATTAACATCAGACCAGCAATCGAATAAACAATACCCCAATTAAGGAATTGTCAAACAAGCCCATTAAGCAGCCCAACCAAAGAACTTCTAAGGCAGTGGTTCTCAACCTTTTTCAGGCCGAGACCCCACCTGCAGCGCGACCCCCACCTGCGCCGCGCATGTGCATCGCGGCGGGCCGAGCCGCGAATGCGTGTCGCGGCGGGCCGAACCACGCATGCGTGGTGCGTGTGCGGCGGGCCGAACAGCGCATGCGCGACGGGCCGAACAGCGCATGCACGACGGGCCAAACTGCGCATGCACGGCTCACACGCGATGGCCCGAACCGCGCATGCGAGGCGCGCGACGGCCCGAATCGTGCATGCGCGGCGGGCCGAACCGCACATGCGTGACCCACGTGCGACGGCCGAACCATGCATGCGCTGCGCGGCGGCCTGAACTGCGCATGTGTGGCGCGCACGCAACGGGCCAAAACACGCATGCGCGGCGTGCACGCAACGGCCGAGGGGAAATGGGAAAAAATGGCGGACTGCAGTGGTTGGCGACCCCCGTGAAACGGTCGTTCGACCCCGAATGGGGTCGCGACCCACAGGTTGAGAACCACTGCTCTAAGACCATCCCCACCAGCCCTAACAGGTAAATGACTAGAATATAAACTGAGAGCAAGCCCCACTCCTTACCAGCACTGATGATGTTACCTAGTTTGGGTAATGAAACGTCTGCAAAAAACCCCAACCAAACTCAGAAAACTTCAAGCGCACCTACAATCTTATCTTATATTTTTTTAAAAAAAAAAATCAAAACAAACGCACTTTTCCTGAGAAAGGATTCTTTATAGTTCCAAAATCTTATATCAAATGGATCATTAGCCTGTCTGTAGCTTTTTAAAACAAAAAGAGCAGGCAGACAAAGGGCAGGGAAGAAATGGTGGACTGAAGATAGTTCTGCGAAAAATGGATAACCGATAAACACAGAGAAATGAAGAGCTGGGAAGTAGACTCGCTCTCTCATAATTTCTCTCCAGAGAAGGAGAGGATGTAAAATCACACACAAGTGCCCCCACAGCTGTTCCTCATAAAGAGACTGCAAAGCAGCAGTTTCTGGCAGATTAGGTGATGAAGGACTAGCCATGTTGTTCAAAGAGCAGTCAGCACTTTTGGATTGTTATCCACACAAGTCCTAACTAGTTAAAGAGAGCCCATTCAAAACAAGTGAGTCTAAAAAACATACTTGTTCATTTATTTACTGGGGAAAATGATCGAAAGCTACAGATTTGTGAACAGCAAAAGTATGTGAAAATTAAGTTCAGTAAGTGGTGTGCTCCACCACTTTTGGGAGCAATAACTGCAATTAAACATGTCCTATAACTGCTGGTCATTTCTAAAGGATTAAGGTGAAGATTTCAACTTGGCTATTTCAAACATTTATTTTTTTCCACTTTAGCCATTCTTCGGTTGTATGACTTGTGTGTTTAGTATGATTGTCTGGCTGCATGACCCACTTTCCCTTGAGCTCCAGTTCACAATATCCCAATGATTTCCTATACAGTTGAACTATGAATTCAGAATTCAATGATGGCAAACCATTCTGGTCCAGAAGCAGCAATGTGGACCCAAGCCATAATATTGCCACCATCATCTTTTACAGACAGGATAAGGTTCTTAGGCTAGAATGCAGATTTTTCATCCAAACCAAAAAACCCATATTCTGATCTCAGCCACCTACAAAACATTCTTCCAGTAAACTTCTAGCTTATCCATCTACAAACTTTGCAAATTGTAGATGGGTATAAGTTTTTTTGAAAGACAGAGAGAGAATCCTGGTTTTCTCCTTGCAACCTTAACATGTATACCATTATTATTAGGCGTTTTCCTGGTGGTGGTTTCATGAATACTGACATTTGCTGATGCAAGAGAACCTTTAGTTCCTTAGATGATGATGATGATGATGATGATATTAATAATATTAATAATGATGATGATGTTGGAAGGGACCTTGGAGGTCATCTAGTCCAACCCCCTGCTCAGGCAGGAAACCCTATACCATTTCGGACAAATGGCTGTCCAGTCTCTTCTTAAAAACTTCCAGTGTTGGAGCATTCACCGCTTCTGGAGGCAGGTTGTTATTTTGGAGTTCTTTGAGACCTCCCAGAGTATTACATGTCTTGCTCTTGGTGTGATCTTGGTTAGTCAACCACTCCTGGAGAGAATAACAATAGTGTTGAATTTGTACACAGTCTGCCTGGCGGTGGGCTGTTGGAGTCCAAACTCTTTGGAAATAGTCTTGCAATCTTTTCCAGGTGAGCATCTACAACTGTTCCTCAGAGATCCTCAAAAAAATCTCTCTTGTTCAAGCCATGGCATGCTTCCACATACCTGCATTATGAAGATTGGGCTTTAATAATGAATACTAAGAATTCTGTTCTTTAAATAAGGTAGGACATCCCACACTTACAACCGATTATAATCCCACTGATTGAAACATCTGACTCTAATTTCCGATTCAAATGAACCAATTATCTTAGAGATTCACACCCTCTTGCCTTTCACATGTATTTGTTTTCTTCAATGAATAAATGAACAAGCATACTGTTTTTTACTCATATACTTAATTGGATTCTCTTTATCTAGTTTTAGGATTTGTGTGGAGAACAGACCACACATATATACAGTATATATGCAGAACTACTGAAAATTCAAATGGATTCTCAAACTTTTAAGCATCACTATAGCGAGTGAGAGCAAAAGAGAGCAAAAGAAAATGTGCACTGCACACTGACCAGTCTTTCTCAGATTTAGTTAGCATCAACAACAATATTCAACATTTAGAGAATACATTAAGGTCCTTGGAATTCCGAAGAAGTTTAATGGCGCCAAATGATGACAGCTTTAGTTTACTTTTTCTGGTTAGATTTGCTGATGTTATTATGCAACTGATGTATTGTGTTTGAATAATCTTGTATGACTTTTGCTGTGTAAATTACTTGGTTGTTTGGGAAACCCTGTATTTCGAAGAAACAAATGAATTAATAATTAAGTAATCTCCTGAAAGCAAACTATGCCCAGCCCAAAAGGGAAAAAAAGGATAAGGCAAGACTAGACTTGATTTAGCAAGAAGAGAAATACTTGGGATGACTTACAAATATCACGAGAATATCACAATACAACTTTTCTAGCTAGAATAATTGAACTGCAAAAATCCAGACGATCACTAGAGAGAAGCAAAGAATTAGAGTTCAGTATTCCTTTGCTGCCATCTAGAGGTCAATTGTTTTTTTTTTCTGATTAGATAGGGTAGCTGTAGCAGGTTGCTCCATAATTTGAGAATTATGGGGCAAATAGATGATTTATACAATACATTTTGCATTCTTGATAAATACACTGTTACTTTATAAAAACTAATGCTGAGATGTCTATAAAGAACTTATTCAACTGTCAATTAAATTAAATTAAATTTAGCTCATCATTACCCTATATAAATGTACATCTAGCTTGAACTTTTACATGCATAATGTGCACTTGTACTCACAAACAATTCCTATTAGGTTCCATATGGTTATTCCCTTAAGGAAAGTGCTTAGGAATGTAGCCTAATGTACTTTGGAATTGTTTCAAAACCACCTTGTGGAGGAAATATTATCAGATGGTTTACTGCTGACTTCTACAAATTCAAAGGATTCAAATGAAAGAAGCATCATTTATGACAGAATATTGCAATAAATTACATGTTTATTTATTTATTTATTTATTTTTATTTTATCAAATTTCTATGCTGCCCTTCTCCTAAGACTCGGGGCGGCTCACAACAACAATACAGCTACATATAAAAATTAATAATAATGATAACATCCAATCCAAAGATCCATACATACAACATGCAAACACAATCAAATACACAATCAACGATGGAAGCACATTCCTCGGCCCGGGGGCAGAACAGAATTCATACCCCCCAAGCCTGTCGGCATAAATAGGTCTTCAAAAGTTTCCGGAAAGCTAGGAGGGAGGAGGCAGTACGAACCTCTGAGGGAAGCTGGTTCCAGAGGGCTGGGGCAGCAACGGAGAAGGCCCTTGTCCTAGGACCCATCAGATGACATTGCCTGATGGACAGGACCCGTAGGAGGCCAGCCCTATGCGCCCTAACCGGTCGCTGGGATTCATGAGGCTGAAGACGGTCCCGCAAGTAACCTGGTCCATTGCCATAAAGGGCTTTATAGGTCATAACCAACACTTTGAATTGTGTTCGGAGACCAATTGGAAGCCAGTGCAGCTTGCAAAAGGCTGAAGTGATATGAGCATGTCTTGGGAGACCCAAGACAGCTCGCGCGGCCGCATTCTGGACAACCTGCAGTCTCCGGACATTCTTCAAAGGTTGCCCCATGTAGAGAGCATTACAGTAGTCGAATCTCGAGGTGACAAGGGCATGAGTGACTATTAGGAGTGACTCCCGATCCAAATAGGGTTGCAACTGGCGCACCAGGCGAACCTTGGCGAATGCTCCTCTCGCCACAGCCGAAAAATGGTGTTCTAAGCTTAGCTGTGGATCGAGGAGGACACCCAAGTTGCGAACCCTCTCCGAGGGGGACAAAACTTCTCCCCCCAGGGTAATGGACGGACAGTTAGAATCGTCCTTGGGAGGCAAAACCCATAGCCACTCCGTCTTGTCAGGATTGAGTCTGAGCCTGTTGGCACCCATCCAGACCTCAACAGCCTCCAGGCACCGGTTCATCACTTCCACTGCTTCGCTGTAATGACGCGGGGTAGAGATATAAAGCTGAGTATCATCAGCATACTGATGACAACTCACCCCATGATCTTACCCAACGGCTTCATGTAGATGTTAAAAAGCAGAGGCACTCCACACGGAAGAAGCCTCGGAGCCGATCTCTGACCTCCTGCAAACACCGACTGCGACATGTTACTTCACCCTGTCCCTTTGTTCTCTGTACTGCAGTACATCCGGCCCCAACAACTGTTTATTGATAGCTACATAATTAAGATAAGTAGAGAAAGGAAACACAAATTGTGTAAATCAGTAGGGAATCACCACAAGAGACCAGTAATATCGCTCTGCTGAAGTATTAAGCAAGACCGTTTCAAATTGTAGAAACAATTCCAGGAAATATCTCTTATAGAATGCTGAGGATAAAACATCTGAAGAGACACTGCTGAACTCTTGTCTCACTATGACTCCCTATTTATGAATTAATGTAATTCATAAATGTATAAATATATTCCTAAAAACTTACTCCAAGTCCTAGAGGCAGGATGCATCCAAAGGGAAAGAAAATCGATGCAACAGGCCTTTATTTATCAAATTATAAGGGGGGAAATGGGAGGTAGGGAAAGACCCTGGTCCTCTCCAAAAACTAAATTATCAACAAGGGGTAAACAATAGATGTAACAATATACAAAAAGCTCTCTGCCTAACTGTGTGACAAAGCTTTAATTCGTTCCAGTTTTACAAGGAAACTGATAGGTATGTAAACCAGGAAAGGAAGGAATGGCTGGGACTTGTTTCGTCTTGTAAAATCATGGGAGACTTTACTCCGTGCTAAGCTGGCCTATCCCTAATTGAATACATTCAACTGAGAGGCCAACATCTTTTCCATACAGTAACTGCTTCCAACTATCCAAATGTTCTGTTAGGAAATGTTTTTTGAATGTTCAGTTGGAATTTGCTTTCCTGAAATATAAATCCCTAAGTCTGTATCCTGCTGTCTTTGATGACCCATTTATTTCAATGCTGGAAGAGTGTTGTCATAAGCCATTTACTCTTCCCTTCTCAAAACTAAATACAGGCAGTTCTTAACTTACAACCACAATGGCTTATGGTTGCTTAAGAGAGACAATTGTTAAGTTCTTCCCCATTTTACAACTTTTCTTGCCAAATTTGTTAATTGAATTGCTGCAGTTAGGTTAGTAGCAACAATTAAGTGAATGTAGCTTCTCCACTGAAAGCTTGTCAGGTCACAAAAGGGGACCACATGACCCCAGCATATTGCAACCGTCATAAATATGAGTCAGTTGCCCAGCGTATGAATTTTGATTGTGTGACAATGACGATGCTGCAATGGTCCTAATTGTGAAAAATGGTCGTCACTTTTTTCAGTGCCGTTGTTAACTTCGAATGGCCACTAAATAAACTGTTGTTAAGTCAAGGACTACCTATATTGGCCATTATTTCAATCACAGGATTTAATGTCTCCTAATTAACCTCATTGCCTTTCTGAACCTGATCCACCTTCTTTGAATCCTTAAAAGGAAGTGGATCCAGCCACTGCAAACCAATTTGGTTTGAAAACTAATTCTGTGGTTGCAGTTAAAAGCTGCATTTGTCTTTTGAATTTTTTAAATAGCCACATCAGGAGGCTAACTTGCTACCTTTCCAAAATCCTTCATACACTGTGAGCAATCCAGGTGCTCTGATTCTATTCACAGGTACATTACTCTTTTATCCTAAGTAAAGAATTTTACGTTTGTCATTTATAATTCTATTGTTTTCAGCTTACTTCTTTAATCTAGGAGCTTCATTTTGCATCATGCTTCTGATACTAATGTTCCACATTTCTATAAAGAATTTTATTCACTCAGTCACTATTCAATTAATATTTTAAAATAACATTTTAAGTGCAAAATTGTTTTGACTAAGTAGAAATGCTACAGGCATCAGCCAACCAATTCTGTGCTCTTTCACAAAGTCAAACTAGGTTTTGATTGCATTGTGCAAAGGCCACATCACTCTGAAACCATGACGCACATCATTGCCATTACAATCCATGTTTCTAGATATATGTAGTAGTAGTAGTAGTGATGATGATGATGATGATGGTGGTGGTGGTGGTGGTGGTGGTGGTGGAAGGGACTTTGGAGGTCATCTAGTCCAAAGCCCTGCTCAAGCAGGAAACCCTATACCAGTGGTTCTCAACCTTTTTAATGCCGCGACCCCCCACCGGTCGTAAGTCGAGGACTTCCCAACCAGTCGTAAGTTGAGGACCCCAACTGGTTGTAAGTCAAGGACTTTCCCTGCCCAGGAGCGCCGCGCATGCGTGGTGCCGCCGCCTGTGCCGGCCGAGGCATAGCTGGCCAGGGGCAACGATGGCACAGGATGACCACCGGCTAGGCCACCAGCTGGCCCAGCCCAAGGGAGGTAAGGCACCCGCTGGGCCCCACGCGCGCCAGCAACCCTCCCTGCGCCTGCCAGCCTCCCACCTCCCACCCCTGGCCCTCTTTTACTTACATTTTTAGTAGTTGCTCAGCAGGGAGGGGTAGAAACTTCTAGACAGCTCGCCTTCACTGCAGACAACTTGCAGCACCATTTGCAGCTTGGGCCTTTTGGCGGGCTCAGCAGGGCAGAGACAGCCTGGACAATTCCTATTGACTTTTGAAAGCCAATAGAATTAGACTCTATTCAAGAGAGTCTATTCTATTGGCTTTCAAAAGCCAATAGAATAAGAGGGAGTAGCACAGCTAAGGAAAAGGGGAAAAAATGGCGGACTGCGTTGTTTGGCGACCCCCGTGAAATGGTCTTTCGACCCCAAATGGGGTCGTGACCCACAGGTTGAGAACACCAGTCTCTTCTTAAAAACTTCCAGTGTTGGAGCATTCACAGCTTCTGGAGCCAAGTTGTTCCACTGATTAATTGTTCTGTCAGAAAATTTCTCCTTAGTTCTAGGTTGCTTCTCTCTTTGGTTAGTTTTCAATGTTAAAAACAACTGTTTTATGGTCAGTTAGTGGATAATGGAAAGCTTTGAAGTAGATTTTGAGAAATAGTTTAGGCAAAGTAACTCTCACAGCATGAAAACGAAAGACTAATTTTCAGCAATCTAAAGTCCTAATTATCTTACTTAGAAAGATCTGACAAAAAAGTTCAAAAGTGAACTGTTGTTTACAACAGTACTACAAAATGACAAGGTTTTATCAGTTTCAATAGTTATAAAAAAATTCACCAAAGACTGCATGACATCTATAAATTGTAGTTGCAGAGAATGACTCCAGTGCAGAACATCAACTAAAATATAATGTGATCTTGTGTCTTAGATAGGGATCATTTTCCTAGCCACATGCAGCTGCTGACACTACTCTTGTGCATGACTTCCCAACTGATTACTATGATAGCCCAGTCTTCAAGAGAATTTAGAAAAAAGGCAATTATTTCACCACTAAGAACCAAATTTATTTTCAAGTTGAGTCTCATCAAACATAACACGTAACACCAATTTTGGACAAGTGCTGTTTTGGAATTAGAAGCATGCAAACTTCTAAGTTGGATGGATGGATAAAGAGGATGGAATCTGTAATTCAACACAGCTGAAGGACATCACATTGGGAAAAGGAGAACAAATCTATTAGAGGCACTGACTAAAACTTAGCCTTTGAAAGTATGAAGAAATAAAGAAAAGAAGGTGCTATGAATATTTTCCTTATCACTACTACTGACGAAGATGATTTTCCAAACGTGAAGGAATCAGTATCACTATATATGTATTTTTAGTTTTGACAATACTCTTATTTTTCAGTATGACTTAACAGTGCTCCCTAACACATCGACTAAACTGATCGTGCTGAACTTGTTTCCCAAATAGACTTTCCCATGTCCTCTCACTTATGTTAAGGATACAAATGATGAAAAGTGGACTATGCCTTTATCAGTCCACCAGGCATCCTTAGGAAAGTGATTTAGCGCCTAGTAATTTCTGATTTGCTATTGTGTCCTAGGATCTCAGAGATACAAATTCTCATCCAAGGAGGCTAGCTTTCAATTATCTTTAAAATTGAGTGGGGTGGGGAAGGGAAGGGAAGGTTCAGGCCGGAATCCCAGATTATCTTTCTCCCATTGTTCTTTCTATTATGAATTCTGAACATGGATTGAATCCTAAGCATGTATTCAAGGAAGAAATGTATATCTAGTTTCTCTAAGTAGATTATCTTAATTTTATTTGGAATTCTGGATGAGACTGTTGCCTTCCCAGATTTTCCTCTATTTCTCTTTGCCCAATACCTTTATATCTCTAAAGATCTGTCTTCATTGGTTTAAATCTTCTCTATGTGAAAGATCACATAATTACACAGTATTCCTTCTGTTTCCCAATAGGCAAAATGTTTTTTTTTTAATTCTCTATTTCTTGACTTTGGGCAAGAAGATCCAAAGCATCCTATTTTTCACAGGCCTGGGCTGACAGGAGAAGACCTTTGTAGAAGGTCTAAAATAGATGAGAATATGTCAGGAGATTCAGCCTAACCAGTACAGCTTCTCTTAAATAACTTTTCTGGGGTTTCCTTTAAAAATGGGATTTGCCAGTGAAATTTTCTTACCCCCCTCTCAGGTTATAATATCGGCTCTGCAAGTATTCAAGCCATGGAATATCTCACGGGATGTAATGAGTATAATCTGAAGAAGCAGACTGCAGTGTGAAATTCTCCAGTTCAGTTTCAGGTGGCTACACTCTCCATTCTCCTCTAAGATAACCTATTCCTCCTGTACTTTATTGCCTCCCAACCAACAAATCAGTCCTAAGAGAGCACTGAGCATTTTCAGTCTTGAGTTCCACTTCTGGGGATTTATTTTTTTTCGCATTCCTACAAACGGAGGAATGCATTTTCACAGCAGATCCAAAGTATCTAGGTCAGTGGTTCTCAACCTTGGCATCTTTAAGACATGTGAACCCCCAAAATTGCCCAGACAGGTTGAGAAATACTGTGATCTAGTGCATAACATTACTCCATGCTGCTGCAGCTATTGTTTCACTGCAACTTGGAAATTGTTCCCTGGCTCCATCTCTACAGCTAACAGCAACCTTAACTTCATGACATTCCAAGCCACTGTTTCTAAGCTTGAATGTTCGCCCAAAACACAAGCAGTAGAAATTTACAGCAATCTTTCCCAATCTTTCTCATTCTTTGTATTAACTGTGCGCTGCAGCTGCCAAAAAAGCCAACACAGTGCTAGGCTGCATTAACAGAGGGATAGAATCAAGATCACATGAAGTATTAATACCACTTTACAATGCCTTGGTAAGGCCACACTTGGAATACTGCATCCAGTTTTGGTCACCACGATGTAAAAAAGATGTTGAGACTCTAGAAAGGGTACAGAGAAGAGCAACAAAGATGATCAGGGGACTGTAGGCTAAAACATATGAGGAACGGTTGCTGGAATTGGGTATGTCTAGTTTAATGAAGAGAAGGACGAGGGGGGACATGATAGCAGTGTTCCAATATCTCAGGGGTTGCCACGAAGAAGAGGGAGTCAAGCTATTTTCCAAAGCGCCAGAAGGCAGGACAAGAAGCAACAGATGGAAACTAATCAAGGAGAGAAGCAACCTAGAACTAAGGAGAAACTTCCTGACAGTTAGAACAATTAACCAGTGGAACAACCTGCTTCCAGAAGTGGTGAATGCTCCAACACTGGAAGTCTTTAAGAAGAAACTGGACAGCCATTTGTTCAAAATGGTATAGGGTTTCCTGCCTGAGCAGGGGGTTGGACTTGATGACCTCCAAGATCTCTTCCAACTTTTATTATTATTATTAATTATTATTATTATTACTACTACTACTATTACTACTACTACTATTACTCTTATTAACTGGGTTAGAAATCTCCTCACTACAAGCTACAGAAGTCACTGTTGGGAGGGTCCAATACATCCAAAGAGCAACAAGATGCCCAAAGTTATTCTACCATTGCTGCTCTCTTTTTTTTCAAAAACCTTTTTTCAAAGAGTAAAGGTAGTCCTTGACTTTACGACCACCATTGAGTCCAACATTTCTGTGATTCAGCAAGAGAGTTATTAAGTGGGTTTTACCCCATTTTACCACCTTTCTTGCCACAATCCTTAAGTGAATCACTGCAGTTGTTAAGTTAGTAAAAACGGTTGTTAAGTGAATCCAGCTTCCCCATTGACTTCATTTGTCAGAAGCTTGTAAAAGAGGATCACGTGACTCCAGGATGTCGCAACTGTCATAAATATGAATCCGTTGCCAAGCATATGAATATTGATCACAGGGCCATGGGGATGCTGCAACTCTCATATAAATATGAAAAACGGTCATCAATTTTTCAGTGCCATTGTAACTTCGAAGGGTCACTGAAGAAATGGTTGTGAGTCAAGGACTATCTGTAAAGCAGACAGGGCCCTGCCATAACCCAACTGCGTCCACTAGAGATTACGCCACATGTTTTAACTGGGAACTGTTACATCAACCAGTAAAACAGTTCTTCCTAAATAGCAGCTGGTTTCAAAATTTAAGCATGCATCTTCTGCCCTGGATAAACTGCCATGCCCAGATGTCTGAGTGGTGATGATTCATGTCCTCAGAAAGGCAATGAGAGGCTATGTCCACAAGATATATTAAGCCAGTGATGGCAAACCTTTTAGAGACCGAGTGTCCAAACTGCAACCCAAAACCCACTTATGCATCGTCGGGTGCCGGGTGAGTGTGGCCCATTGGGTGGGTGTGGCCCATTGGGTGGGCGTGGCTGCGATGGTAACAGCAGACTGGGTGGGACTAAAAAGTTCAATCAATCCATTCCAACTTTGCAAGATCTTTTTTTTTTCCCGCGAGAAGTTGAAATTGACTGATTGATTGAACCTTTTTTTTTGTACACGGTGGCGGAGGCCTAAATTGAAAAAGTTTTATAAAACCCAGCTGAAGGCCTAGGACTGGGGCAACGATGGGCGTGCCCACAGAGAAGGCTCTGAGTGCCGCCTCTGGCACCCGTGCCATAGGTTCGCCACCACTGTATTAAACCATAATTTATCTGACCCCAAATGGTTGCACCCACGCAAATGCTCCCTTACAAAGTGGCTCCCTTACAAACTCAGAAGGTATCACTTAATGGCTCTAGGCATTGTATAAACTTGGCACTCTGTTCTGATGCACTTACTGTTATAACTGTTCCACTGCAGAGCCTAAACTGGATCCCTGATCCACTCCAGGGCCAACAGAGACAAGGAAGCTCTGAACAACTGCTGATCATATAATTAGAGGGCAGATCCAAACTTAGTTGGCAGTGGGTCTGCAAAGCACAGCCTTTTCTCTCCATGGGCCAATCCCAGTCTCCCTACTGGAACTTGGAACCTGGCAACCGATTTCCCAGCTACGATTTTAAGAATCCCATCCTAAAGTGATCGAAAGCCCCGGGAGCTCTCCTTCTGATCAAGCCCCGGCTTGGGATAGCGGCGACGGAGGTTTGAGTTTTCCTTCGCCAGTCCTCCTCGGCCTGCAGCGTCCAATTCCTCCCAGGTACCGAGAACCAGCCCAACAGGCACTCCCAATAGTCCCGGGTCTCACCAGGTCCGCCAGAACGAGGCGAGGAGGCCGCGGACACGGAGCAGTGTCCATCATCCTCCAGGTCTCCGCGGTCCGTGGCCGAGTAGAGGCGGTGACGCTCAGCAGCCCCTGGCAGCGGAGGCGGCAACAAGGGCTCTTTTTCCAGGCTGGTTCCCTGCTCCATGAATCACAACGGAGTCAGCGTACTAGGCAGAAACAGCGCCTGCAGCTGCTCATCTAAGAAAGGCGGCCTGGCCGCTGAGCTTCCGCTCCCGCTTGTGACAAGCAGAAAAGGGCACGGCTCCGCCCGCTACACGTGATGGGGGCGGGAGGAGGGGGGAAATAGAGCTTTTGAAGCGCTCGTTTGCTTGTGCGACCGCGAGTTGCGGTTTGAGGTTGGTGATCGTCGGTGGGGTGGTTGACTGCTCGCTAGGAACCATCTCGCCGTCTCTCACTTCCCCTTCCCCAGCCTCAAAAAGGGTGGGAGGCCGAGACATCCTTCCCGATGCAACAAGAGAATTAAACGGACTTTTTAAAAATGAAGCTTGTCTCTTCCCCGGAGCGCTCTGTTCATGGTCGGGTGGTCGGAACGCGACGCAGATTTACTTAAGCCAGCGTGTAGAGCTGGCAGTTAGGGGTAGGTAGGAGGGCTACCTGAGTCCTGGTTCTCGCTCCTTGCCTTGAATTCTGTTCTGTATTCTCTTCAGAATACAGAAAGAGACGGAACAAGAGTGTGTTTTATTTTAATTATTGATATAAAGCAGTAGAATTGCTGAACATGCAATAGAGAGAACATAGAATAATAAGAGTTGGAAGGGACCTCGGATGTCTTCTAGTCCAACAACTTGAACAGGGGACCTATACCATTTCAGACAAATGGCTGTCCAGGCTCTTCTTAAAAGCCTCCAGTGACGGCAAACCCTTCCACTGGTTGATTTTTCTCCCCTTTGGGAAATTTCTTAGTTTTAGGTTGCTCTTTTCCTTGATGATGATAATAATAATAATAATAATAATAATAATAATAATAATAATAATAATAAAATTGGACGGGACCTTGGAGGTCATCTAGTCCAACCCCTTGTTCAGGCAGGAAACCCAATACCATTTCAGACAAATGGCTGTCCAGTCTCTTCTTAAAAACTTCCAGTGTTGGAGCATTCACTGCTTCTGGAGGCAGGTTGTTCCACTGATTAATTGTTCTAACTGTCAGGAAGTTTCTCCTTAGTTGTAGGTTGCTTCTCTCCTTGATTAGTTTCCATCTGTTGCTTCTTCTCCTGCCTTCAGGCGCTTTGGAGAATAGCTTGGCTTCCTCTTCTTCGTGGCAGATATTGGAACACTGCTATCATGTCCCCCCTCGTCCTTCTCTTTGTTAAACTAGACATACCCAATTCCAGCAATTGTCCCTTATATGCTTTAGTCTCCAGTCCCCTAATCATCTTTGTTGCTCTTCTCTGTATTCTTTCTAGTCTCAACATCTTTTTTACATCGTGGTGACCAAAACTGGATGCAGTATTCCAAGTGTGGCCTTACCAAGGCATTGTAAAGTGGTATTAACACTTCATGTGATCTTGATTCTGTTCCATCCATTGTTTCTTATCGTCTTTTGGTGCTTTGAAAAATAGGTTGACCCCCTCTTCTTTGAGGCAGCCCCTCAGATACTGAAGCACCTGCTATCTTTTTGTCCTTCTTTTCATTAGACTAGAGCCAGGGGTAGGCAACGCTGACTCTTTTATGACTTGTGGACTTCAACTCCCAGAATTACTGAATCAGCCTTGCTGACTCACGAATTCTGGGAGTTGAAGTCCACAAGTCATAAAAGAGCCAATGTTGCCTACCCCTGGACTAGACATACCCAATTCCTGCAACCGTTCTTCATATGCTTATTCCCCTAATCATCTTTGTTGCCCTTCTTCTTACTCTTTCCAGAATCTCAATTCTGATTATTTCTTAGTCACATGGGGCAATTTTTCAATATTTCTTTTTTAAATCTGATTTGCACAGTGAATTCTATTAGAGATGCATGGGTTGCATAGACTGAATGGTTCATTTTTTCCCCAAGCACTCATCGTCACAACATGGAAAAATATGGATAAATATTGTCACAATATGGATAAACACATCAGATCTGGATTAAGGAAGAACAATGAATATAATATAGATGTGATCGCTTTTGTAGCAGATATGTTCATGTTCTCTATATTTAAATCCTTCTTTAGCCTTTACTCTCCAGATTTTTTAGATTGCAACTGCCAAAATTTCCACACAATCCTATCACACCAAATTGAAGTAAAACCAAGGTTATCAAAATATGTTTGGTTGTTTAAGATGAGTATGAGTCCTTCAATATTCAGCAAGAAACAGCAGGAGTTCTACTTCTGCTCAGGAAGTTTATAATAGCAAATGTTGTGAGGATTGTTAAAGATCAGTACATGATAACAGAGATTATGTGAAGTCTGCCAGATTAGTCTTTCACAGCAAAACGAGCAAAGAATGCTAAAAGCTAAAACATTTATGTGTGTCTTGATTTGGCCATCCTTATACATGTGTAAGCTTAAGAAAAATCCTTTGGTAAACAGCTGGGTGCTGCTTTATCTGAGAAAACTGAGAGGCTATAGGTATCTTGACAGATAAGGATAAAGGGTTCTCTAGTACCAAGTAATGGTAAGCAATTAATCCAACATGCAGAAATCAATGTTCTCTCTTTATCTTGAAGTCACAAAGTAAAGAAACAATCATGGCTGTATTAAATAGAATAATTGTGCAAGTACACACAAACATGGACATAGGATGTAACCACATGGCATCTTAAACCACAAACTTAATTATATTTTAGCCTCGTATTATGTTGACCCACCCAATGTGATCAGTTTATGATTTGACCTATTATACAAAACCAGAAAACTGGGTTAAGTAAACCATGATTCACCATGACTAATCATATTATGAAAACATTATAGATTCAGGGTGGTTCTTCCTGGAAGACTCTTAGACTTGCCAGCCAAAAGAGATTCTGCAACTCTTCAGTCTTCTATTCCTTAATGTAAGAAATACTATGGAAAATCCAAAATGGAGATACCATCATGCTTTTTATCATGGATAAAAGAGACAAAATTATTACATAATACAAGACTAAATCTGGAAGCATCAATGAAGATTCTCAAATCCATTCGGAAACCCCACTATCATGAGAAGCAAGGTGGTCTTTGTTACTTTTCTTTTTTTTCCAAGTGCTCTACTGACAAATCCCACTTCAAACATTGCTTCTCATTCCAAAGCCAATGTTCTTAAGCAAACAAAGGAACTGGTTGAAGCAAGATCAGGTTTTAATTGCTCAGTATTCAAAACTAAGTAAAATCAAAGGTAATCAAGTAAATATTCTTTGAAAATAACTAGAATCAAGGTAAGAGCTGAATATATTAGGTCTGTCTACATAACTATTCAGTGATTTAGCATATTGATTTAGGCAAACCTCACGTTTTATGATTTCTATCCAAAATTCTGAAGGTCTTTTGCAACATGTCATATGCCCATAGTTTGCATCATAAAAATCAGCAGACCTGAGAACGGTTAAAATTATCTTGTGCTTAGGCTGCAATCTTCTATTTACCTACTAAGAAATAAAAACAATGAACATAGTGGCTCTATCTATATAGACATACAGAGAATTGGGTTTACCAGCTATTTTTGGACAATTATTAATATATACCAATTTACTTAAAAGTAGTAGAAACAAAATATCAATTGCAGCTGATATTTTTAAATTTTCCAAATAGTTTATTTCTTAATTTGTACAATTGTGATACTGTTCACGTTCTGGAAAGTTAAAGCATTGCACAACATTTCAGTCATGGTCCCATAGTTTTTCATCAATGGACAGACTTGGAATTTTGAGAGAATGTCATGAGCATTCTCAAAATGGATGCTGTGATTACTGAACCTAGCCAGTTAACTAAAGAAAAATTGTAGATGATGTGTTCAATCATAATCAGTACATGTCAAAGCTTTGAGAAATAGCATTAAGATGTATTCCACCAGAGATCACCACATGAGTAAAAGCCACCTCTACAAGCATGGGATCACACTATTGTAGAATTAAATCATTATTTTACAAGTGAAGTCAAATCAACAAAGCTTATAAGAGAAACACCGTCACCCCAAATCTTTTTTTTAAATTTTTTTTATTAAGTATATATTTGTATGTCACCCCAAATCTTGATGTAGTAGTATATTTTAGGTCAGCTCAAAGTTATACATATAGAAGTTTATGAATGTCTATAACCAACACATAATGAAAACATGAGACAATTTCTATATGATAATATATGAATAAAAAAAATCAAACATCTCTTATAAACAACCCAGTTTTTCAACAATTAATTAGAACCAGGTTTTTGTTGTTTTTAATCTGTTTAGTTTTAAAGTTTTGTTATGGTTTTTAGTTTTGATCTCATTATTATCAGATCAGCAATACCATACCTGCACCTTGAAACACAAAAGAAATTTTAAAGTTCTATATGTTTCATTTGTATTTTACATGTTTGTTTTAATAGTATATATTATTATAATTACACCTATTCTTTTTAACGATCTAAGCTGTTTTAGGAATGAGTGGCGGGACCAATCATATAAATATTTTAAATAATAATTTTTTTTGTAAATATTTTTATTGATTTTTTATAAGGTTTTGACAGAAAATGAAATAACAATTCAACTGTAAACAATTATATACATATACAATTCGCAAACAATCAAACAAAACTGCTCGGTACCCCCTCCCCACCACATCCTCCTAAGACAAAACTAACCCCCTCTTCTTCCCTCTAACAACCTACTTAAACCTTTCTCCAATTCCATCCTCTCCTCCCGCCTACATCCTCTCCCTCATACCTTCTCCCTACTTGCCTAACCTTCACTCCTCCTTCTTCCAACCAATGTGGTGCCCAGAGGCCACCTGAGCAACCCCTTGCCACCTAAAAAGAGAAAAAGAAAAATCCCCAAAACAGTTGAAAAAATATAAAATAACTATTATTAAAACCCTCCCCCCTCCCCCCCAGGCTTCCCAGAGTGAATACAGGGTAAAAACGCAAGAAACCCCACTAAACTACTTATACGTAATTATTTAACTATAGAACAAATATAATTCCTTCAATTGATATTTCTTCTGTATATAATCTATCCATTTTTTCCAGTCCATCAAAAATTGTTCATTTGAGTGGTTTTTCAAATATGCAGATATCTTAGCCATTTCAGCCAAATTCATGACTTTTAATGTCCATTCTTCAATAGATGGTGTTTCCGATGTCTTCCAGTATTGACCCACCAACAGTCTTGCCGCCGTAATCAAATTCAAAATCAATTTAGTCTCTATGGTGGTGCAGTCTTTTATAATACCTAATAAAAATAACTGTGGTGAAAATTCAATACGCTTTTTCAATATATTTTGAAGAATCCACCATATTTTTATCCAAAAAGCCTTAATTTTTTTACAAGTCCACCAAATGTGAAAATAAGTAGCGTCCATAAAATCACATCTCCAACATTTAGGTTGCATATTTGGATACATAAGTGATAATTTTTTTGGGTCTAAATGCCATCTATAAAACATTTTATAAAAATTTTCTCTTAAATGCTGAGCTTGTGTAAATTTTACATTTTTCACCCATATCCTTTTCCAGATTTCCATCGTAATTGGATATCCAAAGTTACCTTCCCATTTAATCATACAATCTTTAACTAATTCATTTCCAGAATCAATTTCAATTAAAACATCATATATTCTTTTAATATGCATACTTCTTTGATCTCTAACTTGTTGAATTAGTTTTCCATCCTTTAAAGAAAAACCCGATTTTAATATCTTTTTGCCATCTAGCCTGAAGTTGCATGTGTGAATACCAGTTATGAGCTATTCCTTCTTCCCTTAATCTATCTAGTGATTTCAGTTCTAAGCTATTCCCTTCTTTAATTAAAAGCTTCTCATAGGGTACCACATCCTGGATTTGTTGTCTATTTATACTCTCTATTGCATGCCTGGGAACTGTCCATAAAGGAATTTTACCATTTAACTTATAAGAATACTTTTTCCAGACACGCAACAGTGAATTTCTCAATAAATGTTCTTTAAAACCCCTATCCAACTTTTTTTCATAAACTAAATACACATGAAACCCATACAATAGTCCGTACCCTTCTATATTCAATATTCTTTCATTAGTTACATTAATCCAGTCACTTATTGCTACTAAAACTGCTGCATAATAATATAGCTTAAAATTAGGCACTTTCAAACCACCTCTTTCTCTTATATCTTGAATAATTTTTAATTTAACCCTTGGTTTCTTGCCATTCCAAATAAATCTATTAATACCTTTCTGCCACTCCTCCAAATTCCCATCCTTTTTAAGTATTGGTAACATTTGAAATAGAAATAAAAATTTCGGTAATACATTCATTTTAACTGCAGCTATCCTTCCCAACATTGATAATTGTAATTTTTTCCAGTTCTCCATCTCTAATTGTACTTTATTCCATAAAAATTCATAATTATTCTTATACAATTTCCCATTTGACGCTTCGATATAAATTCCTAAATATTTAACTTTCTTAACTATCTCACACCCCGTTATTCTTTCCAAATCCTGTTTTAATTTATCACCTAAATTTTTAACCAGCATTTTTGTCTTAGATATGTTTAGTTTAAAACCTGATACTCTTCCATAGCTTTGTATAATTTCCATCAACCTCTGAGCTGACTGTATTGGTTGCGTTAATGTCACAAGTAAATCATCTGCAAAAGCGCATAATCTATAATCATGTTGCCTAATCTGAACTCCTTTTAAGTCATCTGAAACTCTAATCTTATTCAGTAGAACCTCTAAAGTTAACACAAACAGTAAGGGGGATAGGGGGCAGCCCTGCCTAGTACCTTTCTCTATATTAAATAAATCTGTTAATTGACCATTCACAATAATTTGCCCTGTTTGTTTCTGGTATACTGCTGATATAGAATTGATAAACTGGTCCCCCATTCCCATCTTGACTACAAGTCTTTTCAAAAATAACCAGTTCAGTCTATCGAAGGCTTTTTCCGCATCCAGAAACATAAGAACTGCCGGCACCTGAATATGTTTATCCAGATGTTCTAGTATATTGACAAGTTGTCTAACATTAGTTTTCATCTGTCGCCCTTGTAAAAAACCAGTTTGGTCCGGATGAATTATTTGAGTTAAAACTGTCATTAGTCTATTAGCCAAAATTTTTGCAAAAATCTTGTAGTCAGTATTCAACAGAGAAATAGGTCTAAAGTTCTCCACTTTAACATTGTCTTTACCCTCTTTAGGAATCAAGGAGACGTAAGCCGTTTTCCATGAAGGTGGTACCCGACCCCCCTCTTGAATATTTACAAATAACTCTCTCATAGGTTTAACCATTTCTTCCTGTAAAGACTTATAATAAATCGCTGTAAAACCATCAGTTCCAGGAGATTTTCCCATTTTCAGTTGCTTAATTGCAGCAATAATTTCTTCTGATGTGATCAGTGCATTTAATCTGTCTCTTTGATCCAGTGTAACTTTCAAAACATTTTAGATTTTCTAAGAAGGCATCTATCTCTTTCTCTTGAACCTTCTCTTCAGAATATAATTTAGTGTAGAACTCTAGGAAAGCTTTTTTAATAATTTCTTGTTGAAATACTTCTTGCCCCTTATATTCTACCTTCTCAATTATACGGGATTTTTGTTTTTTCCTTAATGTATAAGCCAACCATCTGCCAGGTTTATTAGCGTTAAAAAATGTATTGTGTTTAACATATTGCAAATTCCTGGCAACTTGGTCAGCCATCAACATATCAAATTGTTTCCATAAAATCTTTAACCCTTCTTTAATATTACTATCATCTGGTTTCTTTATTAATAATAACTCCTTTTTCTTTATTTCCGCTTCCAACACTCTCCTTTTTTCCTCTTGTTTACGTCCATGCCTTGTATTTAATTCAATTAAAATTCCGCGCATATGAGCCTTACTAGAGTCCCACAGAGTTTCTATTGCCATTTCCCTATTCATATTTAACATAAAAAATTCCTTCATAGCCTTTTTACATTCTTCCACATTTGCCTCATATTTAAACAGATTTTCATTAATTCTCCAAGATCTTCTAGTAAACTGACCAGTCTTTAATTCCATCATAACCGGGTTATGATCTGACAACACATTAGGTAAAATTTTTACCTTCTTTAAACTTAATATAAAATCACTAGTAGTTAGAATAAAATCAATTCTAGAAAATGATTGGTGTCTATCAGAAAAGAAAGTAAACTCTTGATCCCTACCATGTCTTTCTCTCCATATATCTGACAGATTAAAGTCATCTTTAATATCAAAAAAAGATTTAGGCAAAATAGAACACGATTGGGGAGCGGATGAGATCTTTTTCTTATCCAAACCAACATCAAGAATACCATTCCAATCTCCCATCAAAATACAAGATCTATAATCCAGTTGTATTAGTTTTTTATGTAATAACTTATAAAATGTACCTTGTTGCTGGTTTGGAGCATATACACCCATCAAGAGAACTTTCTTCCCATCTTGTAAAATTTCAATAGCTAAAAATCTACCTTTAGTATCTGCTTCTATTAATTTAGCTTTTATATGATTTTTAACATAAATAACAATTCCATTTTTCTTCTCTAAAGATGCTGCCACAAAATGTGTACCCAACCTATTATTTATCAAATATTTCTGATCAGAAATTCTAATATGAGTTTCTTGTAGACAGATTACATCATTTTTACATTGCTTTAAATAGTGAAATATCTTCTTCCTCTTCTGTGAAGAATTTAAACCATTCACATTCCATGTCAAATATTTATTTGACATGACCTTTTTGTGAAAGCTTCTGCAAAGCCAAAACGACTTCCTCCCTCCTCTTAGGCCTTGCTCCCATGGCTTCCGAAGATGTCGATGCAACTTGTTTTGAATAAATTGGCTTTGCTATTTCTCTTTGATCCGTAATCTTGATAGCCTCACGTGTATTTCTTTGTTCCTTGGGCCTCTCAGCAACCAAAGGTTGAAAAATATCAGTACTCTGCACTGGTTGAGCCGCTGCTAATTCTTTATCCTTATCTGGTGTTGAAGTTAGTTGAAGATCCATAAGTTGAGATGATTCCATATCTTTTTCAAGAGCTGCCCTCTTGGGTCTTGGAGATGCAAATTTACCACTTAACAATATATTCTCAAAAAAATCCTTCGCTTTAGCAACTGAAGTTAAACGATATCTGTTATTCTGAAAAAATAAAGAAAGTCCAAAAGGGACCTCCCACCTGTATTGTATCTCTCTTTTTTTAAGCTCATCTGTCAAAAAGGCATAGTCTTTCCTTGCTCTCAACATTTTGGGGGGTATCTCTTTCAGAACCTGTACTTCTTGGCCAGCAATACTTAATTGTTTATTATAAGCTTTAGTAAGAATCCAGTTTCTAAATTTTCTTGTACTGAAATATATCACAATGTCTCTGGGCAAATTTCTTTGTGCTGCAATACGAGAGTTCATCCTGAATATACGTTCCATCTGCCAGGCCACATTTTCAACCGTATCCTCCAAAAAGGTTGCTAAAGCTTCAACAAAAGTTTTTCTTAAACCTTCTTGAGTCTCCTTTGATGTTTCTCTAAAGCCTCTGATTCTGACAGCCATCTGCATCTGGTGATATTGTGTCAAGACATTTTGATCCTGTAAATCACTTCTAATTTCCTCTAATTTTTCTTCCATCTGTTGCTCTACACCTTCCAACTTTCCTTCAACTCCCACAGCATAGTCCCATACTCCTTTAATAGCTTCAACAATATCTTCTCTTATCTCTGAGTTATGAGCTTCTATCATAACTTTAAAATCTTTTTTCTGTTCTTCTATCTTTTCCTCCAGTTTATCCAGCTTATCATTTACTGTAGATAATGCTGTTGATAATGCAGAAGCCAGTGCAGTCTGCAAATCTTTCATTGTAAGCATTTCTGGAGGGGGTTGTGTAGAAACTTGAGGTTCTGTCGATGTCTGCGCTACAGGGGCTAAAGAAGCAGGTTGTGATTTTGCTAGCTGCCCAGGGGATGGTATAGCCGCCTTCGCTGCAGCTGTCTTCAATCTCATCATTTTTTTATTTTATTTTTTTCCTTAAGTTACCAAATTTTCCTCCCTTCTTAATTTATTTTAAATTATTTTAAAATCCAGTTACGTTGTGGTTCAATAAAAAATTCAAGTCAAAATGGTTTCTCAAACTTCACTTCCGCAAAAGAAGAGAAAGTTCAGTTTCACTTTCAAGCACTTTCACTTAGAACAAAGAACTATCGCCATCTTGAAAGGATTATGTTGATTTAAAAGAATAATAGTTACATAGGCAGAAACAAAGTAACAAAATACTTGCGTTACTCAGAGAACTCCTGTATTCACTCCGTCTGTATAAAGTCCTTATTATGTATTTCTTAAAAGCAGAGGCGGTCGCGGCGTCTGTTTCTGTCAACCGACAGAAGCGTCTCTGGGCAGGAGCATTCCAAGTGCCTAGGGAGCACACCTTCTACGTCTCTGAAAATTAATTCCAGAGATCTTAGAAGGGCTCAACCTTACTCTTGCTGCTCTACTCCTCTTCTTCGCCCGAAGAGGGGTTTTCCCGCCGCGACAAACAGCTGATGCGCGCTGTTTTAGCGGCTTTTACTGATCCAGAGAACGGAGCCTCACAGTGGAGACTCTAGCGGCGCCGGCGGAGCCACCGGAAGCCTTAAATAATAATTTGATGTTATTGGCTTTGCAACATAATAGTGTCACCAACATAAGGCATGACCATAATATCCCCAAGTTGTTGGTTTTCATGGCTAAGTCAGGCAGTGGGAGTTAACACCAAAAGACAGACCAGCAAGTGTGTGTATTAGCTTACTAGATGCTCTCCTGGTAGATAGAGAAGTCTCTGGGGACCAAACTAAGCCATCTGATGGTTCACTAAAAATTAATCAGAGATTACAAATGTTGTGGTTACTGATATCTTACCTCAACCTAACGCAGTAGCAGATGGCAACCTCCCAGAATTATATTTTAAAAAATTATCCACCAATCCTGAAAACTTAATTATTAGATATTACATAGCATATAACAGCCAGTGCTAAAAGCAGAACCCAGAAATTCCTGATTAGATCACTCTGATGTTAACAGGATTGTGTTTTCATTTAAAGGTATGCTTTCTTACTGAGATTAGCCAGGCCCCTAATCTGCTGTCCAAATCAGAATTGTTAAATCTTATGTAAATAACAGATGAAAAATAGAAGAACCAGTTATATTCACTAAAAAATAAGTTTACCGCAAAATAAAGTGGCAGGGAGTCATTTTTATATTGACCAGGGCTAATAATAATAATAATAATAATAATAATAATAATAATAATAATAATAATAGTAATAACAATAATAACAATAACAACAATAATAGTAATAATAAAGTTGGAAGGGACCTTGGAGGTCATCTAGTCCAACCCCCTGCTCAGGCAGGAAACCCTATACCATTTCAGACAAATGGCTATCCAGTCTCTTCTTAAAAACTTCCAGTGTTGGAGCATTCATCATTCATTAGAGCAAATATTTTTTTTCACACAAAAAGTTGAACTGCTATGACTGGTGTCGATCAAATTAATGATTCCAATTTATTCTAACATCTAAAACTTTCAACACACCAAATAATCATGTTCTTAAAATTGCCACCATAGAACCCGAGCAATGGAATTGACGTACATAATTTAGCCGTCAATCCAATGCATGCTTTTCAAGTAGAATATCTCAGTGGGACCTACTTTTGAGTATGTAACCAACTAGATTTTTGGCAGTTGACCATGGTTGATAGTATGTTGTCTCTATAATTATTTGTATTTATCTATTAAAACATTGGTTTATGCTCATTAATCTAGGAACATATACTAATGAAAGTTGTGGGACAGCTAATGACAATATTATCTAGCTTACAAGGCTGTTCATGTATTGAGTTTATCTGCCTGTGTGGACAAGACTGGATTTTCCCCTTTCTTTGCCATTTCCAAGATTTGCTCTTAACTATTAAACAACTTGAGGAATACATAAAGAAGACAGCAAAGGAAACTGATCACTTTGTAAATGCAAGAATCCCTACGTGACACATAGTATATAACCAAAGTTCAACTTTGTTGGATTATATATTTTAGAAAATTTGTGACGAGAAAACAGCTTATCTTCAGATTTTAATGAATATATAGTTTCTAAAATCAGTTTGAAACAAATACATTAAGATTACTCAAAAAGTTCTGGATTAACATCTTTAATTTTAAAATTGTAACAATTGTGTCATTTGTATTGATTGCTTAAAGAAGACAAACACCATTAATATTTAAATAATCTTCATTCTTTGATCATTATTATTCAACTTTACAAAACCATCCATTCCAAGCAGCAAGACAGAGAGATCAAATTCAATTTTTGATCTGAAGTTTCTAGTCCATCACTTTCTTAGCTTCTAGCTTAGAAACCTGTAAATTAGAAAGCACAGATTTTCCTTTTGACTAAAACAGTTACACGCACATTTTTATCAGAATCCCACCACTCCAGCTATGTTTTCTAAGCAAAAGTAGATTGTGATGAACTAATTTCAACAAGTGCTAAACCATCTCTATTCCAAATTGCACCTTTCCTAATATGCTTTGACAAGCAACAGAACTATTGGGAATGCTTTAAAACACATTTGTGTACTATATATACTTAGGTCCTAACAAAAAATAAGAAAGGAACTTTTAACAATTGGTATTCATCTAAAGTCATGGTAAAACTGAGCTTTCAACCAAAAAACATATGCATCATTAAATAATTATCACAATATATCAAAATCCCCATTGATTTTGTTTGTCGGAAGCTGGCAAAGAAGGTTCCAAATAATAATCATGTCACTGTGGGATGCTGTGGTGTTGTAATTGGAAGCCAGGAACTAATCACCCAGATCACAATCATATGACTGTAGGATGATGCAACCAATATAAATATAATGTAAGCTCTACATTGTAAGTACTACCATTTTTTCTGTGCTGTCGTAAGTTTAAATGGTCCCTGAACCATTAATCGGTTGTTAATCAGCACTTTTAATCCACTCGCACCATTATTTTCCAATGATAATGTCAAACATAATTTGGACATGTTGAAAGAAGCCTACAGGCAACAGAGTCTAATTAAAAATAAATGTTTACAGCAACCTGATTCCCCTGTGACTTTACAACACACGCAACAGACTGACAAAAAGCCAACCTGCTACTTCCTTAGAAGCGTAAGGACGTCTAAGTATTTCCACAGTACTAAAACACAGGTAGTCCTTGATTTACAGTCACAATGGAGCCCAAAATTTCTGTTGTTAAGCGAGATATTTATTAAGCGAGTTTTGCCCCATTTTACGATTTTCTTGCCACAGCTGTTAAGTGAATTTCTGCAGCCGTTAAGTCAGTTAACACGATTGTTAAGTGAATCTGGCTCAGACTTTGCTTCTCAGAGGGTTGCAAAAGGTGACCGTGTGACTCTGGGACACTGCAAATATCAATCAGTTGCCAAGCGTCTGAATTTTGATCACGTGTCCATGGGGATGCTGCAACCATCGTTAAATGTGGAAAAACAGTCATAAATCACTTTTTTCAGTGCCGTTGTCAGTTTGAATGGTCACTAAATGAACAGTTGTTAAGTCAAGGGCTACCTGTTAATAGCCTCAGCTACTCATAGGATAGAATAATAGGACACCATTTCCAGAGCACAAGGATAACCCCATCCAGGTCCAATACGGGAGCAACCGCTATTGTCACTGCTGCAACAATATTTCTTTCTCTTGACCAGGTCTTAACACGTTTGGAAACGTATTAGCCCATATGCAGTACATCTTTTTTTAAAAAATCATTCAGGTGTTCTTTATTCAGAGTTCCTGCCATGTGAGCACTCCAGATAATCCATGATTCTACCCTTGCAGCCATCACTCAAATTATGTCTGCTTCCTACAGAGAGTAGCCTGATAACTGTATGTGCAAGAAGAAAAATCTTTGCATGTTGAGCTAGAGGCACAATGACTTTCAGGTTCAGCGCCTCTTGTTTAGTCTAGAAGCGGTTCAGTAAGCAATTCTATAAATCTTGTTAAGTTAAGGCGATCAATTATTTCTTTTCCCAAAAAAAGCAGTGGGGAGGATGGGGCCTCTTAGGATAGCAACAAATAGATCTACAACTGTGTTAAGTCCTAGCTGGGAAGTAGTGGCTCACAGCTGTGGTAATGCTAGAAGTAAAAGGAGATGCTGTACCGTGACTATGTTAGCTATGGCTAAGGTGGCATTAAAAGCCATGAGATAAAGAAGGCAGGCATCAGTAAAAGATTAGGAAGAATAAGGTCTTTGCCAAGTACAGGAGAACAAGCATCTGAGTTTGAGTACATGCAGATCAGAATTACTAGTTTAGTTCCTCCTTCTCAAACAAGAAAAATCTCACTTGCCACCTTTGTCATCCACTCTGCTGAAGATATCAGGCTAGCATGGGTACTTTTTTTTATATAACCCAGTCCAGTGGGGGGATTCAGCCGGTTCGCACCACTTCGGCATAACCGGTAGTTAATTTTTTGTTGCCCAGGCCCAGAATGGACTTCCGGAAGCAGCATCCACATAAGAGAACCAGTTGTTCACATATTTCAATCCCACCACTGACCCAGTCTCCACACCCAATGGGCAAGTATTAATAATGCTGCACAGTATTAGTATCTGGCAAAGACGAATAACATAGAAAAAACCTGATAATCAGATTCTTCAGCCTAGATTAATCTTGCCTATATATTATGAACACAGAAAGATTTTTTTAAAAATAATGCTGTACTAGCGACAAATCAAGACCTTATGGAAATCAGTAAGATTTTTTTTAACCTTCACCATGAATCAAAACTATAAAGAAAATGATGGAAAAATTATGCAAGATCTTCTTTACAGGTATTAAAATGACAGGGGTCACATAGCATATTTTAATCTTGATTTCCCAGGAAGTCAAATACAATTGCAGTACTGTCTGGCATTTCAGAGGTGGGAATTAGCATTTACTGCATATATAAACAGATTATTGATACCATGGTATAACCATGGTATAATATTTTGGCAGGGAGTATGTACAATTTGGCAAAAGAATATTTATTAACATTATGTCATTGCTGTGAATGAAAACGACAAACAAGCCACAATGATTAGGGATGCTTGATTTTTCCACATCCGATGCCTCCAGTGTTAAAGTAAGTTCATATCCATGGTCGCCGTCATCTTCAAAGCTAAGTGGTGATGCAAACAGGACTTCAGCTCTACCCTTTCATTTGAGGCAAATAAATCACTTCAAATTTCCCCAGGCATTTGAAAAACAAAGTTTGTATATTTTATCTTGGCTGAGATGAACTTTCATTTATTCAAGTGTGGGGGGAAAAAATACCATAAAAAGTATAGAAGCAGTATCCAATGCATGAATGATCACTGCAGAGGATCCAAGGCTTAAGAAGGCACAACTACCATTGCAAATCATATTCACATTGTTCCAAACCTTACTTTGAAAAAAGTTTATCCTGTTACAATAGCTACAAATATTATGGCTACAAAGAGGACTGTTAAATCCTATATCTGCATACATCTCTAAACACGGATGGCACCAGAACATAAAAACAGATTAATGCTTACCTCTTCATCTATACACCTGAACTGCCAGGACCAAGCAGAATTGTAAAGGAAAGGTCTCAGATCAAAGCGATTGTCTTCGGGACTATAGTTGGCAGCATGATAGGATGGAGTAAGGGTAGTCATTTTATGTCGGTTGATTGAATACATTTGAAAGAAATGCTTAACCTTTGATGCCACCTGGTGAACAAAATGCAGCATGTTGCAGACTCAAAAAAAAAAAAACCTAAAAAATCACCCAGTAGAAACATAACATAAAATTAGTCTATAACTAAGATTCAGAGGTTGCAATCCTACATTTAAGCCTGGCCAATCTTACTGATTGCTTTCAGCCTTATCAACAGGAGCGCTCAAGTTATAAAATGGGGTGCCTCCAGAGCTGCAGTAAGGTGAGATGTGCTGGGCAGTTTCCCAAGTCTCACACGGAAACCTGGAATTCTCTTGAATGAAACTGTAACAATTAGCGATTAAGAGTAGTCTAGAATTGAAGAAGTCATAACCGGGAAGCTATTCAGACATTATCATCAAATCATGATTTGCCAAATTCAAATATATATTTTGATCTTTCCAGTGTATAAGTACACGTGGCTTAGTGCTGCTTATGTAAATGCATCAGGGAAATTTTCTTGTTTACCTCTCTTGGAGAACATATCGCTTTCCACATTGTGACCACTTTACAGAACATGGTATAAGGTCCAGCCTTAGCTATCTTCCTTAGTTTACCATAGACTGAGAGTTCAGCATATGTCATACCCATGTCTACCTAACATTTCATATACAGCACAAAAAGAAAAGAAAAAAAAGAAACCAAATGAATATAAGAATCATACATTCTTCCAAGAGCCAGCCAACACTGAATCGGAACTATAGTTAAGAACATAAGAAGAGCCATGCTGAATCAGGCCAAAGCCCATCGAGTCCAGCATTCTGTGTCACACAGTGGCCCACCAATTGTACATGGGGATCTTGAGCAGAAAGAGAAGGCAAAACCCTCCCTTTCCCTTGACCCCCAACAAATGGTACTCAAGGGAATCCAGCCTGCCTCAACCAACATAGAGGCGGCACACGGACATCCGTTTTAATAACCACCGATACACTTGGCATCCATGAACCTGTCTCACCCTGCCTTGAAGCTATCAAGGCTGACAGCTGTCACGACTCTTCTGGAAGTGAATTCCATAAACCAACGACCCTCTGGGTGAAGAAATATTTCCCTTTATTTGTCCTCACTTTCTTAGCTACGAGCTTTAGGGAGTGCCCCCTTGTCCTAGTATTGTGTGATAGAGAAAAGAATTTTTCTCTATCCACCTTTTCTATCCCATGCATGATTTTATACACTTCAATCAAGTCACCCCTTAAACGCCGTCTTTCAAGGCTGAAGAGACCAAGGCGTTGCAATCTGGTTTCATAAGGGAGGCGCTCCATTTCCTTGATCATTCTTGTTGCCCTTTTTTGCACCTTTTCCAGTTCCATTATATCCTTCTTGAGGTGCGGTGACCAGAACTGTACACAGTACAGTAATCTAGATTTCTCTGAACTTGGGGAAAAATAATACTTAACTTAAAATACAATACAACAGTTATATCACTTCATTATATTAAACCCCATAACTCTGTCCTACTGTCATTAATTATAATTCAGAAGCAGTTTTGGAGTGAGCTGGGGACTGCAGATTTCCAACTACTATCAGTAAACTTTCTTATTTTTTGTGAAACGGGGCATTACTAATAAGTACCTGGCTAATTAGGAATGGTGAAGCTCCGATAAACCTGTGGCAATCTGGATTCTAAATTCTTCAAGATCCTTTATATGCCCATTGTAACTTACACAGATAGTCCTCGACTTACAGCAGTTCTTTTAGTGACTGTTTGAAATTACAATGGCACTGAAAAAAGTGACTTTTGACCATTTTTCACATGACCAGTGAGCATCCCCGTGGTCAAGTGATCAAAATTCAGATGCTTTGCAACTGAATCAGAGTTATGATAGCTGCATGTGATTCATGTGATTCCCCTTTTACAATGTTCTGACAAGCTAAGTCAATGGGGAAGCCAGATTCACTTAACAACTGTGGCAAGAAAGGTCGTAGAATGGGGCAAAACTCACTTAACAAATGTCTCACTTAACAATAGAAACTTTGGGGCTGCATCAAGTCGTTAAGTCGAGGGCTACATGTACCATTACAAAAGACATGCAAGTCTGCAGCTGAAATATCTTAACGGGAAAAAAAAACACAGTTGGCTAATGTATACTGAGTTCCATATGATCACAAAAGTCAGATTTTCTTGAATTTTGATGAAGATTAAAAGACTGCATGTACTGTACAAGCTACAAATTAAAAGTACAGGCTTACAAGATGGTAGTAGTCGCTGCACTTTTACCTCATCCATTTGAGTAACATTTCCGTTCTGCAGTGGCTCCAACTCTGCTGTTGGGGGTGCTGATATAATACTGTGTACAGGTAAAATGAAATAAAAAAAATTAATCTATAGTAATAGATTACTATTACCATGAACATGTTCCATCTGGACCAAAGCAATTATTAACCATCTTTTGTCTGCATCAGGCTACATTTCTATTCAAGTACAAGCACAACATTGCCTGACTACTTACAGTTGAATGCACAAATCTGGGCACTGTGGGTCAAATTTGTACATTTCACTGAATCCCTAAGTACGTAGAAGCTGATCTTTAGCAAGATAAAAGTTTGAGGACTCTGAATACCATTCTAAAATCTTTATCCTTCTTACTTGAAAATACTTCATGGTGGATTGGAAGGCAATATTCTGGACTGTTGTTTTGCTGAAATATCCAACTTATTTTCAGATTCATTTTTTTTTTTTTGTCCTCCGCTGGTTGTGGAACATTGCCCCAAACTTGTCAGATATATCAAGAAAATTCACAAATCCCTGCAAAGACTAAAACAGTTTAGCTAATATTCAGCATTTGTCCATTGCACATGACTCCTTATACAATAATTTTAATGGGAGGCTTTTCTCTGACTTCATCACGAAATGTTAAGGTATGCAAAAGAAAACACTAATAAGCCTGAATTATTTTGAGCAAAATACTACGAATTGATATTTCATGACCTGAAAGTATTCAGACATAATTATAGAATATATTTTTAGAGGGGAAAAATGTGAAACGTTTCAAGAAAAGATCATCTTTCCAAACATGGTGCCTGGGGGTGGTTGTATGATAATTGGGAGTTGTATGTAAATAGTGGCATTAGAAAAATTGTGTGAGTAGTAGGAAGAATTGAAGGACTTGGAGGCGGCAGCAGGTAGCATGCTCCAGGGGCAAAAAAGAGCGAGGCCTCTTTAAGGAAAAGGTGGAAGTGACAGGATCAGAAAAAGAAAAGGAGGCAGGAATACAAGCTAATTTGAGGGCTAATCCACATGGAGCTCCGTTTCCATCTGTCCTGTTTCTCTAGAGCAGCGGTTCTCAACCTGTGGGTCGCGACCCCATTTGGGGTCAAACGACCGTTTCACAGGGGTCGGCAAACACCGCAGTCTGCCGTTTTTTCCCCCATTTCCCCTCGGCCGGCGCATGCGCGGTTCGGGCCATCATGCGTGCGCCGCGCATGCATGGTTCGGCCCATCGCACCACGCATGCGCGATGTGGGTCGTCGCACCGTGCATGCGCGATGCGGGCCGTCGCGCGCAGGCTGCGCATGCGTGGTTCGGGCCATCGCGCCGCGCATGCGCGATGCGGGCCGTCGTGCGCGCCACGCATGCGCGGCACAGGTCGGGGTCGCCCCCGCATGGGCGGCGCAGGTGGGGTCTCGGCCTGAAAAAGGTTGAGAACCGCTGCTCTAGAGACTCAAATAGACAATCTGAAACTTGAGCTGGCCACGGAAAAAGGAGTCTATATCAGAGATCGTGACCCTCTGAGAGCTGTATGTAACGAAATTTCATTTTGATGTATGCTGATTGGTGTACATTCAAAGTGACAATAAAGTAGTTGTTATTATTATTAAGAATGGATTTTGTTAAATATCAACATATCCCAGAAGCTCATATCTCAGTCAGTAAAGAACATGAAGCTGAGAATAGGCTATATATTTCAGCAAGACAATTATCTGAAATGTTCCTCCAGATTAACTTGTATTGTTATGTTATAGGCAAATAAGAAAATGGCCTGCATAGCTGTATCAGAAAATAAACAACCTGACTAGGGGGGCAAGACTGTTACATACAACCGCTTTGTATTAATAAAATACATGTTAAGAAAGTCAGTATGAAAAATCTTTCTTATTAACCAGCAAGATATAATCATTCTTTAAAGTAACTATTACTCATTGATGTTCAGAATTTAGTTGCAATTCCATCAAGTCCCAGTTAAGATCAAATTTTGAAGCCTTCAGTAATCCTAGGAAAACCAAAGGGGGAAAAAAGCACCAAGATTCCAGATCATTCTATACTGGAACAGACTGGAATAAGTTTCATTAGTTCTCTACTTACCTTTTAAGGGATGTTAGCTGAAAATTCTCAATGCAATATTGCATAAAGCATTTCAAATCTGTTTTGCTAATTCCACCAATAGGGTTGATATCACCACTGGAACAGTCATATTTTGTGAAATATCCTCGAAGGCTAAGAAGAAAATATTTATTTATTTACTTTCTATAGGTCTAAAGCTGATGACAAATATATTAAGACAATATTGAAGACTCCCAAAAGCTGTGCAATTATAATTGCATAAATTTCTCCACTAATTTCTCTGCAGACTGAGAAAGGAAGACCTGATATAATGCTTCTATTAATTCAGAACAGACGTTAGGCTGTTCTCTATCATTCCATTACAGCTTTTTCCAATTGGGTGTGTATGAATGAATCGGAGGGAGGGAGGGACGGAGATGTGCAAACTGCTACATGCACTTAAGAGGTCACTCAGAAATATATCCAGTAAATAAAAAATCCACAATAAGCTTTTTAACAATGAAATTATAATTTATGTAATGTTATTATTTTTCAGGCAGCTTTTTATTAGAGTTTATGTAGTATTGAGAAAAGACTTCCAGCGTTAATATGTCCAGTTATCTTCCTATAACCTCTATATGGTGAGCGTTTCCTTTCTCTTTTAAATTTACCTAGAAGGAATATCTAACAGTTAGTTACTTTACAGAAAACATGAGAAGAATCTCACCATTTTCAGAATGACCCAGTCACATATTAGAGCTAGCACTGGGCAGTAGGACTGGATTTGTTCTAGGAACGGTTCGTAATCACTGGTAAAGACACATTTAATCCACTTCTTGGCACAATTTGTCTATAATTTTGAGTCAGATATATTAATTCTACCTTGAAAACCATAGGTATGTAATGCGTACACACAAAGTTGTGAAGTTAGAATTAGGTTCCATACAAACTGAAGTATTTGTAATAATTTGTAAGTATATGTAAGGGTGTAGGTTTATACATATGTTGTATATAGCATGTTTAAATGTGTGTTATGTATGTGTACACTTTGAGAGCAAGCAATTAAATTTCATTTTTAATGTGTGCCAATGTGCCTAGGGCAGTGGTTCTCAACCTTTTTCAGGCTGTGACCCCGACCTGCGCCGCGCATGAGCGGCGCGACGGCCCGCATCACGCATGTGCGGTGCGACAGCCCACATTGCGCATGCGCGGTGCGACGGCCATCGCACATGCGCGGCGTGCACGCGACGGCCCACATCGCACATGCGCGGGGCAGCACGACGGCCCGCATCGTGCATGCGCGGTGCAACCCCGCGCATGTGCGGTGCTGCCCCCTGCGCCGGCCGAGGGGAAAAGGGGGAAAAATGGCGGACTGCGGTGTTTGGCGACCCCCGTGAAATGGTCGTTCGACCCCAAATGGGGTCGCGACCCACAGGTTGAGAACCGCTGGCCTAGGGTTAAAAAAAATGACAACAAAGGTTATCTTATCTATCTTATTTAAGCAAGATAACACAACTGGAACAAAAAAGAAAACAACCACAGACTCCTCCAAAAATGCACATGCTCAGTGCTAGAGTATATAGCATCTAAGGAGCTTCTGGAATGTTCTTTGGAAAAACTAAACTGCTCAAACATTATGCAGAGAAATATTTCAGAACGCTAGACAGCTTTTGCTTTTGAAACCGTATCACTTGATATGCAAAGCCAAACAGATCAATTTTTTATTGTTACCATCAATTAAAGAGATTTAATAAATCAACACCTTTCATCCACATTAGCTGTTCCAAGCACTAACAATCCACCAGATAGTCCACGAGCCCACAGACACAGCTGGGCAAACAGATAGCCAATTACCATTCTTATTCTGGCCTAGAAGTTAAACATAGAAATTAGGAATTACTAAAGCTGGAATTTTCAAATGGTACACAAAGCATAGTAGGCATTATAGATAAAGGAGAAAGAGGGAGGTCAAGACTATAATCAAGATAAGAAAAGAGAGAACTGGGGAATTATGATAGTAGGGTAGAGAAGAAGACTAAAACTGTTATTAGAGGGAAAGTATTTAACATCTCCAGATGAATTATGGATATAAAATCCAAAGTGCTTTCATCTTTCATATCTGTCCCAGGGAGGAAAAATCCTTTTCAAACCTTTGAATGAATACTGCCTTCATTTTTGTCCCCTTCTAATTCTAGAAAAATTGTATAGGTGAGTATAAGGAATCAGGCTAGTTGTATTAAACAAATAAACCCAACAATAAAATAGATGGTTAAAGCTGTTAACATTTATTTGAAATGAAACAAAACAAAAATATGAACTAGCTGATTTCTCTGTATGCATAATTACTGTTACAAAATGTATGAGATGTGGAAACTTTGACTGAGAATGACTAGCTTACATCACCAACCAGGTTTCATGCTTAAGGCAAGACTGCAATTGATAGTGTCCTGGTTTCTAGCCTGATGCCTTAATAGATAGCCAGTCAGCTGACATGTGACTAGGATCTTTATTATACTGAGCGGTTCTTGGTGCTCTCTGAGTTGGGTTGTTTTCTTGCAGACATTTCATTACCCATCAGTAACATCATCAGTGCTAGTAGGGAGTGGATTTTGCTCTCAGTTAATATTCTAGTGGCATGCCTTGTCAGTGTTGGTAGGGGTGATCTTAGAGCAGGGACCGGTTATATGGAGAGAGACTTTTGTCCGGACCGGAGGGGACGTGGTTTTGTTTGCTGCCTGTATCCTGTGGGTGGGGCTTTCCTTGTTTGTGCAGCCCGATTGCTGGCATGTTGTGGCCCAGTACTGGTCCATAGACCAGAAGTTGGGGACCCCTGTCTTAGAGGTTCTTTGGTTCTTTTGTTTACTGTTGGCTTGTTCAGCAGTTTCATGATTGGGGTATCGTTTACTTGATTGTTGGTCCGATGTTAATTTTGGAGTTCATCTATGCTCATCTGGGTGCTAGTAGAGATGCTTAGGTCTTTTTGTTCTCCTTTTGCTTGTTGATTGTCTCTTTTGCATAGTTTATAGACATATTGTTTATGTCTATGTGTCTATTGATGGCGAATTTGTCAGAGTGGCAGGCCTCTAGAAATTCCCTAACATTTTTGAACTTGGCTTCATCTAGAATGGTCAGTTTCCCAATTGAAACTATGGTTAAGTCTCTCCATATCTTGTAAAATTGTAGAGTTTTCATCAAGTCTTCTGACTGCTAGTTGGTGTTCATGGATGCATTCTGCCAGTTCTCTGCCTACTTGTCCTACATCAGTGATGGCGAACCTTTTAGAGACCGAGTGCCCAAAAACTGGCCCCATCCCTGCTCCACCCCTGCCCTGCCCCGCTCCCACTCTACCGCACCCTGCCATTCACCGCCTCCAGGGCCCACCTCAGATCGCCCAGGCAGCCCAGCAGCACCATGGTGGCCACACTCTCTGCCCATGCCCTGCAGCATCAACTGTGCACGTTGGGTCATGAGAGCAGAGTCTTGTCTACGCTGCCTGGCTGCCATGTCCTTGGCTGCGCTGCTCCGCGTGGGCCATGCTCAAGGGTGACTCTCTTCCAGGGAGACTGCTGGTGAGGAGGGGGTCGCGGGCGGAGGCAAGGCTGGGGCAATGGCATGTGTGACTACAGAGAGGGCTCTAAGTGCCGCCTCTGGCACCCGTGCCATAGGTTCGCCACCACTGTCCCACATAGCAGATGTTGCAGTGATTACGCTCCGAGTCTTTGGAGAGGAGCGGCATATAAATCCAACAAATAATAATAATATTGTAGATGACTCCTGTTTTTTCTTCTGGGGTTGTTGAGTCTTTCGGTTTGCTTACGATATCTTGAAGGGCTTTAGTTGGCTTGTGTGCTACGCTGATTCCACATGATTATAATAGTCTGTTAGTGGTTTCTGAGATGTTCTTGATGTATGGCAGTGTTATTCTTTTTAGGATTTGTGTTGTATTGGGTTGAGTGGTCAGGCACTTTTTGATAAATATCCACACAACTTTAACATCAGACAAATAATCAAGTACACAATACTTTAATTATGAAACTGCCAAACAAGCAAACAGTAAACAGCCCAACCAAAGAACCACCTCTGTTAACACTGACAAGCCACTAGAATATAAACTGAGAGCAAACCCCACTCCCTAATAGCATTGATGATGCTACTGATGGGTAATGAAACATCTGCAAGAAAACAACTAAGCTCTAAGACCACCAAGGACCCCTCATTTCAACCCTGAACTACAAATATTCTTCTTATTATACTACCTGCAGGTTCTGTAGAGCCAGGTTTTCTCTCGTGCTTCCTCCATGCACTTGATACTGAGGTGATCGTCTCATCACAGTACTGAAAATAACCAAAATGGCTTTTACTGCACCATCTATATTTACGTTGATATGATAGCTGGGGAAAGAAAAACAGCCTTTTTAATTGTATCCAAACTAGTACTAATAACAAATAAAACATGCACAACAGGTTAATAAAGAAAGGATGTAATTCAAAACTCAATAATGCTTTCATCATTTCTTTTCTCTTGTTTTTGAGAGAGAAAATATTTTTTTACTTATTTATTGATTGAATTTATATGCTGTTTATTTCAACCTGCAAAGTGACTTGGGCGGCTTACATTTAAAATCATAAATATAAAAATATTAAAAACATAAGATACAGAAATAAAAATTGACTTTTTGCATAAGCATGGAAAAATGAACTTGTGATATATATATAATATAATATAATATAATATAATATAATATAATATAATATAATATAATATAATATAATATAATATAATATAATATAATATAATAATATATTTGGGCCGACCGGGTGCATCATAAAAAACACTTAAGACATATATATACGAGCATGCCATATGTAGATTCTATACCTTGACCCTTATAACGGTCATACAAGTGTATGTAAGGGCCCCCTTAATCATCAGCCCTTGCTCTGATGATTGTCAACAACTAGTTGACGAAAGCTTAGCAATAAAGAAGGCTATTTTTTATATCCCGGAGTTCATTATTTTATTTTTTACTTATTTTAAATGTCTACACCTGGGATTCCAGTATATAAATTTATCAAACATATAGATACACATACATACACACACAGAGAGATGTTAGCCCCCCCCACACACATATTAACAATAGAAGAACAGCGATTTCCAGGATAACAATAAAAACTGTTTATTAGTTAAGCTTTCGTCGGTCCCCTGCCGACGTCATCAGAGTAAAACCCATGGATTTGAAAGTCTGCCTATAAAGCTGGCTGTTTTTGCACTCTGCTCATAGAGCGTGTCACTGGTCTACCTGCCCCGGTTGGTCATATTCGCTCTAGCCGCATCCCATCCACCTGCGTCCTTTTGAATTCCAGCACTTCCTCTTCTCCCATCATTGCCTCCACCTCCTGCTCCGCTCGTGTCTGGATGTTTACAGTTGTCAAATCGCCCACTACTTTATCTCGTCCTGTGACTCTCGTCTGGTACTGCATATTTGCATATAGTAATGCCCCTCCCCATATGCATATGGTAATGCCTACTCACACGACGGCAAGGAATTACAACAAGTGCAAACGGGGAGACATCGACACAATTCACTCAAGAGCCAAGTGATAATAAGGTGACACATATGATAAAATACTTGTCATTTTTTTGCCCCTTTATGGCTGCTGTTACCTTCATCGATATTTTTCCATTTAATATGTTTTGAATATTCTCTGGAATTTTTGGTAGATCTGCTTTTTTTAAGTAATGCTATATTTTTTCTTTTGAAGTTTTCTCTGTATGATAAAGTGTCTCATAAAAATCTGATGATTTTTTTAATTGTATTATTATGAAACTGTAATTCACCTTTTGAATCTTGCAACTTGTTTATCAGTTTTTTCTTTTTCTTTTTTCAACTGATGTGCTAACCATCTCCCGGGTTTTGTTAGCATTTTCAAAGTTCTGTTTAGCCCTTATAATTTGTTGAGCCATTGTTTCTGCCTCTACGAGGTTTAATTTATGCTTTATTATTCCCATTTGCTTTTTAAGTGTTTTCTTTTGTGGGTCTATTTGTAATTCTAATTCTAATCTTCTAAATTCTTCCTTTAACTTTAACTTTTGTTGTCTTCTTTCTTTGTTCTTTTTAGCAGTATAAATTATAGCCAACCCTCTAAAATATGCTTTAGCTGTATCCCACACATTTTGAAGTGATGTCTCTTCTTTCTTATTTATTTTGAAAAAAAAAGTCCATTTCCTTTGTCGCTAGTTGTTTAAGTTCTTTTTTCTTTCAATATAGATTTGCCCAGGGACCTACCGCATTTTTCTGTAAAATAGGAAATGTGTATGTGAGAGTGTGTGCACTAGGCTGAGAAAGATTGCTCTATAGCAACAAAATGAATTTATTAAAAATACGTCCCTAGTTGACTTCTGCTATAAGGAGTAAGAGACAACCTGGAGCTCTCTGATGTTTTCAATTACAACTCACATCAATTGTGTCAAGCATGATCAAGAATAAAGGAATGAGGAGAATAGTAATCTAGAACAGTTGGGATTAGATGGATTGTTGCTCTGATCTGAAAAAAAACTTCTTCCTCAAATGTGATAAGCAATCAAAGATCATTTTGAAACCCTAGCTTACATTTAGCCATGAACAAAAGAGCAGGTAGCATGGACTAAAAGTTCAGCAGCTGTAGTATTATTGGGTTGGTTCAGAAAACCTTTTTTTAAAAAAAACTGGCTGTTGTGAAAAAATGTGTCACCCACCATCCTCAAATCACACCAGATTGGGGCTAGAATGTTTTTTAAGGACACAATATATTTTAACTACTCAATGTTAATTTTTATACCTGCCTATTTCTTCAGCCAAAGTCTTGGCTCTGTCTTGAGTATCCTGAGAAGAATTCTCACTAGCCATGTAGCAAGTTGTTAAAAGACGGCCACAGAGCTCCTGGGCTTCCTTTGGTATATACATTTCATCATTTACAATTCTGCGTACATCATTCAAAACTGTCTGATCTGAAAAAAAGACAAGAGGGCAGGGAAAAGAGGAGTGTGGACAAAACGTTATTTTCACATTTGCATGTAGAAAAACATAAAATTGAAAACCATTTATTTCACTTCAGAAAATAAACCCCTGCATTAAACAAAACTATTTAATTTAAGCCTGTTTAAATTTACAGATCAACGCACATGTAAATTTACTTCTATTCCGAACAAGTTACTTATCCTGTTATGGCAGAAGAAGATAGTATCTTAATTACAACAGAAATGTGTTTTAATTTACAGATTGGCGTAAGACTTAATTAACAACAACTTTATTAACACTTTGTATGTACACCAATCTGCATACATCAAGGAGTGTATATCGGTCACCGTCTCCGATATACACTCCTTGTTCATGGCCAGCTCGTTTCAGAACATCCATTTTAGTCTCTAAAATCAGGACATACATGCAATAATATTAAATATGAGTGAGAGAATATTTAAGAAGTTTCTTGATTTCAAAAAGCAAGAGTTAAGCTTGTTTTTTATTCTGATACAGTATGTTCCTATGCATGTTTTATTCCAACATAGAACCAATTATTTTATATATTTACAGGTAGTCCTCAACTTACAAGCACAACTGAGCTCAAAATTTTTGTTACTAAGTGAAACAGTTAAGTGAGTTTTGCCCTATTTTATGGACCTTTCTTGTCACCATTAGGCGAATCACTGCAGTTGTTAACTTAGTAACACGGCTGTTAAGTGTATCTGGCTTCCCCCACTGACTCTGCTTGTCAGAAGGTTGATCCCATGGCCCTGGGACACAGCAACGGTCATAAACTATATGCCAATTGTCAAGTGTCCAAATTTTGGTCATACGACCACGTGGTTGCTGCAACAATTGTTAAGTGTGAACAACAGTCATAAGTTATTTTTTTCATTGCCATTGTAACTTCAAATGGTCACTAAACAAATCGTTGCAAGTCGAGGAGTACCTGTACTCCTTTTGTTTTTAAATACCCTACTTCCATAAGAGAGACAAGCACACGTTATAATCTTTGGCTGAAATAATAATAATAGTAAAGTTGGAAGGGACCTTGGAGGTCATCTAGTCCAACCCCCTGCTCAGGAAGGTAACCCAATACCATTTCGGACAAATGGCCGTCCAGTCTCTTCTTAAAAACCACCATTCACCGCTTCTGGAGGCAGGTTGTTCCACTGGTTAATTGTTCTAACTGTCAGGAAGTTTCTCCTTAGTTCTAGGTTGCTTCTCTCCTTGATTAGTTTCCACCCGTTGCTTCTTGTCCTGTCTTCAGGCGCTTTGGAGAATAGCTTGACTCCCTCTTCTTTGTGGCAGCCCCTGAGATATTGGAATACTGCTATGTCCCCCCCCTTGTCCTTCTCTTCATTAAACTAGACATACCCAATTCCAGCAACCGTTCCTTATATGCTTTAGCCTCCAATCCCCTAATCATCTTTGTTGCTCTTCTCTGTACTCTTTCTAGAGTCTCAACATCTTTTTTACATCGTGGTGACCAAAACTGGATGCAGTATTTCAAGTATGGCCTTACCAAGGCATTGTAAAGTAGTATTAACACTTCACGTGATCTTGATTCTATCCCTGTTAATGCAGCCTAGCACTGCATCAATTGGATTAGAAAAATTAGCCTCGGCTGGATTTTTTTTTTAATGTTTTTATAAAAGATAGTTAATGGATAATGAAATGCACTTTATAGAATTTATATAGTATGACAGGTTATTGATATAAAATTAGCATAATAAAATTAAGTTGGATGTAGGGAGAATAAGGAATTCATAAAAATATTCTTCACAAACACAAAGTTAATATATAAGGTATGATAATGTTGCATGTTCTGTCAAGCAACCAGTAATCAGTGACAACATGGTTGGAAGAAGGCTATTGTCTTTAGGTCTGCCTATGAGCCATATACATACATACATATATACATATACATACACACACACACACACACACACACACACACACACATATATGTAGGTCTTTGGTTCTTCGGGTTTTCTCCCATGTAGAATTTGAAGTGTCTTGGCGACGTTTCGACGAAGTCCCATTCGTCATCTTCAGGCTGGTGCTTTCGGCTTCGTGCTTCTAGCAGCACTTCAAATTCTACGTGGGAGAAAACCCGAAGAACCAAAGACCTACATACAAACACCCGCGAAAACCATATATATATTTGTGTTAGTTATATAAAAAGACAGACAGGAATACATGAGATGAGATGATAATCTTTATTGTCATTTTTTACTGTGAGCACACTGGTCCACATTAAAAACGAAATTCTGTTGCCTGCTCTTAAAATGCTCTCAAAAGAAAGTATAGATCTACCCATACATATACATATACACAAGCTATATGCACACATATATATGCCTACAGCCATACATATAAATATACATATAAATATTAATCACTGTCCATTTTGAACACATAACGGAAAGAGGAAACTTCAGAATTCACAAGGTTGATTTCATATGGCAGATCTGTTTCAGATACCACAAAGCCTCCACCCAAAAGCTAACAAGGAGAATAGGTCATGAAAAGGGTGTGTAGCATTCCAGACAATCCTGCGGATCTTGCTCAAGCATTGCTTATATATGCTAGAAAGAACTTGAGAAAGGGGCAAAGAGATGCTGCCTATGGAACAATCCAATTAGAGAAGGCATAACCCACAGCTGCGGAGAAAGAGGCTCAGAAGGGGCCTAACTACTCAGAGTGTAAAGAAGGAGGCAGTGAGTGATATGTTAATATCTCTTTGCCCAGTTTCTCAAATCTTTTTGACATACCATTACAACTAATCACAATAAAAAAAATGGACCCAAGGTTCAGTTTAACTTTTTCAAAGACACAAGTATGTGTGTGGGGGGGGGGGAAATCACACCACATATGGTAGCAGAGCAGGTTTTGAGAACACTTTCTTTGTTTTTTAGTGATGGCATGCCCACTTTATGACTATACTTCTCTTTTCAAATGCCAGTAAATTATGCTATTAGTTTTTAGTAATTACAGTATTGGGAGTCCCTGGGGATCTATGCATTCCTGAAAACACAAGCTGTGGAATGTCCATGGAGAAGTAGAGGAGATTACTGCCAGTACCACTTATAACTTCATTGTATGATTTCTCCTCCTCCCAACTTAATAATACAGCAGCACTTCAGAGAAGGCAATAGCCAGTAGCAATTATCTCAGGGAATTTTTGGCAATCAACACTGTAATTTTCTCTGGTGTAATTATATCTATAAACAGATATATTATAACACCTTATATCGTACTGCTCCTTCCCTCCTAGCTTTCCGAAAACTTTTAAAAACACATCTATGCAGACAGGCTTGGGGCTTGTGAGCTGCGCTCTGCCCCTGGGCCTTTGATTGGGACTGTATGTCGTATGAGTGGGTATAGTTTTATTGTTTTTTATATTGTATATTATTATTTTAACTAATTTATATTTTGTACTTGTATTATTTGCTGTGAGCCACCCTGAGTCTGAGGAGAAGGGCGGCATATAAGTCAAAATAAAGTAAAAGTAAAGTAAAGTATATATTGCAGAAAAAGATGTGTGATTCAGATTATGGAACCCTTTAACCCTCCAAACAAAATACTCCTTCCAGAAAGTTCTAGATCTTTAAAGCTAATTTAAAGCAAATGCTCTAAGTACAGAAACATATCACCTATGTAGTTTTCAAATTGTGTGACAAAAAGGCTTGCTTGAAAACCTCTTGGGAATATCTCAGTGAGAGAACTGGTAACAAAGGATCAACTATTCTTGATTTTGCTCACAGTACTATTTTTTTTTCTAGAAAACACAGCTGCCATAGAGCACTGGATATTTTAGGTCATATGTGTTATACAGAGAGACTAAAAAGTTAGACGTACCTATTAACAGTCTAACCAAAATACAACCTGGAATAGGTGGGCGTAGAACTTCAATTTCCAAGAGGCAAATGTGCATCTTTTCCCAGCATTGTATTACAGCTGTTGAAAGGCAGCTGCATGGTTTTAGGACAAGATGCAGCTGCTTTAGGAAGTTGTCAACAGATGTTATATCCCCACCGTGTACTTCAAAGAATTCTATTTTCCCTTTCAAATCCAAAGCACTGCAGCCTCAATTATAATCACATGGTGCAATATTATGAAATTACAATTTCATAATACTGAACCATGGTGAAATGGTTAGAGAATTCTTTGCAGGCATACTCATTTAATGCTCAAGGGTAACAGGTTCAGTTCCATCTATACATTTCCTAAAAAGGTTAATGTCAAATAATGTCAAAAATGATGGAGCCAGAGGGGCCAAGGATGTAATTCAATTAAAAAAAATCTATATAATCAATGAATAAATTAAACACAGAAAGGGTTTCCTAGAAGTATGAAAACTAACATAGCTACAACTAACCTTTGGTACTCCGTACTGTTCAAATGCACTTACTTCCATTTTTTACTGCATAACAAATCTGAAGACACATGGAATAGACAATGCAGGCTGCAGAAGAACTGTCCACACCACCACTAAGTGGCAAGAAAAATCCTCCCTTAACAATCACAATAAGGAAACCAAATTAGAACATTGTTGGGAACCATGTATTCAATTCTTCACACCATAATTTTATACTTCGACATTATTTAGCTCTAGTTGCAATTATCCATGAATGGCCCATAATTAACGTCCA